>OW051497.1:0-1277843 GCA_932521035.1 Oscheius dolichura | reverse complement strand
TCCATTTCATTCGTATAACGACGCATAGTTGGCTAAAATTGCAGGGGTTTCACTCTTTGAGTGGGAGAACTTACGTCAAAAACTATCTCATTGATTAGTTTGTTAATCTTCTCTTTGTCATGATACTCTTCAACGAATTCAGGAGAAAGTTTAGTCCAGTCGCAGCTCTTCGACGATTTGACAGCTTCTTTCCAGCCGGGAAGGTTTACCACCGTCCGCGGGACCTGGACAACGTGTTTGGTTCCGTAACGCTTCCCCCTTTTCGTCATCCTGCAAACAAGAGAATAAGGAAGGAAAGGGCACAAGAATAATAGAAGACAACTGATTAAAGATATCTACGGTAGTGTGGTCTTGAAAGTCAATGCGTTATGGGCTTCTTTATGGGCTGGCTCACACGGAGACTGCAGTAGAAGGAGTGAGAGAGATTGCGAACTCCCCATCTACTCCCCCGTACTACAAAAGGTGCGTGACCTGAGGGGGAATAACAGATACTACAAATACCTGGGCACGTGATGGTGAAGACAAAACCGCAGCTACTGTATCCTAGTTTAATGTAAACAAGGAACCAAATTTCCCTATAGGAATCAGCAGCCTTTTAAATTTTTGTTTTACTCCGAAAAACGGGGTCCAGTTTAAAAACTATTGTCTCTCCGCGACCTGTGGACAGCCAGAGAGACTTTTCAGGGTATTTCTATGATCTCTCTAAGAATTAAAAGGTTTTGGTAGCATTATGGATATGCGTGGTTTTTATCCAATAAAACTTGAGGTATAACAATAACAACTGCCAAAATGAGTATTGGCGGGGGAGGAGCTTTGAGCCATCTTTTTGGGAAGTGAAAACTTTTTGGAAGTAGATAAAAAACAGACCTTTAAGATCAAGGATGGCTCACACGAGACGATGATTTAGACGAACGGCTGAAGAAGAATGCAGTCAGGTGATTTACAATTGAAGAAGAAGGCGGAATATAAATGAAACGGTGACTTATTATTTATTCAAGGAATTGTTGGAATGGTGGACATCAAGTTGCTTCAGAGAGATAGACCAAATAGTCTTGATTTAGGCTCAAATTGATGCTTTTGGCCAATTATAGATTACCATAAAGAACTTCCGCTATTCGAGTTGGCTCACACAGCGGCAAAGTTTTACTAGATGTGGAAGTTTCTATATCGGTGCCCTCGGAAGATGTTTCTGTCGACTTCCGTTCGACGTCAGTTTCTGCCTTTTTTTTGAATTTGGGATATTTAGCTTATGGAATGCGTACAATATTCTAAACTAGCCACTTGAACATCAGTTTATCCTGTCCAGGCACTGTTAAACAATCCGTTATGAACCACAACAATGAATTTAGGGGGAAGGGGAAAGAAGTACACCGACTTTGCTGAGATGAGTGATGAGAAGAATGAAGGGATGACTGACTTCTCTACTAGAGAAGGCCCTTCCGTACATCCTCCTCTCTCCAGCCGGTCTTCTAGAGCGAACCGTCTCTCGACATCGCACTCTTTTCGCACTCTTCGACTGTCACTTCCCTTTTTTTGGCCCTAGGAGGTGCTCCTTCGAAAGGGAGCCGTGATAGGGCATAGCAAGATTTTATTGGTTGCACACGCTATTTAACCACGCTAACTGGAGTTGATGTCTTGGTTCTCTTACAGGGGAGCGCCGCCTGCCGGACACTGCTAGACGTAAGGACAAGAATGAAAGGAGGAAGTAAAGTTGCTGTGTCAGTTATATAGTAAATCTTTAGAAGAGCCAGGTACAAGTTGGGATATGCATGCTCCCAAGCCACTATATAGAACTATCTGAATATGAGAGTAAACTACAAAGTGTACTCAGGCTCAATATTGTCGCAGAAACTTGTAGAACCAGCTCGGTGAGGCTGTAGATGAGCAGCTTCATTTCTGTTTTCCATTGAGCTTCGCTAACTTTCAGCTTGCCCTAGAAACTGGAATGTCCAAAGATCCGTACATTGAACTTGCCAGGAAAAAGAAGAAAAAGACCCCGAAATTGAATATCGTACTCAATATGGTATCCAGTCTTATCCAGATTATGTAGATATTGTAATACGTGTCCTAAATTCGACTTTTTTATATAACACTTCCCCTTGATGTACAATTTCACAAAGATAGGTCTGCTTATAACTGTCACTTGTAGGATTGTATTGAAAATAGATATCACAGTTTCCAAGAAAAAGAGGATGGGTCGAAAGGAAGGGAATTGCAAAACAAATCGCAACAACTACCGTATGATACGATTTCCAGAGCTGAAGGGAACTTTTATGAAGAAAACAGAAGTTACCTAGCCGAGACGCGACTGAATGCAGATGACAATAATTCGGTCACAAGACTACTGCTATCAGGAGAAACTGTAGAAGGGTGCCGTGATGGTTCACAAAGACAAACAGGGTATCCACTGACCAGTGACGTTCCTTCATCCAATTGGAAAAGAGACAGTTCTTTTCACAAGTATACTGTGGTAGGTAGAATGTAACTAAACGGCCTAGTTCCATGAGAATGTTCTGTAACAAATACTGTTTCCTGTATTACAGTAGTGCAACGAACCACAACTCCGCTGACGATAAATAAACGGAAAAAGGTCCCACTGCAAGCCTTTGCTCGTATTACCGCGACAAGAGTAAAAACATAGAAAGGCACTCCAACAAGAGCACAAATGGCCACTACAATGAAGCCAAAATCTGTGAGCATGGTGACAATGACTAAGTGTAACTTATTGGCCGCTCGGTGAACCTCTGTAAACTCATTGGCGTTGATCCATGTGTAATCAGTTTTTCCCGTTAAGTAACAGGCATACCAAACAACGTGCAACTATCATGTAAAACTCATTAGCCTACGCCTGGTGGTTTTCGATGTCGACGGAAAGTTGCAAGGATATGTTGAAATACCAAGGGGGAATCCTTCGGAAGAAATACTTTTTTGTCCCAAGCGACCCAAGATGGCAATGTAAGCTCATGTAAGTCGGATCATTAGGTTACTGTATACATATTCATTAGTTGGCCTCTTCTCCTTGTTCAGTCCAATTCGATTTGCTTCTCTACCACTCCTTCTCGACTCGTTGATCTGCTTCTACTTGGGCAGAGCATTGACGGGGATTCATTCCTCTACTGCTACAGATCCAGGGCGGACTGCAAGTGATTTGATCGGAGATTCTCATCTTTTTACCTACATTGAGATCGATGCTATTTCCTTATCCATCTGTTCAGACCAGAATGTGAAGGAATAGATTGATCTTACAGTATCTCCTGAAAACTATCCACTGAAGTTTTAATTTACTTTTCGGTGGTATGTCTTTTCCCTAATCTCTCTGGTATCTTCAAAAGAAGCTAAGCAAACTAACCGTTTTAGGGCGTGCTGATTGTACCTATTTTGATGTGTTCGCTGTGCATTCGACCCATAGGTAGTAGTTCTCCGGAACGATTTATACGCTGACACAGAACTTGTTATATTATTAGCCATCCGTAAGGGGTTCTCTCATGCCATTCTACCTCTCCATTTCTTTCAATAACGATGAAAGTCGAGGTTATATATAAACCTGAAAAGATAAACTCGAATATTATCGGAGAAAGTCAGAGGAGAAGGGGTATTGAAGTCGGAAACATGAGGTGAAGAACTGATGGTTGTGGATTGAATCGGACGCGTAGCGGAAAAAGACGATATTCCCTCGATCGGCGGGCGGATTGCTTCACATAAAAATGCATTGATCCCTTTTCTGACAAACAGACGAAATGGCTATAGTCTATCTTCTGACAAAAGCCAAGACATAAGAGGACACGACGAAGATGAAAAAAACTGGTGAATCTCCGAACCATCCTCCTGTTATCGAGGTGCAACTAGAGATGCTACACGTATCAGCATCTGCACCATTTTGGGAAGAAGTTCTTTCTTGTCTTTTTTTCGAAGAATTTGCAGCCAGCCGGCTCGAAGCTGAACTGAGATGGCTATAGTCTCCTTTCTTATGAAATTTCCACAACAAAATGAACGAGGTTTAGAATGCCAACATTAAGAAGAGAGGACAGCTTTTACTCTCCTTTCCGGAGTCTGTAGCATCCCCCATTATTAGACAAGCTCATGCCCCATGGTTAAGTGAACCATACAAGTGAATCATACATACAAAAAGTTTATTAGTCCATGAAGGCGAATTGCTTCTCCTCCAGAACTGTAATTATTAATTACCATCATTGTACCTCTCGAATCCAGGGATATTCTGATTTAGATCTTGCATATTTCCACCAGGAACGCTTGATGGAAACCTGAAAGGATCTTGATAAGAGGGTTGCTGCTTTTTTACCTACCTTCCCATAGTTGAGCTGTCCGTCGATCCTCCTTTGAAAGTGGTGTCGTAACTTGCTTTGGACTTGGAACATTGGGGAAACTGCCTGAAAACGATACCGTTGCACTGCATTCAAATTGAATCTTTCCCCTACTCTTTAAAGGACTTCCCACCAAACCCTAAAAAGGGTAAACCTCCCAAAGACTGTCCACTCACTGTATAGTGTGTCCATCTTGTCTTTGCGCGTTTAGATTATAGGATAGTCGGGCATATTCCGAAATAGTGGGATTCTCCAAAATTCTCCCATTAGAGTGCACAGGCGTCTATCTTCTATCTTTTGGCTATTCTTGTTCTTCTATATTCCGGAAAGAAAAAAAAAGTCGAGATTATCTATGAATCTGAAAACATAAATTCAGAGCGTATTCGAGAAAGAGGTGAGGAGAATTGAGTGGAGACAACCAATGGAATGGACGATGAATGGATGATAGAGGGTTTAAACGCCCGTGGTGGGAAAAGACGATATTCGGCTGGCCGATTGCTTCGCATATAAAGGATTGATTTCCTTCAGCGACGCAGAGATGGCCTCTGCTTTCATACGAAATTTCTACAACGAAATGAGCGAGGGGATCATGAACAATTTGAAACATTTTGAAAATTGAAACTTCAAAAAACCAAGGTGCCCTCCATCTGATAAGATGGATTGTTTGGACCGCCATCGGCTATCTTCACATTCGACTAGAAAACTCTTAAATTCAAATTCGTCCATATGAATAACATTTATATACAATTATATGTACAGAAACAGCTTCATCTTAATTCTGAGATCATTATGAAGACAACAACCTGTATGAAACTACAAGGGTACTCACTGGTATAAGAAACAAGGGATATGAGACACGGATATGGGACAAGAATATAAAAACTTGACTAAAATATAAAACTGACGTCTTATTTAGGACATAACTTTGATAGCTTCGGCAATCATGTTCTTGAAAACATTGACTAGGGCTTTGTCATTTGTCGGAGGGTGCACCAGCTTCAAACAATCGTTGACTTTATTCAACCGCTTTTCAGAAATTTTATCTACCTGTAAATAATATATTATAAAAGAAATAACATTTGACAACTTACAAAAGGTCTCATTCCGATAGCGATTGTCCTGATCTCTACAGTTGCTCTGATTGCGTACTCTTTAGCAGCTCTCATCTCTTCAAGACCCGACAAGGGAGCACAATCCAATAGAGCCTTTGCCCATCGAGCCGTTAGTTTCAATATCCTGACTTTTTCATTGCCCGTTACTGAAATTAGAAGAGTTCGAAAAGGAAAAGAAGGGAAAAACTCACAATGAGGGCTGGTGAAGCAAGGAACAATATCCTTACAAAAATGGCTTTGGGGCTTTCTTGCACTGTCCAGAATTTCCATATGAGAGAGGCTTTCCACGTGTTTCAAACACTTCTCAAAGAATTCCAGATAATTACTGACGCTTTTCCGGATCTTCTTTGTAAGAGCCGGGCACTTTGCCTCCGTATCGACTTCATTTAGATTTAGCTCCTGTGCCCAAATCTTCAGAAGCAAATACAACACGTGAGTCTTGTAACTGATAAGTTGGGAAAGACAGTTTATCGGCACTCCTCTATGATTGTCCAAGACTACATCATAGTTTCTCACACATGCTTCATAATACGCTCGTCTGCTTCCCTGTAATAACAAAAATTCAATATCAGACGGGTGCAAACTTACCGGGAATTGTTTATCCAGCTCTGCTGCATGTTCTCCAACAAAATTCAGAAGTATATCGCTGTATTCCATTAAACAACGGACGTGGATGTCCATACCATTCGTTGTCCTAAGATCTTTGGGCATATAGCTGAATGCTCGATGGTATACTGTAAAAATCTGAAAATATTTCAATGAAAAACTGTAGAAAGGTTCCTTACATCCTCAGCAATCTTCTTTTGTTCCAAAAACTCAGCTTTTCTTGCATGGGCTAGTAATATAGAGACTTTCTTCGCGATGATGGAATTTATTAAGATTATGCATCTCACTCGGGCGAAATTATCCGTCTCTGGGCACATATCGATGAGTTGAATTGACTGAAAACCATTTTCCATTAAATATTTCACATTCTCTTTAAAGGAAGCCCCCGGAAACAAAAAATTTCGTCGATCTTGTCGATTATCTTTTTTCGCGGGCAGCATTTTTCGTTAGCGTCCTTTTTATGAAAAAATCGTTTCATCGGCAAATGTATTTATTTCTTTGTTTGTACTCATTTTCTCTGTATTATTTTTATTGCTAAACTATTTACATTCGATAGCGGTTCTTCTGCAGTATCACTGAACATGTGGCATGCGATATAAATGCTGAAAAGTAAATAACAACGCAAGAAATGAATCTGATATTGAATTGGATGTATTTCTTGTGATTTTCAAATTTTTTTGGCGAAAAAGACGAACATTTTTTTGCTATTTTCGTTTTCCTTGATGTTTTCTAATATTTCTTTTGTAGGATAAGCTTATATTCGGCCAGAAGAACGACGTGGAATATTTTCCAGGTCAGTTTATTTGTTAAAAATCATTATTTGGTTCACCGGCCATTTAAGAAACCTTTTATTCGCGTTTGTAATGTTTATTGTGACGTTTTTAATAAATATAGCACTAAAAATCATTGAAAAAATGTGAAAAAAATAGTAAAAATGGATAAAAACTAAAAATTCAGGGTTGTGTAATGTGCCGCCGCCGTACCCGTAACATCTCGGCAGGGAGCACTGTAGAGCGCTATTTTGTTTCCCTTTAAATAATTCCAATTTCCTTCACTAAAGTGCAGCTCTGCTACCGTAGTCTCAAATGGCGTGGCGACATAAATACCAGTACGTAGAGTGCCGCACTTTTAGAATAACGCGCTCTCAAGAAAAATATTAACAGAAATTGTCAAAAATTGGGGTAATGGCGGTTAATTTGTTCTGTAAGGTTAAAAAAGTTAAAAGAATAGTAAGGAGAAGGCCTACCTTGTCATAGAAGTGAACAGCGGAATCTACAGACATCTCCGGCGTCCCTTCAAACAGTTCTGCTAGCTCTTCTTCAGATTTTCCTCTCATCCGCTGTTTCAGTCCGCCAATAATCATTCCACCTATTTCTGTAACAACCTGGGCGATTTTTGTGGTTGCCTGAAGAGGAAAAAAGTTTCAATGTCAAAATACGGGAACTTACATCGTAACGGTCGAAAATGGCCTCTACCAACGCAGGCGTTTGAAGTTTCTTCTTCCCGGAGAAGTCCTCCTGGATTAGCAGCATAAATTTGGTCACCATAAAGTCTAATTTATTTGTCCAACCGGCAAAATTGATTGCACTTTGCTTATACGTCCAACAACGGGAGAAATTGTACTTATCTGAAGGCATTCTGTCAAAAAACGAGGATAGCTCCTACCTAAGAAGTTGACATGCTCCGACGCGATTTTTATAATCTCCTGTTCTCTGTAGCCAAGGGCTAGGTAAGCTTCATCCGTACAGGTATCGCAGAAACAAAAGATAGACCGAACGAAACAGGCACAAAGCGACGGCATCAGACATCTGCCAATAATTTCGTGGCGTTTGCAAGGATGGCTGCTCATTATAGATGCTGAAGGAAGTAAAAATAAAAATATAGAAAGAAGAGGTTGACTTACAGCAACACTGAAGCCCAGCTTGTGAGTATCGGTAGATTTTGGGCCCGGTGTTCACTATGGAGGCTTGGGTGGCCAGGATAAGGTAGCAGGTAGCCGCACGGAGGAGCAGAGCATGACGGAGATGGTTGAACACTTCGTCCTCGGTGGCATCTGAAAGTTCATAATGAGGGGGTTTAAAAGTAAAGTCTGAAGAGCCTTTTGACTTTTCCACCTTTGTAACCAATGCCAGTTGCCCACCACAAATGTCCCCGTCTGGATTGCTTGTATGTCCCTACTGAGGACGGGGGGCAGGTCTATGCTTACTCGAGTGTCGAGTATGCCACGCTCGATATTTTGGATCAATATCATTTGGCATACTCCTTGAGATGTCGATGTCGAGCCGACAATCAATGGGCATCCGATATTGTGCCGGTGAAACTGTAGCACACTCCTGGTTCCTACACGCAAATTGGAGTCAGGTTATTGATGCGTTGTGAGGAAAGGTGCTTCACCTAAGCTACGTGACATCTACTACCCGCGGTATACTAAGACAAGTATGCCTCCGGCTGTCTTCGACGGCGCTGGGGTTAACAACTCGGTCGACAGCGCCGGCTCCCCCTTCCCAAAGATCTGTTCTATAGTCTGTTTCCAACGGATATGTCACGGGATTTAAAGGTCTGTCGCGCCTCCGCTGTGGAACTACGCTTCTTCAAACAAGATCCCACAGCGGAGATGCGCCGGGAAATTTGAATTCGTGACATATCCGTTGGAAACGGACTATAGTTATTCTTGTCGAATAACATTTGACAGTCAGATTAGGTTAGACGGTCGGATTTTTCTGCTTCTCTCCATTTTACCGCCAAATCTACACATCCGACAGGTCTTACAGACAGACAGACAAACACACAGACATCTGCCCATTATTAGGGTAGGATAGGTATTCTGTAGGCTATGCCATCTCGTCGTAATATCCCCAAGATACTCAATCTATCTATTGAAATATATTATCTGCAAGAGATCTCCGAATGATGCTTTGAACAAAACAAGTGTTCAGTTGCTCCACAGCCCCCAATTTTCCCCGCATTTCTGTGCGTCAACGCCCCTGCTTTGATCTTCTCGACCTCAAAAATTGCCTCCTCTCTCTCTGTAACCCGAAACGGCTACTTTTGCAAGTAAGTCTAATAACCCGACAGGTAGATTCAAGCACAAGTTTTTTGATTAAAATACGTAGAGCGTCAGAGGGTTAGAAGCTTTGTTTAGAACTCCTGTATTAAAAGACAAAAATAAAGTTATAAAGGCTTACGTTCAAGTTCACGGTACGCTGCCATATCGTCTAAGTTGTCCGCAACGTAAGGAATCTCCTCATCATCGTGGCGGCATCTTTCCAAGCATGTTAGAGCCTAAAATTTTATAATTATTAAACTCAATCAATCTTGCATGTTATTTTCCGAGCACTTTTTGGCACAGTTAGTCATCCCTAACAGGCGAATGCGAATCACCAACCCCTTTGCTCACCAAATGCTCGCCCCTTTCGATTAATTTGACCTTGCTTATTTTTTTAAAACGCTATTTTGGTTTATATTTCAGTCACAACCCTTGTCACAAAGTAGACAAATCAAAAGATCGAAGCCTTTGCCCTCACCAAATAACAGCCTTCCCCCTGATAATGACTATTATGATGCGGCCAGAAGCTTCCTAGTAGTTGTTATTAGGAATCCTCTCGAAGCTTTGGTGCAGCTCCTTGTTAGCTTTTGCACCATGCTCCTTGGAGGATTCCTACAGGGTAAATTACCTATTATCATGTGTTCTGCCTCATTACCGTATCCGAAACTACTTCAACAGCCCTCAGAGGGTTGTTATTTTGATAGGTTTCTGGTAAACATCAGGTTCATTACCATTTGCGCCGCCTGCCCTTACCAGCTTCAGCCCTCTCAAAGTTCTAGTTCCAAGTGCATAAGTGCATAAACATTAACTTCTTCCCTTGTTTTAAACTCAAAAGTTGCAAAAGTAAGTGAGATGCGATTAATATTAGCAGAATTAATCTGTTTGCCCTAATGTGTACAGTTTCTTTATGATTAATAAAGCGTGCCCTCCAGAAATAACCAAAGGGCGTGAATTAATTGGGTGACTGGCGAGTTTCAGGCGTATA
Organism: Oscheius dolichura; assembly: GCA_932521035.1. Lineage (NCBI taxonomy): Eukaryota > Metazoa > Nematoda > Chromadorea > Rhabditida > Rhabditidae > Oscheius > Oscheius dolichura. The sequence continues at coordinate 1,267,772 of OW051497.1, read as the reverse complement.
CCTTTTCCCATTTTGTTTCGAATGCCCCATATGCTAGTTTAGGATTCCTCAACATGGGTTACGAATGGATGGATATGGGCTTCTTTCTCTGGATGAACACCGCCACCTTGCTTAACTTTCTGGCTGCCGTCATAGCCTTCAAGAGCAAGAGATGTCACCTAGGATTCTATAGGCATCTAACCGTGGGATTTTGCCTGTTTAATGGAATCTATTCAATTGTTCTCTACTTCACCCGTCCGGTCACCTTCATCTATGGCTACACTTGGTTCACCTTTTCCTATCCTTATCCCCAAATGTCGCTGCTAACCCAGCTGCGTTCAAAGTTGGCATTCCTGACTCCTCACGTCTATGCGGTGTTTGACTTATTGTGGTTATCCTACTTCACGCTACTCTTCTACAACCGCTACATTTTAGTCTGCAAGTAAGTGTGGGGGATTGCTGTCTTCGCAAACAACGAAAAAATTATGGTCATTCTTGGCTAATTGCGCTTTTGATCTTACGGTTATCATAACCTCAGGATAACGGAATTGTGATTCACCAAATTAGCAGTCAGGGAACAAAATATGCATTCTGTATGAAATCCAAGATTGACAGAGTCCAATCGACTATTCCAGGCCCAATCTATCACACTTGCTGAAGACTGAGGGGGTTGGACGTGCTGCCCATGGTGGTGTGATTCTTGGTTGGCTTATTGTCATTTGTGGGAGCCCTTTTGCCCTTTCTCTGAACATCCCTGTACAGCAGGTGAGCCTCCCCCTCTTAAACTGTAAATCCCAGCCTTATAGGACTTCCTAGACGCTGCTGAAACGCTGTACAACATCACCGCTGTTGACTTTAACTTCTCGGCTGGAATCTCCCTTAGAGTAAGGTCATTAAAAAGTTTATAAATGCACTTGCAGTTCTACGATGGCTATCCCTTCCGAGGAGTTCTATCCATCCTCATCCAGATAGCCATGTACATCGTCTTGCCTTTAATTATGTTCGGTGTCGCCTTCCACACCCAACTTAAAGTTGACGACATTGCTCCTATGCGATATAGAGAGCAGAAAATCCACCAAGATGTCCTTACGGTCATTATACGCATGGTACGTCGGCGTACTTGCTTAGAATTAGCAAAATGACAGTCCGCCTTCCCCCTATTCCTAACCATCCTGCCGCACTGGTCCTACATCGCCGTGACCATTATGGGGATTGAGCTACCTCTCGCAGAAGTGAACTACCTCAATACCCTGTCAATGGCTTTTGCGTTGACCATCATGCCCATGTTTCTAATAAGCTGGTCGCGTCAATATCGAAAGGAGGTTAGAAACTTCATAAGGAGTGAGTAGCCCTTCCCCACCTTTCTAATAAACGCTTTTAGTGTGGATCGGCTCGTCCGACCAAGTCCAAGTTGCCACAATTGAGAGCATTACCGAAAGTGTCCACGCTAATGAAAACAATGACCCCCCGTCGAAGAGCACACTCTCCGTTATCAGGCGCATGTTCTTCTTCAGAGTCAACCCACACCAAAATTATATTGTACAAGCTTGAATGGCACCTACATTCCCCTTGCTGTGTTGTGAGACCTGTCGCCAAAAAGTTGAAAATAAAGTTAATAAAAAGTCCACCTCTTTACAATAGTCCAACGCTGTTGTGGCACTGTCCATTCTCAACTTGCAATTGGGAATTCTGTATTGGGAACCGGAGGGCTTCTTCTTACTTGTTTCCTGCTCAGGAGGATCTATCAACTCGTCTACCTGGATAAACCGAAAACTTATAAGACAGGCAAAGGATGCACCTTGATGATTCCTGGGAACTTATCGTACCCTTTGAACATTTCCTCCGACAGTCCTTTGAGCAAGTCTTCGTGGTTAACCTTTGGGTTTCTTCCTTTCGCTTTTTGGTCCGGATCGTGGTTTAGATAGAGACCAGCAAGAAGGTAGTTGATACAAGCTCGGAACTGTAAGGTAACTTACTATCAGATCTGTATCATCTTGATAGTGTGATTCGAAAGTCCTCCAGAGAATTACTTCAAATATCCTACCTCAGGAACGTGAGCGTTCTCTATCAACTTATCAGCAGCGGTGAGGAGACCCCAAGCAACGTTGGTCACCTTCTGTGAACGACATTCAATTGTCTCTGTGATTAGTTTGCAGGCGATCTGGAAATCAAAAAGAAGTAAATAAAGAAATATATCCCTACTTTGTACATCAAATTGACAACAGGCATGAGGAACGGGTTCTTATGACGATTCCTTGCTTGTTCAGGGCAGATAGCCGTCAAGTCGTAGAGTCTTAGTTCATCACTGTATTGTTCTATAAAATAGTTTCTACATTATAAAAAGAAGGGGCCAACCTCGGCAAAGCCAGTAAGTATGCCCCTGCTGTGTCATATTTGAACTCAAGAAGCTGTACATATTCTCCGTGATCGACTGGAGTTTCACAGGGTCAAATTCGGATCCCTGTAGGTAGGGGATCTCTTTTTGGACAACCACATCATATTTCTGGAAAATAACAAAAAATCAAGTGAAATATAAAGGAAGCTCCACCTTGACTTTTCCCTCGGCATGGTGAACAACGATTGTTTCCTTTATATGATGCATCAATTGATCCAGGAGCATGTCGACCCCCGTCAAAACAGAGATGGGCATTCCATTGCCTTCCGTGAGCCGTATTGTTAATGCGGGGTAATTTCCTCCTCCAAATATGGGCAATTCCGAATCCACCAACATTTTCGTGTTATGGAATTCCCAGATATACGCTTCTCCATTTAGTGAATTCTATAAATAAGAGAATAAAGTAAAAGTAAATGAGCGAAACTGCCTGTGGTTCAATTTTATAGCTGTATGACTCGAACATTGGTGTTAGGGCAGACTTGGAGAAATCTAAGGACAGTTCTGTGCTTCCATAGATGCCAAAATGCTGCTTCCACACGTCGCTAGCTTCCTTACTGTTAAAAATGGGGAAAATTCAAAAATAGAAGGATTTCTTACCAGTTCCAGATCAGATTCTCGTATAACGTTAATCCTGGGTAAGGTACGGAAGAATACGGAACATATCCTTGGTTCTCATTGAAGTCTTGGACTTTCTGAAGCCAATAGAAGTAAATAAATAAGAAATTACCTCTTTGAACGTCTCGTCCGGTACAATATTGTCCATATCGACATAAATAGTCTTTCCCACTCGATGGCAGAATAAAGACAGTGGGCCAGCTCTATACGGCTCCATAAATAACTTCTTCAAGGCTGAACTGGTTCCAGCAAATTGAGCATCAATATGATTCTCAGTAAAAGCAAAGCCCATATCGAGACTGAAAGGGGAAAATTCAATGAAACAGGAAAAAATTCACCTAGTCTCAAAATTTGGCTCGTAGCTCGATTGGAAAAATCTTTTAAATCCTTCGTTGAAATTATTCTGGAAGAGTTTTTCTAGAAAATGTACAAAACTTTTTACGTTATTCGTGTATCGGATATCAGTTCCTATCGGAGCCATAGTCGCCACTGTCTTCTGATCAGGTCTCCTGTTGATGAACGACAGGGCGAACTTATCCTTTATCTGAAGGAATGTATTTATTTGAGCGATAATGCCGTTTAAGAACGGCATTGCAGTAAAAGTTAGAATTCATTCCCCTACTGTCTTCAAGTACTCTCGAAATTCGTTTTCCATTCTTCTCCCTTGAAATGTGGGCCAACCCAGGCGCCGGAGAAGAAGAAATGGGGGAAATGGGTCAAATTTGTTTAGTCTCTATCATCTATCCTGCCTGGCTCACGCACAAAAATTTGATATCTTTTAGTGTTCCAAATGTTTTCGAGCCTACTATAATATTTCAAACTACATCGACAACTCTAATTTTTTATTCAAATATCATTTGCAGGTTGCATACATCAACCTCTACTTCATCTTTAGGGAGATATTCTCCAAACATGGAATAAAGCAAATGATTCCATTTGGAAAGAGGTCGTCAAGCAGCGCTTTTGTACTGTTCCTTTAAGCTATGTAAATCTGCATATTTAGGTCTACCAAAGTCCATAAGTCTACGTGATGCGACGAGGGTTTATCATTTTTTTTGAGAGCAGGAGTCATCTAACTGTATCACAGCGTTTCCCTGTTCTTCATAATATCTGAAGGCACTTTGGGAACTTCTGACAAAATCAGAGTGTTAGTGTTTTATCTGTTCTAAAAGCAAATCATTTTAGTATAAGAGGAGCTATAACAATTGTGGGGAAACAACACTCCGAGCAGCTTCTATTTTTTTTCCTAACACCGTTCAATCAACAGATCGTAAATAAAACTGCTATAGGAAGGAATAAATTGTTTAATTTGATTAATTCTCTTCTCGTTTTTTCAGGGGATGCCCCCAAAAACAAAAAAGTTGTTATAGCCCGATGCGGGGCTCGAACCCGCGACAGCCAGATTAAGAGTCTGGTGCTCTACCGACTGAGCTAACCGGGCCGATACACATTGGCAATGCGCCGGGAAGAGGTGGCAGGCATTTCTTTACGCAACCGCTTATGAAACATTCGGAATTTTGAGAATAACTTATGCAAATTGTGTAGAAAGGTATAAACAATAACTTACATCATTTTCTGACGGACTAGAAGAGGACGTAGCTCCATTGGAACCCATTTTCACGGTTGAGTCACTCGTTATCACGGTAAAATGTGAGATTACGCTTGGAATACTCTGAAAAGAAGGGTTATTGCCTAGAATAATTGAGAAAGTAATAAAAAATGGTGATTTAGCATGTAAATGAAACCCAGCAGCTGAAATATCGTAAAAATGATGCGAATATTGGCAAGAACTTGAAAAATATTCAAAACCATAAGACGTTATGCAATCAGAGCGCTTTTAGCCTAGTTTTAAAAAGATTTGACCACGAAAACTGATTAAAGGAAAATAGCCATCAAAACTATCACGTGTGTTTTTGTAAACAAAGTGATTTCCCAATTTTTAAGCGCAAAACATCGGCAGCTGGATTTAATAGTAACGCAGAGGGGGAAAAGAGGATCTGGCAGTGTCAAAAACAGAAAACTACGATTAGAATACGTCAAAGGGAAGTTTCTGGAAGCGTTGACGATATATTCTAGAAATTTTGAACAAACTGCGTTGAACATCGCTCAACGGGCAACGAACAGACCTTTAACCTTAGTAGCCTGCTTCATATCCGAAACCGATTAACGCTACTTGTTATGCCTTCTTGACGCCTACTTTACGAAAGTTAAGTGTTGGAAAACTAATTCTTACCTTTTCAAGCAATTAATACAGCTTCCTTGCTTTTCTCATATCATACCATGGATTAAAAAAATTGTCGTGTTGTGGGCGACGGACTGATTTCCACATTCTTAGGAAGTTTATCCGAGATCCACTTTTTTCTTGACTTGGAAGATCCTGAAGCGAACTGAAATTTTGACATTTACCTTATTTTTCCTTTAAAATCTTAAACTGACCCGAATAAACTCGCTTCTTGTCCTCTTTCCTTATCAGTAAGCCCCATTTCAGGTCCCAGATATGTAATCAGGATGACCAAGGAATTCAAGAAACACGCCGAATGGTTGGAGGGATTCGGATACAATCCGATTGTCTGGATTGGAGGAGATTGGCATCAACCGATGCATCTCCTATCAAAACTATTAATTGAACCGCTTTCTGAAAAGTAAGAATTCTCGCTTTTGTTCATTTTTCAAATGTTTTTAGACGGCCGTTTGAACAGGCGACGAATAGCAATGTCTCGTTCAAGATTTCATTCGATTCGATGACAGAAATTGCTGAAGAGCACCTAGGAATACCCGCTCTCGTCACAGAGAAAGACCTAATGACCAACTATCCTAACATTTTCTTGGCACAGTTAGTTCAACTCGTGGCAATGAAGAATACCTTGGAAAAGACCGACATCGACGGAAGTGAGTCGCCATTCTTTAATTTTTAATGTTTTCCTCTAATTCAGAATCCATATCCAAAGTTTCTGCTCCTAAGCTGGTTTTCGAGGCGAGGAATGGTATGGACGCCCAGTTCCCGAGGTGCCCATCGTGCCACGAACATGTTTTCTTCCTACAAAGGGTCAGTTCTTTTTTCTTCATTTGTTATGCATGTTTCTCTTTCAGCTGATCGTCGAGAGAGCTGTTTGGCATCGAAGGTGTTTCAAATGTGCTGTTTGTGATGAAAAATTGAAGTCAGGTGGTTATAAAAAGACAAGATTGGGTTATGAATGCATTAGCCACTCTGTGAGGAAAATTTTGGACGAGAAAACGTGAGTACCTTATCGATCCTTGGGTATGGAATTTTATTCCCTCAAAAACAATAAAAGAAATCGTCTACGGCAATACCTACATCGTATATTGATTTTCAGACCTAGTAAATCACCGAGACCAGGAGTTGCTCCACCTCCTGTTCCGATAGTTTCTCCTGGGCCAACAGTTCCGGCAGCTACTTACAATGAGCCACATGATAATTACGACACCATAGGTTGGTAGTCTTTATTATTTATTTTACTTATCGTGATCGGAAGCGCAAGAAAGAGAAACCTGCATGGTTGCGGGTCCGTCCCTCTTGTTTGCTCGTGGTTGGCGTGGAATTCTTAGGATTAACGATGCTTAGCTCTATTTACAAATATTATTAGAATATTTTCAGAAATCGAGACCAAAAGAAGCAGCATCTCTTCTGAAGATGAACCGGTGAAAGAGAAAAGACAAAAGCCAGTGCCACCTCCCAAACCAAAGTATCTCTCCTCTCCAAGGATATCTCAAGTTCTTCCGGAGGAAATGCCGTCCTGTTCAAGCGATTCCGGAGTTAGCATCGGATCATCCAACACCTATGACATAGTCGAGGTTTGTCAATTATCTAATTTCTTTTATTTCTTGAAAATTCCAGGATTTGCCCACACCTGAGGGAGATCGAGGGATTTTGTCTCCTCCACCGTTGCCTGTTGCTCCTCCTAGACCTAAAAGAGCATCGATGCTTCTGACAGCAAGCATGACACCTCCAACCAATATAAGACTGTCAAGAGCGCAACCGCCGACGGATTCCCGGCCGTTTTCTCCTCCTACACCTGCTCCTAGGCTTTCCTTCAAGGTTGGTATTATCCATTCGTTTTCCATTTCTTTTTTTCTTCAGGAAACAAAGCTAAAAGAAGAGCCCACACCTTCGAGAAGTTCTAATCCTTTTGACGAGCCAGAACTCAAGATAAATTTTGACTATGACGAGTCTAAAAATCCCTTTGCTGATAGTGATGATGACGAGCAAATGCCAAAGCCAGCTCCGAGAAAGTGAGTCTGCCTTTACTTTCTGTCAGTCCCCTAACTTCAGCGTGTTCCCTGCTTCCTTGCTCCCAGGAGAATCAGACAGGCCTAAGAGTACTCCACCTCCTCCGCCACCAACGGCCACCTCACCTATACCTAAGGAGGAAGACGAGGACCGGCTTACCAGTGAGAAACTCAAAACACTGCGACTGTCGAGGAAGAAGAAGCGAGCTCCTCTACCACCAATAATGCGAAGAAATGTAGGTCGTTTTTTATGACCCCTTGAAGATGGAACGCGCCATCGCGTTGTTCTCATTTATCAATTCTTTCCTGGCGCGTGATAAAGTGCCGTTCATCGGTCTCGGCCGCATTAGACACATTAGCCGCCGACAACAACAGGAAATAAGACATTTCAACGAAAAACTACGTTTCAGATCGTGTTTACCGAAAATACGCAGCTTGAAGACGCTTCCGTGATTGCTGCAAAAGTGAAAAAAATGGATGATGAGATAGAAAAAGTGGAATTGGAAGGGAAGAAGATTGAAATGGAATTACTACTAAAAATAACAACGAGTAGGCCTTCCTTCTTCTTTTTGCGACAAATTCAGGAAGTAATTTCTTAGCTTATCATGAAAAGAACAGAAATCCGGGTATTTTCCCTTGTCTGAGAATTTTTCTTACTTCCATGTCCGCCTTCTACGCGTAACTATGCGCACTGCCGTTGGAAATATTTTAGGCTTTTCTAATTAAAAATTTCGGTTTTCATTGCTGTGAACCGAGCAAATTTGCTGATTTCAGATCCGAAAGATTGGTATAAGCTCCCTCGAACTGAAGAATACATTTCCACCGCCGTAAAACTTCTTGATGTTCTCCGAGAGCAGGCATACCTCCAGTATTCGTGAGTCTTTCATTCATTGTTGTTAAAGAATGCTTTTTGTAGCTGGAAGGAGTCTTATCTCAATGAAGTCCACTCGGAGACGGATTTTAGACTACGAGAACTGATTGAGAAGGACTTGAAAGACGGTAGGATCAATTTCTGAGCTCCAATTAATCGTTTGTTCAGATTACAGCCAGTTGAGAGAGAAGCAGCTTCTTAGTCTATTGGTCTTTATCATGGACGAGAAGGCAAAGCTTACAGAATCCCATATGGAAGGAGCAGACAGTCGCAGTAGAGGTATTTGCTATCCTTATCTTTCATTTTATTTTTTTTAATTTCAGAGTCGTCCCTGACTAGAAAGGAGAAAAAGAGCACGATGAAGCTACGAATGGCCATCCTGTCCAAGAAGCTCCGAAATAAGAAAAGGGCGCCTCTTGCTACAAAACCTCGAGAGTAATGCAGTATTTCCTTCTCATTCCTTCTAAGAAATTCCTCAGTTAAGTATTTATTCTATGTGTGCCCCGCTTTCATTTTGGTGCCAATCCAGGTGTTTTACTTTGTCATTGCAAACAGGTATTTTGAGTTGCTGCTTTTCTTCTCGCCATTGTGCTTTTATTCTTTCATTAGATGTCTACAGATTATTCAGAATAAAACTTAATTTTCTATCTGTTTTACAGTAAAACCATCAGGTTGTCCGGGCCCTTTTAATTTCATTTCAGGAAAAGTCGAGTAGGACACGGCTCACACGGAAGTACTTTGTATTGTGAGCGATCTTCATTCTAAACCTTACAAACATTTTTCTTGTTAGCAGTCAATCTCTTGATGGCAATCCTTGTCTATCAAGATTCATCTCACTTCCAAGCCAGTGCCATTTGGGTATCGATTTGGAACACAGGATGAAACAAATCGTAGGTTCTTATCAAACAGCTTTCGAATTTATTTTTCCAGCCGTTTAGGAGCTAAAAATACTCGCAAAGCTTCCATAAAGTGAATAATACGTGTATGGCAAGATTTCAAAGAAGAAATGGAGGAAGTCAACAATTTTTTTCGTATATGAGCCGTGCTTCAGCTGGCGCATTGGAATTGTCAAAGGTAGAACAAGAACTTTCTTTTTGAATATTTATTTTACAGAATAATTGCGTTGAATAATATTCCTCTACGAATAACAAGATAAATATGATTTTATAAACATGAAAAGAAATATGAAACCAGTGGAAACCAATTGACTACGAGAAATGACTCCAGAATCTTGAATTGCTGAACCGCTGAAGGTAACGTATCTAAACTAAAGTTATTTAAATTACAGCCATTTAGGACTGTAACTGTTTGATGAGTATTTCCATACGGCGGCCTGTTAACACATTGAAGGCCGCTTACTTGGATTTCTATGCAATTTTGCGTTAAAAAGTGGATTGAACGATAGAAATGGAAGTTTTCTCGAAAGGAAAGCGGCGTTCAACGTGTTCAATAGAAAAATAACAATAGTAGACATGGAGAGGAATGTTAAATCAGTCTGGAATGAACAGAGGGAATCTAGACTATGAGAAATGGAAAAACAACTGGAACTTGATTATATGGAGCCGTTGAAAGTGACTAAACTAGTCTAAATTTATTTCAACACTGTTATTTAGACTAACGGGTATTCTGAGAATATATATCATATAACAAACTAAGAAACATCGAAGAAATGTTGAAATAGAATGGAATGGTTAAAGAAGAATAGGATTAACACAACAATAAACAGAATGGCTACAACAGGTAAGAACCTTGCAAACTGGGTATTTTTTTGTATCTTTACCTTTAAAATGTTGTTTATCATGTGGTGGAATAGGTACATGATAACAACGTGAGGATAATGAAACTGACATGAGGTTAATAACAAGGACCGGATCTTTGCGAACCTTTTCATGCAACCCATGTTCCCCACCGTCGTGGTTCGGGCGAATAGGGCTCATCCTCGTCAAAGCTTTCTTGTGTGATTGCAATTCTCTCACACTCGAGAGCTTGGTGATTGGTTTTGTCCAGCTGACAGAAGATGTTTACCATTACCCCGTTTGGTTTCTCTGCCAGGATAAGGAGATCGTTTAAAGGGATAGAAACAAAATCGATCTTCACGAAATATCCATGTAAGTAGGGGTTGTTTAGATGGAAAAATTCTTTCATCCAGGCCACTGGAATATCTGATGAATGCCAGGCAAACATTCGATCTATTGGAGCATCGAGATCCGCTATGGGCTAAGATTTTACGATAGAAGAATCGAAACACGACAACATACCTTTAAGAAGGCACGAAGGGCAACCTCTGCTTCAGTTTTAACCAGCGCAAAAGGAGTGTAGATTGTCAGATCGTTGGATGCATAATAGGGATTAGTTGTCAATGTGCAGAATTGGACAGGATCGGCAAGGTCAATGAAGAGGGAACGCTGGAAGTACGTAGGGTTATTAATTTACAGTTTTGCTTGATTTTTAGGACGAAACGAATGAATGTTTTATTAAACACTCTTTGTAATATTTAAAATGCGCTGAAAGTTTTCAAAAGGCGGAGTATTAGAATTTTTGGCCATTATGAAGTCTAAAAGAGGCGGATTCGTTTTGATGCTCCCCTTTGCTCCCTTTCGTATTCTTTAGAATACGGCACTTCAAATTCTTTTACATTTAAAGTTACAAGGAAATTAAACTCTTAGGGGATTTACTTACACACATATTCCGGAAAATGAAGGAGTTTAGCTCTAATCCAGGCAGCGCCACGAATTTCAAATTTTCCACTTTAGCCAACTCGACGATATCCTGCATAAAATCTGGATGGCGTGGGGCTCTGCAAATGAAGTCTTTAAAGACAATTTTTGACTCCTCGATGAAGTCCCAAATAGCTTGGAATACGGCGGAATCGCGCGGCTGAAGAAGTATGATCATTATTCGTGGAAGTAGAATTTCTCACTCTGCATTCGATTGAGAGGCGTTTGAATCGAAAGTAGCGGAAAGCCATCAGCTGGTGGGACATTTCCTTGAAGTCCTTGAAGTTGTGCGAGATTTCACAGTGCCCGTCGTGGTCTGTCCAATAGGAGAAGGAGAATTCCACCACAGTTTTCCCATCGACGCGATCCTGATTAATGTTTCCTATTCCAAAATAAGATAAAAACTAACTCGTACAATTTTGATGTCCATTTCCCCGTTAGGTACATCAAATTTCTGTTTTTCCATCTGATTTGTGAAGAAACGATTCATTGCTTGGCCTGTGGCCTGCAGCAGCATGAAAGCAATAGGATCCAACTGAAACGGGGCATTATTTTTCAGCTCTGGGGGCTATTTTTTGCACAAAACAACATAAAACTTACAAGATAAGACAGTACCTTTTTCACAATTTGGAACAAGCACACTTCAGCAACTGGTATAAGCGGCATAGGGTCGTCTTCCGCCGGGTCCCTCTCATCTTGTCTCACTGGCATCAAGTCTCCATACTCAGAAGCAGATTCTGACTCCGTCTCGCTCTCGTCCTCCTCCGACTCATCCTCGCCTCCTTCTTCGCTTGTCAGATCGTCGTCACTGAGAACAGCATCTTCTTGCTCCAAACCTCGAAGTCTCTTAATACCGACAGGTTCTCCTCCATCAGAATCGCCAGAGTTCTCCCCCACATCGCTAACGACTCTCTTCATATTACCTGGAAATGAAAGATTGCTGAAAATGCGAGAAGAAATGAGAAAGGATTGAAGATAGCTTCGCGGCAAAACGGGGCCTTATTGATCTTGCCGGGCAGGGCCAGCAACGCTGCCGGCCGCCGCCCTGGAGACAATATCGGGGGCAGGAACTGCGGCAGTGTAAATTGTTGCGATTTAAATGGCAACCAGTGACAGGGGCGTTGCGAGATGGGCGGATAAGAAGAAAATTAAGGTCACTTAACCGGTAAGGTTTGTTTCTGCAACTTAATTGAAATCAAGACGAGAGGGCAGACTACGATAATCTGGCAGGCAATGAAAAACTCCATTTCTGGCATGTGAAAGTTAGTGTGCCTGTATGCGAAAAGACGAGTAATACACTGGAACTGAGCCTCGAGAAATCCGATTAAGACGCCGCTGTTTCCTAGGAAACGGTTCCAAGCGGATATCGAGATTATTGAGAATATATTCTAACACCCTCGATGAGCGAAGTTGAAGCCGGACAAGATGGGGCCGGCCAGGAAGGCACCAACCAAAATGTGGACCCAGAGAGCCGGTCCGGGGATAGAGCCATTAAAACAGTGAGGCGGTTACATGAGAACAGGGGGAAGAAGGCATATAAAGAGCTCCTCTATTGTGTATAGTAAACGCGTCCTCCCCTCAATTTGATTAATGGAAATCTTTATTTATTTATTATTTATTAAATATTATTTCATCTATACAACAATACTGCACCTTGCTACATTCCCGTTGTTATTTGTATCACTTTCGTTTTATCCTGATGGACAGCGGTTACAAGTTTGAGGACATTGTGTCGTCATAAGGCTGTAGTAAGCCTGGTTATTACAATAGGAAGCCATTCCGGCACAATCGGATGACTGATCCACACAAGTGCCTGAATAGTTTAGCATATTATTGAAGGAAAAGAGTTGAAATGTACCTGAAGGAGCTGGAGCAACTGTGGTCGTTGACACGACGCATCTGTTGCATGTGACAGGACATTGCTCTGTCATTAGCTGATAGTACGCTATGTTATTACAATAGGAAGCCATAGCTCCACAGTTCGCTGTGGCGTTGTCACGACATTCTGAAAAGAACCCGGTCTAAAAACCAAAAAAAAAATAAATACGAGGTGTTGCGGCTGCGTTTCCTACAGGAACACCGCATCTGCTGCACGTCTGGGGACATTGGGACGTCATTAAGCTATAGTACTGTGTGTTATTACAGTAGGTCTTCATTTGCGCGCAATTAGCAGACGAGTTGTCATAACAAGCTGAAAATATCCTTCTTCTTGGACACAATGAGTTAGGTTTCACCTGCTGATTGAGCCGAAGCTGGAGTTACCGTAACTCCACATCGACCACAAGTTTGAGGACATTGCTGGGTCATAAGATTGTAGTACGTCGGATTACTGCAATAGGAAGCCATGGAAGCACAGTTCACAGAAGAATTGTCCGAGCAGGCTGGAATTTCGGAGTATTCGGAAACAATTGTCCTTTTACCAGGGGCAACCCCACATCTACCACAGGTTTGAGGACATTGGGATGTCATTAGATTGTAGTATGTTGCATCATTACATTTCGAGGCCATTTGGGCACAATTGGCAGAGGAATTATCATAGCACGCTGAAAAATGTGATTAGTCTTCTGAAATACACGGCCTCTTCAAACAATTCTATGTACAACGTTTACAGAACCGCGAAAAAGAAAACTTGGCCACAAATTGGATCCTTTACTCGAGGAGTACTCCATATTTTCCTCCTTGCCAACTTACTTGGAGTTGCTGCCGTGGTTACCCCACATCTACCACAGGTTTGAGGACATTGGGATGTCATTAGATTGTAGTAGGTTGCATCATTACATTTCGAGGCCATTTGAGCACAATTGGCAGAGGAATTATCGTAGCAGGCTGAAAATTGTGGTTGTTTCTATGAAGCACACATTCTCTTCGAGCAATTCTCTATAAAGCACTCGTCGAAGAGTGAGAAGCTCAAAAATTAGAGCATAATGCAGTATAGTCCGATCATTGTCAACTTACTTGGAGTTGCTGCCGTGGTAACCCCACATCTTCCACAGGTTTGAGGACATTGGGATGTCATCAAATTGTAGTAGGTTGCATCATTACATTTTGTCGCCATTTGGCCACAATTAGCGGAGGAGTTGTCGTAACAGGCTGAAAATAGAGATCAGCTCTGGTTACGAAGACTGAATGAAACTTCGTTCTCGAGGTGCGTGCAAAGGTATTGTTAGAAGGAATATGATACATTTTCTTCTCCATAAACTTACTTGGAGTTGCAGTCGTAGTAAGTCCACACCTTCCACAGGTTTGAGGACATTGGGAAGTCATTAGATTGTAGTATGTAGCGTCATTGCATTTTGAAGCCATTTGGGAACAATTAGCAGAGGAATTATCATAGCAAGCTGAAAGAGTTGCATTTTTAATAAGGAAAGAGCATACTCGGAGTAGGAGCTGTCGTCAGTCCACACCGGCCACATGTTTGAGGACACTGTTCCGTCATAAGATTGTAGTAGGTGGCGTCATTACATTTGGAAGACATGGAAGTGCAATTCGCAGTTGAATTATCGACGCAACCTGATAATTTAATGTTGTAAACAGAAGGAATAAATACATACCGCCTTCACAGCGACCACATGTTTTTGGGCATTGGCTTGTCATTAGGCTGTAGTACGTAGGATTATTACAGTAAGGCGCCATGGAGGAGCAGTTAGCTGAGGAGTTGTCAAAGCACGCTGAAAAGGGAGAATCACTAAGTCTCTTTAGAGGACTCACTAGATGGAGGAGGGGTTGTCACTCCGCATCTACCACAAGTTTTTGGGCACTGGGAAGTCATCAAGTTGTAATAAGTCGGGTTGTTGCAATAGGATGTCATAGAGCCGCAATTAGCCGAGGAGTTGTCGAAACAGGCTGCAAGAAACCAGAATGTTCTAGAAAATGGAACGAAACTCACTTGGTGTTGGGGTAGTCGTGATGGTTACGCCACAGCGACCACACGTTTTCGGACACTGGGAAGTCATCAAACTGTAGTAGGTCGGATTATTACAGTACGACGCCATTCCGGCGCAGTTTACTGAGGAGTTGTCAAAGCAAGCTGCAAAATGATGCACATTAGAGAAAACGGGTTGAATTTACTTGGAGCAGGCGTTGTAGTTATCGTAACACCACACCGATTGCAGGTTTTTGGACACTGGGAAGTCATTAGGTCGTAATAAGTTGGGTTGTTACAGTAAGACGCCATGCCTGCGCAATTGACTGAGGAGTTATCGAAACAAGCTGAAACCGTTTTGCCACTTTTTCCTAATTTTCACTCACTTCCACTAGGAGTAGTAACGACAGTAGTAGCTACAGTTGTTGTAGCATCACAACGACCACAGGTCTTTGGGCACTGGGAGGTCATCAAAGAGTAATATGTCGGATTATTGCAGTAAGACGCCATGCCGGCACAATTTACAGAAGCGTTATCCCGGCAGCCTGTAAAGAATTAATCCAAATCCATCTTTGACCTACTGGAGAATGGAGTCGTTGTTGGAGCAAGGGTGGTATAACCACAACGACCACATGTCTTCGGGCACTATAAAGTAACTAAATGGAATAAAACGGTCACAAGTCATGCCTGCGTAGTCATCAGATTGTAATACGTGGGATTATTGCAATATGAAGTCATTCCAGCACAGTTTACCGACGAGTTGTCGAAACAAGCTAAAAAACAATGTCTCCAAACAAACGACACTTACGGGCAGATGTAGTCACTGTGATGCCGCACCGATTGCAGGTCTTTGGGCACTATAACGTTATTAAAAGGTAAAAACAGTTATAAGCCATGCCTGGGAGGTCATTAAATCATAATACTGAGCATTATTACAGTATGCCGCCATTCCAGCGCAGTTGACAGACGAGTTATCGAAACACCCTATAAAAATATACAATTTCTACATGGTTAGATCCATACAAGGACTAGTCGTAGGAGCGGCAGTAGTGGTAGACGCAGCTGTTGCAGTAGTTGCCACAGGGGTAGTTGTCGTCACCACGGTAGTCGCAGGGGTCGTCGTTGTCGCAGTAGTGGTCGGTGTGGTGGTCGTCGGGGTAGTGGTCGTCGTCGTGGGAGTTGTTGTGGTCGTTGAGGACGTTGTGCTCGTCGTTGCAGGAGTCGTTGTGGTGGTCGTCGGGGTAGTGGTCGTCGTCGTGGGAGTTGTTGTGGTCGTTGAGGACGTTGTGCTCGTCGTTGCAGGAGTCGTTGTGGTGGTCGTCGGGGTAGTGGTCGTCGTCGTGGGAGTCGTTGTTGTAGTGGTTGTCGGGGTAGTGGTCGTCGTCGTGAGAGTTGTTGTGGTGGTCGTCGGGGTAGTGGTCGTCGTCGTGGGAGTTGTTGTTGTCGTTGAAGACGTTGTGCTCGTCGTTGCAGGAGTCGTTGTGGTGGTCGTCGGGGTAGTGGTCGTCGTTGTAGGAGTCGTTGTGGTGGTCGTCGGGGTAGTGGTCGTCGTCGTGGGAGTTGTTGTGGTGGTTGTCGGGGTAGTAGTCGTCGTCGTGGGAGTTGTTGTTGTCGTTGAAGACGTTGTGCTCGTCGTTGTAGGAGTTGTTGTGGTGGTTGTCGGGGTAGTAGTCGTCGTCGTGGGAGTTGTTGTTGTCGTTGAAGACGTTGTGCTCGTCGTTGTAGGAGTCGTTGTGGTGGTCGTCGGGGTAGTGGTCGTCGTCGTGGGAGTTGTTGTGGTCGTTGAGGACGTAGTGCTCGTAGTTGTAGGAGTCGTTGTGGTGGTTGTCGGGGTAGTGGTCGTCGTCGTGGGAGTTGTTGTGGTGGTTGTCGGGGTAGTGGTCGTCGTCGTGGGAGTTGTTGTGGTGGTTGTCGGGGTAGTGGTCGTCGTCGTGGGAGTTGTTGTGGTGGTTGTCGGGGTAGTGGTCGTCGTCGTGGGAGTTGTTGTGGTGGTTGTCAGGGTAGTGGTCGTCGTCGTGGGAGTCGTTGTGGTGGTTGTCGGGGTAGTGGTCGTCGTCGTGGGAGTTGTTGTGGTGGTTGTCGGGGTAGTGGTCGTCGTCGTGGGAGTTGTTGTGGTGGTTGTCGGGGTAGTGGTCGTCGTCGTGGGAGTTGTTGTGGTGGTTGTCGGGGTAGTGGTCGTCGTCGTGGGAGTTGTTGTGGTGGTTGTCAGGGTAGTGGTCGTCGTCGTGGGAGTCGTTGTGGTGGTTGTCGGGGTAGTGGTCGTCGTCGTGGGAGTTGTTGTGGTGGTTGTCGGGGTAGTGGTCGTCGTCGTGGGAGTTGTTGTGGTGGTTGTCGGGGTAGTGGTCGTCGTCGTGGGAGTTGTTGTGGTGGTTGTCGGGGTAGTGGTCGTCGTCGTGGGAGTTGTTGTGGTGGTTGTCGGGGTGGTGGTCGTCGTCGTGGGAGTTGTTGTTGTCGTTGAAGACGTTGTGCTCGTCGTCGTGGGAGTTGTTGTGGTGGTTGTCGGGGTGGTGGTCGTCGTCGTGGGAGTTGTTGTTGTCGTTGAAGACGTTGTGCTCGTCGTTGTAGGAGTCGTTGTGGTGGTCGTCGTTGTAGGAGTAGTTGTGGTGGTCGTCGGGGTCGTGGTCGTCGTCGTGGGAGTTGTTGTGGTGGTTGTCGGGGTAGTGGTCGTCGTCGTGGGAGTTGTTGTTGTCGTTGAAGACGTTGTGCTCGTCGTCGTGGGAGTTGTTGTGGTGGTTGTCGGGGTGGTGGTCGTCGTCGTGGGAGTTGTTGTTGTCGTTGAAGACGTTGTGCTCGTCGTTGTAGGAGTCGTTGTGGTGGTCGTCGTTGTAGGAGTAGTTGTGGTGGTCGTCGGGGTCGTGGTCGTCGTCGTGGGAGTTGTTGTTGTCGTTGAAGACGTTGTGCTCGTCGTTGTAGGAGTCGTTGTGGTGGTCGTCGGGGTTGTGGTCGTCGTCGTGGGAGTTGTTGTTGTCGTTAAAGACGTTGTGCTCGTCGTTGTAGGAGTCGTTGTGGTGGTCGTCGGGGTAGTAGTCGTCGTTGTAGGAGTAGTTGTGGTGGTCGTCGGGGTCGTGGTCGTCGTCGTGGGAGTAGGTGTGGTGGTCGTCGGGGTGGTGGTCGTCGTCGTGGGAGTTGTTGTTGTCGTTGAAGACGTTGTGCTCGTCGTTGTAGGAGTAGTTGTGGTGGTCGTCGGGGTAGTGGTCGTCGTCGTGGGAGTTGTTGTGGTCGTTGTCGGGGTAGTGGTCGTCGTCGTGGGAGTTGTTGTTGTCGTTGAAGACGTTGTGCTCGTCGTTGTAGGAGTCGTTGTGGTGGTCGTCGTGGGAGTTGTTGTGGTGGTCGTCGGGGTAGTGGTCGTCGTCGTGGGAGTTGTTGTGGTCGTTGTCGGGGTAGTGGTCGTCGTCGTGGGAGTTGTTGTTGTCGTTGAAGACGTTGTGCTCGTCGTTGTAGGAGTCGTTGTGGTGGTCGTCGGGGTAGTAGTCGTCGTTGTAGGAGTAGTTGTGGTGGTCGTCGGGGTAGTAGTCGTCGTTGTAGGAGTCGTTGTGGTGGTCGTCGGGGTAGTAGTCGTCGTTGTAGGAGTAGTTGTGGTGGTCGTCGGGCTAGTAGTCGTCGTTGTAGGAGTAGTTGTGGTGGTCGTCGGGCTAGTAGTCGTCGTTGTAGGAGTAGTTGTGGTGGTCGTCGGGGTAGTAGTCGTCGTCGTGGGAGTTGTTGTTGTCGTTGAAGACGTTGTGCTCGTCGTTGTAGGAGTCGTTGTGGTGGTCGTCGGGGTAGTAGTCGTCGTTGTAGGAGTAGTTGTGGTGGTCGTCGGGCTAGTAGTCGTCGTTGTAGGAGTAGTTGTGGTGGTCGTCGGGCTAGTAGTCGTCGTTGTAGGAGTAGTTGTGGTGGTCGTCGGGGTAGTAGTCGTCGTCGTGGGAGTTGTTGTGGTCGTTGAGGACGTTGTGCTCGTCGTTGTAGGAGTCGTTGTGGTGGTTGTCGGGGTAGTAGTCGTCGTCGTGGGAGTCGTTGTGGTGGTCGTCGGGGTAGTAGTCGTCGTCGTGGGAGTCGTTGTGGTGGTCGTCGGGGTAGTAGTCGTCGTTGTAGGAGTCGTTGTGGTGGTCGTCGGGGTAGTAGTCGTCGTTGTAGGAGTAGTTGTGGTGGTCGTCGGGGTGGTGGTCGTCGTCGTGGGAGTTGTTGTTGTCGTTGAAGACGTTGTGCTCGTCGTTGTAGGAGTAGTTGTGGTGGTCGTCGGGGTAGTGGTCGTCGTCGTGGGAGTTGTTGTTGTCGTTGAAGACGTTGTGCTCGTCGTTGTAGGAGTAGTTGTGGTGGTCGTCGGGGTAGTAGTCGTCGTTGTAGGAGTAGTTGTGGTGGTCGTCGGGGTGGTGGTCGTCGTCGTGGGAGTTGTTGTTGTCGTTGAAGACGTTGTGCTCGTCGTTGTAGGAGTAGTTGTGGTGGTCGTCGGGGTAGTAGTCGTCGTTGTAGGAGTAGTTGTGGTGGTCGTCGGGGTAGTAGTCGTCGTTGTAGGAGTAGTTGTGGTGGTCGTCGGGGTAGTGGTCGTCGTCGTGGGAGTCGTTGTGGTGGTCGTCGGGGTAGTAGTCGTCGTCGTGGGAGTCGTTGTGGTGGTCGTCGGGGTAGTAGTCGTCGTTGTAGGAGTCGTTGTGGTGGTCGTCGGGGTAGTAGTCGTCGTTGTAGGAGTAGTTGTGGTGGTCGTCGGGGTAGTGGTCGTCGTCGTGGGAGTCGTTGTGGTGGTCGTCGGGGTAGTAGTCGTCGTTGTAGGAGTAGTTGTGGTGGTCGTCGGGGTAGTAGTCGTCGTTGTAGGAGTAGTTGTGGTCGTTGAGGACGTTGTGCTCGTAGTTGTAGGAGTAGTTGTGGTGGTCGTCGGGGTAGTAGTCGTCGTCGTGGGAGTTGTTGTGGTCGTTGAGGACGTTGTGCTCGTCGTTGTAGGAGTCGTTGTGGTGGTTGTCGGGGTAGTAGTCGTCGTCGTGGGAGTCGTTGTGGTGGTCGTCGGGGTAGTAGTCGTCGTTGTAGGAGTCGTTGTGGTGGTTGTCGGGGTAGTAGTCGTCGTCGTGGGAGTCGTTGTGGTGGTCGTCGGGGTAGTAGTCGTCGTTGTAGGAGTAGTTGTGGTGGTCGTCGGGGTAGTAGTCGTCGTTGTAGGAGTAGTTGTGGTGGTCGTCGGGGTAGTGGTCGTCGTCGTGGGAGCTGTTGTTGTCGTTGAAGACGTTGTGCTCGTCGTTGTAGGAGTAGTTGTGGTGGTCGTCGGGGTAGTAGTCGTCGTTGTAGGAGTAGTTGTGGTGGTCGTCGGGGTAGCAGTCGTCGTTGTAGGAGTAGTTGTGGTGGTCGTCGGGGTAGTGGTCGTCGTCGTGGGAGTTGTTGTGGTCGTTGAGGACGTTGTGCTCGTCGTTGTAGGAGTAGTTGTGGTGGTCGTCGGGGTAGTGGTCGTCGTCGTGGGAGTTGTTGTTGTCGTTGAAGACGTTGTGCTCGTCGTTGTAGGAGTAGTTGTGGTGGTCGTCGGGGTAGTAGTCGTCGTCGTGGGAGTTGTTGTTGTCGTTGAAGACGTTGTGCTCGTCGTTGTAGGAGTCGTTGTGGTGGTTGTCGGGGTAGTAGTCGTCGTCGTGGGAGTTGTTGTGGTCGTTGAGGACGTTGTGCTCGTAGTTGTAGGAGTCGTTGTGGTGGTTGTCGGGGTAGTGGTCGTCGTCGTGGGTGTTGTTGTTGTCGTTGAAGACGTTGTGCTCGTCGTTGTAGGAGTCGTTGTGGTGGTCGTCGGGGTAGTAGTCGTCGTTGTAGGAGTAGTTGTGGTGGTCGTCGGGGTAGTAGTCGTCGTCGTGGGAGTTGTTGTTGTCGTTGAAGACGTTGTGCTCGTCGTTGTAGGAGTCGTTGTGGTGGTCGTCGGGGTAGTAGTCGTCGTTGTAGGAGTAGTTGTGGTGGTCGTCGGGGTAGTAGTCGTCGTTGTAGGAGTCGTTGTGGTGGTTGAGGACGTAGTGCTCGTAGTTGTAGGAGTCGTTGTGGTGGTTGTCGGGGTAGTGGTCGTCGTCGTGGGAGTTGTTGTTGTCGTTGAAGACGTTGTGCTCGTCGTTGTAGGAGTCGTTGTGGTGGTTGAGGACGTAGTGCTCGTAGTTGTAGGAGTCGTTGTGGTGGTCGTCGGGGTGGTGGTCGTCGTCGTGGGAGTTGTTGTGGTGGTTGTCGGGGTAGTGGTCGTCGTCGTGGGAGTTGTTGTAGTGGTTGTCGGGGTAGTGGTCGTCGTCGTGGGAGTTGTTGTGGTCGTTGTCGGGGTAGTGGTCGTCGTCGTGGGAGTTGTTGTGGTCGTTGAGGACGTTGTGCTCGTCGTTGTAGGAGTAGTTGTGGTGGTCGTCGGGGTGGTGGTCGTCGTCGTGGGAGTTGTTGTGGTCGTTGAGGACGTTGTGCTCGTCGTTGTAGGAGTAGTTGTGGTGGTCGTCGGGGTAGTAGTCGTCGTCGTGGGAGTTGTTGTGGTCGTTGAGGACGTTGTGCTCGTAGTTGTAGGAGTCGTTGTGGTGGTCGTCGGGGTAGTAGTCGTCGTCGTGGGAGTTGTTGTGGTCGTTGAGGACGTTGTGCTCGTCGTTGTAGGAGTAGTTGTGGTGGTCGTCGGGGTAGTAGTCGTCGTTGTAGGAGTAGTTGTGGTGGTCGTCGGGGTAGTAGTCGTCGTCGTGGGAGTTGTTGTGGTCGTTGAGGACGTTGTGCTCGTAGTTGTAGGAGTCGTTGTGGTGGTCGTCGGGGTGGTGGTCGTCGTCGTGGGAGTTGTTGTGGTGGTTGTCGGGGTAGTGGTCGTCGTCGTGGGAGTTGTTGTAGTGGTTGTCGGGGTAGTGGTCGTCGTCGTGGGAGTTGTTGTGGTCGTTGTCGGGGTAGTGGTCGTCGTCGTGGGAGTTGTTGTGGTCGTTGAGGACGTTGTGCTCGTCGTTGTAGGAGTAGTTGTGGTGGTCGTCGGGGTGGTGGTCGTCGTCGTGGGAGTTGTTGTGGTCGTTGAGGACGTTGTGCTCGTAGTTGTAGGAGTCGTTGTGGTGGTCGTCGGGGTGGTGGTCGTCGTCGTGGGAGTTGTTGTGGTCGTTGTCGGGGTAGTGGTCGTCGTCGTGGGAGTTGTTGTGGTCGTTGAGGACGTTGTGCTCGTCGTTGTAGGAGTAGTTGTGGTGGTCGTCGGGGTGGTGGTCGTCGTCGTGGGAGTTGTTGTGGTCGTTGAGGACGTTGTGCTCGTAGTTGTAGGAGTCGTTGTGGTGGTCGTCGGGGTAGTAGTCGTCGTCGTGGGAGTTGTTGTGGTCGTTGAGGACGTTGTGCTCGTCGTTGTAGGAGTAGTTGTGGTGGTCGTCGGGGTAGTAGTCGTCGTTGTAGGAGTCGTTGTGGTGGTTGAGGACGTAGTGCTCGTAGTTGTAGGAGTCGTTGTGGTGGTTGAGGACGTAGTGCTCGTAGTTGTAGGAGTCGTTGTGGTGGTTGTCGGGGTAGTGGTCGTCGTCGTGGGAGTTGTTGTTGTCGTTGAAGACGTTGTGCTCGTCGTTGTAGGAGTCGTTGTGGTGGTTGAGGACGTAGTGCTCGTAGTTGTAGGAGTCGTTGTGGTGGTCGTCGGGGTGGTGGTCGTCGTCGTGGGAGTTGTTGTGGTGGTTGTCGGGGTAGTGGTCGTCGTCGTGGGAGTTGTTGTAGTGGTTGTCGGGGTAGTGGTCGTCGTCGTGGGAGTTGTTGTGGTCGTTGTCGGGGTAGTGGTCGTCGTCGTGGGAGTTGTTGTGGTCGTTGAGGACGTTGTGCTCGTCGTTGTAGGAGTAGTTGTGGTGGTCGTCGGGGTGGTGGTCGTCGTCGTGGGAGTTGTTGTGGTCGTTGAGGACGTTGTGCTCGTCGTTGTAGGAGTAGTTGTGGTGGTCGTCGGGGTAGTAGTCGTCGTCGTGGGAGTTGTTGTGGTCGTTGAGGACGTTGTGCTCGTAGTTGTAGGAGTCGTTGTGGTGGTCGTCGGGGTAGTAGTCGTCGTCGTGGGAGTTGTTGTGGTCGTTGAGGACGTTGTGCTCGTCGTTGTAGGAGTAGTTGTGGTGGTCGTCGGGGTAGTAGTCGTCGTTGTAGGAGTAGTTGTGGTGGTCGTCGGGGTAGTAGTCGTCGTCGTGGGAGTTGTTGTGGTCGTTGAGGACGTTGTGCTCGTAGTTGTAGGAGTCGTTGTGGTGGTCGTCGGGGTGGTGGTCGTCGTCGTGGGAGTTGTTGTGGTGGTTGTCGGGGTAGTGGTCGTCGTCGTGGGAGTTGTTGTAGTGGTTGTCGGGGTAGTGGTCGTCGTCGTGGGAGTTGTTGTGGTCGTTGTCGGGGTAGTGGTCGTCGTCGTGGGAGTTGTTGTGGTCGTTGAGGACGTTGTGCTCGTCGTTGTAGGAGTAGTTGTGGTGGTCGTCGGGGTGGTGGTCGTCGTCGTGGGAGTTGTTGTGGTCGTTGAGGACGTTGTGCTCGTAGTTGTAGGAGTCGTTGTGGTGGTCGTCGGGGTAGTAGTCGTCGTCGTGGGAGTTGTTGTGGTCGTTGAGGACGTTGTGCTCGTCGTTGTAGGAGTAGTTGTGGTGGTCGTCGGGGTAGTAGTCGTCGTTGTAGGAGTAGTTGTGGTGGTCGTCGGGGTAGTAGTCGTCGTCGTGGGAGTTGTTGTGGTCGTTGAGGACGTTGTGCTCGTAGTTGTAGGAGTCGTTGTGGTGGTCGTCGGGGTAGTGGTCGTCGTCGTAGGAGTTGTTGTGGTCGTTGAGGACGTTGTGCTCGTCGTTGTAGGAGTAGTTGTGGTGGTCGTCGGGGTAGTGGTCGTCGTCGTAGGAGTTGTTGTGGTCGTTGAGGACGTTGTGCTCGTAGTTGTAGGAGTCGTTGTGGTGGTCGTCGGGGTAGTGGTCGTCGTCGTGGGAGTTGTTGTTGTCGTTGAAGACGTTGTGCTCGTCGTTGTAGGAGTCGTTGTGGTGGTTGTCGGGGTAGTGGTCGTCGTCGTGGGTGTTGTTGTGGTGGTCGTCGGGGTAGTAGTCGTCGTTGTAGGAGTAGTTGTGGTGGTCGTCGGGGTAGTCGTCGTCGTCGTAGGAGTTGTTGTGGTCGTTGAGGACGTTGTGCTCGTCGTTGTAGGAGTAGTTGTGGTGGTCGTCGGGGTAGTGGTCGTCGTCGTAGGAGTTGTTGTGGTCGTTGAGGACGTTGTGCTCGTCGTTGTAGGAGTAGTTGTGGTGGTCGTCGGGGTAGTGGTCGTCGTCGTAGGAGTTGTTGTGGTCGTTGAGGACGTTGTGCTCGTAGTTGTAGGAGTCGTTGTGGTGGTCGTCGGGGTAGTGGTCGTCGTCGTGGGAGTTGTTGTTGTCGTTGAAGACGTTGTGCTCGTCGTTGTAGGAGTCGTTGTGGTGGTTGAGGACGTAGTGCTCGTAGTTGTAGGAGTCGTTGTGGTGGTCGTCGGGGTAGTGGTCGTCGTCGTAGGAGTTGTTGTGGTCGTTGAGGACGTTGTGCTCGTCGTTGTAGGAGTAGTTGTGGTGGTCGTCGGGGTAGTGGTCGTCGTCGTGGGTGTTGTTGTGGTGGTCGTCGGGGTAGTAGTCGTCGTTGTAGGAGTAGTTGTGGTGGTCGTCGGGGTGGTGGTCGTCGTCGTGGGAGTTGTTGTTGTCGTTGAAGACGTTGTGCTCGTCGTTGTAGGAGTAGTTGTGGTGGTCGTCGGGGTGGTGGTCGTCGTCGTGGGAGTTGTTGTTGTCGTTGAAGACGTTGTGCTCGTCGTTGTAGGAGTAGTTGTGGTGGTCGTCGGGGTAGTGGTCGTCGTCGTGGGAGTTGTTGTGGTCGTTGAGGACGTTGTGCTCGTCGTTGTAGGAGTAGTTGTGGTGGTCGTCGGGGTAGTGGTCGTCGTCGTGGGAGTCGTTGTGGTGGTCGTCGGGGTAGTAGTCGTCGTCGTGGGAGTTGTTGTGGTCGTTGAGGACGTTGTGCTCGTAGTTGTAGGAGTCGTTGTGGTGGTCGTCGGGGTAGTGGTCGTCGTCGTGGGAGTCGTTGTGGTGGTCGTCGGGGTAGTAGTCGTCGTTCTAGGAGTAGTTGTGGTGGTCGTCGGGGTAGTGGTCGTCGTCGTAGGAGTTGTTGTGGTCGTTGAGGACGTTGTGCTCGTAGTTGTAGGAGTCGTTGTGGTGGTCGTCGGGGTAGTGGTCGTCGTCGTGGGAGTCGTTGTGGTGGTCGTCGGGGTAGTAGTCGTCGTTCTAGGAGTAGTTGTGGTGGTCGTCGGGGTAGTGGTCGTCGTCGTAGGAGTTGTTGTGGTCGTTGAGGACGTTGTGCTCGTCGTTGTAGGAGTAGTTGTGGTGGTCGTCGGGGTAGTGGTCGTCGTCGTAGGAGTTGTTGTGGTCGTTGAGGACGTTGTGCTCGTAGTTGTAGGAGTCGTTGTGGTGGTCGTCGGGGTAGTGGTCGTCGTCGTGGGAGTTGTTGTTGTCGTTGAAGACGTTGTGCTCGTCGTTGTAGGAGTCGTTGTGGTGGTTGTCGGGGTAGTGGTCGTCGTCGTGGGTGTTGTTGTGGTGGTCGTCGGGGTAGTAGTCGTCGTTGTAGGAGTAGTTGTGGTGGTCGTCGGGGTGGTGGTCGTCGTCGTGGGAGTTGTTGTTGTCGTTGAAGACGTTGTGCTCGTCGTTGTAGGAGTAGTTGTGGTGGTCGTCGGGGTAGTAGTCGTCGTTGTAGGAGTCGTTGTGGTGGTCGTCGGGGTAGTAGTCGTCGTCGTGGGAGTTGTTGTGGTCGTTGAGGACGTTGTGCTCGTCGTTGTAGGAGTCGTTGTGGTGGTTGTCGGGGTAGTGGTCGTCGTCGTGGGTGTTGTTGTGGTGGTCGTCGGGGTAGTAGTCGTCGTTGTAGGAGTAGTTGTGGTGGTCGTCGGGGTGGTGGTCGTCGTCGTGGGAGTTGTTGTTGTCGTTGAAGACGTTGTGCTCGTCGTTGTAGGAGTCGTTGTGGTGGTTGTCGGGGTAGTGGTCGTCGTCGTGGGTGTTGTTGTGGTGGTCGTCGGGGTAGTAGTCGTCGTTGTAGGAGTAGTTGTGGTGGTCGTCGGGGTGGTGGTCGTCGTCGTGGGAGTTGTTGTTGTCGTTGAAGACGTTGTGCTCGTCGTTGTAGGAGTAGTTGTGGTGGTCGTCGGGGTAGTAGTCGTCGTTGTAGGAGTCGTTGTGGTGGTCGTCGGGGTAGTAGTCGTCGTCGTGGGAGTTGTTGTGGTCGTTGAGGACGTTGTGCTCGTCGTTGTAGGAGTAGTTGTGGTGGTCGTCGGGGTAGTGGTCGTCGTCGTGGGAGTCGTTGTGGTGGTCGTCGGGGTAGTAGTCGTCGTCGTGGGAGTTGTTGTGGTCGTTGAGGACGTTGTGCTCGTAGTTGTAGGAGTCGTTGTGGTGGTCGTCGGGGTAGTGGTCGTCGTCGTGGGAGTCGTTGTGGTGGTCGTCGGGGTAGTAGTCGTCGTTCTAGGAGTAGTTGTGGTGGTCGTCGGGGTAGTGGTCGTCGTCGTAGGAGTTGTTGTGGTCGTTGAGGACGTTGTGCTCGTAGTTGTAGGAGTCGTTGTGGTGGTCGTCGGGGTAGTGGTCGTCGTCGTGGGAGTCGTTGTGGTGGTCGTCGGGGTAGTAGTCGTCGTCGTGGGAGTTGTTGTGGTCGTTGAGGACGTTGTGCTCGTAGTTGTAGGAGTCGTTGTGGTGGTCGTCGGGGTAGTGGTCGTCGTCGTAGGAGTTGTTGTGGTCGTTGAGGACGTTGTGCTCGTCGTTGTAGGAGTAGTTGTGGTGGTCGTCGGGGTAGTGGTCGTCGTCGTAGGAGTTGTTGTGGTCGTTGAGGACGTTGTGCTCGTAGTTGTAGGAGTCGTTGTGGTGGTCGTCGGGGTAGTGGTCGTCGTCGTGGGAGTTGTTGTTGTCGTTGAAGACGTTGTGCTCGTCGTTGTAGGAGTCGTTGTGGTGGTTGTCGGGGTAGTGGTCGTCGTCGTGGGTGTTGTTGTGGTGGTCGTCGGGGTAGTAGTCGTCGTTGTAGGAGTAGTTGTGGTGGTCGTCGGGGTGGTGGTCGTCGTCGTGGGAGTTGTTGTTGTCGTTGAAGACGTTGTGCTCGTCGTTGTAGGAGTAGTTGTGGTGGTCGTCGGGGTAGTGGTCGTCGTCGTGGGAGTTGTTGTGGTCGTTGAGGACGTTGTGCTCGTCGTTGTAGGAGTCGTTGTGGTGGTTGTCGGGGTAGTAGTCGTCGTTGTAGGAGTAGTTGTGGTGGTCGTCGGGGTAGTAGTCGTCGTTGTAGGAGTAGTTGTGGTGGTCGTCGGGGTAGTGGTCGTCGTCGTGGGAGCTGTTGTTGTCGTTGAAGACGTTGTGCTCGTCGTTGTAGGAGTAGTTGTGGTGGTCGTCGGGGTAGTGGTCGTCGTCGTGGGAGTTGTTGTGGTCGTTGAGGACGTTGTGCTCGTAGTTGTAGGAGTCGTTGTGGTGGTCGTCGGGGTAGTAGTCGTCGTTGTAGGAGTAGTTGTGGTGCTCGTCGTTGTAGGAGTCGTTGTGGTGGTCGTCGGGGTAGTAGTCGTCGTTGTAGGAGTAGTTGTGGTGGTCGTCGGGGTAGTAGTCGTCGTTGTAGGAGTCGTTGTGGTGGTCGTCGGGGTAGTAGTCGTCGTCGTGGGAGTTGTTGTGGTCGTTGAAGACGTTGTGCTCGTCGTTGTAGGAGTCGTTGTGGTGGTCGTCGGGGTAGTAGTCGTCGTTGTAGGAGTAGTTGTGGTGGTCGTCGGGGTAGTAGTCGTCGTCGTGGGAGTTGTTGTGGTCGTTGAAGACGTTGTGCTCGTCGTTGTAGGAGTAGTTGTGGTGGTCGTCGGGGTAGTAGTCGTCGTTGTAGGAGTAGTTGTGGTGGTCGTCGGGGTAGTAGTCGTCGTTGTAGGAGTCGTTGTGGTGGTCGTCGGGGTAGTAGTCGTCGTCGTGGGAGTTGTTGTGGTCGTTGAAGACGTTGTGCTCGTCGTTGTAGGAGTCGTTGTGGTGGTCGTCGGGGTAGTAGTCGTCGTTGTAGGAGTAGTTGTGGTGGTCGTCGGGGTAGTAGTCGTCGTCGTGGGAGTTGTTGTGGTCGTTGAAGACGTTGTGCTCGTCGTTGTAGGAGTAGTTGTGGTGGTCGTCGGGGTAGTAGTCGTCGTTGTAGGAGTAGTTGTGGTGGTCGTCGGGGTAGTGGTCGTCGTCGTGGGAGTTGTTGTTGTCGTTGAGGACGTTGTGCTCGTCGTTGTAGGAGTAGTTGTGGTGGTCGTCGGGGTAGTAGTCGTCGTCGTGGGAGTCGTTGTGGTGGTCGTCGGGGTAGTAGTCGTCGTTGTAGGAGTAGTTGTGGTGGTCGTCGGGGTAGTAGTCGTCGTTGTAGGAGTCGTTGTGGTGGTCGTCGGGGTAGTAGTCGTCGTTGTAGGAGTAGTTGTGGTGGTCGTCGGGGTAGTAGTCGTCGTCGTGGGAGTTGTTGTTGTCGTTGAAGACGTTGTGCTCGTCGTTGTAGGAGTCGTTGTGGTGGTCGTCGGGGTAGTAGTCGTCGTTGTAGGAGTAGTTGTGGTGGTCGTCGGGGTAGTAGTCGTCGTCGTGGGAGTTGTTGTTGTCGTTGAAGACGTTGTGCTCGTCGTTGTAGGAGTCGTTGTGGTGGTCGTCGGGGTAGTAGTCGTCGTTGTAGGAGTAGTTGTGGTGGTCGTCGGGGTGGTGGTCGTCGTCGTGGGAGTTGTTGTTGTCGTTGAAGACGTTGTGCTCGTCGTTGTAGGAGTCGTTGTGGTGGTCGTCGGGGTAGTAGTCGTCGTTGTAGGAGTCGTTGTGGTGGTCGTCGGGGTAGTAGTCGTCGTTGTAGGAGTAGTTGTGGTGGTCGTCGGGGTAGTAGTCGTCGTTGTAGGAGTAGTTGTGGTGGTCGTCGGGGTAGTAGTCGTCGTCGTGGGAGTTGTTGTTGTCGTTGAAGACGTTGTGCTCGTCGTTGTAGGAGTCGTTGTGGTGGTCGTCGGGGTAGTAGTCGTCGTTGTAGGAGTAGTTGTGGTGGTCGTCGGGGTAGTAGTCGTCGTCGTGGGAGTTGTTGTGGTCGTTGAAGACGTTGTGCTCGTCGTTGTAGGAGTAGTTGTGGTGGTCGTCGGGGTAGTAGTCGTCGTTGTAGGAGTAGTTGTGGTGGTCGTCGGGGTAGTGGTCGTCGTCGTGGGAGTTGTTGTTGTCGTTGAGGACGTTGTGCTCGTCGTTGTAGGAGTAGTTGTGGTGGTCGTCGGGGTAGTAGTCGTCGTCGTGGGAGTTGTTGTGGTCGTTGAAGACGTTGTGCTCGTCGTTGTAGGAGTAGTTGTGGTGGTCGTCGGGGTGGTGGTCGTCGTCGTGGGAGTCGTTGTGGTGGTCGTCGGGGTAGTAGTCGTCGTTGTAGGAGTAGTTGTGGTGGTCGTCGGGGTAGTAGTCGTCGTCGTGGGAGTTGTTGTTGTCGTTGAAGACGTTGTGCTCGTCGTTGTAGGAGTAGTTGTGGTGGTCGTCGGGGTGGTGGTCGTCGTCGTGGGAGTTGTTGTTGTCGTTGAAGACGTTGTGCTCGTCGTTGTAGGAGTCGTTGTGGTGGTCGTCGGGGTAGTAGTCGTCGTTGTAGGAGTCGTTGTGGTGGTCGTCGGGGTAGTAGTCGTCGTTGTAGGAGTAGTTGTGGTGGTCGTCGGGGTAGTAGTCGTCGTTGTAGGAGTAGTTGTGGTGGTCGTCGGGGTAGTAGTCGTCGTCGTGGGAGTTGTTGTTGTCGTTGAAGACGTTGTGCTCGTCGTTGTAGGAGTAGTTGTGGTGGTCGTCGGGGTGGTGGTCGTCGTCGTGGGAGTCGTTGTGGTGGTCGTCGGGGTAGTAGTCGTCGTTGTAGGAGTAGTTGTGGTGGTCGTCGGGGTAGTAGTCGTCGTTGTAGGAGTAGTTGTGGTGGTCGTCGGGGTAGTAGTCGTCGTTGTAGGAGTCGTTGTGGTGGTCGTCGGGGTAGTAGTCGTCGTTGTAGGAGTCGTTGTGGTGGTCGTCGGGGTAGTAGTCGTCGTTGTAGGAGTCGTTGTGGTGGTCGTCGGGGTAGTAGTCGTCGTTGTAGGAGTCGTTGTGGTGGTCGTCGGGGTAGTAGTCGTCGTCGTGGGAGTTGTTGTGGTCGTTGAAGACGTTGTGCTCGTCGTTGTAGGAGTAGTTGTGGTGGTCGTCGGGGTAGTAGTCGTCGTTGTAGGAGTAGTTGTGGTGGTCGTCGGGGTAGTAGTCGTCGTTGTAGGAGTCGTTGTGGTGGTCGTCGGGGTAGTAGTCGTCGTCGTGGGAGTTGTTGTGGTCGTTGAAGACGTTGTGCTCGTCGTTGTAGGAGTAGTTGTGGTGGTCGTCGGGGTAGTAGTCGTCGTTGTAGGAGTAGTTGTGGTGGTCGTCGGGGTAGTGGTCGTCGTCGTGGGAGTTGTTGTGGTCGTTGAAGACGTTGTGCTCGTCGTTGTAGGAGTAGTTGTGGTGGTCGTCGGGGTAGTGGTCGTCGTCGTGGGAGTTGTTGTTGTCGTTGAGGACGTTGTGCTCGTCGTTGTAGGAGTAGTTGTGGTGGTCGTCGGGGTAGTAGTCGTCGTCGTGGGAGTTGTTGTGGTCGTTGAAGACGTTGTGCTCGTCGTTGTAGGAGTAGTTGTGGTGGTCGTCGGGGTGGTGGTCGTCGTCGTGGGAGTTGTTGTTGTCGTTGAAGACGTTGTGCTCGTCGTTGTAGGAGTCGTTGTGGTGGTCGTCGGGGTAGTAGTCGTCGTTGTAGGAGTAGTTGTGGTGGTCGTCGGGGTGGTGGTCGTCGTCGTGGGAGTTGTTGTTGTCGTTGAAGACGTTGTGCTCGTCGTTGTAGGAGTCGTTGTGGTGGTCGTCGGGGTAGTAGTCGTCGTTGTAGGAGTCGTTGTGGTGGTCGTCGGGGTAGTAGTCGTCGTTGTAGGAGTAGTTGTGGTGGTCGTCGGGGTAGTAGTCGTCGTTGTAGGAGTAGTTGTGGTGGTCGTCGGGGTAGTAGTCGTCGTCGTGGGAGTTGTTGTTGTCGTTGAAGACGTTGTGCTCGTCGTTGTAGGAGTAGTTGTGGTGGTCGTCGGGGTGGTGGTCGTCGTCGTGGGAGTCGTTGTGGTGGTCGTCGGGGTAGTAGTCGTCGTTGTAGGAGTAGTTGTGGTGGTCGTCGGGGTAGTAGTCGTCGTTGTAGGAGTAGTTGTGGTGGTCGTCGGGGTAGTAGTCGTCGTTGTAGGAGTCGTTGTGGTGGTCGTCGGGGTAGTAGTCGTCGTTGTAGGAGTAGTTGTGGTGGTCGTCGGGGTAGTAGTCGTCGTTGTAGGAGTAGTTGTGGTGGTCGTCGGGGTAGTAGTCGTCGTTGTAGGAGTAGTTGTGGTGGTCGTCGGGGTAGTAGTCGTCGTTGTAGGAGTAGTTGTGGTGGTCGTCGGGGTAGTAGTCGTCGTTGTAGGAGTAGTTGTGGTGGTCGTCGGGGTAGTAGTCGTCGTTGTAGGAGTAGTTGTGGTGGTCGTCGGGGTAGTAGTCGTCGTTGTAGGAGTCGTTGTGGTGGTCGTCGGGGTAGTAGTCGTCGTTGTAGGAGTAGTTGTGGTGGTCGTCGGGGTAGTAGTCGTCGTTGTAGGAGTAGTTGTGGTGGTCGTCGGGGTAGTAGTCGTCGTCGTGGGAGTTGTTGTTGTCGTTGAAGACGTTGTGCTCGTCGTTGTAGGAGTAGTTGTGGTGGTCGTCGGGGTGGTGGTCGTCGTCGTGGGAGTCGTTGTGGTGGTCGTCGGGGTAGTAGTCGTCGTCGTGGGAGTTGTTGTGGTCGTTGAAGACGTTGTGCTCGTCGTTGTAGGAGTCGTTGTGGTGGTCGTCGGGGTAGTAGTCGTCGTCGTGGGAGTTGTTGTTGTCGTTGAAGACGTTGTGCTCGTCGTTGTAGGAGTAGTTGTGGTGGTCGTCGGGGTGGTGGTCGTCGTCGTGGGAGTCGTTGTGGTGGTCGTCGGGGTAGTAGTCGTCGTCGTGGGAGTTGTTGTGGTCGTTGAAGACGTTGTGCTCGTCGTTGTAGGAGTCGTTGTGGTGGTTGTCGGGGTAGTAGTCGTCGTTGTAGGAGTAGTTCTGGTGGTCGTCGGGGTAGTAGTCGTCGTTGTAGGAGTAGTTGTGGTGGTCGTCGGGGTAGTGGTCGTCGTCGTGGGAGTCGTTGTGGTGGTCGTCGGGGTAGTAGTCGTCGTTGTAGGAGTCGTTGTGGTGGTCGTCGGGGTAGTAGTCGTCGTTGTAGGAGTCGTTGTGGTGGTCGTCGGGGTAGTAGTCGTCGTTGTAGGAGTCGTTGTGGTGGTCGTCGGGGTAGTAGTCGTCGTCGTGGGAGTTGTTGTTGTCGTTGAAGACGTTGTGCTCGTCGTTGTAGGAGTAGTTGTGGTGGTCGTCGGGGTGGTGGTCGTCGTCGTGGGAGTCGTTGTGGTGGTCGTCGGGGTAGTAGTCGTCGTCGTGGGAGTTGTTGTGGTCGTTGAAGACGTTGTGCTCGTCGTTGTAGGAGTCGTTGTGGTGGTTGTCGGGGTAGTAGTCGTCGTTGTAGGAGTAGTTCTGGTGGTCGTCGGGGTAGTAGTCGTCGTTGTAGGAGTAGTTGTGGTGGTCGTCGGGGTAGTGGTCGTCGTCGTGGGAGTCGTTGTGGTGGTCGTCGGGGTAGTAGTCGTCGTTGTAGGAGTCGTTGTGGTGGTCGTCGGGGTAGTAGTCGTCGTTGTAGGAGTCGTTGTGGTGGTCGTCGGGGTAGTAGTCGTCGTTGTAGGAGTCGTTGTGGTGGTCGTCGGGGTAGTAGTCGTCGTTGTAGGAGTAGTTGTGGTGGTCGTCGGGGTAGTAGTCGTCGTTGTAGGAGTCGTTGTGGTGGTCGTCGGGGTAGTAGTCGTCGTCGTGGGAGTTGTTGTGGTCGTTGAAGACGTTGTGCTCGTCGTTGTAGGAGTAGTTGTGGTGGTCGTCGGGGTGGTGGTCGTCGTCGTGGGAGTCGTTGTGGTGGTCGTCGGGGTAGTAGTCGTCGTTGTAGGAGTAGTTGTGGTGGTCGTCGGGGTAGTGGTCGTCGTCGTGGGAGTTGTTGTTGTCGTTGAGGACGTTGTGCTCGTCGTTGTAGGAGTAGTTGTGGTGGTCGTCGGCGTGGTGGTCGTCGTCGTGGGAGTTGTTGTGGTCGTTGAAGACGTTGTGCTCGTCGTTGTAGGAGTAGTTGTGGTGGTCGTCGGGGTAGTAGTCGTCGTTGTAGGAGTCGTTGTGGTGGTCGTCGGGGTAGTAGTCGTCGTTGTAGGAGTAGTTGTGGTGGTCGTCGGGGTAGTAGTCGTCGTTGTAGGAGTAGTTGTGGTGGTCGTCGGGGTAGTAGTCGTCGTCGTGGGAGTTGTTGTTGTCGTTGAAGACGTTGTGCTCGTCGTTGTAGGAGTAGTTGTGGTGGTCGTCGGGGTGGTGGTCGTCGTCGTGGGAGTCGTTGTGGTGGTCGTCGGGGTAGTAGTCGTCGTTGTAGGAGTCGTTGTGGTGGTCGTCGGGGTAGTAGTCGTCGTTGTAGGAGTAGTTGTGGTGGTCGTCGGGGTAGTAGTCGTCGTTGTAGGAGTAGTTGTGGTGGTCGTCGGGGTGGTGGTCGTCGTCGTGGGAGTCGTTGTGGTGGTCGTCGGGGTAGTAGTCGTCGTCGTGGGAGTTGTTGTGGTCGTTGAGGACGTTGTGCTCGTCGTTGTAGGAGTCGTTGTGGTGGTTGTCGGGGTAGTAGTCGTCGTTGTAGGAGTAGTTGTGGTGGTCGTCGGGGTAGTAGTCGTCGTTGTAGGAGTAGTTGTGGTGGTCGTCGGGGTAGTAGTCGTCGTTGTAGGAGTAGTTGTGGTGGTCGTCGGGGTAGTAGTCGTCGTTGTAGGAGTAGTTGTGGTGGTCGTCGGGGTAGTAGTCGTCGTTGTAGGAGTAGTTGTGGTGGTCGTCGGGGTAGTAGTCGTCGTTGTAGGAGTAGTTGTGGTGGTCGTCGGGGTAGTAGTCGTCGTCGTGGGAGTTGTTGTTGTCGTTGAAGACGTTGTGCTCGTCGTTATAGGAGTAGTTGTGGTGGTCGTCGGGGTGGTGGTCGTCGTCGTGGGAGTCGTTGTGGTGGTCGTCGGGGTAGTAGTCGTCGTTGTAGGAGTCGTTGTGGTGGTCGTCGGGGTAGTAGTCGTCGTTGTAGGAGTAGTTGTGGTGGTCGTCGGGGTAGTAGTCGTCGTTGTAGGAGTCGTTGTGGTGGTCGTCGGGGTAGTAGTCGTCGTTGTAGGAGTAGTTGTGGTGGTCGTCGGGGTAGTAGTCGTCGTTGTAGGAGTCGTTGTGGTGGTCGTCGGGGTAGTAGTCGTCGTTGTAGGAGTCGTTGTGGTGGTCGTCGGGGTAGTAGTCGTCGTTGTAGGAGTCGTTGTGGTGGTCGTCGGGGTAGTAGTCGTCGTTGTAGGAGTCGTTGTGGTGGTCGTCGGGGTAGTAGTCGTCGTCGTGGGAGTAGTTGTGGTGGTCGTCGGGGTAGTAGTCGTCGTTGTAGGAGTAGTTGTGGTGGTCGTCGGGGTAGTAGTCGTCGTTGTAGGAGTCGTTGTGGTGGTTGTCGGGGTAGTGGTCGTCGTCGTGGGAGTTGTTGTTGTCGTTGAGGACGTTGTGCTCGTAGTTGTAGGAGTAGTTTGTGTGGTCGTCGGGGTGGTGGTCGTCGTCGTGGGAGTTGTTGTGGTCGTTGAAGACGTTGTGCTCGTAGTTGTAGGAGTCGTTGTGGTCGTAGTGGTGGGAGTTGTCGTGCTCGTCGTTGTTGAAGCTAGAACCCTCTAGTTGTTAAGGACAACCTGTGATCTACTTGTTGTTTCACATGACGGGTCTAAATAGATGTTCTCACAGCAAAACTGCGTTGTTCCGTTGTATATACAGGTTACGTCATCGGGACAGAGAGACCCTCCAAGGCATTCTATATTTGTGTAGGGCTGGTTTTTGTAATGTACTGGTTACCTCCTAGGCCTTCGTTCCAGCAGCAGTCGGTAGGAAGAGGAACAGTTGTTGTGGCTAAATTGTTAGTTAGCCCGGATGTGTGGGTCACCTACTTCCTGAGTAGATCTTTGAGTCATCACAGCAAAAGTTTTGTGTTCCATTATAGATGCAGGATGCTCCATCAGGGCATAAGCTTCCCAAACACGCTCCTTCCCCGTCATCTGCACACTGTTGAACTGGTTGTGGTTCGGCTGCAACGATTCTGTTCCGTTAAAAAAAAGCAGTTCCTGGTTTTTGGAACAGTGACCTGTTACTGACATGACCACGTATTAATCAACGAACTGCAACTGGATACATCGACAATTGAAGGTGCTAAGCGGGCCAAAAAAAGCTTGTTAGCACATCTGCTATGGCGGCGATGGGGCATTGAACTTTGGCGCCTTTGGTTTTGATATGTGGCAAAATGAGGAAGAGGAGGAAAGGCATTAGAGAATGTTAATGAATAGTGATGAGGACCAAATAAGGAATCATGTTATTTAAAGGCCCCCCGGGGACTTGCACCCGAGTGCGCCCGTAAGCGTCGGCGCGCATTTGTATTTTGAGCGCGCCTGCTGTTTTAGCTTGACTTTTCAGATCTCCTGACTAATATCAAATTGGTTTTTTTGTAAATAAATGAACGTACATCAATAGATTACTTGAAAAATATGTAACAAAATAGAAGAAATCAGCTAAAACGGTAGGTCCTGAGGGTTCCTTTAAGAGATAGGAAGATCATTCTTTGCTTCGAAATGCAAAGAATTAGTGACTCTGGGTAATTGTCGGAATAATGATCTTATTAACAGAAGGTGAAATAGAGTGAGGTACTTTGAATGAGATAAGCAGTGCGAAGATAAGAGCATGAAAAACATTAGAATGTTTAGTTAGTTCAAAACTCACTTGAAGGGCCAAGTGTTGTTTCCTGGACGATACTGCTGTCAGAGCAGCAGAAGGTGCTGGTCCCATCATTGATGCATGTTGCACCATCGGGACAGAAGTCTCCTAAGCAATCTGAAGGAGATTGCTTTAAGTAAGGAAATAAGCGAAAGGACCTCCGATGCCACCGTCGGCACATTGCGCATCTTCTTGGCCAGCAACTCCCCTGGGTGGGGATGCGGCTAGTAGAAAGATTAGGAGGAACATTAAGCAAGGTTCGCGTTCGCCTCTGCTCTATTTTATAGCACCATGTTCCGAAAGTGTAGGCACAGCTTTGCGGAAGTTAAAAGCCGCCCCCCTCGCAGGCAGCATTGATTTGGTATTTCAGCAGGTGGCAAAATTCGAGCGTTTTTATGAAGAGCAGCCCAGATGGGGTGAAAGGACGGGGGACTCGTCTGTCATATGTGGCTGTGTAGACAGTCACTGCGGGAAAGACTTTGGCAACATGTATTTCATATGATGAATGGTGTCAGATGTCTAGACTTTACATCATCCGTCAGCTCCTATATGTTTTCTTTACCAAATACCGCCACATTGCTTTCTTTAGAAAAAAACATTTGACCGGCAAAAGGAGAAAGGCGATCAGAGCTTTGCGTAAAACTGTAGCACTGCTTATTTGCCGCCAGTCAAGTTCACTAGGATTGAGCGTTTGACTAAATAACGGTATACTCTTACTTGGCAGATCACCTGGTAATTTTGATCACATTGCCACATATTCCGCTTACTCAGAACAAACAATGAAGATGTAACGTTTAGCAGAAGGAATAATGGAAAATATTTAGAATTCTTGCCAAACGCAGTTCTACATGCTGAACTAAGGAACCTGGGCATGGCAACAGTTGGAAGCTCGTCTTGCAAACTAATTGCTTCGGAAGAAATAAGTCATCCAACAGAGTTTTTGTATATAACGATTCGACCATTCCAGAAACTTTCAATTCCGATAGAAATTGAATCTTGGAGCACCCTCTTATCACGCTTCACTATAGTGTCTGGATTCGCTGCAAAGCAGAATAATGCCTTTATTGATATAAACCACTAGATAATCGGTGAGACTGCTTCCGTACACATGGTTATTGAACCACTGTCTTGATCTCTGCATATCCTTTTTTGCCATCTCCCGCTCAATAGACGCTTTGCGCCTGAACCAACGGCAAAAATGATCACTTTTGGCTAAAGGCTACTTTTTTCTGGAAATGAAGATCAACATCGAATAGGATAAAATTCAAAAGCCGAAATTGTTTAATTAAATGATGACATATGGCAACGAGGAAGTGAAAAAGATTTGAGCCAATCACTTTAACGGAATTTGACAGTCTAGTCACGGTCCAGTGCAGGATCAAATTTTGGTAAAACAAAGCTACCAAAGATCGTGTTTGGCTAAGAGTCACTCAAACAAAGACTGCGGTGGTGTTTCCTTTAGTTGTCAAGCGTGTTCAGAGTGCAGCCAGGCTATCACGAGGTTAGCTACGGCCTCTCACCCCTTTTTATTCGTGTTTCCACCGAGAAAAAAACAGAAAAAAGTGTATCGTTAGACAGATCCTGAAGAGGAACCTGAAGAATTGCCAATGGCAGAGTTATGGGTCGATCGAATTTCGAAATTTTTTGTTGGTTTTTTGCAGGAATCCGGTCGGTACTAGGCTAAGAATATATCTGTCGTGATTAAAGGAACTGTCAGGGACCCAAAACAACTTGGGCTTAAAAAATTTGCCTTTTTCTCCTGATCATGGTGGTCTATTTATTTTTGCAAATGAACGCCTGTATCACGAAAAAAATACACATTTATGATCAAAATCCGGTCGAAAAGGTCCTGTCTTCTAGCAAACTACCTCGGCACAGAACATTGGCCGTTTTTTCCTGATCACGATGATATATTTATTTTTGCATACGAACGTCGGAATCACGAGAAAATTGCATTTTTATCCCAAAGACATAAATTTTCATTAAATTTCTGTGATCATGATCGTTGCAGGACCTTTATAGGGTCCATTTTAAGGGGGCACTTTCACTCGCTCCCTGACAGTTCCTTTTTCGAGTTATAGGTCGATCGAATTTCAAAATTTTTTTGTTGGTTTTTTGCAGGAATCCGGTCGGAAGTAGCCTGAATTTAGCGTTCTAGTTGAAAAAAAGCGGAGCGCACGCTTGCTGAAGCGCCCCTCAGGATGATCAGGAATTATAAGCCAGGTGACATGTCGACGAGGAGCCACTAGGCAGGGGGTTCGGGGGGCACAGCCCCCCCCTCCTTCGAATCCCTTACTTGGGAGGGGGTGTTAGCTTTAATCGGGCAATTGGGTGCGGATAGTGGTTAGCCCTGATCCAGAAGTCTATTTGCAACTTAGGCCCGCGGACCTAAGTACACATAGTCGCTTAGCTGATTCCAGGAAGGTAAATGAAGTTTATTCAAAGTGAAAGAGGATTAGAAAATTGAATGAAACTGCTAGAAATAACAATGAATTTGAATGTGAAGCAAATTAAAAAACAGGGGCTTGCTGACAAGGGATGGTCCCGAACTCAAGGTGCCCGATTTGGCTTTTTTTGTCAGGGCGTAGGCCTATGTTAGTAATGTAGAATGTAAGAAAAATGAGCTGCCCTATCGATGATTTGGAGGAGTTAGGCGAGTCGAAAGGGTTTTGTATTGGGGTTTTGTTCGTTTTCTCGAGCATATAACTTTTGATCCATACACGGTAGGCGGCTAATCATTCTTTTCAGGGCGAAACATAAATCTTGTCCTACGGCTTTACAGTTCACAATTGGCTCTCGATTTTTCTGTAGTGAAATTCTACGCAAAATTTCATCATGAATGACCGCCTTTCCAGATTTTTTGTATGTCATCGAGATTTTTAAAATCGA
The DNA here is from genome assembly GCA_932521035.1 of Oscheius dolichura. NCBI lineage: Eukaryota > Metazoa > Nematoda > Chromadorea > Rhabditida > Rhabditidae > Oscheius > Oscheius dolichura. The sequence goes on along the minus strand of OW051497.1, from coordinate 1,229,578 downwards.
AAAAACGACGTCGCGGAGGGATAGGCCAAGTACCAAAGTTTCAATGTACTTTCTGAAAACTCGTTTTTTGTAGTCAAACGCGTTCTATTGACGAGATACGTACAGCGGTTAAGGAGTTTTTTTCCGATAGAAGGCAATTTCAGCCAGATACGACTCGCAGAACGCAAACATGAAGTGGTCCCTTGGGTATCTGACTTCGTGGTCGCATTGTATAACGTGTTTATAGCCCAGAAATGTGTTTTTCTGATAGAACACATCATATTTCTAGTGATACTGATTTCATTGGATTTGCCCGAATTTCGTTTTTGAACGGTTCGATCCGCGACCACCTGAATTTGGACACTTTTTTTGCGTTTCTCACTGAGTATCGCTTCCCCCGAGCCATCGCTTCTCTACCAATCTACTCACCACTTCAAGCCAACTCAACGACTATATATCAAATCTAATTTCCCTTAAAATTATGAAACAGAGACATCAAACCAGGTTTGCGCCCTTCTGCGAGTCGTATCTGGCTGAAATTGCCTTCTATCGGAAAAAAACTCCTTAACCGCTGTACGTATCTCGTCAATAGAACGCGTTTGACTACAAAAAACGAGTTTTCAGAAAGTACATTGAAACTTTGGTACTTGGCCTATCCCTTCGCGACGTCGTTTTTTCGATTTTAAAAATCTCGATGACATACAAAAAATCTGGAAAGGCGGTCATTCATGATGAAATTTTGCGTAGAATTTCACTACAGAAAAATCGAGAGCCAATTGTGAACTGTAAAGCCGTAGGACAAGATTTATGTTTCGCCCTGAAAAGAATGATTAGCCGCCTACCGTGTATGGATCAAAAGTTATATGCTCGAGAAAACGAACAAAACCCCAATACAAAACCCTTTCGACTCGCCTAACTCCTCCAAATCATCGATAGGACTAACATAGCCCTACATTCTGACAAAAAATCAGCCAAATCGGACAGCTTGAGTTCGGGACATTCTATTGTGAGAACTAGTGTGCTCATTCAGATGTCTAGTTGTTCGTTGTCGCCATTATTTCCACAAACGGTTGCTGAGTACCGTCCTTGAAATACTTCAATCTGGTTGTTGTCTGAGCTGTCATCCACGATGGAATAGGACCAATGCTTTCTCATTTCTGCGGGGAACCCGCCTGAAATTGCTCTTTATTATACTGTAAGAGAGACTCTTTCTGTTTTAAAATGTTGGCACTTACCGTTCTCAATTAAGCAGTCCGTCGATTTTCCAATTGGAGGATAGCAAGAGTTGTTAGTAATGAAGGCAAAGGTCCGGCGCCCTCTGTACATTGCCAGTCGTATGTAAATATTCTCTGCTTTGTATTCTTCCATTTCCCGTGGCTTGTAGACATTCAGTTCCACAGCCACTGGGATCAAATAACGGCAAAAGTCGTACATCACTTCGGGGTTCTCCGTATGGATGCAAAGCTGGAATGCAAACCATTCCACTGGTTTAATAGCTTCTACAAAACTTTGTACACGCTTATCGTCTGGACCGCCCTAAATTGGTAGAGATTAATAAACAAATTTTACTTCAACCATACCTTGCAAGTAATAACCAGCTTCTTGAACGTGTAGAGTCTAAAAGTATGGGCAAGCTCCGCCAATTTGGACTCAGGATAGCTTATAGGACCCTTCTCAATTTCGTCTACTATCCATACTAGAGTGATATGTTTCTGCTCGTTCGACTTCTCCTGTATTAGGGAAATTAGATGATGGCTCGGGCATAAACATACACAAAGATTAATATGGAGCTGTAGATCTTCTGGCTGCGTTGGGATAATATCCATAAAAATTTCCATAAAATTATGAACTCCTAGGCAGGTCCTCCGCAATCTGACTTGAGCTGTTGTTTCCATCTTCTCGATAATCTTCTTTAGATCATTGGGAGAAACACGATAGAGGGGAAGTAGTCCCGGCTTCGATACAGCTCCCATTACGATTACTCTAAGGAAATTGAAGGAACTGAAAGGTAGGAGAAGGGTGTGGCACGTAGCAGAAATGTACGAGCACATAAATTATTCCCCCTTGATTGGCTTTGAATAGAGCAGATCACTTTTTTCTGGCTTTTTCTAGCAAAAGGGAAATGGTGAGAAGGAAACCAATAGGCAAAGACGCAAAGTTGGTGAGGCTTTCCTATAAAAAAAGAATGGAAGTGACACGTTACGGGGGTTCGAAATCGGGTCGCGTTCACATTTAGCCTAATAACAAAAAAGAGTAAATTTAATTTGGCGGATTGTTATTGAATCCATTGTCTGTTTTAAAGAAAATCCTATATTAAGGTTGAAATATACTAAAAGTAGGGCCAGGACGGTTTTGGGGTTTATCTGGAATGCCTTACAGAGAGGACCTCACATAGAATACCTGATCTATTTAAGACATACTCCACAGAATGAAGCTGGGCGTACGTGCCATTCATACCACAACTGATATTATTCTCGTATCTCAAAAGCTTATCCCCTCCCGCATTAGAAGATAACCAGTTTAGAGAATCTTAAACAGGAGTATTCACGAGGAGACGAGACAGTGTTTCTCATGTTTTGGCACGTAGACATAGGAACTAACATATTTTTCACTGAGCACAACCTCGTACATTTATTCGAACGAGGAACGTCACTTTGCCGCTTTGAAACAACACAAATTGACCGAGAAAGAGCAGCTGAACTCGGCCGCTAATATGTCTAATGAATAATCATCTACGCATAATATTCTATTCGAGGATGGGGTGGTAATAAAGGAATGGGATCAGAATGTTATCCAAAAGTGAGGAAGAACGGCTTCTAGTCATAGTGAAAGACTTCTGAAAACTTTTGTTGGGTGAAGTTTTCCATCTGATAAAAATAAGTAAACTTTGGTGAACAAAGCTTCCAATTGAATAAATATAGAAGCTATCCCATCAGAACATTACAGCTCAATTACGAAAAACTTAATGTGCACATATTAGTCACTGATATTCCCCATCGGAAGGAAATGCTCAATGATGTTGATGTCTTGGTACGAAGATTGTGAAGGTACTCAACTGATCCGCGATATTCGAAACAAATCCTAATGGGGACAGGGCAGTCTGACTTGAAATAGAAAAGATCAACCCGATTGAGTTCAAAAAAACTGAAGGATTATAAAAGAAATGGAAGCCGTTTAATCTTCTGCAGGCTTCTGGATTAGAGGCCCATCTAATGGTAAGGCATAACATTTCTCGTCTTCAAGCTGGAATAGTTTTGACCTTTAGAACCATGTTGGACAGCCACACAAAGCGGGGACAATCCTTACCCAATCTGAACCTTGTTTTTTAAATGTGTTCGAGGGTACAGTATAGAAAAACTTTCAGATTAGATGACGGCATTCTCTCCGAGAATGGAGATTATTTGGCACCCGATTGTGCCTGCTGGAACCAAGGAGAAGAACTAGGCATACGTATAGGAGTTTTTAGACTGATCAAATGAACTTCAAAGAATGCGTATTTGGGATATTCCTGGGAGCTCTCTAGCTCAAAATTGAGGGGTAAATGCTCAACTGGCAGTTTCTTTCTGCTGTATCGCTTTCACCCAGCATACGTATACCACTGACAAAGGAAGTGCACCAACTGGGAGTGGCCGTTTTGGCTGATTTTTTCCCATGATGTAGGCCTATGTGAGTGATGCACAATACACAAAAAATTAGCTGCTATACCGGCGATTTGGAGGAGCTAGGCCACTTTGAAGGTCAAAAACCTGCTATTTTGACTCATTTTCTCGCTTTCATAACTTTTGATCCTTACATACTAGAAGATTCCGGTTTGTTTTTGTATAGGCACAATGACCTGCTTAATAAGCACAGTGCAAGAAAGAGCCAACCCGGCACAATAATTTTACACAATTCCATGAAATGAGCGAAATAGCCTCAGATCCGGATTTCCAAACCCTCTAAAACCGTTATTTCAGTTACAAAAACGCTGAAATTGGTACCAATCAGCTTATCTCGATGAGATGAGTCTACCCACACCAATATCAGCCAAATAGAACCTCCCTCGCAAATGTCGAAAAATCGACCAAATCGTCAGGAACTGGGCAAAAATGCCATTTTCCGAGGATTCTGAAAGACCTACAATATTACTATCGGTAGACTCATCTCATCGAGATAAATCGATTGGTCCAGTTTCAGCGTTTTTCAGAACGAAATAACGGTTTTAGAGGGTTTGGAAATCCGGCTCTGAGGCTATTTCGCTCATTTCATGGAATTGTGTAAAATTATTGTGCCGGGTTGGCTCTTTCTTGCACTGTGCTTATTAAGCAGGTCATTGTGCCTATACAAAAACAAACCGGAATCTTCTAGTATGTAAGGATCAAAAGTTATGAAAGCGAGAAAATGAGTCAAAATAGCAGGTTTTTGACCTTCAAAGTGGCCTAGCTCCTCCAAATCGCCGGTATAGCAGCTAATTTTTTGTGTATTGTGCATCACTCACATAGGCCTACATCATGGGAAAAAATCAGCCAAAACGGCCACTCCCAGTTGGTGCACTTCCCTTGTGAGGCCAATCCACAACCAAGAATATTTCTCCTTGATTCATGAAAGAATAAGTATAATTTGATTGCATTAGGGCAATTCCTGAAGGATTTCTATGTTTCTAATGTGATATTTCCGACACAGAAGATTGGAAAGATGTTAACGGGAATCAGAGCAGAGTCAAAATCGGAGGCAGGGCTGTCTTCAAGTTTGCCCACGGAAAAGGGAGCAATGTTAATTGTAGAATTTCTGGGAATTTCATCCGAAAATCATTTCAGACATGTACATCATAGGCAAAATTGCCAGCGGATCCACAGGTCCAGAGGAATGGTCAAAAAACAATATTGAGGACTTGTTTCTGACCCCTTTTCCATTTTGCGGCTATAGTTTGTCGTAAACTAGCAGGCGACAACAACAAGCACACATGCTGCCCTTGTTCGCATCACTGTCAACAAGCCCCAGCCGCGCTCTGCGTATCGATCTGCGATTTACCAGTTCGCCACTTCGACACCTCTGCCCGATTCCCCCTTTTCTTTAGCCGTTCCTTTCATTCTTTCATTAAAACTTTTATTTGATGAATTATCTAATGTTTAGGAACATAACTTTCTTCACTACTTTTCTACATAAACAAATTGCCTCTTCTGATGTTATTTGCTGGATAAATGAGGTAAAACTGGACAGAAGCCTGCACATATGATGGATCTACTCGATTCCATCAGGGAGAAAATCTTTTCGCAAGGTTCGTTGATTTCATCCATTAAAAATAATCGTAAAATGGTCAGATGCCTTCCTACCCAGTTGTCACCTTGATGCTTTTCTACGGGTCGCATATGGAGTCGGATTTCTCCATTGGAATGAAACTATGGGCCATGTTCATCTTCAAACTATTCGTGTCTGAAGAAGGCAAACGACAACTGGGCAAATTCCCCGATAATTTGAAGGGTGCAAAAGAAGGATCGAATGAGCTAGAAGCGATTCTGGAGGGGAACGCTCTGCCTGTCTATGATCAAAAAGGAAATCAGTAAACGGTGTAAAAAATGTGATAAATGAATTCGAATGTTATTTTGTTCTTATTTCAACTCGATCATAACTAGGCAGGGGCCCGGAGCTGAAGTGAATGTCTCTTCTTGTATTCTCTTTAGCCGTGGAAGTCGTGAAACGGCAACAATCCATTAGAATGCAGTAACTTATTGACTCAAACCGATGCTGGATACACTTTCTGAACAGACAAAGGTACATTTTTGAAACTAGAATGGTGATGTGCTAGATGTAGTAGAGTTATAGGTTCCCGCTTTCATACTGACGACCTAGCCCCCCAGAATCCCCCGTCTCTGTGATGTTCTTCGTTTGATGCTGGTGCTCAAATCTGGCCTGCCGTCGGATTGCTGCCCATTATTATGATTCGATATTATGGAATTATTTCCCCGGAGGGGTTTACAGTGTTATAGGAAAGTTCCACTGCTCTCAAACCTTCTCTGATTTATAGTGTCGCACATCTTGTCGGCCCTATTTAGTCATGGGGGTCCTATTGAAAATAAGGAAAAGTTTCTAGTGGTTTTTGCCGCCTAAACAAACGGCTTCCACGGCGGTCGGTCCTCATTTCTCAGTCACCAAAGCAGCCAACCGTGGTGGTGACAAAGGAGAGCTCCGAGCCTGAAGTTGGGCTGGAGCTCCGTGAGGCCGTACGCTCCAATGGACTTCAAATCGTATCTCTACCAACAGTATCAGCAGCAACATCCGCGAGTGTGGATGCGGAATACCTCTCCCCGTCAACTTGGCCATCTGGGAGAGAACTGGCCAACCACCGCGCCGTCCCGCTGCAGCAGTTCAAGAACTCGCGCAGCGACACAGGGGCAAGAGACTTCCCTCGCGTGATACTGAAATAAAACTTGTAAAACTTGTAAACAACCTGGGTGATATAGCATTCCCAGCTTTGCTTCTCCAAGCGCAATCTCCTCCTACTCAGATGGACTAGACGGCTGGATTCAGGTCGACTGCCTTTATCGCACTTGTAGGCTAACTTTTCCCTAATTTTATTGGCTCGTACAAAGTATCGTACAAGTAAGAGAAAATTTGTTTCATTAGCGGAGAAGAAATGCCATTATCTTAATTGAAAAGTTCATAAATGTCAAAGAAACTTGAGTACCTTCTCCTCCAATAAATATTTCCTGTTCACTAGCCCGCTTCAGCCTGGAATGGCACGCTTCGAAGTTGATTCCAACACTCCGAGAATAGTGGTCTTTGTGATGTTCTTCTTCTCCACTGCTCTCTTTGTCTGGCTTCTCTACATCATACTGACAAAGAGCCCTGCAGCGATGAAAACATACAAATACATGATAGTCATTCTCAGTGTAGGCTAATTTTCTTTCATTGCGCATTTTTCAGTTCTCTGTCTACCAGTTCGATGTGGTCCAAACGCTGCTCGGCCCAACTGCTGTACCTCGTCTTGCTGGGGCACAGTTTACCGGAATATTAGGATATCTCTACCCTCAAAGCGGAAACATCCTTTTTGTAATATTGACCACATACTATAGTTTTCTAAATCTCATTTTCAGCTGGTGTACTGTAGCAGTATCATGTTGAACGGCATTGCACTTGGGTTAAACTTCGCTTGGAGAGAATTTGCTATTACGTCATTCAATTATTTTTCTTTGTCATTCTTTATATTTTCTTGTCACTTCCTGGCGGTGTCGGCCGCTTTTGTGGGTTTCTTCTTCGTTTATCAGAGAACGATACCGGATCTGTCACTGGTGCAAAATTATTTAGAGAAAGTAAGCAGCAATTTGGGAATCCAACTGATATTTTCAGATACATTCGTATTATAATCCAAACTATGCGCTTTTTGGGTTTATACCTGAGAGAATAGACAATCTCTACAACTTTTTTAAATACGTTTTGTTCTGCTTTCTGTTTGGGTATACTGTTGTCTTGAAGGCGGTCATTCGAGTAAGTTTAACGGCTTGTATATTGTGACCAATCATTTCAGATTATATTTGCTCTATACAAGAGTCAAAGACGTTACAATATCAGCGTCAGACGCTATAACCCGAACACATTGCGGGTCCATAAAATGCTATTTCGGTCGTTACTTTTCCAGGTGGGTTTACACTTCTTTGGCTTACGCTGTTTAATGGAAAATTAAAATTGTTTAGGGGCTGGCCCCGATTATTATCTTCGTAATACCCATTGCTATACTTATGCCCATCCACATCTACCTCGACGAGTTATATGCTATTTTTGGAGGGGGAGAGCAAAGTACGGTCGCCTTTTCATGAACAGGCTAAACTCTCTACCCGAGTTAATTGCAACCACTTGAACTCGATTTCATATCATATCCTAAAAATGTTATGCCTTTTCCATTTTTCAGCGGAAGAAGTTGTCTTGAACCTGATAGCCATTGTGCTGTGCCTGCCTTCTTTTTACTCTACGATACACGTATTTATAGTCATCTGGTACACCACGCCTTACAAGAAATATGTTAAGCAGCTGATCTCGTCATCCGTTAGGAATATTTTCAAGAGAAAGCAATCCCGATGACAGTATTGTTTCAAATTTAGCGTTCAATTTTCCACAGCGGGACTGAACTTGAAATATTCGATCCCTATTAAATATATCTGGTGAATTGTATTCAATCGGTGTTTACTGGTCTTTGTACGGAAAGGAAATAAATGGGTATCTCTCTCACGTGTTATTGTTTGAAGTTTTATTGGATTAGCGGCACGAAAATGCCATTATCTTCACTAAAAAAAATCAAGATTGCGACCCTGAGTCTTCTTCTGCACAATGCCAACCAAAAAAGCCCATTTTTGAAATAAGGAAGCCTCAAGAATTACCCGATTCTGGGTACTTTCTAGACCTACACTTTTCGTTGTTTGATTAGTTCAATATATTTCTCGAACTACTCGGAAAACGATAAAGCAATTATCGGCAGACAACTCAGTTATACTTTAATCTAAACTATAAGAAAGTTATTTGAAGCCTGTTTTTTTTCTATGAGTACATACTACTCAAGAGAGCCGGTTAGACTAAAACAGCAACGACATGATTTCAAGCTAATCAGTTTTCCCCCATTCTGTTTACGTTTAAATCGTAGCTGACTTCCTTGTTGGATTCTTCTTTGTTTACGGCAATACCGGAACCATCAGCCGTGCAAAACTATCTGCAAAATGTACAGGCCCTTCATCATTTACGTCGCTCTCTGGCGTTGCCTACTGGAGTACGTTCAGTGCGGATCGTATTACAATCCGAACTTTGTTTTGTTCGGCTTCGTACCTAAGAAAATAGAGGATCTCATAAAGTTTTTCAAATACGTCTTAATCACCTATTTCATCGGATGCACGATTGTCCCTAAGTCTGTTATTAGGGTAAGTTTAGTCGCCTTTTGACGGCACCTTATTTTAAGATTACATATGCTATATACACTCCGTTGAAAAGTTTAGCAACCCCTTTCGATTCCTTGATAACGTTATAGAACCGCCTATAAACTCAAATCTGGGAGCCCCATTGGATTGCCCAATGGAAATTACCCTAGGAACCTCGTTTTCAGGAAAATATGTGAGGAGGGTAGCGCGCTGAGCACTCATTTTCGTTTTTGACCCGTTGCAAAAGTTTACCAACCCCCGTCAAAAACGCGTTTTCCCGTTTTTTCACGATCATTTTTTCCTCTTACAATCCATTTTGGAGTCAGCTGAGGAGGTCTGGAAAAAAACCACAAAAATACTATGGGAAATTTTGGGTTTTCCAAAACAACAATTTTGACCGAAACCCGCCCCAACCCGGATATTCCCCTGGATTGGAGGGAACTGAGTACGGGGTTTTGTAGAGGACGTAATGGCCAACATTTTGGCATATCTAACTGAGGCACACTTTCCATTTCAAAGAAGTGCCAGTCTATTCAATTTGAGGCTGTCGAAATCTGCTTATTTTCTACCAGTTTTGTTCAGTAAACCTTCAGAATACCGCCGAGGCATCTTTGGTCGTCCGATAGACCTCAGTATCGTAACGACAATATTTATTAGATTAATAATATCTTATACACAACAGACAACACATTTTCACGAGGAACATAACGGGGGAAGCCATTATAGGTTAAATATTACTGTAAATCCTTATGGAGCTCGAGATCAGATAGCAATTTGGCTATGACCAGCTTTCCAAAATGGGCATCATGAATCTGGCTATCGTCTTCGGTTATCATGCGGTCGATTGTCTTAAAGATCCGCCTTGGAGCGCCATCGTCAGCCGGGATAGCCAGTAGCTGAATGGCGTATTCGTACAGAGCGGGAGTCTTCGTTTTCATAGAAGGCCAGAACTCCTCAATGCCACCTAAATTGCGGTTAGCCCACGTGAAAGGTCCTACCAGTTAGTCCGTTTAAGTATTTCCTAATCTCGTCCTCGCTGTCGTCCTCGCTGTCATCCTGGTAGAAGCATTTTTTTGGGGGAGGGGGTAGCAACTCCTTAAACAGTTGCCACGGCGATGAAGAGATTTCCCGACTTATGTTGCCCAGAACCTATAGAAAGTTAAAAGCAAAGGATAGATCTTACTTGTGCTTTAATTTCAGCCGAATAAAGTTTCATTTTCCTTGTGGCTGGGTTCAAGAATGATGCGCAGTAATGGTCCATACTCAGCGTGTCTATCTGATGCTGTATTGCTGACACTCCAGCTTTGGCGAGAGCTCTTGCTAGCTGAATAGAGGTGAATTTTTTAAAAAAGTAAGAAATAAGACTTACTTCACTGTTGCTCTTGTCGTCTTTCATTTTTGTAAACTGATCCAATAGTACGTAATAGGTGGGAGCAATAAACGGCAACATCACATTATCGGAATTCTGAAAAATCCCAAAATTGTCCCGAACGGAGACAAATTACTGTAACCCTATTTGTTGAAAAAGAACTATATGTGTCTTTTACCCTAGACGGTTGATCAGCCTAGCAAGTCCCCACAAGTTTATTTAATCCCAGACGACACTCACCCCAAATTCCTTCAAATAATCCCTTATCGGCTTCAAAATTCCTTCTATCATGACGGCCTCCCTTAATCTGGCAGATAACCATACGACTTTGTCCGATATGTCGTCATTTAGCAGCTCTATGTGCGTCAGTAGATGAGGCAGCCAGATTTCCACGTCTTGGAGGGCGTACAGCGCAGTGCCCCAGCTCGTGAGGCTTGGTTGCCATAAAACACAAGGAAGCTTATCCATTAGCTAGATCAGATTGGAAACAAAATTAACAGGAGCGTACCTTATCATTGCTTCGGACAAACCGGACGATTTTAATGGTTTTATGCACGAGTTCCTGTACAAATTTGAGAAGATTTATTTCGTTGCTTGTGAGATCATTCGTCGGTAATTTACAATGGTGTAGGAGACTTTCTGTTATCACTTCTAGGGCATGAGGACGGCAAGATGTATCTAAAGTAAATCATCAGAAAAGAAAAGCATAAGAAAAAACTTACATCCGCTCATAAACTGATCTCCGACTTCCTTCGCGGGGGTAATACCTTCTCCAGTCAATTTGCATTTCTTTATTGTATCCTCGGATAGACCCAGTTGTTCTGCTGCTTGGAGAATAGCTTCGCAGAGCTGTAAAATATAAAAATAAGAAATTAACAGTCCCTACCGCGTCGCCAGTCCTGAATCCGTAATAGGGGATCAATCCCAGGGGAACAGATGTGTGCCGCCAACGATCCCCACCATCGTCTATGAAATTGGCGTGAATAGCAAGATACTCGGTGCTCTGCTGCACTCCGATATTTAATAGCAGTGTTACTTTCCCGGCATCTGCAGCGGTAGTTACCTGGAGCGAATAATAAAGGAAAAGAAACAGCTTACCATTTGTCCATATTTCTTGAAAAGGCTTTCACAAACTGCCTCACTGGCTGTTAAAATATCAGCTATTCCAGGAAGTTCCAGCGGTTTTTGTAAAGAACTGGGCTTTCTGTAATATTTGTGGTTATTAGGAAACTGGAATTGAGATCTGCTCAAAGGAAAGGGGAATCACAATAAATTTAACCTGTTCAAACCGGGGGAAATGGTGGGGGAGAGAGAACTGCGCGTAGCTTACGGCTTATTGATGTTAAAATAATTTACAAAGCTGTGGCCAATTTGTTGACCAGCCTCTCGAATGAAGTGGACATATAATGCGACAGCGGAAGGCCAGTTGTAATGAAATATTCGGCCACTGCGGTGCTAACAACGTCTTCCTGACCTGAAGTTACCGGCGTATTGTCTAAATAACATAAGAGTGAGAAGGAATAGAGCAAACCTCTAAGCGAACCCGAAGAAGTACTAGCTGTTGCCGTTTCCAACTTCAGTTTTGGGCAAGTTTTCCTGGCGTGGCGGTTTAACTGGTTCCCACGGGTTGTTAAAACCGTTGTGCATTGGGAACATTGCACAAAATATGTAGGAGTGCCATCATCTTTGATAATTTTCAAAAATATTGACGATTCGTCCTTTGGTTCCTAATATTTTAATAGATGGTCTTTTTAAAAACCAACCGTGAGGTAATTTCCAGTCTTTAGTCCATTAATAACTTGTTGTTTATCCAAATCGCATTTATCGCCATTAATTGACATCTAAAAGGGAAATAGGTACATGAAATGGGTGCAAAGAGAGAGCGGAGGGGGAAATGCTGCGCTGAGCGAAGCGACACGACACGACAGCCTGCGTCTCTGTCGTGACACGACATGTCGCGGTCGGGTGACAGCCTGTCGGCGGCACATAAGGCCGACTGCCGAGGGGGAGGCACGAGTAGCATCCATGGAGATTAGTGCTCATAGGTTCCAATATATTATTTACAGACGATATATTCCACCAGTACGAGTATTGTTGGCCTTTCCATAGCCTTTAGCTTCTTCTAGCCGGAATATTCCCTGCTCCCATTTGAGCATAATCCAATTAAAATATTGTTGCATGTGAAGAGTGAAAAAGAGAGATAGGGGTTCCAAGAGGGAAAAAACTTAATTCTTCAGGCGAAATCATACTACAATCCCGATACTGTATAACAGACGATAAGAAAGAAGCAGCACGAAAAGCTTCAGCTATATTACCACTTTTTTTGATCGCAGTTGGTAGTTATGTTGGAAAGGCGGTGTTTCGTGTGAGTGCTCAAAAAAGCTCAATGACAACAAATTTAGATAGAACTGAAATTTAAAGTCCACAGTGCGAATTTGAGTCGAACAGCATAAGATGCTTTTCCGCTCGTTGATTATCCAGGTTTGTTAACAGAAAATAGACTCCATATTCATACCTGTAGGCAGTTGCTCCCCTGCTGCTCATTCTCCTCCCCATGGTTTTTATTAGCGTGGCTGGATTTGCGGCTAAATACTTACCTTTCATTCCAAAAGAGCAATGTATGAGAAATGTTTCTATTTAGAAAATGGCCCCCGTTTAGGCGATGCGTATATGACAGACTTTGCGATGATAATGTTTGTGGTGCCGTCGTTCTATTCCTTCAGCCATGTATTTGTTGTGTTATACTTCACAACACTTTATAACTTGTATGTGGGGCGACTACTGCGTGGGAAAAGGCGCATAGGCAGTGGCAAATAAATGTTTCGCGAATAAACAAATATCATCCAAATGGCTCCAACTAAGCCACTGTACAGTAGCCTCATCTAATCCTGGTCACACTGGGAGATTGCCTATTTTTGAATGCTAATCCAAGCGCTCCCAGTGATAAAGCAGAGAAAATGGAGGAGAGCACGCCAGTCACACTCAATTCAATCAGCTAAAGCTGGAGCCGCCGGTCACGGATGGAGGTGAAACTAATCTTTATCTGGGCTCCGACGTATCTCGCCCGGTGTAACTTGCTGTACTTTATGTTCTCGGACGCTGAGAGTACCGGATAAAGACGTATCTTTGACGGATCTCGTCTCTAGTCCGGACTGAGAGCACTCCTTCGAATTGGGAGCCATCTCGATGATGAGCAGAGATGTTTGTTGCCAGTCTATCTATAAAATGTCAGTACATATTCAATTTAGACAGTTAACAAAACGTGGATGAAATCGGTATTGAGCATCATTACCCATGGATCCAACTTTATCAGGCTCTCAGCGGTCTAGAGAAATGCGTAAACCAAATCTAAATATGGAACCAAGCGATAAGTCACGTTGATTTGGTTATCTAATTCTCGGAAAATAGTTCCCTTCCGTCTCCAGCCCACGCGGGTTACTTTATAAGGTTAGTTGTTTGTCACGAGGAGCAGCTGCCAATAATAGAAGAGCCAAACTGCTCCACACGAGCAGAGAGATAGTCCGTTTCCTACGGATCTGTCACGAGTTTAAATTTCGCTGCGCATCTCCGCTGTGGGACCATGTTTATGGAAGGCTGGCCCCACAGCGGAGGCGCGACAGACCTTTAAATCCCGTAACATATCCGTTGGAAACGGACTATATTTAAATTGGCGCTTTGGAATTTTGGTCGATTTGTAATCTTGGGAGAAATTGCTGCCGGCTAAAAACACTATCAGATAGCTGCTTTCATCTCCGTCAGCGTTCTTCCTACAACCCACTCGTGTTTCATTCTTTGTACTTTTAATTAAATAGTTCGGAAATATTGCCCCTTTGATTCGGTTAGGATAATCAAATAACCTCGACCAAGTATAAGCACTCCCCTATCAACAAGTTCATTTTAGCATGGCTTCATCAGAGGAGGAACTGGCCGTTACCTGGACTTATCCAGTACCCATCAACGAAACGCCATACCGCTTCTTGCCAGACGAAAGCTGGCCTCATCTCATTCCACTCTTCATGTTCTTCCCGTCAACAATTCTCATCATTTTTCTCACTTATGTCGTTATGAAAAAGAGTCCGCCAACGATGAATAAATATAAATATGTTATTCTCCTGGTTACGGTAAGTACTTGAAAGGTTGAAGATTGGAGATTTATAGTGGTGCGTGTATCAGTTCGACTTGTCTAGCACATTGATCTGCCCGACTGCTCTGCCTCGGGCATTGGGAGTGCAGTTCTGCGGCCTGCTCGGCTACTTGTTTCCTACTGCCGGGAATACATTCAATGTTAGTTTACGAGCCGGTAAGCCCGATAGCCGCGCCAGGCTGTGCCAAGATAGCTAATCTCTCCAGTAATCCTTCCTGTTAATCAAAGGCAAAGCGCCAATCAAATTTGTGGGAGAATAAGTGTTAACTTGCGTTTGATCAGTGTCCTGTTTGCAAACAAGCAGTATTCTATTTTTTCTTAGGTGATCTACTCCACGAGCACGAATATTGTGACCTTCTCCATAGTCTTCAGTTTCTTCTACAGAGAATATTCCCTGCTCCCATTTGAGCATGATCCTCTTGGAATATTCAGCCACATAGTTCAACACAGTCTCCTAATCGCTGTCTATGCTCTTAACTACATCTTTATGTATGCAACATTTTCGGATGTAAAAACTGTGACTCAGTATTTGAATTGGGTAAGCGAACAGCTCTCGGTACAGGCTAACGTAATAGCTTTAGGCGAAATCATACTACAATCCGGACTATGCTGTATACTGTATAACTTACGACAAAGTAGACGCAGCTCAGAAGCATGGAACCCTCTTTCCCATTGCTTTGGTAGTTTTTGGTACCTATGTGCTAAAGGCGGTCATAAGAGTGAATAACAGAAAGTCAAATAATAACGTGTGAATTCAGATAGAGTTAAAATTCAAGTTTCACAGTGCGAGTTTGAGTCGAACTACCATCCGCCAGCATAAAATGCTCCTCCGCTCATTAATTGTGCAAGTGCTGGACATCTGTATAAATCTTTACCACTACTTTCCAGGTGTTTGCTCCTCTTCTACTTATTAGTCTTCCCCTGGCTCTCATCATTGTTGCCGGCTTTGCGGCTAATTACTTGACCTTTATCCCAAAAGAGCAGTGCGATGCTTACATGACTCAGTTTGCCATGATGATGTTTGTCGTCCCGTCTTTTTATTCCTTCAGCCATGCTTTTGTTGTCCTTTATTTCACGACACCCTATAGGCTCTATGTGAGGCAATTGTTCAAAAGAAAACGGCGCATAGATAACTGTGGACGTAAAAAATAAATAATGCACCGCCAATGACTACTAGTAAGATCTGTTGTTATGGCGGTGGTCCTATGTTCACGGCTGTGGTTTAGAGAAACTGATAGAATTTCATTTACTGGAAAACGACTAGGCAGTCCGGTTTTCTGACTTCCCAGAGAAGAAGGTCCACAACTACCTAGCACAGGCATTCTTGTTCCTCCAGTTGAACATTCCGGCCCAGCCGTGGTGACTATCCCTGGATATGTTCATTTGATATATTGTTTTTATTGCTTCTTAGTAAATTAAAAAATTATATCTCCATTGCGTCTTCCTCTTATCTGGAGCATCGTTACCTTTTCGAAAACAGCTTATTTTATCAAAAAACCCAACAATTGGGAGAAATACAGACTAATATAGTTTTCTCATCGTTATATCCCAGTGAAGGATTTGTCATCGTCCATCAGACGGGCATAACGAGGATGAGTGCTTTCTTGTTGCTTCCCCAGGAAGGGAAGCTGTTCCAAAATTTCTTCTGAACCTCTATTTTCATAGGGTCGGAAGGTATTAGTACCTCAAACTTGGGTAATTAAACCGACGACTACGCCGCACCCCCCTTGATAGGGGGAAGCAGCTGCCGAGGCCGACCGGGTGGATCTCTAGCGAAGAGAGCGTAGACAAGACCGCGGCTGACGAGGAGCAGTGTCTGCAACCTCACGGGGAGTCCGCGTCTCTCGCACGGCCTTCTCTGTATCTCTT
The DNA here is from genome assembly GCA_932521035.1 of Oscheius dolichura. NCBI lineage: Eukaryota > Metazoa > Nematoda > Chromadorea > Rhabditida > Rhabditidae > Oscheius > Oscheius dolichura. Next base: position 1,213,338 of record OW051497.1, on the reverse strand, counting down.
CGCTAGAGATCCACCCGGTCGGCCTCGGCAGCTGCTTCCCCCTATCAAGGGGGGTGCGGCGTAGTCGTCGGTTTAATTACCCAAGTTTGAGGTACTAATACCTTCCGACCCTATGAAAATAGAGGTTCAGAAGAAATTTTGGAACAGCTTCCCTTCCTGGGGAAGCAACAAGAAGGCACTCATCCTCGTTATGCCCGTCTGATGGACGATGACAAATCCTTCACTGGGATATAACGATGAGAAAACTATATTAGTCTGTATTTCTCCCAATTGTTGGGTTTTTTGATAAAATGAGCTGTTTTCGAAAAGGTTACGGTGCTCCAGATAAGAGGAAGACGCAATGGAGGAATATGTTTCATTAAAGAACAAAAAACTGCAAATAAAGTTGATAAGAGTCAAGAGTAGAGTCAAGGGTAATCACACAACGGCTGGGCTGGAATGTTCAGCTGAGGGAAAAGGAATGCCTGTGCTAGGTAGTTGTGGACCTTCTTCTCTGGGAAGTCAGAAAACCGGCCTGACTGTCTAGACTTCTTCCAGTAAAGGTAATCCTTCCAGGAGTCAATAACGACAATACCAAAATAGAGTTCCTTTCTCTGAGTCGTGTCGGCGTATTGGATCAAATAATAACCCTTCGAGTTGGATTTCTTGCGGAGGACACTCACATGACGGGTAATTATAGCTGGGGTTTCTTGGCATTGGGTCTCTTCTCCTTTCTTGTACAGCGTGCTTCGTTTCTGATAAAAATCTACATCATTCTCCTCGGTGTTGCTATCCCATGATGGTAGCAGCTTTCCATACAAGCGGGGTCGCTGTTTTTGCCCCAAATACACCAGTCCCTCACTTCCATGGATAGTTCTCGTAGAATGGAAGGCCACGGCTTCAGCCTCGTAAGGGAAGATGTCGAGATAGCGAATAAAATCGCTTCCATTTAGGTATCCTTTAAGCGGTTGGACATACAAGTTATGTGCATGTTCTTCAAGACAGTGGACTTCGATGCGTCTCTGCTTACATGGGGCATTGAACATCCTCTGAAAATAACTATAAAGATTGTCAGTTGAGCAAGTTGGAATTTGGGAAACCTCATCTTTTTTTACGGCGAGTTTAAAATTTCATTTTGTAATGAAGTATGACACACTACCAACGGCGCATTTTCCTTTTACGTATGCATACGCAACATTGTAATCAAAATATTCGATGTAATCATGTTATTTTTATGTTTACAGCGCTTTTGCGCGGCTGTGAACATTTGAAATAAAAACGGGGACTTACCTCGTATATCATCGTCAGATTATCATAGACGCTGTAGTCTATGCCTGATATAGCCGGATCAGTGTAGATGCACTGATAGCGAACTTGAGACTGATCACAGTTTATATAGTTGTCCCACGGGTTCCCATTAATGCTTACAGTATCTATTTGGTCCTGAAATGAATTCATTGAAATCTAGAGTTGTGCTGGTTCTTTATCTTCAAACCTTTTTAAGGGGCGGGCCTGCGCGGGTACCCGAACCGCGACATAAAAACTACCCGGTCGATTTGGTATACGGACCACGTGTTGTGAACATTTCGAATCTGGGCCGTGCCTGGACCGAAGATTTCTTCGAGATACCCAACTCGTAGCGGACCACGACAGAATTAAAAAAGCCGGATCCGAACAGCCCTGGCGCAGGGGTCTATAGGATAAAGAACCAGCACTTACGATTTTTTCGAAGGGGAGGCAGCCAACGGGTCCCGAATACTCCATAAGCATCGGGTCATTCTCGTCCGGTCTTCTCATGCACAGTTTCAATGCTTTCAGACCAGAAGCCATGCCAAAAAGAGCCGTATTGTCTTCTCCCTCGACATAACCAAAAATGATTTCCTCGAATGTGACATTGTTACTCGTCAGAAAAGAACCAATAACCGAAAATCCAGCATAAAGCTAAAAGAGCAATTTATTAGTCAAATAATTGTCTCACCATATCTCCTTGGAATTCAATTTGAGACAACCTGACGTTTGAAAGGCCTTTCAATGCATTGGTCAACTGGCTGAAGCTGCATTTCGATATCCGTCCATCAAAAGTCAGCTGATAGTTCATCTCCCTCTTTTCGGGGTACTCCTTGTAGCGGATCACAATCGTACGGGGGTCAACATATTGTTGGACCTTATTCTTTTTAACCTTCATGACACAATTTAACCATTTGCTCGCCATTTGCAGCCTGACTATTTCTTTTCTTCCAGTTAAGGCATCCTTAGAAGCCGGTGTACGTGAGATCTGAGACAATACTGTTTTGTAAGAGAAATCGGCAGCTAGCGTATGTGCGTAAGTGCGTAATTCTTATGTTTTTCGACAAAAAAGAACATTTTTTAATAAGAAGCGAACGATTTGAGGCCAGTGCAGTAGTCTCTCACGAGCAAGTGGCGATTGCGGCCTATCAGCGTGGGATTGTTTAAAGCGAACCCCCTCGCTTCACCTTGTTCGAATACTATAGCTAGCAATGGCTCACCTTCTGGAGGATGGACGGAAGAATGTCAGCATGAATCTTGCCCAATGGAAGCCCAGGGAAATGACGAAGATCGGGAAGATAGACAAAATTGGCTTTTACAAAACTGTGAAACTGCTTGTTGGTCAGAAACATACGGAGAAACGCCGTAGGCGTCAGCTAAATTATATTTAATTAGAAAGATTGACGAACATTTGGACAAACCTTTTTCAAAATAGCAATGTTGTTTTTCTCTGTGACGTTTATAAGTGGAAACATGACGATCTCCTTGGAGATGGCTATTCCTAGGATTGACAGATTAAAAGGGAGGAGTGGAGGTGACAAAGATCGATAAAGGGCGGTTGACGCGATTTTATTAGGTCAAGTTCGTCGGGTAATTAGCTATCAAGACAATTACAGGCCCTGTAATTCTGTCACAACCTGTCAACATCAACCATCATCTACATCCTACCAATGTTTATCATATGCATGCAAGAATAAGCCGCAATAAACATTTATCCCGTGAGTTTGCTCCTCTTCAAGTTATCCAGGGCTGTGCTTTTCACATGAATGAGGTGCGCGCTCCTACAAAGATTCGTGCTAATCCGCCGGTCTCAGCGGTCGAGCGCCCAAGATACACCAGGGTACAGCGGTCTCGATAATCTGCAGCCCGGATAAACACGGCTACGCCCCCTAATGAGGCCGGTCGAATTGGCCTAGACCGCTGTACCCTGCTGTATCCTGGGGCACGATCGGTGTATCCTGCTTTATCCCGTGAGCTCGACCGCATAAAGATTAGTTCCACCTACAACTGTGACGCATGGTTTCAGCTGTGGCCGGTCGAATAGAGCGAGGCCGGTGTGCTCTGACGGGAGCGGTTCCATATTAATTAGAGCTTTTGTGCTCGACCGCGTGGCAACTACGACGGGGACCCATTACCCGAACAAGGCAGGAAATAGGATTCGCCGTTAAAATATCAGGAAATTGAACTTGGTGGGCCACTTATTCGGAAATCTTCCAAACATATTCACAGGATCGGAGTAGAATAGAAATTATCAGGGCTGGGGTACGGAAATTGCTGCTGGGCAAAGAAGCGGCGTTCTCCCTTATTTTTCCCAAATTTTTTCATTAGTACGAACAAGTGGAAGCATGAGGAAACAACTATGGTTACTGGAGATCTGAGGATAAATGGTCATAGTAATCTTTTTCCAATCTGAAATAATATTCTAACATCTCCAAAGTGTTTTCCGACCTCTAATTATCCTAAACAACATAAAACAAAAAAAGCAAAAGAGATTTGCACCACAGTGGATCCGAACCTTTAACCCCTTGCGTTACGTAACGTTCACATTTGACTCTCGCACGGATTCTGGGCGGATTCCATCTTTTTAAAAGTTGGTTATTCTTCTAAAGCACCTCGCAAGCTTTTGAATGATACCAAAAAATGTATCCCCTGTACAATCCTCACATACAATGGTGAATGCGGGTCATTTTCAAGGGAATTGCTCGGTCTCGGAACACTAGTCCGAACTGTTCGCCACTGCGCTAAGCAGGGCGGTGTAATCAGAGGGTATCGCGCTCCTTATAACCTCGGCGGAGTAGCTGAACCCCGATTCTGATATGCTAGTTCGGTATTCAGGGGGTTTCGACCATTCTGAATCTGATGGGCAAGGTTAAAATGGCTGAAAAGTAACAGAAACATGGCTATTGATTTGCTGGCTTTCTTCAAGCTTAATTAGGTTTATGGGTACTGAAACGACTTCGATGAGTAATTGTTTCTGTAGAGGATATTCAATGAGGCTGGAAACATGAAAGGATGTTGGTTTCATTTACTGACTGCCATAATTAGGGCAGATATCGCGAAGGAAGAGTTTTAACTTTATTGTTCTGTGGTCGACACATCCTTCCATTCCCATGATCTTGGAAGCTCTTGTCCAAGCTTCCTGATTCTAAAAGTTGACGAGCTTTAAATAAGCTTTAAAATGTATTTTCCACATCCGTTAATCATATTTCTTCGGAATGATATGGGCCTAACACTGCTTGATTATATTATACCCCCACATTCGACCGCTTGGAGATCATTTGCCAATAGTTCAATTACCTTTAATTTGTTTCCATTACTGGTCTCCGTTATTCTACTAGTCACTTCTAATATGGCGGAAGACATGGTGGATACACGCTACAAGCCTCATGAAGGAATTCCTCACGTTATCCCTCTTGTTATGTTCATTCCCTCGACTATTCTATTCATATTTCTTTGTTTTATCATCTTGAAGAAGAGCCCAGAAGGCATGAGGCGGTATAAATACGTCATTTTCTTTGTCTCTGTAAGCAAAAACGAATTCTTTAGTGAATAACTCATTTACAGTATGCTGCATATCAGTTTGATGTCATCACAACTCTGGTTATTCCAACTTCGTTGCCCGGAGTAATAGGACTTCAAGCTAGTGGACTTCTTGGGTCAATGTTTCCTGACGCTGGTTGTTATCTACAGGCAAATTTAATCAGAAACATTTTAATTAGCATAACTTTAGATATTATGGATCTCTGGGATGAATGTTGTCGGCTTTGCTATAACATTCAGCTTCATCTGGAGAGAATACGCTCTTATTCCTTTTGAGAAACATAAACTGGGGTTATTCCTACATTTTATACACTTTCTTATAACTTTTACCGTCTATTTCTTCAAATATAAATACAACTATGCCACTTGTTCTGATGCAGCTGCCTGCAGGCGCCATTTGAAAGATGTAAGGAGTATTCTTGTCATAGCGGCAACCTTTTCAGATTAATTCCTGGTACAGTCTAACTAGTGCAGTTTACTGTGTCCTTCCGACGGAGAAGCCTTCTTTGATGCTGTACCAGTTGTTCATGGCTCTGGGGATAATTATCATCTGCTGTAATGTTCTCAAGGCTACAATAAGAGTAAGTATACCTTATTCATAGTTACCTGCGTACCTTTCAGATTAACCGATATATTCAAACACACAATATGATGATGAGTCGACAAACCATCCGTCAGCATAAGATGCTTCTCCGCTCTCTAATTATACAGGTGACTTTAATGTGATCATTCTATGACCAATTCAAGCTAACCGTTCCCAGTTTCCTTTTCATTATTCCTCTAATTTTCATTGGTTTATTCCCTTATTGCGACTTCGTCTATTTTCTTTTTTACCCTACTGCAACAGAAGAACAAAGTGAGTCAGTAAACTTAACCAAATGGAATATGTTTAGAGGTAGATACCACTGTAGTGATCACGTCATCCTTCTTCACCGTGCCATCATTCTACTCCATCTTCCATGTGACAACAGTGATCTACTTCACCACACCTTACAAAAACTATGTAGCTGAATTACTTGGTTTTAGAAAGCCAAAAATTATCGAGAGGAAATAAAATCTTCTATATTATTACTGAGATCAAAACATTCAGCGGTTATTCGTTTCTTGGAAAACGAGAAATCTCAACAAAAAGTGTTATTTGTGTTTACAAGGAGGGAACAAAAAGGAAACAATATTGGGAAATGGAGAGGAATTTATAAAAGGGGAACAATACCACAAATAATGGTTCGCTTTGGCTAGGTGGCGTTTCTTTTCTAGGAACTCAACCCCCTTTTTTCGAGTTCAGAATATCCGAGGGAGCAGGCTCGCACAAACTTACTCGCATTCTCTGGCCCATAACGCTTTTCTAGCTGCTGTTCTGCTCCAAAATGAAGTAGGACCACAGAAACAACTCAAATGGCATTCCCTTAGACTTTGAGGCTGTCAGTGTCGCTAGGATTACGGCTGCGCTCTCTAGGACCCGGTTCCACCGCCCGGCCTTCCCTGGAAAATGGAACTGGTCAAATTTGAAAAAGTCGAATCTTACTTTGAAGCTTTGACCACCTATTGTCAGTGTCATCTTCATGTCGTCTCCGCCGTCCTCGTCCTCCAGCCAGTCGGTGATCGTCTTGCCGACACCGCCACGTCCTCCTCGCTCCGAGGTTCCGCTGTTCGAGTTAACCGAAAGCGGTCGTTTCATTGGTATTCCAAGTTAGTTTTTGTTGATTTTTCTTCTTGAATATTTTTGTTTTTTTCCGGGGAGAAGGAACCTTGGCGCATGGCGCCTGGTACCAAGCTTCACGTTGAATGGATACTTCCCCGATTCCCCCGTGTTTATGATCTACGAGAAAGTCGTCATCAAGTTGGGCATTTCATCCTCTTCTTTTCGGCTTACCTTCGGCAGTAGGTTTTTTGTTCATATCTTTTCCAAATTAGATATCAATAGAACAACCATAATACCTTTGTATTTAGCGCGCTTGATGGAACTCAGCGAAACCATTGGCCAAATGAATGTCCCGGATCAAAGCACCCTTTGGATGTTCCCCATGCCGTCCGGTGAAATTGAGATTTGCGTATAATAAATTTCGTTCCCTTGGTTCTATTTTTCTTCTTTCTGGAAGATGAAAGTTTATTCCCTTGATAGAACAGGTCTTCTTGGAATAGCTCAGCTTGAAACGTGAACATTGTCAGAATATTGGGCTATAAGGAGCAGTCAAGTCCAGATCTTCCCACTGTCCTTGTGAAAGCTATCTATGAATGCCAATGCAACCAGTTCACTTCTTCTAAATTGTCCCGGTCATCCCTTTTGGAAAGTCTGTCTTGAACTCGGTGTCGCGTTGTGGTCGTGACAAATATATCATGGGCGGGGGAACGTTAGATTGGTGATCACTTCCGTTCAAATTATGACTATAGCGATCACTGGCTTTTACTAACTGATACAGCTGGTGAATGAAATTTTCCCACTGAATTGAATTGCTTTTCATTCCTTCAAATACCGCTTCACTCCAGAGCTACTGCTACCGACATGCCTCCCAATGTGACGACTACAACCGAAGGCCCTATTTACGACGAATATGGAGACCTCGTCACGACGGAGCCGCCATTTCCTCTGGCTGATGCTCTTGAGAATTTTCTAGTATTCAACGAGTGGAATGTTTCTGTTACTCACGATGTGGCAAGGGAGTTCTTGGCTGTTTCTGGAGTGATCCAGACCACTCTTCCATCCCTGCTGTCGCTATGCTCTCTGCCATTGTTCATCTTTATAATCTATCGAATCCTGACACGACAGACGGCTCTCAATAACTATCAGATAGGAGTAGTCTTACAATGTGTTTCTGGTGCAGCGATCGCTACTATCAACTTTGGCTATAGATGGGTAAGCTTTTAGTCGAACTGCCTGAGAATTATCAAGATTACTGTAGTTATTCCGTTTCTAGATCTTATGCTTTACCGAACATCCCTGGAAACTTTACATCGTACCCGTTCGAGGGTTCGTGTATAACACGGATATTATGATCGTTACGGTGTTCTCTGTCCATTGGAAGAACCAGTTCACAAAGTAAGTATCCTTTATGAATTGAACATTCCTGCTTTCCAGGAGCATGACACAGCTCAGTATCTCATTTGTCGTCCTTTGGGTCATTAACGTACTAGACGTTGCCGCCCTCTATGTTAGGTTTGCCAACATGAGACTGTACATCAAGGTTGTGAGCCTCATAGTAGGATGAGATCTCATGTCGACTCATAATTCTTTCCCAGGGGCCACAAGCAAATAACTTGGAATTCTACTTGAGCTCGGTGTTCTTTCTGTTTTCTGCTCTAGTCAACGTAGCCTGTCTGATCTTCTTAAAACGGGTGGACCTCACCACTTTCCAATCTCCAGGTGTCTTGAAGGGAATAAAAAGAATGACCAATGGACTGATGTGCAAGGTATGGTTTACCCAATAGCCCAGAAAATCAGTATAGCTCGTCTTCTCAACAATTTGTACTTTAATTAACTTCGAAATCACCCGATCCATATGGTCCAGCGTCAGTGGGCATGCAATAAGTGGGGAAGACAGCTTCCTACAACCTTTGAATGAATTCCTACGGTACATTTATCCGTTGATAGATGCTTTTCTAACACGGTACTGTGTTTCCGGACTATTGAAGAAGACAAGTCCGACTACTTCCATGCCTGCTTCAATTAAGAGTGACTCTGTTGTTTCGGCTAATTTTAGAAATGTCGTGAGAAAGAAGTAACAGTGAATAAAAACATTTGTGACAGAGTTTTAGAGTACTGAACTGGGAACGAGAGGGATAACTGAAATAGGGAGGCTCTTCCTTCAGTTCACAACGAAATCTGCCAGAAGGAAGTGACACTTTATTCAATATCGTAGATCCCGAGTGAAAGTACCCGTTTATGACTGAGATTTGTTCCCGCTCCACGCGTAATGACTGTTCCTTGGTCTTCCATCAACGGCGGTAATTGTCAACTTCCCCCGCTGTCTAAAGAACCGCTGCCTCATTTCTTTGGTAAAGAGAATAATAACCAATCTGAACATTCTGTTCTCTTCAAAACCAAGGATTGAAAACTCACCCTACGAGTGTATAAGAAAGACACCAGGTCAACGTGCTGCCGAAGAAGAGCTCCAACCTGCTTTGAGGATTGGTCCCGAAGTATTGATATATCACATTGTCAAAAACGAACATCATCTCTTCCATAACTGTCTAGAAATTATGCTTTGATCTTCTGTAACGGTAAACATACTTGGAATAAAATCTTTTTATTCAGAGCCACCCGTCTCTGTGCTTCTAGTCCGCTAATTGCCTTGTTTACATGCTGAAAATGTTCCTGTTTGCTTCTAAGAATACTGGTCCCACTTACCGTGTCATATAAAAGCTTCAAGAAGGAAATAATGTCCATGGAGCAGGATGTTCCCATAAGCGTCCAGATTAAATAGCTTTCCAGATCCGTTGGTGATATAGAATTCGTAGAAGTAACCTCCCAGGTTAGGTAATAATCATCGAAATAGGCGTTCATATCCCAGAAATAATAGAACAGCATCCAGGAGCTGGGCAATATTGCTGCCCATGCATATATCTATAAAAGTTTCAGTTGAAGAACCGTTGAGATACAACGGACCATGATAGCCTTCTCTACCCATATGCCGAACTCAATGGTTCTCTAGAAGGCTCAAAATACTGCCAACGCTATTTCGAAGGGTCTTCAAAGGAAGTTCAAAAGAAAGGAAAGGTTACCAAGCTCTATTCATATGATATAACCGCCACCAAGGGTTCCTAGCGATGCTGTCAATAAACTCCCTTCGAGATATTCCCCTGGATCTGGTAACAAGAAAACGTAAAGCTTGTTTGATATTCTCATTACGGTAGTCCACAAAAATGTAAACTATAGGGCACCATTGCGTGGGATTTCGCCTTTTATAGCGACTGAAACAGGACAAAACGGGCCCTGCCACATAAGGACACCACGTACCTTCATATTACTAATTGTGAAGACCTTTTGATAAAGGGAAAAGGAAAACACGGCTATTAATCTATTCACAGTGGCTGTAAATTGTGTCAGGTGAAGATAGCTAATAGCAATGTGGAGACAGGCGTGGACGATCTTCTCCAAAACCAAGATCCTCCAGATGAATGTCCTTCCAAGTAGACAAACGGGCACTGCCCATATGATAAAAATAAAGCAGATGATCAAGCCGGCTAAGGATTTAATAGCACAGATGAAATAGAAAGCGGTGAGTTTATTCCTCTCCCAGAAGTAAAATTGGATAAAGGAGTGGAAAACGAGGCCCATTCCAGGAATAAGTAAGAAATAAACACCATTTAGGAGGGAGAAATAGTCCATCAGAAGCTTGTAGAGGATCTGGTCCTTTTGATTTATGCGATGACAATGTAAAGCAGTTGCCCGGCTACCAACTAATCTTATATTCTTCCCAGGAAATGGACTGATCTCGTTTACACGGCACCCGTAGAAAAATAAAGACGTAATTGGCGTGTCCTGCGTGAAATGAGAACTTATTACCTCGACTCGCAGGCAGGTGAACTTTCTGGTATCCTACTTCATTGTTAATCCGTGCTTGATATATTCCGACAGATCGGAGTCCGGCTGTGTCTGATCTTCATAGAAAATAGCTCTTATAGGGCCTGGAAGGCTGGTCTTGAGTCTGACCTGATCCACGCCTTCGTCATACACATTTCATGAGCACGAGACTTCCTGCAGCGATTTAGAGGAAATTCTCACGATGTTGCAACCAAAGGAGCATGAGGCTGAGAGCCCACCCGATAGCTCCTACACCACAGAAAAAGTTAAAATCGGGGCTGGCCCATACACTTGCACTAAATCGCCATCAAAAAGACTTGAATAGCCCAAGTTTCAGAATCTTATCTATTATGTGCGTATTACTTGCAGGCATGTAAAGTAGCCACATTTTGAACGGCTGCAGCTAAGTTAAACCGGCAGGAAAAAAAATGAAAGTTGTGTTGGTGAAATTACCTCATCGAGACGAATAGATTGACACAAAATTTGAAGAAAATGGAGTTTATAGTCAGCCTGTAGATTACTTGCATAGTTTCATAAGTAATCTTACATATAAGTAATGCAAACAAGTTTTAAAACGACCGTAGCTCTGCGGAATCGCCGCGATATGTGTTGAAATTGATACTGCTGGATTGCACCCATTGAGACGAAACAAAAGAAACCAAATTCAAATTTTTTGGATGTTCTTTAAATTTTTTAGATTTTACATGTGATATTACATTAGGTAAATAATAGTAGCACAAAGTATTATAGGATTATTAAATCATCGCTACTTCAAGGTTTAGGGCTTTCCTTCTGTGCCTTCAATATGAAGTATACATCGTCGACGTTGCCTAGACCCGTTATCTGACCTACTCTAGGGTCTTTCTAAAACTAAACTAAACTAACCGACTAAAAGCCCCATATTCATGCGTAAATTGAAATATACCCTTTTCATAAATACACTATGAAGACTATTCTATAGCAACGAGATACTGTTTCAACTTGTATAAGTATGACATCCTCAATACACTCCTCTGTATGACGTAGTTAGCCTCGCTATTGGTTTCCTCTATCGTGAATATTCCCTCCGTCCAGTTGAAGGATCCTTCATGCATATAACCCAACTTATTGTTGTGATTCTTTTTTGAAATAAAATCCACATTTGACCGGGAATACACCATATTTTATTTCCCAATGACAGAACATCTACACGCTGCATTCTTTATCTATATTCTGATTATGGGCTCAGCTGCATGCCCCTCGATACCAGACAGAGGACATTTTGAACCCTCAAAGACATGAGAAGAATGGTCAATAATATCTAGAAAATCTCTCAAAGGCGCTTCGACTTCTAGAGACTTGCCAAGGCCATCCACGACACACCCAGTCCTATCATAACCTTAAAGGGACTGTCAGGGACCTTTTTTTCCGGTAGCAGGTCCTGAAGCGACTGAACTAACTAGCGTCCTCCTCCTTTGGCGCGCTTTGGCGGAACACGAATTTTTGAATTTGTTCTCGTTTTTTGACATTTTCTGAACGTCTATGGTGACATATTCCGTAAAAATAGTATGAATTCGTGAAATTTTGATGGCGCGCCTACCGTAACCAAATAAGGTCCCTGACAGTCCCTTTAAAGAGCCTCCCAGAAGTTGAAGAGCCTTGTCCAAAACTGCCAGGACCTGGCTAGATCAGTCACTACCAACCAAAAGCTGGACCCTGTCAAAATGTGTCGCAGATTGCTGGTTTTCGAAAAAGAATTAATGATTGAGGCTCTATTTACAGTTTTGTTATTCAAAATATTATATACCGTCTTTAAACATATGTGCACTTGATTACCACTTGATGGCGTCGAACTTCTCTCCAACCGCCTTCCAATCTTTTATCACCATGGCTGTCCAATTGCCTTCGAGCTTCTCCAACCTCCTCACATCGGGATTGATTCCCATTGTAATCGAGATAGCCTTGCCGAAGCAGAACACTGCTTCAAACTTAGACTCAAAGCCCTTAAAATGAGTTGTTGCGGTTATTACGAGAAACTAACCCAATAGCGATTGAATTTTTCCATTAAATTGTCAGCCTCAATAAATTCCTCCAAGGCCGAGGTCTTGATTCCTCCCAACGCCAGGAATAGTGAGTAACAATCCCTGCAGAGGCGTGCCTTCTCTAGGGGATTCATCTAAAAATCCAAATACCAGAAATAAAGAACTCGGTAGAACTCATCCCATCAAAAAGTGCTTCCTGCTCGGGACGAGAAAGCCCTCCGAGCTTTGACAATGGATGGGAAGGAGTATAGGCTCGAGGACGGGGCTTGGTCACTGGAGGAGGAAGAGGAGCCAGGGTACGTCGGCAGTTTCTCTTGGGCTGCACACGGGTCGGGGTTTCTTCCATAAGAGTAGACTTTCTTGGCATTGTTAGGCTGAAAATAAAGGTTGTACTGTAAATAATAGTTAATAGCTGACTTTACAAAAGTGGAACGGAAACAGAGACTAAAAAGAAACGAGGCGAAATAATGCCAGAGGAGGTTGTTTGTCCATTTGAACTGGTCAGCTGTGTTGCGCTGCCTGGGCACGGGCAGGATCAATCGATTTTGAAAGAAAAACATAAGTGCCCGGACCATAAGGGTAGGCAGTGTGGACTTGTTGCCCCTCTTTGCCCCCGGTCAGAGATGCAGATGATTCGACCAGGAGATTGTGATTCGATTCGAGAAGGCGGCAATAAGTGGCTACTTTATTCAAATCTGAAGGTGCAAAAAATAGACGATTATTGAGAAAACAGGCAAAGGAGCACAACTTGAGAAGGACTAATATATTATAGGTTAGTATAAACACTACAATGAGGCAGGACGTCACAACGGAAACCATGGGGGGCTCGCTTTTCTTCTAACGATAGATTCCGTATTCAATTACCCCTGAAATACAGAAATTCTGATTTTAAAGAGAACGAGTACACTGTCTTGGGGCGTGATAACCGAAAACGGTAGAAAGGGGAAAAACATGTGACACTGGCTTGTATCTTAAGCTATCGCGCCCCAAAACTGTGTTCCACCCCTTATAATTGAGATAAATAATGACCTTCTCATGTAAAAGTCAGCGAGATACATACACCAGAGGAAGCCGGAGCAGCAATTGGCGGTGCCATGGAGGAATCCAAGCCAGCAAGAATAGCTAAACATTGAAAGATCCCGTAAATGAATGAAAGGCCCACCAGCGTCCCATGGGCTCCTCCTCGTCAGCAACAGTCGAAGTGACCTCGTTCATTTCAATCACAGTAGCTTGAGAGAGAAGAGACGGGGTGCTTCCCAAGTGAGACATTTTCTGAAAACTGATGGGTAAAGAAAATAAAAGAGAAGGGGGTAAAGAGGGCCGACCGTCTCTGGCGCAGAGGCCAGACTGCCGCTGTATCACAAAAAAAGCTCCGTGGATGAGTCGTCCGGGGTGGCGGGGAAGACGCTAGACGGCTGGGGGGAAAAAGAGAAGCCAAGTCTCATGATGAAACATCTTGCAAAAGAGAGCAAAGAACAATACCGAAAACCCTTCTGCAGCCAGCCGGAATTCGTCAGATCTTTGAAGGGAAACATACAGGATTGAGAGAAGCCAGGGGAAGATAAAGAGTCTAGAAGCTTCCCTTTTGAAACGGTTCATGGGATCGTTTCAATGACTTCATTTAGCACCACATCTTGACAAATTCCTGAAGCATGGCACGCCTGTTTGTGTACCTTGAGTCACCACTCCTTGTTCTCACCTAATTGAGACCTTTATACAGTTAATATCGCATTTTCATGCTCCAAACTGTTGAATTTAGAAAGAGGTCCAGTTCTCTCAAGGTCCATGGCCCCCCCTCCTCTGCTGATAACAGGTTTTCCCCTGGCTGTCCCACCCCTGGTTATAGAATGACCAACTGTGATTGGATACTGCACAGACCATTATTTGATTACTGTTTGACAGCTCTGCAGTCTTCATTATGACCTGCTGATCCGATTCCTGCTCCAGTCGTTCAAATCCATAAAGGTTGAAAGGCTCCACAGTTTGCAACTTTATTTTCCCTTCCATGATGACGTCGCCATCAGTGGCCGCTGTGACGTGGACAGTGCAGGGACGGCGTAAACAGCTGCCGGCAAAGGAGGCACCTCAAACGGCGGGTAAAAGAATAAAAAGAGTTTGTAAAAGGGGAAATTTCAGATTTCGAGCAGAATACGTTTTGAAATCCGTAGTTCCTTACAGCGTTATGAGAATTATCGAGCTGACTGGTGGTTGCCGTAACAAATGAATCCATTATTTCATTTTCGTTCAGTAGGTCGCAGTTTTCAGTGGATTTCAGTTTTTTCCTCTTTTCTTTATTGATTATTCCTTTTAAAAATCATCCTTGGGAACGGATTACGCGTCGCTTTCCGTTTATTACATGGTTGATCATAATTTCTCTAACTCTCTTCCGCCACTGCACCATGGTTCGGAACTACTCGTTTGCAAAAGTTTCCTTCAAGACCTATCCTGCTATTGGATGTAATATTGACGATTTCGACAGTGCCGTGCCTGGATCGTCTAAACAGGGATGTGCGAGCAGAAGGTATTATTACTACTTCCTGATGGGGATTTTTATTTCTGTTCAGAGACAGGAAAATATATGCTATTGCCCTTGTTATGATCTTCTTGATTGCTGTTGGATGTTCTTGCTATTATTATTATCTAGGTAAGCTTATTTTTCTCTTATATGAACACTATTTCTCTGACTGTCCAAGCGGTCCCAGGACGGCTTTAGCCTCTCGACAGTTTTTCAATTGAAGTATTGCTTTCAGACGCCAGTAAAGAAGAGCCTGTCGTAATGATCGAATCTCCCGTGTCTTCGAATTCGTCCTTGCTCAGAATACAGCCAGAAGAGAACTGATTGTCGAATCCAGTAGCTCAGCTCATTCCCCGGAAGAGTTCCTATTGTTTATTATCATTTCCCCATTTACCCGGTCAAAACATAAATGAAATTTGAGATACTGCCCCCTTTTTCTGTGATAAACCGCTGACCGGCAGGAACATCCAACTGCCCTATACATTCAGCTTTTATTCTTGCATCCATGCAGAGCTCTCTTTGTCTGAGAAAACCATGGTACAAATGAGAGGAGACAAAGGCCTATTTTAAAGGGCGAAAAGAGGGGTAACTGCTTTGCGAAATACAGATGTCGTCCCATCTACTTCAGGATCAACGCCTCTACGACATACTTGCCTCCGGGGGTCAGGGTCTCGATCACTATGACAATTCCGTTTTTCTACCATACACGGTAGAGGAAGAAACATTTTACATGTTAAATTGTTCCCCGTACTTTGTATGCACTTCCTCATTCAGCTACCTTTCTTATTTTCCGACTGCCGTCCAGTCTCCTTCTTGTTTCTACTTCTTATAGACGAATTTTTAACATTAGCAAGAATTTATTTGATCATCGCAAAAGATTGCGAGAATTTCCCTCCAATTGGTAGACTAGAAGCTTCTCAGAAGGCAGGAAATTTCAGTTTCCGCTTTAGTTGCAATCTTCTCCCAAACTGATCTACATAACTTGGAAAATAATCTATCTGGCCATGACAGTTTCAAGAGGATGGGGTGGTTTGAATATTATTATCATTGGAGCACCCCGTTTCAAGTTCTCTGGACTTATTTTACCATATTCCATGTAGTGAAATGAAGTTCTGATGTTGTGAGAAAACGCCCCTGCTCAAAGGGGAACCTTTGCTTTTTTCCGCCTCCTTGCTTCCTCGTCTTTTCTGCAACATTTGGCAGTCTTTGCCCTCCCGCGATGCCTAAGGGCGCAATCTTCAATCTAGCGGAACGGCATCGTTTATTACATTCAACCCTCGGACGGCTGTTCTTTGCGTCAGCGTTGCTTGCTTCCCTAACGAAGACTTATTGGATTTGTTCGTGCCTCTCCAAATATTGCAAATAATTGCCGGCCTCTCTTTTGCAGGGGGCAGAAAATTGAATGCGGTTTGATCGTTAATCTATCCTAACACCGCCCACTTTTTCTGCACGCCTTCTTTAGATATGTGAGTGTCGTGCTCGCAAGTGTTGCTGTTTCTCCCTCTCTCTCTCTCTCTCTCAGAAAAGTCAAAAATACATCTGAACGGATGTTTTGCAAGTCTGTCTTTCTTCCTCTTTATTTCCTTGTTCGTTTCTTTTAAAACTAGGCTCTTTTCTAGGTAATGTTGATGAACCCTTCTATTGCCGGCGCCATAGCCTTCTTCGTCTTCAGGACGATGATATCCTCCCGCCCGGATACGGCTGAAGATATAAAACCAGAGGACCTGAAGGTAAGGGTTATAAAGAATCTTGTTCCGTTCCCTTTACTCCTCAAAGCTTATCAGGACCGTGAAAGCTTACTGTAAATTAGAATGAGCGGTTTCCCAAACGATCAGATTCTTGTAATTGTCAAATGAAGCCTTTGAAAGTTAAAGATCTCATTTTTGAAGCGCTCCAAACGTATTCCCTGTCACTTCCTTTAAAAGGATATCCGGAGCTGATAAGGCTGCAGCCGTGATTAAAAATGTATCACTCTGCAAAAGCTCTGACTTACGTCTTTCCACGCTACCCCTTTAAAATTCATCTGCTACTCGACAGGGGCACGCAATAAAAGTTCACCTTCTTTCCTGGTTGCTCGAATGTTTATTGACCTTCTTTTACCGTTTTAAACTGTTAGTTTAGGACACGAGCAATTGGAAGACGTACGTGGCCCCCACCAGGGCAGAAACCTCTCCTGTCATCCTGCTGATGAGAGAGTCTGCTGAGCTCATGTTCAACTCAACCATTCCGGAAGAAGACAAACTTGTGTTGCTTGGACGCATGTCCAAGAAGATGGCCACCGAGGAACACCGGGACTTCTATTACGTAAGAGGCTCCTATTTCAAGAAGATCTAATTGCTATGTTAAGGCCGCTGTTCACGTTGCTGCTCGATTCGAACGCTACCTCACCGTAAAGGAAGAGTTCATCAGAGCTTTCTTCAAGGACGAACCCGCCATGGGAGAGAACCTGTTCAACGATCTCTACCTCCTCTACATTTCGACGGACTTCCAGGATGCTGAGGTTCCCGGCAAGCGAACCGAACTCATGACCCAGGTCATTGCTTCCCACACTGGCTTGTGGTAGAGGCGAACGGGAACTTTTGACGAGAAGGAAGTGCTATAGAATTGTATCTAATTGCTGCAAAAATAAACCTCCATGTTGACAGTGTTTCTTCTACCCTGAACAATTACAGAGTGCTAATAATACCTACAAGGGAGACTTGGTAAACTTCCTGGAAGCCGCAGGGCAAAACAAGGGCAGTGACGGGAGAACAGAAGATTCAAGGAAAGAAACGTTATCTAAAAGATTTAAGTAATATTTTTCTTTTTTGGAAATTAAAAGAGGGGTATCCTATGACGGAATGGGAAAGATATCCTCACTGGGAGACCAGCCAAGTTGGAGCGGGGCAAATCTAGAGCTCATGGGATTAAACAGTAGGACAAGGTCGGTCATGAAAATCTCGGCGAATCCGACCCAGCGATCATCTTATCCTTGGCTACGGCTCGGTGTCAGTGGCATGGAACGGCCGTCGAGGTCCTGCAACAATTCCTGCCATTGGGAACAACCAAAACGAAGAAGGGGAGAATAAGTAGGAGAGATCGCCAGCAAAGGCTCTCGTTCTTCATTAGCACTCAGTTAATGAACTTGACCCGCTTATAGGGAAATAGTTCTAAAACTGAATACCTTCACCGCTTTAATTTATCAAACAATAACAAATAACAGTTGCTGCGGATCCGAGAATATACTCCGTTTGGAAAAAGAACAGGAGGTATGCCAGTCCGGTAATATTTATCTTTAGGCGAGCGGATGACTGGAAAGAACCAGCTCTGTGTCTATGGAGTGAAGGACGGCAGCACCATCGACGTGCAGATGCCGATGAAGTTTTGGTGCTCATTCGATAATCAATGAATTTGTTTTATGTTATGTCTCAACTTTTGATGGAGAGGGACAAGCATCTCTAATCAACAAAGAGACACGCTGTGATACAAACAACTTTTATATACACAGATAAATTAGATAATGGAAAACAACACAGCCGCTCAGCGCGGTGAACTAAACAAGAACTGGCGTAAACGCCAAGCGCGCAGCGTAACGCTCGATGAAGCGCGAGTCCTAACAGCACGCGCGTTCAAAACGCTTGACACAAAAACAATCGTTGGGTCTAATACCCAACATTTTATAAATTTTCTTGTGTACTCTTTTCCTTCGAGTGGACAACTTCTAAGTCTTCTTGAAACCTTCTTGAAATCAATCGTATATGAGCTATTAGACTCTGCGGCTCTATTGAACTGACATTGTATCAAAGAAGACGATGTCTTCCGCTGTGTTCTAAAGCCTTTGGGATAAGAAGAATTCCTCTAAAATTCACACGATGACCAGCCCCTTCCCTCACTTCTTTCAATTGGCGAGTACTGTGTATTCGAGGGTGACTTTCATCCAATACTGCCGAACTAACCGGGGTGACCAGTCTTCCCTACTAAATCGGCGAATTTCGAGAAGATAAAAGACTTTCAAGAGGAAATTCCCAAGAAAATAGAAGAAAATAAAATAAGAGAAAAAAGAAATATAACATCTATACACTTTATTCATCACTAACGCCAGAAGTGAAATTTCAGCTGAAGAGAGTCCCCGTCGGAGATGAGAGATTCCGCCAAAGTCAAACTATCATCCAATTGAATGTCTAAAAGACGGTAATAATTATTGTTATTTGAAATGCCACAAAATTTTTAGAAAGAAAAGTATAGAAATACTTACCTAACCCGGAGGTGTAGAACAGAAGCATCTTCTCTATTGGGATCCCATTGAGGGCGGAGATCTCCTTCTTGAGGTCCTTTCCAGTCATTTGCTCCAGATTGACTTCAATCTCCGTCGTGGCGCCGTTCTTCTCTACCACAAATACAGAAGTCGCCATCTGAAAATAAAAATATTAGCAGATACCAACTTTTATAAGAAGAGGACCGCGTAGGAGACGCGCAGAGAGCAGAATGACCGTCTGAAAATGAAAATGACCAGATTCAGTCAAGACGAACTGACAAGAGTTGACCACAAAAACGTGACAGGCCGCTTCCCCTACGAAGGGTTGACAAGATTCCAACAGTCAAATTCTTGACAGTCCAGTCTTGTCATATCGTCTCGACTGAATCTGGTCAGCCGCGGCAGTCACTCTTCGTCCTGCTCTGGCAGCTGGCACTCTTTTTTTCTTTTTTCTTCCTTGTGTTTATTTCTTTTCCTCTTCTGTAACCTCTGCTCTATTTTGCTCACTTCCTTCTATTCTTATTTTCAGAATGTCCTGGGGTGCGAGAACTTATTTCCGCGCGCCTTGCGGAAATAAGTTCTCACCCCCCTGAGCGCGCGGAAATAAGTTCTCACCGTTCCAGTTTCCACTATGTTTCTTCATATTTTGTGTTATTTTCAGCGGATACCCCCACCTCCCTCCCAAGTAAAGGCAAATATGAAGAAACATAGTGGAAACTGGAACGGTGAGAACTTATTTCCGCAAGGGGCGCGGAAATAAGTTCTCGCTCCCTGCCAGTCCTGATAGAAAAAACATAGAGGTGGTGGTGGATGGAAAGGGGAAATGGACGCGAAGGTACGGCTGAAAAAGGTCTCTGAAATTGGTCCCATGGTCTAGTAAGATACGTGAGGACGGTTTTTACCAGCGTGAACAATATCGATTTGAAATGAACCGTCTACCGAAAAGGATGCCTTTCTGAAAAAGAGAATTGGTAAAAGGACAGGATGCATTCCATCGTGCAAGACTTTGGAAGCCATCTACTAAGGCAAGGCGTTTGTTCCCAAGCACCACAAGTTCTCCTTTTCGTGTTGGTTGACATTCCTGATTGTGTTACAGGTAGGCGCCCCCCTAATGTCTATAGTTTAGCAGATACATCATTATTTACCAAAGCTGTGAGTCAAGCCGGCCTTGCAGACCTGCTAAAATCCTGTTTTCATTTTTTTGCCCTTCTTTATTTGTGATTTCCCCCACGCAATACCTTGCAGATAAACAAGATTCTTGCTTCCAAATACCAGGGCATCAGCAGTACTTAGTACTGTAATCTGTTCACAGTTCTCTTTAGAATTTACTTCCTGTTGCCAATAATAACCGTAAGAATCCCAATTTCTCAACTTTTCTCACCGGTCTTGCCTTGAACCTCGGCCGGAACGCCGAGCGGTGCAAAAAACGAGCGTGAGTCACTTTTGCTAGGGTACATATGCTGCCGAGATTTCTATTGGGAACGTTTTGCAGTTTGATAGTCAGTGCTTCGAAGTTGATTCCTTTGTCTTGTTCGTTGTCCGCAAAGGGCATATTATCCTAATGGCCTGTTTGTTTCTTTACTTTTTATTATTGAAAAGCTGTATCACTTTGTACAATTATAACAATAAACAGGTGACGACAAACGCGTCAGCCTACGCTGCTTTCCCACTTATTTTACAAAAATAGCCTCGTACTCTTTAAATACAGGGGCATTTCAGGGAAGTTGACCTAAGTTCACCATGAAGAAAGACGTTCTGGTCTTTTTTGCCCTTATGGTAAGGCTTGCCCTTCCCTTTTCAATGGCTTACAGCTCCTTTTATCAACTACAATTGGAATGCACCTAGAATGCAGGCGAAAAGAATGCCACGGGAGAGATTACGCCACCAAGGATGACTGTCCCCTGGTGTCAGTGGATGAGACGCCCGATCTTATAGATGTTCATCTCAATTATGTTCTTCACTGCCGCCCAGGACAATTATTTGTCCATTTTCTTAAAATCTACCAAGTAGTTTCTCCCGTCTTATGGTAGTAACAGTCTTTAGGAAGACCGCTACCACGAAAAGCTGATAGCCAAAAGGGAAGAAGTCATCCGTCACTCCTTTGCCCGAGTTGGTCTCGATTTCCAGAACGTCTTCAAAGTAAAGTCAGAATTCTATGGCCTACACCTGATAATCGACCACAACTGCACACCGAAAAGAGAATTCAGCAAGGTATGAGTAGGGAACGTGGACACTACAGTTATTTTCCCTTAGAAACGAATTGATCTCCTCGGTTGCTGCTGGACCTCCATGTCTTGCAACTTCACGACCTCGCTGAACCTGGAAAGCACCCACAAGAACCTCATCTGGTTCCAGGATTCTTTCCAAGATGAGCTAAACACCTTGGAAGATGACGAGGCGGCATGACCAGCTAAACCTTGCCACATTTTTCAGTTTATAAACTGACTAATAAATGTGTTAATTCACATTTGACTCACTAAGGTCATGTCTGTGAAACCAATCACAATTTTGTAGTAAGTCGACACGATAACGGAAGTTTGTGGTCACTCACAGCCTTCTGAGCCTGAATATCATTATATTACACCTTTACACCCACACGAAATCCACTAAACCTCTCCAAAGAATTCTATCATTTCAGCTTAAAGGGACAGTACAACCGTTTTTTGAAGTTGGTTTCATCTTGTTCAGAATTTTTTTCTCATCAAAGTTATTCATTTTAAAAAATTATAAAAATGTCAGGTTCTTGAGAAAAATGCATACAAACTTTCAATTTTGTATTGCGAATTTCGTCCGACGAGCCGCCAAGCAACGGTTAGAACAAACCAAAGCGCTGTTTACGCGCCCATTTCATTTAATTTTCTCCCGATTACGACGTTTTCATGAAAAACAATATAGAGCATCTTGATCAGCGAAATTAGCTTTACAAAACAAGACCAATTACACCAAAACTCATGATAGTTGTGAAAGCTCGGGGCACGGTAGCAAAGGGTTGTACTGTTCCTTAAAAATGGGCGTAGTTGATCCACTGATGACAAACGTTCACGGGGGCATCGCTGTCCTTATGCGCTTCTGTTGTGCGGTCATCGCTGTAACCATAATAAAACTAAATACTTATTTGTTTATGCTGTTTGACATTTTTCTTGTGAAATTGATACCGTATGAGGTTAATAAATGGGGTATGACCGCCGGGCAGTGTACAAATAATCGTCGGTACAATGCCCAATGACAGTCGGCCATTTTATGAGCGTCGGAGGATAAAACCTGTTTTGTAAAGACTGTCGGAGTCTAAAATGGCAGTTACTGTGGCCCAGAACCTTGCATATATAGTGAACAAAATAGTTATAACGTTTTAATAGTTTAACCCCCATCTCCCTCTTTTCTGGACAAGCCATGATGTTTGAAAACACTTCCAGGCCTACGAAGCAAACAAGTTTTGCGTTCGATATGAAAAACATGTTTACACAAGCAGCGCGTCTTTCTTTGTGGTTAAAATAGGATACTTCCGTGTTAGTGCTCCTGTTCTTCGTTATTACGGCCTGTGAGAAGTACTAAAGCACTCCAATGGACCAATGCCTGGCACTAATAACTAAAGAAAAGAGAAAAATTAAGTAACATCAAAAGGTTTATTCGTTAGGTGCCGGATGTCTGTGACGTAGAATGAGATGGAGGGAATGGAACTGAGACCAATGGCTTATCCGCCACGGAGACGGAGGACGAGATGAAGAGTGCTCTCCTTCTGGATGTTGTAATCAGAGAGAGTACGGCCATCCTCAAGCTGCTTTCCTGAAAAGTGAAAGTTAATTTTCGTTCAAATGGAGAACAGTATAGAGGAAAATGTAAACGGATTGAAACTCACCAGCAAAGATGAGGCGCTGCTGGTCTGGGGGGATTCCCTCCTTGTCCTGGATCTTCGCCTTGACGTTCTCGATGGTGTCCGAAGCCTCGACTTCCAAGGTGATGGTTTTCCCGGTCAAGGTCTTGACGAAGATCTGCATGCCTCCGCGGAGTCGGAGCACCAAGTGAAGGGTGGATTCCTTCTGGATGTTGTAATCAGACAGCGTCCTTCCGTCCTCCAACTGCTTTCCAGCGAAGATGAGGCGCTGCTGGTCTGGGGGGATTCCCTCCTTGTCCTGGATCTTCGCCTTGACGTTCTCGATGGTGTCCGAAGCCTCGACTTCCAAGGTGATGGTTTTCCCGGTCAAGGTCTTGACGAAGATCTGCATGCCTCCGCGGAGACGGAGGACGAGATGGAGGGTGCTTTCCTTCTGGATGTTGTAATCCGACAGCGTGCGGCCGTCCTCGAGTTGTTTGCCTATAATTGAAATATTAGACTTCTGCCCAGGGTTGATACTAGTGTAATAAGTAAAATTAATGAATCAAAATGTTACCGGCGAAAATCAGGCGCTGCTGGTCTGGGGGAATTCCTTCCTTGTCCTGGATCTTGGCTTTGACGTTCTCGATCGTGTCGGAGGCCTCCACTTCCAGAGTTATCGTCTTGCCAGTTAGCGTCTTCACGAAGATCTGCATGCCTCCGCGGAGTCGAAGCACCAAGTGAAGGGTGGATTCCTTCTGGATGTTGTAATCAGACAGCGTCCTTCCGTCCTCCAACTGCTTTCCAGCGAAGATGAGGCGCTGCTGGTCTGGGGGGATTCCCTCCTTGTCCTGGATCTTCGCCTTGACGTTCTCGATGGTGTCGGAGGCCTCGACTTCCAAGGTGATGGTTTTTCCTGTTAAAGTCTTCACGAAGATCTGCATGCCTCCACGAAGACGGAGAACAAGATGGAGGGTGCTTTCCTTCTGGATGTTGTAATCCGACAGCGTGCGGCCGTCCTCGAGTTGCTTTCCTGAAAAAGTGAGAGTTAGTTTTCGTTCAAAGGGAGAACGGTATAAAGGAAAATCAAAACGGATTGAAACTCACCAGCGAAAATGAGTCTCTGCTGGTCTGGGGGAATTCCTTCCTTGTCCTGGATCTTGGCTTTGACGTTCTCGATCGTGTCGGAGGCCTCCACCTCAAGGGTTATCGTCTTTCCTGTGAGGGTCTTGACGAATATTTGCATGCCTCCGCGGAGTCGAAGCACCAAGTGAAGGGTGGATTCCTTCTGGATGTTGTAATCAGACAGCGTCCTTCCGTCCTCCAACTGCTTTCCAGCGAAGATGAGGCGCTGCTGGTCTGGGGGGATTCCCTCCTTGTCCTGGATCTTCGCCTTGACGTTCTCGATGGTGTCGGAGGCCTCGACTTCCAAGGTGATGGTTTTTCCTGTTAAAGTCTTCACGAAGATCTGCATGCCTCCGCGGAGACGAAGGACCAAGTGAAGGGTCGACTCTTTCTGGATGTTGTAATCAGAGAGAGTACGGCCATCCTCGAGTTGCTTTCCTGAAAAGAACGAGTTAATACTAGCTATTTAAAAAGAAACTGAATAGTGTTAAAAATATGAAATACTTACCAGCGAAGATGAGGCGCTGCTGGTCAGGAGGGATGCCTTCCTTGTCTTGGATCTTGGCCTTGACATTCTCGATGGTGTCGGAAGCCTCGACCTCCAGGGTGATGGTTTTACCGGTTAGGGTCTTGACGAAGATCTGCATGCCTCCACGAAGACGGAGAACAAGATGGAGGGTGCTTTCCTTCTGGATGTTGTAATCCGACAGCGTGCGGCCGTCCTCGAGTTGCTTTCCTGTAAGCGAGCATATGAGTCATGTGACTGGATGGCGAAATCGATTAGAAATTGGGCGCAGCTAAGCTATTTCGAAATTCTGCGCAAACGTTAAATGATAGCGGTCAAATTTTAGGAAATTTTTTTTTCTACTGTCGAAGTGAAAAAAAACCTACCAGCGAAGATGAGGCGCTGCTGGTCAGGAGGGATTCCTTCCTTGTCTTGAATCTTGGCCTTCACGTTCTCGATGGTATCGGAAGCCTCCACCTCAAGGGTGATTGTCTTTCCAGTCAAAGTCTTGACGAAGATTTGCATAGCTGAAAGGAGAAGAATGAGTTTTTGTCAGTTGGCAAAGAGAATGAACGAAGAGCAAACAAATGTGGCTAGAACGGCTAGAAATTGAAATTTTTTTCAGTAAAAATGGGTCCACGGTGGGAGAATTGATAAATTTCATTTTAAGCAAAAGAAAATTTGAAAGGTAAAAGGAACAAGTGTGAAAATGGAGGAAAGAGCTGGGCGGTTGCCATGGTGCCAGGCAGGCAGGCACGAGACTGAATGACCCGTCAGCAGGCCGCGCCGCGCGGCGACGCGACCGCGTTCGCATCGCTTTTTCGATCATCTACGGCATAAAGCTGGCGGCAATTCAAAATCGCGTCGCTTTTGATAATTGTTTATCGGGTTTTGCAGGGTATTCTCAACTTTGAGAAGATAATTCCCCTATAAAAGCGAAACAGGATGAGGTGCAGATGAAACTGCAAGCGAATGAGCCAACCGGACGGCGTGACTGGGTCATATGGGCCGATGGCGAAAGGGGGCGTTGTGATAAGGATAAGAGCTGTTTTTCTTCCGTCGTAGATAACGGCACACATGACGAAACTCGTTTTGAACATCTCGCTGGTCCGTGAAAGGAGTGAAGAACTTTGGAGAAAACATGTCGAGGGGGAATCGAAAACAATGGGACCTGCTGAGTGGTACAAGCTGCCTCAAGGTGGCACGCGAGGCTATAGCCGTATAAGGGGTCTTTCCCTTTTGAAAAGATGAAAAATGAAGTAGGTTACGGGGAAAAGAGGATTTTAAAGCATTGGTAATCCGCTTATTTAAAAACGTTGTTGTCAGCAGGCACTGGCTGACCAAAAATCACTCAAAACGAGGTCAAGTGTCGCACGGACGATCACAATTCTGTTATATACTTTTTAAAAGAGTTACAAACTGGAAGCACAATTAAAAAAACGAATTCGAAAAGGGAAATTCCCAGGAGTAATGGCAGAGAGCTTAAAACAAGGCCAGGAGGAGGATTAAAGGGGCAACGAGCACCCCGAGTAGGGAGAATGGCCAACAACAGACGCTCCCGTCCTTTCTAGACTGATGGAAATAATAGGAGAGGGACAGTGACACGACTTTTCGCAATACTTTGTAATATTTCACCTGTTGGAACACGTCACGTGCTGGATGCACCACATCAAGAAAACCATGCGCTCGATTGCATTTACTGATACAATATTTCTTAATCTTTCAATATTTGACTCTTTTCTAACGGCTAACTTATGTTTTTTTTAATTTTAGATTACAAAGGTGGTAAATGGTCATCTATCGGAGCTCAACTGGGACTTTGAGCGGCCCTAGAACTCCCGAAAACGTGGGAAATCGCATAGGAAGCGAAGAATGAGGAAAAATGACATCAGGTTTGACGTTCCCTGTTCATTTTTCCGTATTTCATAGGCTCAGCAGCATACTAAAGCTAATGAAGCAATCAAAAGTCCAGGAAGGATGGTGTAAATGCCAATTTCGAGAATTTTCCTTTGCTCACGTGTGCATGCACAGTTTCGATTTCCGAAAATAGGCGGCTAGACGTTTTGATTGATTTTTTTATGGAGGAGCTGCGTCAGAACCTCGATCACCTTTTTGAAAAAGAATATACTGGAAATGCTGCTGAAAACAGTTTTTATGATTCATTCCGTATTGACCAGACCAGCTATCCCATCTTTCAGGAATTCCTGTCGAATTTGGCTGATATTATGACATTGAAGAAGATAAATACGACCTTTGACACAACATGGATTAATATGAGTGTGAGTCTTAATACATATTGTATGATGGAAATGAAATGGAAAAGGTCGATTGCATTTACTAATGCAATATTTCCTTATGGTCCAATAGTTGACTTCTTTTCTAACTGATTACGTGTGTTTCTATTTCAGTTTATGAAGGAGGTTAATGGTTACCTCACCGGGACTTTGGACGACCCTTGAACCTCCGAGTTTGAGTGAAATCATCAAGGGAGCAGAGAATTCAAAAACAATGACACCAAGTTTGGTTTTCTCTATTTGTTTTCCTTATATTACAGACTCAACCACCTAGTATAGCATATGAACTCAGCAAAATTGCTAGAAATAGGGTGCAAATGCCAATTTCGAGAATTTTCGTTTGCTCACGTGTCTGTATACATAGTTTCGATTTCCCGAAAGCCCGAAATGCGGCTAGACTTTTTGATTGTTTTTTGGTGCTCGAAAGCTGGTGCAGGACCTAGTTCATCTTTATAGCAAAAAATATAATGAAAATGCTGCTGAAAACAATTTTCTTGTGACCATGGCAGGCATTGCTTCTTTCAGGAGCTCCTGTGGAATCTGGTCGAAATTATGGCGTCGACGAGGATCAATACGACTTGTAACACAATCTGGATTAATACGCGTGTGAGTCTCAATAATAACTACTGTTTGAAAATAGTTTAATTTTAGGATATTATGAGCAACAGTAAGAAAAATGGGATTGCCTTTTGAAAAAGAAGGAAGAATCGTTCTCGAATCGTTCAAGAAAGCTTCATTACCGTCTACTGCATCTCAATGACGTGTCCTTATAGAATTACCTAGACTACCTTGACGACCGGTTCCATAACGACCTTGAGGAAACAACAGGGGTCTCCTCCTGAAATGAGGTGCTGGCAGGCAAACTAGCCGTTGATGGGAGGCCGCCACAGATTTCTGAAGGAATAGTGATAAACAAGTAAACTAATACTTGAATTACTGTTCATTGCTTCATTATTTACAGAAGGACTGTGACTAACCAAGGTACAATGTCAGAACGTATTCGATAAGAGGACCAGTTTCGCAAGATTTCATCACCTGACAACATTAGAACATGTCTCCCTCTGGCAGGAAGGCAAGAAGAATGTAAACCAGTGGGGTGATTAGAAACTATTCATTTTTTTTTAATCTAGGAACAGTAAATACTTATTACCAGCCGGGCCCGTATCGAAAAAAGACACAATGTTTCTGGTAGGAATTAGACAAAGTAGTCAGCCAAATTAATAGACTGATACTTTCGTTAAATTTTGAATAATTATTGCAAACGACAGTAAAAAATATATGAATTACAGTGAACAACAGTACGTAAAAGGGAAAAACACTGTGAAACTTTATTGTCCAAGTTGTAGAAACGTACACACAATGTTAGAAATAACCGTTGGCCACCGATATGAGATCCAAACACAGCTCGAGTATAAAATTCTCATTTACATGAGGTGATATTGGATCTCGTAACGGTTAGCCCGTAGTAACATATGAAGTGTTGAATATTTGGAATAGAACAGTAGTCGTATTGGGATAAGAGTCGTATTTATTCCCTTGTATTCCAATTGAATAACCCGTGTGTTTCTTATCCGTCCTAACGCCTCCGTAGTACGGATAACACGTGGATTTGAAGATAATATACGTTTTTATCCGTTCTGGCCGGGAAGATTAGCTGTCATGGTTCGAAAAACAGTCATTCTCATCTGGGTGAGCGGAACCGCTCATCAGGTGAAGGCAAAGGACCAGAGTTCGTGTTTCTCGGAAACATGTTTGAAAATAAGAGGGCCTGCAGTTGTTCTAGACCTTTCTTCGGGGGGTCTACATAATTTGACTAGATCCTGCGTTTACCTACACCCTTAAGAAGCTTTATTTAGACGCAAACCTGTATCGCGTGACAGTTTCTAGATGAAAATGGCCTGTTTTGAGGAGAAAAGTCACAGTTGAACAGCCTAGTACTGTAGAACCGCTTAAAAAATTGAGTTCCTGCAAAAGGTTTATAATTTGTTCAATATGATTTTTTTTTGAACATTGAAGAAATGTTGCCTTATCAAGATCGCTTCAGAGCCGAATCCTGGAAGAAGTGAAGTCATGCAACCTTTTCTGTGCGGAACAAAAATGAACATGCACTTTCAAAACCAAGTGCCGTCCTATTTCATTCCAAATAAAGATCAGGCCCTCGGGGAAACATGCACTAACCACAGCCAGAGGGCTAATAAACTGCGATAAGGAACTTCTTTTCTCATCGCTGGATTAATTAGCCAAATGGCTTCTGGCCGATAGGAGAGAGAGCAGGTGACTCGGGCGAATTACAGAATAAGCTGGAGATTTGAGAACCATCCAAGATAGTCAGAGGGATCTTTCATGGGCAAAGAACGGGACGAATAATCAGCCAAGCGAGGTTTTCTGACATGCAAATTCACTTGTGCACCTGCTCACATGCTCCTTGTAGATTGTCGTTTGAACGGAGCCGTTTGCCCAGAGGACAGCTGATAAACATAAGTGTAGTGTTCAGTAGCGAAATGACGGAGCGCAGGGTCTGATGAAGCCATTTATATACCGCTCCTCCTATGCCCTCCTATGACGAGAGTTAAGGTAAGGTGCCGCATGATTTCAGGCGGATTTCAAGAGATTTTATAGCAATCCCGTGACTAGCCACGCTGACTCGGTTTAGTAATACACTTTCTCTCGCCACAATAGTTCACTTCAAAACCATCACTAGTTCACAGGAAACCAATACCTTTGTACTTCTTTATCGCCATACAAAACAATTGCAATGAAGGTACCTACCAATCTCTAAAGCCGTCTACACCAGTGTAGTTTATCAGATGCCAATTTCCAACTGTTGCAAAAAGCAAAAAGAGTTGCCTACCGGAGAATTCCAACCTTCGACCTCGTCTGTCCGGGGCAACACTCGTAACGCTCGTGTTTAGATTTGAGATATTTTTGAGTGGTGTCTACCGTTTTAAAAGTTGGTTATTCTTGTAAAGCAGTTCGTAAGCTATCGTATGATACAAAAAATTTAAAAAATGCAGCTTCACTTACTTCCAGACGCCATTTGAGACAGACGTAAGGTATCTATGTATTTATGTTTGCAGCGTTAGTAAACAGGCTGGGTAAAATTGTGCTTGCGAGATCATCGAATGAGTTACTGTGGTTATCGCTCTCGTATTACACAGACTAAAACTCTTGTACGAGACTAGTCGGTCCATGTCTAGATAAAGTCAAAGTTTCTGGATAAACTGAAGCAGTGTTCATTACTAACGGGGGAAGTCTCCATTAGTTTATTGATTCGAGAGGGAGCATATTATCTCGGAGCACCGTAATTACCCTTGTTAAGAGATAATCCACCTCCAGTCACCCGTGGTTAAGTTCTAATTGGGCTCGTTGATATTTATAACCGCAGTAGAAATTAACAGGATACAGAGGGCAGTCGTACGCTGGGCAAAGATTTTTTTTCCATTCCAAAGAACAGAAACATGCTTCTTGAATCCCGAAAGTAGAGTAGGGCTGCTACTCCTTCTACGGTAAAAGGAAGAATGACGTCTTGTACTTATGAAGGGCTTCTTCTTTTAGAGATCAAAGAGTGGAAGCGTTCTTTGAGGAGGAGGAGGAGGAGGAGGAGGAGGAGGAGGAGGAGGAGGAGGAGGAGGAGGAGGAGGGGGGGGGGGGGGGGGGAAATCGGCTGACCTCATAGCAAAGGTGAAGTCATAAGAATATCAACCTCTTATGTCATCATCTTCACTCAAAGGCTTACAGCCAGAAATATTCCAAGGGGCGTTGCTATTTTGTGAGGAAAGTCTTATATGAATTAGTTTTTGAATTAGAGTTAGTTTTTAGTCATTGGGTAGGGACTGCCAGTCTCCTCGAGCAGATGAAGTACGGGTCAGCCACTGTACTGCTAACCAGTATTCCGTCTGCCAGAAGGGGTGTGGCCTATATTGGAAGGGGGTCAACGCTATTCCCCGAACTACAGGAAATTTCGGTATTTTTATAAGTGACCCTGACCTATCACTGGAAGGATTGGGGTGATAAGCCTATCTCTATCACCCTGCTCCGACCACTTATAGACTAGAGGGTTTAACGGGGAGCCTGGCTTCCTGCTCGGCTGCTTCTGGCTTTTATACTGTTTACTCAAGAGGCGGGAGCAACCACTGGAGCCAGGCTCCTCCTCTTTGTTATCAGCATTTTAGAGCCCGTCGAATTAATTAACAGCCAATCATAATTGTAGTGGTTGCCTAGCGCCTGAGATATATTCAAATATTTACCCGTTTCCTGAAAGCACACGTTGAGGAGGAAAATGGACCGGGTAATGGAGACTGAAACTCCTTGAAAGGCAGACATCCATTGGTAATAATAGAACTTAATCAGGCTTAAGATCAGAATTGAAGGTGCAGAAACTGAAGAGGAAAAAAGGGAGGATAGCGGTCACAACAAAATAATTGAGGGAAAATAAACCGTGCCGTGAATTCCAGGGATAGGCTGCTTGTCCAGGAAGAAATGAGTAGGACCGTCAAGATCAGGTCAAGCTCCAATCAAGAGATTATCCAAGTCGATCAGGTCTGGGCATAGTTCAGGCCAGTTCAGTCTTCGCCATTGACTTCTCCGAGTTGGTCGGCTTCCTCTGGCAGCCTTCTTCTGCCTCTGCTGCTCCTGTAGCCGCCCCTCCGCCTGCCGCTCCGACTGCCAACGCTGGTGCACCTGCTGCTGCCGCTCCCGTTGCCGTCCCTCCGCCTCCTGTGGCTCCTCCTCTTCCCGTTGCTCGTCGTCGGCCTCGTTCTTCAAAGAAGAAGCGCCCCTGCCTGAGGATAGAAAGAGGAACCATCTGATGAAGCACGGTCTTCTGTAATCATGATGTAATAATAAAAACTGTTATTTACTGTATTGTTTTGTTGCTTATTTGCTTTCGTGGTCATTTTCTTGGTAGTAGGCGCAGTGATGCCTTTTTTATTCCTTTTGAGGGCCATCACTTCAGACGTCATGCTCTTTGATAGTCATCCACTCTAGCTTTGCACTACTCAAGAATGTTATAAAATGCAACCACTTCTAACGCCAACTCCAAGTATAAAACTCCCTCAGTAAACTAACCGTTTACGGCAAGCTGATTTCTGGACCACCTATCCGATGGGGGCCGACCTTCAACAGTTATTGTTCCATTATTTGAAAGCCACCTCGTTCCAAGGAAAAAGGAGAATCTTTTTCACCTCTAGGTAGTAAGCGAACCTGCCAGGAAAACAACCAATAAATCAAGCTCAAGGGAATAGCGCTTTATTCGCGAAGAATCTTTTTGTTGGTGGCCATCTGCGTCGCCATCGGCCACCTTCCACTGGCGCATCTGAAATACGATGATAGTTAAATACTTGGTTACATTGATCCAAAACGAGCATTACAATTCACAACTCAATATTAAGAACCTACATAAATAGGGAGAGCCGGTTCAGGCACTACTGACGGCGGAGGTGGCGGGGAAGCAGCAGCAGGAGCCGGAACGGCAGAGAACACCGCTCACTAAGTAGACAAAAGCCATAATGAAGAAGCGAAATGGTCACGGCACGGCCCATTTGCCCTCAGTTCTCTTATTGTATCCGCTATCAGAGCCGGTATCCATCACAGGTTTTGACACCGCAACCTCTTTACCAAGAGCACACGAGAACTTACTCATACAGTTGTTGAATACGGTCATTCTTCGTCAATGAACGATGTGTAAGTTGTCAATGAGGCTAGCATGAAAGGAGAACTACGCAGGACTCCGGCAGCTCACCTACATCCACAAAAGGACTTTGCCCCCTCTCCGTGTGAAACGGGAACATTCTGGTCGTTTCGAAAGCTGATATCCATTGATTTTGTGAACCAAGAACATTTGAACCGCTCTGATGTTGGTAAAGAAGGAAACAAGGAACCTCGAAAACAACAACAAGAAAAACAGAGAAATAGCAACAAATCTTTATTACACTAAAACCGGCGACGGCTGCGAAGTTCGGCGGCAATCGCCAAGTTGGGCTCAGCAGAAGAACACTTCGCCGTAGACCATCTCCCCGGAAAAACGGGAACCTGCGCGCCTGAAAATAGATTGCTACCGAAAAGAAATGCCTTACCTGAGGAGGGCGCGCGGGAGCACCCGGCAAGGAAGGACCAGGCGCCGGCAGAGGAGGAGGAGGCGCCAAAGTAGGAGCAGCATCGGCAGCAGCCGCCTCGCACACACAACCGGAGCAGAAGGTACCGCAATCCATTATGAAGAAATGAAATGGCCTTGGTCCAGACTTGGTTAAAGAGGGTTATTCCAAACTCGACGGGTTGGCTCACTTCCAGCCCAGTCGGGCGGTTTGTCCCGGGAATTCGTGGCACGGCTCGTTTTTCCTCAGTTCTCTTATTGTCTCAGCTATCCGAATCAATTTCTTCCACAGGTTTCGACATCGCCATCTCTAAAGTAAATGCAAAAAAGGCTATTAGGTCCCTTCGGGCCGGGAATCTGAGGGCCGGTCCTTATAGAGGATTTGCTCAGTCTCGGAACAATAGTCCGAACTGTACGCCACTGCGCTAAACAGGGCGGTATGATCAGAGGGTATCGCGTCCCTTATCTACTCCGAGGAGTACTGGCATGCCGATTCTAACATTCTAATCAGGTAGTTAGGGAGTTCGACCACACTGGGTCAGATGGTAGTGCTCAAATTCAGGGAACATTCACAAACACGTCATGTTAACTAGTTTACCTACTTTTTTGATTCGGAATGAATTTTTAACACGGCCAGCATCTTTGGCGGCCCTAAGTTAACTTCAAAACGTTCAAAACCTTCCAGACAAGAAATGAGAATGGGAGAATTGAATTATTTCACAGACTATGAGGTTTGGGTCGTTTTAGGCGTTATCATTATTTTTGGGTGGTCTCTATCTTTCCAGCGGAAATGGTAAAGAGAGGGGCCTCTCTGTTCTTTTCCCTCGACTATTTCTGTTATTCGTGCATAAAACAATAGGGAATAGCAACTTATTCACTACTGAAAATAATGGTGATTACATTTAAAAAAATCAAAATCAAACAACCTTACGGAGTATCATATCCAAGGAACGGGATGGGGTTCTTCATCCTTGTCGCTGCTGTAGGGGAATATCGTCATCTTCTATCTTCTTTGCTTCTCCCATCTCCTGCGCCTCCTTTCTTACTTCGTCGGTCATCCCAAAGACCACGGTCAGGACGAGGAAATTCATCCATTGTCTGCAAAGATCTTGTTTTGTTAGGGCAAGCCCATAATAAGACAGCGCATCTGTTCTCCGTATCAAAACTGGAGAATAAAGCTGCCAACCTGCTATAACGGAGCGTAAGAATCCAGGCTCGTAACGGACACCATAAAGAGAAGGCCATTGGATTTCGAAAGAGCTCTGGCAATCTTCAGACGATTTGGAAGATCTGCTTTTTATATTTAACTCCATCTAAAATTTAAAAGGTGAAAAATAGAAGGAGAAAAACCTAACTGCATTCGCTTTTTTAGCCAAGTATTGCCTAGACGTGCTATCACATATATCAGGCTGATATTTCCATCAATTCCTTCGAAGCTAGATTTCGATCTTCCAGGACTGTCGATATTGACTAACAGATTTGAAAGATGTTTACTAACATGTACTCACCGATTGTGGCTCGGAGGAAAAGTCTGTCCTCATCCACGAAGTCTCTTCTCCTTTCTCATAGTAATAGTGGAAAATAGGACTTGATGTATACAAGATCCTGAAAATAAGATTTGTGGAAGGAAAAACGGAGCAAAGAGAGCTTTGTTATCTGTTAGCAGCTACCGACCTCCGGTGAACTGAATCATGTTGTTTGACTGTGATCGCAGTTTTGCGTAGAGCGTACCGTATCCTTTTAACCGTTTTAAAAGCACATTTACACACAAGAGGGGTCTACTTCTGCGTAAAAATAGTAAATTCTAACAATCTTCAAGCATTTGCGCAGAGCGCAAACCGTGATAAGCTGTGCCGGTGTCCCTTTAAAAGTGTAATAAACAGGTGTTTCTTGTCTCATTGGGTTTTCTTATTCCTTTTTGGCACGGAAAAGTTGCTTCTCTTGTTATAATATTTTCGTTTGGAATATTCATATGGGGTCTCAGTTTAAAAGTGGCACAATTATGTGCCAGGTCGGTTTTTCTAAATTGTCTCCTTCCGACGACTGGGAGCGTTCCATTGTAATGTGAACAGGCTCTAACAGCCTGAAATGAAGGCGTTCTGCTAACCCTTCATTAGGTCTAGAATAACCAACCTCGTCGAAGGCTCCATTGTACATTTCTAGAGTGCAACACCCACAGCTGAAAGAAGTTTATGACTCCCTAGGAGCATACCTACCTGTCATCCCACGCTCCTCCTTCGGCACACGTACTCGATTGGTACCCATTCACTAGATACTGCTGGGCAAGGAATAAGAGGGCAAGCATTCCAGATAAATAATAGACTCGGCTACTTTATCATTGCCCGAGATAATCATTTTAATCACACTTTCAGGATGTACAGCTGAAATTTGAACCTCCAAAGATTAAAAAATCCAAAGAGAACGAGCCCCAAAGTTCTTATCCGTTGGTTGGACATCAAATAAGTGCGCTAATCGGGACTTATCACACATGTACTTCTGGTATAGACAAAAGGGACAACCATTCGGATTATTGGAGAGGGAGAACTGACCAAAAGACACTTCTGACATGCCAATTCGTGAGGTAGAACTTGCGAGCAATGCTCAGCTATCGATATGAAGGCATCATGTCATTATCGAGTACAGTAGGTCCTTCCCCATTGCGAATAGAGCGCAATCTTAGCCAGCCCGTGTTTGTTGCTAAGGAGACCATCATCAACACACTGGGAATAGTTGCGATGCTCATAAATGGCAAGTTCATTTGTATACTATAGGTTAATAGAAGAGCGAAACGAAGCCTGTAACACTACAGAAGAACTGCCCCCGACCCCAAAAGGCTTTAACAATTAACGAACGCTTCAAATAATTGAAGACGGCTATGTGCACAGCCTGCTAAATATCATCTGAACTATTAGAGAGCGTAAGTGCCCTAAGTTTTATTCAGTTATTTTGTTAGAGCCGACGGAACTCCACCGATGCACCTTCAACATACGCGATGAGCCTGAGTTATTAAAAACTGATTGTGCGCGTTTCAAATAAAAAAAAGGCTGAGCGTACAAACAGCGGTTTAGCCTGCTCATTTGCTCCATTATAGCAAACAGTTTTGATAATCAACAAAAAAGCCAATAACCTGCAAGCAAAGAACACTTGAAAATGGCCTGCTAACTTTCTGCCTTTTATATACAAAGCTCGTCAAACATATTATTTATTTTTTTATTATTATTATTATTATTATTTATTCCCATAATCAGCGTGTATCACGCGAGGAAAACTTCTTATCCCTTGGTGCTGTGCGAGTTCTTGAACTGCTACAGCGGGACGGCGAGGTGGTAGGCCGGTACTCTCCCAGGTGGCCAAGTCGACGGGGAGAGGGAGTCTACATCCATACTCGCGGATGTTGCTGCTGATACTGTTGGTAGAAGTCGTTGGCCGGCGAGGATGTCGAATCCAGTAGAGCCTACGGCCTCACGGTGCTCCAGTCCGGCTTGAGGCTCGGGATCCTGTCCTTGGTCACGGCAGCACGGCGGCGGACGAGCAGCAACAGCAGTTGAAGTCGGCAAAAGTCGGCAGCAACCGCAGCTGGCTGCTTTGGCGGTCGAGAAATGGGGATCGACCGCCCGCGGGGTGAAAAGGAACAGAAACATAAACATAGCTAAAAGTGGATACTTTAGAGGGCGGCCTCTCCCTCCAGGTCCTAGACAAAGTGAGTGGTCTGCCAGCTTTTGTCGTTTCCGGCTACTATCCGGATACGAAGTTGTACGTCTTAAAAGAAGAGATAAGCTTGATGCTTGGTTTGCCGACTTCTGGATTTCGAATTTCTCACGGTGGTAGGTTTCTAATTCATATCTTTACCAAACTGGATATCAATAGAACAGATATAATAATTTTGTATTTAGCTCTTTTGATGGATCTTTTTGACGCTCGGCGAATACAACGCTGTAAATGGTTCTAGTGTTTGGGCCATTCCTATGCCATCTATAGTGATCGAAATGTGAGATGTAATAATAAAAATATGTTCTTATCTTGTTCTTCTTCTTTGATTATTTCTTCTTTTTTTTCACACTCGGAAAGTTTATTCTCTCTTGTTAGAACATTGTCTCTTGGAATATTCCATTTTACTGTTACGGGCTTGAAAGCTTGAAGCTTAAACATTGTCAGAAAATTGGGTTATATGAAAACGTCAAGGTCGACTCTTCTCACTGCCCTTGTGGAAGCCATCTGTAAAAAAACCTCTACCGGCTCTCTAAGTGTCCTGATCAAACCTCCCCCAATATTTCCTGCAGCTGTGTAGGATCTTTTCCAGCTTCGATGGAAATGCAATGGGAGGTCTCGCTGTCTCGGGGATTCCTATGGGTAGTTTCTGCATATGCTGTGTCCGTGCATTTCCTGTTCATGTCTTTTCCCCTTACTTGATATCAATATAACAGCCATAGTAACTTTGTTTTCCGGATAGTGGAGGACGACGACACCATTGGTCTCCACAGTACTGTTGATGAAGCGTTTGCTGTCATCGTCCGCCTGCAAGGCTACCCTTTTTCTAAAATAGATATCCATGTGATTTGTTCTTTCATTTTGGTTTTTTTCTTCTTCTTTTCGTAATACGACAGTATATTCTCTTTTTAGAAAATCTTCTCTTGGAACATGCCATTTTACTCTTTTTTTTTGCTGAGATGTTCATCAGGCTGCAAATGGTGGATGCTCTTCTCTTCTAAATTGCCCTGAACACCCCATCCGCTACGGTTTTGACACCCTTCCAGCTTAATGAACACGCTATTTGTAACTGGCGTTGACGTTCAATAGGCCAATTCAATAATCAGTTTGAGAATTCATCTCCTGCCAAGGAATTGGACTTCATCATATTCATCTTTCTTCCTCCCATGCCAAAATTCCCGCATCGATTAGACGTCTAGACGTTTTCCCTCCTTACATTCTGCAGCAGTTCATTTGGTGCTAGACGTATCCCCTAGCCCGCAACGTCTCCTCTGTCACATTATGATACAAGCCGAACGAGAGCCGCAAGAATATGTTTAGTGTATATCTTTCCACCTTTAGAGATGGTGCCCAGAGTAAAAACGACAGGTACGCTCTTTAGGAGCCGACCCCACCGTCCCTGGCCTGGCCTTCCGTGGAGCTGGTCAAATTTGGAAAAGTCGAATCTGGTTAAGCTTTGACCAATTCTTGTTATTTCCATTTCTAGAGAGTCATTCCTGCTTTTTTTCGGCTTTGGTTGATCGCCTCTCTCCAGAGCGGATACTACTACTGTTTTCAGATGGCAGCTTCTTCCAGCTCGTCGTCGTCTTCTGTGATTTGGCTGTCGCCTCCCCGTGCCATGTCGGAGGAGCTCGCCTCTCCTTGTGCCCAGCGCCCTTCTCGTCCTGGCGGTCATGGCGGCAACGCCTTCCAGGAGCGCTGCACGGGTGGCAAGATCGTCACTGTGCCGGGTTAGTTTATGCTTTCTTGAAGTTAAACCTAGCGCGCTTTTTGATGCTTCTAGTTGTTTTTTGCGCGGATAGAAGTTCTGACGCGCCGGACACAAGAAATTTCGTGACACGTGGGATTTACCGCGGTCTTTTTTCTTTATTTTTGCTTTTTGCAATAGAGTAGTGCTTTAGTTTTAATGCTGCAAGGGGGTTCGGGTGTAAATAAATGTCAAATACAGTATACCTGCACTGAATACTTGGGTGGTCCGCGTTAGGAGCTGCACTTTTTCAAGAGAAAAGTGTGTGTAGAAGAGGAACCGATTAAATAAGTTTCTATACCGTAAAACTTGCAATAGAACCCCTCCTGTAATTTCATCAATCTAGCGGACAGGTTTTCCTTAAAAGAAAACGGACAGCGGATCTTTACTATAAAATCTTTTGTAGTGACCATTGCGGTTCTCATGCAGAATCCAAATCCAATGGAAAACAAGGGTCTAATGGAGAAATAAGGGCGCAATGACTTGGTCGGTGTGGTCTACCCAGGATTGCTTTTCTTAAAATGGATGTTCCCAGGCATGTTACACATGGTTCGAAAGCTCTTGAGCTTGCGAATTCAATGGTATATCGGAAACACGCGATAAGGTGGTATCATTTAGTATCTCGGCAAATACTCTAGAACAACAAACTAAAGCGGCACATGGCAAATTAACACTGTTTCCTGGAGGCGCCCCAAGTCATTGGACCCGTATTTCTCCATTGGATCCCTATTTTTGATTGGACGCTTATTCTGCATCAGAGCCACAATTGCTCCGCAAGACCCCACCTATGTGTTCAGTACCTTTTGAAACTCCCAGAACCAAATTTTCGGCTGCGGTGCCGGCCTGGATGAGGGTTCGAAGATGGTGTTCCAATTTTTATTCCCCCACCCAATTTTTAAAGGAACCCCCAGGAACCTGCCCCCGAGTGCACCCGTAAGCGTCGGCGCGCATTTGAATTTTGAATTCGTTTACCGTTTTAGCCCATTTCTTCTAATTTTTATATATGTTTCTAGTATTCTATTGATGTGTGTTCATTTATTTATAAAAACGGCAGTCGCGTTCCTTTAAGCGTCGACCCCTCATAACTCGTTGTAACCATGTGCTCCGCAGCTGAAAATTTAGTTCTGTGGGTTGTCATTTCGAAAGGTTCCCTGGTTAGGTAGCGCGAAATTGAAAATGGGAAAGAGTAACAATAACAAAAATGTTTTGAAAATTTGGTACCGAATAGGTGAAACAAATTGGAAAAATATAAGGAATTTTTGAAATTTTTTCGAAAAAATCGGTGAATAATGAAAAAAACTTTTCTGTGTAGGTCATCACGAAAAGAACGATCGAAGAATAAAGCCCCACCCTGCAATAGAACCCCACCTTGTAATTGAACTCCACCCCTACGAGGCCATCGAAAAATACAACCCCCATAGGGGTCTAGTTTTACGGTATATTTATTACACGAAATAACAATTCAACCGGGAAAAGAATATAAGCTAAGGCACAGGTTATCATACGCGATGAGACTTTATTAACCTAACAAACAACGGAACCTCTAAAATCCAATTCTACTGCAATCAGTACACTACAATTTTCTTTTTATGGCAGGTACCGTTCCAGTTTGAAGCTCTGTTGAGCAATTTCAAAGCTTTCTGCTTATTCGAATAGTTCGCACAAACAGTATTTTAAACTGCCCCTTTGCTTTATCACTGGAAACTGTTTCACTAGCCAACAAATAAAGCCAGTCAGTAGCTAGCCAGTCAGCTAAGACAAGCTAAGACGTAAACATAACTATAAATGTATGCTTTAGAGAATGGCTTCTCTTTGAATGTGATAGACAGTAACAACTCTCGTCCTCCGTTCAAAGTGTATGGATATTACCCTTCGTCTAAGGTTTTCATCCTCAAGGAGGAGGTGTCACTGAAGATTGGCCTTCCTTCATCCGCTTTCCGTATTTGCTATGCCTGTAGGTTTTTTGTCAATATCTTTTCGAAACTTGATATCAATAGAACCTCCATTCTAACTTTCTTTTTAGACCGAGTTATGGAGGACGAGGAGACCCTTGGCGACAGCAACGTCATCGAAGGTGGAGAGATCCTCGTTGTTCCGCCGCCTAAAGTCGACTATGTCCTTTAAATGCCAAATAAATGAGCACAACTTGTTTCTCTTCTTCTTTTTCTTTGTTTCTTTTTTAGAAACAGAAAAGTTGTTTCTCTTGTTAGAATGTTTCCTCTTGAAACATGTCAGTTTTCTTTCATCCGTTCTCAGTTTGCAACCTTTGCCAGTAAAATGGCTACAGTCATCTGGAGCGGCCAAAGCCTATTCGTCTCACTGTCCTTCTGAAAGCCATCTATGAATGACAATTCTGCCAGTTATTTTGTATAAAATGACTCTGATGACCCCACCGCGAATGTTTCCTGTGTAAAGGTTTCAATCCCTCGCCTGATGAATCATTTCCAGGCGTGCCGCCGAAAGACAACAACGTCCGAAGGAGAAACACAAGTTTCGGGGATGAGCAAAAGCAAGTTAATGAGTCATTGATAACCATGGGACACAAGATCGACTTGATGCCTTAAGTAGCCAGTCTGTCAGTAGATCAATGGTCGACCCGTCTTCCCCGCTTCGACGGTAGCCAAGGAGGAGCCCACTTCTCAGGGTGGATCCGAAGGGTACAATAAACATGAGAGCCTCGGGAGCATCGGACAAGGAAAAAGCATTCTTCCTCATCGGCCATTTGCATGGGATCACCCGAGAGAAGGTAGAAGAGCTGGAAGAGCCACAGAGAAGCAGTTTCGCCGCAGTTGTCCAACACCTGAGCCGATTTTTTGAGAGACCGCAGCAAAGAGTATTAGCCAGACAAAGTTTCACTCAGTGCTCCAAGGAGCCCAGGAATCAGCCGGTGAGTTCGGGAACCGTATTATCGGGTTAGTACGCGCAGCCCTTGCGGGACAGACAGACGCCGCCATAACCGAATACCAGGTACCACGTGTGTTCAACCAATGCCCACACAGTCGGGGCCGGGTCCCACATCTTTTCCATGGGGGCCAGAAGCGATGCGCAACCCCAACATAAAATGCTACGGGTGCGGTCAGCAGGGGCACATCAAGCGCAGTTGCCCGCACAACCTCAACAACCGTAAGTCAACAGGGGCAGGTTCCCCAAGGCGGTTGTCCGTTAAACACGAACTCAAATGTTATTCCCCAGGGAAACCAGGGGCAACCTAATATTCAAGCTGTTCAAGTACAGGAAGGAGCACCGGTCCAGGTCAATCACCTGGAAACCGAGTTGGCAGAGACACGACTACTACTGCAGACAGCCCAGACCCAAGTGGAGGAACTGAAGAGACGGCAAGACAATTTCGGTCAGTTTTTTTAGGTCGGACCGAACCACGGGGACTTCCCTTGGTGATGAGTATCCTCACCATCATGAGCGTTCTCTGCGCTCATGGGGCCGCAGCCGTTCAGCCCCTGCTCTGTCCGATGGACAGTAACCCAGAACTCATTCGTCTTCCCAGACCCCAAATGTGCCTAATGTTGACAAAGAACTTCTTTGAGAGAGCACAGGACATTTCACTAAAAGTGTACCACCTGAACACCCGGATATACCAGTCGGAAGCCCATGTGTGCCGCATTTACACCAGGACAGCGCGCTACGGTATAGACCGGCTTGGACGCCGGGACTACGAGGAAACTACGATACAGCAAATCGTCTCGACGGAAACTTGCCTCTTGACGGCTAAAACACAGATATGTCAACACGGGGAGCTATTTCAAAAAGGTGGAGTCTTCAAGGCCGAAAACGCGCTGGTCTTTGAGTGGCCGACATTTCTCATCGGATGCTGCAATAAACACGAGGTAACAGTGCACAATTGCGTCTATTTCAAGGCGACAGTCTTTAAACGACACCAGAAATAGGACCCAGAGTCCGCGGTTGGAGACATGCGAGGGTGCCACTATCAGTCCGGACATTGTAATCTGGCGGTCACTTGGGAACCAGCCAAGCAGGAGAAGTGCGACTTCACATTTATTGGGAAGTACCAAGGGACTAGAGCAAACGGGGTATGGCTGGCCATCAACGGAGAATGGGCCTTTCATGGAATGCTTCAAACCGCTTCATCGAAGATTGCGAAGCCAAAATTCGGATAACGGGCACAAATGAGTACAAGGTAAAACTTTGCAGAGCTCTACACGTGACTTGGCAGCTAGCAGCAGAACAGGTGGAAGACCAGCGAGCCAACATGAAGATCTACTACGACGAGAGACGTCCAGCAGGAGCACTCGAGGTCACGGTAGGCGACGAAGTCTTTCTCAGAGATTTCGCCCCGAAGAATGGTCTCAGCAAGAAGCTATGCCTACCCTGGCTCGGACAGTACAGAGTAGTGGAAGTAAAACACCTTGTCTTGGTAAGTATGACAGCCCCAGCTTCAGGGGCCAAACGAGTTCACAAGGACCAAGTCAAGAAGTGCTACATGCCGGCCGGCCCAGCGGAAACACTCCCATGGATTCCCGAAGAAGAAACGGAGCCTCTCGAAGCAGCAGAGGCGGAGGAGTACAAGAAGCCTGGCTATCCAAATAGCCCCGCCACGCCACGGCCTAAGGACACGCTGGACGTTGAATCAGCCCGACAAACTCGGTACAACTTTCGGTCAAGGACTTTATCATCCTAAGGAAAGACCGAGGACGGTCTTCAGGAAAAAGGATGAGCTGTCAAGGTACGAGTCAGAACATGGACGACAGACGGCAGAAGACAGAGGTCAGCCCAGGGATGGAGGACAGAAGATCCGAAGGATCCAATTATTTTCATCGGACCGAGGACGGCCTTCAGGCAAAAG
Organism: Oscheius dolichura; assembly: GCA_932521035.1. Taxonomy (NCBI): domain Eukaryota; kingdom Metazoa; phylum Nematoda; class Chromadorea; order Rhabditida; family Rhabditidae; genus Oscheius; species Oscheius dolichura. Next base: position 1,170,141 of record OW051497.1, on the reverse strand, counting down.
GAGGAGCTAGAAAGATTTCAATCCCTCGCCTTATGAATCATTTATTAAATGGGGCTAGAGGGGGTCATTTACCTTGCTCACAGCTGTGCTTCCAGAGACTGGTACACTCGGCGATTCTGCCATGACGACTTCTGCGCGTGCATCATTCTCCTACAGGAATGTTAGTCACCTAAAAGAGTTCCGATCATTCGTTTCCTCGACTCACTTTGACCTCTCCTATGGGCGATACAGTTGTAGAAGAAAGGGCAGCTCGAATCCAATAAACACCCAGTATCTGTAATATTTTATTACGTATATCAAAGAAAGCTCACGGGGCATCGGACAGTATCTGTACTCGACATTGTACATATATATATGTCCGTCCAATGGGTCAGGAAATCCTGGGAAGTGTGAGGAACTATAGTTTAACTTTTCGTGATACTATCCTTCATTACCTGACCAAATCCAATCCGATGAGGATGTCGCTACACAAGGCCATCGAATGAACATCCTATACAAGAGTTATGTATGTATGTTACTAGGAAACTCACACTTCATTTTAATGGGGATCAGACGACATTGATGCAGTTGACCAGAGCATATTTACACTGTTCTAGTAATAGTGACATCCTCCGTACAGTATCCCGTTCAGTTTCAAAAGGCCATTCAATGGCTTTCCGGGATCAGTTAACAGTTCCAGTGGGTTCTGAGATTACTCCAGGAATGTCGAGATCGCCCCCCGCTCAGTCTGTCCATTTTACCACCAAATGGTTTTAATAAGAGACCATTTGTAGGGAAGATCAAGGGAATGTATGTCCCTGGAAATATACAGGTTAGTTGTGTGATATTGGAAGGAGAGTGGGACGCTCGGGGAAAGAAGGCAGAATGGCTAGTAGAAAGAGGGAATGTGGAGATCTTCCCGCCCTTTATGGCGCTGTAAAATAGGCGGGATCTCGAATAACCCACGAGAAACGTAGACGGGAACTCGGATATAAGAACTGTGACTAAAGTTCTCTTTTGTTAAAGGACTGAATGGACAGCAGACAAAGAATAGGACGCGTATAAGCCCATGTGGATCTGATTAGAAAGAAAATGGTGGGAATTCGGGCTATACCGCTGATTAGAATCGGGCAGCGAGGGGATTGAAAAGCTTTGATAACCCCTAGTGAATGGAAGGGTGATTATAAAATGAAATGAGGGGTTTTAGAAGTCAGATTTGAATATAGATAGGCTATCCTTTAAAACCCCCCATTCCCCTCCTATTCCTTGATGCACTAGACACCATTTGCCGGGAGGAAATGAGGCGTTTTTTGTCCGCCAAAAGCTATCAAGACGGAGGAACGGCGGCGGACCACCCGGGAAAAAACAGCAGGGCAGCTGTTGTCTACGCTCATTCAAACCAATTTTAGGGGTCGATTTGGGAAATATATGGGAAGCATTTGGGGAATATGTTCTTCCTGCATCCTTCAATGAAATTCCATGAAGACGCGTCAAACTTGGAACAGGAAAGAGGCAGACAGCTTTTTTTCAAGCCATGCGCCGGCAGAGGAGGCGAGCAGTGTCGATCAATTGCGGCAGTGTAGAGGGGCCGAACGCCGAGGCACGTGAGCAGACAGCGGCAGCCAGATCTAAACACTGAGTGCAAGAGTTCAGGGGGAGCAATGACTTCATAGTTAGGGAAAGGGAATAGCAGGGTCAGAGGAACCATGGTCTCAGTCAATTTTTACCAATGAGAACTATTTTTAACCGTTTCTATGTCTTGAACGACCCTTAATTACCCTAGAACAATTCACACAAAAAAAGCAAAAGAGGTTTGACCATCGGAGGATTCGAACCAGTCGACTGCCCGCGGTAACGAGATTGCGCGCGTTACGGCTCCCACGTCTTCTGGATGGTCTCTACCGTCTTGAAAGGTGCTTATTCTTGTAGAGCAGCTCGTAAGCTCTCGTATGACACCAAAAAAATGCAAAAAATGTTTCCTCTGCTGTTTTCCAGACACCTTTCGAGACAGATGACTGGCTTTTATACAGGGAATTGCTTGGTCTCGGCACAATAGTCCGACCTTTCCGCCACTGCGCTAAGCACGGCGGTAGATGCAGAGGGTATCGCGCCCCTGATAAGCTCGGGAGAATAGCGTGAGACAGAATCTCGAATTCTAACCAGGCATATAAGTGTTTTCGGATATGCTGAGACAGCTCTTTTAATGAACTCCTGGCTATGCTCGCCGTAGACGTATTAGGGCGCGCCAAAAGTAATATCAATTTGGACTTTTCTCCTCGGCCTTTGGGTTATTTTCGATGATCTTTGTTTGGAAGATAGATTAGGGGCTGTAAAAAAACTTTGATGTAGTTTTTAGAGCAGGAGCCTAGGCGGAAGTGTTCTCAAAATCCCCCAGAAATATTTTCAGGCAAAACTGTCAATTGATTTTTTGTATTTTCAGGCAAAACTGTCAATTGATGAACAATTGGCCATCTCGTGCCACTTTTCCAAGTTGTTTAATGGTATGCTCCAGTTACTAGAACGAAATCGACCGATGCAAAGGCTTTTTAAATTCTGGTCTAAAAACTCCATTCCTGGTGTTTTTATGTGTCATTTGTCGTGATTTGTTCAACGGAAAAGAAACTACCCAGGTAGGAAAAGGGTTTAGTAAGCTACAGCTCCCCAAATGCGGCAGCCCCATCTGACTGACCAACATACATACATACATTTTATTTTTCTTATTATACATCCAATGAGTACAATGTGCTTCTCCTTTTCTTGCTGTTAATACTTTTCAAATTGTTTGATTCCTTGAAGGGCAACTAGTTCCGGAGCTGGCGTTGGTCCAACTGTTCTAACAACTTGAGCATAGGAGTTGTTTTGTTGCTGAGTTCCCTGAATCTGACGCACTTCATTTACCATTTCTGACATCCGCTGTAGAGCTATTTCGTTTTGATTCCGAAAATCTTCGGCAATCGCTTTCATTTGCTTCATTGTATCCAGACAAAAGTCTTTCATTTGCCGCATAGCTTTAAGCATAAACGTCTTGAGATCGGCCTCGTCAGCACATGAAGGCGAATTTGGAAGCGTCTTCTTCGTTGGCGACTTTGGGGGCGTCTTCTTCATCGGCGACTTTTTGGTAGTTGTACCCATAGTAGTAGCAACCAGCCGCAGCCAACCGCAATTTATCGCTTTGGAGGGAGAAGAATGAAAGACGACCGCACGCTGAGTGGAAAAGCGATAACGAAACCAAGTTTACAAACTCCATGAAGTTCGATACCGATTAGTCAATTTGGACAGATCCTTTACGGTTGAATGTATCTCGATAACTGCAGCATCACCATACCAAAAACCACGATTTCAAAAAACTATTTAAAAAGTTTGCCCGCCTTTGCATCGGTCGATTTCGTTCTAGTAACTGGAGAATACCATCAAACAACTTGGAAAAATGGCATAAACTTGTGGAAAAGAATCCCTATTATTTAAAGCGCTACGGTGTCCGTTTGTGACTTGACATGTCGAAATTTTATGGTGTAGTGGCTAAAAGGGAGGTCGCGCGGTCGGAGAGGTCGCGGGTTCGATCCCGCCGCTGTCAAACCTTTTTGCTTTTTTCTTTTTTCTGACATTTTTTTTGTAAATTTAACATTAAAGTTATTCTGTAAGAAAATGAAGAAAAAGCACAGAGAAGTCTCCGTGCCTCCAACTGATACCCCGCGGTGTTTTGTACTGCAACCGGTACGGTAACATTTATCCAACGGTCACATAATCTACTGGAACGGTCATCGGTACCAACCGGTAATTGACAAGGTTCCGACACTCAAACTGGCGACAGTCATTTCTTGTCAAATTGTCTTGACCAAACTGATCCCGCATACTTCGTAAGCTCCCACCCTTCGTTCGGCTACCACTACAAACTTGTTACCTGGAAGAGCATTGTGCCTGCCTTGTCCCGTATAACCCACCCGTCAATTGCCTGTGTTGTGAGCCAGATTTTTTGCCATTTACTAGCGAAATCAAAGCATCTGGCGTGGCCTCCAGATCATTCTACGTATGGCATCGCTCTTCGTTTAGCTACGGAGACCACAAATTTGTACACTGTGAGAGCCGTTTGCCCGACTTGCCCGTGATAATTCAGATTCCCGTTGACTGTGTTGCGAGCCAATTTTTTACCGTCGACAGGCAACTTCTTCAGTCTCAGCAGTCTCCTGTAAGACGTTCCCTCTTCGAGTTGGCTGCTGCACATCCCGCAGTCGCAAGAGAGCAGATAACCCGCCTAAGTGATTCGTTCCCGCGATAACGCTGCCAAATTTAGTTTGCTGTCCCCATGCTGTCTATTGTTTGATTCCGTTTCAAGCAGACGACAATCTATAGAATAATATTCATTTGCCTGTCAGAATGCCTTTCAATAATGCAAGGAAACAAATACACATACACTGGCAAAGACACTCGGCACATTCCAGATCTTGTTGCGCTTTACATTCTTGGCATCCGTGTCCTAAACAGAAATATTAGTTTTAGAAATGAGAGTAGTAACCGACCATGGCAGTGGTGACAGCCATGACAGTGAGTGAGTCTTGTGGGCTGTGAAGTGTAGTAAGTCGTTTGGGTAGGAGGAGCTCGGGGAGTATTTTTCGGCTTTGGCCTGGTTGCCTGAGGTTTTGGCGGCTGTTCTAGACTGAGAAAAGCCATTTATTCCATTTACATAGGGAGGCACGCACCTAGTCGTCTTCCCAGTTGGTTCAATCATGGTGGAAAGAGGATTGCCTGGATCAGTAACCGGCAAGAATCCGAGATGATCGGGAAAGGCGGAAGAGCCGGCCTGTATTCCGAGCGAAGCAGGATTCAGTTGAGAAATAGAGTGAACCTTAGGAATATCATTAGTAGCCTCGTCATAGGACGGAGGAGCGGAGGGGACTGGGTCCATGGTCTGGTGTGAACTGAGAACACGTTATTCCCATTTTAACCGGCGGGCTCGCTGATAACGGGGACTGATTCATATTTACGTCACGGGAAGTTGATCTTACGTTGTCGGCCACGGAAACACTTAGTCATGTGATAATGAGAGCTTTTTGAAGTAACGATTTTGTAGTTTATTCTCTGAAACATATACAATACACCAGACCAGCATCTACCAAAGAAAGAGTCAGAGAGTGATCTTTTGAGCGAATCACGTGCTTCAACTCTTCGCTCAATCCCTCCAGGCCACCATACCTACAAGTTCCTTTGATCGTCATGGAAGAATGGCCGGATTAGCCAACACCATACATCAGCAAGCCGACGTGTACCTGAACCTGAAACATTTTAAACAAATACGGCAAAGTGTTGTATACGTAATAGAGATCGAATCAAATGACCAAAGAACAATTGACATAACAATTTTGGGGCGACGAGTACATCAAGCAAGCGACAAACCCCAAACAAAAGAGCGAGCGTAGAATCAATGGCACCAATGATCTTGTCCGTGTCCTAAGACATAGCTAACTTTGAGGAACTCAGTACATACCGAGGAAGAAGAGATGACGGTGGCATGGCACCGCGACTCCTAAATTAAAGTCAATCTTGTTATCAACAACGAACTATCGTGGTTGATAGACTCTTGCGACGGGAAACGTGCATTATTACGATCGGCCATTCTGAAAATAACCACCAGACTGGCATTTAGTCTAAAACAAAATAGAGATATAATAGAGATAACATCGAACCAGCCGCTACGCCCGCCTTCGGCGGGCTGCGTCTGGACAGTGCCCTTTGGGGTAAAGTACAACTTCATCCACGGAAAGCACCACAAACTCCCACGTTTATACGAAGCGTTCCATAATTAAAAATAAGAAAAGATGTGAAATACGATTTATAAAATAAATACACATAGAAATAATACATACACCTAGCCTTTCAGGTTATCACGTGATAACCCTATGGGCCAGGGAAAACCTCGGCATAGGAGGCAGAAATACTACAGAACTCTTGAGTCTACGATGTTGGCCGTCTTTGTCTTGTTGTTTTCCACTAAAACTTTGAGTCCAGAAGCAGCTTTGGCCCTTGATAAGGCTACATAAAGCTGGTCATGAGAAAAGCAATCACTCTGCAGGTTCACTCCGACTTTTTCCAAGGACTGCCTTTGGGCTTCTTAATCGTCATTGCAAACCCTTATATACCTGATTAGAATGTTAGATTCAGTCTCCCAATATATTTCCCGAGCTTATCAGGGGCGCGATACCCTCTGCATCTACCGCCCTGCTTAGCGCAGTGGCGAAGAGTTCGGACTATTGTGACCGAGACCGAGCATATCTTCACATAGATACCTTACGTCTGTCTCAAAGAACGTCTGGATATAAGTGAAGGTATATTTTTTAAAATTTTTTTGTATCATATGATAGCTTACGAACTGCTTTACAAGAATGAGCAACTTTCAAAACGGTAGACACCACTCAAAAAATATTTCAAATCTAAACACGGACGTTACGAGTGTTGCCCCGGACAGACGAGGTCGAAGGTTGGAATTCTCCGGTAGGCAACTCTTTTTGCTTTTTTTCTGAGAAGTTTTCTAGGGTAACTAAGGATCGCTAGAAAAGTGGTTGAAGCCAGAAAATTGATAGTCGAGAAAAAAAATTCGTATGTCCACGTATGAGTTCACTTTTCCGTATAAAGTCAACTATCCCGAATGAAAACTACTTTTGCCTGATTAAACTGGCAACGCCCGGGTCAGCTTCTTATGGGTCGCTTATTGCTTTTAGGTGAACATTACGGGGAGGTAAAAGTTCAAAGGCTTGAATCGAACGGATTCAGCGTGGGTAGTAAGACGATTTCCATAAAATCTCTTGAAATCCGTCTGAAATCTCGAGACACCTTACCGTAACTCCCGTCAGAGGAGGAGCGGTATATAATTGGCTTCGTCAGACCCTGCACTCCGTCATTTCTTTTGTCAGTTAGTTTAGTCGGCCACCGTTTTTATCCAAATTTACGGATTTGTCCTTATTTTTGGTCTTGAAATGTTGAAAATAGTTCAGTTTGAGGAGGTGAAAATTGTTAACCCTTTGCCAGCTGGCAGTGGACGCAGAGCACACTGCTGATACGCGGATGATTTGTTCTCTTGTAACAGAAGAATCAAGAAGACATCCCTTTAGTGAGAGAAATCCAAGAAGACAAAGTAAAACTTTGTGGTAAAACTGTCGACAGTTTGACCGTCGAAAGCTTGTCAAAGACCGGTAGGGGAAACTGGCCCGCCTGGTTATTGGGCAGCCCTAGATAAGTCACTGTCGGGCCTACAGTACCCACCCGTTGAGAGTATTGAGAGAAGTGGCTCTGAGGCGCCTTTATCGTCCTTATTCATTTTCTGACGGAATAATTGACAGGAAACGGGTTAATTATAATTAAAGACATACTTACATTCGATACGGTGTATTGTCAAGAGTACTGGATAGAAGCCAAGGGGATGTGTATGTTCGATGCCAGAGATCTGTCAAAATAGGCTTTTTTTCGGTATTTCAAATCAAACAGTCAACTATCTATATCTCAGCTATTTCGTCAGAAGAACAACAAAAACGTCAGAGGAGTTCAATGGGACCGGTCTTTGACAAGGTTTCTACAGTCAAACTGCCGACAGTTATTTCTTGTGTAATATTGTTTTCTTGTCTTTGGATTCCTCTCCTCGTTCCCCCACTTGATGATCTTCTTTGAGGCGGCCGTGTGTTAGGTTCTCTGATAGAGAAGACGATGGTCTTCTTGGGAGCCATTAGCTCCAACTCCCCTTACTTCTAATAAGGGAGGATACATGCAGCTGTTCGTCTCCACGTCTTCATTTGGTCTAGAACTTGTAGCAGTAGAAGAAGAGGAAAGATTTACAGGCCCTCCGGTTTTGTGGAGGCTTTTTGATAAAGAAAAGCCCATCGTCCGATTGTTTACACTATGCCGTAACTTGTAGTAATAGGTTTATAGGTATGATGGTCCACGGAACGTTTACCCCGGGAAGTTTTTGTTTTTTCGAGCCGAGCCGAACTGTTCGCCCAACCCTGATCCGTCCCATGCGAGTAATTGCCACATTTTAAATGATTTTATGTGTGCTGTAACATAAGATTTGCCTGCATAATTGAATCTAGTAAGTCACCAAGCTGGTTTAACTCCGCACACTTGGTTCACAGGGAAGCTTGTTGTAGAATGACCCGTTCTTAACACAACGAGGGAACATGGGGGATATCAGCAGAGGGAGATGTCTGAAGAAAAGTTGACCACCACTGCTTCTTTATGAGATCACTCCATCCGTTAGAAGGATTCTCCTGAAAAAAATTAGAGCAAAAACACTATAAAGAACATAAAGGAATAAACATCGAATGAACGTCCAAAAACAAATCGAAAGGAAAAAGGTTATAACAAAACTTTAATGATACTATCGAATACGCTCATATTCCACAATTACTTCACTGCTTGAGGAGGAAGAAGTCTCCGGCGAGGGCGGAACGGGAGATCGAAGCCGCCGACTGGCCTGAACCATAGCTAAGTTTAATACAAATCAAGAGTTACTTTCGTAGCCAGTTGTTTCGGGTCCTTCTTCTTTTTATGCTCCGGGGAGGGCGGAACGGGAGATTGAGGCCGCCGACTGGCCTGAACCATAGCTAAGTTTAATACAAATCAAGAGTTACTTTCGTAGCCAGTTGTTTCGGGTCCTTCTTCTTTTTATGCTCCGGGGAGGGCGGAACGGGAGATTGAGGCCGCCGACTGGCCTGAACCATAGCTAAGTTTAATACAAATCAAGAGTTACTTTCGTAGCCAGTTGTTTCGGGTCCTTCTTCTTTTTATGCTCCGGGGAGGGCGGAACGGGAGATTGAGGCCGCCGACTGGCCTGAACCATAGCTAAGTTTAATACAAATCAAGAGTTACTTTCGTAGCCAGTTGTTTCGGGTCCTTCTTCTTTCTATCATCGGATACTTGGCGCCGCTGTACCATCTTCTCTGAAAATAAACATTAGTATGGCGTTTTTTTCGACCCAGACACCAGGCAATGTTGTCCACCCAAATGACGTAGTCATTTGCTGAACAATTTGTTTTATGATTGTGATAGTCTATAGCTGCTTTTTTACGGAGAAATCTGCTTTCAATATGATGTACGCTCCCTTTTTTTAAACTCTTACCGTGGGATTTTCAAAAGGGCACTGGTTCTACCCGGCGTAGGGGGAAAGGTGAATACCGCTCTATATTAAATAGCTACCTCTATGTGTTGGCTATTCCACCGGTAGTACCACAAATGGAGCCCTTTGGATACGATTCCCGAGCCGCTGGGGCAGCTAAAGCCTGTTTCAGTTTTGAACTAGAGTATTATGGAATGTTTGCTACAGCGATAGGGGGAAAGGCCAGGTTTGTTTGAAGGCGCCATTCTTGTGAAGGATCTATGCGAAAACCTTGGTTGCGCCGGATTCCCCGGCTTTTTACTGTACAGGCTATAAACGCTGGCGGTTACCGTTTCTTAGTCTAGTATAGCAAGAAGGATTATTTAGCCTTTTGCGCCTGAATCGACTCAAAAAATGCTGGCTAAAGATGAAGCGAGCTTGAAAAGCGCTAATGAAAAGCAAACTCTGGATGCCGACGAAGTTGCCGCGGTAGTCCTCCTCAAAGAGAACTGGCTGCACCGGAGACGAGGAAGGAGGGGGCGAAGCAGCCAAGCGATGGGACGACCGACGGGGCGAGCGACGGGCCGAGCGGTCGGAACAGCGGATGGATGAGGGAATTCTGAAAAGAAGAAGAAAGGAAAGAGAAGAAGAAAGCGCAGAGGCTGTAAAAGAGAGAAAGAAATAAACACAAAGAAGGAAAAAAAGAAGGCTGCCTGCTGGCAGAGCAGGACGAAGAATAACTGCTGTGGTTGACAAAATTCGGTCAAGACGGCTCGACAAGAAATGACTGTCAACAGTTTGACCGTCGGACCCTTGTCAATAACCGTTGGTACGGAAGACTGATCCAATTCATTACTTGACCGCTTTGGATGGACGGTTACCGCCCCCGTTCCTATTCCCATACGCCACGGAATATCAGTCGAAGGCTTGAAGGCTTCTTTGTAGTCATTCTTCACTTTCCGACGGAATAACTGTCAAGAGACTGGCTTTTTAGAGCTTGAGAGCGGATGTTCAGCAGATGCCATTAGTTGTCCCATTTTCTAAGATGCCGAGAAGGGCCTGTAGACCGTTTCTGATGGGGCCTGCAGGTCTAGTTCCGTAAGCTGCCACTTTGTTGCCTTCTATTCTGGAGCCGAAGTCGGCCATAAGGATAAGCCATGTTTATGATGGCATGGCATCTAGATTTTGTAAAACCATGTTGTGAATGCCGACCATTACCTGATTTCAAGAGCGAAAATAGAGGACTGCAGGATAAAAAGGGAGTTGAAATGATCGGACGATGGGCTTCTCGTGATCAACAAGGAGTCATACAACCGGAGAACCTGTAACTCTTCCCCTTTCAGTCTCTTTGCTTCCCGCTCTTTGTATCAACACATCGGCTGATTTTGTTATGAACTCAGCCATGGGTTTAGCGCAATTTATACACCATTCAATAGCCTTGTTTTCGTCACAATCTCACATTTTCACCAAATAATTTCATCTCTTTTTGACGCCTTGTCAATCGAGAGTTGAACTAGTCGATCTGTCCGCGGACTTTCGGCCGTCCCTAGTGAACATCACACGTCATGTTGCTAATTTGGCCTAGCAAGTCACGGTTATTGAGTTGTAAATCACGAACCCCTTATTTTCAAGAAGAAAACACAATATAAAGCAAGGTTTGGGTTTTTGTGCCATAACTATAACTGAGTTATCCCCAGCTCTGCAGTATCTATTCGTTTGCTTTTTTCAACAGAGTCGCCGTTCTTTAGGAAAATTGGTGTCAAGAGCGTCTTTTCTTGTTTCTTTATAAGAATAGGACAACAGACAGACGTAGCCAATTCGTCTAATATCTCTAGCCTGCTGATGGTTACCTCCAATCGAAATCTCGTAAACAGTCCAGCTGGTCAGAAACAATTGGTCACTCTTGTTTATCCCTATCCCTGGCCGTCGTCGTCATATTTGTCTCTGATCCCTGGTGATATTTCGCTTCGTTGCTGTCAGTAATTCCTCTGCCGCTTTTAAACGCCCCTCCTCTTTGCCAATCATGGCAATTATTCCGCCTAAAAACTCGTGACCATCAAAAGCACCTTACTCGGGGCATTATCGATTATCGGCGCTCTCTTTTCTTCTCGGGTCCCTCTTCTCTCTCATCACCTGGGCCCTGTACCGCCCCGTGCCACGAGGAGTCACCCGCCCTTTCTCTCCTGTCCAGACAGCGTGGAAGCTGAAGAGGAGCCCTCGTTTATGCCACCCAGACGGGAAGCATAAATCTTCCTGGGATTCTCTCCATGGACTCTGGAGCGAGAGAAATTGCCACAGCAAATCCCATATTTGAGGAAATGACGGTATACGTTGCTTCAAATAATTGTATCATTTTATAGATGACAAAATGACGATTTCGCCGACAGCCTTTCATCTGCTAGTGAGCTAGCGAAGATATGTCCACATTATTTTCTACATGGCGATCGGTGAGTACAGCATTTATATAGACCCTGTTTTAATTATTGGGTTCAAGTTATATCTTTGCCCTTTTGGCGGTGCGATATTGCAAATGCAGGATACTGCCAAAATCGTGAGAGCTGCGCCATGGTCCGGATAATCAAAGCTCTCAAGATTGACTGACAATGAGCATTTACGGACCACATATATGATGGGCGGCTCTGCGCTATGAGTAGAGAAGAAGAAAATTAGACGACGAGAAGAAGCGAACTCTCTCTCTTGTATTCGAAGCAATCGCCGAGGACGAAGCCGCTGAAGATGAGAACAAAACTAATAAACGTTTATAAACAAGCAGTGTTAATTGTAAACCATCTCCTCCATTGTGCCTGTTTCTCGAGTTCTTGGCTTCCTGAGTCGAATCGGGAGAAATGGAGAGATTGTTTTGATCAAATTGAAAGCTATAAACACTGCATTCCTCTTGTCGAAGCTTACCGGCAGCTGTACTAGCCTTTCCCTTTTAGCTGATGTTATCCTAACTCTCTTTTCTTCCCCGATCTTGAGAGTCCTCAGAGGAATCCGTAAAATCAGCCACGTCTGCCGTTCAGCCGAGTTCACATCTCTTTTCCCTACCACAGTCCTCCGTCTCTACATTTTTTCACCTCGTGCGCAACGCGCCGATGCTCCTCGTCTGTCTGCGCTCTGACCAGAACATTCGAGGCCCCCTGTGCTTGTTTGGCTTTCTCAAATAGTCATGCTCCTTTCTTTTTCTTACTCTTTCCTCAAATAATGGCCTCTATTTTCAGATTTTGCATACCTTACCTCAAATCTTTCCTTAATTCTTACAAGAACAATTAATAGAAGAAAAGAATAGGCAGAATAGACGGCGTGAACGAATACCTGGTGGGTTATACATAAGAAAGATAATGGGAATCATTCAGGACGGAGTCTCATACCGACTGAGAATGATCAGCTCCCGGTCACATGGTGTCAGAGCGAGCAATACGTGCCGGGCATTTCTAGCATATGATATCATAATTTTTAGGTTATACACTGGCAGCCATAATGTGAATGAGGCCTTAGAATATCTCTATGGATATAATCTCAAAGCCAACCGGCCGATTGTTACGACGACGCCTGGTTGCAGTCCTTGCCACCTGCAATATATATTTGTTTTGTTTGTGGAATTTAATGAGCCTTTAGGTTCTTTGAGTTGTAAATAAAGGTTATCCGTTTACTCGGTGAACGTCGGGTGGAGATACAATCAATGCCAGACATTCCCAGAATGCCAAGGTGCATTCTCTTTGAACATACTATCACTGCCGGGTCATCCCGAAGCAATTTGTTTCACACTTTGTTCGAACCATTGAAATCTTCAAATAGTCGGCCAGAAACTACAATGTGCTTCTCTCAAATGCGTATCAATGATGTTTGGCTGTTTCTCGAGAGCCGATAAGGCTTTCAAAGGTTCGGTCTGACCAGACTATACCGGTGTGCTGCTGCATTGAGATGTCGTTCTTATTAATTTTTACCAGAAACTCTTTAGGATAACTTCAAGATTCCCTAAAATCCTGGCAGTACCAACAAATTTGCTCACGTTTGGAAAAGCACGCCTAGCAATAGACAGTTCCTGTATAGCGCATCCAAGAACAAAAGTTGTTAGTTAGATCAAGGGCTAACAGCTGACAAGAAAACGGAAGTCATTCGGAGCACTCCATTTTTTACGGTACAGTTTCCCATAGTAAAAATGAGAAGCGAGCTCCAGGAGTTTAACCGTTAGTTTCTGGCTTTATTGGCACTTTAAGAACTCGCTTACCCCTTTAACCAGAGCGTTTTGACTTGATCCTGGCGCAAGTGGCGCCGGGATGGGGATTGTCATTTATTAGCGACTCTAAACCACCCTCCTTGCTATATTAGGTATAGAAACGGTAACGGCCAGTATTTCTGACGATTACAGTAGATTAGAAAGCCGCGGGATTAGACTCTTTGTACACTTTTTGCACAGGTCCTTTCCAAAGGCATTACCATCAAATGGTCCTCACTACCTCGGTTAGACCTGATTGGATAGCCATCTGTTTGATATCTGCTTAAATTTCACGCGTATTCCTCGCCTAATGGCATTGGAATCCTACCCTTCAATAGTTCTAGAGCATGGCCTAGTGCTAGTGGGGGTGGCGCTTCCACAAATCAGCAAAATATGGGAATAGAGCCGGCAGACATCCTTTGACGGTCAAAATCCTAATAACTGTTTGTTTAGAGACAGAATTCATTGTCTTTGTCGACAAGTTACAGCTGTACGGGTTACAGTACAGCTCCCCAGTCTTCGAGGCCATGCAGCAATTGTCCAATCTCCACGGGCTCGACATCGATGGTATCATTCTGACGTACAAAGGTAACAGTTTTATTTACACTTCTCGCAATTTGAGGCCTATAGATTGTAACTGTGGTTTTTCAGGACAGGTTTTGGAGCCTGACCGGACCTTCTCTTCGTACCTGATTTCTTCCGGATGCACAATTTACAACTTGTATGGGTTGTAAGGTGGTTATAGTAAATTGTTTGTGACTTTTTTGTATGTTATTTCATTTCTTGTTAATGATTTTCTTCTTGGAGAGTTCCCGAAGGCAAAGTGTCTTCACCCCACAAAATATGTCTTTTCTCTCTCGGAATTTTCTCCTTAAAAAGATGTCTTCTCGATCATTCTGTCCTAACAATTTTCTGTTCTTATAAGACACTGAAGAATTGGCGATAACTCGTATTCCTCTTCGTATCGGGTGTTTCCTATCCTCCTTTGTGAGTTTCGTCGCGATTGTTAGACCGTGATCGGTCGAGCTCGAGTCTAGTGAACAAAGATTACAGTCACAATGAGAGAACTTTTAGGTGAACCATCACCCCCTACACGGCTTCCACGGCCAAGCTAGGCAAGGAGGAGAGAGGGTACGTCGACCCCGCCGACCATTGACCTCTAGAATACCAGACTTTCCCTGTACATATTCCCCTTCGGGATCTATGCTCTGATCTCCTTGTTCCTGTTGATACCCCTCTCGATGATCTCAATGTGTGACGCTAGTGGTGTATTATGAATGAATCTGATCTCTCATGCTATCGCCTGTATTCTACCAAGACAGTTCAGTCAAAGGGAGATGGCCTAAACGAGTCCGGCCCGAAGCGAAAAATCCAAAAGCCACAACATCAAACAGGTGCGGCGCGCACTCGTAGCGGCGCTTTTCGCTGTAGGTTTTCTTCTAAAACTTCGTGTGCCCATCCATAAACCTAAAAGAAAAGTCCAGGGAAAGCTGACCAACCTCCAGGAATGCAGAAGAGCGAAGGACTCTCTGGAAATGGAAATGACAATATTTGGTCAAAGCGAACCAGATTGGACTTTTCCAAATTGACGAGTTCCATTTCCTACAGAAGACCCGGCCAGGGGTCGGCTCCTAGAGAGCGTAATCGTCATTTCCAGCACTCATGTGCCCTAGGAATCCTGAGCCGTGAATGCCAGTAAAAGAAGCTCTTGCCCGTGATTCGAAGGATTAGAATACGCTCAAACATCTTATAAACATAGGATTAAGGCTATTTCATATGGCAGATCACTCGCTATCACCGCGCACACACTCTCTAATGGTTGAATATTCTGGTCCGGTTTCTTTTACAGAAGTGAATTTTGATTACTCCCCCAAATAATCCAAAGCCTTGTCCTTTCCGTCTATTCCAGAAGTACAGGCGATATAAGCCGCGATTAGGGCACCTCTTTGGTGTACGTCCCCTGTTGATAAGGGTATTAGACTCCATCTGTGGCCCCTTTGAATGTTCAAATTTCTTCTGTACATCCTGGGCCGGTGTTGGAAATGATCTTCCCGGAATCTGATAAAAGAAGCATCCTCTCTCCGAGCCATGATTGTCTTCTTACTCCTCCTCAGGATCTATCTAGTAGACGGATTCCAATTTCTTTTGTGTCCACTGGGAGGGTTATGGATGGATACGTAAGTCCCTATCCATTCACTTATAAAAGTCACGGTCCAGTTATCAATCTTGTTCTCTGGAAATGTACAATGGGAACCTTTACGAGGTTAGTTGATCTTTATGGCTTCTAGTGCTCAGCAGTCGACCAATGACCACGACAATCCTACTTTCAGGCAATAAAAGCTTGTTCAGCCCTCAACGGGTCTCTTCCAGTGATCGAAAGTGATATTGACATGTGGTACATCGACGAATCCATCGGTACATCTAACTAGACTCTTTGAACTGACCCCTTCTCCGTTCAGGATGGTACAATGTCCGAATAAATACGTCCACTTATCCAATCTGGCTGGGTTGGTCAGATGATAAATGGATCTATGGGAATGCCACCGCTTATATTAAGGGCAAAGTAAATGGTAGGTTCATTCGTTCATATCGGAAACGTTTGCAGATACAACGAAAGGTTTGGTATTTTACCGCCAACCTGGGGAATTAATTGGGCCAATGGATCCGTCAAACAGCTCGATTGGCACTCTCTGCCTCTATCCACCCGTCCGTATGTTTCAACTTCCGACATGTCAGGCTTTTCCAGCGATCCTGTGTCCCTTCCATACCCTCAATGAAGGCCTCAGCCCAATAACTTCCAGGTGCTATTATCCAGTGGGGGTCCTGTTCTTTGTTACTGTATTTTCAGAGTCCCGCTCCCTACAAGAACTTCGCCGACTTTTTGGCACTTTGTGCTAATACAACCTTGCCCATATCGAATAAAATACAGAATGAGGAGCTCTACGGTAATTCTAAACATCTTGATGGCTGATTTATTCATTCAGATTATGCCCGAAAATACATGCCCTCTGCACAATTCATCTGGCTGTACTATAACACGGATACAGGCACCTGGCTGAATGGGCAAACGTTAACTTATACCCATTTCTGCACAAAGGAATCTGGTATTTGCCAACCGAATCGTAAAGGACAGCCGGGATCGTGCTTAGCGGTGAATATAAAATCTTGAGACAAATGCCACCGTTCCAGATGATTCTATCAGGACCCGAAGCGGGTGGATGGACCTACCTCGACTGTTCAACCAAATTATCTACACTTTGTTATAATCTAAAAATGGTGATTAGTGACTGACTTTAGAAGCGACGACAAATTGTAGAAAGTGCACTTTCCAACTCCTTTATAGGCCAATAAACTTTTTGGTTGGGCTTACTTTTTCTTTAGCTGAAACGTTTTTTGGAAGGGCCGACCAAGTCTGTTTAGAATAAGAGGAGACGCGGCTCTAAGTCTGCAAAAAGACATAATCCATTATCCAATAACATGCCCCGTTTTGAACGCTGCCACCAATCTCAGCATGTTCCAAACCCCCAAAAGCTTAGCGCAGTGGTGAAGAGACTGCTCTATAGATCCACGGTAGATCTCGTTAAGTAGCCGGACACCTGGCTTAAAAGTAATAAGAGAAGGAAACATTTTTTGTATTTTTTTTGTTTCACTTGAATGCTTGTGAGGTGCTTTAAAAGAATAACTAACGCTAAACACCGTAGAGCCACCCAGAACCCACGAGAGATTTAAACGCGAGCATAACGCTGTCGTAACGCTGGCAGTCGAGGTCAATGGTTCGAATACTCTGGTACACCCTTATTGCTTTTTTGCTTGACGTTTTCTAGGGTAATTGGCGTCCGCCTAAAACGCTGGGCACGATAAAAAATTAATAAAACTCCGAGAAAAGAAAATAGACCGATAACGTACTGTTTCGTTCGTTTTTGTGAAATTTGAGCACTACCACCTGACTCAGCATGTTCAAGAGCCCCTAAATATCAGAGTAGAATATCATTCTGTCTCGTGATACTCCCCCGAGCTTATAAAGACACCATATGGTTACACCGCCCTGCTTAGCGCAGTGGCGAACAGTTCGGGCTAGTGTTCCGAGACCGAGCAATTCCCTTGAAAATGACCCGCATTCACCATTGTATGTGAGGATTGTACGGGGGATACATTTTTTGGATTTTTTGGTATCATTCAAAAGCTTGCGAGGTGCTCTAGAAGAATAACCAACTTTTAAAATGGTAGAGAGCATCTAGAAATCGTAAGACAGTCAACGGCGCGCGTGACGTGTGTCACGGTCGATTGTTCGGATCCGCTTGGGGACAATCTTTTTTGCTTTTTTTCTGAGGAGTTTTCTAGGGTAATTTGAGATCCCTGAAAACGCGCGGGATGTCAGAAAATGTTGTTACCACGGATAAAATAAATAAATCCGTTTATGTGCACTTTCTTTGGTTATCATGAAATTTAGACACTGATGTCTGATTCAGGGTACTCGATAACCTATAAATACCGGTTTATAATATCAGTAATAAGGTTCAAGTACTCCCCCGAGTTTATAAGGGGCGCGATACCCTCTGCATCTACCGCCCTGCTTAGCGCAGTGGCGGAAAGGTCGGACTATTGTGCCGAGACCAAGCAATTCCCTGTATAAAAGCCAGTCATCTGTCTCGAAAGGTGTCTGGAAAACAGCAGAGGAAACATTTTTTGCATTTTTTGGTGTCATACGAGAGCTTACGAGCTGCTCTACAAGAATAAGCAACTTTCAAAATGGTAGGGACCACCCAAAATGGCGAAAAAAACGCTAGAAGATCGAACGCGCGCGCAGTCATGTTACCGCGGACAATCGAGGTCAAAGGTTCGAATCCTCCGATGGTCAAACCTCTTTTGCTTTTTTTGTGTGAATTGTTCTAGGGTAATTAAGGGTCGTTAAAGACATAGAAACGGTTAAAAAATAGTTCTCATTGGTAAAAATTGACTGAGACCATGGTTCCTCTGACCCTGCTATTCCCTTTCCCTAACTATGAAGTCATTGCTCCCCCTGAACTCTTGCACTCAGTGTTTAGATCTGGCTGCCGCTGTCTGCTCACGTGCCTCGGCGTTCGGCCCCTCTACACTGCCGCAATTGATCGACACTGCTCGCCTCCTCTGCCGGCGCATGGCTTGAAAAAAAGCTGTCTGCCTCTTTCCTGTTCCAAGTTTGACGCGTCTTCATGGAATTTCATTGAAGGATGCAGGAAGAACATATTCCCCAAATGCTTCCCATATATTTCCCAAATCGACCCCTAAAATTGGTTTGAATGAGCGTAGACAACAGCTGCCCTGCTGTTTTTTCCCGGGTGGTCCGCCGCCGTTCCTCCGTCTTGATAGCTTTTGGCGGACAAAAAACGCCTCATTTCCTCCCGGCAAATGGTGTCTAGTGCATCAAGGAATAGGAGGGGAATGGGGGGTTTTAAAGGATAGCCTATCTATATTCAAATCTGACTTCTAAAACCCCTCATTTCATTTTATAATCACCCTTCCATTCACTAGGGGTTATCAAAGCTTTTCAATCCCCTCGCTGCCCGATTCTAATCAGCGGTATAGCCCGAATTCCCACCATTTTCTTTCTAATCAGATCCACATGGGCTTATACGCGTCCTATTCTTTGTCTGCTGTCCATTCAGTCCTTTAACAAAAGAGAACTTTAGTCACAGTTCTTATATCCGAGTTCCCGTCTACGTTTCTCGTGGGTTATTCGAGATCCCGCCTATTTTACAGCGCCATAAAGGGCGGGAAGATCTCCACATTCCCTCTTTCTACTAGCCATTCTGCCTTCTTTCCCCGAGCGTCCCACTCTCCTTCCAATATCACACAACTAACCTGTATATTTCCAGGGACATACATTCCCTTGATCTTCCCTACAAATGGTCTCTTATTAAAACCATTTGGTGGTAAAATGGACAGACTGAGCGGGGGGCGATCTCGACATTCCTGGAGTAATCTCAGAACCCACTGGAACTGTTAACTGATCCCGGAAAGCCATTGAATGGCCTTTTGAAACTGAACGGGATACTGTACGGAGGATGTCACTATTACTAGAACAGTGTAAATATGCTCTGGTCAACTGCATCAATGTCGTCTGATCCCCATTAAAATGAAGTGTGAGTTTCCTAGTAACATACATACATAACTCTTGTATAGGATGTTCATTCGATGGCCTTGTGTAGCGACATCCTCATCGGATTGGATTTGGTCAGGTAATGAAGGATAGTATCACGAAAAGTTAAACTATAGTTCCTCACACTTCCCAGGATTTCCTGACCCATTGGACGGACATATATATATGTACAATGTCGAGTACAGATACTGTCCGATGCCCCGTGAGCTATCTTTGATATACGTAATAAAATATTACAGATACTGGGTGTTTATTGGATTCGAGCTGTCCTTTCTTCTACAACTGTATCGCCCATAGGAGAGATCAAAGTGAGTCGAGGAAACGAATGATCGGAACTCTTTTAGGTGGCTAACATTCCTGCAGGGGGGTAATGTCCCGCTGAAGTCGTCATGGCAGAATCGCCGAGTGTACCAGTCTCTGGAAGCACTGCTGTGAGCAAGGTAAATCACTCCTGCCATTTTCCCCCCAATACTCGGTTGGTAACATTATTGGTATTTCGGCCATCAACACAAACATTACGGGGTATGAAGGCTATTATCTTGTGATTAATTTAGTAACTTCCAGTTTGATGAGGTGGATACGTCTTCTCGATATAGGCCATTTCGTCTTTTACGTGAATTGGAGCCTGGCTCCCTTGGTTCTATATAAGAGACCTAGAAGCTTTTAACAGTTTTGTGAAAAAAAATTATGTTCAATAAACCATTGGTTACGAGACATTTGTCCTCTTCACTTCAACAGAAAAGGTTTCTTCAATCAGACAAATCATACGGTAGCATCAATGCGTCAATTGAAAATCTTCTGCTGTCTTCTGATGTCTTTCTTTCACAGGCGTTTGAATTATTTTTATTTCCCTTTCAGTGGGAAGGGCAGAATAATCCGTGATATTTGACGTCAGAGCCGGCTACCCCGGGGGTATTAATAGAATGACCGCTAATTTATATGCTGGCCATGAGAGCAAATTATTTCCTAAGCCAACGATTATACAAATTATCGAAACTGAGAAGGATTTGGATCCAGTGCAGGAGTAAAGTTGAGGCGTCCCCCACTAGATGTTGTTGACCGGAACACAGGGAACAAGTGCTAATAGGTTTTATCTGACGGTAATATGAGGTCTCTGGATGGTTCGGGCAGGGAAGGCGAGGCAACCGTTCGCGACCGGCGCCTGGCAGCGTCTCCTTCGGCCGTTGTTGTCTTTCGGCGGCACGCCTGGAAATGATTCATCAGGCGAGGGATTGAAACCTTTATAGCTCCTCCTTTTACCTGAGGGCCGTCCTCGGTCCGACGAAAATAATTGGATCCTTCGGATCTTCTGTCCTCCATCCCTGGGCTGACCTCTGTCTTCTGTCGTCTGTTGTCCATGTTCTGACTCGTACCTTGACAGCTCACCCTTTCACCCAGACGCCGGCTGCAAATGAGCATTCCTGCGGCCTTTTATTTGATTTGCGTTTTTGGATTAGGACAACGCTTAAAGCTGAACGCTGCTGCGCTTTCCAAGTGTAAAACGTAGGAGCAATAGGCAACAGTAGCTCACTAGTGCAGTAGAAGCTCTTTTGACCGCATATCCTAACTCTTGTTTAACTCTTTGCAAGTAGTTTCAAAGCGTTTGGGTTAGAAGAATGGCGGCGCCCCTTGGGAGTTAGTCCTCTGCGTACCAACGGACTATTCTCTTACTTTATTACAGCAAATAGCTTTGACATTCAGCGAATAAACCGAGGTATTAGTGTTGCGAGCGCTTTTTGGACTTGCCTTGCTTTCAAAACGTGTAGATTGAAAACAGCAAACAGTTTTGAACCTGCTTCTATAAAAGCGATAAAGAATAGTAAGCAGATGACCCTGGGAAAAATACCCTTACGTCTGTACAACTCTTTGAGTCTCTAGAATGTGTAGAATCCTTCTATTATCGGCTTAAGCAATGTTCGGGCAATAAGCAGTACGAGAGCAAAGCAGGCGCTTTCTGGATAATAGTTACAGTCACAGCGAAAACATATAAGCGCCCAGCTTTCAGATTATGGGATGAAGCTCGACTTTGTCTTTGAGGGCAGGCGCTTCCCCCTCTTGGGATACCGGCCGAGCTCTACAGTCGTCAACGTCACCGCCGGCATCGCTGCCACCCTGGGCATCCGAATGGTCGATGTCTTGGTTACATTTAATTGTAGATTTTGAATAGAAAAGAGTAGTAATGGGGTTGTATTCAGGTGGCACTCTTGACGACTTCAAGAAATTGAAACACTACCGGATCCGTGATGGAGATACTCTTCACGCATATAAATGGTATTGGTGAGGGATGATATTGGTTGCCTACCTTCTTTTCTACTGATATTGGTTGCCTATCTGGTATTGGTAGGCTGCGTAGCCAACGTATTAGGGGTCCAGCATTTCATAATAACTATTCCGCGACCCTTATCCCGAGAGAAATCGTGTGAAATTTCGATAAACTGTGGCAGAGGGCGGCAATCGGGGAGGTGTGTTCTTGGCGAAATCGCATCTCTCAGTTTTCCGAAAAGGGCTAGTAGTAGTCAATCGTCGAACCGTCGCCGACCCCATAAACACTTAAGGGGTTTCTGCCTACCAGCTCTCCGTCTAAAGAAAATCAGTATTTATTTTGAAAAACAAGTACTAAAAGAACATGGAAAGAAAAACATACTGTCGAAGAAGAGGACAACAGACTGCGGGGACAATCCACTAGTGGCGGCAATCTTCGTCTTCAGCTGTATCGCAGTACAGTCGTAGTCGACTGTCACCTCCATGACCTCGCCTTCGTGTTTGCTGGCAAAGATCGTAGGCATCTGGAATTAGAAGCATTAGCAGGTACCCACGTTTATAAAAAGAAGACATCACAGGAGAAGAGTAAGACGCTGAATGACTGTTGGATGAGCCGATCTGGTCGAAACGACTTGACAGGGCGGGACTGTCGAGACCTTGCCCAAGACTTGTTATCTGACAACCTTGAAGGAATGCCTCGTTCACCATGGAGGAAACTGGAGAAGAAGCTTAGAGGTATCACTATTTTAAAAAGAGAAACTCAAAGAAACCTTGTGGCTTGATAGGAATGTACAAAAAGGTAGAAATACCATAATCATATTAAACAAAGCTTTATTAACTTCACTTTTCGCTACATATTGGCTTTAAGGGTTGGTAGGTGATCGGAAATATATGGCTTGCCTGGAATTGCAGTGGTCGGCTTCACAGCACTCTTTTCTAGCGAATCCTTCAGCTCCACGAGGAAGGGTGATGCCGAAATACTTGAGAAGGTCGTCTGAAGGCAGTGGCTTGGGTGGATTGGACAGCATGCAGGCTCGTTCGGTGTCACAGCCTCCTTTATTAGCCAGAATCTCATTGTGGTTATTCTTGTCGCGAATTGTGATCTTGTAGCAGTAGCCGTCACACGTTTCTGTACCACTTGGCTCATTGTCGTAGAAGGTGTTGCAGATGCGCCCGCCGTAGACCAATCCAATCCCGAGAAGGGGAAGCAGGAGAATAAGACGAGACATCTTGTATTGTCCTGGACAGAAAGGGAGTCTTTATAACGGAGAATTATTGGCTTCTCATTCTCCAAAAAGAAACAAATACTGAGCTGGCTAGCTATTTTCGAGAATGACACATTCTTTCGAAAGGAGAATGCTTCATCTCCCCGAAGAGAATGATTCAAATGTTTTTTTCGCAGCGGTCTTCCCCTCACGTTTTCTGATGGGCAGAGAAAGCAATCTCTTTAAAATAATCACAATGCACAAATGTTTATTATCTGGTTCGCTAATTAGAGAAGGAGAAGGGCAGACGACGGACCGCCCTGGTAGGGTTGCAGTTGTTGCACTTGCAGCAAGAAAGTCCGAAGCGTCCTTTTTTAACTCCAACAGGAAACTTGATTTGGAAGTAGTGCTCAAGGTGGCTTTCGGTCAGCTCATATCGTCTAACTTTGCATGCGCCCTGAAGGTCACAGCCTCCTTTGTGAATCGCCCCGAGGTTATGGCGGATGGCCACGGTATAACAGCTCTCAGCACCACACGGACGGGGCATTTAAAGATTTCCCCTCGAAGGTTAGACAGTTGAGGCCGCCGTAGGCTAGTCCAACACAGAGAAGGGGCAGGAGTTGAATAAGACAGGACATCTTGTGTCCTTCTGAACTGTGACAGCCTTATAAAGGGAGCTGTTTAAATGAAAGCAGTGACTAATCAAAACAGCAATGTTTTTTGGGCATGCTACGTGCGATAAGCGACGTTCCAATTGCAAAAATCACAATGTCAGTTGAACTGAAATGAAAAGATGCGTCAGCAGTATTTTGCTATCCATCCATTCGTAAAAAAGCGAGAAAAGCAAATTAATAGATGCAATGAATCAGAATCACCTGAGGCAATTTACAAAAATGTTCCACACTATGCAGATTTCGAGGAGTTAAAGATGCCAGGAATGACTTACGGATATCACCGGGACGTGGCAGCTTTCTATGATATTCTCGTATCAACCTCGCCGCCGCTATCCGAGCCTGTTTCCGTACCAGGTTTTGACATCGCAAACTCCATACCAACAGTACATGAAAAGTTAGATGTGCAGATGCTGAATCAGGCCATTCATGATTCCGCCCCTAGAGGCACAAAAGGACTCCGGCCCTAGAGGCACAAAAGCACTTTACTCCCTCTTAAATAAAAATATAAAAAAAGCCTTGGGAAACGGGAGCATCCTTGCAGCAACCAAAGCTGATATCTTTGGAGTTTGTGAATCAAGAAATATATACACCAAGTTTTGATGTTGATAAAGAAGAAACTAAGGACCACGAAAAAAAACGACAAGAAAAACACATGAACAAGAACCTTTTACTTTTCCAATCTGCGAGCCCTATGGGCTTTAGCCTGTGCCTTCAGCAACACAAAGCGCAGGAGGCAGGTGTCGTCGACGTCAAATCGCCGCCCCTAAAAGTAGACCTTTATAATAATGTAGTAAATAGAAACATACGCGATTGGGGCGAGGCTCCTCGGCCGGCGCAGGAGCCGGAGAAGTCGCAGGAGGCATGGCGGGGGAACAGCCGAGAGCGGGCGGAGCGGGAGATGAGACAGTCGGCTCAGTTGGCAGCATGGCGGAGAATGAGCTGGCCCTAATCCAGACTTGGTCAAATTGGATAACTTCACTTGGCTTTGACTTGAATTGGACCTGAGCTTGACAGTCCTACTCATTTCTCCCTGACCAGGCGGCCTATACTTGGACTTGACGGCACGGGCCTTTTTCTTTCAGTTCTCCTGTTATCTGCCCTATTCTTCTCAATCCCCTCTTCAAGTACCGTTCGAAATTTCGATAACTGAAACTGTTTCTTTGAAACTGTGGTAGAGGGAGAGCAGTCGGGGAGGTGTGTTCTTGGCGAAATCGCATCTCTCAGTTTTTTGCAAAGGGCTATCTGAAAACGAGAAAGCACTTCGTCAATTCCTTATACTTGGAAACTGGCGGAGGGGGCTGAAGAGAGGTTCGCGTGACGTCCCTGCCGTCGAGGGTGGCCCATTTGAACGAAGAAACAGTTTCAGTTAGGTCTTTATGCTTATTGATTTCCCGTAAATCTCTTAACCCGCCGTCTAGCAGTATCCGAGATTCCTTACAGTGTCTCTAAACTGGACAAGCCCATAAAATCACTGTTATGCTCTCCAAGAGCCGATCCCACCGCCTCCCCTGGAAAATGGAACTGGTCAAATTTGGAAAAGTCGAATCTGGTTAAGAAATGGTTAAGAAACTGGTTAAGATTTGACCAACTCTGGTCATTTGTATTTCCAGGAAGTCATTCTCTTTTCTGGCTTTGGTCGTGGGTCGCTTCTCTTAGAAGCAGCTAACTTCCTGTTTTCAGATGGCTACCCCTTGTTTCTCTAGCTCTTCCGAGTCCGTTATCTGCCTGTCCTCTCCGCCGCGCCCCGCCGAGCCGTCTACCATCCGGTCCTCTCCTTCCACAGCAGTTACGCCGGCCGCACCCCCTGTCCGTCCTCCTCCTATTGGTCAGTTTTTTTTGTTTTCCTTTGCAATTAATCTTTTTGCGCGGAAAGAACCTGGTGCATGGCGCCGGCTGCGAATAAGCATTGCTGCCGCCTTTTCAAGTGTAAAACGTAGGAGCAATAGGCAACAGTAGCTCACTAGTGCAGTAGAAGCCCTTTTGACCGTATATCCTGACTCTTGTTTAACTCTTTGCAAGTAGTTTCAAAGCGTTTGGGTTAGAAGAATGGCGGCGCCCCTTGGGAGTTAGTCCTCTGCGTACCAACGGACGTTTCCTGGTGATTGACCTGGACCGGTGCTCCTTCCTGTACTTGAACAGCTTGAATATTAGGTTGCCCCTGGTTTCCCTGGGGAATAACATTTGAGTTCGTGTTTAACGGACAACCGCCCTGGGGAACCTGCCCCTGTTGACTTACCCACGGTGGCATCTGGGGATTATTCCACTGTCCTTGCTAGGGTGTGTTCCACTGACCCTGTGGAGGCTGGTTCCACTGACTCTGTGGTGGTTGATTCCATCCTCCTTGCCCTGGGTTGTGTCCCCAAGTTCCTTGTCCACCTGTGAAGGTGTTTCCAGCTGGTGCCCACTGTCCCTGCTGTGGGTCCATACCTGGGTGGGTCCCCATGGTCCCTGAGGTTCCTGATTGCCAGGATTCTGCCTTCGCTGACCGTTTCCCTTTGCGAGCTTGGGGTTGTGCGGGCAACTGCGCTTGATGTGCCCCTGCTGATCGCACCCGTAGCATTTTATGTTGGGGTTGCGCATCGCTTCTGGCCCCCATGGAAAAGATGTGGGACCCGGCCCCGACTGTGTGGGCATTGGTTGAACCGCGGGTTGACTGAGAACCAGGTTGACTGCCGTTGTCACTGGGCTGGCGGGTAGTAGCAATGCGTCTGCGGTAGCCTCGGCCAGGAGGAGCTCCACTTCAACGTCTTTGCTTAGCGCGACTTCAAACGTAACGGGTGAGCTCATTTTCACGTGGTACCTGGTATTCGGTCTCAGCTTAACCGTAAACTTTTAGAATTTCTAGATAACAAGCCCGTTCCTGGCATCGTAGGAGCGCTAGGCGTGGGACTTCCTGTCCGATTCCTAGAGGAAATAGAGAAATCTGAACCCAAGGTGCCACAGTTAGACAGCCGCGTCGGCTGTGGCGCCTTGGGTTCAGACTTTGACTTCTATTTTATTTTTTTATAGCTATGTCCGGCAACTTCGTTGTCGAAGACAATGAAGCAGACTTAATAGATCAGTCGGCTATTGAAGAGCTTGCGAAGGTAACATACAATTAAGAAGCTTATCTAGTTCTTGTTTAGGCTTTGGAGTTGATTCGGGGACGACGTGAGATGGATCCTGCTGAACTGCTGGATGAGAATCAAGAGGTATTTTGATTTATACAAATATTTATTTACTTTCAATCTTTCAATCTATTCAATTTAGGAAGAGGATTATGTTGTAGTTCCCGACTCTGACGAAGACGATGATGCTTCCGATGATGACAGTGATATTCAGATTATAGACGAATATATTGTTGAGCAGTAAATCCATTTTTCCATTTTGTTTTCCCTTTTTTTTCATCGTACCGTTTATCGGCTTTATGCCTTTATTTTGTACTTACTGTTGATTTTTTAGGAATAGAAGTCGAGACCTTTAGACACGGGAATGAAATGCTGCTTGGTAAATGACCTCAGAAATCTCAATGATCCCGTACTTCTGGCAAAGGCCCTCCCTATTGTCTTTTTCTTCTTTGCAACTGGGTAGCACAAGTTTAAACATTGACAGAAACGCTTTATTGGGGGCACTCTAACGGCTTTGATAGTACTGTAGCTTTATTAGCCCTTTCTGTAGAGGAGGTCATGCCCAGATGGCAGGGCTTTCTTTTAACAAGTGATTTCAGTCCCAGTTGCAGTTCCCTGTTCATTACCAGCTGAGAGATACTATTCAGACAGCCTACAGGGAAGAACTTCTCCTCATTTCTGCAATAACCTTACCGGCCAAAATGACCGCAGTATAGAAGAAGGGTCCGATATGAAAGGCTACAGCATGCCCAAATAGGATAGCTACTCCAGGAACGGCTAGAAATGTGCCGGATAGGAGAGAACACATCGCTATTTTATTCGCCTAAATTGGGATCTAAGCCAGGAATATCTGAAAAATAGGCCTTTGAGAACCGAATAAGATCCCTGGCACAGGTAGACGGGGTAGTCTTGACCACAGCCGCCTTCACCTTCATTATCTTCAATTTCACCACCATTAAGATGGTTATTAGCAAGAAAACAAGCCCCAGGATCTGTAAAAATAAGAACATTATGTCTCCTTGATAGAATGTTGACCCCGTTTCCAATACTGGTGATACTCCTAGCATCGTCCGCCATGAAACAACCATGGGCAGCACAAGTGGGTACTCTTTGAAGTGGAAGGGAGAGAAGTAACAGGAGAAAGTAGTCCGTAACTCCGAGCAATAGACCGGTGTAAATGGCAATTTTGGCATATTTGGCATGGTTGAGGAAACGGTAGCTGGTGGGCTTGTAGAAGGCCTTTAGGTGGAGACTTGACTACTTTATGGGAACTCACGTAGACGCGGTCGCAAGCTATTCCAATTAGGATAACTATACTTCCTTTTATGTTGATCACTCCCAGGATATTGGTTATCCAAACAACCAAGGGATTATAGTCCAGGAGATCAGGGTTCCAAAAGACGGTGAAATAGACAGAGTAAGGGATTCCTGTAAGATCACGAAGTTATAGCTCTATTTATATCGAGGATCTACACATATTCATTTCGGAACAAATGGCTGTGACGATGATGACGCCCACAACAGAAGTACTACACCTCGAGGCTCAATTTCGGTGCTTTAGGCGTAACAGGACCCCGTCACCAGTGTTATGATACGGCAGCGACATCTGTATAGGTGGGACTAACCGGTCAAATAAGTGACCAAATTGAGAGCCACCAGCGAATGTAAAAGACGAAGGGTCGCCCTTCTGATCAGATTCCTTTTTCTAAACATTATTATCCCCCGTTTTCTGGCGCTAATCCTTACACAGAAACGAGAAGCAGCAGTGTACAAGAAGTGATTCCAATAAAGAGAAGAATATGGTTCAAAATGAATGTGAATAATGCCAGCTCGTTAGCCATGGTCTAAAAGAGTAGAAGAATTAGACATTATTGGCCGGCCTTGGGAAACGTAGGCATGGTTGTAAGGTCAATTCCCACAGATTCACTTTCCCACAAGGTCTTGGAGAGCTAATTGCTCGCAGTTTAGGAAAACGTAGCAGGGGAAGTATTAGCTGTCATAAATCTAGGGCCATAAAACCATAGCTACTTAGATTTATCGGCAAAGGGTTGCTAACTTTGTGATAAAAACGACAGCCACAGTTAGACAGCCGTGTGTCGGCTGTGGCCGCCGTGTCTAAGGTCTAACGGGTAGGGTTGTTGTTTCGCTCTCACACAGTTTCACTGTCGCATTACCCTTTACAAACGTTGCTTATAATTGTAGATCACCCCATTGCCTCCCGAATGCTACCAAAAAATATAGAAAATGCCCTCCCTAGTGTTCCCTAGCATTAAAAACGAATTACGCTTCGCAGAACGACGGGCGCGCCAATTTCGAGCACCTGCACACGTAGAAAGTCGGCAGCAGCCGCACCTGTAATCCAGCGGCGCCGGCGCAGCCTCTTCCAGCCCATTTCTTTTTTTTTTACTTTTTTTGCTTGTTTTTACTGTTTACTTCATTTTAAATACAAATTCTTGTT
Organism: Oscheius dolichura; assembly: GCA_932521035.1. NCBI lineage: Eukaryota > Metazoa > Nematoda > Chromadorea > Rhabditida > Rhabditidae > Oscheius > Oscheius dolichura. Next base: position 1,141,019 of record OW051497.1, on the reverse strand, counting down.
TTTTTTTTTTTTATTTCCTTTTTTTATAGAAATTCTTCCTTTTTTCTTGCCCAAACAGTGATATAAAGCCAATTTTTAAAATTTTAGATAAGATGACATCATCGTTTACCGTGTCTGATGTGTCAGTGATCGATTCGGATGACACTCTCTTCGGAATACCAGACTGCTTTTCAGTACGTTTCATATTAACACATTTACTTATAATCAATCTAGGAATCGTATGAAATGCCCACCGCCGAACGGGAACTCATCACCCCCGAGGTCGTTTGCATTGGTGAAGAAGAGCCGGAGGTTAGTTCTTTCTTTCTTTCTAATTTGACTTATTTTGGTAAAAAGCGACGAAACAACATGTTTGCTTAAGTTTGTCGAGGAAGAATTAGTTATTTCGGGAACTCTAAAATGATGAATATAAAGATTTTAGTAGAAATTGCTACTTGGCCCAGATGTTGTTGCATTCTTGGTCCCACCTATCTCGTCGACCATTGCATATCGGCTCCTTACACTTCATAAGGGCCCAAATGTGGAGGTATAGTACTAAACTAATGGTAAGGGGTCAAGAGTCTTCGAAGAAAGTATTAGCAGGTCAACTTCCATGAAATTAAAATGAAAGAGCAGGAAATGTTAACTACAGCGTCAATCCCGATTTGGTCAGTTGGTCAAAAGCGGAAGGTTTTGTGGCCAAATCACCCAGCGGCCCCCCGTCGCGACGATCACTATCAAGGCTGACCAGTGTGACAGGTTGATTGACTAGCTGGACGGGTTTCCTTTCCCTTTTCTCCCGGGCAGCGGCAAAAACTCCCTGTTAGCATTCCCCGTTCGACCTGCCACTTCCATCTCCGGTCATGCCCTTCTACAAAGGCCGACTTGGGGAGCCGGCCCACTTCCTCGTTCACCCTGTCAAGGAGACCGATTTCCACGCCCGGCCTCCCTCCTCGACCGCCACCTCATCTCGCCGAGGCCCCACAACCGGGTAAGTCAGAATCTCACCTTCCGCTAGAACTTTTTTTTCGGGAGCCAAGGCCTCGAAGAGAGACCGCGCCCTGGATGGACCTCTTCCTACGAGAGGAGGAGGTCCACGGAACTAGGAATGTTCCACGAGGCACCTGGAGAGTTCTGGACTCAGGCGGAGCCGGACAAAGTGAGGAGGAGGTAGTCGGGGGCAAACATTATTATTTCAGATGCTCAGAATAGAGCTCCTCTACTGCCTCGCCAGACACGACGGTCGAGGACTCCCCTGGAAACTTTGGAGGTTTAACCTCCAGGTGAGTATTGTTAAGGGTGGAAAGTGAATGTACAGAAAAAATCCGAATTTCAGAACGAAGACTGCCTATTCCAGGAAGGCCGGAACCATCCATAAGGGATACAATAACCCAACACCACATAAGTAACGGGAGGGGACAAGGTAGACAGCGAATTGTGTCTTATAGAGGCTTATTTTTTCTTGGGTTTCCCGTATAGTGTACCACCTCTTTTACAACAATAAACTAGGCACTACTTGTTACTTATACCTTGCAACTCTGAATCCCGTCGAGAGGATTTTACTAGCCCATCGATTCCCATTCTTATTTCACCTCACTTGTAATGGGCGTGTAATATTATATGTAGCCATTTTTGCTTCTTTGCTCGATGTTGTTCTGTTCCTAGGGTAATTTTAGGCCGCTGGAAGCGTTGATGATGTTCAAAAAACGTTTTTTGCCTATGTGAAAACGGAAAAGCATGCCTGAATCGCCAGGTACGCTTCCCCTCAAGGATCCTGGCCATATTCTGAATTGTTGAAACTACAATTCCCCTTCGATCCGAGACAGGTTGCGCCCGGCCAATACTTGGGATTATAGGAATCTTCGAACGCTTTTTCGGGGCTTTCCTGCTAAATTAGTACTCACCGGCATATAAAAGTAGCCTAGAGACAGTTTAGAGCGAGAAAATCGTTCGAAATTTCGATAAACTGTGGTAGAGGGAGAGCAGTCGGGGAGGTGTGTTCTTGGCGAAATCGCATCTCTCAGTTGAAGGAAATCTCATAGAGGCGGATCGAGAGCCATTTTCTTCTAGAGACCTCTCGTTTTGAGAAAACCGCTTCGGACAATTTCTTCGCCATGGTGGCCCTAGAACTGCAAGGATCAGCTCGAAAACACCTATTGCCAAACTTTAAGCGAAAGTTGTTTTGGTATACCGGTACTATCAGGTTGTATTAACCGTCCTCTTCCAGTTCGTCGAAGCCGTACTCAAAGCAGCCAAAGCTGTTGCCCATGGCCTCGGGATTGCTCTATTCGTGTGCTCAAGACAACTTGGAAGAACACCATCGTTCTTTAGAGCCAGAAGAACCTGCCTTGATTGTTCAGCTCCACCATATTTCTGTGGGTTTCCAATTTTCGAGAAGAGGGAACTATAATCATAGGGAGAGGTAATGTAATATAGATAATAAACTTTTCGACTATGACAACCAAAATTAAAGAACAAGATAGACGCACATGTATATTTATTGTACCAAGTGCTTCTGACAGGACTGACGATGAAACCAAACGCTCCACTAACAATATCGTTGAATCCAATGGCCTCGTAGTCCTCCGTAAATCGGTCTAAAAACAATGTTACCATGGCTGTTATGTTGATATATCAAGTATTGAAAAGATAAGAACAGGAAACGTACCCACAGAGCATATGCAGAAGCCGGCCAGAGGAATTTCCGCAACAGAGGAGATGTCGTGGAGGGAGTATCCTTCGTCGAAAGGGGGAAAGATCCGACACAGCCGATGCATTCGTCGAAGGGTGAAGGTTTTATTTTAGAGTAAAAGAGTGAATACCTGTAATATAATACGATGATCTCACTCGGGAAGGATCCGGTAGTACTGTGCATTAGAGGAGGTATGTTCAGGCCAATTTCGAGGAAAAGACTCGGTAGAATTCTTGTGCATAGATGGTTTTCCTAAGGACCGAGAAGAACTTTTATTCATTCTTCAACACAACCCTTTAAAGCGTTCAAGCTTCGAAATGAAAACCAACAAGAAGAAAGTGGAATATTTCCGGAGACGAGTTTCTATCAAAAGACGAATGTTTGTGAAAAAAATACTCAAAGGAAAAGCACAATTTGGTGTCCGTTTATTTTATTTTTGTTTCAAAATGAAATAGGACCACAGAAAAGACCTCCCAGCTTTTAAAGAGGGCCAGTGCCGCAGAACGACGGCTACGCACTCCAAGAGCCGATCCCACTGACCTCGCCCTCCTCAAGAAAATGGAACAGGTCATATGTGGAAACGTCAAATTTGGTTAAAATTTAACGAAATATTGTCATTTCCATTTCCAGGAAGTTATTCTCCTTCGCGTTCTCCCCGAAGATGGTCGCTTCCTCGGACGCGCGACGCGGACTTTCAGTCGCCCCCCAAAAAGGGCACCCAAAGTCCGCGGACTTTCAGTCGCCCCTCTCAGATTTTCGTCATTTACAGATGAAACTAATATCGTAGTGAGTATATTTTCGGTTTAAAGGCCTACTGCTGTCTTCTTTTGTTCTATTTTGGGCGTTGGGTAGAAGCTTAATGCAGGAGGTGTTGTAACACATGGTTTTCTTCGCGTAGCTTTCAAAATTGCTCATCCCGATATGTTCGGTATGCTGCATCTCTTGCTCTTACAAAAGAAAGAAGTATTAAAAACACTGAAATTGGAGTATCGCATACAGGGAAGAATGTAAACGCATGTTCCCTTGTTTTCTGTCTTGCAACATGATCTCGTGAGAGTTAAAAAGCTTTCTCGCGTACAGTCGTGCTGTTCTGTTACCCAGATTATCAAGAAGAGTAGTCGTTCTCATCAAAAGAATCCCTTGTTCCGTCTCTCACTGACTCCCAGTCTTTCTTTGCTTCGAGAAAGTTTGTACGTTATTCTGCTCCGATCTGGGAGGATAAATGTTAAAAATTCAACTCGTTATATAAAGCATACCGTAGTCTAATCATTTTAAATAAACATCCCGGTAGATTACTCTACTAGATTCATGGCCTATTTCCCATTTTGATGGAGAGAAGGTCTTTGTTCATGACGTATTTGTGCTGCATTCTGGACTAGGGCCCTTTTCTTGTAAGGCGCAGAATGAAAGGAGTGCAATCAAAAAATAAAGGGATCTTACAAAGATAAATTCCCGTTGGAGGTCGAATAGGTGGGCTTTTCCTATTCATATAACTCGTTTAATTAATTGATCTAGGCTATGGTGGTTTTGCCCAAGATTTTTATTTTCTCAAATGAATAGACTAGGTTTAATTCAAACTGTGGTTACATAGTGAAAATCTGAGGCTAACTCTACCTCTATGGTATTAATAAAAAAATAATAGAAAGCTTAGGCCTGACCCGTTGATTGTAGTTATTGATCTATGGCGGATGAGGAACGAGCAGAAAGCCATGGAAAAAAAGAAAATTAAATTAAAATTATATCAACTAATGTAATCCCTGTCTCCAAATTCCGTTCACAAGTGTTACCTGCCTGTCAAATAGATCGTCACCATTTGTTGTTAGACTTCTGCGGGCAAGTAACTGGATAACAGGGGCAATATCACCCAATCAAATGCTGAGCTTTGCTGAGGAACCACGTACTTTTGTTCAGTCCCCCGTTGTCATGATGAAGTTTTGCTTATTGCTATTCACAATCACAGAAAAAGAACTTTGACTTCTGCTCTGTTGATAACCCGTATTCCGATGAGATGAGTGATATTCTTTTTGCAAAATGATGGGAGCTAACGTCTATGCAGGAAACTAAAGTTATTCAATCAGGAGCACACTATAAACTGAGGAAAACGATGAAATACGTAATAATATGATTTCTCATCAAGGAGCAACTGAACGGACTTTCGGTCGCGCGTCCCGCTTCCTCTGCCATTTCTCTGCCTCCCCTGTCCAGACTGTGTCTCGCCCTCTTCCGATCCCCTACGGCCAGTTTTTTTCTATTTTGCTTTGTTATTAAAACATTGCGAAAGAAATGAAGTCTGGCGCAAGGCGCCGGTGGCAAATTAAATTCAGCGCGGTCTTTTATTTTTTTTTGGTGAAAAGTAGTAATAGTAAAACTGCCTCACCTGTATGCTTGTCCCTTAGTTAGTAATGGAAATTTCACTGGAGAACCTACCAGTAACATGAATTATTTAGCGTTCTTTTTTCGTCACAATTGGATAACGCGACTGATTAAGTTTGCACGCAGGGATTTTTCTTTAATCTTTGTTCCCCTTTCGTCAGAGGCAGGCTAGGTGGCGCAGCATTCCTTGAATTATTATCGGCAAAGAACATTTTACATGGGTTGACGTCTATTGTCAGCCCAGAAAGCTCTGTATAGTCTCTAGTGTAAGAGAGTCTCGGGCATGGCCCACATCCATTTTTCTCTTATTGAAGTTTCTATTTGAGAGAGATTCTCCTGTGAAAAGCGTCCGTCAGCTATTACGAGTATTCGGTCCTTTTTATCAGCCCGGTCAAACTCAGTTAATCTTGCCTTCTGTGTAATTCGTTGAGTCCGCCACCTCTAAAGATACTGTCGGAGTCACCAACGACTGGTACGACTGCTAATGCACACTACTCCGTTATTTTTGGTTTCCCACCAGTTTTAAGAAACAGATATCATAGGTCTAATGCCAGTCTCGCGAAGAGGAAGTTCCTCTTCGAAACTTGTCCATTTTGTATGCAATGATTATTCCTTTTTCTCCTCCGCCGTTCCATCGGCCCTCTATATTTTCATTTCCAGTCGCTATCACATCATGCTGCAATGTGAATCCTATGCTGAATCCAAGGGTGTCACTTGGTATTGGGTTCTCTTAAACGGGATATTCGTCTTTGGAGTGACTTTCAACCTCTTTGTCTGTTACTGTATAGTCTGCCTCTCCCCTCGGCTCATGAGTTCCTATCGCTGGTACCTACTGTGGCATCAATTGGTCACCGGTTTCACTGATATCTCTGTAAGTCTCAAGATGTTTTATTGTTATTTGACCTATAGTTCAACTTCATAGCCAAGCCGGTGCTCTTCTGTCCATTTCAAATGGGCTATACTGAGAGTATCTTCCGAGGAGCTATTCCTACTCATTACATGTGTACTCTATGTATGACCTGCTCCTTACTCTCATTGGCTGCCGTTCAACATCTTTTCGTTTATCGACACTTAACAATCCTGGGGAGACGCCGCTTCCCTCTACATTATAAATTTCGGATGTTCTTTATCTATTCTTTTGCCCTTTTTTGTGGATACCTCTACAGTCTATGCTTTGAAGATATGGCAACTATTATAGAGAACGATGCTAAGGTAATCACGTCTTGAGAAAGAGTATTAGCACTGAAGACAATGGTCATGCGCAAAAAGGGTCCAGATCTGTTGGAGCTTTGTGCAGTAACGTGGAACATAACCCCGAGCACCTGCCTCACTTCTTAATTATCTTTGGAATCTTTTGAATTGAACATTCCGAAAAGAAAAGCAGCGCTCTTACCGCGAAAACACTAACGGGGACGGGTAGTCCTTCCACCAAATGAGAGAAACCAAACGCTCCTTTTGTAAGGAATATACTGTGCCACATTTTGATCAAGTTACACAAAAACAATGAACTTTCATAATGCTTTCAGTACTATTCTTGCATTACCAAAGACTTGCTGGATATCCCTGGCTTTCTTGTCTACGATCAATGGGTCATTATCCGTACCGTAGCCCTCCCCATAATCTTGTTCATCATCATAGTTGTTGGTGAATCGGTGTACTGTATTACCTCTTCCGTCCGCAACACATCCACGACTCTAATGTCTCGTCATTTGATCCACCTTCAAAGGAAGTTGCTCATCCAGTTGTGCTGCCAGGTTGTTGTTCCCTTTGGCTTCGTCGGAGTGCCGTTTGCTGGTCATAATATCGTTGTTTATTGGAAAATATTCGGTTCTGGAATGGGTGAGTTATTTCTCGCTGATTTGAAAGGAATTGTTCCAGTCTTCGGCCATTTGGTCATTGCCAGTCTCTCGTCTTTCAGTATTGTCGGTGGAGTAGTACTAATTGCTATGAATCCAGCTTATCAGAGATACTTTCAAAGATTTAGAAGAACTCCTGTGATATCAGTAACACCAAAGAGTCAATTACACTCGTTTGCAATGAATTATTACTGAACACCATCCACTAGCTTCTATTTTCCTGTACTTTTTCAGGCAGGGTCAGGCATACATCTGTTTTTTTAGCTGAGGTCTACGGCTACAGGAATAATAACTTTCAGGCCGAAAAATGGGTCCATTTGCCTCGCCTCAATACAGCGTGCGAAACCGGTTGGATTCTAATTTTTGAATACCCACACTGGCAACAGTATGGGAATAACTGTTGCTTCCCTTAACGGGAATCCTGTTTCCGGTCCCGTTACCCTGTTTCCGGTCCCGTGAAGAATTTGCCCCCTTGAGGAAGGATCATAACACAGCCCAAAAACTATTTGTTTGGTTTTAGCTACTCTATTTAGCCAATCAATGCCACTGGGAATTATTGGGGCCAGGTAGTGTAGTGTCTTTCACTTTTCTACAGTAATCCTTGACATTTCCTGTAAACTAATCCCGTTTCCGGTCTCCCGAAGAATTCGCCCCCTCCCTTGTGGTTACGCTCTCCCGATAAAAAAAGTGCAGACCGTGGTCAGCTAATCTCTGCCGGAAGGGTTTACGAAACTCCCACGAAAACAGGGACAACTTTTGATTGCTTCCGGTTGTATGTACCGTAATCTTGTCCTTTTGAGGCACGGAAGCGCAGAAAAAATGGGACATATTTTACTGGATCGTTTGCTTTCCTTGAAAGATGGTCTGGTGCAGTTTTTGGTGAATTCCACAAGTCTAATTTTATGTTTGAAGGGTCGTGGCAATCTGAATTTCCATTTTCTGACGAGACGGGGTGATTTCTTCCCACCTCGGGGGTGGTCTGTCCCCATTTCCCCATAAAGGTCCTGCAACGATCATGATCAATTTTTGTTTTTTCGACCAGATTTTGATCATGAATGTGTATTTTTCTCGTGATACAGGCGTCTATATGCAAAAATAAATAGACCATCGTAATCAGGAGAAAAAGGCGAATTTTTTAAGCACAGGTTGTTTTAGGTCCCTGACAGTTCCTTTAATGCTTCGTCTAGCACACCTTTTTCTCCTCTTCAAGGCTAAGGGGGGCGCAGAGGGGTTCCTCGCGATTCTGACGCACTATCAAGCACCGAAGCGAAAGCTTTAATGGTGCGCCCATCTATTCCCTTCGTTCGCTGCTAGCTCCTTTAGATCGCAGAAAAGTGCCCTAACACCCCCATCACATTCTAGAGGACAAACAGACGAATCGAATGACATCGGTAACGTATCTTGAGGCTCTCTAGCTGCCGATCATTTAGACCCAAAAACCTTGGGGGTGTCGCAAAAATGGGCGGCCTCGGGTAGTTCTTCCCCGATTTAAATACTCTTTTGAGAAGAATTTCCCGGGAATAACCGCCGTCTGTAATAGGAAACAGTGGCTGGAATGAAACAGGAATGTGTCTTCGAGAATGGTCGACACAAATCAGGGCGGCCCCCTCGAGTAACCGGGGCTTCCTCTTGTCCAGTATACAAAACAATCAGCGAAACTGAGAAGCACTAAAAGACGAAAATAAAACCCGTGAATATGTTTATTTATTCAATTTGTTTAAATTTTTTTATTCTTTCATTTTCTTTGTTGTCGGCTTTTAATCGACTAAAAAATCTACCTAAATCTGCTCTATCTCCTCCATTTCCTCATTCTTGAGACTCTTCTGTCCCATCCGACTTTTCCGCCTTCTTCTTGTTCTTCTTCTTCGACTCTTCCTCTTTCGACGTCTTCTTCTTCTAATTATCTCCCGTCATCTCCTTCTTATTATTCTCCTTCTTATCCGCCTTCTTCTCGGCCTTCTTGTCCTTTTTCTCCTCGTCCTTCGTCGGCGTCTTTGTCTTTTTTGTCTTTTCTTACCGCCGCCAGCGGAGAAGCTGAAATAAAAGCTGAAAAAATGGCAGGGGCCCCGAGAAACAGCTTCGGTGGAGACTTACAAAGTTTAATGTCCGAGTGAAGGACGTTCTCAACCGGTAGATCTTCTCTTGCCCATTCGAGTATACATGTAAGAAATAGAGTAAAGGCGGTAATCTCATCGAAATTCGTCTAATTCTTGCCGGCAAACAAATTGTGATACGTCGGATACATCGTAGCAATTGGAAAGAGTTCAACCAATTCCGGCGTCTTGTTTAGGTCAATTCGATAATTGAGCAGGTCAATTGTCGAATAGACATAGAAGCTCATCACGAGATAGTCCGGTACGCTCGTATGGACAACGATATCGTGTTGCCAGGCATAGAAGAGTAAAGAGAACCCCCAGCTTGCCTATCAACATGTCCGGTGCTTCCATTTCCGTCAGCTCAACTTCCATAGCGTACGTTTTCTTATCCTTGGTGTATTCCATAAGATATTTTGCAGAATTGTTAGCTGAAAAAGAACAAGTAGATTTTATATCTCAATGTTATTCGGGCAACTTCTACCGTAACCAATAGACTCACTTTAAGGCATTCAACCGTTTTCATTGCCTCCTCGAAGCTACCTCCAATATGCATCAGCTTGACCCGCTGCCGAGGCTCTTCCACCACGTCACACTGATCCGTCAAGTTCGAATTTTTCTTCGAGGCTTTCGTCTTCTTCTTTGCAGCCTTTTTAATCTTCTTCGAGGCGTTCTTCGGCTTCTTTCCCTTCTTCTCTTTAGACCCCTTGCCCGATTTCGCCCTCTTCGTCTTCTTGCCTCCCTTCTTCTTTTCATCCTTCTTCTTATTATTCTTTTCGTACCGTGTTGCGCTGAAAGTCCTTGTAAACCAGGTAGACTTTTCTGTTCAAACGGATTCTATCAGTATCCATTTTATTTCCTGAAAGATTTTCATTTCTACTGATTTCTACGCGGAAAAAAACAAATTAACCACACTTACTTCGATATCTTTGCAAAGTGTCCAGATCTCCCTGATCAAGTTGGCCAGCAGCAACCTGAGCTTCGGTATCTGAAATTGGATTTCGATTAACAAGGGTCTGCTTTAACTTTAGGCTGTCTTTTTGACCCAAGACCTATACCATTCGAAAGCGCGGAAAAAGTTATCATAGGGTCCACTTTTCGAGAAAGCTGGCAGAAATTGTCGAAAATCGACAAAAACGACAGTAAAAAAAGTGAAATGGTGGCCGAGTGGATAGTGCACTCGGCTATGAATGTCTTGCATTTTTTTCATCTGGAGTGCGATCCTCCATGGGTCAAAAACGTTTTGTCAATATTTTTTAGGTAAGACCAGTATGGTTATAAGAAAAACAAATCAACTCACGGCTTTCGCTGAGCATTATTCGAAATTGGACTACTCCATGCCACTGCTTGACAATGTGATCCGCGAGATGGTGTAGATATGCCAGATTATTCGTTTTAGGATGTAATCGTGGAATTGCTTCGATAACTTCAACTTTGGGCTCCTTCTCTGCAACTGTTATCGAGTCTTCTCCATTCTCAGCGGCTGTATCAGCTTTGGCTTCTTTTTTATCTTTTCTCTTCCTGAAGACGAACCACCAAACGGCAAAGCCACCGCCACCAGCTGCCAGAAGGAGAACGACTCCTATTATGATGATAACCTTGACCAGATTCTCCTGGAGCCAGCCTGGAATAACGTCATTTTCCCGATAAAATGGGTCTCCTACCGACGGAACTGTCATCTGCCAGGTCATAGAGACAAGTCGACGAGGCCGACCGGCTACAGGTGCCCTACATGGCGGCCGGGAGGAACTGGCTCAAATCCGTCAGCAGGGGATTCTTTTCAATTCTGACCAGCGGTTTGCCATTATCCTTCGAGGAGATATTCGCCATTTTCGGCATTTTCAACATGGCCAGCGTGGGATTATTGGCAACGACGAGGGCCGGGGCTGAAAGTAGTCAATTCTAGAGGGTAGGTTACAGTGCCTGTGGAACTGGTAATCGTCGTCAGGGCGGGAAATTCGAGACTGGGCAGGGTGGTGCCGTTGATGGTCGGCTTCCCGCTGACCGTTTCCAGCTTCTGGATGTCAGCCGCGGTAATACTGCTCCCGATCACCAGGTCCCCGTCAAAGATTACACAATTCTTCTGCGTCAGCGAGGTACAGATCTTTCCTGAAATGAATCCATTAGTTTTCATTCTGAAGTCGCATCAAATGGAGCTCTGTAGGCTCCCCTAATTGGCTTTCAAGGTTAAAACGGTCCCAGGCAACTTCTATAGCCCAACAGCTCATCTACAGCTCGGCTACAGAGCTCCATCCCGCTGTGGTCAAATAAGAAACGAGCAACCAACCGCATTTAGCATTTTTGCCATTTTGATCGTTCGTGACCTTAGGATTTTTCTCCAGGAACGCTGGCGTACACAGCTTCGGGTTATTTTTGAGTGTCTGTCCTCCGGTGCAGTCGTTGATGGTCATGTCCAGGAAGTCGACATTCGATAGATCGGTGTCCTCGACAGTGATACAGCCTCTAATTTCCTTGAGCTGGCTGAATTTGCTGACATCCACGTCGTTCTTCAGGCCCTTCAAGATAAGATCGCCGATGATGATCGTGCAGAGACGAAGATCCTCAATGTCGGTGACGCCAGCCGTGCCTGTCCTGCACTCGACCGTCGACTTGGTTGGAGAAAGGGCCTTAGAAAGTGTCTTGATCTCCGCCAAGAGCAGCTTCACATTTCCCGTAATAGTCAGCTCGGCGATCGTGTCCAATTGCGGCAATTCGAGTGTGGTCAGTTCGGCGTTGTCCACAATTTCGAGGTCTAAAAAACGTATACAATAGAAAAGATGGCGGTAACATACGGCCCATGGACTTAACAGAAGGCAGCGAGATGATGATCACCGCACTGTTCTTGATGCTGGTTGTTCCCGTGGCCGATTTCAGTAGATTCCCATTGCCTGCCAAAGGTCCAGGAGCGAACCATTGCTCGATGGACAGAGGGGCTCCGGTTCCATCTAACGCACTACATCGGTAGTAGGGGTGGTCTACTTCCGCCTGGAGGGAACAGGTTTTCGCTGAAAAGAGTAGAGTTAAATACAAGATATAAGATATAAGGGTCGCCGACCCTGGAAGACTAAAAAACTCACTGCAACTGTCGTCCAGTTCAATCGTCACAGAATCTTTGAAGTATTCCTTCACCTTTCCCATTATATCATTACTCCACAGAGGCCCTTGTTGTTTTTGATCTCCGACGGGTCCTTATTACCACACGTTGCCTTGTCGGTATTAGGTTTCGCGTCAATCTTCGTCACGCCGGTCATGTCCACTCCGGTAAGGCTCAGACAGCCATCTACGAACGTTATCTCGCCACTTAGAGCTCCTTTGACCAGCTTCAAATCTCCGTTAAATTTCTTGCAAATTTCCAGGATTCCATCCACTGGGGTAATGAACACCGTCTTGTCTGTGGGATCTTGGAATGTGCACACTGAAAAGGTAGTGTTTAAACTGTTCTTTTAGAATGGGGAAGTCAACAGTCATCTAACCAACCCAAATAATAACTGACCGTATTGTCCGGCTACTCGTGGCGGCAACATTGTTGGTGCGGGTGCGCGTCCCTGTAAACGCCAGCAGAAGTAGCAGCAAAGTTGTACAGTAGACCGCCAGAAAAAAGAGGAGAGCACAGGAAGACTGCTGGAGAGAGAATGAATGGCCAGCGGCCGGCTACTGGATTAAACGAGGGGACACGCAAAAGACCCGACAAAAACTTGTCAACTCGACCGCTTTTGTTTTTTTTCAATTTTTTTTCGCTTTGACAACTTTTTTGGTCTAATCCGGGTAATCCCCTTTTTCTCCCTATAAGAGGTCGCTCCTGAAAAATATGGGCATTCCTTTACTGCGTCGCTGGAGATTGCTCCAAATAGAAATTCGAACCTCTCTTGTTCTACTCGTCTTCTGTCTTGCTTTTGTGTGCCGTCTCTCTACAAAAGTACATCAGAAAATGCGCTATTGGACCTCCTGTTGTACCAGAAGACATATTTCGAGGGATCGAAGTAAAATTCGTTGCGGAGGGAAGCAAATTGAGTGCAGATTCGGGACAATTTTTTTCAACTATGGCTGTTTTTGCGCTCAAAATGAAGCTAACGACGTTACTAAGCGTTTCCGCGCATAAAAACGGCATCTCTATTATCCAGAATTTGAGATATTGGCTAGTTTTGCCTTCAAAATGGGCTATATTCTGGATGCCAAAGTTCGAAATTGGGCCATTTGATTAGGTGAATATAGTTTGAACTTCACATATAGGTGTGTAAATGTGATCAATTTGTTTCAATAGGTGGCTAAATTAGCGCATATTGTGCCGACGGAACCACAAAAACGGTTTTATGGGTTTCTTGGAAGAGTAGTAACCTGTCCGTCGGTTAGGATATTGCTGATGTAGTAGAGGAGAATGACTGTGACGACCTGATTCAGAGAATAGCCAGCCATGTAGCGAAACATGCCGAAAGAGGTGACCAAAGCAAATCGACCCTCGGCGATGATAATCGGGACACACGAGATGTTGTTCTGGAAATGGAGTCGTTGTGGCCGCCACAGTTAGACAGCCGCGTCGTTTGTGGTTGGAATTCACGCCATAGTTAGACTCCTCGCCGCCATCTTTTAGTCGTTCAGCAGCTACAGTAACCCAAACCTCCCATATCACGGCTAATTCAGCCAGCACATTTCAAAAATACCATACCTTTGAAGTAAATGGAGCAGCAATCGAAGCCTCAGAATCGGAGAGAGATATCCCGAACTGCTACAGCGGGACGGCGAGGTAGTAGGCCGGTACTCTTCCCTCGACGGAGAGAGGGAGTCTACATCCATAGCCGCTGATGCTGTTGCTTCTTCTGTTGGCAGAAGTTGTTGGCCGGCGAGGTTGTCGAATTCAGTAACAGAGAAATTGTTCATCGTCGTTCATCGTAGTGATTGGCGACACATTGATGAGTGTGATCGGTGGAGTGGCCATCTTCTCCGTCCTGGGATTTTTGAAACACCGAACGGGAAAAGAAATCCACGAGCTGGTAGAGTCCGGCACCTCGCTGGCCGACATCGTCTACCGGGAAGCCATGAACATGATGCCGGCACACTATGTCTGGGAATTCCTTTTCTTTCTGATGTTCCTCCTGTTGGATATCAGCACGGAGACAGGGATGGCCCAGACCCTGGCTACCTGCCTCTCAGACCAGTTTCCCTCCTTCGCCCGTTATAAATGGAAACCCGTCGTCGGAATTTGTGGACTGCTCTTTCTTATGGGACTTGTAACGGCTACCGACGCCGGATGGTATTGGTTCCTGTTGAGTGACGACTTTACCGGATCAATCGGTCTCACTATTGCTCTTCAATTTATTGCGATCACAGCCGTCTACGGTAAGGAAAAGGGGATGGATGAAAGAGCTGAAAACGACGCGTCTGTCTAACTATGGCGGCCACAAACGTCGCGGCCGTCTAACTGTGGCGGCCACAAACGACGCGGCTGTCTAACTGTGGCGGCCACAAACGACGTTGCTGTCTAGCTGTGACTGGAACAAAAGCTTTTGAGCTTCTGAATGGTCGAATTTCTGTTAAAAAAAGACAAAAACGGGGTTATGACGCAGTATGACCCAGTGATTATGTAAAAAAGTTTTGCCTTCAAAATGGACTATATTCTGGAAGCCAAAGTTCGAAATTGGACCATTTGATTTGGGGAATAGGGTGGCCATGGGCTGGGAACACGATTCCAGCAAAAAAAACTGGGGCTCCAGTACAGAATTTCCGAGATACGAGCCAAATGGTCCGAGCGGAAGTCACGTAAGTTGAGGGGGGACCCTTACCCCGATTAGAGTAGCATGTGAATAAATCGTTTTTGACAATTGTTTTGTGCTGTTTCTTTCTAGGATAATAATGCTGACTTGCTGCAGAAAAAGCAATGCCATAATATTTATTACCACAGATTACAATGATAGTTAGCCAGATACCATTTTCCCAGTTTACTGTACAGCTGAAATTTAGATGCTCTTTCCCTTTTGTTTAGTTAACGGACCATGCATGTTTTTCCCTGAACGACAATGACAACACCTTCCATCATTTTGATTACATCCTTTTCCACGTCCTGAAGATTGCTAACAAATTCTTCGTACAGGCTGCTGCCGTCTGTTAGTTCAAAAGCAGCGTCCAACTTGTCATCCGTTGGCTCGGCCGAAGGCATCAAGAACATCTCCCCATCGGGATCCTCCTTCAACGGGCCGGCTCCCTCCTCGAGGACATTATCAATAGCCTTGGTTAGGTCCTTCTCGTAGACGTGGAGTGGCTAATGATTGCTTATTCATTGGAAAACATGGCGCGGTACCCGGTCATCTAACTGCCTGCTTGCTTTCAGAAGATTGAAAGCTCTCACAAATCCGAGGATCATGTTCTTCGTATGCTTGGGGAAGCCAGTGAAATCTCTAGGGAGGATATTCGGAACAACTGAACGAATTCGAACCAGGAGGTTAACTGTTTCATCAAGAGGGACTGAAAGATTAATCATCAAATTAGAAATGAAGAGAACTAACAGTGGATTGGAGTTGTGGAAGGCATTCTAGGGACATCATTCCTTTCCCGGAGAGTCGAGAGTCCAAATTGCACTCTTTGCCAAAGGAACCTGAGAGAACGGATCTCCATAAACTGAAACAGACTATTGAGGCCTTCAAGTTTTCTATGAGTTCCTCCTGGAACCCCCCGCGGTTCTTTATTTCATCCATGTGGTCCCCAATATTACGAGCCAGCTCCAAGTCACTTTCATTTTTGCCTAGGGCCGTTTTCAGTTGATCTTGAATATCCTCCAGCTCCCATTTTAGCCAGTCGGGGCCTTCTAAAGCTTCTTCTTTGGATAAGAAATGGATAAGCGATCTCACCAATCTCCCAGGATCCATAATCTCCGTGACAAGGCGAAACCAGAAGAAGAAAAATCCCTGCGAAGAGAATCATTCCTAATTGAAATGGCCGGCGTGTCGTCTATATAGGATGCGAAGGAAAGATGACACATATGTTTTGTGACAACGGCGACAATGTTTTACGTCAAAAGACAGGGCAATTTGGGCAAATGTTTATTTTAAATCATCGACATGGATAAGAATGGAGATACCACTTGCCATTTTTGGTGAACACCTAAAAAGTTGATCATTATAGGAGGTTTTGTTCCTCACCATGCAGCGATTATCCAGAGAGACGACGGCAATCCCGCCAATCACGGCAATTAAATCCTTTTCCGGCTTAGTCAGCCGAAGGAGAAATCTGTCAACAGCCACTTCGGTGAATTCGTGTCCGGCGTCTACTTCCGCATCCTTTGGGGCAGGTTCATCGGGGATAGTCAATGGAGCCAGGATAGGATCCGATGCCATGTGGTGGAATCCAAGGGTTATTAAACGTTGAATAGCGGTGAAGAGCTCTTTCTCTGCTTCGGTTAGTTTCTATAAGAGAATGTATTGATAAATAAATGGAAAACACCTTATCGACCAGTTTACGGGCCTTATTGAACAACTTGTAAGCATTGACGGCTCCTAGGAGAGCCATTCTGTCATCATAGCTGAACTTCTTTTCAGACATGGCCCGGGGAAGAGTCTGGAGAATTTGGACAAGGATAGGGGTGGTCTCTTGGGCAGTCCCTAAATAAATTCGATGGAAAGTGGAGGGTTTACAATAAATGGGAGAGTAGTAGACGGAATAAGGCTCATAGATCTTCTTTCTAAGAATAGAATTGAGGAAGCTGACCTTCTCCCAGAGGAATTTGGTAGAATGGTAGCTTCTGATAGTCTGAATATGATCTACGGACTGCTAATTGTTGCTAGTACCACGTAAAACTCTTCTCTCTTCTTGAGATTGTTCAATGTTGTTAATATCTCTCCATAGACTGCTTTACTGGGCTTCGCTTCCAGCAAAACATGCTTCAGCGTCATGAACACGTGTTGTAAGTCATGCTTGAAGTCTAGAGGAACATCTAAATCAGTATTTAGGAGCTGGGAATCAATAGAAACACCTGTTTTTGGCATATCAGCCAGTACCAAGAGAGGCAGAAGTAACCAGGTTAAGTGAGCTGTAGGAGAGGTCATCTTCCGCTGTTGAAGGAAGATTGTGTCTCCTTATGAGCCAACGAAACGCGTCGTCTACCAATATGACATGACTGAGACATAACAATATGGTTGCAAAGTCGAGGAGAAAGAAATGACTCATAGGCCACAGCTCTTGCTGCTTATCGGCAACCTGGAGAATTATTGCCTGCCCCTTTCTTTGATTATTCCTGAGGGAGTTGCGTGATTAAAAAAGGAAACAGGTGCATCCGGTCGAATTAAGCAATCAAGGTTGATCTACTTCCTTGTCTCTGCTTCAACCGTTATATGTAAGAAGAGTGATTCGTAGATATTTATAGATAATCGATAGAACTTTAAAACAAAACCATTCAAAGGATCTCACTTAAACGAAGAGGCGGCCTGAATTTCTCTCCACGAAGAATTTGAACCAGGTGAAGGTCCTTAACGGCAACAGTCTTCCGATGGGCATGGATGGCGGCGAGATTGGCGTCTTCGAAGAGAATTGTAAGATAATCTTCAGCGGCTTCTTGTATAGCATCAATTGCTTGTGATTGCCATCTAAACTTCCCGTCCCCTCTCTCTTTCTAAATAAATTAAAACAATAAGTTAAAAGGGAACTCCCTACCGAATTGGCGTCAGAAATCTCTTTTACAATCCTTAAAACAGCTGCCCGGGGAAAGACGTGGCCCATTTTCACTTTGGATTGAATCTGGCGGATCATCGTTGTGCCTGAAAGACATTAATTAATATTCTTAAAGGAATAGATAACGTACAGAGTGCCTTTGTCAGTGTAGTACTCTTTGATTTTGGCAGCGAAGTATTCTTAGCCTTTGGCTGTGAAGGGTGCTTGACCTTTGGCTGGGAAGGGTTCTTGGCCCGTGGCTGCGAGGCGACCAGTACCTCCGGCTCCGAAGGTCTCAGGCTTTTCGGTTGTGAGCTTTTCCTCTTGCTAGAGCTTCCTCCAATAAAAGGAAGAGCAATAGGAGTCTTAGTCTTCGAAACCCTTCCCGAGAGAAGAACTGCCGCAGAAGGAGGAAGAGGCACCAGAGGAGGAATAAAACGTCCATTGGCGTCTTTTGGATGGCCGCCTGCTCTCTTTGCCATATTTTTTCTGTGGTAGAGTTCATTCTTAAAGAGAAACATAGTAAATAAAATAAAAGAGATCTTACCGTAGGAATTGGAGTAATATTTTCGAGATTTTTTGGAATCCTGGACGTGGTAGGAGTTTGAATAGGGGGCTGAGACGGGTTTACACGTGTACTTCCCTAAAACATGGCTATATTATACGATTAACTGATTAAGAACGTGAATGTAGTTAAATTTACCTGAGATGGCTCAATCGTCGGTGGCTGTCCCTCTCTATTATTATCCATCGACTCCTCAAAGACGTCATTACTGACGCCCGTCGCCTGGCTGTCCTACAAACTCCGAATTATCTTAACTAAAAGTCGAAAACAAACCGATTGGACCGGAGGAGGAGGAAGAGGTCTGTTGCCATGATAACCTTCAGATCCGGGGTCCGATTCACTTACAACCTCATCGTCATCATCAATTACAATAAGAACTACTTCATTTTTTATAAGGGTTTGGACGAAGTTCTAAAACGGTTAAACTATAAACTTAGATATAGACTCACTTCATTTTGCTTGGCTTTTCTGAAGGAGTAAGAGAACGGTTGAAGTTTTCTATTTTGAGAAGATGGTTCCTGCTTCGGGGTGAGCAACACAAAGGTTTCTTCAAGGTCATCAGCAGATGTGTCACATTGGGTAGTGTAGTTGTCAAGGGTGCTTTGCCTCATGGCCGAAAGTAACCTGAAAAGACTATATGATTCCTAATCGGGTTGTGAATTAATCGATTAAATAAAACAGAGGAGAGAGAGAGGAAAGGCAAACATGTGAAGTTGATAGACTGACTGACGCGCAACCAAAACTAAGCGACGCGAAAGTTTATCCAGAGGGTGGTCAAGTCTTCGCTTTTCTACTATAGGAAGGTGAAAATAATGCACGTGCTTTTATCCTACTTCTGGTCACCTGCTCAGATTGGGAATTTGGGATCGATATAACTTTCTATGACTGAAGTTGACTGATGAACGGTTAAACGCCGGAAGAAGGGAAGTAATCGCACCGTGTACTGCTGGTTTTATTCAATTAAAAGCCAGAGGAAGGCACAGATCGCAACCGGGCCGAATGTCTGACCCTAGTTAGACTGTGGCGGAATAATCAGGTAACAGCTCAAGGATAAAAATATAGTCTATAACTGGGTCAACGGTTGTTTCTTTAAAGCAGCGAATGAACGGCGGAGACACTGCTCTATATGGCTAATGGCAGGCTGTCTAACTGTGGTGCTTGTTCTCCAGAATTTCTCTCCTGCCTGCTCTATCGTTTCCTCAATTTAAAATCCTTCGAAACTCATCGAAGATTCACAGAAGATTCTAATAAAATGGAATCATTTTACAGATAATAAATTATAAATTTTACAGATAATAAAGGGGATGGACGAATATTTCGAAACTCATCGAAGATTCACAGAAGACAAAATATTTGTCCATCCCCTTTATTATCTGTAAAAATTCGTAATGCTCACCTTATTTCGCCCGTGGGCGGCTATTCTCCCATCTGGAGACAGCGGATAATCTTCCAACAGATTAGAGAAACAGAAAAACGAAGAAGATAATCGAGGATTAATGTTTCTTTGGTTTATTCAGCGAATGTGTCTAATCTTGGCGCCTTCTTTGGCAAGGAGTACTATAGCGTACAAACAGGAGAGAAACTTTATTGGGACATCACCTTGTTACAATCAGAATATGTTCATCGGAGGGGGGTTGTTGTCGATATTGGTTAAATGAGGTTGGGGAAATCGAGGGATCGTTGAGTGGTTGGATATCTTTCTTTAAATTCAGTAGTAGTATCGGGTACCATAGGAGTACCCTGAAAGCAATAATTTGAAAACATCGTGAGTACAAAATAAGGATTAGTTACAGTAATTCTTTTAAATGGGACGGCTGACTTCTTTTTAAACCGAGATGAGACAAGCCAAAGATGAAGCTTCTTTAAACGAGCAGACCCTCAATCCTCGAGACCCTCGCAAGGATAAGTGATGATATAGTCACGACGCTCCAGTGTGAAGACCTCAAGTCGTTGTTCTCTATTTAATGGGTGGACCCAACCATGCAATCGCCAGTCAGCAGGAGGACAACCATCTTGCCGAGGCCGCCGACCTTTTCAAAGATTTTAATGTCCAAATCAGAGAGTTGAGACTTGAGTATCTCAAGCTCTTCTCCCTTCAGCTCGCGTGCAACATCAAGCATGTCATCAGTAGGCGCGTTGGTCAAAGGCTGGTTGAACTATTCCCTGACCACCTCGTCATCTTCATACTGTTTACGAATCTCAAGAGTCTTCTTATTTAGACTTTCCAGCAGCTCCTCGAGCTCCGGATCCCTCGACTAAAGTTTCCTTTTGATCTCAACTTATTGGCAAGTTACCCGTTTATCAGAGTCCAGGGCCCAGAAAGCTCTTATAATCTTGATAGCCAGGCCAGCCCTCCATAGACGGGGTTTAAGAACTTTAACCGACTTCTCCTCAGTTTCAGGCAAGAGCTCGTCCATTTGCTCGATGACCGTATTAACATTCTCGAAATAGAATTCTGGATCGACTAAAGATTATCAAAATTAGTTGGGAATTAAGTAACGGTTACTGTAATATGGCCGAGTGTCCGGATTTCCCTTTCCCCGGAGTTCAATACGGTCGTCTCGCTGCTCTTCTACAACCCGTGGATTCATTTCCCCCCGAAAATGCTTACCCATGTTAGCGACAGTGATGCTTCGCTTCTTGAGGATCTTCTTCTCGGCGAGAAGCAGAACAACACAGATGACAACAATAATGAGACTCCATAGGACAACGAGACGCATCTCCAGAAGCAGGGAACAGCCGCAACTGATTAGGAGGCGGGGCCGAGAGATAGGCGGATAATTCCTAGCTGGAGAACGGACAGCGGGGGATAACAGCCATCTACACGAAATCTGAAGAACAAAGCTGACTACAATTCTGAGAAAGGGCAGGGTATCACGAGATCGAGACTAGACAGGTTGGCAAACAACGAGCCTACAATTTGGTGAATCAGGGCTTCTTGGAACTCAACTTTCCTCGAAAATATCGGGGACTTGAGAAATGTTTAATGACAAATACGAGGGAAGGGGCAGAAGTTCTCAGGCGTGAAGAATGTGATGGGAAGTGTTGCCATAACGACCCCCGTACGTCAAAAAGCCCCCCCCCCCCCCCCCCCCCCCCCCGCGGTCATTTCCACAAAATTGCGGGAATTATTTTACCGAACAGAATGACGCAAACAAATAAATAAAGGAGAAGCTGGAGAAATGACTTCAAACTTCAAGAAGAGATGCCTTTCGGATCACAATTCCCTTTCTACTTGAATTTTCATCCTGATATTTAATATTTCGGAAGTTTGGGTTCAACGGATCGCTAAATATTGCTTTCTAATGCATCAGTGAACGCATTGAACGGAAATAAATCGCCTCTTTTCGGACGGATGGTTCATTAATAGGTGTATTTTGTGCACCCGTTGGTATATAAACAGAGGATTGAAGAGAGTAATAAAGGGCCATTTTTTATCCACTCCAACCAATTTTTTCCAGGTAATATGAGACAAGTTCTTCTTATCTCAGCTTTGGCTGTACTCAGCTTCGCGGCTCTCACAAATAAGCAACAATTCTCTAACAAGGTTCTGAAACTGGGAGTGACTTCCAAAATCACGAGCAACACCACCATTGGGAATGTAACCTATAACTGTAACCTTTTGAGGGGATAATTCAGATCCTTACTTGTTGGGAGCCTTCGATCCTGGCTCGTAAGCCCATTGCCAATCTCTCTTCCGACCTTCTCAACTGTCTGATTAGCAAGAGTGCCAGTTACTATGTGACAGTCCTCTCAATCTATAACACAAGTAAGTTATCCTGCCCTCTATCTCTAACTTGTTCCCTTAGTGAACAGTTGCCTCGGAAGGAATACCTTGGATATGTTGAAGCAGATGGGGACGGCTATTTCTCCGGTCCTTACCCCACTCTACAACACAGTATCAGTTCTAATTTGAGTGTATAGACAAGTTCAGATGATAACCAAGCTGAAAAATTGGTCAGATACTAAGAAGCTATCCACTGCTACGGTCTTGGATAATTTGTACAAGTGGCTGCTCACTGAGGCCACCCCCGCATTCATCGATACGTGCTGCAAGAAGATTGTGAATAAGGGCAATCTGTCTCAAAATGACTGGACATGTTCGAAGAATCCGAGCAAGGGAGGACAAGCCTTTGATGTCACCAAATATTCCTGCAACACGATGAAGCCTCCAGCTGATTTGAGAAAATAAAAAGGAAGTGTATCGTTACCCATGTATAAAGCTCGTTTGCATTGTTCCTCGTCGTGAAGAGCCACAAAATCATCATAAATAAGGATATCAGAATAAATTGGGGTATTTTGTAGGCCACAGTTAGACAGCAGTCACCTCTGGTGTTATTGAAAAGCATAGACAACACGGCTGTCCAGCTGCAACGCTTGGTTCCTGGATATATTTGTTCCCTGCTAGTTTAGTTCCTCAATTTTCCACTATAAAGTTCGAATTCGTGGTAAGCCGTCAATAGAGATTATATGCTTTGTATCTAAATACCAGCCCGGTCGCATGAGCGCAATTAATGTCGAGGTCAGGTACAATCCCTTCGTACGCCCTACGTCAAGACGCTTTTTGTCCGAATGTTAGTTAATACTTTCTAAATCTGAACATCCTCTTCAAGAAGCTTGCGGACACCCTGCAACACAAACATCAGGGCAGGAACATTGGTGTATCTTTTGATGACGGTCTGTGTTGGATAATCTGGATCAACGGTTTATTAGAGTTCAATATTGGACTGTTGCAGTGTTCGGCGACAGGCGGGCCGTTGGGGTGGACAAAAACTGGATGGTGTCATACTGTAGCCGTCAATGTTCTCCCTATCCTTCCATTTAAATGTTAGAAAGTATGATACCTCATTCCATTTGAGTGAACATAGCCGGGATCCTTGCTAACCCAGTAGTCATCCACTGGTTCTTCATTTTTATTCAAGGATATCTGTTGAAAATGAAGGTGGGTAGCATTTGCCACGGTTAGAATAGTGTACCCATAGTCTTCATTCCTATAAATTGCCTATTGACTCAAGGAAACTCTTACCTAGCGGCACTGTAAGGCCAAGGTGCCCCGAATTCCGCATCAGGAGTGTGACAACCAGCCGTACCGGTCACCACATATATAGGAGCTGGAGGATTATGCATAAATTTGTTCCCAGGGAAAAATTTGTTGTTGTCAATTGGCCAGTTCCTTTCATAAGAGTGTTCATGGCCGGCAAACATCATATCCAGGCCATATTTCATAAAGGATGACTCCATCCCGGGTAAGTCGGAGAACCCTGCTCTGATCTGAATTTTCCCTCTAGTTTGCACTGGCTGATAAGCTAACGAGCAGGTTTTCAGGGCTCCTGCATTCTCCTGAGTTGACATTACTACAATAGAAAGGCCGGTGCTGGTAGGAAATGATCCAAGGGACGTTGGCCCTGTTCTTATTGGCTTGCTGAAGAACTAGACTCATTTTGCTAACTGAAAATTACCTGGAGATCATTTTGCAGCCAATTGTATTGAGTAAACACAGGCCCCTTCCCATACTCCGTATAGAATCCATAATATTCTGTGCTAAGACCCAGCCAGTGGATCGGACCGATGTCAAAGCTGAACCCTCTCATTTCTATTTTTTATGCTGCTACCTGTAGAATTGGTTATCATCCAGTCCATTATCAGGAAGCCAAAAGCGAGTCTGATAATGGGAGAAATTCTTCCCATCGTTTTCATGATTTCCGGCTATCACCATGTAGGGCATCTGAACAATGATCTGTAGGCTCCAAATAATACCGTAGAGATGAGAGGCTCCAACTGGTTCATGTAGTTGTCTCCCGTCTTGCCATTGTCTCCGTGTAGATCATAGGCAATATCACCTAGTAAATCCGCATAAAGTAATCTTGGAAAATAACTGACCAACATGTACAAGAAAGTCGAACTTTCTCAGTAAACCATTCTTGATGATACTTGCCGTCGAATTGCCGTGGGAGTAGCCCAAGTCGCCGAATATACAGACTTTATAGCTTTGAGGATTAGGCGTGAGGGTAGTGAAGTTAAACTGTCTGTCGCCAATCTGGTAAACTGAATGGGAATGGTTTTAGGGGATGATGTGGCTTACAATAGCGACTATTGCCTCTCAATCCGGTCATTGTCGCTCTGTAGACATACCTCGTGATACTCAGATCTTTCCAAACCTAGGGGAATGTTAAAAGGGCAATAAGATTCACACCTTTTTAGTTCCTTGTGTAGAAAAGCTCAGGGTGTTGGAATCTAGTCCCCATTTGACTGTGCTATCCTCTAAACCTCTAGACCGTTTAGGCATACGGGACCCCCTACCGTCCTCAAAGTCAATCCATGACACTCTCATCTTTCCCGAATCTCCGTGGAAGGATAAATGAACCTGCTCTGGTCTTCCCCAACATAATGCAACTATTGTTAGAAGTGTCCAAAAGAACATGATCGCAGATACTAATGAATAGAGAAAGAGTGAAGAAGAAGTCCCAACACTCTTATCACCAGGCTGCACGGCAAGCACTATAAAAGAGATTCTTTTGAACTCCTCTCGAGCAAAATTCCAAGAGCTGTCCGTGACATGTTAATGTTTTTCAATGGGGTTTACCTATTCCTTATCACTAGAATGAAAATGAAGAAAATAGTGAAATGAACATGACAAATCACTGGAAAGATTAGTATCAAGGGGAACACTACTGCTAAGAAATAAATACGTGTGGCTGGTCAATAAAGACTTCAAACGACCAGAGGGGCGAAACTAATATCCGACTACAGTGGCGGAGAAAATGCGAACACGACAATGATGAGAAACCGGGCAGAGAAGGAACGGGGGAAAATGGTAAGAGAACGGAAAACGTGATCAATTGCACAGACAAAGGGAAGGAGAACTCACAGGAAGAGGAAGTGGTCACAACCGAATACAGCAAAGACATGCAATAGTTATACGAAGGGAAGATGAATGTCAGAAACGGATCAGAGGAGAGAATCGGGGACTAAACGGAATGCACAGAAATTGTCAGTACTCGTCGTCACTTTCAAAAGCTCCTGTGGCCTTTAGAGTGCTTCGAATGCTAAGCACAAAGTCGTCAGTGCCCGGCTCTCCGCTCCTCTTGACGTCCTGTACCTTAATTCATTCCGATTGTTTGGAGGGGGAAGACTAACAGGAAAAAGGTTCTCGTGGCCCGAGATCAGCTTTTTGTAGTCGTTAAACATTTTCTCCTCGGCTTCCTTGAGGGCTTTGTCGCTGCCGAAGAGGAGGGACCAGGGAATAAGCGGCCCCAGGGGGAACTTATGGTGTGCAGGCATTGGAATTCGAGAATCATCACTGGTGCCCGAACCAGAGCTGGGTAAAGCATCACCATTACAATCCAAGTGTCCGGTAGATACTCTAAATAATGTCCAACACTGCCGTATTCCAAAAAAATATTACCGAAAGGTCGGCATAAGGGAACAGGGAGATATGCGCTGGGTTGGCAGTGGCCAGTCCCGGTGGGTTAACGACGCCATCTGGATCAAATTTGAAGTAATATAGAGCATTGTCTCAAACCTCAGCGGTCAATTTTTCATCGTTCAGCGGTAAGCTGAATCGGACGGTCCGATCCTTCGGCACTGGGGAAGTCTCCTTCCTCTGCTTCACAGCATCGGAGAAGGAGAGAGCACTACAAATAAATCTGGTACCTAGGAGGATATGCGGAAGGAACCTTGGGGAAAGTCTCGGAGTGACGCATGCGGGAGACGAGTCACCAGCTCTATTGGGGCGAGCAGACGCCGAAAGATTATAGGCTGAAGAGGGCCTAGAAGAGCAAATGTATTTAGTTAAGAAAGTCGTTCCGTCGGTAGACAGAACTGAGGTCCAGCAACACCAGTAAAACATGGTTTAATAACCAAGAATTACTCTAGAACAATATATTGCCTGTCAGAATATCCAAAGCTTCAAATCCTTAACTCTTTAACACTTTTTGGGTGAGCTCTACCACTTTCACAGTAACTTATTTTGTTAGAGCACCTCGTAAGCTCTTGAATGATACAAAAGGTTTGAAGCCTACTGCTTTCTAGCATTAGAAAACGAAAGAAATGTGCAGCCGGAACATCAATTATATTACATTGCGTCTTTGCCTTTTCTGAATCGGTAACAAAAAAGCGAAGCTTTCGATACCGAATGTTTAAACTTGAAATACATACTCGTGATTTGGCCACGCCTCAAATGCAGCCTATCTTACACCGAAACACCGATAAAGGCGAAGCATCTAATGTAGAGCCTAATAAAGAGCTCGTGTGCTTTCAGGCAGTCTTAAGAACCGATAGAAACAGAAACGCCCGTTGTTTACAATGTAACCCCTACGTGTTCTAATCTGAAGTTTGACCTTAATGGAAGAATTTAGCTGAGGTTAAGCCGAGAGAATAGTGTTACCAGTAAATCAACGTTGGAAACTTACTGTTGGCTAGCTGCTTGTAAAACAATCATGGGGCCGGCTGAGGATGAAGAAACTGCCGAAGAACTGGTATTGTTGTTCTGATAATGTCCTTTCATTGGTCGTATAAAATACAATAACTCACCGAGTGAGGTCCCTGCCTCTTTTGTTTCTTCATAGTCTTCTTCTTATTTTGATTTGTTGTAGACTTGGTCGCTACCAGATGATTACTTTCCCTAAAAAGACCTTTCTGTGTTAAGGAAAATAAAGAGAACTCACTTTCTCGAAACAGAGGATGCTGTGGCTGCCTTTGGAGTTGCATGCACGCTAGCCTAAATACTTTCACGTGTCAAGAAGTACAACAAACAATAACAGACATCAGTGGATAATGGTTAGCTCGCTTCCTTCTGCCAGCTGTGACTCTGGGGGGACGAGCACCCCAGAGGACCACCGACGTCCAACCACCAAAGCTCCCTGGATGTCACCTGATCCATTCAAGTTCAAAGACGATGCCTGGGGTTCGGCTGCACTTTTCCTCGCCTCCTGAAAACGAATTGAAATATAAGAGAATGAGATGCTAACCCTCTCTCTGCGCTTTTTATTCTTCCTGTGGCGATTCCTCTTCTGAGCTTTCTTCGACTTGCTGACTTGAGGCGGTACTGTATAAAGAGGATATGGGCCGGCGCTGTAACATAGAATTTTTGGAGTAAGTTTTCAATGGAGTAAGTAATTGTTACCTGTCACGGGAGTCTGTTTTCGGCATCGTGTACGAGGTTTTCGGCATCGTGTACGAGGCAACAACATCTCGCTCTCTTATCTGCTGCGGTCGCGCTTGCGCTTGATCGTTGGAGGAGTTCTTCTTCTTCTGTAAAATTGAATTTTACTGTATTTCACACAGCTTTTGTAACATTTGATAGGTGTTTTAAATTTGGGAATTGAGCACCCCTGCCGCTTGGACGCATGAAACACTTTACCTCAAAAACAGACCTTGGGCACTTTTCTCCTTGAATTACCACCCTGTCGGTCAAATAAAGCATTGGCCCCTCTATAAACTAAATATACACATATGAACCCTTATAAACTGACAGTCGATGGCAGCAGGGGCAGAACCGGGATATGGGATTGTGCCTGGTCATTCTATCCTAGAATAATTGAACTTAATTTTCATAGAATGCCGTAAAGCACTGGAGAAGATATCAAGAGACTGGCCTAAGGTAGAAGAAAAATATCTACTAGAAGCCGGCACACTTACAAAGCGGATCAACGGGAGAGGATTGCCCTAAGCCCCGTTCTAAAGATTCTAAAGATCATTCGTTTCGGTGGAGCCGAGATAAGCATTCTAGAAATAATGTAAAAGCCTTCTAGGACTGGATGTTTTAAAAGGCTGGTAGTAATATAGGCCCATGGCGCCCCACACAGGTGTTTTAGATTTCTGGACCCAAGGTAGCTAAAGCTCGGCTAAACCAGACTTAGCCGTTTCCCTCCTAGTTGCGCTCGAACTGATTAGAAAGAAAGGATGACAATTTTTAGGAGGAAAGTAGGAGATTTCAAGCAACAAACTTGACCTTCTTCCTTGACTCATTAAAAATAGATAACAAAACGATGCGCACAGACAGAAAGATCGTTTACTAATCAGGCGGTCCGAGAAGGAAATTAAATAGTATAGAGATATTAAACTGTATCGGAACTAGTTCCAGAAAGAGGTGTGGCAAACTAGCAAACGATGATAATTTATTTAATTTATGGAATGACGAGGACAATAATATGAATTCAGCAGAGGCTATACAGTAAACGTGACACAGTAATCATTTCCAAATATATTTCAACTACTTTTTGATCAAACAAGGTTTGGAAATACTTTGTAAAAACTTATGAGGTCAGGGGATAAAAGAACAACCGGAAGGAGTGAGGAGACGTGAGGATCATATTAAAACTTGAGGAGGTAAAATGGGACCTGATATGATGGGGCTAGTGATCATCTCAGTTACCACCAAGGATAGCCCCAGATTCGAGCATGTCGTCCGAAAACGGTAAAATGACGGACTGGCTCATCTTCTCGGGGGATAACCGGCAGATCAATGACCGGTAATTCTTGGATACTCTTCATGAGGTCAGTCGGTGCCGAGTTCCTTTCAGAAGAGAGGGTGCGATCCAGCTGGCAGGTGGCGTCTTCTGCAGTGTTGGAGTCGCTGCATTCCTTCTCTTCTTTCGGCTGCGAGGCAACAGAGACGCGGGCGGCTTTGCGGAGAGAAGGGAACTCCTCCAGACTTTGCCACAGGGGAACAACTTGTTCCTTCTCGGGCGTTTTCTCCGCTTCCGAAGGGGCCATGCTGCGAGGAACCTCTGGAGAGCTGGATGCCTAAAACGGAACTAAAATGTTGGTAGTTCGAGTTCAACAAACCTCTGCCCTTGTATTTGATTTCTTCCTATTTCTGTGCTGATCTCGGATGTAACGAGTGGTCTGGGCGGCCTTTTGGGAGGAAGCAGCTTCCTAAACGTAGACGTTTTTCTCATTCGTGAGCCGATGAAAATATAAAATAAGGAAGACACCAACCTCTTGGGAGGTACGGCGGCTTCTACTGGTAGTTCTCCTGGCCGTTGTGACCACAACCCATTCCCCGCCGTCGTCACCAGTCTCCGGGGTAGTTTCAGGAGTTGTAGGGACATGCCTGGCCTAAACCATGCTGCTTATTTAAAAAAAACATATTCAAGTAGCGGAAAGAGAAGGAAAAAGAAACAATAAGATACCTCGGCAATCATCCGCTTCTCCTCAGGAGCTGCTCTCTCTTGCCTGGCTTCTTCCTCCAGTTCGAGTCTCCCAGCCTCTTCCACGCGGCGGCGAACTTCTTCTTTTCTAGCTGCACGCTTTCTTTTTCGCTTCTCCACCACCTCCAGACGCTCTTTTGCCCGAAGGCGAACAGCTTCCGGATCAGGTTGTTCCTAAAATGCGAGAATAATAGAGCTGCTCATTTTTGCTTTATAGGGGTCACAAAGGAAGCTACAGAATAACCGTAGCGAGTCACTCGCCTTAACAGCAGCTAGAGACGGAAAATAAAAGCTGATCCATTCCCAGATCATGATTGTGGAGTTCAGCCTGAAAAACGGTACACGACTTTTTTCTTTTGATTGTTAGATAAACAATCGGGAAGGTAAAGGCATTCCCTTGGAACATCTGTATGTTGTCCGCTAATAAATGAGGGAATTGTCGCAAATATCCAGAGCGCCGTACTCTCTTTCCTTGGGAACAAGAGTGTCATTTTCGGTAGAGCAATTGTAGCGGAAACCGCAGTCTATCAGTAGAGAACAGGATCAGGCGGTCTAGGGGCCGTGATCGCCGCTTCAAAGTGAGGTATACTAGGAAAAAGTCGCCCAAGCAACTACAAATTTTAATTAAAAGTGATATCGCCTGATCACAGAATGATAGCCATGAGGTGAGGCGGAGAGACAAGGGAAATTGTTTAAAGGGAGGAGAAATAATTTTCGGTTGTTTGCAACTTGTCAGAGATGACGAGGGGAGAGAAATGGAAGCTGTAAAATGTATTTTACACAAAGGAACGGTCGTACAAAGGGCATAGTGAATTACATTTAATCATGATATCTGTCACCTGTATACCACTTGTTGTGATGAGACAGAGAGGGTCTAATGACTTTTCCGAGGCTCTTTAGAGAAGCTACAAATCGAAATGTGGAGCTTTATTTCTCTGGCGGCTTGGAACACTAGTTCAGACGAGAACTACAGAAAAGGGGGCAAGCATCAGTGAAAGGGGCTTTCTATAACGGCAACTGTTCAGAGCGGACGACAAAATGTAATGGATATAATGATTGGAAGTAACAGTTCACAAAGCATGTTTTCATTTTGATATTTCTTATCGGTCTAAACGTCTAGGGCAGGAGAAGAGCAACCCAGTAATCCGGGAAATCGGAGGAAAGGGCCGGAATGTGCATCATTCTGATGGAAACTATGACTCAAAATGGGCATCCATCCTCTTTACTCACCGCTTTGCAGAGGAGTTAGCAGCGGAGGAAATTTGGGATCATCGGCAGAATGTTGACTCAAGCAGTAAGAGGTAACCATGTGAAATGGTCACGGAAGAAACGGTCCCCTTTTTGTGGACAAGCAAGGACGGGGAGATAGGATGTCACGGGTATGTCAGCTGCACGCCAAAAAGTTTCTGAATTCGATCAATCGAGAGACACGGGGAGAGGTGTTTATTCGGGTCAGTGTGATCACTGGGAACGCTGATGAGTAAGAACAGAGGGACAGCCATGGGAGAGGGAAGGGGGCGCCCATACCAGCGATAAAAAGGAACATCAAGGGGTTAGATGAGAGGAGGCGGGAAAGCCAGGTATTTCAAAAAGGAATCGTAAGATTTGCGTGAAAAGGTTCTGGGCTAGATGAAGGTTTTCGCATAGGGATTAGCGGGGTTTACCTATCGCGTGTCGCTTTTGTGCAACAAGGCGAGGTAGCGAGGGGGATAAACGAAAGAAGAAGCACGTCACTTAGTCGCTGCTTATCAACACAATGTTCTTACTCAACGAATGATTAATTACGAAAAACAAGGCCAAGCGGAAGGAACAGGGGACCTGGCATATTCTAACGCTAAAAATTCTTGGCTATCGTCTATGAATGTCTATGCCTTATAATCAATTGTTTGTCCCTTTCCGAAGGATGAGGCCGATAATGATCTGCCCACATAAACAATGCCCTGTCGTTGTCAAAAAGAGAAAAAAAAAGAAAAAAATAACCCGTCTCCCCCTCGCTGAGTGGACAGGAAGGACCAAGGGATCCTGCGTCTTTAGTTGTTCGGGAAAGTAGAAATTTGAACGGTGTGTTCTATTTTTCTGTTTTTGAAGAAAAGACATTTGAAAAGCTCATTGAAACAAAACTACACGTGAAAAGGAGAGCGATGGTGGCAAGACGCAATAGTTCCCACAGTTTCCTCTTCTGCAACATACCTTGACGTTCCAATCCTTTTTTACTGTTTTTAAACGAGAAAGGGGGTTGTCATCAAAAGAGAACACGAGGATTAGTGAGTAGAAAAATCTTTAATCCTGCGTACTACTCAGAATGTGGATCTCGTTCATCAGCAATGTAAAGGGAGCAGAGAAGACAGAACCATGGATTTATAGCTCTGGATAATAGGAATTATGTAAGCTAACCCCGACTTACATTCAGTAGTTCACCTTCGCTTCCGCACCAGATCTACAGACGGCCAGAGAGTATTGCTCCTGCATAACCAGGACGGTCAACGAGGACAGTGGCAAAGGGTTCGAACAACTTGTTTTAGTCCCTCTGCCCGCATCCCCTCAGCTGGGCGAAGCCTTCACTCTTCTGGTAGGCGGCCAAGATGGCCAGATCCATAGCCAGGGCCGGCTGGTTGCCTTTCAGCTCTTTTTCACATTTCATCACGAATTTCTGCTGCTTGTCGACGGCTGTTCGAACGAGGCACGGCCGAACAACAGTTGGAGGATTATCAAATCGCCACAATTGTCGTTTGACCAGTTAGACAGCCGCTTTTCTGGCCGCCACAGTTAGACAACCGCTATCCAGGAATTCTATTGCCTGTGTCGGTGACGCGTGTTCCAGGCCTCTAATGGAAGTTCCAAGCGAAGACCGATGCCAGTCCAAGAGTCGGTTTCTTTTGGATCCATTTCTCACGAGTTTTGACCATTTTACGGGGTCTAGCAGGGTC
Source organism: Oscheius dolichura (assembly GCA_932521035.1). Classification (NCBI taxonomy): domain Eukaryota; kingdom Metazoa; phylum Nematoda; class Chromadorea; order Rhabditida; family Rhabditidae; genus Oscheius; species Oscheius dolichura. The sequence goes on along the minus strand of OW051497.1, from coordinate 1,108,747 downwards.
CTAACTAGAATTGGACCGTTTTCCAGACGATTTCTCCAGTTGTTTCATTCTCTCTAATTGACGTCATGGCTGCCGGAGGTGGCTATTATCATCCGGCCTGTCCCGATTACGAGCAGCAGCATCAGAATTGTGGCTATCAGCAGCCGGCCCCTCCTCCTCCTCCTCCCGCTGGCTACGAGACGATGGATCACAGCGGAGGTCTCCCGCATTCCGGTCGTACTGTCGAATGGTACCAGTGGAATTATTTGGAAGAGATGCGACAGAAAGACATCGAGAAGATGACATTCGTATTGAAAAATGAGAAGAAAAAATTGAAAAATGAGAAGAAAAAACGACAACAGATGGAGAAGAGCCTCTGGAACGCGGAGAAGCGGTGTTCCTATTTTTACCGGCTCTAGTGACTACCTGAAGGCAGAACGGCACTTTAACGGGTTATATTATAGTTCCTTTCAATTCATCTGTACTATTCAAAAGTTCCTAATTGTGGCTTAGCGTTCGTATTTCAGTTTAAAAAACTCAGGGTTTCAAGGGTTGATGTGAGCTAACCCTTGCCCCCGGTAACTGAAGTGCATCGAACGCTGAATTAACAACAGCATCACGTCTAAACCTTTTTCTAAAGGTAACGACGGGGCGTTTAATGATTTCCGATTCAGAAAAGAGAAAGAATCATGACTAGCAGTACTACTTCCTTCTGGTGATATTATATTTGTCTGTTTGAGCTATACGAAAAGAAGAGGCGCACGTTTTGAATCATCGTGACGCATACAGGCACAATATAATACACCAGAATAGTCCTTTTCTCCATTTTAAATGGCTTTTCGTTTTCTCCTGTCTTCGGCGGTCCTCAATTCCAAATAGTATTAGTTCGTTTTCAGAGGATGAAGGTCCTGCTCTTGCTCCTTTCCGTCTGCGTCGCGTATAATGTTGCTCAATATGGGTATGGAGCTGGTTCTTCTTGCTGTCAAACTCAATCTTGTGGTATACTTACCTACTGCAACGTCAGTATTTTTGCAACATTCTTGTAAGAACGGATATTTCAGTCTGGACGCGGGGCGTCCCTCTTTTCTGCCATTGCCTCTCTCCTCATGGTTGCAGCCTTCCACTTCTATTAAAACAGCAAACGTTATGTGTAATACTCAGCTGTATGAATTGTACACTATGTGACCTGTTCGAACACTTAAACAAGACGATAGGATAGGGTTTACAGAGTCTTGCCCACATCCAGCCATGTTTCGAGCGCTTTAACCTTTTAACTCGAGACTTTCTAAGGGCACCCCTGCTACTCTAATACATTCAGTACCATGGCAGTTCGAGGTTTACTAAGGAATATAAACTGTTGAAAGCAGATGGGCGAGGGACCGTTTTCTCCATTATGGGGAATTCTTACTTTTGATTAGTTCGTACCTTCCATTTTGGACAAGTACCATATTTTTGGCTTGTTTCACTTCTTCCACCTCCCTCTTACAGAGGTTGAACACTTATGGGCGAGGCGAAAGGCGTATTCCGTATCACTTTTTTGGTGTTTACCCTCATTTTTCTCGAAAACTAGCCCATATATCATATATGATACTAGCACTTTTTCGGATTGGTGATATTCGCTATCTTCAACCTTTTGGAAAGGGTTGGTGGACCTTGGGAGGCTTGGGAAGGGTTGGTAGACCGGAACTTCCAGGAGGAATCTATTTGTAGGGAAAGAGGAAAGAATCTAACGGAAGCATGGATGGTAGATTAAGAGTTACTGCTGCTATTTCACAAAGCTTCTTTTGATGATTTGATGACGAAATTTCTGGAAACGGGGAGCCTGAAACTCTGTGTGCCGAGGAATACGAAAGTTTTGTAACAAAAAATAGAGAGCGCGGAAAGACTCGAACGGTTTCCTTATTGAGAATATTGTCTGTTTTTCACGCGAAATTTCTAATTTTATCCTGAAGGCACTGTACTTTTCTATTGTGTTAAACTGTTTTTGAGAACCATTTTGGTAGCGGGCAGTTTGAATTCATCGCTATTCTTTCTAAAACAATGCAGACATCCCAACTGAAAAGGCTGTTTTGTACAGGACATAAAATACCAAGACGGACAGTCAGAAGTACTGCTATATAAGACTGGCAAATATCACGAGAGTCATCAGCCGGCCTGCCTTCCTTTCCCCGTGAAGAAACCTCTGAAGGCGAGCTTCCCTCTTCCTCCCGACTCTCTCTTCAGGATGATGATCTATCTGGCGAGCGTCTGCTGCCTCTTGATGATGGCCCGTGGGCAGACACTCTTTCCCCAATCGGTCCCATACCCGATGCAGATTGACATAACCCACTACGAGGTAGCAGATGCCATCTACGAGACACTCACCGATGAAGCGAAAGCCGCCCTCGCCTCCGTGCCAGGCGGACAGGTTATGCTGTACTACATGGGATTCGATACGTGTGTGGTAAGCAGCTCTTCTTCATAATTATCACTGCTTCTTTTTTAGTATATCAGTGCAGTCTACTACCCACAGGTGTATGAGATCAGTCCACCTGGGCGGTTCAAATGCCGTCCGACGAAGACTACGACTCCGACTTTGACAACGACTACAACTCCGGTCGCTCCTCCGAGCCCTACTACACCTTCTTCAACTGGCGCCACCTCAACTCCGTCGACTACACCTGCGGCTACTACTCCAGGACCACCTTCACCTCCTAAGCCCCCAGCCCTTTCAAATTAAAATCATCTATCCCTACAGCGGCAACAAATAATGCTTGGTATACTCATACTCCTCTTTAACTCGCTCAATTATCCTCTAGTCTGGTTGTTTATAAGAGTGGATAAAGCTTTTGCCTCACTATTTCGTCTATTTTGTTTCTGTTTGTCATCCAAGGCTGATCATAAACGACTTGTATTCTGTTTGGCCCTCTTCTAGGAGCCCTGATTCACTGTTAATCTAGTTTCTTTCTAGTTGCTTTTCGAGTTAATGGCAATAGAAATGCCCATATCTGTCAGTATTAATTTCGAAACAATGTCTACCCATCAAATCGTGAAGATTGGCATCGCCGAGACTGTAGTAATTGACAGGATCTAAAACTCTCTCCCCAGTACACTGAGCAGCTATTAGTGCAGTGGGACAATTCATACTGTACCACTAGGGACGAGGCAAGTGTGCGGTAAGAACCCCCTCAGGGGAGATACAGATGCGTTTTTCAATATAGCAGCGTAATTTATTACCTTCAGTTCTTGGGTACATCCACCCGGACGGATACCATCCCAAATCATAATTCGTCGGAAATGCCTTCATCTCTTTTAAGCAGAAGTTTCTACGCTTGAATCAAATAGCAGCTTGCTCCTTTCCTTTATAGGTTATGTTTGAATCCAAAAACAAATAAACGTTTCTGCTTCACTCATTCAATAAACGTATTAATGTACCTTTTATTCCACAGAACTGTCTAAAACAAGCCGTCGGCCTTCAAGTAAAGATGTGTTCGAAGTCGAAAATTCAACAGGTTTTGAATAACGACGAGATAAATCATCTTATTTTTCTTTTCCCAGATGTCGTTTTCTTCTTGTCATTAGAAAAATATGGTTGAGATGCGTCTGCCCTTGGCTGGTCCTTTGAAAACTGAATAATAACGGAAATGGTGCACCATTCATACTTTGAACAATACTGGCATCGAAAATTCAAAAGGATGAAATGGAAATTTTGGCGGGGACAGTAGAAAAGAACAAAAAAATTCTATTCAACACGATTGCTTTAAAATGGCAGAAGATTCGGTTCCCTCTATCAATTGCTTCTTAATCCAAGTTCCTTCAACATCTTTCCTTCATTTACAGTACTTTTACAGGATGATCCTAGCTGGTATTTGTTTCTGTGCCATGATGGCTGGGGCATCCTCCCAGCCAATTTGGTTCCGTTACACTGATGCTCCTGCCACCACCTCTTCTACTGCCAACACCTCTTCTACTTCCGCCGTCTCTCCTACTACCACCACTCCTCCTATTACCACCGCCGGCCCTGAGTTTCAAACCATCTTTCCTTCTTCTGGCATACTTCCTCAAGCCGTGGAGATCAAAGACCCCGACGTTATGGATGCAATCTACAACACCCTGACTCCCACTATGCAAGCTCATGTAGAAGAAGTTCGACAAAAACTGGGGATCATGCTCTTCTACCTCGGCGACAACAAGTGCGTGGTAAGGACCTCTTCTTTAAGCTTAGCTATAGTCCTTTTTCAGTACATCAGTGCCTGGCACTACCCTCTCGCCTTTGAAGTGGACCCTGGACAGTTCGACTGTTCACCGACGAAGCGGGTTCCTGCCACCACTACCGATGCAACTACCACGACCACCGATGCTCCTTCCACCACCGCCAAGAATAATAGCACCACAACCACAACTGCCGACGAACAGACCCCTCCTTTCTAAAAATTTACTTCTACAACAGCTGCCACCATTCTTCCTTACCTTTCAGCTTTTCCTCCCTTATAAAGCCATCCGCTTCTGTTGAAAAAAGTAAACCTTTCTGTTTCACTTCCTTCTTCAGCTTGATTCCGTTTCCCCCATCGGGTCCCCAAAAGATTGCGCTTCCCCGATGGAGATAAGAAGGCTAATTGTTCTATGTTTTGACCCCCGTCTTGACTTCGATGGGTATGTGGCGGCAAATCCTTCTCTTTTCATGGTTCCTCACGTTTATTGCCGCCGACTCTCGTATTGTCGATCTTTCGTAAGCCTAACAGAAGATCAATTGCCCGATGTTTCATCTTATAGGAGCGGCCAGGTGAGAGGGAAACAGTATCTCACAGGGCGCGAAGAAAACAATGCAATAAAAATTGGCAAAAAATGATATCACAATTTTGAGAAAAACGCATAAAACGAAAATTAATTTGCAGTGGTGCGCGATTACCTTCAAAAATTTCGGTAATTTTACAGGATTTGATCACTAAATATTCATTTAAAATTTTTTGCTAAAGCCAAATTGTGTAAATTTTTTTCCACTGATGGCCAACAATAGTAGCAGCAAGAATTACAAAAAAAATCATGCGGTCTTAGTTTGCTTGTAATAAGCCAAAATGTAACTATTGAAAAATTGGTAATTTCCTGTGATCATTTTATAATACAATGCATTGTTATTTTCTATTTTCCTTTGGTGTTCCCGATAGTAAATGAGCTGGTTAAAATTATGAAAGCGATTAGAAGCTGTGATTTTCGAAAAAATTGCCTCGATTCTCAGTGTCGAGATATAGACAAATATATTTTTATCATGCTACGTTCTAATCGAAACCAAGAATTTTATTAAAAAATAAATGTGCCATTCTTTTCTGCGTCTTTTTTTAGCTGCTGGATGTGATTTTCAGTTCAAAATAATGCATAGCAAGGGCGTACTAAAGCCTTTTATAACGAGCGCACTCAATGACCAAAATTGCAGTACAAAAAGTGTTGCCGCCCTTTGGCGCGCCTTTGCGGTCTGTACGTGTGTTAGTGCACTCCGCTTCGGGAACACACTACTGTTTCACATAAACACCACTAATTCACCCAAAGAGCAGCTTCCAGATTTCGACAAAGATGCGAACATGCCAGCCCTGAGGATTGGTATCATAAGGAATTAGCCGACTTTTATGGAAATGTGATACCAAAGTAAGACTCCTTCCTTTTCTATAGAGAACTTTTAAAGAGTAGCAGGTAAATCGAGTCCTCCTCCCGACTACCCCGTTGTGTTCGAAGTCGAAAATTCACATGTCATATATGATGTATACCTCCATGATGTCTGTGTGGTCTAATAAGAACGTAATATTTGCTATAGCAGCATGTGTTACCTTTAAAAGATGGCGGAAGAGGAGAGATTACATCCTATTGGAAGGCGAGGAGTCCTGTTTGAAACAGAGAAATGAAATAAATGATTAGCCCTTCTGTATTGTTCCTCACCCCCAGTCACACTATTTGATGGCCGTCTTCCCCTATTTAGTCGTATAGACGCCCCCCGATGGCGTTGTTTTCGTTTTCTGATAGCCGTCACGGGCCGCGAGCCGTCTGGTTGTCATGGACACGGCTTTCTGTCTCCCTAATCAGGTGCTATTGATCCCCCTCGGCTGCCGCTCCTCCTCGGGCAGACTCCTCCCTCCGCTGCCAGGGAGCCCCAGTCGATCGAAGCCTCCTGCCTTTCCCAGCCGTCTAGAGCTACCACTCCCTTGCCCCTTTTACCGCCTCCCTCGTCCGGCTTAAGCTCTTTAAATAATGTTCATATTTCAGCGACGCATATATTGTTGCTCTTTCCACTGATGTATTGAATGATGGAATGATCTCTCGACTATCTAGTAGTTCCCTATGATAACAGTTACGGAAGTCCTCTGCTACCCAAGTGACCCACGGGCCTCTTTCATAAGTTAATCTCTTTCATAGAGATAATCCAGCGTCCTCGCTTCCAAAGCGAGTACGAGAGTCGTTATGTTCATTGAATGGTAAATGTTTCCATAGACTATATACATCTAATTTCAGATGCCCAATGATTGCCTCATCCTCAAAAACGGCTCTATCCACACTGTCCGTTTATTATAAGCCTTGTGATTTTTATTGTTGCCACAGCCTGGGCTGGACTTTATATACATGGCCTAATATGGATAGTCTCCTCTTCGCAGAAATTCAAGCATTACAAAACCTTTAATAAATAGCTTTTATGTGCAAATGTGTGTCGTCAAGGGAGGGAATGGGGATAGTCGGGCTGATGTCATCTAAACAAGGAGTCTCTCCAATGGTACAGATCTTCTTGAAAGAGGCCAGAAATGGAGGAGCTGCTCTTCTGTTGGAAATCTTGGATAATACCAAATAATTTAAAAAACACCGCCTCTAGTGTTTCCTAACATTCGAAAGCGGTTGAAATGTGCAATGGGGATGCCCGCCCGCAACCGCACAACTGCACTCGTAACTAGTCAGTGACACCATTATTGTTTAGCCTTCTTCCTCAACGTAGCCACCTTATTATTCTACAAAAACTAAACGGTCCTAGACCAGCAGGGCTCTGTTGAATTGCCTTCGCTGTTGTACCCCTCTAATAAGATTGTTCTGTGGTAAAATTCTACAGGAAAAGGAAAACACATATACTTGACATGGCAGTAATGGTAGTCCGATATCCCCGATGCCCTGCCCTCGGCCTCCGACAACACGGAGAAGTATGCGCTACGTTCAGTGCCCGCTGGAGCGTTTATACGTATCGAATGGAATCCCAAAGGTATTATTTGCGACTTAAACTATTAATTACTAGTATGCCTCCGGCGGCCTTTGGACGCGTTTGGAATACAATTTTGACAGTCGAAAAGATTTAACGGTCGAAATTTTCTGCTTTTTTCCCATTTGACCTGTCCATCTACACAACGACAGATCTGACGGACAGACAGACACACAGACATCTGCCCATTATTAGGGTAGGATAAGAACGGGTAAAGCCGGAGCGAGTCTGGGGTTCTACCATGTGTGGTCCCTTTGCATAAAGAAGAAAGTTCTCACTCTTCGGACCCCAAAGGAGTTGAATATTGCCTTTGATTCATGCTCTAAAAAAAGTGGGCCTTATTGGTTACATACTGCCGGAAAGAGGAAACAAGGAGAAAGGATTAATTCAAGACGACAACGTAAGTGGAAATTCGAATTGAAAAGCGAATGCTGCAAAACGACAAAATAGGAACCATCGATAAAACGACGAGAATAGAAAGGATTTGAGAAAGAATAATGTCTTATAAAAATTACTAACAGAAGCTTAATCTTCCTCATCACTGGACCAGTCATCATCAGAGCTGACCCATCCGAGGACGAATGCCCGGGTCACAAAAAAGGGGATTATTAGTACCGTGTTGGCCATAGGGCAGGCCTGTGATATAGGACAAGGATTCACAGAGTGAGTAAGACTGTCGTCACTATCAGTACGTTCCCCAGCCCCCACCAGGAGGAGGAAGAGGCCGCTTTCCGGTTATTCATGCTGGGAAGAAGATCGGGTAGCTAATTCTACAGTCTCTGGGATGGCCAGAAACTAGGATATAGATTCGATTGGCCGGTTACTGGGCTCCGAAGGGGGTTTTTTAAAGTTTAGGAGAGGAAGACCCGCAACAATTTGACAGTCGCGTCGGCTGTGGCCATATTGTGGTTTCCTGGTCTCCAATTCTCTAATTTCCAGTGAATCCGAGGATCCTACGCATCAGGAACGTTCCCAGTGTGTCAGAAGCTGTTCCCATACAAGTATGCTCTAGAAATTAACTTCTCCATGGGCCTTGTACCCAACGGAGGATTATTAGTACCCTGTGGGCCATAGGGTGGGCCTGTGATACAGGACAAGGATTAACAGAGTGAGCAAGACTTTGGTCACTATCAGTACGCTCCCGAGCACCCAATAGCGAGTTCGGTTTATAGAGAAATGCCTAAGAATAGTGGCACCATTGACCTACTGACCAAGGAGAGGATTATTACCACCGCATGGCGGAAGAGGCCGCTTTCCGGCTATCCATGCTGGGAAGAAGATCGGGTAGCCAATTCTGCAGTCTCTGGGATGGCCAGAAACTAGGATATAGACTCGGTTGGCCGGTTACTGGGCTCCGAAGGGGGTTTTTTAAAGTTTAGGAGAGGAAGACCCGCCACAATTTGACAGTCGCGTCGGCTGTGGCCATATTGTGGTTTCCTGGTCTCCAATTCTCTAATTTCCAGTGAATCCGAGGATCCTACGCATCAGCAATGTTCCCAGTGTGTCAGAAGCTCTTCCCTTACGAGTATACTCTAGAAATTAACTTCTCCATGGGCCTTGTACCCAACGGGGGGATTTAGTACCGTGTTGGCCATAGGGTGGGCCTGTGATACACAAGAAAGTGGAATTTTAGCACTGAAATGATGAATGATACGGTTAGAACGACATTCAGGAGCAGAAAAGAACGGTATTAGCAAAAATAAAGCGGAAATTTGGTAAATTTAGTCGGGAAAATTTTGGTCAAGATCCGATCCGGATCCTCAATTTTACCGGATCGATCCGATGGGGATCCGGTCCCGAACTTTTGGATGCGCACAGCCTTGATCGGGAACGTCCCCAGTGTGGTAGAAACTCTTCTCTTACGAGTATACTCTAGAAAATAATATCGATCCCCATTTGAAAAGTAGAAAAGCCTTTTTCTTTAGGCGGCGACCATCCTCAGGAAGGTTTTACCATTCCCATCATCGAAGTCTAGACCCAGTTCCTAAAAAATCAACATTAAAGAACGAAAGAGGAATATCGATATCGAAAACGATAGAGTAATAGCAAACAAACTAGAATATTATAAAACATTTAATCAACGTTGTAACAACCGCGGAGGGAGAAGCTCATCTTGCCAACCTGGGTCACTACAACTATCTAAACTCAAAATAAGTCAAGTTAGAAAGAAGTAACTAACCTCCGGCTCGACTACACCAACAAAAACGACTTCTGGCTGCTGTGAGTCGAAGAAGGCCCTTTCACTATCCGTACTCTCATACCCGTCCTAATTTGATCATAAACATGTATGTGTACAAATCCTACCGCAAAAACATCCGGAATCCCGAAGAGGCTATGGTCGGAATCGACAATGGACGGTTCCGAAAGAGAAGTTGAAGACGTAGTAAATGTAGAACTGGGCATTATGTCTAAAATAAAAAAATTGTGACTCAATCACTTTTTTAGCAAGAAAAAACAAGAATTTGTATTTAAAATGAAGTAAGCAGTAAAAACAAGCAAAAAAAGTAAAAAAAAAAAAGAAATGGGCTGGAAGAGGCTGCGCCGGCGCCGCTGGATTACAGGTGCGGCTGCTGCCGACTTTCTACGTGTGCAGGCGCTCGAAATTGGCGCGCCCGTCGTTCTGCGAAGCGTTATTCGTTTTTAATGCTAGGGAACACTAGAGGGGACTTTTTCTATATTTTTTGGTAGCATTCGGGAGGCAATGGTGTGACCTACAATTAAAATCAACGTTTGTACAGGGTTATACGACAACGAAACTGCGAGAGAGCGAAACAACAACCCTACCCGTTAGACCTTGGACACGGCCGCCACAACCGACACACGGCTGTCTAACTGTGGCTGTCGTTTTTATCACAAAGTTAGCAACCCTTTGCCGATAAATCTAAGTAGCTATGGTTTTATGGCCCTAGATTTATGACAGCTAATACTTCCCCTGCTACGTTTTCCTAAACTGCGAGCAATTAGCTCTCCAAGACCTTGTGGGAAAGTGAATCTGTGGGAATTGACCTTACAACCATGCCTACGTTTCCCAAGGCCGGCCAATAATGTCTAATTCTTCTACTCTTTTAGACCATGGCTAACGAGCTGGCATTATTCACATTCATTTTGAACCATATTCTTCTCTTTATTGGAATCACTTCTTGTACACTGCTGCTTCTCGTTTCTGTGTAAGGATTAGCGCCAGAAAACGGGGGATAATAATGTTTAGAAAAAGGAATCTGATCAGAAGGGCGACCCTTCGTCTTTTACATTCGCTGGTGGCTCTCAATTTGGTCACTTATTTGACCGGTTAGTCCCACCTATACAGATGTCGCTGCCGTATCATAACACTGGTGACGGGGTCCTGTTACGCCTAAAGCACCGAAATTGAGCCTCGAGGTGTAGTACTTCTGTTGTGGGCGTCATCATCGTCACAGCCATTTGTTCCGGCGCTCGAAATTGGCGCGCCCGTCGCCATTTGTTCAGGCGCTCGAAATTGGCGCGCCCGTCGTTCTGCGAAGCGTTATTCGTTTTTAATGCTAGGGAACACTAGAGGGGACTTTTTCTATATTTTTTGGTAGCATTCGGGAGGCAATGGTGTGACCTACAATTAAAATCAACGTTTGTACAGGGTTATACGACAACGAAACTGCGAGAGAGCGAAACAACAACCCTACCCGTTAGACCTTGGACACGGCCGCCACAACCGACACACGGCTGTCTAACTGTGGCTGTCGTTTTTATCACAAAGTTAGCAACCCTTTGCCGATAAACCTAAGTAGCTACGTTTTTATCGTCCTAGCTGTAGTACAGTTTGCCTGCAAGGCATATGATCGGTTTAGTAAACCTCAAATGGCAGAAGTAGTTCGTACCCTAGGAGCAATAGATTATTAGAATGTCAGCCTAACCTACCATGTTCACTGGGCAGCAAAAAAAGTAAGAGCCAAGGCGGAAACCCCTTTGTCAGCATTTATCGTCATGACGGATTCAGTTCATTTCCTCTGTGATATGCCTCTTCAGTGTGTTACCCTTTTCCGCCTGGATAATCTATCCGATATCCCCTCATTCATTTCAAGAGAATCACAACAGAAAAGGTAATCCTATGACTTTGATAATCCGTTGATTACAAATAGATCTAGCTCATACATCGTCGAAAAGAGAACACTTTCATTTCGTCATTCCATTTCACCCAAGGTGGCATGTCTCTAGAGGCTATACTCTTCACTCTCTTGCTGAACCAGGTTCTTATTATCATTGGGGCCATTGCTACTGGTTTATTCTTATTCATATCCATGTGAGTATACTGCAACACCCAAAGCTTTAGTTCCCCCTTCAGTAAAATAAGATTAATCAAGAAGAAAAGTCTCTTATTACTGCATGTCCTGGTTATCTTTGACTTCTTGACCTATGTTCTCGGTTGGTTCATGTCTCTGTCCGGTAGAATAGTTTCAGGACTACCGTATACCATCTATCTCCTATCAGGATGGAATAATGTTCAATTAAATTACGACCCTGTACTTGTCTTCGCCACAGACTTTGCTGGAATGGTTCACATCAAAGGGAGTATTCTTATACTCCTGGGGATTGCTGTAGACCGTTTTATCGTAATTACTCCTCCAATTGTAACTGACGGCAACAATTTTTAAGGCAATCTACCTCCCATCCACATATGTCTCCACAAATCATCAGATATATGGCTATGCTATTGCTCTATCGGCTGTGGCAATCGGTACATTGGACTACGTTTGTGTGTGGCACTTTAGCCCACTAAAAAGAATTCCGGATTGTGCTGCTCTTGGATGTTTTCTCAGCGAAAGATATCGCCAGTTCAGTGGGTTCTCTAACGGGGTAATGTTCATTATCTTGACATATCAATTCTTTATTTAGTTTTTTGGCATCCTCCTAATGCTTCTCACTATTTTGCTAATCGTTAAACTGAAGAGATTGTCACTGGCGACTTCTTCCGAAATGAATGGGCAGGATCAGCAGAAATTTTATAAGGTAAAGTGGTTCAGGAAGCTGTTTGAGATCCATGTGTAATATCAGAAGAACTTGGGAGGGTACCATAACCCTTTAATAATTCCGCGCCATTCAGTTAGGAATAAGATTTTCAGGCAAATCGAGTGGCCATGTGCTCCCTCCTCTCCGGAATGTTCATCACCGTTCCGAGCATAATTATTCTGTTCCAATCAGCTGGATTGACAGTTTTCAACGTTATAGGGCCTTTCTACTTCTCCACGTTAATGATTGCCGGTGAGCAATGATCTCCATTTGTTATACACTATCAGTATCAAGGCTGCTGTAACAGTATTTCCCTTCTGGCTATAAACAAAGAGCTGAGAAAGGGGCTGAGAATGATCTTCAAGATCAATCCTGCTAACGTTACGACTGTTTCGAGCTCAGGAAGAATTTCCTAAGCTGGGTAATCTTCTGTTCTGGGAGGTGAATGGATAAGAGAGGTTGTGTTCAAAAGTTTCCCTCTTCCTATTTCCCCGAGTTCAACCATTCAAGAAAACCCTGCCCATAGGTTGGGTTTTCGAGGAGCACATTATTGCCCACCCTTTTATGGAAATAAATAACTTTTGATTATTCTAGATACTCGTATGTATTAGACGACTCTTGGTTTCAATAAGACCCATCGAAGTCTCCGAGGACGAATGCCCGCGGGCATTCGTCACAAAAAAGGGGGATTATTAGTACCGTTGGCCATAGGGTGGGCCTGTGATACAGGACAAGGATTAACAGAGTGGTCTTCCTCTCCTAAACCTAGGATCCTCGGATTCACTGGAAATTAGAGAATTGGAGACCTGGAAACCGCATTATGAGCGCCACAGATAGGCAACCGCGTCGTTTGTGGCGGCCACAGCCGACGCGGCTGTCGAATTGCGGCGGGTCTTCCTCTCCTAAACCATGAAAAACCCCCTTTGGAGCCCAATAACCGGCCAACCGTGTCTGTATCCTAGTTTCTGGCCATCCCAGAAACTGCAGAATTAGCTACCCTTGCCAGCATGGCTGGGGAGCGTACTGATAGTGACGACAGTCTTGCTCACTCTGTTAACCCTTGTCCTGTATCACAGGCCCACCCTATGGCCAACACGGAACTAATAATCCCCCCGTTGGGTACACGTCCCATGGAGAAGTTAATTTCCAGAGCATACTTGTAAGGGAACAGCTTCTGACACACTGGGAACGTTCCTGATGCGTAGGATCCCCGGATTCACTGGAAATTAGAGAATTGGAGACTAGGAAACCACATTATGAGCGCCACAGTTAGGCAATCGCGTCGTTTGTGGCGGCCACAGCCGACGCGGCTGTCGAATTGTGGCGGGTCTTCCTCTCCTAAACCTTGAAAAACCCCCTTTGGAGCCCAATAACCGGCCAACCGAGTCTATATCCTAGTTTCTGGCCATCCGAGAAACTGCAGAATTAGCTACCCGATCTTCTTGCCAGCATGGATAGCCGGAAAGCGGCCTCTTCCTCCTCCTGGTGGGTGCTGGGGAGCGTCCTGATAGTGACGACAGTCTTGCTCACTCTGTTAACCCTTGTCCTGTATCACAGGCCCACCCTATGGCCCACACGGTACTAATAATCCTCCGTTGGGTACAAGTCCCATGGAGAAGTTAATTTCCAGAGCATACTTGCAAGGGAACAGCTTCTGACACTCTGGGAACGTTCCTGATGCGTAGGATCCTCGGATTCACTGGAAATTAGAGAATTGGAGACTAGGAAACCACATTATGAGCGCCACAGTTAGGCAACCGCGTCGTTTGTGGCGGCCACAGCCGACGCGGCTGTCGAATTGTGGCGGGTCTTCCTCTCCTAAACCTTAAAAAACCCCCTTTGGAGCCCAATAACCGGCCAACCGAGTCTATATCCTAGTTTCTGGCCATACCAGAAACTGCAGAATTATTACCACCGCACGGAGGAAGAGGCCGCTTTTCGACTATCCATGCTGGCAAGAAGATCGGGTAGCTAATTCTGCAGTTTCTGGGATGGCCAGAAACTAGGATACAGACACGGTTGGCCGGTTATTGGGCTCCAAAGAGGGTTTTTCAAGGTTTAGGAGAGGAAGACCCGCCGCAATTCGACGGCCGCGTCGGCTGTGGCCGCCACAAACGACGCGGTTGCCTAACTGTGGCGCTCATAATGTGGTTTCCTGGTCTCCAATTCTCTAATTTCCAGTGAATCCGAGGATCCTACGCAGCAGGAACGTTCCCAGTGTGTCAGAAGCTGTTCCCTTACAAGTATGCTCTGGAAATTAACTTCTCCATGGGCCTTGTACCCAACGGGGGGATTATTAGTACCGTGTTGGCCATAGGGTGGGCCTGTCATACAGGACAAGGAATAACAGAGTGAGCAAGACTGTCGCCACTAACAGTACGCTTCCGAGCACCTACCAGCGAGTTCGGTTGATAGAGAAATGCCTAAGAATAGTGGCACCATTGACCTACTGACCAAGGAAAGGATTATTACCACCGCATGGCGGAAGAGGCCGCTTTCCGGCTATCCATGCTGGGAAGAAGATCGGCTAGCTAATTCTGCAGTTTCTGTGATGGCCAGAACCTAGGATATAGATTCGGTTGGCCGGTTATTGGGCTCCAAGGGGGGTTTTTTAAGGTTTAGAATTGGAACACCCGCCACAATACGACAGCCGCGTGGGCTGTGGCCGCCACAAACGACGCGGTTGCCTAACTGTGGCGCTCGTATTGTGGTTTCCTGGCCTCCAATTCTCTAATTTCCAATGAATCCGAGGATCCTACGCATCAGGAACGTTCCCAGTGTGTCAGAAGCTGTTCCCTTACAAGTATGCTCTGGAAATTAACTTCTCCATGGGCCTTGTACCCAACGGGGGGATTATTAGTACCGTGTTGGCCATAGGGTGGGCCTGTGATACAGGACAAGGATTAACAGAGTGAGCAAGACTTTCGTCACTATCAGTACGCTCCCGAGCACCCACCAGCGAGTTCGGTTTATAGAGAAATGCCTAAGAATAGTGGCACCATTGACCTACTGACCAAGGAAAGGATTATTACCACCGCATGGCGGAAGAGGCCGCTTTCCGGCTATCCATGCTGGGAAGAAGATCGGGTAGCTAATTCTGCAGTTTCTGGGATGGCCAGAAACTAGGATATAGACTCGGTTGGCCGGTTATTGGGCTCCAAAGGGGGTTTTTTAAGGTTTAGAATTGGAACACCCGCCACAATTCGACAGCCGCGTCGGCTGTGGCCGCCACAAACGACGCGGTTGCCTAACTGTGGCGCTCATAATGTGGTTTCCTGGTCGCCAATTCTCTAATTTCCAGTGAATCCAAGGATCCTACGCATCAGGAACATTCCCAGTGTGTCAGAAGCTGTTCCCTTACAAGTATGCTCTGGAAATTAACTTCTCCATGGGACTTGTACCCAACGGAGGATTATTAGTACCGTGTTGGCCATAGGGTGGGCCTGTTATACAGGACAAGGATTAACAGAGTGAGCAAGACTTTCGTCACTATCAGTACGCTCCCGAGCACCCACCAGCGAGTTCGGTTTATAGAGAAATGCCTAAGAATAGTGGCACCATTGACCTACTGACCAAGGAAAGGATTATTACCACCGCATGGCGGAAGAGGCCGCTTTCCGGCTATCCATGCTGGGAAGAAGATCGGGTAGCCAATTCTGCAGTCTCTGGGATGGCCAGAAACTAGGATATAGACACGGTTGGCCGGTTATTGGGCTCCAAAGGGGGTTTTTCAAGGTTTAGGAGAGAAAGACCCGCCACAATTCGACAGCCGCGTCGGCTGTGGCCGCCACAAACGACGCGGTTGCCTAACTGTGGCGCTCATAATGTGGTTTCCTGGTCTCCAATTCTCTAATTTCCAGTGAATCCGAGGATCCTACGCAGCAGGAACGTTCCCAGTGTGTCAGAAGTTGTTCCCTTACAAGTATGCTCTGGAAATTAACTTCTCCATGGGCCTTGTACCCAACGGAGGATTATTAGTACCGTGTTGGCCATAGGGTGGGCCTGTTATACAGGACAAGGATTAACAGAGTGAGCAAGACTTTCGTCACTATCAGTACGCTCCCGAGCACCCACCAGCGAGTTCGGTTTATAGAGAAATGCCTAAGAATAGTGGCACCATTGACCTACTGACCAAGGAAAGGATTATTACCACCGCATGGCGGAAGAGGCCGCTTTCCGGCTATCCATGCTGGGAAGAAGATCGGGTAGCCAATTCTGCAGTCTCTGGGATGGCCAGAAACTAGGATATAGACACGGTTGGCCGGTTATTGGGCTCCAAAGGGGGTTTTTCAAGGTTTAGGAGAGGAAGACCCGCCACAATTCGACAGCCGCGTCGGCTGTGGCCGCCACAAACGACGCGGTTTCCTAACTGTGGCGCTCATATTGTGGTTTCCTGGTCTCCAGTTCTCTAATTTCCAGTGAATCCGAGGATCCTACGCATCAGGAACGTTCCCAGTGTGTCAGAAGCTGTTCCCTTACAAGTATGCTCTGGAAATTAACTTCTCCATGGGCCTTGTACCCAACGGGGGGATTATTAGCACCGTCTTGGCCATAGGGTGGGCCTGTGATACAGGACAAGGATTACCAGAGTGAGCAAGACTGTCGTCACTATCAGTACGCTCCCCAGCCATGCTGGCAAGAAGATCGGGTAGCTAATTCTGCAGTTTCTGGGATGGCCAGAAACTAGGATACAGACACGGTTGGCCGGTTATTGGGCTCCAAGGGGGGTTTTTTAAGGTTTAGAATTGGAACACCCGCCACAATACGACAGCCGCGTCGGCTGTGGCCGCCACAAACGACGCGGTTGCCTAACTGTGGCGCTCATATTGTGGTTTCCTGGTCTCCGCTTCTCTAATTTCCAATGAATCCGAGGATCCTACGCATCAGGAACGTTCCCAGTATGTCAGAAGCTGTTCCCTTACAAGTGTGCTCTGGAAATTAACTTCTCCATGGGCCTTGTACCCAACGGAGGATTATTAGTACCGTGAGGGCCATAGGGTGGGCCTGTGATACAGGACAAGGATTAACAGAGTGAGCAAGACTGTCGTCACTATCAGGATGCTCCCCAGCACCGACCAGGAGGAGGAAGGGGCCGTTTTCCGGCTATCCATGCAGGCAAGAAGATCGGGTAGCTAATTCTGGTGTTTCTGGGATGGCCAGAAACTAGGATACAGACACGGTTTGCCGGTTATTGGGCTCCAAAGGGGGTTTTTCGAGGTTTAGAAGAGGAACACCCGCCACAATTCGACAGCCGCGTCGGCTGTGGCCGCCACAAACGACGCGGTTGCCTAACTGTGGCGCTCATATTGTGGTTTCCTGGTCTCCAGTTCTCTAATTTCCAGTGAATCCGAGGATCCTACGCATCAGGAACGTTCCCAGTGTGTCAGAAGCTGTTCCCTTACAAGTATGCTCTGGAAATTAACTTCTCCATGGGCCTTCGCACCCACCAGGAGGAGGAAGGGGCCGTTTTCCAGCTATCCATGCAGGCAAGAAGATCGGGTAGCTAATTCTGGTGTTTCTGGGATGGCCAGAAACTAGGATACAGACACGGTTTGCCGGTTATTGGGCTCCAAAGGGGGTTTTTCAAGGTTTAGAAGAGGAACACCCGCCACAATTCGACAGCCGCGTCGGCTGTGGCCGCCACAAACGACGCGGTTGCCTAACTGTGGCGCTCGTATTGTGGTTTCCTGGCCTCCAATTCTCTAATTTCCAATGAATCCGAGGATCCTACGCATCAGGAACGTTCCCAGTGTGTCAGAAGCTCTTCCCTTACAACTATGCGCTGGAAATTAACTTCTCCATGGGACTTGTACCCAACGGAGGATTATTAGTACCGTGAGGGCCATAGGGTGGGCCTGTGATACAGGACAAGGATTAACAGAGTGAGCAAGACTGTCGTCACTATCAGGACGCTCCCCAGCACCCACCAGGAGGAGGAAGGGGCCGTTTTCCGGCTATCCATGCAGGCAAGAAGATCGGGTAGCTAATTCTGGTGTTTCTGGGATGGCCAGAAACTAGGATACAGACACGGTTTGCCGGTTATTGGGCTCCAAAGGGGGTTTTTCGAGGTTTAGAAGAGGAACACCCGCCACAATTCGACAGCCGCGTCGGCTGTGGCCGCCACAAACGACGCGGTTGCCTAACTGTGGCGCTCATATTGTGGTTTCCTGGTCTCCAGTTCTCTAATTTCCAGTGAATCCGAGGATCCTACGCATCAGGAACGTTCCCAGTGTGTCAGAAGCTGTTCCCTTACAAGTATGCTCTGGAAATTAACTTCTCCATGGGCCTTCGCACCCACCAGGAGGAGGAAGGGGCCGTTTTCCAGCTATCCATGCAGGCAAGAAGATCGGGTAGCTAATTCTGGTGTTTCTGGGATGGCCAGAAACTAGGATACAGACACGGTTTGCCGGTTATTGGGCTCCAAAGGGGGTTTTTCAAGGTTTAGAAGAGGAACACCCGCCACAATTCGACAGCCGCGTCGGCTGTGGCCGCCACAAACGACGCGGTTGCCTAACTGTGGCGCTCGTATTGTGGTTTCCTGGCCTCCAATTCTCTAATTTCCAATGAATCCGAGGATCCTACGCATCAGGAACGTTCCCAGTGTGTCAGAACCTCTTCCCTTACAACTATGCGCTGGAAATTAACTTCTCCATGGGACTTGTACCCAACGGAGGATTATTAGTACCCTGTGGGCCGTAGGGTGGACCTGTGATACAGGACAAGGATTAACAGAGTGAGCAAGACTTTCGTCACTATCAGTATGCTCCCGAGCACCCACCAGCGAGTTCGGTTTATAGAGAAATGCCTAAGAATAGTGGCACCATTGACCTACTGACCAAGGAAAGGATTATTACCACCGCATGGCGGAAGAGGCCGCTTTCCGGCTATCCATGCTGGGAAGAAGATCGGGTAGCCAATTCTGCAGTCTCTGGGATGGCCAGAAACTAGGATATAGACACGGTTGGCCGGTTATTGGGCTCCAAAGGGGGTTTTTCAAGGTTTAGGAGAGGAAGACCCGCCACAATTCGACAGCCGCGTCGGCTGTGGCCGCCACAAACGACGCGGTTGCCTAACTGTGGCGCTCATAATGTGGTTTCCTGGTCTCCAATTCTCTAATTTCCAGTGAATCCGAGGATCCTACGCAGCAGGAACGTTCCCAGTGTGTCAGAAGCTGTTCCCTTACAAGTATGCTCTGGAAATTAACTTCTCCATGGGCCTTGTACCCAACGGAGGATTATTAGTACCGTGTTGGCCATAGGGTGGGCCTGTTATACAGGACAAGGATTAACAGAGTGAGCAAGACTTTCGTCACTATCAGTACGCTCCCGAGCACCCACCAGCGAGTTCGGTTTATAGAGAAATGCCTAAGAATAGTGGCACCATTGACCTACTGACCAAGGAAAGGATTATTACCACCGCATGGCGGAAGAGGCCGCTTTCCGGCTATCCATGCTGGGAAGAAGATCGGGTAGCCAATTCTGCAGTCTCTGGGATGGCCAGAAACTAGGATATAGACACGGTTGGCCGGTTATTGGGCTCCAAAGGGGGTTTTTCAAGGTTTAGGAGAGGAAGACCCGCCACAATTCGACAGCCGCGTCGGCTGTGGCCGCCACAAACGACGCGGTTGCCTAACTGTGGCGCTCATAATGTGGTTTCCTGGTCTCCAATTCTCTAATTTCCAGTGAATCCGAGGATCCTACGCAGCAGGAACGTTCCCAGTGTGTCAGAAGCTGTTCCCTTACAAGTATGCTCTGGAAATTAACTTCTCCATGGGCCTTGTACCCAACGGGGGGATTATTAGCACCGTCTTGGCCATAGGGTGGGCCTGTGATACAGGACAAGGATTAACAGAGTGAGCAAGACTGTCGTCACTAACAGTACGCTCCCGAGCACCTACCAGCGAGTTCGGTTGATAGAGAAATGCCTAAGAATAGTGGCACCATTGACCTACTGACCAAGGAAAGGATTATTACCACCGCATGGCGGAAGAGGCCGCTTTCCGGCTATCCATGCTGGGAAGAAGATCGGGTAGCCAATTCTGCAGTCTCTGTGATGGCCAGAACCTAGGATATAGATTCGGTTGGCCGGTTATTGGGCTCCAAAGGGGGTTTTTCAAGGTTTAGGAGAGGAAGACCCGCCACAATTCGACAGCCGCGTCGGCTGTGGCCGCCACAAACGACGCGGTTTCCTAACTGTGGCGCTCATATTGTGGTTTCCTGGTCTCCAGTTCTCTAATTTCCAGTGAATCCGAGGATCCTACGCATCAGGAACGTTCCCAGTGTGTCAGAAGCTGTTCCCTTACAAGTATGCTCTGGAAATTAACTTCTCCATGGGCCTTGTACCCAACGGGGGGATTATTAGCACCGTCTTGGCCATAGGGTGGGCCTGTGATACAGGACAAGGATTACCAGAGTGAGCAAGACTGTCGTCACTATCAGTACGCTCCCCAGCCATGCTGGCAAGAAGATCGGGTAGCTAATTCTGCAGTTTCTGGGATGGCCAGAAACTAGGATACAGACACGGTTGGCCGGTTATTGGGCTCCAAGGGGGGTTTTTTAAGGTTTAGAATTGGAACACCCGCCACAATACGACAGCCGCGTCGGCTGTGGCCGCCACAAACGACGCGGTTGCCTAACTGTGGCGCTCATATTGTGGTTTCCTGGTCTCCGCTTCTCTAATTTCCAATGAATCCGAGGATCCTACGCATCAGGAACGTTCCCAGTATGTCAGAAGCTGTTCCCTTACAAGTGTGCTCTGGAAATTAACTTCTCCATGGGCCTTGTACCCAACGGAGGATTATTAGTACCGTGAGGGCCATAGGGTGGGCCTGTGATACAGGACAAGGATTAACAGAGTGAGCAAGACTGTCGTCACTATCAGGACGCTCCCCAGCACCGACCAGGAGGAGGAAGGGGCCGTTTTCCGGCTATCCATGCAGGCAAGAAGATCGGGTAGCTAATTCTGGTGTTTCTGGGATGGCCAGAAACTAGGATACAGACACGGTTTGCCGGTTATTGGGCTCCAAAGGGGGTTTTTCGAGGTTTAGAAGAGGAACACCCGCCACAATACGACAGCCGCGTCGGCTGTGGCCGCCACAAACGACGCGGTTGCCTAACTGTGGCGCTCATATTGTGGTTTCCTGGTCTCCAGTTCTCTAATTTCCAGTGAATCCGAGGATCCTACGCATCAGGAACGTTCCCAGTGTGTCAGAAGCTGTTCCCTTACAAGTATGCTCTGGAAATTAACTTCTCCATGGGCCTTCGCACCCACCAGGAGGAGGAAGGGGCCGTTTTCCAGCTATCCATGCAGGCAAGAAGATCGGGTAGCTAATTCTGGTGTTTCTGGGATGGCCAGAAACTAGGATACAGACACGGTTTGCCGGTTATTGGGCTCCAAAGGGGGTTTTTCAAGGTTTAGAAGAGGAACACCCGCCACAATTCGACAGCCGCGTCGGCTGTGGCCGCCACAAACGACGCGGTTGCCTAACTGTGGCGCTCGTATTGTGGTTTCCTGGCCTCCAATTCTCTAATTTCCAATGAATCCGAGGATCCTACGCATCAGGAACGTTCCCAGTGTGTCAGAAGCTCTTCCCTTACAACTATGCGCTGGAAATTAACTTCTCCATGGGACTTGTACCCAACGGAGGATTATTAGTACCGTGAGGGCCATAGGGTGGGCCTGTGATACAGGACAAGGATTAACAGAGTGAGCAAGACTGTCGTCACTATCAGTACGCTCCCGAGCACCCACCAGCGAGTTCGGTTTATAGAGAAATGCCTAAGAATAGTGGCACCATTGACCTACGGACCAAGGAAAGGATTATTACCACCGCATGGCGGAAGAGGCCGCTTTCCGGCTATCCATGCTGGGAAGAAGATCGGGTAGCCAATTCTGCAGTCTCTGGGATGGCCAGAAACTAGGATACAGACACGGTTGGCCGGTTATTGGGCACCAAAGGGGGTTTTTCAAGGTTTAGAAGAAGAACACCCGCCACAATTCGACAGCCGCGTCGGCTGTGGCCGCCACAAACGACGCGGTTGCCTAACTGTGGCGCTCGTATTGTGGTTTCCTGGCCTCCAATTCTCTAATTTCCAATGAATCCGAGGATCCTACGCATCAGGAACGTTCCCAGTGTGTCAGAAGCTGTTCCCTTACAAGTATGCTCTGGAAATTAACTTCTCCGTGGGACTTGTACCCAACGGAGGATTATTAGTACCGTGAGGGCCATAGGGTGGGCCTGTGATACAGGACAAGGATTAACAGAGTGAGCAAGACTGTCGTCACTATCAGGACGCTCCCCAGCACCCACCAGGAGGAGGAAGGGGCCGTTTTCCGGCTATCCATGCAGGCAAGAAGATCGGGTAGCTAATTCTGGTGTTTCTGGGATGGCCAGAAACTAGGATACAGACACGGTTTGCCGGTTATTGGGCTCCAAAGGGGGTTTTTCGAGGTTTAGAAGAGGAACACCCGCCACAATTCGACAGCCGCGTCGGCTGTGGCCGCCACAAACGACGCGGTTGCCTAACTGTGGCGCTCATATTGTGGTTTCCTGGTCTCCAGTTCTCTAATTTCCAGTGAATCCGAGGATCCTACGCATCAGGAACGTTCCCAGTGTGTCAGAAGCTGTTCCCTTACAAGTATGCTCTGGAAATTAACTTCTCCATGGGCCTTCGCACCCACCAGGAGGAGGAAGGGGCCGTTTTCCAGCTATCCATGCAGGCAAGAAGATCGGGTAGCTAATTCTGGTGTTTCTGGGATGGCCAGAAACTAGGATACAGACACGGTTTGCCGGTTATTGGGCTCCAAAGGGGGTTTTTCAAGGTTTAGAAGAGGAACACCCGCCACAATTCGACAGCCGCTTCGGCTGTGGCCGCCACAAACGACGCGGTTGCCTAACTGTGGCGCTCGTATTGTGGTTTCCTGGCCTCCAATTCTCTAATTTCCAATGAATCCGAGGATCCTACGCATCAGGAACGTTCCCAGTGTGTCAGAAGCTCTTCCCTTACAACTATGCGCTGGAAATTAACTTCTCCATGGGACTTGTACCCAACGGAGGATTATTAGTACCCTGTGGGCCGTAGGGTGGACCTGTGATACAGGACAAGGATTAACAGAGTGAGCAAGACTTTCGTCACTATCAGTACGCTCCCGAGCACGCACCAGCGAGTTCGGTTTATAGAGAAATGCCTAAGAATAGTGGGACCATTGACCTACTGACCAAGGAAAGGATTATTACCACCGCATGGCGGAAGAGGCCGCTTTCCGGCTATCCATGCTGGGAAGAAGATCGGGTAGCCAATTCTGCAGTCTCTGGGATGGCCAGAAACTAGGATACAGACACGGTTTGCCGGTTATTGGGCTCCAAAGGGGGTTTTTCAAGGTTTAGAAGAGGAACACCCGCCACAATTCGACAGCCGCTTCGGCTGTGGCCGCCACAAACGACGCGGTTGCCTAACTGTGGCGCTCGTATTGTGGTTTCCTGGCCTCCACTTCTCTAATTTCCAGTGAATCCGAGGATCCTACGCATCAGGAACGTTCCCAGTGTGTCAGAAGCTGTTCCCTTACAAGTGTGCTCTGGAAATTAACTTCTCCATGGGCCTTGTACCCAACGGGGGGATTATTAGCACCGTCTTGGCCATAGGGTGGGCCTGTGATACAGGACAAGGATTACCAGAGTGACTGTTGTCACTATCAGTACGCTCCCCTGCCATGCTGGCAAGAAGATCGGGTAGCTAATTCTGCAGTTTCTGGGATGGCCAGAAACTAGGATACAGACACGGTTGGCCGGTTATTGGGCTCCAAAGGGGGTTTTTCAAGGTTTAGAAGAGGAACACCCGCCACAATTCGACAGCCGCGTCGGCTGTGGCCGCCACAAACGACGCGGTTGCCTAACTGTGGCGCTGGTATTGTGGTTTCCTGGCCTCCAATTCTCTAATTTCCAATGAATCCGAGGATCCTACGCATCAGGAACGTTCCCAGTGTGTCAGAAGCTGTTCCCTTACAAGTATGCTCTGGAAATTAACTTCTCCGTGGGACTTGTACCCAACGGAGGATTATTAGTACCGTGAGGGCCATAGGGTGGGCCTGTGATACAGGACAAGGATTAACAGAGTGAGCAAGACTGTCGTCACTATCAGGACGCTCCCCAGCACCCACCAGGAGGAGGAAGGGGCCGTTTTCCGGCTATCCATGCAGGCAAGAAGATCGGGTAGCTAATTCTGGTGTTTCTGGGATGGCCAGAAACTAGGATACAGACACGGTTTGCCGGTCATTGGGCTCCAAAGGGGGTTTTTCAAGGTTTAGAAGAGGAACACCCGCCACAATTCGACAGCCGCGTCGGCTGTGGCCGCCACAAACGACGCGGTTGCCTAACTGTGGCGCTCGTATTGTGGTTTCCTGGCCTCCAATTCTCTAATTTCCAATGAATCCGAGGATCCTACGCATCAGGAACGTTCCCAGTGTGTCAGAAGCTGTTCCCTTACAAGTATGCTCTGGAAATTAACTTCTCCGTGGGACTTGTACCCAACGGAGGATTATTAGTACCGTGAGGGCCATAGGGTGGGCCTGTGATACAGGACAAGGATTAACAGAGTGAGCAAGACTGTCGTCACTATCAGGACGCTCCCCAGCACCCACCAGGAGGAGGAAGGGGCCGTTTTCCGGCTATCCATGCAGGCAAGAAGATCGGGTAGCTAATTCTGGTGTTTCTGGGATGGCCAGAAACTAGGATACAGACACGGTTTGCCGGTTATTGGGCTCCAAAGGGGGTTTTTCAAGGTTTAGAAGAGGAACACCCGCCACAATTCGACAGCCGCGTCGGCTGTGGCCGCCACAAACGACGCGGTTGCCTAACTGTGGCGCTCATATTGTGGTTTCCTGGTCTCCAGTTCTCTAATTTCCAGTGAATCCGAGGATCCTACGCATCAGGAACGTTCCCAGTGTGTCAGAAGCTGTTCCCTTACAAGTATGCTCTGGAAATTAACTTCTCCATGGGCCTTCGCACCCACCAGGAGGAGGAAGGGGCCGTTTTCCGGCTATCCATGCAGGCAAGAAGATCGGGTAGCTAATTCTGGTGTTTCTGGGATGGCCAGAAACTAGGATACAGACACGGTTTGCCGGTTATTGGGCTCCAAAGGGGGTTTTTCAAGGTTTAGAAGAGGAACACCCGCCACAATTCGACAGCCGCGTCGGCTGTGGCCGCCACAAACGACGCGGTTGCCTTACTGTGGCGCTCGTATTGTGGTTTCCTGGCCTCCAATTCTCTAATTTCCAATGAATCCGAGGATCCTACGCATCAGGAACGTTCCCAGTGTGTCAGAAGCTGTTCCCTTACAAGTATGCTCTGGAAATTAACTTCTCCGTGGGACTTGTACCCAACGGAGGATTATTAGTACCGTGAGGGCCATAGGGTGGGCCTGTGATACAGGACAAGGATTAACAGAGTGAGCAAGACTGTCGTCACTATCAGGACGCTCCCCAGCACCCACCAGGAGGAGGAAGGGGCCGTTTTCCGGCTATCCATGCAGGCAAGAAGATCGGGTAGCTAATTCTGGTGTTTCTGGGATGGCCAGAAACTAGGATACAGACACGGTTTGCCGGTTATTGGGCTCCAAAGGGGGTTTTTCAAGGCTTAGAAGAGGAACACCCGCCACAATTCGACAGCCGCGTCGGCTGTGGCCGCCACAAACGACGCGGTTGCCTAACTGTGGCGCTCATATTGTGGTTTCCTGGTCTCCAGTTCTCTAATTTCCAGTGAATCCGAGGATCCTACGCATCAGGAACGTTCCCAGTGTGTCAGAAGCTGTTCCCTTTCAAGTATGCTCTGGAAATTAACTTCTCCATGGGCCTTGTACCCAACGGAGGATTATTAGTACCCTGTGGGCCGTAGGGTGGACCTGTGATACAGGACAAGGATTAACAGAGTGAGCAAGACTTTCGTCACTATCAGTACGCTCCCGAGCACCCACCAGCGAGTTCGGTTTATAGAGAAATGCCTAAGAATAGTGGCACCATTGACCTACTGACCAAGGAAAGGATTATTACCACCGCATGGCGGAAGAGGCCGCTTTCCGGCTATCCATGCTGGGAAGAAGATCGGGTAGCCAATTTTGCAGTCTCTGGGATGGCCAGAAACTAGGATATAGACACGGTTGGCCGGTTATTGGGCTCCAAGGGGGGTTTTTTAAGGTTTAGAATTGGAACACCCGCCACAATACGACAGCCGCGTCGGCTGTGGCCGCCACAAACGACGCGGTTGCCTAACTGTGGCGCTCATATTGTGGTTTCCTGGTCTCCACTTCTCTAATTTCCAGTGAATCCGAGGATCCTACGCATCAGGAACGTTCCCAGTGTGTCAGAAGCTGTTCCCTTACAAGTATGCTCTGGAAATTAACTTCTCCATGGGCCTTGTACCCAACGGAGGATTATTAGTACCCTGTGGGCCGTAGGGTGGACCTGTGATACAGGACAAGGATTAACAGAGTGAGCAAGACTTTCGTCACTATCAGGACGCTCCCCAGCACCCACCAGGAGGAGGAAGGGGCCGTTTTCCGGCTATCCATGCAGGCAAGAAGATCGGGTAGCTAATTCTGGTGTTTCTGGGATGGCCAGAAACTAGGATACAGACACGGTTTGCCGGTTATTGGGCTCCAAAGGGGGTTTTTCAAGGTTTAGAAAAGGAACACCCGCCACAATTCGACAGCCGCGTCGGCTGTGGCCGCCACAAACGACGCGGTTGCCTAACTGTGGCGCTCATATTGTGGTTTCTTGGTCTCCAGTTCTCTAATTTCCAGTGAATCCGAGGATCCTACGCATCAGGAACGTTCCCAGTGTGTCAGAAGCTGTTCCCTTTCAAGTATGCTCTGGAAATTAACTTCTCCATGGGCCTTGTACCCAACGGAGGATTATTAGTACCCTGTGGGCCGTAGGGTGGACCTGTGATACAGGACAAGGATTAACAGAGTGAGCAAGACTTTCGTCACTATCAGTACGCTCCCGAGCACCCACCAGCGAGTTCGGTTTATAGAGAAATGCCTAAGAATAGTGGCACCATTGACCTACTGACCAAGGAAAGGATTATTACCACCGCATGGCGGAAGAGGCCGCTTTCCGGCTATCCATGCTGGGAAGAAGATCGGGTAGCCAATTTTGCAGTCTCTGGGATGGCCAGAAACTAGGATATAGACACGGTTGGCCGGTTATTGGGCTCCAAGGGGGGTTTTTTAAGGTTTAGAATTGGAACACCCGCCACAATACGACAGCCGCGTCGGCTGGGGCCGCCACAAACGACGCGGTTGCCTAACTGTGGCGCTCATATTGTGGTTTCCTGGTCTCCACTTCTCTAATTTCCAGTGAATCCGAGGATCCTACGCATCAGGAACGTTCCCAGTGTGTCAGAAGCTGTTCCCTTACAAGTATGCTCTGGAAATTAACTTCTCCATGGGCCTTGTACCCAACGGAGGATTATTAGTACCCTGTGGGCCGTAGGGTGGACCTGTGATACAGGACAAGGATTAACAGAGTGAGCAAGACTTTCGTCACTATCAGTACGCTCCCGAGCACCCACCAGGAGGAGGAAGGGGCCGTTTTCCGGCTATCCATGCAGGCAAGAAGATCGGGTAGCTAATTCTGGTGTTTCTGGGATGGCCAGAAACTAGGATACAGACACGGTTTGCCGGTTATTGGGCTCCAAAGGGGGTTTTTCAAGGTTTAGAAGAGGAACACCCGCCACAATTCGACAGCCGCGTCGGCTGTGGCCGCCACAAACGACGCGGTTGCCTAACTGTGGCGCTCATATTGTGGTTTCCTGGTCTCCAGTTCTCTAATTTCCAGTGAATCCGAGGATCCTACGCATCAGGAACGTTCCCAGTGTGTCAGAAGCTGTTCCCTTTCAAGTATGCTCTGGAAATTAACTTCTCCATGGGCCTTGTACCCAACGGAGGATTATTAGTACCCTGTGGGCCGTAGGGTGGACCTGTGATACAGGACAAGGATTAACAGAGTGAGCAAGACTTTCGTCACTATCAGTACGCTCCCGAGCACCCACCAGCGAGTTCGGTTTATAGAGAAATGCCTAAGAATAGTGGCACCATTGACCTACTGACCAAGGAAAGGATTATTACCACCGCATGGCGGAAGAGGCCGCTTTCCGGCTATCCATGCTGGGAAGAAGATCGGGTAGCCAATTTTGCAGTCTCTGGGATGGCCAGAAACTAGGATATAGACACGGTTGGCCGGTTATTGGGCTCCAAGGGGGGTTTTTTAAGGTTTAGAATTGGAACACCCGCCACAATACGACAGCCGCGTCGGCTGTGGCCGCCACAAACGACGCGGTTGCCTAACTGTGGCGCTCATATTGTGGTTTCCTGGTCTCCACTTCTCTAATTTCCAGTGAATCCGAGGATCCTACGCATCAGGAACGTTCCCAGTGTGTCAGAAGCTGTTCCCTTACAAGTATGCTCTGGAAATTAACTTCTCCATGGGCCTTGTACCCAACGGAGGATTATTAGTACCCTGTGGGCCGTAGGGTGGACCTGTGATACAGGACAAGGATTAACAGAGTGAGCAAGACTTTCGTCACTATCAGGACGCTCCCCAGCACCCACCAGGAGGAGGAAGGGGCCGTTTTCCGGCTATCCATGCAGGCAAGAAGATCGGGTAGCTGATTCTGGTGTTTCTGGGATGGCCAGAAACTAGGATACAGACACGGTTTGCCGGTTATTGGGCTCCAAAGGGGGTTTTTCAAGGTTTAGAAGAGGAACACCCGCCACAATTCGACAGCCGCGTCGGCTGTGGCCGCCACAAACGACGCGGTTGCCTAACTGTGGCGCTCATATTGTGGTTTCCTGGTCTCCAGTTCTCTAATTTCCAGTGAATCCGAGGATCCTACGCATCAGGAACGTTCCCAGTGTGTCAGAAGCTGTTCCCTTACAAGTATGCTCTGGAAATTAACTTCTCCATGGGCCTTGTACCCAACGGAGGATTATTAGTACCCTGTGGGCCGTAGGGTGGACCTGTGATACAGGACAAGGATTAACAGAGTGAGCAAGACTTTCGTCACTATCAGTACGCTCCCGAGCACCCACCAGGAGGAGGAAGGGGCCGTTTTCCGGCTATCCATGCAGGCAAGAAGATCGGGTAGCTAATTCTGGTGTTTCTGGGATGGCCAGAAACTAGGATACAGACACGGTTTGCCGGTTATTGGGCTCCAAAGGGGGTTTTTCAAGGTTTAGAAGAGGAACACCCGCCACAATTCGACAGCCGCGTCGGCTGTGGCCGCCACAAACGACGCGGTTGCCTAACTGTGGCGCTCATATTGTGGTTTCCTGGTCTCCAGTTCTCTAATTTCCAGTGAATCCGAGGATCCTACGCATCAGGAACGTTCCCAGTGTGTCAGAAGCTGTTCCCTTTCAAGTATGCTCTGGAAATTAACTTCTCCATGGGCCTTGTACCCAACGGAGGATTATTAGTACCCTGTGGGCCGTAGGGTGGACCTGTGATACAGGACAAGGATTAACAGAGTGAGCAAGACTTTCGTCACTATCAGTACGCTCCCGAGCACCCACCAGCGAGTTCGGTTTATAGAGAAATGCCTAAGAATAGTGGCACCATTGACCTACTGACCAAGGAAAGGATTATTACCACCGCATGGCGGAAGAGGCCGCTTTCCGGCTATCCATGCTGGGAAGAAGATCGGGTAGCCAATTCTGCAGTCTCTGGGATGGCCAGAAACTAGGATACAGACACGGTTTGCCGGTTATTGGGCTCCAAAGGGGGTTTTTCAAGGTTTAGAAGAGGAACACCCGCCACAATTCGACAGCCGCTTCGGCTGTGGCCGCCACAAACGACGCGGTTGCCTAACTGTGGCGCTCGTATTGTGGTTTCCTGGCCTCCACTTCTCTAATTTCCAGTGAATCCGAGGATCCTACGCATCAGGAACGTTCCCAGTGTGTCAGAAGCTGTTCCCTTACAAGTGTGCTCTGGAAATTAACTTCTCCATGGGCCTTGTACCCAACGGGGGGATTATTAGCACCGTCTTGGCCATAGGGTGGGCCTGTGATACAGGACAAGGATTACCAGAGTGACTGTTGTCACTATCAGTACGCTCCCCTGCCATGCTGGCAAGAAGATCGGGTAGCTAATTCTGCAGTTTCTGGGATGGCCAGAAACTAGGATACAGACACGGTTGGCCGGTTATTGGGCTCCAAAGGGGGTTTTTCAAGGTTTAGAAGAGGAACACCCGCCACAATTCGACAGCCGCGTCGGCTGTGGCCGCCACAAACGACGCGGTTGCCTAACTGTGGCGCTCGTATTGTGGTTTCCTGGCCTCCAATTCTCTAATTTCCAATGAATCCGAGGATCCTACGCATCAGGAACGTTCCCAGTGTGTCAGAAGCTGTTCCCTTACAAGTATGCTCTGGAAATTAACTTCTCCGTGGGACTTGTACCCAACGGAGGATTATTAGTACCGTGAGGGCCATAGGGTGGGCCTGTGATACAGGACAAGGATTAACAGAGTGAGCAAGACTGTCGTCACTATCAGGACGCTCCCCAGCACCCACCAGGAGGAGGAAGGGGCCGTTTTCCGGCTATCCATGCAGGCAAGAAGATCGGGTAGCTAATTCTGGTGTTTCTGGGATGGCCAGAAACTAGGATACAGACACGGTTTGCCGGTTATTGGGCTCCAAAGGGGGTTTTTCGAGGTTTAGAAGAGGAACACCCGCCACAATTCGACAGCCGCGTCGGCTGTGGCCGCCACAAACGACGCGGTTGCCTAACTGTGGCGCTCATATTGTGGTTTCCTGGTCTCCAGTTCTCTAATTTCCAGTGAATCCGAGGATCCTACGCATCAGGAACGTTCCCAGTGTGTCAGAAGCTGTTCCCTTACAAGTATGCTCTGGAAATTAACTTCTCCATGGGCCTTCGCACCCACCAGGAGGAGGAAGGGGCCGTTTTCCAGCTATCCATGCAGGCAAGAAGATCGGGTAGCTAATTCTGGTGTTTCTGGGATGGCCAGAAACTAGGATACAGACACGGTTTGCCGGTTATTGGGCTCCAAAGGGGGTTTTTCAAGGTTTAGAAGAGGAACACCCGCCACAATTCGACAGCCGCGTCGGCTGTGGCCGCCACAAACGACGCGGTTGCCTAACTGTGGCGCTCGTATTGTGGTTTCCTGGCCTCCAATTCTCTAATTTCCAATGAATCCGAGGATCCTACGCATCAGGAACGTTCCCAGTGTGTCAGAAGCTCTTCCCTTACAACTATGCGCTGGAAATTAACTTCTCCATGGGACTTGTACCCAACGGAGGATTATTAGTACCCTGTGGGCCGTAGGGTGGACCTGTGATACAGGACAAGGATTAACAGAGTGAGCAAGACTTTCGTCACTATCAGTACGCTCCCGAGCACCCACCAGCGAGTTCGGTTTATAGAGAAATGCCTAAGAATAGTGGCACCATTGACCTACTGACCAAGGAAAGGATTATTACCACCGCATGGCGGAAGAGGCCGCTTTCCGGCTATCCATGCTGGGAAGAAGATCGGGTAGCCAATTCTGCAGTCTCTGGGATGGCCAGAAACTAGGATACAGACACGGTTTGCCGGTTATTGGGCTCCAAAGGGGGTTTTTCAAGGTTTAGAAGAGGAACACCCGCCACAATTCGACAGCCGCTTCGGCTGTGGCCGCCACAAACGACGCGGTTGCCTAACTGTGGCGCTCGTATTGTGGTTTCCTGGCCTCCAATTCTCTAATTTCCAATGAATCCGAGGATCCTACGCATCAGGAACGTTCCCAGTGTGTCAGAAGCTCTTCCCTTACAACTATGCGCTGGAAATTAACTTCTCCATGGGACTTGTACCCAACGGAGGATTATTAGTACCCTGTGGGCCGTAGGGTGGACCTGTGATACAGGACAAGGATTAACAGAGTGAGCAAGACTTTCGTCACTATCAGTACGCTCCCGAGCACCCACCAGCGAGTTCGGTTTATAGAGAAATGCCTAAGAATAGTGGCACCATTGACCTACTGACCAAGGAAAGGATTATTACCACCGCATGGCGGAAGAGGCCGCTTTCCGGCTATCCATGCTGGGAAGAAGATCGGGTAGCCAATTCTGCAGTCTCTGGGATGGCCAGAAACTAGGATACAGACACGGTTTGCCGGTTATTGGGCTCCAAAGGGGGTTTTTCAAGGTTTAGAAGAGGAACACCCGCCACAATTCGACAGCCGCTTCGGCTGTGGCCGCCACAAACGACGCGGTTGCCTAACTGTGGCGCTCGTATTGTGGTTTCCTGGCCTCCAATTCTCTAATTTCCAATGAATCCGAGGATCCTACGCATCAGGAACGTTCCCAGTGTGTCAGAAGCTCTTCCCTTACAACTATGCGCTGGAAATTAACTTCTCCATGGGACTTGTACCCAACGGAGGATTATTAGTACCCTGTGGGCCGTAGGGTGGACCTGTGATACAGGACAAGGATTAACAGAGTGAGCAAGACTTTCGTCACTATCAGTACGCTCCCGAGCACCCACCAGCGAGTTCGGTTTATAGAGAAATGCCTAAGAATAGTGGCACCATTGACCTACTGACCAAGGAAAGGATTATTACCACCGCATGGCGGAAGAGGCCGCTTTCCGGCTATCCATGCTGGGAAGAAGATCGGGTAGCCAATTCTGCAGTCTCTGGGATGGCCAGAAACTAGGATACAGACACGGTTTGCCGGTTATTGGGCTCCAAAGGGGGTTTTTCAAGGTTTAGAAGAGGAACACCCGCCACAATTCGACAGCCGCTTCGGCTGTGGCCGCCACAAACGACGCGGTTGCCTAACTGTGGCGCTCGTATTGTGGTTTCCTGGCCTCCAATTCTCTAATTTCCAATGAATCCGAGGATCCTACGCATCAGGAACGTTCCCAGTGTGTCAGAAGCTCTTCCCTTACAACTATGCGCTGGAAATTAACTTCTCCATGGGACTTGTACCCAACGGAGGATTATTAGTACCCTGTGGGCCGTAGGGTGGACCTGTGATACAGGACAAGGATTAACAGAGTGAGCAAGACTTTCGTCACTATCAGTACGCTCCCGAGCACCCACCAGCGAGTTCGGTTTATAGAGAAATGCCTAAGAATAGTGGCACCATTGACCTACTGACCAAGGAAAGGATTATTACCACCGCATGGCGGAAGAGGCCGCTTTCCGGCTATCCATGCTGGGAAGAAGATCGGGTAGCCAATTCTGCAGTCTCTGGGATGGCCAGAAACTAGGATACAGACACGGTTTGCCGGTTATTGGGCTCCAAAGGGGGTTTTTCAAGGTTTAGAAGAGGAACACCCGCCACAATTCGACAGCCGCTTCGGCTGTGGCCGCCACAAACGACGCGGTTGCCTAACTGTGGCGCTCGTATTGTGGTTTCCTGGCCTCCAATTCTCTAATTTCCAATGAATCCGAGGATCCTACGCATCAGGAACGTTCCCAGTGTGTCAGAAGCTCTTCCCTTACAACTATGCGCTGGAAATTAACTTCTCCATGGGACTTGTACCCAACGGAGGATTATTAGTACCCTGTGGGCCGTAGGGTGGACCTGTGATACAGGACAAGGATTAACAGAGTGAGCAAGACTTTCGTCACTATCAGTACGCTCCCGAGCACCCACCAGCGAGTTCGGTTTATAGAGAAATGCCTAAGAATAGTGGCACCATTGACCTACTGACCAAGGAAAGGATTATTACCACCGCATGGCGGAAGAGGCCGCTTTCCGGCTATCCATGCTGGGAAGAAGATCGGGTAGCCAATTCTGCAGTCTCTGGGATGGCCAGAAACTAGGATACAGACACGGTTTGCCGGTTATTGGGCTCCAAAGGGGGTTTTTCAAGGTTTAGAAGAGGAACACCCGCCACAATTCGACAGCCGCTTCGGCTGTGGCCGCCACAAACGACGCGGTTGCCTAACTGTGGCGCTCGTATTGTGGTTTCCTGGCCTCCACTTCTCTAATTTCCAGTGAATCCGAGGATCCTACGCATCAGGAACGTTCCCAGTGTGTCAGAAGCTGTTCCCTTACAAGTGTGCTCTGGAAATTAACTTCTCCATGGGCCTTGTACCCAACGGGGGGATTATTAGCACCGTCTTGGCCATAGGGTGGGCCTGTGATACAGGACAAGGATTACCAGAGTGACTGTTGTCACTATCAGTACGCTCCCCTGCCATGCTGGCAAGAAGATCGGGTAGCTAATTCTGCAGTTTCTGGGATGGCCAGAAACTAGGATACAGACACGGTTGGCCGGTTATTGGGCTCCAAAGGGGGTTTTTCAAGGTTTAGAAGAGGAACACCCGCCACAATTCGACAGCCGCTTCGGCTGTGGCCGCCACAAACGACGCGGTTGCCTAACTGTGGCGCTCGTATTGTGGTTTCCTGGCCTCCAATTCTCTAATTTCCAATGAATCCGAGGATCCTACGCATCAGGAACGTTCCCAGTGTGTCAGAAGCTGTTCCCTTACAAGTATGCTCTGGAAATTAACTTCTCCGTGGGACTTGTACCCAACGGAGGATTATTAGTACCGTGAGGGCCATAGGGTGGGCCTGTGATACAGGACAAGGATTAACAGAGTGAGCAAGACTGTCGTCACTATCAGGACGCTCCCCAGCACCCACCAGGAGGAGGAAGGGGCCGTTTTCCGGCTATCCATGCAGGCAAGAAGATCGGGTAGCTAATTCTGGTGTTTCTGGGATGGCCAGAAACTAGGATACAGACACGGTTTGCCGGTTATTGGGCTCCAAAGGGGGTTTTTCAAGGTTTAGAAGAGGAACACCCGCCACAATTCGACAGCCGCGTCGGCTGTGGCCGCCACAAACGACGCGGTTGCCTAACTGTGGCGCTCGTATTGTGGTTTCCTGGCCTCCAATTCTCTAATTTCCAATGAATCCGAGGATCCTACGCATCAGGAACGTTCCCAGTGTGTCAGAAGCTGTTCCCTTACAAGTATGCTCTGGAAATTAACTTCTCCGTGGGACTTGTACCCAACGGAGGATTATTAGTACCGTGAGGGCCATAGGGTGGGCCTGTGATACAGGACAAGGATTAACAGAGTGAGCAAGACTGTCGTCACTATCAGGACGCTCCCCAGCACCCACCAGGAGGAGGAAGGGGCCGTTTTCCGGCTATCCATGCAGGCAAGAAGATCGGGTAGCTAATTCTGGTGTTTCTGGGATGGCCAGAAACTAGGATACAGACACGGTTTGCCGGTTATTGGGCTCCAAAGGGGGTTTTTCAAGGTTTAGAAGAGGAACACCCGCCACAATTCGACAGCCGCGTCGGCTGTGGCCGCCACAAACGACGCGGTTGCCTAACTGTGGCGCTCATATTGTGGTTTCCTGGTATCCAGTTCTCTAATTTCCAGTGAATCCGAGGATCCTACGCATCAGGAACGTTCCCAGTGTGTCAGAAGCTGTTCCCTTACAAGTATGCTCTGGAAATTAACTTCTCCATGGGCCTTCGCACCCACCAGGAGGAGGAAGGGGCCGTTTTCCGGCTATCCATGCAGGCAAGAAGATCGGGTAGCTAATTCTGGTGTTTCTGGGATGGCCAGAAACTAGGATACAGACACGGTTTGCCGGTTATTGGGCTCCAAAGGGGGTTTTTCAAGGTTTAGAAGAGGAACACCCGCCACAATTCGACAGCCGCGTCGGCTGTGGCCGCCACAAACGACGCGGTTGCCTAACTGTGGCGCTCGTATTGTGGTTTCCTGGCCTCCAATTCTCTAATTTCCAATGAATCCGAGGATCCTACGCATCAGGAACGTTCCCAGTGTGTCAGAAGCTGTTCCCTTACAAGTATGCTCTGGAAATTAACTTCTCCGTGGGACTTGTACCCAACGGAGGATTATTAGTACCGTGAGGGCCATAGGGTGGGCCTGTGATACAGGACAAGGATTAACAGAGTGAGCAAGACTGTCGTCACTATCAGGACGCTCCCCAGCACCCACCAGGAGGAGGAAGGGGCCGTTTTCCGGCTATCCATGCAGGCAAGAAGATCGGGTAGCTAATTCTGGTGTTTCTGGGATGGCCAGAAACTAGGATACAGACACGGTTTGCCGGTTATTGGGCTCCAAAGGGGGTTTTTCAAGGTTTAGAAGAGGAACACCCGCCACAATTCGACAGCCGCGTCGGCTGTGGCCGCCACAAACGACGCGGTTGCCTAACTGTGGCGCTCATATTGTGGTTTCCTGGTCTCCAGTTCTCTAATTTCCAGTGAATCCGAGGATCCTACGCATCAGGAACGTTCCCAGTGTGTCAGAAGCTGTTCCCTTTCAAGTATGCTCTGGAAATTAACTTCTCCATGGGCCTTGTACCCAACGGAGGATTATTAGTACCCTGTGGGCCGTAGGGTGGACCTGTGATACAGGACAAGGATTAACAGAGTGAGCAAGACTTTCGTCACTGTCAGTACGCTCCCGAGCACCCACCAGCGAGTTCGGTTTATAGAGAAATGCCTAAGAATAGTGGCACCATTGACCTACTGACCAAGGAAAGGATTATTACCACCGCATGGCGGAAGAGGCCGCTTTCCGGCTATCCATGCTGGGAAGAAGATCGGGTAGCCAATTTTGCAGTCTCTGGGATGGCCAGAAACTAGGATATAGACACGGTTGGCCGGTTATTGGGCTCCAAGGGGGGTTTTTTAAGGTTTAGAATTGGAACACCCGCCACAATACGACAGCCGCGTCGGCTGTGGCCGCCACAAACGACGCGGTTGCCTAACTGTGGCGCTCATATTGTGGTTTCCTGGTCTCCACTTCTCTAATTTCCAGTGAATCCGAGGATCCTACGCATCAGGAACGTTCCCAGTGTGTCAGAAGCTGTTCCCTTACAAGTATGCTCTGGAAATTAACTTCTCCATGGGCCTTGTACCCAACGGAGGATTATTAGTACCCTGTGGGCCGTAGGGTGGACCTGTGATACAGGACAAGGATTAACAGAGTGAGCAAGACTTTCGTCACTATCAGGACGCTCCCCAGCACCCACCAGGAGGAGGAAGGGGCCGTTTTCCGGCTATCCATGCAGGCAAGAAGATCGGGTAGCTAATTCTGGTGTTTCTGGGATGGCCAGAAACTAGGATACAGACACATTTTGCCGGTTATTGGGCTCCAAAGGGGGTTTTTCAAGGTTTAGAAGAGGAACACCCGCCACAATTCGACAGCCGCGTCGGCTGTGGCCGCCACAAACGACGCGGTTGCCTAACT
This sequence comes from Oscheius dolichura, assembly GCA_932521035.1. NCBI lineage: Eukaryota > Metazoa > Nematoda > Chromadorea > Rhabditida > Rhabditidae > Oscheius > Oscheius dolichura. Next base: position 1,071,353 of record OW051497.1, on the reverse strand, counting down.
GTGGCGCTCGTATTGTGGTTTCCTGGCCTCCAATTCTCTAATTTCCAATGAATCCGAGGATCCTACGCATCAGGAACGTTCCCAGTGTGTCAGAAGCTCTTCCCTTACAACTATGCGCTGGAAATTAACTTCTCCATGGGACTTGTACCCAACGGAGGATTATTAGTACCCTGTGGGCCGTAGGGTGGACCTGTGATACAGGACAAGGATTAACAGAGTGAGCAAGACTTTCGTCACTATCAGTACGCTCCCGAGCACCCACCAGCGAGTTCGGTTTATAGAGAAATGCCTAAGAATAGTGGCACCATTGACCTACTGACCAAGGAAAGGATTATTACCACCGCATGGCGGAAGAGGCCGCTTTCCGGCTATCCATGCTGGGAAGAAGATCGGGTAGCCAATTTTGCAGTCTCTGGGATGGCCAGAAACTAGGATATAGACACGGTTGGCCGGTTATTGGGCTCCAAGGGGGGTTTTTTAAGGTTTAGAATTGGAACACCCGCCACAATACGACAGCCGCGTCGGCTGTGGCCGCCACAAACGACGCGGTTGCCTAACTGTGGCGCTCATATTGTGGTTTCCTGGTCTCCACTTCTCTAATTTCCAGTGAATCCGAGGATCCTACGCATCAGGAACGTTCCCAGTGTGTCAGAAGCTGTTCCCTTACAAGTATGCTCTGGAAATTAACTTCTCCATGGGCCTTGTACCCAACGGAGGATTATTAGTACCCTGTGGGCCGTAGGGTGGACCTGTGATACAGGACAAGGATTAACAGAGTGAGCAAGACTTTCGTCACTATCAGGACGCTCCCCAGCACCCACCAGGAGGAGGAAGGGGCCGTTTTCCGGCTATCCATGCAGGCAAGAAGATCGGGTAGCTAATTCTGGTGTTTCTGGGATGGCCAGAAACTAGGATACAGACACGGTTTGCCGGTTATTGGGCTCCAAAGGGGGTTTTTCAAGGTTTAGAAGAGGAACACCCGCCACAATTCGACAGCCGCGTCGGCTGTGGCCGCCACAAACGACGCGGTTGCCTAACTGTGGCGCTCATATTGTGGTTTCCTGGTCTCCAGTTCTCTAATTTCCAGTGAATCCGAGGATCCTACGCATCAGGAACGTTCCCAGTGTGTCAGAAGCTGTTCCCTTACAAGTATGCTCTGGAAATTAACTTCTCCATGGGCCTTGTACCCAACGGAGGATTATTAGTACCCTGTGGGCCGTAGGGTGGACCTGTGATACAGGACAAGGATTAACAGAGTGAGCAAGACTTTCGTCACTATCAGGACGCTCCCCAGCACCCACCAGGAGGAGGAAGGGGCCGTTTTCCGGCTATCCATGCAGGCAAGAAGATCGGGTAGCTAATTCTGGTGTTTCTGGGATGGCCAGAAACTAGGATACAGACACGGTTTGCCGGTTATTGGGCTCCAAAGGGGGTTTTTCAAGGTTTAGAAGAGGAACACCCGCCACAATTCGACAGCCGCGTCGGCTGTGGCCGCCACAAACGACGCGGTTGCCTAACTGTGGCGCTCATATTGTGGTTTCCTGGTCTCCAGTTCTCTAATTTCCAGTGAATCCGAGGATCCTACGCATCAGGAACGTTCCCAGTGTGTCAGAAGCTGTTCCCTTTCAAGTATGCTCTGGAAATTAACTTCTCCATGGGCCTTGTACCCAACGGAGGATTATTAGTACCCTGTGGGCCGTAGGGTGGACCTGTGATACAGGACAAGGATTAACAGAGTGAGCAAGACTTTCGTCACTATCAGTACGCTCCCGAGCACCCACCAGCGAGTTCGGTTTATAGAGAAATGCCTAAGAATAGTGGCACCATTGACCTACTGACCAAGGAAAGGATTATTACCACCGCATGGCGGAAGAGGCCGCTTTCCGGCTATCCATGCTGGGAAGAAGATCGGGTAGCCAATTTTGCAGTCTCTGGGATGGCCAGAAACTAGGATATAGACACGGTTGGCCGGTTATTGGGCTCCAAGGGGGGTTTTTTAAGGTTTAGAATTGGAACACCCGCCACAATACGACAGCCGCGTCGGCTGTGGCCGCCACAAACGACGCGGTTGCCTAACTGTGGCGCTCATATTGTGGTTTCCTGGTCTCCACTTCTCTAATTTCCAGTGAATCCGAGGATCCTACGCATCAGGAACGTTCCCAGTGTGTCAGAAGCTGTTCCCTTACAAGTATGCTCTGGAAATTAACTTCTCCATGGGCCTTGTACCCAACGGAGGATTATTAGTACCCTGTGGGCCGTAGGGTGGACCTGTGATACAGGACAAGGATTAACAGAGTGAGCAAGACTTTCGTCACTATCAGGACGCTCCCCAGCACCCACCAGCGAGTTCGGTTTATAGAGAAATGCCTAAGAATAGTGGCACCATTGACCTACTGACCAAGGAAAGGATTATTACCACCGCATGGCGGAAGAGGCCGCTTTCCGGCTATGCATGCTGGGAAGAAGATCGGGTAGCCAATTCTGCAGTCTCTGGGATGGCCAGAAACTAGGATATAGACACGGTTGGCCGGTTATTGGGCTCCAAGGGGGGTTTTTTAAGATTTAGAATTGGAACACCCGCCACAATACGACAGCCGCGTCGGCTGTGGCCGCCACAAACGACGCGGTTGCCTAACTATGGCGCTCATATTGTGGTTTCCTGGTCTCCACTTCTCTAATTTCCAGTGAATCCGAGGATCCTACGCATCAGGAACGCTCCCAGTGTGTCAGAAGCTGTTCCCTTACAAGTGTGCTCTGGAAATTAACTTCTCCATGGGCCTTGTACCCAACGGGGGGATTATTAGCACCGTCTTGGCCATAGGGTGGGCCTGTGATACAGGACAAGGATTACCAGAGTGAGCAAGACTGTCGTCACTATCAGTACGCTCCCCAGCCATGCTGGCAAGAAGATCGGGTAGCTAATTCTGCAGTTTCTGGGATGGCCAGAAACTAGGATATAGACTCGGTTGGCCGGTTATTGGGCTCCAAAGGGGGTTTTTTAAGGTTTAGGAGAGGAAGACCCGCCACAGTTCGACAGCCGCTTCGGCTGTGGCCGCCACAAACGACGCGGTTGCCTAACTGTGGCGCTCATAATGTGGTTTCCTGGTCTCCAATTCTCTAATTTCCAGTGAATCCGAGGATCCTACGCATCAGGAACGTTCCCAGTGTGTCAGCAGCTGTTCCCTTACAAGTATGCTCTGGAAATTAACTTCTCCATGGGCCTTGTACCCAACGGGGGGATTATTAGCACCGTCTTGGCCATAGGGTGGGCCTGTGATACAGGACAAGGATTACCAGAGTGAGCAAGACTGTCGTCACTATCAGTACGCTCCCCAGCCATGCTGGCAAGAAGATCGGGTAGCTAATTCTGCAGTCTCTGGGATGGCCAGAAACTAGGATACAGACACGGTTTGCCGGTTATTGGGCTCCAAAGGGGGTTTTTCAAGGTTTAGAAGAGGAACACCCGCCACAATTCGACAGCCGCTTCGGCTGTGGCCGCCACAAACGACGCGGTTGCCTAACTGTGGCGCTCATAATGTGGTTTCCTGGTCTCCAATTCTCTAATTTCCAGTGAATCCGAGGATCCTACGCATCAGGAACGTTCCCAGTGTGTCAGAAGCTGTTCCCTTACAAGTATGCTCTGGAAATTAACTTCTCCATGGGCCTTGTACCCAACGGGGGGATTATTAGCACCGTCTTGGCCATTGGGTGGGCCGGTGATACAGGACAAGGATTACCAGAGTGAGCAAGACTGTCGTCACTATCAGTACGCTCCCCAGCCATGCTGGCAAGAAGATCGGGTAGCTAATTCTGCAGTTTCTGGGATGGCCAGAAACTAGGATACAGACACGGTTTGCCGGTTATTGGGCTCCAAAGGGGGTTTTTCAAGGTTTAGAAGAGGAACACCCGCCACAATACGACAGCCGCGTCGGCTGGGGCCGCCACAAACGACGCGGTTGCCTAACTGTGGCGCTCGTATTGTGGTTTCCTGGCCTCCAATTCTCTAATTTCCAATGAGTCCGAGGATCCTACGCATCAGGAACGTTCCCAGTGTGTCAGAAGCTGTTCCCTTACAAGTATGCTCTGGAAATTAACTTCTCCATGGGCCTTGTACCCAACGGGGGGATTATTAGCACCGTCTTGGCCATAGGGTGGGCCTGTGATACAGGACAAGGATTAACAGAGTGAGCAAGACTTTCGTCACTATCAGTACGCTCCCGAGCACCCACCAGCGGGTTCGGTTTATAGAGAAATGCCTAAGAATAGTGGCACCATTGACCTACTGACCAAGGAAAGGATTATTACCACCGCATGGCGGAAGAGGCCGCTTTCCGGCTATCCATGCTGGCAAGAAGATCGAGTAGCTAATTCTGCAGTCTCTGGGATGGCCAGAAACTAGGATACAGACACGGTTTGCCGGTTATTGGGCTCCAAGGGGGGTTTTTTAAGGTTTAGAATTGGAACACCCGCCACAATACGACAGCCGCGTCGGCTGTGGCCGCCACAAACGACGCGGTTGCCTAACTATGGCGCTCATATTGTGGTTTCCTGGTCTCCAGTTCTCTAATTTCCAGTGAATCCGAGGATCCTACGCATCAGGAACGTTCCTAGTGTGTCAGAAGCTGTTCCCTTACAAGTATGCTCTGGAAATTAACTTCTCCATGGGACTTGTACCCAACGGAGGATTATTAGTACCGTGTTGGCCATAGGGTGAGCCTGTGATACAGGACAAGGATTAACAGAGTGAGCAAGACTTTCGTCACTATCAGTACGCTCCCGAGCACCCACCAGCGAGTTCGGTTTATAGAGAAATGCCTAAGAATAGTGGCACCATTGACCTACTGACCAAGGAAAGGATTATTACCACCGCATGGCGGAAGAGGCCGCTTTCCGGCTATGCATGCTGGGAAGAAGATCGGGTAGCCAATTCTGCAGTCTCTGGGATGGCCAGAAACTAGGATATAGACACGGTTGGCCGGTTATTGGGCTCCAAGGGGGGTTTTTTAAGGTTTAGAATTGGAACACCCGCCACAATACGACAGCCGCGTCGGCTGTGGCCGCCACAAACGACGCGGTTGCCTAACTATGGCGCTCATATTGTGGTTTCCTGGTCTCCACTTCTCTAATTTCCAGTGAATCCGAGGATCCTACGCATCAGGAACGTTCCCAGTGTGTCAGAAGCTGTTCCCTTACAAGTGTGCTCTGGAAATTAACTTCTCCATGGGCCTTGTACCCAACGGGGGGATTATTAGCACCGTCTTGGCCATTGGGTGGGCCGGTGATACAGGACAAGGATTACCAGAGTGAGCAAGACTGTCGTCACTATCAGTACGCTCCCCAGCCATGCTGGCAAGAAGATCGGGTAGCTAATTCTGCAGTTTCTGGGATGGCCAGAAACTAGGATATAGACTCGGTTGGCCGGTTATTGGGCTCCAAAGGGGGTTTTTTAAGGTTTAGGAGAGGAAGACCCGCCACAGTTCGACAGCCGCGTCGGCTGTGGCCGCCACAAACGACGCGGTTGCCTAACTGTGGCGCTCATAATGTGGTTTCCTGGTCTCCAATTCTCTAATTTCCAGTGAATCCGAGGATCCTACGCATCAGGAACGTTCCCAGTGTGTCAGAAGCTGTTCCCTTACAAGTATGCTCTGGAAATTAACTTCTCCATGGGCCTTGTACCCAACGGGGGGATTATTAGCACCGTCTTGGCCATTGGGTGGGCCGGTGATACAGGACAAGGATTACCAGAGTGAGCAAGACTGTCGTCACTATCAGTACGCTCCCCAGCCATGCTGGCAAGAAGATCGGGTAGCTAATTCTGCAGTTTCTGGGATGGCCAGAAACTAGGATACAGACACGGTTTGCCGGTTATTGGGCTCCAAAGGGGGTTTTTCAAGGTTAAGAAGAGGAACACCCGCCACAATACGACAGCCGCGTCGGCTGGGGCCGCCACAAACGACGCGGTTGCCTAACTGTGGCGCTCGTATTGTGGTTTCCTGGCCTCCAATTCTCTAATTTCCAATGAGTCCGAGGATCCTACGCATCAGGAACGTTCCCAGTGTGTCAGAAGCTGTTCCCTTACAAGTATGCTCTGGAAATTAACTTCTCCATGGGCCTTGTACCCAACGGGGGGATTATTAGCACCGTCTTGGCCATAGGGTGGGCCTGTGATACAGGACAAGGATTAACAGAGTGAGCAAGACTTTCGTCACTATCAGTACGCTCCCGAGCACCCACCAGCGGGTTCGGTTTATAGAGAAATGCCTAAGAATAGTGGCACCATTGACCTACTGACCAAGGAAAGGATTATTACCACCGCATGGCGGAAGAGGCCGCTTTCCGGCTATCCATGCTGGCAAGAAGATCGAGTAGCTAATTCTGCAGTCTCTGGGATGGCCAGAAACTAGGATACAGACACGGTTTGCCGGTTATTGGGCTCCAAGGGGGGTTTTTTAAGGTTTAGAATTGGAACACCCGCCACAATACGACAGCCGCGTCGGCTGTGGCCGCCACAAACGACGCGGTTGCCTAACTGTGGCGCTCATATTGTGGTTTCCTGGTCTCCAGTTCTCTAATTTCCAGTGAATCCGAGGATCCTACGCATCAGGAACGTTCCCAGTGTGTCAGAAGCTGTTCCCTTACAAGTATGCTCTGGAAATTAACTTCTCCATGGGCCTTGTACCCAACGGGGGGATTATTAGCACCGTCTTGGCCATAGGGTGGGCCTGTGATACAGGACAAGGATTAACAGAGTGAGCAAGACTTTCGTCACTATCAGTACGCTCCCGAGCACCCACCAGCGGGTTCGGTTTATAGAGAAATGCCTAAGAATAGTGGCACCATTGACCTACTGACCAAGGAAAGGATTATTACCACCGCATGGCGGAAGAGGCCGCTTTCCGGCTATCCATGCTGGCAAGAAGATCGAGTAGCTAATTCTGCAGTCTCTGGGATGGCCAGAAACTAGGATACAGACACGGTTTGCCGGTTATTGGGCTCCAAGGGGGGTTTTTTAAAGTTTAGAAGAGGAACACCCGCCACAATTCGACAGCCGCGTCGGCTGTGGCCGCCACAAACGACGCGGCTGCCTAACTGTGGCGCTCATATTGTGGTTTCCTGGTCTCCAGTTCTCTAATTTCCAGTGAATCCGAGGATCCTACGCATCAGGAACGTTCCCAGTGTGGCAGAAGCTGTTCCCTTACAAGTATGCTCTGGAAATTAACTGTTTTGATTTACAAGAAACTGCCCATTCGCTCCCCGTTTGAGCTGGAAAGGGCGCGCAGCTGATCGCACTCAATTCGTTTTTAATGCTAGGGACCACTAGAGGAGACATTTTCTATATTTTTTGGTAGCATTCAGGAGGCAAGGGGGTGATCTACAATAATTATCAACTTTTCTAAAGGGTAATACGACAACGAAACTGCGAGAGAGCGAAACATCCGCGGAGCCCATAAGACCCTAGACACGGCCGCCACAGCCGACGCGGCTGTCTAACTGTGGCACCTTGGGTTCAGATTTCTCTATTTCCTCTAGGAATTGGACAGGAAGTCCCACGCCTAGCGCTCCTACGATGCCAGGAACGGGCTTGTTATCTAGAAATTCTAAAAGTATTACTCGCCAAGACCCATTCATCGAAGCGAGGGTTATTACTGCCAACAAGCCCCAGAATACGCCCTTCTGCGTTCAAAATGGGCTCTCCCCTTATCAAACCAGCCTACCCCGATTACAGACAATGTTTCTTCCTCAAGAATAGTGAATCATAAGGTCATCAAGAGCCAAGGTATTGTACCGAGGTTTATCAGTACTATCAAACTCAGAAGACGCCCTGCCATCCGTTCGATATCTGTTGTTCACTCAAGGTGACATGAGATCTTTCGAGTGGCGTATAGATATGAATATTTTAATCATTTGTACGCGATAAATCGTAACTAAAATGGCAATGGGACCACTTTTTTCCCATTACAGCTTAGTTCTTTAGTTCATATGGGTGAATCCCAAAAAAAGACGCTATCGGTCTATTAAGACTAGGCGATCGTCATTCTTTATAGGGCAATCATCCGGAAAGAAAGACTGCCCGTTCCCATCAAAAAAATTTAGAACAAATTGCTCAAAAATTAACAGTAAAGATAAAAAGGTACAGCATCGATAAAACGATGAAGTATGAGAAAAACGAACACAATATTAAATATAACAATGTATTAGAGCCACAATTTTAGTCTAAATTGAACGTTCCGCTTAAATTGAAGCTCATTTTAGTGACCGCCGATACAACTATTATCTAAACTCAAAATAAGTCCAACTAGAAAGAAACAACTAACCTCCGGCTGAACCTCTCCGAGGCAAATTATGTCCGGGGAACGTTTAGAATCCAGATAAGCAGCTTCACTATCGGAAGTCACATAACCATCCTAAATTGATAAAAAGGTAATGAATGTATGTAAATCCTACAGCAAAAACATCTTTTATCCCAAAGAATGTATCGTTCGAATCCACCAGGGAGACAGGAATAGATGAGGAATCGTCGGTGGAAGATGGGGTTACAAGCGCAGCTGCTGCCGACTTTCTATGGGTGTAGGCGCCCGAAATTGGCCAGCCGGTCGTTCCGCGAAGCGTTATTCGTTTTTAATGATAGGAACCACTAGAGGAGACATTTTCCATATTTTTTGGTAGCATTCGGGAGGCAATGAGGTGACCTACAATAATAACCAACTTTTGTGTAGGGTAATACGGAAATGAAACTGTGAGAGAGTGAAACATCCGCGGAGGCCATAAGACCTTAGACACGGCCGCCACAGACGGCGGCTGTCAAACTGTGGCTGTCGTTTTTATCACACATCCAGTAAAAGTAGTTTTGTAATATTAGTAAGTGTTCCTGTGTCTTATTTTCTTGTTAATTTCTCTTTCGGTTGAACTTCTTCCCGGAATTGGCCGGTTTTTGGTGCTCTTCTTGTTTCAAATGGCAGGAATAAATTCCAGACAAACCTTTCGATCCAAAAAAGGTTTAAGGGTGATATCAAGAGTTTTATTTGTTTGATTATCTGTGATATTCTTCCAGTACAATATAGTCTTTTGTCTGCTTCCATCGTTTATAGAAGAGGTGGGCTGAATAGCCGAGTAAGGCTAGAATCACAGCGACGAAGATAACCACGGCCCAGTCTAGAAACAACATCATTTGAAATGATCGCATTGCCCAAAATCTTCAAGACTTTTCGACAGTAACCCGTCTAATTGCTTTTAAGCCCACCGAAACTGGCTCCCCCTCTCCTAGCCGACAGTTCCTTCAAATGGTCGATGTGTCCCCTCCACAGCCGTTCATCTTCCAGACAAGTGCTTAATGTTTTGAGATGGAGAAGGGAGACATTTTCCCATTCAGATGCAAACGATCCTATCATGGTGTAATGTAGGTAGGTGTCGTGCCTTGGGGGAAGGTCAACGGGCGGGCGAGAGTTTCCAGCGATTCTAAAAGGGGTTTCAATTATTCCGGGGTGAAAAACAGGTCCTACTTTGGCACGAGAACATCATAGAAAGCTGCCAGGTCCTGGTGATATCCGTCAGTCATTCCTGGCATCTTTAACTTCTCGTCAAAATCTGAAAATTGCAAACGAAAAAGCAGTTTGTTTTCGACAAAAGAACCCTTTTTACTGTTGATTCCCGTATAATATCGGTAATAAAGATCGTACCTATCAAGAAGTAGTTCTTGTCCTTCCTCTTCCACGGCTTCCAGTCCTGCCCCATATATGTAGGATTTCCAATCTTGACGAAGTTCACAAAGAGTCCACTGTAAATCTTCTCAATCTGCCAGTCGTCCTCAGTAAAATTATCATAATCGCCCCACATGAAGAATTTCTAAATCGCTTTCCTTTGCAAAATGTATGAAATAAACCAAATCGTCAGCATGTTGAGGGGAGACGATAACACTCTTCCATGTGAATTTAGGGGCAGTGTAATTGTACTCGAAACTGTAGACAAAGACATCTCCACTTTGACTGAATTTATTAGCGAATACGCTAGAGGGATGGTAATATGCCAGGTCATCACCGAGGTCTGCTGCCTTGGCTACTGGAAGCCAGTTTATGCTGAATAAAACTCGACTCACTTGTGCCGTAGCGTTCTTTACACACTTTTCTAAAAGCTTCCGGCGTCTCGTAGTTTCCTTCATAGGCCAGAGCAGTACAGATTTCGTCAAGCCTTGTAGAATTAATTTTTCCGGACGGATCGACTATTTGTCTGAACGATTTCGATTATTCCCCTCTTGGCTCCGATGTAAGCGGCAAAATTAGAACTGTTTGGCATTTTGAGGCTAATAAGAGTTCTAGATGGCCGGCAAATATATTAAAAGGTCACTTACCGCGTATTCTTTGATTCAGCCGACGTGGTTCCTATCATAAAGTTCATTTTTGGCAGCGATTGTTTTAATAACGCAGAATAATCTCCAGAGAACACCTTAAAACATTGAGAAATTGATAAAAGGGATCCATACTCCGGATCGGCCGTCAACCCAGACCCCATCAAGCTGTTCGACGTCATTTTCGAAACTGTCTTGCACCGCGTACAACTCCTCCCAGGGTTTGCCTCTCAGACACTTGAGGATCTAGGATTACTGTACTTTATATGTTGACTGATCACCTTTTCCACCGTCTTTACGTCAGAAAACTGTTGGCCATCTGAGGCGCAATTAGCCCTGATTGCGAATCGCTGTGAATACTTGGAGCAGACGTTCTCATTCCTTCCACCTTTGTAGGGCGCGCTCATTTGTGCCGCTTGGTGAAATAGGCCGGCAGATAGTGGAGTTAAAATTATCTGAAAATTATCTATTCTTCTCCTCACTGTGGTAAATTTACATACCTCAACAACGGACAGAGCTCCTGAACTGTGACCAATTAGGGTAACTTTTCTTGGATCTCCTCCAAAATTGTGGATCTCCCTCTGTATCCATTCCAAGCCAAAGAGCATGTCTAAAGCTGTCTACTCTTCAAAAGATTGGATATAGAACCTCTATTTTGTATATTTGAATCGGAGGAATCTTTCAATTGAGGAGCAAGGTGCAACCAGGCGAATACCCCAAGGCGGAAAGGAAGAGACACGAAGATTACGTTTCTTTCATATAAAGTTTACTATATTTCATTACGAAAGTGATGCTTACTTCATTGGCAAAGTTATTAATAAGATTTTCCTCCTTTGTTCTTGCTGGAGTGACGAATAGGTGCGCTCCCCCATGGATAAAGGCAATCACGGGGCAGTTGCCCTGCAAATGTCTCAATCAAGCCTAATGTTCTATACGCTTACCTTCTCTAAACACGTCCTACTGGTATAAACATTGTTTTGTAAGCAATCCTCCGATTTAGTAACATTAGGATTTTTAATCTTTCTGGAAAGAGGTGATCTTGTCTAAAAAGGGAGTACCTGTCTTGTTGCGGACAAGCATACTTATAATTGAGGCAGTCGACGGTACCATTCCATGGCTTTATCGGAACAGCCTTTTTGAACCTAAAGACGGTCTTTAGAAATAGAGAGTGCTACCGTAGTGGGCCCACTGGAGATTCTGTCATAGGGATGGCTAGGAAAGCATAGCCTTGTTGCCCTCTTCGGGAAGTAACCAGCTTTCCTCTTATTGAACCATACCTGAAAGTATTACTTACAAAGGAACTTTTTCAATAAGCGATACGTTCCGGCTAAACGAAGTACACCATTCGATAGAAAATCAAAAGTTATACAGGAATCCGGTGTCAGGAAGTGCGCAATGCACCATGCGACATTATGAGGATAATGCACAGGCAACTATTTCGGGGGACATCATTTTTCTAATCTCATAGGATTCCAAGTGGTTCTACAGACCCAAGTTCGGTCTCTCTCTTGTATTTTTATTTTTCATTTCCAGTTTCATTTTTCCGTGAGCGGTCGCTTTCTTTTCACAAAACTTTTATCAAATTTTTTCCTAATCAAGTCTAGATATGTTGCGCCGTACTACGATGCATTGCGCACTTCCTGACAACAGATTCCTATATCAATTTTGATTCTCTATCGAATGGTGTACTTCGTTTGATCGAAACGCATCGCTTTTTGAAAATGTTCCCTTGTTAGTAAAATATACAGTAAGAAGAAGATTATGGGAAAATGGATAGTCAACTATTTATTTAGATATGGCCACTGTTTATAGAAAGGGAGGACAGAAATCCGTGTTTCCAAGCATCTTCTTTACAATGAATGAAACTAACGATAAGTCTACGATTCTTGTTTCAGGGAATGCAAAAACTGCCACAGAATATAGAGCAAGATAGACGAATTGAAGCATGGAGGAAGCCAGCCGCTGACCAAAACAGCGGGATGGCCTTTATCAACTGTCGGCTCTTATCAAACGAGACCATAAAGCGTTCTTCTCAAAATTTTGAATGGAACACACAGCTCCTCCATTTCTGGCCTCTTTCAAGAAGATCTGTACCATTGGAGAGACTCCTTGTTTAGATGACATCAGCCCGACTATCCCCATTCCCTCCCTTGACGACACACATTTGCACATAAAAGCTATTTATTAAAGGTTTGTAATGCTTGAATTTCTGCGAAGAGGAGACTATCCATATTAGGCCATGTATATAAAGTCCAGCCCAGGCTGTGGCAACAATAAAAATCACAAGGCTTATAATAAACGGACAGTGTGGATAGAGCCGTTTTTGAGGATGAGGCAATCATTGGGCATCTGAAATTAGATGTATATAGTCTATGGAAACAGTTACCATTCAATGAACATAACGACTCTCGTACTCGCTTTGGAAGCGAGGACGCTGGATTATCTCTATGAAAGAGATTAACTTATGAAAGAGGCCCGTGGGTCACTTGGGTAGCAGAGGACTTCCGTAACTGTTATCATAGGGAACTACTAGATAGTCGAGAGATCATTCCATCATTCAATACATCAGTAGAAAGAGCAACAATATATGCGTCGCTGAAATATGAACATTATTTAAAGAGCTTAAGCCGGACGAGGGAGGCGGTAAAAGGGGCAAGGGAGTGGTAGCTCTAGACGGCTGGGAAAGGCAGGAGGCTTCGATCGACTGGGGCTCCCTGGCAGCGGAGGGAGGAGTCTGCCCGAGGAGGAGCGGCAGCCGAGGAGGATCAATAGCACCTGATTAGGGAGACAGAAAGCCGTGTCCATGACAACCAGACGGCTCGCGGCCCGTGACGGCTATCAGAAAACGAAAACAACGCCATCGGGGGGCGTCTATACGACTAAATAGGGGAAGACGGCCATCAAATAGTGTGACTGGGGGTGAGGAACAATACAGAAGGGCTAATCATTTATTTCATTTCTCTTTTTCAAACAGGACTCCTCGCCTTCCAATAGGATGTAATCTCTCCTCTTCCGCCATCTTTTAAAGGTAACACATGCTGCTATAGCAAATATTACGGCTGCCAGTAGCATAAAAAATATTACGAACAAGCCTACAAGGACGAAATTCCTTTTAGATAGAATAGGTCTTACTAATGAAAGAAGTATCAGCTCCTTCCAAGCGGTGCAAATGTTCTAAATGCTCCAGCCAGAGCCTTGCCTCTTCTTTTTCATCTATTACATACAGAATATAGTCCATTTTGAAGGCAAAACTCGCCAATATCTCAAATTCTGGATATTAGAGGTGCCGTTTTTATGCGTGGAAACGCTTAGTAACGTCGTTAGCTTCATTTTGAGTGCAAAAACAGCCATAGTTGAAAAAAATGATGAACCAAGAAAACAGGTAAGGGTCCCCCCTTATGTAATTTCCCCTCGAACCATTTGGCTCGTTTCTCGAACATTCTGTTCTAGAACCCCCGCTTTTTCAGATCTGCGAACAAATTAATAACTAGTTGAAGGAAGTGCCCCTACAATGGGGTGTCGGAGCCCTGATGAGGTTAATGTATTAGAAAAGGGCTAAAGCTTCTTCATATTTCTTCTTTTATAATGCGGCTTTTGGTCTCCCTAAACAACAATATATGCACTCTGGAAACGGACTTCCAAAAGACGATTTTCCTCCTCGAACTTTGCCAGTCGGCTTGCAAATACGGAAATCATAGTGTCTTCTGTTATACCGACTGGATACATTCCTCCTAGAGAATCTTTCTTTTCTCCGATAACATCAGTAATGCTTTTCTATAGATGGATATTGAAGAAATGATCTGAACTTCGGATGATGGCGTTTTATAACTATTGACCGTTAACAGCCCTTGTTCCATCTAGTGGAGAGGCGAAGACGCATCCAACGGTAAGGAGCCGTAGCTACTGACGATCTGGGCCCATTTCTGAAGAGTTACAGCTTGTATTCCGGATTAACATCAAAACGACCGGAGAATTCAGTAACCCATGAGTGACAGAGCCCTGGTTTAACAACAGAGGATTGTGTGATAGAACAAGGTCAAAGTAAGTCGGCTCTTGAAACAACACAGCTGTCGAAGGGCCACAACTGTTCAAACTGATAAACACGTTAACAAGCGAGCTGCTGATTGAAAACAATCACAAAAATGGACTTTATTGTCACGACGGATCACTTAAAGTCGCAGAAGTAGGTGATGAGGTACTTGTCCTCACGATAGGAGTACACCTGCAATTTTAATAGAACTTCGGTTGCTATCAACCAGCCTCGCACTTTCCGTTGACGTAAATGACAAACGTTCCTCCAATATCGCTCATGATCTTCAGCACAAGGGGCGTACGAGCGCTGAGGAATAGAACATACTCTTCATCAGACAGTTCCCTCCCCTTGAACATGTTTTCAGATCTCTTGGGCCCATTATCTCTCAAAATTTTCTGGATCCTCTCGTTGCCCGCGTAGTGATCGGTAATTGTATCCCACCCTTCCCGGAGTTTTCTCCAATATGACATGGGCTCTGGGGTCATCTGAATGACTTATTTTACACGTATCAACCTGGTTTACCATATCCTCGCTCAGTACGGATTTCAGGTGCCAGGCCGTTTCTCCGAAGGCTTCAAATCTGGATGCAATGTCGTCCTATGAAGTTGCACCCATATCCTCGGTGACTTCTGTTGTATTTTTTGAGAAGATAGCGTAGATAGTCAACAATAACTTCTTCAGTAAGACCTAGAAATTACCAACTTGTTAATTAGAATACTACGTACAGGATTTAGGAGGAGAAGAGGCGTGACAGTGATGTATTGGAAGAGAGCTCGGGCTTCCTCGAACTTTTGCTTGTAGTACGGCTTTTCGTTCGCCTGAAAACCAGCTGTATACTCCACAATTATACTACCAAGAGTTGGTTTTCCTTCTCGAACTTTGCCAGGCGACTTTCAAACTTGTCCATAATGTTATCTGTTGTTACACGTCTTCCAGGAAGAAATCCTTCCATTTCTTTGATGAAATCAGAGATATTCTTCTTCAGTTCCATGTTAAAGAAATTGAACTCGAATTATGAATTGTTTTGGAAGGATAAACCGTTGACGGTTATTGTGCCACCTGATAATGAAGCGAAGACGCTTCCAGCAGTTAGGAGACACAGCCAAAGGCAACCAGTGCCCATGTCTGAAATAGAGGAGTAGTCTAATTCAAAGTGTGAAAACCTTCGTGATAGCAGACTGTTGAGAGTTTTCGTTCAAGTTGACCGGAAAGCGAAGGCAGATGCATCAACAGAAGCCACAACAAAATAACTGCCCTGCCCATGGCTAGGGAGCAACGGGAAGAAGGGCCAAAACTATTATTTGCGGAATATTTACTGCCTCTGGAAAATGTAGCAGCGTTTTTGTCGCGTCATTTGGGCAAGAAACAACTCATCGCTAGAACAACATTGGTAAAAATGAGAAACTCTGAAGGGAACGATTCCGACGTTCAATGATTAAGGAAATTTCCTTCGGTATCTTATAACCACAGTTAGGCAGTTCACACACTACAGGGTTCCTTTCTATCTCAAGTTGTGGACCGAAATAAAGCTTTATTGGCAGTAACTGATCACTGGTCGAAGTGGCAGTCGTAGGAGGTAAGGAACACGTCGTAAACGTAAGAAAATACCTGAACTGATGTTAGATCTCGATCACTAAAGCAAACCCTCGCATTTTTCGTCGAGGTAAATGACGTAAACTCCTCCAATGTCATCGATTGTCCGCAGCTCAAGCATTCCACGAGCCTTGTTGAACTCAACATATTCCTGGTCAATCAATTCCCTTCCTTCCCAAATCTTGTCAAAGGGCTTTGGATTTTTAGCTTCTAGAAGTTTCCTGATTATCGGAGAGTTCTTGGAGTGCTCGTTAATCTTTTTCCAATACACTTCCATTTTAGAACTGAGATTTCTGGCCTCTTCAGTGTTTGCGCTTCATACAGTAGTGGTGAAAAGTTTATAAAATTTCGTTTTCCTGAATATCTCGCCCATCTCTCCATGGATTTCTACCAAATTTTAAACACACATTAACAATTGCATAAGAAATCATATTCAAGGATAAAAACCATTGGTATTGTAGAGGAAAAAAAATTAGACAATTTTTATTGACCTGGCAAAAGTCAAAAGTTTATAAAATTCTACGGTTTGAGGTTTCTGGAGGCATTTTTCTTCCATTTTATACTTTTCACACCTGTTGGGGTAAGTATCAGCCCCGTGTCAACACTCCTGCTCAAGAAAATCCTCAGGATTACAACATAGAACTTACCCCCAAAACCGGCATTTTGTTCCGAAATCGGAGACCTTGAGACATTCCTGGGCCCACACGAAAATTCGGCTAGAAAAAAGAAAACTGAGTACAAGGTTAGATAGAGCACGTCGGGACCCTCGGACGCGCGACTGAAAGTCCGCGGACTTTCAGTCGCCCCTTTTCGCTTCATATCCATGACGCTTCCAGTTTGATACGCCTCCAACAGCTCATAACAGTATATACACCTTGTTTTTAAAAAACACCTTGTTTTTAAAAAAGGTAAAAACGTCGTTTAAACGTTGTATAAACGACAAAAAACAACAGTTCTGTCACAAAAAAATATCAAAAGACTTTGAGATTTCTGGGAATACAATAAGCCTAAAGTCATACGGTATTTATGGGAGTTGGGGAGTAATGACTATCGTCGCTTGTGGAATATTTATAGTCGGCGAAAAATGAAGTTTTATTGGTTCAAGCTGATCTCTGATCGAAGTGGCAGTCATAGGATGTGCGGAACTCGTCATCAGCGTAAGAGAATACCTATAACCTGTATAAAATCCCTTCTATTATCTCTAAACCTCGCATTTTCCCTCGGCATAAATGACATAAACTCCTCCAATGTCATCAAAGACCTGCAGCTCAAGCATTCCGCGATCCTTGTTGAACTGTACGTATTCCTCGTCGGTCAGTTCTCTTCCTTTGAAGATATTCTCAGAGTATTCGAGATTGTCAGTTGTCAAAATGTTGTGGATTCTCGGATTGTTTTTGTAGTGTTCCACGATTTTCAGATACAATTCTTCAATTTCATTGCTGACTTTTTTGACTTCTTCAGGCTTCTAAACCTTTCATCAAGCGACTGTTATCCCCATTTACCTCATCGTCGTTGATGGTGCCTTCCAGAAGAAAAGCTGTCTCCATAAGGCTTTTAATCTTTGTTGCTGCTTCATCATCCGGAAGGGTAGTCATTTCCTCAGCAATCTTTGTAATCTCAGCGAGAAAATCCTTGAGATAATCAAGAACGTCCTCCTCCTTGATGTCTGTAAAAAGTGATGTAACAGTTGGTCAGGTAAACTACAGCGGTGGAATTCATACTGAGACAGTCTGGTGTATTGAACGTATTGGAGGAGGGTTTGGGCTGCTTCGTACTTCTTCTTGTAATATGGCTTTTCTTCCATCTGAATAACAAAGTAGGTCCTATCTCGAATAAACGGCTACCAAACGGCTGCCTTCTCCCTCGCCGAAGGTCTTCAGACGGCTTGAAAATCCTTTTATTAAACTATCTGATGTTCCATTGTATAGAGTGTCTCTCATCTCCATGATAAAATTGGAAAGGTTCTCCTTCAGTTGCAAATTGACTAGATGTTCTGAACTTCAAATGGTGGAGACCTCGATGTCAGTATACCGTTCGTAGTTTCGGTTCCATTCGACAAAGAAGCGAGGGCGTATCCAATCGGTAGAATCAGAAGCAAAATGGTCCCAGAGCCCATGGTTATGAGGAGCAGGGGAAGAGTGACTGCTATCGTCGCTTGTGGAATATTTATAGCCGGAAATATGTGGGCTGCTTCTTTTCGCCACATCATTTCGGCGGAAAACAGCTCACCATTAGGAAAGCAACGATTCCAAACATCGAGGAAAAACTATAAGATCACGAAAAGAAAGCTAGATGGGATAAATAGTTTATTTTCTTAAGATACAGATAAGAAAGTGAGTGTACAGAGGAGTTAGACGACGTAGCCTCCGCTCTGTTTGTGCTCCTCAACAGCAATGCTAGAAGTACGAGGTGGGCAGGGGCAGTAGGCAGCATCGCTTCCGGGTCTATAAGTCATCCATTGCTCCGAAAAGGAAGAATGCTTACTGTCCACTCTCTCCGTTCTTTCCGGGCTCTCCTGCTGCTCCGTCGGTTCCATTGTTTCCAGCTGGCCCAGCCTCTCCTAAAATGGAAATATGTGTCTATAATGAAGGATGAAACTGACCTGCTGCTCCTTGCTTTCCGGGGGCTCCGGCTTCTCCTGGTTTACCTGAATATTTATTGACTTTGGTTTCTCCAAGGGGATCTCACCATCAGCTCCGGGAGACCCGGCCGGTCCAGCTGGTCCTGGAGCACCAGGGGCTCCTTTTCCTGAAAGCGAAGGGTTTTACTGCACCGGCTAGAAATGTTACCTTTCTTTCCATTAGCTCCGGGTGCTCCAGGGGCTCCAGGGGCTCCACTTTCACCATCCGCTCCAGCATCTCCAACAGGGCCGGCCTCTCCTAAAGATAAGAGATTATTCTAATTCAGAAAGAAATATACCGGGAGATCCATCTTTTCCGGGGGCACCAGCTGCGCCAGGCTGTCCATCAGGCCTAAAATTCTCAATAAATTAAGAAAAGAGGTGATCTTACCCAGCTGGTCCTTGAGATCCGTCAGGTCCGGCGGGGCCTGCGGCGCCGGCTGGGCATTTAATACAGCCACCATGATCTTTCTGCATAGCTACCGCCATTCCAGCGTTTCCAGGCTTTCCTGCCTCTCCTACAAATTGTATTAGTGGGAGGAGGGGTTAACTAACCTGGGGCTCCGTCATCACCATTCTGTCCAGGAGCTCCGGGTGGTCCAGCTGCGCCGGGTGGGCATGTGTTGGGCTGAGCTGAAGAAACTTTTAAGCTATTTAAGAATGGGCTCCTACCGCCGCAGTTACACTGGTCAGCTCCTCTCTTCGCTCTTGCAACGAACTCCTTAAACGCCTTGTAGCTACCTCCATTTTCGATCATAACTCTCTCAGCGTTGTCAGACTGCTTTTGGAAGCGGAGAATCTCGGTCATGGAGTCGTCATAGAAGTTGGAGATCTCGTTGTAAAGAGCAATTCCGCTGTAGAAAAGGGGAAGAAGAGTCAGTCCACAGAAAGTGACAGCTACAGCAGCCACGGTAGTGCTAGTGCTCACCATCTTAATTTGAATTGGAGGGGAAAAGGTGGGGAGGAGGAATACCTTTGGAGGGGACGGAACAAGCAGATGCTATCCCCACCTGCTGCCGTCCTTTTATAACAGTCCAGGTGGCAGATCTTCCTGGGGAAAAAGTAACCCTACCGGGTTCTCCCCTCGCTTCTTTTTCTTCCCTTTCGCAGATTATATCCGGTTCAGGTAGCTATCACCCCGCGTAGGTGAAAGCGCGCCCAATCGGATCTTTCATCTAGAGAGTCAATATTTCGTCTACGGCAGCAGAACATGCCAAGAATTAGCGATCAAGCACCGTCTTGAGAATTAGGAAAACTTTTTTCTTAAAATAAACACTATTTCAATGCACGTTTATTAATCAAATGAAGATTACAATGGCCTGATCTCAAAATCATTTCATAAACATCGAAGATAAGTGAATTGATACCAATATGTATAGCCTCTCTGTAGGATTATACAAATCAGACTGGGTAGTCGATTCCTACAATGGATAACTGGTGTTATTTGTTTGTCGAAAGCTCATATTTGAGCACAAGTACATTGAAAGTGAAATGGGGGAAAGAAGAAAAGCAATTCTGTGAAAATTATATGCATCTAAAATGGAATTGTTGAGAAGAGAACCAGTACTGAACTCAGAGCTTCAGTGGGAACTCGAGGCGCCACGGAGGGATCCCTGAAAACGGAAATATTCCTTCAAATCGCCAATAAAACAGTATCTTCACAACAGAAATGCTTTTGGACTAATTTAATGGGTTATTAACGACTACTGGAACTCACCGGTAACAATAGGAGCCTTGGCAGCAGTGGCGTATCCCCAAGGGTTCTCGAGAAGGCTGACCGGCAGAGAGGCTAAAAGAAAGCGCTGTTGTCAAGTATTTAGCAAAAGAAGAAGTACAAAAGCAATAAAAAATACTCACCTTTAGTTGGAAGGGCGGGAACTGCAGGAGTAAAGGTCTTCTGACACCTACGAGCAGAGACCGGAGCCGGAGTGGTGGTAGCGGGGCGGCTCCTACACGGCGTCTTGACTCTCGGCTCTGAAATACAACGTGTTTCCAACAAAACTAATAGGCGCTCTAATAACCATTCAAAGGACTAGTAAATAACATACCCTTTCGCTGAGAAGAAGAAGTCTGAGTAGGGGGCACTAACTCCTGATGAGTAGGCCTTGCAGCAGCGGAGGTCGGCTTCGCGGCAAGAAAGATCTGATAAGCGGTCACCTTCACCTTGCGCTCTGTAAATTACCCATTTCTTGTTAGGATCCAACATTAAACGTTACCTAGAGCTTGAGACAACATCCTAAACCGGTTTACGGGAACTTCTGAAGCCTGTGGGCTGCCGTTCGACTTGGAGATGTCTTTGGCCGGGGGAACTAAACCACCCGTTACTAGCAAACCATTTTTCCCGTTTTGTTGCGACCATAAATCTTTAGAAACCCACCCTGTTCAGTCACCGGAAGAGAAGACTTCGTGGGAGTCACATCCACATTCCCGATTGGCATTCCATAAATCCAGAAGAGAGCGGGAGCGGTGGCACCGCTCTTCGGATTCATCTCACGGGCTGGGCTCTTCTCCTTCTGGGACCCTGCAACAAATGAGATGACGAAATAGAACCCCCTATCTTTTTTTTTAGTTAGACAGACGGATGTTCTTCATTTCCTCGGTTTGCAGACTGGTACCCTACCTGTCTGAGCTGTCATTCCAGCGGTTGAAGCCTTTGTGGATCCCCGTCCGTCCAATTTTTCCAGAGCAACAGGGCCATAAGCCACCAGAGGAGTGACTTGCTCGCTGATTGTGTTGTCCCCGTGTGAATCTGCAAAAAAAACAATTAGTCAAGCAGAACGTACAAAAACCAATTGACTCACCGGCTGTAACAGCGGAAGTCGTGAGAGTTCGGCGGGCGGTGGCTGGCGTGGCAATTAGTGAAGAATCAGTGACTGTCTGCACATTCATTTCACCCTCTACACAAGATATTTTCGTTCGGTAGGATTTCATCATAGCCCACCTGCTTCCTTGTCCGCAACAGGGGGAGAAAAAGAGGGAACGGTCATCGGACGGATGAGAGTGGCTAAAGACCATTACGTCAAGAGGGAACAGTAAATGTTTTTGGTAAACAAGTACCCTATATTCGTGCTTTCCCTATGGTTACCGAAAACTAAAAGATTACCGGATTCAATTGAAGGTTTTGAAGGTGACGTGATACTGTTCTCGGCTTCCTTGAAAGGCAGCTCGTCTATAAAATATGAGCGGAAGAAAATAACAAAAGAACGTCCTATGTGGACCAGAGAACAATTTAAATGTGAACTTACTCATGTTTATCATGGCTACAACAAGCGGTTCGGTCTGATTAATTTGGGTCAGCATCCCTCGATCCTCTGCAAGTAAAACTTTGCTACACCAGGAAATATAAGGGCCGCCCTACTCCCTTCTATAGTAGAGAAGAGGTATAGACGGGGGTACATGTAAAGAAAACTCGCCATTAGTTAATTGATATTCGGTGAGAGCCAGATCAAGTGGCTGAGTATCGGAAAAGGTCATATAATCGAACGGCAGCTCCATCTTTTCCGGAGAGCGGTGAACAGAGGCAACCTAAACATGTACTCTTTTTGACGCAGGGAGGGAGCCGCTGCGGGTGGACAGCACCCATTATCCAATAGATAGGCCCGAATATTGAATCGAAAGTTTTTGCTGGAGTACAAGGTAATTTTTTCCCGGGCTCTACTGTAGATTATGCGGTCGAAAAATCGAATTTTTTGCGGCGCGCTTAGAGCTGTAACTAATCAGCCATTTTTGAAAATTCAAGTGTCCTCTTGGAGAGCAGATCTAGGCCGTTCTGATGTACTTGCTCTTAGTTGAATAATCCTTACAGAAGATTTTTTCCTAAAAGTGCATTTGTTCGAACCGCCTTGATCTGCTCTCCAAGCGAACACTGAAATTTTCGAAAATGGTTGAAAAATGATCAAGCTACAGCTCCAAACGCTCCGCAAAAACCTCGATTGGCCGCATCAAATCCGATTGACCGCATGAAAGTGTGATTGACAGCATAATCTACAGTAGAGCCACTTCCCGGGGGCACTCACCATAGGCGACGGAAGAGAGAAGAAAAGGATTATGGCGACAATTAGGTAGGCCAACATAAGAAGCAGAAAACATGCAACGGATATGATAAAGATGTGATCAGGACCGCACTAAACTGATACAAATTTTTTTGTAAGATAAAAAGGGAACTCACACAGGTACGCTGTCTCTGCCACTCGACTCTGGGCACGGCCGCTCTGACAACAACTTCCGGACGTCGTGTGTCCATCGGAGGGGGACACATCCTGGAACGGTTGATTTTAGAGAGAAAGAAGGGGGAGGAGACAGGCGGCGGACGCGCCGCCGTACTTGTTTAAAATGATTCAAATAACTCACTGGCGGGGATGCACTGTCTCTCCGCCTCATAAACAGTGTGGTTAGGTCACGGAAATAGTTTTTCCCCTCTCCTCGAGGGAAACTGCAGATGCTTGCCCGTCTGGTATCTCACAAAAAGGACCGAGGGACATCATACAAAATTCATAATCGGGGTTGGATGTTCATCCTCAATCTCCAACAAATCAAACCGATTGGAAGGTGTGGGCGAGGGGAGACGGGACTGCCTATTGTAACAGAAGTAACTGGTTTGGGGGTGGTCTCTACGACGATTACTGTAGGTTACTGTAACCCGTGGGGGTTTCCTTTAGTGGCAGCCTCCCGCCTCGTGAAGGTCAGCCTCCCCTTCTCGCCACACTCATTCTTCAGGTTCCTTTCCCACCCGTGTGAACTGCCCTCTCTCCATTGTGGGAGGCCTCTTCGGAAACTTCTCTCCATCGGCATATTCGTTAAGAAACAGCCCTCTATCTCTTCCAACCTTCATCCAGCCAGCGACAAACGCCAAAAGCCAAAAGGGCCCGGCTGATCTCTTTGAGAAGGGCATCTGAACTTTACAGTTTCTACCGGGAACTTACCTTTCCTCACAATATCAGTAGATGGATGGTGACATAATCGTACTCACATTAGAACTCCGACCTTCCTGGCCGCCAGCGCCGGTGTCAACACAGTACAAGTTGTCCAAAAGCTTCCTCGTTTCCAAAATTGGAAAGTAGACCATCAATATTTATGATTAGAAGGGCTTTAGACGTCTAAGAAGATCATATCACCCGTTCTAATTGCTGAAAAGGAAAATACAGTGAAAGGAAAGACGACCTTTTAGTAATTGTACGCTAAAATATTCCAGAAGTACTTACATATCCCCGAGAATGTTTTTGGATATGCAGGAAATATGACGCGGTTTAGACGGGTCAGTGAGGGAAAAGAAGTGTTGCAGGTGTTGAGACGCGCGACTTTGTCGGAGACAGCCGGTGACTCACGGCGCGGGAATCGAAGGAACATCTTGCAGGGAGTTGGGTCAACCGGGAAGGGAGGGAGGGAGAGAGGAGTTCATCAGAAAATGGTTGCATCACTCGGTTTCTAAACAAATTAGCTTATCTCCCTTGTACGGGTAGATGACCAAATTCTTTTTCTGCATGGCCACAGTTGGACAGTTGTGCCGGTTGTCATGCCACAGGAGGCATGGATGCCTAACTGCGGCCCGAGAAAAGACACATCTGTCTAACTGTGGGGTGAGAAACGGCACGACTGCCTCGCTGTGGCACCGTGTTTTTCTTCCACTTTCACCTAATCCTTTGAATTGTATGCAGGTTTCATTGGAGAGACTTCTGATTACTAATCTGCCTGTTTTTCCAGACATTTCCTGCAAGTTTCCCTTTTCTTGGATCTTTCTCGGGAGGATTACCCCGAGGTTGTTTACTAGCTTCTCGCCGTTAGAAAAAAAGGATGGATAGGCGGAAATAACAAACATGTTTTCTCTTCCTAGCCGGGGGAATATGGGGTAAACAAAAGTCGGAAATAGGACGACAGCCCTCGATGAACACCTGCACTTCCAAAAAATAACTTTGCTCTTTACGGGTTTTTGTAGTGTACTGTCCAAACAATCTAGTCATAGCCGCCTGACCTCCTTCATTTCAACATGATAAGTTGCTGATAAGGATTGTTTTTTCTCCTTTCGCTCTTGTTGCCTTCCGCTTTCCGTTTGAATATCCTCCATTTTCCAGTTTCAGGTAACTTTCTTATCATCGAGCTGTACAGGGAGGGCCACCACGTGATGACTACTGACCTCGCTGGGTACATAAGGTCAGCTGGCGAGGTAAATAAATCAATAAACACGCTTTTACTACTCCTCCTACTAGATCAGACCATCTAGTTACCTGGCTCTGCTCACAATGGTCTGTTTCAACCCATTCTCCAGGAATAAATCCGTCCCCCAATGTCGGATTTGCTTCACCCCCGAGCAGACGAGCTACTTTGACGTGAGGATCTATTAGAATCGAGTAAATTTTCTTTTTAGAGAACCGGCTCCCCTCTTGTGACCCCTTGTAAATGTCGAGGAAGTCTTGGCTATGTCCATTTGGATTGTATCTATCTTTGGAAGAAGATAAGCATGCGCTCGGTGAGTTAATTTTGTTCCCCTTATCTGAAACATCTTCAGAAATGCGAAATATGCCAAGAATCGTTCGTTTTTAGAGGAAAATACTATAAACAGAAACTACGAGTGCTACTGCATATCCTATGGATGAATTTGTGCAGCGACGAGCTGGGAGAGACCAACGACGAGGACGGCAGGGCCTGGGAAGAAGGCTTATCAATGTATTATCATGACATAATGGACCCTATCTTTGACACCTTCATCAAGCCCTTTGTCCCAAGCGAGGACTCTATAATAACCGTTGTCATCCTTGTTTTAATCTTCTCTTGTGCCATCTGGTTCATGATATTATGTTCATTAATTATGTTGTGCAAATTAGTCATGAGGAAGCGAAGAACTGAAGAATAAAGTCTTTCTTTTATAAATGACCAGCGTTACCCGCTCCCACCCTGCCCATTGCGGTCAAAGGCCAAGGGTAGTCTATGCAAAAGAGACCCTAGCGATGTCCATTGTCCCCGAGTAGCCCCCTAATAGCCGTTGGTCAACTACATCCGGCGGACGTGTATCGGACTGCGCTCAAAACAATCAAGTCGCCAAGGTAACGGAGCTCATTCACTGGCTGCGATAATCTGCTATATGATGATATTTGCACATTTTAAATTTTTTTTCATTTCCTATTACGTAGATTTCTCACGCATATTGATAACACGTAAAATTTTGGACTGGGAAGATGAAACCATAGGGGCTCTAGTGGGGACCCGGGGCATCATAAGTCTTCATAGCCGCTTTTGTCCCGCGAGTGATTATATAACCGTCGCAGGTCGTTCGCTACATGTTTTCTTGAGAAACTGCTAGATATCACGCACTTCTGTAGAGCCACAGCTACACAGCCGGATCGCGTGCACCACAGCTAAACCGCCGTGTTCTTTATGAACGTACAGTATCACCTAAAATAACAAAAGCCCCCTACCTGATCTACCGTGGGGCATACAAAGGGCACTGCTGTCTAGCTATGGCTCTCCAATTTTTTTCAATTTCATTAATTTTATCCCTTCCAACCGGGTTTCTCTGAAAATAGTTCCTGATTACAGCTACCGTTTGTTTTCCCAGACATCCTTGAAGGAATTCAAGGCATCCGCAAAACTTTCTAGTTTCATGTTATCGTTTTCAATTCCTCCTGATTGTATTTCGCAAACATCCATGTTTGTCTTCATACTTTCTTGAAATAGCCTTACAGTATACCTTCCTCCTCCTTGGAATCTTTAATAAATCTCCATACTTTCAGAATGGTGCGAACCTATGCAGTCAACGCGCTAACACAGAGTTCTGAAAATATCTTCAACAACAATACGGGAAACCCACGACGAGGTACATGGAACAGCAACCCCGACAACCAACGGGATATGGAAAGAAGTGGGGCACAGCGGTATACTCCACCTGAAGTGAGTTGATGCGCGAGAGGGGCTCAGATATTTCGCTAAAGAGGGTAGTCGCCATTGTTCCCTCTTCTGTTATTCAATAGGCTCTCGAAATCCAGTATCCTCGTCATTTTTATTCTATCACGTACGCCATGCACTTCTTGCCCCTTTACCGGAAATCTCCTTGTTCTGTAGTCAGCGAATAGGACAGAACAGGTGAAAAAGGCTAAGCTGCTCGTGAAATCGCCATGCACTTCGTCCTTGATGTTTTCACCAGATGCCTGATGGACGGCTGTAAGGCGGGAGCCTTGTCTGCCCTCTCCTGGTTTTTTCCTTCATTCTAATTCGCTTCAATTTTCCGTCAGCCATGAAAAATGGCACCTAATTTACATGAAATAAATCAACAACTGCCTCCATCCGCTGTCCTTCTAAGCCCATTCAATCCACGACAGTGACGCCTACACTGCCCATTTTGACATCATTCTGTCTCCGCAGACGACGTCTTCTGCGAACAACAAACACGCAAACTCCAGAAAATGAGAGGGGCGGCCCTCCCCCCATGGAGTCGCCTCTCTTATTCCTAACTTTTGCAATAGTTTTATTAAAAGATGTTTGCTGGAAAATCCTTTTTGTTGATGAGCAAGCAGAAGCACGAGATATACTGTAAACATCTCCTCCTTTCACTAATCCTCCTCGCCGAGAGCGACAACTTTCTTTTTCTTGAAAAGGTTGCCCTATCTTAGAGCAGGCAGATGTTCTCATTTACATAGTTCACAGAGTACGCTGTTTTCGTATTACCACCATAATGTCCTAACTATTTTCTAGACCCACCCGTCTTGTACTTCTTGATCTTTTCAATTCCAGAGACCACTAAAGGTTTCCCTCTTTAGAAGCTGAATCCTCCTCAAATTAAAGGCTTTCATTCAACTGATCACTGAACACTTTCAATTGAAACTAGATAAAGGCCGAGTTGGATCTTCTCTGCTGTTTGTCCCGGAATCAACGTTCCGCCTCCCTTTTCCTCTTGAAAATGCCTGACGTTTCATAACCGTCTACTAATTACCACGACTTTATAAATAAGAATATTCATCCCTCCAGGTGTTGGGAATACTATGACTTGATTTTGTTCTCCTTGTAGAAAAACAAGATTTCTCTTCCGAAAATACATCGGTTTCTTAATTTTTTCTACTTCTTTCATCCTGTTGTTTCAACAGAAACTCTCCCACAACCTCCGATTACACAATATTTTTCCTCGCTTCGCTTGCCTGGCCCATTTATTCAGTAGCTTCACCCACATTTCTCTTCAAAGCTTTCAAACTGGCTCGAGTAATTCAACGCGTGCGAAAAACCAAGCGAAGGAGTAGCCCAGATCCAGATTTGTGTTTGATGATCGAGTAAGAGAGCCCCTTATTTTGGCTAACACACCGAATGCACTCTTTCAGGATCCTGGCCCACAACAATATCAAAATCGTGGAAACACCGACGGCCCTCCATCTCATGCAATGGGACCGCTCGCTGCACAATTTCCACAATATAACATGCCCAACTATATACATTCCCCTTTCGTTGATCCAGTTGGGACAATCGTCGGGCTTCGCGTTGTGTATTCGGAAGGTAAAATCTGCTACGTCCCCGTTGAGCCACACATAAACTACCTCATCAACCAACAGTTCGGCTCCCAACCATCATCGCCACCACAACCCGCTATTTATCAAGCTCCACTCAATTTTATCAACCAAAATGCTATTGCCGCTGCTGCTCAACAGTTCCAACAAGTCTCTCCAAATCAACAAAATCGGTATCAAGAACCGGTGCAGGAGATAAATCGTCAAAACTATCAACCGCAGCAACAGCAGCTTCTGCAACGAGAACAACAGCAGCAGAGAACTGTAAACAGAGACATGGGCAACTTACCCAATAGAGTTGAAGTAAGCCGAGAATTAAAAAGAGTAGATTATATATTTTAGACCCCGTTAACAATGCCCCCCTTGACCAATTCTGTGATGCCAAAGCACAATACGAGAAGAAGGGTGAGTTTAACTCAAAAAATCGGCCACAGTTAGACAATGTGGCGGGTAAATAACTCGGCTGTCTAACTGGTTTAGGTGAACTAATCAAATTAGGAAAAGTATGAGCTTCTTTTTAAACGCGGCGAGTGGTGAAATAAATGACCGCCTGACTGCATCATAGTGCAAAATTGGGCTTCCTCCCAGTGTCCTGGCAACGTTCCAGAGACTTTACGAAGAGTGGACACATTTTTAGCTGAAATCCCCCTTCGCATTACTTCTTTCTTCTTTTTCAGAGTGACGAGATGGAGGGCTATTGGTTTCCAAACAATCCACAGCCCAGATCAGGGGTCAGACGGTCTAAGGAGTGGAAGAACGAGGTCGTGGATACCGTGAGTAGTCTTTTATTTTACCTTCTACGCATGTTCTATCTCTATCTTTCACAGGAATACAATCCATGGGGAAGAGGAGGCGGCGGATCACCTTTAAAAGATTCAATGGGTAATTTAATCACAGATAGGCGCGTGATGGGACGAGCCTGGAACAAAATGTTGTCCACCAATCTGCCACATTCACTTGAACGAAGGTCTGCACCCTATTCTCTTTCTGTAAGCTTCTCTTCTATCTTTTACTCCTTTAAAAGAACGAGCATGATCCTAAAATAGGGGGGAAATTGATTCGGAAGCCATAAGAGCGTCTTCATGACAACATTTTAAAATCTTCACTGCTTAAGCCATGTTCTTCAGCCCTAATTTCTATAAAAGGTTCCTGTCCGTTCTTGTAAAGCTTCGCACTTTTCCCCTTCTTCTCATTCACTATTCAAAAGGCACATTTTCCAACGCATGGGGTGTTCCCTCCTCAAGACTAAAATACCCCGGCAAAAAAGTTTGGAAAGTTTCTAACCCCTTTTTACCACACGTCAGTGTGCATCGTACATTATGTAGCACTGAGATTCAGCACGTTTCCTTGTAAAACACCTGCTCCTCTTTCTCACCGGCTAGCATTTAGAATACATACACCTCGTCAACTTCTTCCTATGGTGACTGGTCTAATAGCCGTATGCCGAGCTTTGCACCTATGTCGGTGTCCACTAGTATGCCAAATTTGAACAAAGGGTTAGGGTCAATAAGTTCAGCTGAAAGGATTGCCGATTTAGGGTCTTGTCAGATGCTGACCAACATAGGGTCGAGCTCCAGAGACAGATAGAGGACAACAGGAGACGTAAAGAGATCGAGAAACAGAAGGAGAAGGAGATAGAGGACAAGGAGATTCGCCGGCATGAAGAGTACATGGCTAGGATCAAGAGGGAGGAAGAAGAAGAGCGGAGGAAACAGAGAGAGAGGGCCATAGCCAATGAGAGAAGGAGTCAACAGATTGCCTACGAGCAAAATGAACGGGCCAAACAGGCAAGGAGAAGAAGTCCTCCTCCACAACAAGGTGAGAACAGTAGTCATTCTTATATTTCCATAACCTGTTCAGAACACGCCCAGCAGAGGCAACAAAGACCCGAGTCGGGTGCCCCTAGAGAGAGAGAATGGTGGGAAAAGAAACCGACATGGCAGCAAAAGGTAGCACAAGGTTTCCTTTGAATCGATTTTGATACTAGCTTGGTCTCATAACAATCTTCCAGGCGGATGAGGAACGGAAAAGTGCTGTCATCCCCACACTTCGGGGAAAACCTCCAAGAACACCCAGCGCCCAAAGATCTGTCTCTAGGTAGTAGACAGAGATATTCAACGTTTATCATTTACAGGCATTCTGCGCAACGCTATGACCCAACAACTTCCATCCAAGAACATGAAGAACAGCAGCGACAGGAACAAGAACGAGAGGCAAGCACCCTTTCGAGGAGAAGCCTATCCAGGAGATCTACCTCCAATAATATTGACTTGAACGAGTCGTTTCGAAGAATGGATGTAACCGAGGTTTTGGCCACCTTATTATTTACATTGTTCGTATTTAAGGAAAGCTTACGAGATGAGCAAAGCCGAGTACATAATGCCATTCGAAACAACGACTATGGGAATAACGTATTTACGTGAGACGCTTTCGGAGAAAGGAACAAAAACATTTGCAGTGACACTAACGGGAGACCGTCTGCCTTTGTCATTAACTGAAACTCCTCCGCACCTTCTGTTCTCCGTCACGTTTTATTTTCATGGTTTCATCTGAAATTCTGTTATAGCACGTTTGAGTTATTCTGTTCTGTTCGTTATCATCATTTATCCTTTTATTCATTACATTGCTCGTAAAAAAAATTGTTGCTAGCTAGTATGTTATTGAGATCATTGTAACTTTTGTCCCAGTGAAACGAATTGGGCGCCACAGTTAGACAACTAATGTGACGTGGTAAACTGTCGAACTGGGGCTCAGGTAGAACCAGTTTGTTTTCTTCTAACCTTACCATTATCGCAATTTTACGGAGTTCCTTCGGTGATTGTCCAAATAAATTGTCTTGTTACCTACCGAATACTAAACTGCCGAAGAACTTATAATTAGTGGGACCCACAAGGATACGCGGTTGTCATTATCGCAGACTGATGGCTCTCCGCGCCACCTAAAGGAAGGTTTCACTCCTCAGTAAGTCCTCAAAACTTCCTCTCCAAGGGG
The DNA here is from genome assembly GCA_932521035.1 of Oscheius dolichura. Classification (NCBI taxonomy): domain Eukaryota; kingdom Metazoa; phylum Nematoda; class Chromadorea; order Rhabditida; family Rhabditidae; genus Oscheius; species Oscheius dolichura. The sequence goes on along the minus strand of OW051497.1, from coordinate 1,040,292 downwards.
TGCGAGAACTTATTTCCGCGAGGCTCTCCAAGCATTCAGCCAGCATTCATTCTTGTGATCTTGTTGTTTTACCCAGCGGTTCCCATAATAATGACGTCATAAACTCTCTTCTTTTCCGTACTGGAATGTTTCCCCATGGATTCGAAAGCCCCTAACACTTTAGCGATTATAGCCATGAACGGGGTAGAGGCCGGGAAGCAACTTTTACGACTCTCATAACAAGCTACCAAATCAGGGCAACTTTAGAATGGAGTGGATTAGATTGCAAACTCTACTCCAGACGGCTCATTCTAAAAATGTGTCCTCGATTGCTGACTGGGGGTGACATTCTCCACCAATTGTCTACATTGTTCATGGTCAAATCCATCCATCCGCTCGCATACTAATTGCCCTATTCTTTGGCGATTTGCACATCATTTCAGGAAGTTTAGGGATCAAAAAATTCAGCCTATTAGTTAAGAGAACTTGATGTTTCAAATTCCAAATTTATTCAAATCTACTTAATTTAGACCTCATACCAATAAGGAAGGGCTTCTTCCCTAATAAATGAATGCATAGCATCCTGCTAAGCTGGGTTCATAATGTTATTAGCCATACATATTTTGCTACTACAGTTGGGAGTAATTAATTTGAGGAACATTCTCACCCTTGGCCCACGTGCCTCCCCAAAACCTGCCACATCATGCCTGGCCTTATTACTCCCCTCTGCCTCTGTTCCCCTCGCCTTTTCCTGCTCTAACCCTTCCTGTACAATCCTGTAGGCTCTTTCCCAGTCTCTTCCTTAAATATGATGTCAGAAGGCAACTGAATTAGTCTCCCAAGACCAATTGAAGTCTCTTCGCTGGTGATTTGAGCCGTTTGTCTCAGCATCTGCCCCGCCCACAGATCCTAACTTCTAAGCCATTCGCGAATACAACGCCGTCATGAACCAGTCGTTGCTCATCTGCCTGTTCCTATGCGTTCTTGGAGCCTTCGCCCAGAAGACATGTGAGTTTACCTTACGGTTCCAGGAGCACCCCCAGGTTGTTCTGTACCCTACAGCGATACAAACTTTCTCTAGCGTTTCACAAACTTTAAAGCGCTCTTTTTACCAACTTGGTTTATAAGACTTCGGCTCTAATAGTGAGAAACACCTGCTAGAGCTCTCATATGAAGCTGTGTTCAATGGTAACCAAGTTAGTTGATTTAACACATTCCAAAGAGTAAAATCCTTCTGTTTTTCAATAAGTTAGGGTCTAACTTGAGAAATAGATAAACGCCCTTCTGATTAGAGCCTTTTCAGCAAAGGGATCCCCCGAGGCAATGCAGCCCTACTACTACGACGGCGCCGACAACACCGAGGTCCTGAGACAAGTATCAGCACAGTTGATGAGCGCCTTGGCCACTCTTGAAAATCTGCAAGAAGGTGAGCTGGAAGGTGTCGTGGTTTACATTAAAATGATAGCCAATATTGCAGGGAACCAACTGAAGACGGCCGAGAAAAGGAGAAACAAGTTCGAGTTCATCCGCTTCGGCCGTAAGTAAAAGATTGGAAGACTCCTCTTTCTAGGCTTCGCTCATTACTTCTGCGTTGTAAATGTGAATAAATAATATGTTAAGTGTAAGCTACTCTTTCAGTTCATCTCTTACCTTCTTGACCCCTCCATCAATACTTTGTCCAGTCTCGGCTGACCACCCGTCCCCTTTCCCAGAGTATCACTCTTCTCCTAGTGGATCTGCTCCCAAATCTGACTAATAGGGAAGCTGAGCTTTCAAAACGCTTGTGTAAATATCTTTGAGTTAATCTTTGAGAGTTTAGAAATGAACTTATGACGGAACGGCCTAGCACAGACAGAGTTCCCTTTGGGATGAAATTGTAAACCCAAGAGATTTACTTCCTCCACCCACCCACCCTGGAAACCATTCCGGGATTAGACTAAAGATGCGGTCACACGTTCACATCATTTATTAAAAAAGGAAGATTGCAGATATTGGTTCAGACAGACCAAATTACGAGGAGGGATGCGTGTAAAGTTTACTTTGAAGGGAAGTGGGGCTCCGTATACACAAATCTTTTCAAATATAGGTACCCGGGCTCAACCAGATAGTAAAAAGCGTATTTCTCCATATAAGTTGGCAGCTTACCCATCGGCAGTCAGACAGCCGTCGTTTATCTAGCCACAGGAAGACAGACTGCGACGCTGTTGTGGTTCACTGGCCGTCTAACTGTGGCCGTGAGAACAATGTTCGAGGAATCATAAATAGCTCCACGGGGCTTTAAAAACATTCAAGATCGTTCAGTTTTATGTTGTTGGAGTTTTTTGAGACAATCTGGTCATACTTTCTCTTGAGGAAAACATTTAACAATTGGTTGACGTCTCCGGAAAGCATCCAACAGTCATATATGACCCCCGGCTGCCGCTTCCGTTATCCTTTACTCAGCTGTGATATATGAAGGCAGCGTGAGACTACCACCTTAATGAGGCGGGTGAAGGATTGGTAGCAGAAGGTTAGCCATCGGGCCAACTTGAGACGCCTTCCGAAGAACAAAAAGACCTGCCTGCATGTTGAATAAAAATTAGCCCAAAATGACGTGCAGCCTCGAAATCAAACAGGACAATTAGGCTACAAGGGAACTTCCTCAATCAGCTCTGGATTGTTTTGGGTGCCCTTCCCAAGGAATGCGAGATTTTGGAAGAAGAAAAAGGCAGACATGGAGATTTATGGCAAGCTAAACTTATTAAAATCTGACACGATTGACTGTGAATTGAAAAGAAACTGAAGCGTGTACACAACCGTATTATTAACCTGCACAAAAACTGAAACGAATAGAGCTTAAGCATGGTAACTGATATTTTGGGAAAGAACAAGAGGGAAAACTGAATAAAGTTCGGAAGAGTTGATGAAAGGTATCGGGGAAATTGTGTACAAACTGTAAATATAAATATAAGGGAACCTCGGGTCTATTGCTTCGTTATTTGTCTGTCTCCTCTTCGTCTGTTGAATGTTGAGACGGCAGTAGGTCGAATTCATCCTGAAAACTTGGGAGTTGCATGAATTTATGCTTTCACAATGCCCTGATATGCGGTTTAGGAAATACACAATTTTGATCGAAAACAGGGCCAATGGATTCCAGACAACTGCGTAAACGAAGCCAAAAGAACAATTTGATGCCTCCCCAAACCATAAAAATCTTGAGTAGTGAAGGGTATCATAGACGTAAACAGCTATATCATCTACAGGAAGTGGTTTACCCGAGATTCAAACTACGAGGCGTACGAATCCATCAAAAGCACGAGAGAGGCAAACAGAACTTTTGAGAACCGGAATCGTACAAAGAAATCTTCGACAGGATTGAAGTATAGCGCTGTTGATACTCTATTTCAGGCTCGGTACACGATAGATGTATTAGGGCGCGCCAAAAGTCCTTGTGATGGCCTCATAACTTTTTTATTTCTCAAGCAATTTCGGTGGGTCAAAATCAAAACAAAATGGATCAAAACTTTGACCGAACGAAATTGGTGGAGAAAGAAAAAAGTTACGAGAACTTTTGGCCCGCTCTAATAGAACTATTATCAAAAGTACGCGCACCTTGGTAATAAAAAATTGTTCTATGCATCATTTTTGTATTGTCTACCATTTACACTGGTAGATGATTTTTCCTTTCCTTTGCGAGGAAGGAGACTAGCCCAAAGGCCAGAACCGGGTCTCCCTCCCCGAAAGGGAAGGAAAACATTCCATCTACCAGTGTTGGTAGATAAAATCAAAAATAAGAGGAATATTGTTGTACAACATTACCAAGGTGGACGCGCGGCGGGTGAACAGGTGGAACTGCTGCCGTCTTTCTACGGGTGTAGCGGCGCGGCTGCCGGCGGGTATCCCGGCTGCACATTTCTTTCGTTTTCGAATGCTAGGAAGTAGTAGGGGAGGGATTTTTCAAACTATTTGGTGTCGTTCAAGAGCTTACGATGCGCTCTAACATAATAACAGGCGTCCAAAATGGTAGAGTTTATCGCGAAAGTTTAAGAGGGTGAAACGCATGCGCAACGTGGTTCTAGGAGTCCACAGGGGCGACGGAGGTCGATGGGAGGCGCAGTCGCGCGTCCCGGCTATTTTTTTATCTGTTCGTAAGATTTTTAGTCCTAATTTTTAGTCCCATCTGTGAAAATAATGAAAACAAAAATATGATTCCTACCTCAGTTGCTGTTTCAGATTTCGGCGCTGGACTCTCTTTTCCATGGTCACTGTCCTTGTCCTCGGGTTTATGTTCCTCATGAGCGCTTGAATGTTGTGGGTATGGCCTTGATACTGTTCTGAATGAATGAGAGGTAGCGTAATTTCAATGATTCTCGCTTACCTTAGCTTTTTAGCCGGATTGAAGTGTTTGCATATGAAACAAACATAAGCCAAGTAGTCAAACTCTTCCGGCATTGCCATTCCATTATGGCCGTGGCAGTTTGAACAAATTAGAGCCATTCTACACCAATGGTCCTGTTATTAAAAAGCTAATAAAATACAAACCTGTTGTTCGGCCCATCACTGAAGAAGTAGTCCACAATTTTGTCGACTGTGGTGTTGGGAACTTGATGGAAGGGTCGAACTGGCCGGATAGGAACATTTGGTGGTGGCATTTGGGCAGACTGAAAGAAATTTACATTTAGAAATAATACTTTAGCATCTTGACGGCTTGCAAAGCTTTCTGGGTTTTTGCCGAACTTAAAAGACAATTAGCTGAGCTCTGCCGTTTGTTCCGCCACAGGCAAACCGCTGTATAACTGTGGCGCCGACAAATACACGGCTCTCTAACTGTCACAGTTTTTTGAACAAGTTGAGTACGAGTCGGCCTTTTGGAATCTTATAACTCTTTTATGCTCGCATGGGAGAGGTGGTGGCATTTGGGGGCGTTCCTGCTGTTTAAGAAATGAAAAAAATGCATGAAACACGACTAACCATTGGAATATTTTGGGGATTCCTATTTGGAGTGGGTGCTGGTCTTTCTTGTGGGGACCCAGGCCCTTGTGGTCTTTGAGCAGGTGTCGGTGGAGGTCCTCTCATTCGGAGATTAGGCGGTGGACCAAGAGGAGTTCCTAAACAATCACAGTAAATAAATAAAAGGATGTAAAATCACCTGGCGGAGGTGGAGGAGGTCTACTCCCTCTTCTCTCTGTTGTTGGAGTATTAACTTGTGAAGAAGGGCGGGTTGGTGGCTTCTCGACAGGCATATCGTCATATTTTTCGAGAATCTCCTTCGCCTCTTTGAAAGTTTTCGTCTCTTTCACAGTCTCCAATATATTTCTCTTCTTTTCTATGAGATCATCAAGTGCCTGCAGAAAAAAGCGGATTAAAACATCAGGAAGGGTTTCCCACCTTCCTCTTCCGGTTAAGTCGCCACTCGTAATACCCATTAACGAGTTTTCGGCTTAGAAGTAGAAGAAGGAAGCCAGCAATAAATCCGGACACAGACAAGATTATCTGGAATGAGCAAATGCATGTATCACGTGATTTCGGACGGAAGTAACTGCAATCTTACCTTATGTTGCTTCTCATCATAATAAAACCACGCATAACCGCATATAGACGTCGATAAGAAAAAGTTTAATAATGTTAAATACCAAAGAAGCATCCTTCTAGACTAAAGCATAATAATCAATTTAAAAAAATAAGAAAAACCCCACCTCTGACGTCCTTTCTATGTCCTCCTTATAGCCTTTCATCTGATGAGTGAGGTTTTCCAACTCTTCCGTGAATACACGCTTCTTTCCGAAGATATTACCCATTTTAGAAAGAGCTATTGACTTGAAACTAACGGCAAAACAATGACTTTGGGAACAACAACTGTTTTGAACAAACTGCAACGCGGTTCTTGACGCACTTTTACGTATCCTTAAAAAATAACTGAATTTCATATCAACAAATGGAAATAATTTCAACTGGAAGTAAGAGGATTAAACGATAACGAAAACTTAAATAGGAAAGTTTAGCCAAATATGGCGGTAAGGTAGTCTTGTTTGGTAGCAAAAAACCTTATTAGCGTTCCGCCGCCTCGCATGCTTGGGGCGCGTTTACCGAAGGGTCAACGAAACTTATATTTGGGTTATAATGAAATAACATCTTTCAATTGCATGAAGGAGCAGGAATCTTCAGGAAAATGATTTGAACAATATTTAGATTTATTTATTGGAAATAGTTTACGTAGACCATTCAAAGATGCTTGCCGTCCCGCGGCTGTTTGTGGAAAAAACAAGGCAGGTGTTGAGTTCACCTTTCATACGTGTTCTCTTTAGAAATTCATACAAACAAACTGGATAATCCTCTCCTTCAAAACAAGTACGGATTCATTTTCTATCTGCTCTGACGCATTGGCGGTTCGGAAAATCAACTCCTCATCTCAACTCCAAAATCTGTCTGAAAGGCTTGCAACCTCGTCTAAAAAACTCAGATTCTGTCAAACCACTTACAGACCTCCATGAAAAATGACATTTTCATCTGCCTGTAGTCCTTTTTAAATTCTCAAACGGCACGACTGTCTAACTGTGGCGTAATCCACGCTTCTTTCTGAGCCGCTAGCATTGTTTTCTTTCAAATAAGAAGATTAAATACGAATACTTTGATTCAGAACCGGGGTTTCATGTTACTTCGTTGTTCTTTCCTAATAATATGATCTGATTTCCGACTTCTTTCATGAGAACGTGCGTAATGTCGCCATTTGATCCAACACTTTCCCATAGAATGCTCACACACTATAGGAGAGATTCTCGACAAAAGGTCAACGTGTACGCTTTCCTATTTTGCTATAAATCTCAAAGAACATTGATAGGGGAGCCTGTGGAAACTCTATGCAGACCCAGAGCCAGGTGTCAGTATAGATCATTGGGCCCGTTCCCAGCCAAATCTCATATAATTCCTTCAATCGAAGGAATGTAACTGTGCACACATCTGCACAGACTAAGTAGAAGCTTCGAACATTCTGAAACCAGGCAGAAATGATTTAATTCAGCGTCACTATAGCGGAACACTCCAAGCGCATACGTCGCTCCTGTTTATTGAAGCCTATCCACTTTCTAAAGAAAACGTGACTTCTGGACACTGTTTAACAGATGGAGGATGACTTTCGGATGTCTGACACTCCCCGCTGCATAGGTTTTTTTGTTTCCTGGTAACATATTATGACGTCTGTTCCACTCCCCTCCCCTCTCTGGGTTCCGGTAACGCCCCTCCCTCCCTCCCTTCTTAAGCATATGATTTTCTCTTGTTATTAATGTGCGTGTAGATATGGTGTGACCCGATTGTACTCGCTTATTTTTCTGCCGTTTGCGTGACCAATCAAATACAAATTTTAGGGTAGCGGGTATAAGAGCTCGCGGGTCTCCATTCCTCTCCCACTCTCTGCTGCTATGGCTTCTCGTCTGCTGATCTCGCGTGAGTCTTTCTATTTGAAACGGGTTTTAACTCTTTCAAGGTTTAGTTTTCCTTCTTGGTCTGTTAGCTTCAAGCCAAGGATACGCCATGGTCCGCGTAGGTCGGTCAGACGTCGCCTCCTTCCCGATTGAGTATGCATCTCCCTCTAATACCTACTACTTATATGAGACAAAGCCGGTAACACATCCCCTATGTGATACTGAGATCCCCGTTTCAGGTCTTTAAAAGACAAATCTCGGCTAACTGGTTCAACCCACGAGATTACTACATGAGTGACGAGTTTGAACGCGACCTGAGGGAACAACTGAGGGCCCGGCAAGAAGAAGAAGAGGCTAAAGTCTAGTGATCTCCGGCGATTTTTCGAATAAAGCGAGATTTTGTTGCCCAGTTTGTTTGTCGGGGGGCAGGGGGTGACCGGGAATTGATAAGGAAACGCCGATTAGTGCCGGAAGCAAGGACAAAGGTTAGCCTTTAAGATCGCGGGATCTTTTGATCAAGACACATGGGAAACGTCGCTTAATCCTACAGGGATGTGCAGCAGCCTTCATCGGTTGTACAGGACCACATCCGTTTTGGGACCATTAGCCTAGCCCCTCTAATAGATTCGAGGTTTTGTCCTAATAATGCTACCAGGATCTCTTCCCATGCTTTTAGGACCTTTTCACTGAATGTCTTCCAGAATGTCCACTGCCTAATGAAGAGGACATTGCGACAGCACATACGTTTGTAATGGTCAGATATTTGCTAGGCCAACATTTCACCGAGGGGGCAATATTATTTGTATAGAGCAATAAACTGCTCCCTAATTGAAGTCGACGTCGGTTTCTGGAAAGGCTGGTTAAAAAGTGAGTTGATTTCTGCGAAGACAGCGTCAGACTTCCCTCTCTTCTGTTCATCGTCTTGTATTTTAGGATAATCCCCTACAACAAAGATGTCTGGTTTTTCATAAAAGGAATGAACAGTGATCACATCACCCTTACGGTCATTATCATCTAATTTTACCCTCCATTTGTATTCAATCCGTTTATGCTCACTGAAGTAATTGAAACTTCTTCATTCGGTTCCTCTTTTTATCAGGACTATATGGCTCTTGATACATCATTTCTGGGCAATAAGGTAAGCTATTTATCGAAGATGGTCCTGTTTACTCCACGACCTTCAGGATAATGGCTCCTGTTCTGAAAATGTATCAGCAACCGTCGTTGAGAACATCGAAGCCATTGCTGCCTGTGCTTATGGGATTCTTTCCATTATTCTGTATATCCTTCTCATCAGGGTTATTATAGCAAGATCTACTTTTCAGCACCCTTTCTTCTTCCAATTTGTTATGCTATCCATTACAGTAAGCCCGCAAAGTTCTAAATGAACTCTCCTTCTCTTTCAGAACATCATCCTCTGGCTCTCTATCTACACCAGTCAACGGATAATTCCCCACCCTGTAAGTTTTCTCCTTTTAGTTGATATTGAGTACCCTTCTAGATCTTCTGTGACTTCTTCTACCCAACCTACAGTACCAGATCTCTTGCGTTAAAGCCAATCCTCCTCGGCTACTACATCTCCCTGGCGAACCAAATCTTTACCGTAATCTCAATGTCCGTGAATAGGATGACCGTCGTCCTTTTTCCCTTCCGAGGGCCTGAAGTGAGTCTGATTCCTTCAGTCTTGCGCAAACTGCACCAAACTTCACCATGTTCTTTATTTCTTACTTCCGCTTTAGTGAAGGACAAGAAGGACAGAGTACAAGGAACATTTGAGGAGAATTAGCTCGCTCTGCTAGTCAACAGGGTTAAATTAATGAGCAGATTATGACGCATCTTATGGAGTAGAGGAATGGGTTGCACTTCCTGCACTTTTGCAGAAAAACAGGGCCGGGGACGTGATTTGAATTTAGACTTTAGTCCTCAAGAGTTTATAACAGAGGGAATGACCGGCCTACAGTTTTCTGTAAAAATTTCTTTCAGTTCTGGTCGAAGCACAAATACGGGGCCATTATTACCGTGCTCATCTTGTCTTTCACCTATTCTTTCTATCTCTATGACTGGGGGACCAGCGTCACCTTTGGGATTACCGGCCGCCTCCTGATCAATTATCAAGACGGCTGGCCCCATGTAGGCCGTCTTACTTGACCTTATATGGACGCAACGACTTTAGATACCCTTCGTTCTGATGTCAGCAGTATTGAGTCTCTTCTGCCTGGTCATAATCCTTCTAACCACTGCGATAACCTTTTGTAAACTCTACAGTCTCGGAGTATACACAGCTCCTGCCGAACTTAATCTCTTTAGGACCAGTATAGGATTTTCACTGACAACACTAGTTGTTTCAGCTTACTCGGTAGACATATACCATTTCATAGTATTCATATTCTTTTCAGATAACAATGTTTCTTGCCCACTACATATTTCTCGACCCTGCAGTGACGAAATACGCTGTGCTGGTGAAGGGTTGGGTCTTTGATCTGAACTGTCTTCTCCCAGCTTGGCTAATGTTTATGACCAATAGACAGATCCGCTATTATATGGGGATTGGCAAGAGCCACAGCATGCAGGTCTCTGTAATGTCTCAACTACGGTCACATTGAGCCAGAACAGAACGACTTTACCTACTTGCTTGAAACCCCATTTGTTCTCAATGTTCCAGAATAAAAGAGTGGTCATTCTCCCGTTAATCCAATTTCACAAATAGCATTTATTGTTTGTTATTCGGAAAGTCCCATATTGAAAAATAACAACTCCCGTTTTTCGCTATGCTAGACAGAATAAAACAGCTTTTTGCTTTCCTCGTGGTCCACCAGATTGCAGTTTCCGGGTCAATCTTGTTTTCCAAGTTTCCCGGAGATTTCGAAAGATGGGGGTGAAATTAAAGGTCCAAAGAAGAAAAGTGTCTCTTTCTAATGACACCACAAGGATATGTAAACCACTGCAAGAGTGATGGTCGTAGCTCCTGCCATTTTTGGCTTGTTTTTCAAGACAGCTGGCACAGCTGGACCATTTCTACAACTCTCTACCTCGCTACTTTTCCTTTCAGTCCCCCACTCTCGTCTCCCTCGAATTGTTCTAGCCCATATTTGTGACATCACGAAGTGAGAAAAAACCTTTTGTTTATTGTCTGGACAGTGCCTGTTTATGGCCAGTTTGCAGGGCAGATGACCATTGCCTCGATAAAAAAATAACTCCCACGCGTTATTAGACAAAAGCTGACCTTAACCTAATAAAACAATCTCTTGTTCGTTGGCGAGGGTGTGCATTATTCTGTCTATGAAGATTCACCCTTTCTCCAGTTCAATCTCCTTTTTTATAGCCAGTCCAAAACATTTCTTGACCCCTTGGCACCTGCACCAGCCGCCCGTCGTTTTTCCACCCGGCTGCACTACAAAAAGAAAGAATCACTAACTGCCGTGGATACTGGTAACTGTTTTATCCCTTATTGCACCGATTTCGAAAATATCAGGAGGGCGGTCCGATCGGGACTGTTTACACGAAGGGGGGAGCCTCCATTTCACAGTTGGCAACTGTGTGCCATGGATGATCCCAGTCCCAAGTCTACCCTCCGCTCTGAGGCTTTTCTGATTGAGGAGAATAGTGGAGAGCAGCAAGCCGTGCCGGTAGGTTTTCGTTAAAATCTGTATAAGGGAAGATGGGTGTAGAAAACAAGGGGAACGGTCTATCACAGTGTATGACTCATGGTATTAGGGTCCATTTTTTGCCCTGTAGTTTAAGAAAACCATTGGAACCTTCGTTTTGCATCATGACGGGACAATACAGCAGTGATGACTGTCTAACTGTGGCGCGAGAAATGACACGGCTGTCTAGCTGTGGAATCATATTTTGGGCAGCAAAAGTCAATTATTCCTCGTTATTCACGTTATTCGCGATTCAAACGTTGCTCAAATGATTAGCCCCAAAAAAAGGTTCAACCACGCGATAAAATGGATTGCCAGATTGCCTAAAGCGGGGTGCCTCTGCTCCCAGCCGAAAAGAGGTCTAATCCCCTCCGACTACATTAATTAGTCCACCAGATAGTTGCCGCCGATTCACACATCTAGGGCGTTGATTGCATTAGAAGCCATTGGGCAATCTCATCATCTAAAGGAAGCGCCCTATCTCGTCGCCTCTGTATTGACAGCCTCTGTCCTTTGTCTTTTTTTCTCCCAAATTCGCCGTTTCCTTCAGAATGGCTGGACTATGCGACGCTTGTGCCGGCTGAAGCTGTTCTTTTTTTACCTTCTACTTGGTGTAGTGTTCGCTCTGGTGTTAGGTGTCCTAATCTATGGCCTCCACTGTTCCAAGAACGGATACAAGTTGGTTGAGGTACGCTCTAGAAAGCCTAGGTTCTGAATCTTTAGGAGCCTCCTTCTCATTATGATCAGCCCACACTACAGCTCCATCCTACCACAATCGGCCCAATTACTGAGATAGTACCCCTTGAAGGTCATTTTGTGAAAAATGTGGTGAGCCAATATCGTATAATGAGCCATAAATTGAGATTCAGTTCCCGAATCATGCAGAAATTGTCGCCGAACGTCTGAAAACCGTCGAACCTGTAAGTAATTTCCGTCCCTTGTGCCGAATGAAGGAAACTGACGCCAATCTCGGCATGGCGCCATATGACCGCGTTCCTTTTAAAAAATCTCATTCCTAACCGCTTTTTGTTGTTTTCCCGTTTATTTTTAATGCCCTTACTAGCAAAAATGATATACTCCAGGCCAAACCCATCGTGATCATCTTCGACCTATCCAAGGAGCACAATGAGAACAGCCCCGGCTTGGCCCCTTTCGCCGAATGCCCATCTCTATGTTTCCTCAGCACCGATAGTAAGTTTTAGCCGCTTTTAACATTTAAATTTATTAAATCCAGTGGGCTATCTTGAACATGCCAACGTGGTGCTCTTTTCCCATGGTGCAGAAGACCGCCTTCCTTTATTCAAGGGATCTACCGCCTTCGTCTATATGCACAGCGAAAGTCCAGCCAACTTGAAAGCTGTAAGTAATGATTACGTTTATTTTCGATTTTTCTTACACAAAAAATCATTTTTCAGAGCCCTATCCCAGATTATGCCACGTATATTGCCAGTTATCGCCGCGGAGCTGATTTCTACGCTCCCTATGGAATGTTCATTCCATTCAACAAATCTAAAGCTATCATGGAAGATCCCCATAAAGGTTTGAATATTTTTTGATTGTTTTCAATTTAATTACTTCAGGGAAAACTGGCTCGGACGTTATTTATATCGCAAGCAATTGTTATACCCAGAACGACCGGTCCGATTACGTCGAGCGACTTTCCCGCTACATGAAGGTAGGGCATTACTTGTTTTCTTTATTTACTACTTCATTTTTCCTCTATACAACTTATAAACTTCAGGTAGACTCCTATGGCAAATGTAATGGCCGCATAATCAGCAGAGGATCCGCCAGAATCCTTCTTCAACGCTCATTCTTCTATCTAGCCTTTGAAAATTCGAACTGCCAGGAGTATATCACGGAGAAGTTCTGGATCAATGGACTTGAGTGAGTAAACATCAACTTATTGCTATTTTCCTTTTAGAAATAAGATTATTCCTGTGGTTATGGGAGCCTGGAAGGAAGACTACGAGAAAATTGCCCCGCCAAATAGCTTCATCCACGTGGACGACTTCGAATCTCCTAAAGAGCTTGCTCAGTAGGAAGACTACCTTATTTTTATATCCTGTGATATTTTAGATACCTCCTGCAGGTTAAGAATAATAGTACTCTGTACAACAGCTACTTCAAATGGCATGAGATGGGAACTATCAAGCCTAGCAATGTCCTGTGTGATGTTTGCGACTATTTCACCAAACATTCCGAGCTCAGGGTAGGTTTATCCCCTAATTCGCTTTTTTTCCCTTCTTTCCATAGCTATAAATTTAATAGGAGCTATTCTTACAGACCACGTCGGCCCTCAGTAACTGGTTGAATCCTACTGGACAATGTGAAGCTGCCAAGGGTCCTCTGGCCTCTGCTATCGGTATGTTTTCCCAATTACGTTTAACCTGAACCCGTTCCTTCAGATACGTCCAAAGTCATGTTCTAGTCGCTCGATGCCCCATGCTCTTCAGTGGAATATCGGCTACCCCCGTTTGTCATACTCTTCCATACTCCATACTCTTTCGCCTCTACCGGTAGATTTTTAAAGTTTTATTTTTCCCCGCTTGTTAACAGGTACAAGTAAAAGGTTCAACTGTTTTATTCCTTTCTTTATCCAAATACCTGTGGGACCATGCAACGGAGAGTGGAGAATGTACGTCGAGTGCCGAAACTATCTGTAGCGGACCATCTGTAATCATCGGTTGTTTCAAACAATGTGAAGGATGCTTACTGTCCATTGATGCAAGAAGCGACCTCGTCGATGCTGAAGCCATTGGCCAAAACATTGCCAAACTCCGTCAGCAGTTGGCTGGAAGATCTGCCCTGGCAGGTGATGACAGCCATCATACAACTTCCCTCGTGCTCTTCGAGGTATCTAAAAATTGAATAGAAGACTCGTTGTCGCGGAGCCTCCCTACCTTACAAAGGGAGAAACACATCCTGCACTGGTACATCCATTCCTGATGGCGGGGCACTGTCTACAGACTGGAAGTTAACAATCTCCGACACAACGGAAGAAAGTTAACCTGGATTGTGAGGCCCCTGTGGTCTCTGTGGAACGGGGAAACGCTCTCTAGAGCGGGAATCAGGAAATCTTCCGGGAGGTCCTCCACGCCCTCCACCTCTGCTTCCGTGATCGCGGTCGCGTGAGTTTCCTCCACGACGTTCATTTGAATGTCTACCTCCTCTGCCATGCTGGGCAGCTACCATACAAAGGAGAGTAAGGGACAGGGCAACAAGGAAGACCTTCATTCTGGAGGATGGAGCAAATTCACGACCTGGTTATATAAGACGAATGTTTTGTCTTCGGATGATTCCTCCTTGGAAATAAAAATGATTCGCTGGGAAATTGTCTCGCTGATCGCAGAAACATTCAAAGACCGGCAGTTCATGCTCGAATGCGACTATTCCTTGGTGGATTAACCCTATGATCAGCACAACTGTATCAGCGAACAAAAAGTGCAACACCGTCGCTAGACAGCCGTTTCGGTTTCCCCCAACAATCGAGACAGATTAGACTACTTTAGCGATATTGTTTCATTTTATAGGCCATTATCTATGTTCACGTTGCATTGGAGAGAAGTGAAGCTCAGTCCGTTGCCCTCAGTATCCTCCGCGATCCATCTGATATAAATAGAGAGGTGCAGACGTGAAGATCTCTCACCCTTCTCTAGTGCAGTCGAAAGCAGCACTGATTCCCCATCCGCTGTCTGTAACAATTCCTTCTCCGGTGACCAACTGAGTGTCTTGAGTTGTTGGGCAAGTTACAAAGGCCCTGAGACAGAGTCCTACTGGTCCGGGAATGTATCTGAAACAATAAAACATAGAAGAGCCGAAGAGAAGGGGCTACTCAATAGCAGGAGACATGCAGAATCCTTGTGACGAATCGCAGTTAGTTTGAATCGACATACAGGAGCTGCATTCTTCTAAAATGAAGTGACTAACAAACTGCTGAAATAAGTCCCCACCGAAGTCAAAGGTAGGGTTCACGCTGTCATCTTGCCCCATGGCACCGTTGCCGTGCCTGTTATCTGATGGCTCATCGGGGGCGCTGACATCAACTGTATCTTCATCTCCAGTTTCAGGGTGGAATAAATGTTCCGATCGGACTTGAGATAGGGGCAAAGTCTCCTGGTCCGCCGGAGGCATGGGCACGAAGACCGCTACACAGATGGGAATAAGTAAACTTAGGACTACGCTGTATTTTCTCATTGTCACCAAATTGTAGTGCTAATGGGGCTGTTATATAGCGAGAATGTTGTGTCTTCGATAAGAAAACGAGAAGCAGCAACCGCAAATTCGTCAGATTGTGACTAATCGCTGACTATTTTGTTATTTGACTGGGGTTGATGCTTTTATAACCGGAAGCGCCCCCCCCCCCCCTCCTTGAATGTCCAAAGATATCATGCTCACGGTTTTATTTTCTGATTATATTGCTTCCAGTTATATTTACAGTCACAAATTGGTTGAAGTCGACTGCGTTCGCATTCATTCCTCGACCTGAAGACATCTCCCCGATCTATCGGACCGAAAGTAAAGGAATCGTCTGGATTATGTTGGACAAATGTCTAGAAGAACATGTTATTACGAAGTATTCTAACCATAAAAAGAGCTGGAGCGTATGGCTTCACTCCTACTGTAATTTTCAGCATCCTAGTCACATTAAATGGATAATAACCTTGCATCCCTACAACCTAAAGGGAGCTAAATACTGTTTCAGGGCCAAACTTTATTAAAAGTCCAGTTCATGCACTTTGATTCCAAACTATTCTCCATTATGAGCTTGTTAGCATGTTTGACTACTGCTTCTCCAACAGACTTGGCATATAATGACTTTCTGAAGAGTTTTTCCTATTTTAATTAAACTAACATATCCATCTGCTCCATGGGATACTCACAAAGACAATACTGAAAGGGAATTGGGAGGGTTATACAGTTCCTCTCCCCTTCCTGCCTTCGTAAGAAGGAATTTCCCTTCTCGCCAGGGATGGAAAGTGTAGTAATATCACTGTAGTTCGATAAATGTTGAAACTGAACCGTTTGTAAAGAAATACAATAAGTTACTTTTAAAAAGTCGAGTAACGTTGCCCTAGTGTCGTAATGTGTTTGAAGGTTCCTTGCATTCTCTTGTAAAATAGAAAGTAACTCCGTATTCCGTAAATCTTTGGGCAAGGAAATCATCAAAAGAGGATTGTCGAATTCCCTTTTACCATAGGGAGTGCCACTAATCTAAATACAAACGCCCATCAAGAATTCTCTTCCAAAGCTGAACAAATATACCTTACATGACCGGCAGCCGTGATCCCCCATTACAATGACCAATGCCCGGTCCAGATCGCTTCTCATTTCATGGAAGGCATTGACAAAGTCTTTGTCTATCACAGGCATCCCATCAGGAGCGTTGTGAGGAATGATAGAGATCCAATTCCAAATGAAGTTAGGTCTATCTGGAACAAATCTTGAGACTGGCTCAGGAATACCTCGATAAGCCGATAAGATATCCCTTGTGATGTTCAGAGTGTACCTATGGGAGTACTGACAGCCATCTCCCATAAATGTGTTATAGACCTGGTTCTGCCAGCTATAGATAAAGAATTCACTGAAGAGCACAGTCCGTGATTTTCAGAAAACCTACTCAAATGTATAGTCTACGGTATGATTCTTGATTCCTTGGCAGTCAGGATAGTCGAATAAGCCGTGGTAATAGTCATCAGTGTACGTTGTCTGGAAAAACGGGGAGCATTAACTTATTCTAGAACTATTTAGAAAAAAGATAGACCGCAAAATAATTCTCTAATCCTTCGACAGTTAGACAGCCGTGTAGCCTGTGCCAGAAGAACGAGCTTTAGAACTGAAAAACCGTGAAACTAACCAAATATCCCATCTTTTTGAACTCGTGGAAGATGGAAATGTCATTGTCCAGTGATCTTCCACATAGGGATTCCTCTGTCTCATCAGGATGAATCGTTTCATTCGCATTAGGACGATAAATAGTCTCCATTGTCTTGCCTAGACTATTTTAGAAAGAAGCGTTCCCTCTACCGTAGAAAAACGTAAACCCATTAGGTTTACTATTCATTCCATTCCTGTTCACAAAGGAGAATGGAACGGCTTGCATCGATTCTTCCATATACCGCAGTAATCGGGGGACACCTCTGAAGATCATACTACCAAAGTAAGGTAGAGGATCACCTATCAGCTGAAGAAGTGGAAATTGAGTCCAGAAGAAAAACAACCACGTTGTACTGCTTTCTTCCAATAGTTATGGTACTACTACAAGAGGATCAAGGGATTGTAAGTGTATACCTTTTGTTCTTCAGAGCATAGACCTGAGTGTGGATCATGCTATAGTCAGAGGCGTTTCTCTGTGCTGTTGCATCATCGGTTTTATTACAGCTAATTTCAACAACGTCACAGGCAAAATGGTCATCGATATTCCGCCATTCATCTAAATATGGAAGAGCCCGGTAATAATTTCCCGGGAGGAGGCATCTGAAAGAGTATTGAGATTCACTTTATTTATACCTGGCACTGCAATTCATGAAAGTATCATCTATTTGAAGTGAACCATTTCGCAGGGAAGATATCACTTTAAAGTGGGGATCACATTTAGCTTCAAAAGACTTTCCATCGTCCAAATTAATAAACTAGGAGGATAAACGTCGGCAATTGAACTTACTGGTCGTATCGCCTCGTCAAAGGGGTCCATTTTTGACAGCGGGCATTCGTGGTAAAAGCTTTTTGCTTCCAACTGGGAGATAACTATCTTTTTCACTGGACTCTGAGAGTAAGAAGTTCGCGATTGTTTATTTCTGTTTACCCCCCCCCCCCCCCCCCCCCTTGAAGCTGTAGCAGATATAATTTGATACAGAACAATACAGTAGCCGTGACTAAAAGTAATTCAAGGGCAATCCTAATATCCCGTTGCTTTGATCTCATAAATCTAGAAAGAGGCAGGTAACGGAGCATGAAGAGTTGGCCTTAACAGGACGAGGTGGACGACCGAACTTCGTGTTTGTACAGGTTCTCTGTGTGCATACAGTCATCATAATAAAATATGGTCAGAGGGGAGTTAGAGGTAGCCGGAGAACGCTTTTGCGTCTTCCCCGTCCGCTGTTAAGAGGTCTAAAGAAGGAAATCGCGGTCCGAGAGAGCTGCATTGAATCAACATCTTGAATTTGTTCAGGGCGCCAAGATCCCAATAATGGGAATAACGACACAATAATTCAAGCCATCGTTTATTAATTTAACATCTTAGAGCGCGTGATTGCTGTCTCATTGGCCCTGATATCACACTGTGTCCCAATATAATTAACCGCCCAAGGCCGCAAGAATCTAGCGGTGAATTTCTCCATGTCAGAAGTCTCCTATGTACGCAGGAGGAACAAAGATATGTAACAAAGAGGGTCTCAGAGGGTAGTCTCAACAGATCGCAGTCTATAGGAACTGCTCTACTGGATACAACACCTTGATTAGTTAACAAATCATATGTAAGTTAATTGAAGCTCCGACATGGAACCAGGGTAATCTGGCTGTGGCAACCAGCAGATGATATATCTACTGGCCAGGCCATCTATTAGGGCATAAACTCTCACGTTATCATGAGATAGAGATGCCTCCTGACATCAGGAAGCAAAGTTATAGTTATCACGATAGATGGGATTCTGGCTCAGAGGCGTTCAGTCGTAATCACTTACACAGTAGCTTCGGACCATTGGCCGTTCGTCCAAGCTCATGAACCAAATGTTTGAATCCTCTGTTCTTCTCGTACTGAGATGAATTACTATCGCAACTAGTCTACAGTAGGATAAAACCAACCTGCCTCACAAAAAAAAAGTTTCCTGCTCAATCGGTAAGAAACGGGCGCCGATTCACAGTACTACTCCACACTATAGACATATACCAAAACTAGATAAGTTACGCGCCTGCTGCCTTCCTTGGATGTGGTAGCCGTTTCTAAGGCTCCCTCTCCGGAGTCGATCCCTTATTCTCCGTTAACCGTTATCACCATGGTAGTCCAATAGACTACCTAGTTGATAGGGCAGACACTGTTCCGAGTTATCGACAGATAAACCGTCGATACACTGGGTATTCAGAGTCAACAAACTACGTCCGAAGACGATTGGTTTGAAATAATACCTGCAGCTAGACGAACCTAGCTTTAATTGCATGTATTAGCTCCAGACTTACTTTTGCCCACTATAACCTACCGGCCCGTCACCTGTGTTGGGAGCCAGTTTTTTTGCCATTTCCAAGAGTAAGTAAAGCATCTGGCGTGGTGTCCAGGCCATTCTGCATATGGTGTCGCATTTGGTTTGGCTACGGAGAATACAATTTTTCCCACACTATTACTATTCAAAGGATCTTTATACATACACATTGGAGACAGGAGATCACAAGTATTTGGAAGCAAAATCGTTGTCGCAGGTAGCCTTGGAGAACCATGTTTCGAGATCCGAATGGCTCTTCCCTGGTTGAATTGGAGACTGCAGCTTTTCACAGAGAGAGCAAATTCTGTCGTTAAACGATTTCCGTATAAGTCTGAAGAAAGTTGAGAACTGATGACAGAGGAGACCTACTCGTAGTCATTTCTCCACTGGTGGTAGGACAAGTATTCCGTTTTGTTCTTCTTTACATTATTCAGGAAAGTTACCATATCCTGAATGGAGTTGAAATCGTCCAGGGCTATATACGACTTATCGGGGAACTGAATAAGGTCTAAATCGGGAAATGACAGCACACACTCCCAATTGGGTGTAAATCTCCCGCTTCATCACAACTGGTACGGCTTGGAAGTGCTGTATCGTGTTGTAGAACTTCTCTGTGACATAGTCCACACAGTTGGAGTTCTCCATTGCGAAATAGAAGTAATATTTTCTGGAATGGGGAAGTAAAAGAAGAAGAATAACGGTGCTACTTCGCTATATCAGCCGAACACTGAATACCTCCCGTTGACGGACAATTAGGCATTTTTATCCCACATTTGCCGTAGATGTCTATCTAAAGGAAGGCTATGAAGAGGTACTGTAATTTATAGTAGCTGTACCTGTAATCCTGATTTCTTAGCCTTAGCCACTACAGCACCTCGTTTGTTTCGGGCATGGCAGTTAGACACAAACCATCCAGCCGTCAAATTTTTAAATTTCATCTTCCATAAGTAGTCGAGATTCATGGCAGTACCTGTAAATGGCTATCGTAACCCCCCTAATTCAACTAAACTCAACGGTTTGCTTTCTTTACGAGGATGCCCCAAGGTGTCCAGATGTCCGAATCTTGTTTATACGACATAGTCCAATTGATACTATTCGGTGGATATCGTATAGTCTCGTAGGTAGGGCTCTCAAAGGTAACCATCACATGAACCTAAAGAGGCTGGTTTCCAAGTCGTCAAAACCTATTGTTATCCCGGGACTACTTACCTGACGGCTGCTACTGTTCACCATATACTTTGCATCGAAGTCCCTGTTATGGTAAACCCATGCAACTGCTTCCTTACTCCTATTCTTGTTCTCCGTAAGCATACAAATCTAAAAGGCGATTACGTGTACAACAGAAGGGCATGTTCACCTTCTTCCCAGCACAAGTGACATTCTCTCGACCCCAGGGGTCACGGTAGTATGGAGTAGCCAGATAGATAAGGAACACTTTCTTATCTACTTTCTGTTGATCTCCTTGTTTCATTGTATAGAACGGCAGGAGGGTATCGAAAGAAACAAAATAGGATAGTAGACAAAGGGATCCCAGAGAGATGACGAGTACTCTATGGCAAGTTAACATCTGAATATTAAAAGAAACTGGGTAAAACCTATAGCAGTCTATGAGAGGATGGCGGATATACAAGCGGAAGGACAAAAGTATGAAGTTTCGGGTGTTCGTCTTGATTTCCTATGACAGATATGTGTTGAAATCAAAGAAAGAATTCGCGGTCCGGGAGAGCTGCATTGATATCAGTGCAACGTCTTGAATTTGCTCAGGGTGCCAAAGGCCAAAAAAAAGGGAAGATCTGAGGAAACATCTATTCAATGGGAAGCGGTTGATAACATTCGCCGCAAATTGTCTAGCAGGACACCGACGACGACAGGGTCATCTTCCTAGAGATATCTTCGACTGATGGCCGGCAATGGGGCAAAAATAAATAAACAAACAATAATCCAAGGCATCGTTTATTATTTTAACATCTTAGAACAACTGATTCGAGTCTCGTTCGTCCTAATATCCCGCTGTGTCCAAATATAATTAACCGCCCACGGGCCCAAGAAGCTCTTCTGATACCGACCGAGGATAAGGTTTATTGCTGATTGGTCATATCTGAAAGAAAATACGGTCTTTTGGTTCTACACAGACACTGTTACCGATGACAATTGGCGTACGTGTGGGTGAGATCAACACCAAACTTGCAGCCTCTTCTTTTGTGTCCTTTAGGAGCCATGCACAAACCTCAAAAAGAGCACAGAGACCCCTCCACAGAGAACATGCCGAAAGAAGAGGGGGAGGTTGCTGAAGAATGTCCACGGACTGACCATTTTAACGCCAATTCGATGGTTGCCTTCGTCCTGACAAAAAGCACCTTGCCTGATTCATACTGTTTTGTATAGATATTCCCCTGTGGTGTCAAATAGTCATACATCCCTAAACTTCTCAGTTTCTCTTTAAAACAATTACAAACCTGGTGTAGTGACGGCAAAGGTGCCGTGCCCGATACCTTTAACCATGTAAACATGTGGCCCCTATGAACCGTATAATACTCTATTGAAGAGAGATACCTCGCTATCTGTAATGTTAATCCTATCAACAAACTCCTTCATTGTCATATTGGCTGCAAAAAATGTTGAAGTGTCCATCCAAAATACCACGGGGAACTCTTGTAGAGCTTTCTGGATAGGATAGACTCTAAGAGGAGTGGAGGAATACCGCAATGACTATGGGTTTTCATCGGTAGGTGAACAAATCACGTCCTACACCAAAATGAGACACCATGCACATTGCAAGCCTTCTAGAAACATTTGGTATACAGTAATCTTTCAAGAGGGAACTCCAGTAAACTCGGGTTTGGCAGAAGGAGAAGTTGAACAACATTTATGACATTTGAAAATACCTTGAAGAAAGTCCTTGAATTCTTTGTCATCCCAATATCATACACATATACTTTCCAATCGGGATGGTCTTTTGCAAGTCGACCGATGAGAGATCGCCCTTCAGCTGCATGGTTTTCAGAAAAGGCTGTGATAAAAGTCACAGGAGGCAGAGGTTGGGACAGATCTACAAAGTCGTCTCTCTCCCGAAGGAGCCCTAAACGTGGTTTAATTTACAGACCGTGTTAGCTGACCTAATTCAATCAAATAAGGAGTGTAACTCTCGTTAAAGACCTTCGAAGAGTTGAAGAACCGGAGTGTCCTCTTTTCCTTTATTACGTATTTATTCACGATATGTGAGAAATGATAGGAAGTCAGCGAAATTAGAACCTAAAATTGTCTTTATCTTTGAAGGCAAGAATGAAAAGAGCAGCGAGTTCATTCATTTCATTTATGGAGGGAGCATTAGCGAAATGCTTACCAGAACCACAACCCAGTTCACATAACGTTTTAAAGCCATTCGCCAGAGGTAGGAATCCGGGGAGCGGCAGTTAGCGCATCAATGCAACACTTTAAGTTTGCCCACACAGAAAGTCACACAAAACCGTCATTCAATACGATTCGTCATCTTCTTTCTAGTATAAAACTGTCAGTATCATAATCTTATATCTTTTTTGATAGAGGAGGCGGAGGAGAAACAGCTACAGCTGGTCATTTGGGGTCAATGAATATACCAAAGACAAGAAAACTTGGTTTCCGTGCCATTCTATGGCATTGCAGGGCAAAGCCAAGATTGGCTTGACAGAAAACCATATTCTTCAAGTAACCTATCATTTCAAATGCTGGACAATAAGAAGGGTATTTTGAGAATACGGTAGCCACTAGTAAGAAACAAATCAAGAAATCAAGTGAGGACAATAGAACAAAACAGTTCACAGACATTTTTATAACATCATTGAGCTTCTTTGCTGAACTCCCTCTGAAGGTTGCGCCTGAGGAGGCGCTCTCGCAGCCCGGTGGACCGCTAAAACAAGACAGTTATAGTTATGTATTTAATAATAACATACGCGAACGCCCGGCCTCGCGCCAGAAGGACGAAGAAGGGGGCGAGCAGCAGCCACCGGCAGAGGAGGAGCCACCTGAGGCGCGGCAGCGACGGGAGGAGCCACCGGTGGCGGGGCAGCGACGGGAGCAGCCGCGGGAGCCGCGGCGGCGACCAAAGGCGCGGGGGCACTTGGAGAAGCCGGAAGAGAATCCAGATCAGCCATCTTGGATATCGGACAGGGGCAAGAATGAAATAACCCTGGTCCAGTCCCGGCCAAAGAAGATTATACCAAAGTCGACGGTTTGTTTTGGGTCAAGCTCAAGTCAAGCGATATCAAATCAAGTCTGAACCAAAACCATTTCATTCTTGACCAGGTCGTCTGCCCAGATGGCTGCTCTTCCCTCTCCTGTTGTTCTCGGCGATGAGAACTCTGCTCCTCCTCCTGTCTCGCCTGCTGTCCCTCGCCGTCGCCGGAATCGGGTACGTTTTTATTAACTACAGAATTATAACTGTCAACTTTTAGAGGAAGCGGTTCAAGAAAGACAACGTATCTCTGCTTCGTTTGGTTTTGCTGAAGAATCAAGACCGGGTGAACAAGGAGATCCGCCTTTCTTGGTAATAAAATTTTTTGTGTTGGTTATGCGTTTATCTTGTTATTTTTTTTGTTTTTTTGTTCACTTTCTTTCCTGTCAATATTAAAATTTGACAGATTTTCTTCTTAGCTCATAAAACCAAAGCAGTCAGAATACACAGAACCAATCCTAGCCTTTTCGATACCGAATACGAGCATTATGGAGTCTACAAAGAGGGATGTATTAAAGAAGGGGCCCTCCTGCCTCCTAGAATCGCGAAATGCCTTTCGTTCTCTTTTTTGATCGATAATGTACTGAACAAGCTACTATATACGGAGGACCAAGTAGAATCCTAGTAGCTTCTTCTGCCAATTAAGCTGCCCATCATTTTGCCTATCTCTGGTACTGTTCATTATACCTCAGTTTCTGTATTAGTTTGTGAGCTTTCCTTATCGTTTTTCCAGTATAAAGATAAAATTATTCTTATATGATAAGTGTTCATACGCACGTATGGCAGGCGTTTTTATAAAGGAAACTGAAAGAAACTCTTATAATTGATGGCAGAGATGCCGAATCAGTGGTCGAACTCGCTCCCAGCCAGGTGGAGTCAGATGGTACCCCTTGGTAAAGAAGGCAACGTGATATTTTGGATCATAAAGCTAAAAACTTTTTAGGTCAGGAAGACGAGGAACATACTTTGAATTGCCCGTTAAAATAAAACTGGGTTGCGTAGTCGAATAATTGACATTTTGGACAGCTTTGCACTAGACGGTACAGTCGTTGCTTGACTATCATGTAAGGTTCACTAAAATTCACCAAATCCCTCTGAAATGTACGGGATTCTTCGCAATTGACCTACTCAAACTGACATTATTAAATGCTTTCCCTTCTCTGAGATAGTTGTTCAAAGTATGGGTGAATGATGGAAACCGAGGAAATGCATCCAAAATGTAGATCTTCTTCTTTACAAACTTTTCCATGTCGCGAATTCGGTTAACCGCTATTCCGAAGTTTCGGTCGTCGAAGGTATTCGTCCCGTTGGTTATCTCCATACCGTTGAAATATCTGAATATGTTGCTGGTAATGTATAAAATTGTTGAACCCGCTCACCTTGCAACAATGAATAATACATCTGGTCTGAAGTCTTTCAACGGCTGTTTTAAACAGCCAATCAGCGGTGCAACCATACTTAGTAGTACGATAAAGTGGCTCACATCCTCAAATTTTGTTCCTCATTGGCACAAGGGTAAAGTCATACCATCTGTAGCGCTAAGATAAATAGTAGAGAAAACATCCTGGCATTCGTTATGGACGACATTCATTATATTTCTGGCCCAACTGTTTTCAATCACAAGGAGCGTCAGTGGTACTGTACCAGTGGTATTCCTTTTCTGAAAACCGTAGTTTTTCGTCTAAATGGCCCCCGATTGGTGTCTACTTCTGAACACCAGCCAGGCCAAAGCAAGAAGGCGTAGATCTTGTTGAACTCCAACCGGATTCGATATGAATGAATTTACCTACCTCTCCCACATGACATCTCAATTCTTTGGTATTATTCGTTTTGATCCTCTGGGTACATGGAAACGCATCGAGTCGAAACATGTCTTTAGCATTAAACTCCCCATTCAACTGGGCTCTCTGCTCTATAAGACAACATTTCAAAAACCCAATCTTCTTTCTACCTTTTGTCATGTTTTCATAACCCATTGAACCCATTTTCAAATGATCCGAAGCAAATATAAAAGGACTGGGGTCTTCGGAAAGAGACGAGTTATTCTGACTTCGAGAGATATCAAGGGTAACTGATGTCAATGCACCTAAATTCGTACTTTATTACTTGCAAAAAGGGACGAAACTGACTGTAAATTTGAAGAAGAGCACCTCCGTTGATTAGCAGTAAGACCAGAAGAACATATCCAATTGTTCTCTTCTCCCATTTCAAATAGAACCGTTCAAATCCATAGTGGATGAGAAGTGATATGAAGAAGGAGCCGATCAACCCGTATGTTAGTTCTATAAGGCGCTTTCCTAATTCATTTGAATCCAACCGAAACCTAATTCACTTGTGAATTCGTTTACTTTACAGAGAGCAATAACCGGCCAGTGAACAAGATACCAACAGTAGGAGATCTCTCCCAGGAATGTGAGTGGCTGGCTCTCTAGGAATACGCTGCCTTCTCCAAAATAAATGATAAGGCCAGTTAGGAGAATTCTATTCAACCTGGAAATATAAGCGGGCCTCTGAAGTAGCCCCTTCGGCGCAAACCTTCCTAAAAGTGGATCTATTACATGTGGCCCTAATATAAAAAGAGTCATTGAGCAGATTGACACGACTGTGATGATCTTGACCACTTTCTTTAGTTTCTTTCCCTCTGATATGTTATTCTCTGTGAGACCATCTTCCCCTTCTATCAATCGCTTTTTCTCAAGACTGTCCCGTTGATAAGGATTATTGTCGTAGACTGAATTGGAGAAGATGAACATTCCTATTTTTACAGTTATTCAAATTGGATAAAAGCATAGTTACCTGCTAGAAATTTCCATATCCTGCAAAATACTGAATTGAATGAGAGAAAGCTGTCAGAAAACAGATACAAAGCGAGTGAGAGGCCCCCTGAGCATCCTATTCGGTATAATGAAAGGATTACCTAGAATGGTAACGATCTGATCTTTCCTATTTGCACCAAAGTATCGAACCAGGATATAAATAACTGGGAACAGGAGATAGAATTGCATTTCGACAGCAAGAGATCAAGTGTGGGTGAACATGTCCACGGCTAGTCCAAGCTGAAAAGTTCGTTTGGATTTGATCGAGACTGATTGTGATTAATGGGAACAGAAATTTAGACTTGGTTTATCTTCTCAGCATAACCTTCTGTCCCTTGTGGATGAACCAAGTTTGTTGCAAACAATAGAACATACAAGGATGATATAAAATTACTGTTGAACGCAGATTTCGGCATAAGATTGATGGAAACTGCAATTGTATTCTATTATTATGGCCAAGTAGCCTTACCTAATATAAAAGCAGTGACTAGGTAATAGAGGGGAACGATTCTTTTAATCCGTCGGTAGAAAAACTCCAAGGTTGTGGTCATATTTAACGAGTTGTGTCGGTGGAGCATCATTGTCATCAAGAAGCCGGAAAGGAGGAAGAATCTGCAAATTATGTCGTGTTCCATCTCAGAGAAGAGCCAGACGGCCACTGATTAAAGAGTAAAACGGACTGATCCACTCCAAGATAGCCGTTTGGACACCATTTGGGAAAGAAATGGAACAGAACCATAGAAATAATGGCGAAACCACGGAGACCTTGAAGATGAAGCTTCTTTCGAGCCATGATACAGTAAAATTGAGGGCAGGTGGTATTGCAAAGGACGTGGTAAGGGTTCTTCTTATGATCTTCTCAACTGGTAGATGAATATTAGAGTAATTTATTTAGCCAGTCGAACTGTATAGGGAAGAAGCGATATAATCGTCTATGGCCCCCTTTACACGTATCATCTCAAACAGTCTGGGCGGACGGCTACAATGAAACAGGCTGCCGTGAGAACTGCTCTCTAACTTCAACCCCGTATTTTATTGTATCTCAAAAAAGAACAGATAATATCTTCACGGGACAATAAGTTAGATGTGGAAGATCTGTGGAACAGGATTATCAACGACACGAGTCATATAAAGATAAATCAAACGAGCATTCAAAACACATTGAATATTTCCACTGAAGAGAGCGATGTAGTTATGAAAACCTGCGGAGTGGTATCTGCAACGCGATTAGAAACAGCTTCCAAAGTCCCCACCTATAAACCCAATTCAAGAGATAGCCAAGTTTGTAGATAAGCATTCCGATAAGGTATTTGGAAACAGTTTCTGCAGATTCGGGGGACTTCAACATGGAGAATTGCGGGAGGAGGGCTACAGCTTCAAGATATACACTGAAATCGCCTTGTATTCACAGAGAGAAAATAAAACGGGTAAATTAGACCACAAAGGACGTTTCTAGCCTGTCGATAACTAGATAGCCGTATCGTTTGTGGCGCCACAACTAGACGGCTAATTCGGCCGTGGCCCAGTTAACTGTCTAACTGTGGCACTCTTATCTAATTGCAAACGCAAAGAAAGGTGGTTTCTGATCACTATGTGGCCTACCTAAATGTCCAGAAAACTTCCAGCGTGGTAAGTTTTGAGTTAATCACAAGCGCTAGCACAGCGCAGGCAATGAGTAGCATCTCCACACGATACACATCCAGTTCTACTTCGTAAGTGCCTACGGTGCAAATAAGGAGTATAAGTGACCGGATTCTTTTTACTTTTGTATTTGATGAGCATCAAATATACGGTTCCTATAGATGCAGCGAGGAAGATAATCTGAAGGAGGGAAGGTTTAGATAGAAATGCAAATAGGAGGTTATAATTCAAAGTTTCGTCCTCTAGTCGTTAATATAAAGCAACAAACCTTCATGATAGTGAGGTAAAGGGAGATAAAAGGAAAGAACAACAGGTCCAGATATCGGGTGGCAAATACTACAGCTAGGAGAATCTGGGATTTTGCGGACACCCCCAAACACGACTTGCTTTTCCATATCTGTAAAAAACCTCTTTTGTTCTTCACAGTCGACGGAGAATTAATAAATAAGAAAAGTAAACAACCCTTGATTAGCAAATAAAATATGGCGATAAGATGTGATACGTCACCAATGAGGCGGAAGATGTTCATTTCTGAAAAGGGCGGATTTCTATAGGAAAAGGGGAATTATTAACAGTACAAAGCAAAAATCCAGTGGTGTAATCTCATTCGACCGTTGGAATAATGGAGCCGTCGTGTACAAAAAGAGACGCAGTGGAAACCCTTCCTGATAAGGAGTGAGTCATCTGCATGGGAGAGCACGAATTTGGCGGGAACAGCTGAGCACAGTTGCCAGCAAACACTGCCTTCGAGAAACTGCAGAATAGGTAAGAAGAGTAGCTAAAACGTTTTGTAACTGGCTGACTAGCTGTAGAAGAACATAAAGTAGACAGAAGTGCGGAAAAATGACATCAAACACATACTGTATGCATTCTATTTTTGCTTCTCTAGAGTTTTTCTCCCATGCTTACAGTAAACAATGGATTGTTACACTCTGGGCCGTCTCTCTGTCTCATGATTCTCCTACCTGTGACGAATCCGCCTCTATTTCTCTTCGGACCCCGACGAAATAATGAGCATTTCATTTCAACCCGTCAAAGCTAACGTTGACGGGATACGCAGTGTACGTCGGTCTAGACTTTTCCAAACTGCCCTTTTCCTCCCTTCCTTTCTTCACAGCTGCATATGACTCCTCGCAGCTGCGTGCACTCCCTTACAAAATGCTTGCCGATGGCAGCCCTCAATTCATCTCTCTACCATTTTGCCCCTGCATCCCCCAAAAAAGCTCCCCCACGCTTTTCTTCCCCTATTGTAAACAAAACGGACTCGAAAACATCCTCCCGCCTCAGTTACGTTTTCCTCTCAGTCTGTCCTGGACATCCCGGCCGGGGGCAGACGTCTAGACTTTTTTCCTGTGACAAATCCGCCTTCATTTATTCTCGCTCCCCTCTCCCTGCAGAAGCATTGGGTATTTGAAAATATCATTGCTGACTATGGGGGAATAGGCTCGTATTTACCGGTGCGGCCATCTCCTCTCCTGCAGTTGCATAGGGTCCCTTAATTGCAGTTCTTTTAATCCTCCTCCCTTTCAACATGGGGTAGCTTTTTTGCTTAGAATCATGCTCTCTCCCCCAGTTGATAAACGCTGTCAATTCTTCTATTTTTCCTCTGCCGTTCCCCCCAAAACAAAAGCGAGCTTTCCCCCGCATTGTATACAATTCAGGCTCGGAAATAACCTCCTGCCTCAGTTATGACAGTCTGTCCTGGACACCCCGGCCGGCGGCGGACGGACCGACGTCTAGACTTGTCATCACACTAGTGTCGAATATTTCCATTCTCTCCTCTCCATTTTTTTAAAAATCCTCATTCTATAACAG
Source organism: Oscheius dolichura (assembly GCA_932521035.1). NCBI lineage: Eukaryota > Metazoa > Nematoda > Chromadorea > Rhabditida > Rhabditidae > Oscheius > Oscheius dolichura. Next base: position 1,010,595 of record OW051497.1, on the reverse strand, counting down.
AAATAGCTCCGACTATTTCGGCCAGCCGTCAAAAGACTGATAACCCCGTGGATTTCAAAGATATGCCCCGCATACAGTACCTAATGGATTGTTACACCGCCCCCCTTTCCCTTTCTCGCGGTCCTGTGACAAATCCGCCGCCATTTCTCCCCGCCCCCTCGCCCTGCAGAAACATTGGGTATTTAAAGGAACCCTGAGGGACCCAGACGGGTTACTGTAGCAGAGGAAAACGGGACAGCGAAATAGACCTTTTCATAAAAACGAAAGGCGTCATCAGAATCAAAGTATTGCGACAAAACAGAATGAGTGAGCGCAGTCGCTGCGGGACCACTGCGCTCAATCAGGCAAAATCAAGGGGTTCCTCAGGCTTCCTTTAAACCTATCATTGCTAAATAGCGAGAATAGGCACGAATTTACGGTGTGGACTTTCATGGCTGCCATCTCCTCCCCTGTGTTTTGAATGTATCTCCGCCGTTCCCCCAAAGCAGAAGCGAGCTTCTCCCGGCATTGTAAACAAAACAGGCTCGAAAACAACCTCCCGCCTCAGTTATGATTATCGGCTTTCCTCTAACAGTCTGTCCTGGACATCGCGGCCGGCGGCAGACGGGCTAGCGCCGAATATTTCTCCTCCCCCCTTCCGTCTTCTTTTAATCCTCATTCTAGAACATAAATAGCTCTGACGATGTCATCCACACTTTTGACTGATAACCCTGTGGATTTCAAAGATATGCTCGCATACAGTGCCTAATGGATTGTTACACACTCCCCTTCCCTTCCTGTGACAAATTCGCCCCGCTTCTCCTCGCTTCCCTACCCTCGATGAAACAATGAACATTAGAACCTATCATTGCTATCCATGAGATGCACGTATTCGCTGATGTAGACGTTTCTTGATTCTCATCTCCTCTCCTGTGACCCCCCATAGTTCTCTCATAGCAGCTCTTTGTATCCCCTTTCTTTTCAAAATAGTCTAGCATTTTCTGCTCTGAGAGGAGTTATGGTCTCTCACCCTGCTCTCCCCTAGCCCAAAATACGAAAACATCTTGTTTACTAGCGAATGTTTTGACTATAAGGATGGCTGTAAACAAAAATCGTTTTATGGGGGCAACCTTTTCTGGGTATAATCAACACGCTCCCTATTTTTAATAGGTCCCTTTCTAAAACAACGCTCTTATGGTCCATTTTTCCTCGTTGTAATGCCCTCAATTCCTTTCTCGTCGACTCCCTTCTCTCCAAACTTTCATCATCGTTTTCCCCGGCGCTGCAAAGAAAAAAAGATGGTCGAAAATAGCCGCCTCCGCGATTGTGACCTTTTGTAGTGCGGTGAGACAGTCTGCCTTGGACAGCTTGGCTAGAGCAGCCGATCAGGGCCCCATAGTTTGCTGTTCTTTTCTCTCCATAGTTGCTTGCTTATAATGTTCCATATTTCAGGTGCGTGATGTCCACCACCGACTCCAGCAACCTCTGCCTCACCTATGAGAAAGACGAGGTCAAGAACGAAGAGCCCGGCTCTGTTATGTTCATGGGCAGCAGCCCCACCGTCTCGAAGCTTCCCGTAATGAACGACGACAAGGAGACTAAGAAACACGGCTTGTTCTGCCGTGTCTTCAACGGCACGGGGGTAAGTTTTTGCATATAATCGTGTACCGTAATATTTCTTGAAACAAACACGCAAGGGATACTAGGGGGTGGTGGACATTCTCGACCATGAAAAAAGCAGTTCCCTTTGATAACCATTATTCTCCGCCAGTAGGCATCAGAAATACTGTCAAATTTTGTTAGCAATTTATTCTCTAGGCACAACACATGATTTTCAGGAAGCCCGTGAGCAGAAGAAGCAGAAGGTAGCAGCCAAGAAGGCAAAGAAGGACGCTAAGAAGGAGTTCAAGAAGAATGCCAAAATGGCCCTTACTCCTCAGGACTTGAAGAGCGTCATGGCCCGCCTGGAGGCCTACGAGAAGGAACAAGCGGTAAGTAATTAGAAGAGTTCCTCGGGTAACAAAACAACTTTTAGAAGAAATACCCCAAGAAGAAAATCGAAAAAGACCAGATGGATGAAGTCAAGATTGAGAAGAAGTCTGACCCCTCCACCAAGATTGAGAAGCACGATCTTCCTGCTGTCTAGGTCCCCGCCTAGCACTTCACCCGCTTCCTGGGCATGCTCAAGGAGTACTAAAACGTTGTAATGTTTTTCTTGTGTTAATTTCTATTATTATTCAAAAATTTTGGAGTAAAGCTTTTTTAGTAGACTCCTTGTTGTCAAAGGAAGGCATTAGATCTGCAGAAAAACCAGCTGGTTTCCTCGCGGCTCTTTTCAAGATTAGCCGGTCAATCAACTTTTATTGCTGGTCAATGAATTTATAGCCTTTATAAGTCAATGGAATTTTTCGCGCCGCGTTTGCAGCTGTAACTTTTCGTTTTTAATAGTACAATCACTCTCCTAGAGAGCACATCACGGCTCTAAATAACTGGTTTCCCGCTGAAAACAACCTGGTTAGAACAGCCTTGATGTGCTCTTCAAGGTAGTCTTTGAATTACTGTAAATGGTCATAAAATTAAAAACTTGCAACTTCAAACGCGGCGAGGAAAATTTCATTGACCGGCTATAAAGTGATTGGCCGGTTAATCTTGAATAGAGCAGTATGCTCCTTCCACTCCTTCGTATTGTGGCCGTGTTTGCTATAACATCTCAGCTTCTCTTGTTCTTTGCAATACTGCGGCATACTCCAAAATGAATGCTGCCAATGAAGCCTCTATTACTTAAAATGGTGGTCAGTTTTATGTTTTAGAAGTCAGCTAAAACACGTTCAGTTTTACGAAGCTTTTGGAATAGTTATTGGAGAAGGGGGAATAGCTCCTGAAGATTTTTTCCCACTTCCCAAATTAAAAGTTAACGGATTCTTAAGATTGCTTGGTCAGGAGCATGGGGCGTCCATAGCTGTAAGCTACGTGTTGGAAGAAAACTAACGATTTAGCCATCAACATTGTTGTCCACTTACTTTTTCCTTATGCTGAGCCTTTTTGAGACGAGCGTATTTCCCCTTTGCATTATATGCAGGCACCCAATAATAATTAAATACAAATGGTGAACTGTTAAAGCATCTCTGGTAGGCGTCTATAGTATTTAGGGTTATTCTTAGCGACGTTGTCCTTTTTTTCGTCATATATAGCTCGATGTATTTCTGTACGCTTAACCTTTTAGCAACTCAGGGGGTAGGGTACTGCCAGTTCGTGAAGGAGAATAGTTTAGGTTGTCCGTTCCTATGCCAGAAGCCACAATCTGAACGTGCCGAGGGAAATTAATTTCGAGACAGACGTTTTGATGATGGCCGACCCTTGTGATTATGCCATTCCAGAAGCAGGTTGTGTCTATCAAGGAGTCAACTTGTTGTTTTAGCGGCTATTGTGACATTTGGAGCAGTCGCCAGTGTTTTTCTCTACTATACAATTGCTTGCATTACCCACAGGAGGATTAAACTGGATATCAGGGGTTCAACGATCAGCCTTTGCAACTACAAGCAACAACGGGCCATTACCTTCATGTTAGCCGCACAGGTAGGAAAATTCTTAACGATGGGGGCGTGGCGTCAGCGAATGTTAGACAGCCGTGGATCTAACTGAAGCTTTTCAGGGGTTAGTTCCGCTTGGATTCTGCATTGCCATCTCGGGAGTCCTGCTGCCGATAATATTTAACTCTTCCGCATGTGTGGAACTTCCCAAGAATGGATTGAAAATTCTTCACATTGCTATTGGCCTATATCCTTTGAGTAGCGCCATTGTAACATTTTCCTTGTTGACACCATATTCAACTTTTCTGAAAAAATTTCTTTCTGGAATATGTCCTTTAAAACGGATACAGCCGGTCCAGGCTCCTCTGAAAGTAGGAAGTATGAAGTACTATCTCCATTGGAAATAAAGAATGCTGCCTTGTTCTTCCTTCTCCACTCTATTCACAGTTCGCTCTTTATTGAGACTGTTGTGTTCCTCGGACCGCGTTGGGAATCGGGAAAGGCTGCGCTCCTTCTTTAAACAAAGCAACCTGGAAACAACGAAAGTATCAATAAAGGGAGAATTCTTTGGGAAATTGTTAATGATGGAGGTAGTGGTTGAGGAAACACACCAAAACTATGTGTAGAAGGAATACAAGCCAAATGTATTATCTCCTTAACAATCAAATAGGAACAACCGAAACACAGCACCACTCGGGTACGAGAAAACAACAAGACTGCCCGTCTTGGGAACGCGCTTCTACCTGAAGCGTAGGTGTGTGGGCAAGCAATTCAATTTCAAAGAGACAAAAATAAGGTTCGGTTGGAGTTACCCAACAGAGACAAATCTGGGCTGGCAGAAACATACCGTAACTCGATGTTTAGCCAGTGAAAACGTAAAACATTCTCCTTTTACGGGGCAGACAACACTTGGGAACGAAAACATGACACGAGAACTGATTGCATTTGAGGTATTTCCTTAATTGGTTCATATTCACTGACCGATATATGAAAGCCTCACTTTTTGTTTACAATAGATTGGAAGACCCCGGCTTCTTTTCAAAGAGGAGAAAGTTGTTGCTGCGACGCTTTGATGCCCTTTAACCGATTTCTCCAAAGTCACTCTATTCTGTTTATTATAACCTCCATGAGCAGCTGAATTGGTTCATGTGCGACTACTACTGGTTAGTTATTGAAGACCATAGTCGACAACACAAACCGATTATTCAATGTTCTTTTTTATCCTCCATATTGAAGCTGTGATTGCCTTGATAGCTCAGCTTCTCTTATTCTACGCGATCCTGCGCCATACACCGTCGAGAATGCTCCAAATAAAGCCTCTTCTACTAAAGATGGCGGTAAGGTTCTTCCTAGACCAAGAATGGATTCAGTTCTACGAAATTCTTGGGATAATATTTGGAGAAGGTGGCCTGGCTCCTGAGGACTTCTTCCCGTTGCCCGTAATGAAAATTAACGGATTTATAAGTATTCTTGGCCAAGAATACGGGGCATATATGGCTGTAGGTTTCTAAAACGATAGTAAATCAGTTTTTAGCTTTCCATATTGCCCACATTCTACTTTTTCCTTATTGTCACGCTTTTTGAAACGTGTCTCTTCCGTCTTGCTGTAATGCATGGCCGCAAAATTAGGATTAAATATAGCTGGTAAGTTGTTCTTTATTGACGGAATTTTTAGAAGATTCAGGTTTCTTCTCACCGATGTTGTACCCTTTATAGCTATTCAAAGTTCGGTATACTACGTAGCTACAAAAATAAAAATATTGACAACTGCTGAGGTGATTCAGCTATCAGGCAAATATAATTATTCAGGTCGTCATTGCTTATGCTAAAATTAATAGTATTACCCTACCGAATGAAGTTAATTTCCAGACAGATGTTTTAATGATGTTTGACGTCTGCGGTTATACAATTTCGGGAGCAGGTTGTACCAATTGGAGAAATAATAGACCACGGTTTAGCGGCTGGCATGGTTCTTCTCAGCGCTGCCGGTACTTTCATCTATTATTCAATAGCCTATATCACTCATAGGAGGATACAAAAGGATATTAGATCATCTATAATTAGTTTTAACAATTATAAGCAGCAGAGGGCAGTAACTATTGTGCTAGCCACTCAGGTAGGGGGATTTTGGTTATTTTACGTGGTACTGTGGCGTTCACAAAGAACACGGCTAACTGTGATCCGATAAACGGCTGTCGAATTGTGGCTCGGGTCTTTAGACCGCAGTGCCATTTTTTGACTTTAGACAGAGGCAAAGCCGTATATAGCATTTCAATTAAACCAGTACATTTCAAATAGAGATAATAACTGAGTTCCGAACCACTTCAGGGAGCAGTACCTCTTGGATTTTCCATCGCTTCTACGGGAGTCTTTCTTCCAATAATATTCACTTCGTCTACTTGTGTGCATTTTCCAACATATGGTTGGAAATTCCTACACGTTGCTATTGGATTGTATCCTTTGAGCACCGCTATTATCACCTTTTCCTTGATGAAACCATATTCAGCTTTCTTGAAAAACTTTGTTTCTAGGTTGCTCTGTTTAAAAAAGAAGGCGCAGCCTTTCCCGATTTCCCTAAGACAATACAGTTCTGTCATAAATAAATGATGTTGCCAATTCGTTTAAATGTTTGAGATTTCTTTCCCAGAGTCCGCCACTGTTCGGGCTACTCTTTTGTTATGCTAACACCAGTTTTTCGTGAGAGCGAACCCCATTTTATGTGATAAAACGCAGGTGAATAATTTGCACCTGGCGCTAATCACAAAAACCAATTTCAACTGTATGATGGGTAGCAGCCGTTCTCTGCCTAAAGAAGTCTAGTGCCCGCAGAAGAATGGAAGACTGTTCCAACTCGTTTGAAGTCCTCGACCAGACGTCTTGGTATTGTCTCCTCCTGGATACTGTTTCTATTTTTTCACTGGTAATCAATATAAGTGTCATTTACTGTATCGTCTACCGGTCACCAAAGTCCATGCAAAGGTATAAATGGTTCCTTTTGTGGCATCAGTGCATTACGTTTTTTACCGATATTATGGTAGGTACCTTTCTTCATTCAGAAAGTGTCGTTGCAGTTCAATGTGGTCGGGAGACCGGTACTGTTCCTCCCCTATTTCATGGGCTATCCCGCCAGTCCAATCTGGAATATTGTGCCCACTAGGATCCTGACAAACTTTTGCGGAAGTTGTATTCTCGTTTCCATGTCATCAGTGGAACATCTGTTCATGTTTCGATATTTAACAATCAAAGGGAACAATTACTTCCCCCTCCAGTATAAAGTTCGCATCTCCCTGACGTATGCTCTAGTCCTTGCTCAGACTATCCAAATAGAAAGGTCCTATAGGGACGAACATGAGCTGATAGAGGAGATGTCTATGGTAAGGCAACATCTTCCTTTAATTGTTTTCCTTTAGAAATACAAGTGCGTAACTAAGGAGCTGTTAAATATCCCAGGCTTCGTTGTTTTCGACGAAACTAATATCCTCTATTATGTCGCACCTGTAACAATTCCCTGGGTGATCCTCGGCCTTGGAGAGTCGTTCTATTTTGTTTTCGAGTCGTTGAGGCTCACCACAGCGAAGAATATGTCTAATGAGTTGGCGAGGCTTCATCGAAACTTCCTTCGACAACTACTGGTGCAAATATCTCTACCATTTGCTATCGTGTGCTTTCCGATAGTTAGTTACGTAGCGGTTGTATACTTGAAAATAGACAAAACAATGGGTAGGTTGTTGCTTATCATCATAGTACAGCGTCCTTTCCAGGATTTGGTCACCTAGCTGTAGCTACAGTCTCCTCTTTTGGTTGGATTGAAGGGATCGTTCTGCTTATCATGAATCCATCCTACACACCATTTTTGAACAAGTTTCGAGGAAAGCAGGTTAGCGGGACGATGCCGTCTCAATTGACAAGAAGTCGTGGCGACTCCGCAGCTCCTGTCATCTAATACATTGTTCACTATATTCCATATAAACTCTCCGCAGATGATTGTATGGACTTTATTGTGCTGCTGTGAGGGGACGTTACTACAAAACAGGGCGGTAAGCGTATGCCTTTATTCATTCTTCCCCGCGCGCCTGCGGAGCGGTCACCTTTCTGTTTCCTCCTTGCGCTTTTATTTACTTGTTAATATGATGTACTTTGTTATTAGTATCTTTAAGCATTTACTTTCAGATATGTGCTTCAGTGCCTTTGACGAGCAAATTGGTGATCAGTTGGAAGGGATGGCCGCGTTGGTAAGTTTTCACTTCTACTATACATTCTTATTTTTGATTTAGCTGGCTCCCCCTCTTCCTGTCTGGGCTCTTGTTCCCCTTCTTCTTCCGCCCAGACCAGTCGCCGTGCCGCCTCCTCCAGCTGCTCCAGTTGCTGATCCCGACCCGGAAGATGAGGAAGTTGAAGATGATGAAGAGGAAGAAATTTAACTGTTAAATTAAGAATAGCTATTCAGTTTTGTTTGTTTTTCTCCTGATCGTTTTATCGAGAATTCATACCTTTCTATTGTTTTCAATGTTTATAATTTTATGTGAATTTTTAAGAAACACAAAGTTTCTTACTCGGGTGCCCCTCCAAACTGGTGAGCCCTATAAAAAGTGGTAAGCAGTGAACGTTCCAAAATTTGAAATATAGCAGAACCATTGTAAGCGAGTGTGTAAAAAGAACTTGCATGATACAAGGGATAAAAAAAGAGCATGGCTATCCACAATCACAACAATCCACCATCTTCAGCGCTCTAAATATGGCTTTCAGTATCTTTTGACAAAGAAGAACAAAAATATGTTACCTGAAAGCTTATCTGGCTTTTATATTTTAGTTACCAATATCAGCTTCCGCATTATATAAATTCATTATTCCCCCTGCGCGACTGCGGGGCGGTCATCTTCATATTTCCTCCTCATGTTTTTATATTTATTCATATGTGATGCCCTCTGCTCTTACCTCCTCCTTAGCTTGCTTAAAGATTTGTTTTCAGTATGTGTGCTGGTCCTACCGATGAGATTGGCATGATGTTTGCCGCTGATAGAGCCCTTGTAAGTTCTCACTTCCACTAAGTATTCATACTTTCGATTTAGCTGGCTGCCCCCCTTCTTCCATGGCAGCTTTTTCCGTTGGTTCTTCCAGCTGCCCCGCCTCCACCGCCTCTTCCTGCTCAAGTTCCTGACGCAGATCCCGAAGACGAGGAAGTTGAGGACAGTGAAGAAGAAGAGTTTGAAATCTAATTTTCAATAAACTCTAGTTATTTAGTTTCACATGTTTTTCTCTTGCTCGTTTTATCGAGATTTCATACTTTTCTTTTGTTTTCAATGTTCATTTTTAAGAAACCCAAACTTTCTTGCTCAAATGCCTCTTCGAACTGGTAACCGCTATAAAAATGCAAACCAGTGAAATTGTCATAATCGGATGACAGCCAAAGCAAAGTAAGGGGCCCATTAGACGTATTAGGAGTACCTTAGCAATTCAACGAAGAAATATCGCTGGTCCTGTACGTAGGTGGACATTCATTGTTCCTTTCTCGCGCCTGGCACGCGGTCGTTTTTTTATTTCTCCCCTATGAGTTTATTTACTTCTTCCTTGTCTCTTTTTGCTCATAACGCAACACAAAATTGATTCAGAATAATGGACAACAGCCTCTATGCTGGATGTTATTTGGATGTTGAGTTTGAGGAGGACCAGGTACCTTTTTTTAATAGACAAATCCCATTTTGTTTAATAAAAAAGGTGATAGTTCAATTTCAATTTAGGCACTTTCCGTCGCTGCTCCTGAAATTGTCGCACTGGATGCTCACTATGACGATGCTCCAGAGGTCCTCTATCAATACACCGGACTGCAGCCACTAGTCGAAGAGGAAGTTGTCGTTGAAGAGGAGATCATTTATCTGGATGATTAACGTGCTCAAGTAAAGTTGTGTTAAATGTTTCAAATGTTTTTACGTTTGTCGTTTTTTCGATGTTTCATATCTCACTTTCTTTCTTTATCTGCTTATATTTACGCAAATTCTGGTTTCACAGAAAGCCCAAATTAATGCGAATGTGGAACAAAAGTAGAGTTCTTTGTTCAGAGTATTTAATCAAGAACGGTTAATATATTGTAAGCAACGAACGTTGACAAGAGGATTATATGAGAGAAGGGGTCGGAAAATTTTGGAGAACGTTTCTCTAAAAAGGAAAGAAGGAAAATATAAAAATTAAGTCACCTTGTCCGATACCCGACGGCTGGGGGTACTTATGCACGCGTGCATAAGTCTACATTTCTGCTAAAATGGCTGAATACGCGTATTTTCTTTCTTTTTTGCTGCTAGTACTGTAACAAATCGAGGGGATATTGATGCACCGGTGAATTAGACAAAGAATTTATAATTTCCAACAATATCCATCTGTTTCTACAAATTACACAGCTTTCCAAATCGGAATTCAACAAATTTATTCTGTTTTATCATCTCCTATCCTTTTCTATCTTATTCAGAAAGCAGAGAGATGTCTACTGAGTATTTCGTGAGTATAATTTCACGAAAAAAATAAATAACACCCACATTACCATTCATGAAACCATGATCCAAAAAAATCTATCCTTTCTGGCACGTACAGTGTAAAATGAGGCAGAATTACTCTCTGCCCACACTTTTCTTGATTGTACGTCTTACGCTTTCCCGGTTATCGAAAGAAATCGAGCCCGGCGCGAAGCGCGGACGGCGGACGGCGGACGGCGCCACTTTTCAAAACACGTTTGTAGTCGTAGCTCATCTATTTTATGGGCAAATTTCATGAAAATTGGTCGTCTGCGTCCGCCCGCTGTGGCGCTTTCCGCTGTGGCTCTTTCCGCTGTGGCTCTTTTTTTTCAAAACTTTTTGTACGCATTGAAAAACTTTTACAAAGCAGCTATATATACAGTTTTTTACGCTGATTCTGAATATGTAATAAAACAATTGGGTTGGTGGATTAGTTTTTAAGCTATTGCATCAACAATATTTTTTGATGATTGTTTCGGTAGCTCTTTTCGGCTACAGAATTTTGGAAGTGTGACATGGCTATCTTATTTGGGATGGTCTTTTACACCTTGGTACCAATTTTCATGAAAGTTGGCTAAAAAAATGGAAGAGCCACAGCATCAAACAGATGCGGCACTTCGTCGACGGGGTGCTTTTCGCTGTGGCCTTTTTTGAACAAGGTTGTGTGCCCATCTAAAAACCTTTCCAAAACAGTTATATATACAGTTTTTTACACTGATTCCGAATATGTAATAAAAAAATTAGGTAGATGGATTAGTTTTTCAGCTACCTCATAACTTTTGACAGAGACGGCTTTACGGGGCATATGAACACTTCCTAGGTAGATCTCCGATCTGATAAACCAAACCAAAAAATAATTTCATGTGATTGCGAAATTCCGAAAAAAAACTGAATACCCAGTGCGTATTGAAATTACGGCTCAATAGGTCGAGGGTTCGATCCCGCTCGGCGTCAATCATTTATACTCCGTTCTATCTTGTTTTGCCCAAACCCACTGCGCTATTTGGCCAATGGACAATTTTTGAAAAATGGATGATTTCCACGGAAAATAAAAGTTTGATAGATGATTTTGATCAGCTCTTTGAGCCCGATCGAACGTTGTATTCACTTTTTTTTAAATGGCCAGCAAATTTCGCCCATCAAGCAGCTGCGGCGCTCCCTCGCCGTGGCTTTCTTATTTTTTGAAGAGCGCATTTGTTCTAGCAGTTGGACTGTAGAGCCGTAAATGCTTCCTAAAACGACCTCATTCGTGGCTTCGTTGGACCCTACAATTTTTTGTTGTGTCTCTTATTTTCGCGGCGCAAGCTTTAAGATCCATGATATTCTACCGAATATCAACAAAAAGCGAACAATCCGTTTGTTAAAAAGAGGAATCTCAATAAAAAGGGTGATTTGGGAGAGCCTACAAAAAGGGAACAATAAGGAGGACACAACAAAAAGAGAACAATACTCGTTCAGTTAAAATATAACCAAATCACGGCTATCTTTTTGGATATTGCCCTTTCTCTGCTATTTTCGGCAATGAATTATGTTCAGCCATGGAAAATAGGACTCTGGGAAAAAAAAATGAAGGCATTGTCTCTGGGAACGGGTATTTCCATGACACAAAATACTGACAAAGCGGACATATGCGGGGGGTCGAGGGGGGCGGCAGCCCCCCTCGTAAGTTGAAAAGAATGAAACTGGGGAAAAGTAAAATACGATATAGATGTAAGCATTTCAAACAGGCTTCTTCCCATGAATAAGAGCATACTGATATGACGCGGGGCGGGGGGTCGAGGGGGGCGGCAGCCCCCCTCGTAGATTATAAATAAAAAGGAAAAATCAAAGTAGAAGACTGAAAGTTGTCGATCCTAACCGGTAGCCGTGATTTGGTTATATTTTAACTGAACGAGTATTGTTCTCTTTTTGTTGTGTCCTCCTTATTGTTCCCTTTTTGTAGGCTCTCCCAAATCACCCTTTTTATTGAGATTCCTCTTTTTAACAAACGGATTCCTAGTAGAGTCCTAATCTTTGGTAAAAACTACCCCATTGTCTCTCAGCGCCTTTTGAGCTCCATCGATAGAAAGGGATTTCTTGAGGTTGGGGGGTACACTCTAACACGCATTTTTTTACCTCCAAAGAAGAAGGTCTTGTAAACCAATATGGGGGAGAAAAGCAAGGGGAAGATGCAGGGTCTCGAAAGAAGAACACCTCTCCTTTTCGATAATTTGGGAAGAAAAAGTCGTACCACCGAATGAAATCATAGAAGGTGAAAACAAGCTAGGGATGGCCTGTCTGTCAAAAGAAAATTTCCTTTGGATGGGACAGATCCACAATCAATAACAATACAAAGACCTTTAACTTTGTTTTCCAGCGAGGCACCCGGCCCAAATATATAGGCTCTCGATTGAAATTCGAATCGAACTATACTTCCAGCGTACGATTGCCACTAGAGCGTCGCTGTTATTTCGAGTTCGAAGACCTAGTGAGAGTGGGAGAGATTCAAAAAAAATATTCGATACCTTCAAGGAAGACGAATAAAGAAAACACGAAGATAAAAGACAAAAAAGAAACTTCTATTGTATAATAGTGTAAAAGAAAGCAAAAATCCGTTTCGCCTCCAAGCTACTGACGGAAGTTGAAGCGTTTCTTTTGGTTATTTGGTGTAGAACTTCAAGAGAAATCCTCATAAATAGCTGATTACACGTTATTTTTGAGAAAGGAGGAATTTGGGAAGATTCCTGCTAATGTATCAATATCCCCTCGATTTGTTACAATACTAGCAGCAAAAAAGAAAGAAAATACGCGTATTCAGCCATTTTAGCAGAAATGTAGACTTATGCACGCTCATTAGCATACCGCGAAAGACGGGTAGACTTATGCACGCGTGCATAAGTCACCTACGCCATACCCGACTAATGCTAGGTCAACCCTGAGGCGTCCTCTTGGTTGATTCCAGAGGGTGGCATCCTGCACAGCACGCTGAACCGTCTGGCTAGCATCTATGACCGGTAGGTCTCTCGCAAACCAATACCTGCCTGTCAATGACAACAATTTCGCCTTCTGCTCGTGAAGAAACTGTACCCAATAGCGCCCTTTTGTCGCCGTACAGTCTACAGTAACCTATTTGTCTCACCGTTCCCACGGTCTATAAACACCGCATTCGTTCTAATACCAGCCTTTCAGACGGTATTTTGCCGTTACTAATGCCGATAATCATTTGAAACTTTCACATTTTTATTGTGTCACATCAACAGTTGAAATAGAAAGATCAGAGAAGTTTATTAGAAAACAAACAAAACTAACAAGAAAGGTGCCTTACAGGATGTGTTTACGCACACGGGGTCCCTCTTCCTTTACGCGGATTTGCACCGTTGGAAGAGGCTCCCCGTTGGCACGAGGGAGGAGAACAGGCTGTTGCTCAGCCGGGGCAGTGTTGTCGTGAGGCTCTTCTTTAATCCTCGCGACCCTTTCCCTCCCTTGAGGAACAGTATTTTCCTCGTTGTGGACCTCCGGAACGACTGGTCTATCATTTAGGGGCACGGCTTGATCGGCAGGACGTTCAAGCACGCTCATTCGGACTAGAATTCTTTATTTTAGATCTATGGAAGCAACATACCGAGGATCTCTCCCACATGCATTTTGAGATTGTCCAATCTGTCGTTCAGCCGCCCTTCAAGGGCATCCACCGCACCTCTAATGTCCTGTAACAACGCCAGGATATCTGTAAATACAAAGCTGAGCAGTATACTTGGGGAAGTTAACGGGTGGTTGAGCTACTGGAGCGGCTGGCATAATGACCGGCTGGGGAGGGGGATCATTCACTGAATACGAGTTTAAAAAGAAAATTAGTAGAGATACTAGTTGGTTCGTCTTTAATCTGGTAGAATTCGCGGGCCTGCTTGATCTTCTCCACGATCGCGGCATTGCCTCTAGACCAATTCGGATTGGACATGGTCTAAATTATCCTATTCTAACCAAAGAAGATCCAAACCTTGAGGTTATTTTTTATCAGTTTTTTAATAACTTTCTCCAGCTGGGCATCATTGCCGATAAAATTTACCTCAAAGACATTCTGTAAAATTTGGGGTAGAATAGAACCAATCAGCTCCACTTACTCTCTTCTCGGCGTTGGGAAATGTCCTGCCTCTGGCTATGAGTGCGTCGGCGAATCGAAGGCTTTCGATAACAGTGTTCATCTTGAAGAAATCGAAGCTGAACGGGATCGTGACTGGGAATGAATGAACAAAATGAGAATATGTACCCAAATCGATATTTATAGGCAAACCAAGGCGCTTTTAGAGACTCCGGAGACGAATGCCCGCGGGTATCCTGCCAGGCAAGAGTTCTTCCGCACATCTGACCTGATTTTTTTAAAGGGAACGCTTCCGCGAACCACTGAGCGGTGGCAAAAGAGATTTTATGGGAGGAGAAAGTTACAGAAGGAATAAGACAGTTTGTTATCGGTATTCGGCATAAAGAACGCCTTAATACAGAAAGGAATCCGTTTAAATGACTGTTACTCTACAGAAAAAGCAATATTTTAGAGAAAGGAATGAATTTTGAAAAGATTTAACCATCCTGGTTCTCATTCTTGAGAAAACATGAACAGAGTGAATAAAAAGGTTATACAACCAGGTTTTGTGACGAATGCTCGGGCATTCGTCCTCGGAGTCGTTTTTAGATAGCACAACTGATTTAAAGCGCGTTTACCGACCAAACTTCGCTATGGGAATAATGACGACGGCTACGGGATTTTAATTGGTTCTGACCGTGAATATAAAGGCACGAATTACGATTCCCCCCATCACACCACATTCAAAAGTGTCTGCATAAGCTAAGGCGCCATGATGTTCAGCTTCCTAGAGCACAAACTTCAATACAATCAAACAAATGGGTATACTTGCTTTCTTCATCTTTGGCACACAATTAATGGTTGGATCAGTTCTGATGGTATTCTTTGAGCCACTTCTTGATGTAGGACTTCTCGAAGTCTCGGACTTTTCGGACTTCTTCTGTGTCGCTGGGGTGAGCTCCTCGGAGGTCGTAATGATGGGCGCCCTGCTTCAAGATGACAGATACCAAGGATCCTTCAGTTTTAGGCTTCAGGCTCCATCCTCCACCGGACCAGGGGTCGAGAAAGCCGTTACTTAAAACGATCTGTTATAACTTTAAGGGAAACAGACGAGAAGATGATGTTGGTGGCTGTGGGGAAGGCGGTACCATAGTTCTGGGTTACCCAGGCGGGTCTCATCATGGTCTTGTCGAAACCAAGTGGGCCGAAGCTGAAAATTTTTCGCCTGACAGGCACCCGGGAGTTCCAACGTATCGTTGCAGCCGTTGACGGTGTTTTCGGTGGAGAAGGGGCAGTCCTTCCAGAAGAAGTCGTTGGGTGGGCCGCTGCCACAAAGGGGCATCACCATTTCGGTACAGGCCTGCCATCTGAACTTCTTGATTCAAATGACCTAGCCAAAACTTACGGCCAGCCCAGTGGATCTCCCAAGGCGCTGAAACTACCGCTGCACTTAGCCAGGTTAGCACAGAGGGAAGTCGCCGAGCCTGAATACCTCTTCCCTGTGGGACCCCTTGCTCAAACCAGTGTAGTTGTAGTACAGATTGGCCACTTGGTACATGGCGGCGGCTGACTCCTTGTCTGTCTTCCCCACAGCTGAGAGGAACTTGCAGGCCTCTTTTACCGGCCAGCCGGGTAAGGACGAGAGGAACTGAGTCGGATAGGGATAGTTGACCATTGCCATACTCTCGAAAATGTCTCTGTAACGAGAAGATTACTTCTATCCCCCTCGTTCCCACCTCATATAAGCCCTGAGGAATTCGTGGTCGTCTGGCTGTTGGAGCAGGGATTTCTCTTCCAATTTGAAGAGTTTGTTCAAGTAATCTCTGCCCTCCTTGCTCTGGGCCAAGTTCTTGAAGGCCTCCCACGCCTTAGTGACCGCCTTGAGACTGCACCCACTGTTTACAGCTGACCGGGTCACAATCTGAAGCTTCCTTGGCTTTCATTTGCCGATTATTTACCATATCGTAGACGTCTTCGGGTACTTTTGATTCAATGAACCAGAAGACGGGAGCCGAAGCGGCTATCGCTCTGAACAGCTGGTTGATTCGACTGGAGAGAAAAAAAGTACCCAGCCACCTTGTGAGGATATTTAATCCGAAGCCAAGCGGACAACATTCCACCATAGGACCCACCAAAAGCAATGACGGGGGCCTCTGAGGCACCGGTGATCCGCTAGAAACATTTCGTTTTGTTATGAGACGGATAACTCACCGTTTCTCGAAGGTAATCAATTAAGTGAACAAAATCGGCAAGAGCTTGCTCCGAAGAAAGAAATCCGAGGCGGTCAGTCGATGTATAACTGAAACATTCGTAATCGCTCGTCCTTTTCTACCCACCTGTTGTTTCCATACGGCATAGATTTCCCATAGAAGCGATGCTCACAGAACACAACTGCTCCGTTCAGTTCCGGAGCCAAATCCCACATGAAACCCTAAATCTTTCAATTATTATGAGGAGAGTAGCTCATACCGTGTTTTCTGCAAAAGATTCGAGTTTTCCCTCATTTCCAGTGTAGAAAAGAATCGGTCCCCCGGTTTGGTAATTCTTGGTGTTGATGAAATACCTCAGAGAGAAGGAGTCCTTGTTGGCGAAGGAGAAGTGATCAACAGGGACGCCGCCGAGCCATTCTTCGGACCATTGATAGCTGGACTGTCGCAAGGAACCGGTCCGGGATGATAAGGTAACAGGGTCACGGAGTAATAGAGCTTCGGTGACGGCTCCAAGGAGCACCAGCCACAGCATAGCGATGGAGGGAGAAATAAAACTCGAGGGTACTGCTGACCCCGACAACAGCTGCTTCGTTCCGAGCACTGCAATTAATTAAGTAGCCGTTTATTGTGTGGACAATAGATACTTGCTACCCAACAGTTGATAGGCATTAATGAAGGACGGGGGATAAAAAGCAGTGTGGAGCCATTGGATTCCTCCAAGAGGTTCATCTTCGGGGCAACTACCGGCCATGGCCCCCCATATGACTTTTAAGATTCGTAAAAACCGCTAGAACAAGCGATACATGAGTGAAATGAGGCGGCGACCAAATTATTTGTTCATGTATTTAAACAAATGAACAGTTTTCGGCCTAGAATCCCCGCCGGTATGACCTACGATGGCAATGACCTGTCACCTTGAAAAACTTGGTGTTTTCTGGAGATCCTTAGGCTGGATGATGAACTAATCGTCTCTCTTTGTTTTAACGCTTGTCTTCTCGATTTCTATTGAATCTAAAGGAATAACGAAAGTAAACTCTTACCGTCAACGAACTCCGGAGGAGCTTACTCAAATTTGGTCTCAAAAACAGATAGTCTTTATTTGTCTTTATTTGCAGATAAAAGAAACTAGAGGCTATCACCGGTCATTTGATTGTCATGGCCCGTATTCAATGAATGTTCCACAGTTTCTGTTGAGCATTTGAAACGTTTCGACGGCTAGGCACGTCGCAATGGGGATTCAATGCATATGGGGAATTGCAGGACTGATGTTGCCCGGCTACTCCCTCTTACTCGTCGGTGAACCTGTCTCCTGGCCAATAGAATACATTATCATCTAATATTCCAGCTTATTTCCAACTTCAAAGGGTATATAAGAATTGACTGAACAGGACAATCTTGCCTGAAATTCTAGGATATGTTAAACTGAACGATGATAATACCAACCTGGCACAAGGTGCTTTCTTACTCTTCTTTAATCCGTATTTCCCAGTCTATAGGATCAGTGTTTCGCTGGTTATGAGGATTATTCACAGCAGGATTAGACTGTAGTTGATTTGGAAGTCCTAAATGTCTATAGTTGAAAAGTAAGAACGGCCCTTACTGTCGTTGGCTCGTATCAAAGAATTGTGCTTGTTAACAGGGTCCAGGTTTCCAAATTGAGGACGGAGATCACTTCCGGATCCCTCTTCTTTGACCCGGGAAACTTGTGGAACAATCCCTTCATTCAGCGAAGAATGTCCAGATTGAGGAATGCCTTCCCGACTTTGAGAGACGTTGGCCTCCAGCGGATTAGAGAGATCCGGGAGAGAAACATGTCCCGGGTTCATTTGAATACCAACCGAAACTCCCCGTTGGCTCAATAATTCTGAAATCATGTTCTCTTTGAATTAGAAACAGACTGACGTAGGAGTAAGGAGCACTGTTGCTCAATTCTGATGTTCGACTTCTTCAGCTCTGCCACTTCTCCTTGAAGTTCTCTCACATCTCTTTTAAGTTCTTCATTAATTTGCTGACAACATGTCTGCCCTTCTTAAAAGAGAAAAATAAAACATAATAGTGGATTAATTACCGTCATGATGGGAGCAAGCGGTTATCTCCGCTTCATAACTCGTTCCAGGAAGAGAATCCTGTTGCGAACCTTCCCGGAAGTATTCTTGGTCTTCCTCATCATGTTTTATATCAGATGGCTCTAGTTCGGAAGAATTATAAACAGGCTCTTCCGCAGTTTCTTCCAATTCCTCCTCTCCTGTCCTTTCACCCATTGTTCCCGGTTTGCTCTCAACTTCCTGGCAGACGATCGCCTGTGCCCGCTTTATAAGCATTCCGTCTGTTTCAGCTCGACGGTTGTACTTTCTCTGAACTTATATGTTTCAACACAAGGAAGCAAACCTTCAAGCTGCTAGTAGAAGCTCCTTGTGATCCTTCAGCTCCATTTTCCCATCCATTTTTATTTTCCGCTACTTCGTCACCGGGCATTCTCCGCTGTGCCCCCCGTTTAATGTTCTCTTTGAATATTTTTCGGGCAACTTCCAAGCGTCTATTAAAATCATCGTGTCCTGAAGACCAGCGTGGGGCCACATCTTTCTAAAATGAATTTTACAGTAAAATAATACAGAATACACATACCATGACGTTATTCATTATGAATTTCGTGACAGTAGTCCATATTTCTCTGTCATAGGCGGTAAACTCGTTTACGAACTTGTCCTGTAAAAATGAAATGGCAATATTGTAACAAAGCCTACTCTCTCTTTCTTAAAATCGAACGGTCTCCCTCGAGCAACCAAGTGGTCGACGAAATTCTCACATACAATTTGCTGGGGTTCAGTCATTCTGCTATCTGAAACAGCCTTCCATAAATTTTGTAAGTAAACCTGCTTACCATTTGGTCCAACTTCAGCATTGATCTCCTGTTCAGTTTCCAACTTGTAGTACTCCCTAGCTGTGGCTATCTTCTGTCTGAGGACCTCATCTTCCCCAGCCCACATGGGGCAGCACGTATTCTAAACGGGAATATCGGTGCATCAAGAATGGATACCTTCATGTTTGTCCTAATAAAATTACTGACGGGAGTGTCCCTTCCTACACCAAGATACTTCTTCACAAACGTTATCTGTAGGAAAATAAAAATTGAATAGGGAGGAAATGATTAACCCTTTCTCCTTTATAAGCGAAGGGCTTTCCACGGGCGACCAAGGCTTCAATAAACCGTGTACACTGAGCTATTACTGAAAAGAAAAGTCATATGGAATAAAAGAGAAGGAATTTTTTATGAAATATGGATGAAGCCTACCTTCTGGCGGTGTATCTACTTCGAAATAATGACGGGCCATTGCCAAACGCTCGATAAATTCTCCTCCAGCCCATTCTGGTGTTTCCTCTTTCTAAATAAGGTTACAAATAATATAGCTGATAAAAAACCGACCTTTATGTATTTCTTTATGAATCCGTTGATCACCTTGGCAAGTTCTTTGTCGTTTCCTACAGAATTGCTCACAAACTTCATCTAGAAAGCAATAAAGATAATATTAATGGAATATCGGACTTACTCTCTCTTTCCAAGAAGAGAAATTCTTTCCTCTGGCCAGCAACTGGTCCACGAACTTCATTTCAACCATAGCCTGGTCCTGAGCCGTCTGTGCTTCATCTAATTCATAAAACTGTCGGGCCATCAGTATCTTGGTAAGGAGAGTCTTATTTCCCTTTGCCCATTCCGGCGTACTTCCTGTCTGAATAGAATTTTGGGGTTTTTGGGGACACATAGCGCCTACCAACAAGTTATTATCAATAAATCTCTTGATAATCTTATAGTGCTCATTATTCTGGCCATAAAAATATTTGACAAAGTTCTTCTATAAAAAGGATAGCGTAAAAAAACAATTGTTCCGACTTACTCTCTCTTCCGTCGAAAAAAAAGACTTCTCCCTGGCTACCAAGGCGTCAATCAAAGGTTCACATAGGAGCCGAGCATTTCCATATTTTGTGCCCATTGTCTGAAAAAGAAAAATGTCTAAAAAAAGAAAAGGGGAAAGATTTTGCCGTAGGTTTGGTTTATTGCCCACGCTGACGCCGATACGTGATTACGTATTTAGCTTCGGATCGTTTACAAATTTGCCCTAGAAGTGTTGGAGTGCTCGTTTTCCACTGCTTATTTCCTCAATAAGAAGCTTAGGATCAAGGAGACACCTTCAATACACTTTCCTTATTCTTCGAACTACTTGAGCGTTCTAAAAATAAGGAATGCGCTCAATGGGAGCTGACCCCGACCGTCCCTCGACTGGTCTTCTTTGGAAAATGCAGTCTGCCAAGTCTTCTGTCGTCAATTCTTGTCAAACTGTCTTGACCCGTTTTGGTCATTTCCATTTCCAGACGGTCTGCTCTTCTCCATTCTGCTCTCGTCCCCGCTTATGTGCGGTCTTGTTTTCTCTCTCTCACTCTTTCTCTGCTAATGATCATTTTCAGATGTCTCAACGTTCTTCCCGCGCTGGGTCGCCTTATTGTTTTGACGGTCTCACCGACACGAAGGACCCCATCCTCGTCGAAGGAGGCCAGTTTTGTTTTCATTAGCTTGCTTGTACGCGTGAGACCTTTGGTTTGAAACTCGGCGCCCGGCGCCTGGCTTGGGGGAACAATTGTCCAGAACTTTGTTTATTGCATGACTAGAACATCTTTTGGCTTTGTATGTTTATGCCCGGTTAGGACTTTTTATTTGTTTGAAGGGGTAAGTCACACATTTAGCGTCCTGACAGACTGAGGCGATATAAGCTTGAGAGCAAAATTGAATTTATTTTTGACACAAGCGACACCCAACAGTTAAAACTGGTAGAGATCTCTCTTTCAGAACGTGGCTTCTCCGTGACTATTCGCTTTGGTCCAGAGACCCATGTCGTTACCGGGTGTCATGCCAATCACAGTCTCCGTTCCTTGCGAGAGAAAGCAGCCGTTCTTGGTCTTGTCCCGCTGGCAGACGTGCACTTCTACTATCAGTGTGAGTTTAGTTCAATTTTCCTCAAAACTCCAATGGAAGGGTAATAATAATAGTTCTGTTGCAGATGAACTGTTGGAAGACGACAACAAAACCCTTGGAGAGCTTGGCATCGGAGAACATGCCAGAATTCTTTGTTTTTAGCATAGCCTGAAGTAAATAATTTTGATCTAGCTAGTCTTTTTCTCTTTTGTATGCTTAGCTTATTCTTCTGGAGACTTGACGCTGAGAAATGCTCCTAGTTCCTTCCGAATCTCCTATTCCTCTTTATAATCGAATTATCTGCTTGAATGGCTGGTTCCCATCCACAAAATAAAGAGTAGGGGATGACTCTTTTCTCAAAGGATTCTTCCGACCAAGAATTACGCTGGCGAGGAGTATTTTAACTGAGGTGCTCACGAACCCAGCTCATTTCCTCTATGCCACTTCAACGTTTTACCCCCTTTCCGCCTGGATAATCTGCCTGCTACCCAAATTAATATGAATCTGGCATACAGCTAGAATCACCCTCGTTGTTTCGCGAAGAATGTATAGGTTGAAGAACAAATCGGATGATGGTTAAGGAAGCTTTTTATGCATGGGCCTGGGAGCGATTTGGGCATATTTATTAGAAGAAATTAAAGATCCTCTTCTAGTGGAATCTCAACCACGTCGACCACGATGACGACCGTTTACTCTTTCTGTTAACGGGAGGCAGTGTCGCTTTTAATCCATCCGGGTGGGAATTCGCGCTTCTAGAGACTTTGAGCTGTGGTGTTGATCTCAACAGTTCCCGGAGTAGAGCTTCTAATGGGACCAACGGAAGGCAGGATGAAAAAGTCGGATGGGATGGATGGTCTAACAGATTCCTGACGAGGAGTGGACATCTCGATAGGTCTTCCAGATGGCTGGACAGATCCCGATTGGCAGCTAGGAGTAGATATGAAGATGGGGCCTCCAGAGGGACGAAGATTGGGCCTCCAGAGGGACGAACAGGTCCGTCAGTTGAGAAAAGAATGGGCCTTTCAGTCGAGAAGAGGGTTGGTCTTTCGGTTGAGGCAAAGACCGGACCTCCAGAAGGCTGTACCCAGTCAGGAGTAGAAGCGAAGATCGGTCCACCAGACGGTTGGACAGACGGCTGGACCCATCCAGGAGTACTGGGGTGGTCCACGGGGATGGTGTGGAATTCATCAAAAAGCAAAATGTGCCTGCTTGCGGTCAAAGTTTTTGATTTTTGTAGGGGCGTGGGCTACGCCTTTGCTGATCTCTAATTCCATTTTTGTAGTGACAGCAAACTTCCGTCCCTTCTTCCCACCGCGTCCTTCTGTCAGCTCAAATAGTTGTCTTAAATGCCAAGTACGAAATAACATTATCCTCATTCATCTTCTAATTTTAGCGGGTCATGATGTGGCTCATAAGCTCAATGATCTATGCCGACGCATATAATTTATAAAGCTGTTTGGGCTCCACGTCTGGAAACGGTCGGCAGCACAGCTGACTGGCACTAGGGTCAGTCGCATCCTATTTTGACAATATGAGAGCCCTCCAAGTGGTCTATGAGAGAATTATTCTCTTCTGCATTGCTCTAAAAGTCAAGGTTTGTCCTTTTCTTTTTCTAATAGTTCTAAAAGATACCCATAGGGTGAATTTCCTCAGAATTTCCTGCTTTCTGATATGTCTTCTCTTCAAAATAACAAAAAAAGCTGCGCCACAGCTAGACAGACGTGTCCTTTGTTAGTTGGACAACTGTGTCGCCTGTGGCGATGTTTAACAGCAGAAACGACACGGCTGTCTAACTGTGGACTCATCTTCTTGTGTTATTATGCTGATTTCGGTTTTTCTTGAAGACGCGACAGATCTGGCTCAAAAGGAAAATTTATCATTAACACGATATGTTAGTTTTCCACAGAAAAGGCCCCTTTCCTCTTCTCTTGTCTTACTTTTGCCGGAAGTACGGATTAATTGCTGCGGAATGGCTAAACAGCGCACTACGTAGTAGCCCCAAAGGAAGGGACCATTTTGATTTGCTCATTCTGCTGTGAAAAATTCCCTTTTCTCCACGTGGAGATCAGAAAACATGGAACATTATTTTGGGGGAAACTGCCGCAGTCTTTTGTACCCCCCAGCGTATTCATGATTCTTTTTATTATGTTGTCAATAACATAGTCATGAAATAATGAGCATCCTGGCTGCCATATTTCTCCAAATTTCTATCTCTGTACGCTTCCGGTTTCTCGAATTCCGGAAGTCAATTGGGTATCCTTTTGCGTGTCCTTTTCTGCTTTCTCTCCTAGCGCGTGAGATTGTAGTCATTAAACTACTAATTAAGCTGCGCAGCTGCCAATAAAGCTGGACTCACAAAGTTGATGGACTCAGTCGAGCCAATCCCTTCCATCCGCCCGGGACACAATCACTCTTTTTCCTGGCATCCACATTATCAAAGAAAGGGTGGGGCAAAGGGGATACCATTCTTTTCAAGAGATCACTTCCTTTTCGTGTTCTCTCCTTGTTCTCTTTAATTATCTCCCGGCCCTAAGTATATCCGAAACACATTCGCCTCCAAGATTAATTACATCCTGTTCAGTCCAGCTGGAGCCGGGGTTCAGGCTCTTGGAAAGTCTTATGAACCCTGGTATTATAACTTTTTTCCCTATGCGCCCGCTGTTTGAAAATCGTTTGGAACTTAGATTTTAGCTCTTTCCCGCCATTCCATTTGACCGCTTTTTCCCGGCACCATAAGTCATTCATTTCATCCGTTCAACTTTGCATGCATCCACCCTCAGAAAATGGTCTCTGGCTTTGTTTTATTCCGGGACGAGACCCTGTTTTGAAATGTCCCAAAATGGCAAGGAGGAAGCAGTGCCCCGTTTTATTCAATTAGCGGTGTCCAGGGACAATTAAACGGTTGAAGGTTCAACGGGACTCTATCCAACCTCCGAAAAAATGTCTCCCCATAAATTTTTCATCCTGAACCGTTCAAAAAGAGGCGTTGGAAGCGCCAAAGACCATAAATCCAACAAAGAGAAGGGATTCTCTCTTAATTCCCCTCTATTTGAAAGTAAATCCTTTTACAACAGCTCAAAAACATCCAGACTAAACAACTTCACCCTCTAGCAAACAATTTGCCCTCCTAAAATAAATTGGACCCCGTTCTTTCCGTCTGCTCTTCCATTTTTAACGAATCCAGTCCGTTTTCCATCCTACTTCCGGTTTGGGAGGTCATCCAAAGTGTCAATCATTTTTAATATTCACGGCCATCAATACATTGCTTCAAGGATCATTTTTAAACGCTACGTGATGAATACGACGCAAAATTTTTCATTTTAAGACCACCGAAGCTGCTTTCCCAGAAATTTACATCCCCTAACTTGGCTGTCATCCACACATTTTCTATTAGTGAGAGGAAGTGTTAGCACTGACCCTCGTCAGCGATGCCATTTTCAGTTTGCAACATTTTACACATTCATTCACAGTAGCTGTGGTTCAAAGAGCCGCCTCTATTTATTATTACGCGTCTGACGTCTAGTAGGTATTTCAATGGGAACAGCCCTGATTCAGGGAAGTTCAGAAGACTGGGGAGACCCTCAGCATTCAAATGTTCAAAAACCCTTGTATCTTGCAGTCATCATGCTTCCTGAATTCTTGCCTGAGGCTTTCTATGCCCGAGCCTTGTTGCGACAAATGACACGGCTGTCCAACTGTGGCGCGGCTGATTGGCTTGTTTTTATCTACAACAATCTCCGTTTCACTGTCCCTTTATGGGTTGAAGAGTATCTACATGAATATTCAGTCATTATAGTCACGTGCCATCCACATTTTTGAGGAATCTTTTGCAGTTAATTGAATCTCAATCTGAATAAGCTCTACCCATGCGTAAAAGGCTAAGGACTAGGCAGATGGCATCCATTTCCTTGACAAAATAGCTTCAGTTCAATAATGTGCTGAAATCTTGGACCTAACCTCCACGTCATGGGTAAAAGTCTGTTTATACGTGCATCAGATAACATCCGTTTCAAATATCAACCCTCCAGCCTTCGAGGTCTGAGTCTAAGAGACCAGTCCCCCTTCTGCTGTGTTATTGTTCCCGGATGTGCCTTTTATGAAGATCAGAGCTCACCACTTTTGCAGCTGATTTCATTTGAGCATTGCGATTTCACTAATTCATCTTTTTCCTTCTTTCGTGGCCGCTTTCCCACAAGGAAGCACGGTTCACTCTTTTTTGCGGTTGCTTACCACCCAGGGAGCCCCTTTTTAATTGGATTTGTCAAAACATGACATCTGGTATCATTACCACCCAAATTAATTGCTTTTATAAAATCCTCCCCCTCAGTCACCTCGTAATTTTCAGTTGGAGATGCCGAAGGAACATTCTCTAAACAATGGAACTTTTGGAGTCTACCCAAACAGAGGAGAACGCGAGCCACCTTCTCCTGTTTGCTGCTGTAGAGTTATGCATATCAGGGTGAGTACATTCGCTTTAAAAAAGCTGCCCAATGCATTGAACTCAACTGCACTAGCAAAAATCCCTTCAATAGCAAGACAGCCGTGCCGTTTGTAGTGCCACAATTAGACAGCAGTGTAGCCTGTGGCGCAACATAGACTAACATACAACATGGCTGTATAATTGTGGCCCTCTACGAGATACCCACAGTCTTTCAGTTGCACTTTTTCTCTTCCATTTTCCTATTTAACGCACTCATTTTCTTCAGGAACATTGAAGAATAGGCCTGAAAGCACGCGTCAGACAACAATTTTATTTCAGACAGGAACAGTATGGATAGCCTTCTTTGAAATGATGTGGATCACTACACAACTGTCATTTTGGGCGGCGCAGTCCGTTACTAGTGGATTTTCCCCAATTGTCATCCTCCTCGGCTTTGTTTTTACCATTATTCAAATTGGTAGGCTTTCCAATTAATGGTGCGTATCTCAATAACTTCCAGTACTGGTCATCTGCCTAGTAAAAGGAGTCAAACAGTTCAAAACTACCTACATTTTCTGTTATATGTTGGGAATTATAACCAGGATATTCTTCTTTCTTTTGATGATGATTCTATGCGTCATTTTCGGCTACCTAGATTATCCTGGTAAGCATCTGATGAACTGTAATACCCACCTTTTTTAGATGAAGACTTGTCCTACCGATATTTCAAGTCTTTCACCTGGCTGAAGATGACCTTCTGTGTGGTCTACATTCTTCTTAAACTATTCGCCCTTCGTACATCGTATCGATGCTTTAATTATATCGCCGCTACAAGGAATTCGTTCTGCTTTTCACCCGTTCCAAACGTTGATCTGCTAAGACATTCAGAAACGGTGAGACAAATTCCCAAATATTTGAAACTAACACCATGAAGTTTAGCTGGAATCAACAGCCACGTTCAGGACAATCCAGCAGACAAATTATCCGCTTTGGAATCCTCCTGACGTCGAGTGCCGTATAATGAAGGCATAAGGGAGTGTTGTGGGAAGATATATCTTACTTATAAATGTCATAATCATCATATGCTTGTGTGATAATGATCATTGTATAAAATATTTGAAGCAAAATTCCCTTTGAAGTTGTTTCTAGAGTTTTAAAAAGCCACAGCTAGACAGCCGTGTCGTTTGCCACGCCACAGGCTACGCGGCTGTCTAACTGTATTTCCTACATACTGTTTTGCGGTCGGCTGAATTTTTACATCTCTAGCTTTAGTTCTGTTCTAGTGGAGACCAAAAATATCCCGGAGTCCTGTTTTTTGTTGTTCATGCTATGTTCATGTCAAAAAGGATCACAGTCCACATCAGGATAATCATTCATAGCTTAGAGACTGCTCGTCTTTAGACATTAACGACCTATGAGTCTTTTGTACTATGTCAACACGTGTCTTATTTTTCCCTACGGCGTTATCGTTGCTTTTAAAAGAAACGACACATGTCCTCATCCCAAAAATGACTGTTTTCATCCGCGAATTAGGCAATTTAGAAAACGGAATTAGTAGGAAAACATCAAAATACCTTGATTAGTCTCAACAGAAGGGAAGAAATATTATCCCCCGTTGATAACGAAGACAGACAAATGGTGATTTAGAAAAGCTTGAAAGCCGCAATGCCTGAAACCAGACACATCTTCCTCTTCTGTTTAATTCCAATTCTCGTCTTCTTTCTTTTCGGGTATGTGAAGACATAATATGGAAAATAATAACCGCCAAACGTTGTACTGCAATACAGCTGGGTAGAATTTAGGGGCCACAGCTAGACAGCCGGGTCGTTTGTCGGGCCACAGTTAGATATCTGTGTAGCCAACGGCACAGCAAAGCTTGACATACGACATACGGCTGTCTAACTGTGGGGTAGATTACTATTTGTCCTGCATCTTTAGACCACAAAGCTGATAGATAATAGGAGTTTCGCGCCTAAGGGAAGCTCCGTACTGGAGAAAATGATAGACAGTCGCATTGCGGGCGTATGTAAATAATGTACACTGCCTTGCAAATTAGACTCTTTTCATTTGAGAAAGCACTATGATATAAAGTTTCCTACGAATTCTTAGCAGCCTAGAGAATATCCTAATACCCTGCTGGGCGGACTCTCCGTTCCAAACTTTTGAACCTATTCATCACCGCATATTAAAAGAAATACGTGGGTAAAACGTGTCTCTTCCAAACTTCCATGCTGTATATCTATGTACGAGTAATTACTGCGTCATCGGCTCCTAGTAGTGGATCCTTCACTTCCTTATTATTCAGTCTTTTTGCCACGTTATAGCTCTTGTATAAATTTCTACTTTAGTTAAATTT
Source organism: Oscheius dolichura (assembly GCA_932521035.1). Taxonomy (NCBI): domain Eukaryota; kingdom Metazoa; phylum Nematoda; class Chromadorea; order Rhabditida; family Rhabditidae; genus Oscheius; species Oscheius dolichura. Next base: position 982,574 of record OW051497.1, on the reverse strand, counting down.
CGAGAAATGTTTTCTCTCTCTCCCCCCCCCCCCCTTAGCTTCCATTTTGGTTGATCACCATCTTCTCAGATCAAAAACACGTGGTTCCGCATCAAAAATTAGATCATTTTCCGATGTTTACTCATTTTTTGGCTTCTTTCACACAATGGGTTGGGCTGTGTTCGTGAAATAATTTAATTCGAAGAGGTTCAACAATAGAGACCCTTCATTGCTTTTGAAATGACGGCATAGGACGGCAAACTGACCAATTGGCTTCTCCCACCGAGTGTCACACGTTTTTACTCCTATTTACAAGTTACTCCATAAAAGATTCAACACTTCGCGCAGTGGTGTCCCCTTTGGGGGGGGGGGGGGGGGGACGAGTATTGTTTTAGCAGTCCCCACCTTCCGAAACAAATTCCTTGGAAAAATAACCTTTTGTATGACCGAATGCCCTTCATTATCGCTTTTAGGGCGACTGTCAAAATCAGCTGTGCCCACAAGTCAGGAAACTCTGCCCTCATCATACTTATGTCATTCTTCTGCTCACTGACCAGTCTGGCTTTCTTCCTACTCTTTTATTCTGTTCGCACATTCAGGCAAAAATATATCATAGGGTATCTAAACTATTTCAATTTCACCTGTAGTTTAAAAAGGACAAATCGGAAGTGAGTGCCAGATTAGATGATGCCAGTCTAGCTAAAGCTGGCAGGATTTAAATCTAGTTCCACTTGTTGTATTTGAAATTCTTTCTCTGTTATCGTCATACGCCAAACAGTCAAACATCCGTATCGTATACAAAGCATTTGCGGCGTTTAAAGCAGAAGATTAGCAGCATCGTTTTCGCGGAACAAGAATATTTTATTTCCTCCTACTTTATCTAATTACAAATTCACCATTACAATTCGATTCTAGTGGTCTGGGTTCAAAAATGCGGCCCCAATACTTTGAGCTGTCTGTTAGCCATCATTTTTTCTTTCCCTCGTTCTCGGAACACTGAAAGTACATACTCTCTTCATAATCCTGTCTGTTCTTATTACTCATCTTGATCGTCGGTCTTCTTTTTCCTGTATCATTAAGTCGGATTCCTGCTGTCTAACAAGCACCTTTTTTGGTATTCTCGTGTCGGTGACGACACAGTTCCTCCATATAAAACTTATCGAATTATACATGAAAGGTGGCCGATTTCTCAAGTTTCTGCTCTCTTTGAACAAAAATTGACTGTAGCTCCGTTGAAACGGCATCAAAGATCAGCCATCGTTTCTCCAGACTCCTTGACCACCTTTGATTGTACCATTTCGAGGGCTGCTCTCGTCACTCTGATATTGTAGAAGAGATAATCCCCACTACAACGGTTTCTCTTAGCTTATCCTCTTTACATTCAGGGTAAAGAGAAATCTTAGTGCTGTATTAGCTGGCCAATATAAGGGATCTCCTTCTGTTTGTTCTGCCAGTCGTTAACTCTGTAGCTCACTAATGTCTGGTCAGCTTGATTGGTAATATCACCTGTCTACACCTTCATCTTTTCCTATAAATGATGTGGTGCTCTATGAAAACCAGTTCCACTTCATGAAATATGTATGGCATTATTATTTCATATGAGTCAATTCAAGTAGCTCTTTCCGATTTCTCTTCTCGTCATGCCTCAAAGGTTTTAGCTACCACCTTTTTTTTCTATAGGGGGTGTAGGAAGCCACCACCTTTCTACGTCATAGAAGCACATGAGTTGAAGGGTTTTACAAAGTGAGGGGCAATTTTGGAAAGAACGTCGGCGAGGAAGAACAAGAATGTCGCCTTTTGTGCTAGGCGAGGGGCAATTTTTGGATCTGGTTGTCATTATGTAGCCTCTTTTTTCTTCGAGGAAATGAAACAAGTGACCAACAAGTGTATTAGGTTTCATCTACTAATGACCAGAGGAATCTCGAATGTCGTAGAGATTGTGCGAGTATCAAACAGAATCACATTTTGCTCAAGCCATTCTCATTCGAAGAAGGGCAGTTCTTCTTGACTTTTCTCGAAATACAAAGATCGGGTTTGACTTGCCAGTCCGTAACCTTTAATTTGATTTAGTGGACCGTGTGCAACCGCTTCCGCGTGCCCACTTCCCTTTCCTGGGCGTACTTGACACCTTCTGACTGCGCTAAGGCCAGTCGCATAGGCTATTGTTGTTATAAAAGCAATCTAATATTAATAGCTTCCGATACTGTTTAATATTTGCATGAAGATTTCTGCCTTCGATCAAAGTTTACATTGTGCCCCAGTTGATTCAGGTGATGTCTACTTCTAACAACATTTCCCCGCGTTAGTTACCTCATGCAACGTAGTAAAACAAGGAAATTAGATTCACATTTACTTAGATATCAAGTTAGACCACGCTGTCTGGTTTCAATGAAACAGATCCGTGCTTTCACCCTTTGGAGACCCCTCCGGATAGATTTAACCATTATAAACGAGTTTGAAGGGTATTTCCCCTTGAAAGAGACTATTATGAAATGTTCTTTCGGGCCTTTTCATTTCCAGTACCTAGGAAAGAACAGAAATTAACCTTTGAAGCAGGCTTTCGGCCAGAGATCGGCCAAATTGTTACCCCATCTTGAGTAACAGCGTACTTCAAAGCAGTTACGTACTAGCCCTTCGACCCTATATTTATTAAGCACTTTTGGTTGCGTCATAATCTTCCCCTCTTTTGCTGATAATGACTTGACCTCATCCTGGATTTATACGAAATCCCTTTAGTTTGGAAACAATAGCCCCTCCAGACAACACAGATCCATGCCCCAGTTCAGTCGCTTGCTTTGAGGCTTCTCTCGTCTCGAGCCATTTCATAAATATTAGTTTTCCAGACAGACATACAGATGAACACCCTTCTAGCTTGTGTTTTGGTATTTCTCCTTGCCATGCCAGGTAAGGCGCGACGAGTACAGTCTCTAAATAAAACTCTCTTTAGTTGTGGAATGCCAAGTGGAGCAGGAAGCACTTCGAGTCCTCAGGAGAAGCGGTAGCCTATTCTGGATCAACAGACAAAGGCTCAACAAATTCAAGCCACACCGATCATCACTGAGTAAGGGTCGACTTATACTGATAAGATTCTAATGGGTGAAACAAAGTAACGAAGTGGCAAAATCACAGTAGGTCGAAATTTGTGTACAATACGGGAATTCACTCTCCTCTGTAATCCCCAGCACCAACTCTTTTTGAACTGGTATAAAGCTTTTTTATACGAATACTGTAAATGATTTGAAATTTGAAGCCATGAAAATGACGGTATATTGCCCGTGGGGAACGACTTATCCTTTCATACGATCAAAAGCTCTCTTGGTCGTTATTATCGGTAGATTATCTGCTATTTGCAGGAGACAGATGGTGCCGCATTGTTCCTAATATCCCTTGCTCTGTAAAGTTTGATGCCAGCCAAGAATTCGAGAATCAGAATTCGGGAACACTAACTGCATCAGAAACCACGCCGGCTGAACATCCGAGTAATCCATTTCTCCTAAAAACAGCTTTTTCGTGGGGATCATAAAACAACTAAACGTTTTAAACGCTGTATAAAACTCTGAATGTTTTATTTTGCAGAAATCGAATTCGGACCGATGCACGACTTTGCAAAAGCACAATACGGCCGTGAATTTCAACGAAAATTGGAAGAGCTGGAGAAGATGAACTTGAACAACGAAATTTAAAGAATAAACCTGTCAACTGTGGGAATACAATAAACCTTTACCGTGTTTTCTTTATTAAAGCAAAAAAAAGAGATAAATACGGTAGAATATTATAGAAGCAAACCGAATAAACAGATAAAAATAGCGAGATCTATTGCAGATGACCAGGATATGAGACGAGTGATAGGCTGGAGTGAAACCAAATATAAACTTCTCTTCTATTTTAACCGGTGAGTTAACACGAACAAGTTGTCAAAAATGGGAGGCAAATTACAAAATGGTGCCCATGTTTGAAGTCAAAGCAACGTTTTCGATTTGAAGGCACCCTTTGGAACTAGGCCGCCGGGTTGAGTTCGAAATGGCCGTCTCTTCTGATAACCGACGGTCTTGGAAGTTGTTAAATATTTTAAGAAGTCGGACACGATAGATCCGTTGAGTGGAGATTGTAATCAACGGGTTGATTACAGTACCAACGACGAGAATACGGAAGAACACGTCGGTTAGGTCACGTGAGAAGGATGTGCTGCAGGAATAGCCTAAATATTCTTATGGTCTCGAAAAGAAGATCAAACTCACAAAGTATGTGCATCACGTACAAGAGCCTGTAAGGAAGACAAGTGAAAAATGTCCAGAGCGTACTGGAAAAGAGGAAAAACAGACGGTGGAACATCCTCTAAACCTTTCTATTGCTTCCCTCCGGGAATAAAACAAACCGTTCTTTGTCTCGCTTCAAGTTGGGTAGAATTGTGAGCAATTATATAGATAATAGCAGAAATGATAAAAGAAGCCAGAATCATGATGGCGTAGAGCATACAAATCGGTAGGTAAATGTCCATATCCAGTTGAATTACCCGGTGGCAACCGTCCTATAGCCAATTTGTCAATATAAATGAAGCTGACACTTACAGTGACCATAAAGAAGCTAACAAAAATGGCAATGGCTCCCAGAACGACCCAAGTACAAAAAGAGAGAAGGCGAAAGCGGCTCCTATTGACGATTGTGTAATAGTGAAGGGGATACTGGATGTAAAGGAGCTTGTCTAGGTTCAGCCTGAATTTGTTTATAAGACGAATTGGGGAGAGGTTAATTTACCAGACAAGGTTCAAAGTACTGCAGAGTTGAACAGTCCATATCGTTATATAGTAAGGGTGGCACATAAAATTGGGGAAGAGGCTGAGAAACGGCCTGGTTATCATGTAAACTATGCACATGAGGAGATCGGCTGCCGTCATGTTTATAACAATTATCTGGAAACGAATCTCTTATTTCCCACTTTATTTACTGAAACGGGCCGAAGCCACAATTAGACAGCCGTGTCGTTTCTCCGACCACAGGTAGACAGCCGTGCCTAAAGCCTCTGGAGCAGACACGACCCGGCCGGTTAATTATCGCAAGGTTGGATGGCTTGTAGGCTTCTGCGCCCTCCCAGGAGTAGTTCATCAAATTCATTCCTTACCTGTCTTGGTTTGTCGTCGGTATCAATATATTTGAAAGCAATAAATAGAACCAAGAAGTTGAAGAATGCTCCCACTGAACCATTGACCATATAAAATGCTGTCTCATAAACAGTGAATAAATCTCCAGACGGAGCCGTGGTATTACTGCCCGAGGCATCTGTGGTATTCATTTTTCTCCTAAATAAATTTATTAGAAATATGTAGGCGTGTGAAAATGTGAGACACACAACAGAATTTGTTAGAGATGTCTGAAAACAAGACCTTAAATTAAATAGGACGAGGGGGAGACCGGAAGTGGTGAGAGAAGTGGAATTCGTTAATAAGGTGGTTTCTAGGGCTTTCAAAACAAAAAGTATACGATGGACCCTTCGGAGAAGTTTAGAATTCTCATGAAGTTGTGTGCTAGCTGTGACACACAATAATCATGTTGAAGGGGAAGATGTTTATTATGAGCTAACTGGGAGCTTATCTCTGGGAACACAATTCTTGCAAAAGTAAAGAAGCAGAAGAAAAGAGTCAAAGAATGGCAGGCTGTAAGAGATACGCAATCTCTCAAGAACTCTTCTGGGCTCCCATACTTCTAATAAATCTCATCCCTACACAATATTCTGGGCGATTTAAAGATTTATTCGCTGGTGTTCGAAAATCTAACTTTAAATCCGTATCATCGTCTAAAGGACGGTTTAAATGTTTAAAGGAGGCGGACATGTGACCGGCCGACTTTGTGATTTCACTTTGAGGGGGAAAAGATGATTATAACAGGAAGAGACGTGGATTTCCCAAGTTTTTATGGACTTCTTTGAAGAGATGAACAGTATCTAATTCAAAACTTGTCCGTATGAATAGCCTCATCATTACCCTGAGTTCAATTTCTAGGATGATACTTTCCCTGTAGAGGAAAGGTGGGAAAGGAGACGCGGATCTTGAACTCGTCTAGACTAGTACTCACACTGGACAAAATAGTGGCTAATTTAATGGTACTCGTAAACGATTAGATATTAACGGGGCCATGGGAAACATCATTTCCCTAATAAAAAACTGGTCACTGAAGAGCGACATCCGGTAACTAGAAGACAGCGAGCGCCGCAATGCTTGATTTCATCATGGATGTGATCTTTCCGGGACCACATGTGGTTTAAATTCAACCGATGACCAAAAAATCAAGCCCTTTCGGTGATTTCACGAAAAGTTAATGCGAATGAGAGAGACCGCCAGAAGGTAACTGGTGAAAAATGTCACGCAATCTCCCCTGAGCAGAAATCATTTAAGGAAGTATCGCTCTCTCTCATTCACACTCTCGTTTTGAATGTTTACGAGGTACATGACAGCTTGTCAAATTAGATATCAGAAAATAAAAAACAGAGAAATTATCGACGGACCTGGCAGCAGAGGTCTGAAAGAAAGTTGACCGCGCCACAGCTAGACAACCGTGTCGTTTATCTCGCCCAGGCTACACGGCTATCTATCTGTGGCAACGATATACGGCACGACTGTCTTGCTGTGGCGGGCCATTTTTCTGGATTTTGTTACTATTGGAAACGTTGAAAGTACTGGACGCCTTGTGGTGTGAATTAGGAATTTTGGACACGCTGAGATAGCTCAATTTGTTGAGGACTACTTGAGAGAGCTAATCAAAGCGTGACTTCAAGGGATTCCCGGTCAAAAGGAATGAGATCAAATGATCCCAAGGTGAGGGTGGATAACATCATCGTATAGTTGACAGGCTTCGTTTAAAAAAAACTACTGTACTTCCTAAAGAAACAGAAACCTTAAGAAATACGTGAGGAATCTTAACCATAACAACTTGTCGTATAGCTGACGTACTCGAGATGATTTCTGTCCTTATTAGTAGCGTAAATCATTAAGCTTCAGCGCGTGAGGAAAGATGAAAATAACGTCCTTCCTTAGACCCATCCAATGTTTTCGTCAATTACTAAGCTTAGCGTGATGGACGGAGGTTTTAAAAACACTTCCGAGGTCAGGCTGGTTCGCAGTTCAGCGGTCTTAAACCCCTGAGACCATATTTTACTCTTCTGGCAGAGATCTAAGAATCACTCCCGCGTGTGTGTAGTATTAATTAAAATAGAAATAATTACTGCTGACAGCTACGTTGAAAGATGAGAAGCAAAGTTGAGTTGCCCTTCGCTGAGGGTCGTATCAAAAATGGCTTGTCTGTCCTTAAATTTAACGAGGAAATGCTATTTCCTCCAATTGAGACGGTGCCCTTGTCACCATTAGTAGACTGGAAAGAGTTGAAGGGAAAAACACATTCTTTGCTCCCACTGGAACGAGAGAAAGGGGGGATGGCTATAGTCCAAATTGACACCAAGTGAATTAAGCCCCCAGGAACAGGGTTGCAATTACTTAACCAGCTGGTTATGTGAATCAGTGGGATTGAACACGTGGGGGCAAAAAGAGGGAAGAAGACCCTCCACAAGGGTCAAAAAGGCATCACCCTCTTTAGAACCCAATTACATATTCCCTTTGAGATCATAGGCTTTAAAAGACCGGAGTTCCTCCACCTGTCAGGATTTTTATAGAACTCAAGAGAAGAAAGCGATTGCGAATGAATATGAAATTAAGAAATTTCAGCCGAACCATTTATTATTTTCCTTATGAGATGGCTGGAGTGCAACTCTCTCTGAGGAATGTGGATGAAATGTCAGAAACAGAATATAAAGCACCAGCGGACGTGAGCAATCTTCTTCTTTTGACTAATTAATAAAAGAAGGTACTAGGAAGAAGATGACTCTATGCTGCACCCCGCCATACGCCATAAAGGGGGGATCACCATTTCAGTAAATCCTTGTTGGATGGAAATAGCTCTTATTGAGCACTTTAGTCAATTGCGAGGGCTAGAAATAGGTGGGCTAAGCTATTTTGGAAGATATTATGAAAAAGCTTAAGATGAAACCGGCAAGTATCATTAGTTGGCCTCATATACTCATATAATAACAATTATCAGCTATTTATGCTATTCTGACATGAAATTGCAATTACAACTCGAAATTAATGAGTAGGGGTAAGTTGTTCAGATACAGAAGACATTTGTGGTGAACAAAATGATTCACTAGGAAGTAGTAAACAGGAAGGTCATACTACCTAAGGCCCTTTAACTTTTAGGCATTCTAAAGACGAAAGGTGATCAGATGCAAAACGTAATATTAGGAAGATATGAGTTCCCTATTAAGTCAAAATTTGAAAGGACCTGTTTCAGGGCTCTTTGCTGCCCTGCCTACAAACGTGAACTTTAAACTGTAAGAATAAGCGGCAATATGATTAGCTTAAGGGAGATATGTAGTCCAATCTCCAGCAGGGACCTCATCCCAAGAATAAGTCCCAAGCGAGCAGTGAACATCCTTCTCTATGTGGAGTTTGTTTTTTGTTATCCTTCTTTCGCGCCTTCTTCTCGCTACTTGTTGACAATCAAGTTGTCACCCAAATTGGTATAGAAACAAGAAGATGTTTCACCCACGAGAACAATTATAATAGAAGAAGCGTAGGCAGAAAGAAGATTTAATTTGAGTGGGATAAATCCAGCCGGCTAGTCTCTTCTCTGGCTCATCTCTTTCATCTCCAAACTTATGAAAGGAAGGGGCCCCGTTGCGGATGGAAGACTGGACCCGGTTACAATTCAATGTTTGGCCACGAGGGAGGAATAGATGGATGAAAAGGAACGAAAATAGAACTATTAGCAAATGAGGGAAAAATTATTATAACCATGTGAGGAATGTTTTCTGGATAACGTTAGTAGGCAAAGGGTAACTACGTGGAATTAGTTCAATTATATTCCCCTCTGGATGATTCGGAAAAGCACAGGACTGCAACTGAACTTTACACAAAGTTTTTCCCCTTTTATACCCTGCCACAGCCAGACAGCCGTGTTGTATGTCGGCCCCACAATTAGACGTTGCCTAAAATTTCAATCTGTGGCCCAAATAACTTCCAAACGTCGGAAAAATGCATTTCCATACAGCTTTTTTCTAGTTTTGTCGAACTACGGTGGAATACAAGGGTATTCTATGTTTTTAGACAGCTAGCCAACATTGAATTAGCTTTTAACTGCCCCAAAGCGAATAATAACCGTCTTGTGGCGAGGATATGGCAAGCTCATGAAAACAATTATGACCACAAAGAGGAAAAGGGGTCAAAACCATGGCAGAGGATAACGTTCTGCACGTTTGACGGACACGGGGGCGTTATGACCATCTGCTGAGGAATTTCTCTCTATGTGCAAACATTCGTCCCTTCCTGGCCAACACCCAATGTTAAAAATGACGTAAAAGTGCACCTATTCTTAGGGAGGAAAAGCTGAATATAGTTGGTAGGTAAAAGAAGAAGGAGCCGATGTTTATGTTTCGCTGTGTTTTACAAGTGATGGATGCTTTGATGGGAGGGTCATAAAAGTCGGAAGTGTGCTTTGTTTCATGCCACATGTGGAATCAGTTAGTGCAACTGGGATTTAGGGTTTTCTAGGACTGCTCAACATACTTTTTTGATGGCATCCGGTAGAAACGCGGGCTTTTGAACTTTTCAAGAATTAAAATGGAAAAGGCATCGTGTATTTCTCTAGGGGAAGTGATCCTCCTGACCTGCAGTGGAACGGGTCTTTCGCTCCCCAAAATTGTTTATCTCCCTCTTCCGCTAGTGTGAATTGCAAACATAATGTTTCCTATAAACCTAATCCCAAATTCCACTGACTGGGCTAAATGACCACTCTAAAAACTTCGCCTTACTGCGCCTGGAGAGAGAGGGGGGAAAGTCAAAAGGAGATAAAGTTGTCACGCAGCATGCTCAAAGTTTTTGAGAGCGTAAATTACATTTATCAATAGGGAATGCAAGAGGGTAAGTGCATTTAGTGGTTAGGTAAGAATAGCTCGGAGGTCAAACTTCAGACTATTTAAAGTGATAAACGATACCTACGATGTTTTCCCCTAGATAATAGGCTCCTGTCACGATTTTTGAATATGCTTCCTCAAAACATCAGAGCTCAAAGGAGGAAGGGAACTTAAACCGGGGCCGGAGAATCCAGAAAAGACCAATTGAGGTTGCTCCTCGCATTTCATATGGCTCCGGCGGTGTTTGTTCAATTTGGGCATGAGTGTTCGAAATGAGCAAAGCGATCCAATATTGTAGTGCTAAATAGGGGACTTGTATCGACAATTATCCCCAGACCACATTGGACTAGACAAATAGTTGTTTTTAGGAAAGGGAGAAATGGACATCGGTTACACCATCAGACAAAGATGTTAGTTAGACTGGGTGAAGCCAGAGGGAAGTAAAGCAGAACGGCGCCTAAACAGGAAGATACCCGGCACGGGGGAGATAATTCATTTTTATGCGAAGTATAATAACAGCGAAAGAATTCCGGAAAAAACAATAGCCCAGCAGAGACAAATCGCCCGTGCTGAACGTTTTCTAATAATAATATTTTGAAGTGACATTCCTTTACAAAAGAGGACTTTGTTCGTCTCATGTGCAAAGAATGTCCCGTCCTAATAGTATAAATGACGGACTCTCGACACGAGGAATAGCAGAAAATCCAATTTTCCAGTTACCTACGTCGCACTTTTACTGTCTAATAAGCAGAAGTCTTGAAAAATATCAGATAAAAATCGGTAGCCCCAGTCTCTTTTTCATCTATTGAACGATGTAATCCTATCCAGCTGATGAAGTACTTGCATAGAAATAAGACAGGGGGGTCAGATTACCGGAGACAGAGACGAATAATCAAGAGAGTTAAAAATAAACCGGTCTCTGGACCAGAATAAAACGCTTTGATGACTGGGACTGCTCAAAAGAGGAACAGATGTTGCCATGTTTATTGAAGAGACCAAGCGGACCCGAAGGATCCTGGCAGCAAGGAAATTTCATTAAACGTTTCCACGATTGCTTCGGGAGGAGAGTCAAGGACTAACTCTTGAGCTTGGAGCCGTTTACTGAAGATGAAATGCTACACAGTTGTTATGAAATGGTCTAGACTTCTCAAATTCACGAAAAGAAGATAAACAGAAGAGCAAGGTGTGAACACTTCGGAAAAAGTGTAACAAGGAAGCGAATAACATAAATCTTTTTGACGGCAATCTCCAAGTGACCAGATGACATTTAACTGACAGCGTGGTGAGAACCAACATCCGGCAAACCTTTGAATTTTGACGTAAAGGGCGAACCTTGATATTGGGAGTGAGTGTTCGGAATATGACCGGCCTTTGGGGAAGTTAAACATCCGGTTCTGGTTGAGTTTTGCAAACAGGAATTTCGAGATTGGGAAGCTCTGCAACGGTCTAGAGAGGTAGTGGAAAAGTTTGAGATATGACGCATGTGTAAAGGAAACACAGGATGCCTGAAAGGAAAAACAAGAAGGTAAGCAGGTAGCAAATATTAGAAAGCGACGGTTGCTTAGAAATTATCAAGAAAAGAAAATTTGTGCCAGGTCCATCTAAGGGGGTCTTTTTAAAGAAGACCCATCGAGAAGAAGGCCATCTGATTCCAGCTGTAGTCTTTCTTTTTTCCCAAGCTGTGTTATTTCATCTTTATTAGTCCTGTGTCGTAATCTACAGCATCTGGAGGTGAGGGCATCAGCTTCTAATCCTGACAGAAGTTCCTTCCTCAACAACCATTTCTCATCTTTTACGCATTGGTTTTGATAAACACCACCTGCAGGACACAGGAAGCCCAAAATAACATGTTGTTGTTGTGAAATCTCCCAGTGAACATTTCTCACCGACACCATTTGCAGTAATAACATTCTCTTCCTCCTCAAGCTGTGTACTTCGAATTTCAAATCCCTCGACTGTCCCTCGAATGCTTTACAAGCCAGATCGGCTATAAGAATTCAGCCGTCGTTTCACCAGATTGTTACTGTGAAAACGCCACGTTCTTTATCTGGCAATGTTATTTCTTTCCTATATCCTGCCCTCACCCATAATATAGCGGAACACTCAAGGAAATGAAAATCCCTTCTTTTCCCGCTTCTTTTCCACGTCAGTTGCCGTTGCCATAGAGTACACCAAATGGGCTTACCTCTTCTAATTCGCAGCTTGTTATCCCCGCTGCGCTTTGTACTTTTCTATTTTTTTTCTTCTTTAAAAGACGTTCTTTCAGAAAAAATGGGTGCACTTGTGTCATGTATGCCGTGGAGGAAGAGAAATAACCTCCTGACTGGGACGGTTGATGAGGAAAGGATGCAAACCGCTTATAGAAGACGGGGCAGAGCAATTAAACCAACCATTTCACGGCCAATCATGAATAGGTATATTTCCTTGTCCATATTATTTTTTAAAGAAGCGTCGCCGTTCGTCTTCTTTCAAACACGCGCCAATTTATTGCCCGTCAATACGTACATTGATACCACGCGAGCGTTCCGCGGTTCAGCTGTCGCATTTGATATAACTTCCGTTTCTTTTCGATTTAATGTTCCCTGAAAGAAAGATGGTTAGGTATTATGGTCTGAGACGCGTTACGGCAGAACAAGGCAATTTACACGAGGAAAAGTAACTAAAACCACAATTTCGTCAAGTTGGGAGCATTTCCGTGGGTTGCAATTGTATCTGTACCTTATAATGCTTTATCTAAACGTTTAACCGTTTCATAGGGCGTTAGGGAAGGAGTCTGTCAATTTATTTACCTCTTTTTAATATAAAAAATCAAGTTTACGTTCCATTTTCACCAAAAAATGTATGAAAAAGGCGATGGCCCTTTGATCAGTGCAGAACATTGATAAGAAACGTTTCAATAATCACAAGATAAGCTATTTTATCTCCAAATCGTATCGCGAATTTATGAGGCGGCAGCATTATTGAATGTTTCCAAATTTTGTGACGAAAACAACAACAACAACCATACAAGGCTGTTTTGGACAGTCCCCGTTTTTCTTAATTAGATTTCTATCCTATCCAAGTTTCCAGCTGGTTCCCGTGTTAAAATAATCCTCTACTAGGATAAAAAACTAATTTAAAAACCGCGAACTTTCCCAACAGCGTTGTACACCCCGCTGCCATGAGCTCGACCTTTGTTGTGGGCAAACGCTGACCGTCCCCGTGTCTCCCCGCGTCTATCGATCTTGTCGGGCTGCTCGCCGCCCGCTTGCTGTTTTCCTGCGTTCGCTTTTATTTATCTTTTCTCTGACTATTCTAACTTATTCATTTTCAGATCACTTATAGAAAGGATGAGTGAACCGAACCCACTGAATCTGCCACTTCATCCACTAGCCATGTGGCGCATTAATCCACCACCAGTGCTGGAACCGATGCAAGATCCCGAGCGTCAAGGGTCACCTCGTGCGTTTTAAATATAAATGTATATTAATATTGATCTGAATCAAATATTTAGCCAAAACTTCATTATTCATTTTAAAATTCCAACGAAAATAGTCAAATAATACTCGAAGTTCCGTTATGTTTGATAGAGGCTCCCTAATATTCGCTTTTATGATCTTTTAAACGAAGTTATAAACAGCGTTTGTACATCAGGAAATCATATTTAAATTACTAATTTATACTTATATCCCGCACACGTTTTAAAGTTAATTGTTTGAATTTAGAGCCGGGACCAAGCCGCCGCAGTTCCACTACCAATCAGTCGGCTATGCCCAATCTAAGAGCCCCGATGCAACTGCCCGTTGGGTCAGACCAAGAGATGGGAAGGGCTCGACGTCGTCGTCAACTGGACCGGGAGGTCAACCGTATGCGCACCGAGTTGAGTAATCGTCATCCGGCTCTACGATATGATATCTTTGGCGAGAGTAAGAAGATGCGCCTCGAGGAGATGGAACCCTTCAATCAGCTCGGGGTATGTTTCCTCCGTATTACTATCTAATTTGATATTTATAGGAAACTCAACTCAATATGTTAGAAGATTTGCAGCCCGCCGTCATCAAGCGTATCCTTTCCAAGGTGAGTACTAGAACGCCACAGTTAGACAGCTTGTCGTATGCTAGACTTTGCGGTCTTGCTGTCGCATGTTATTTTGTCAATTTCAGCTATAAAATATTTCTTACATTTTTATTTAAAAGAGATTTTTAGCTTGACGGCGATGATTTCGTAAGGATGGAGGCGACATGTCGTGATCTCAAACAATACTGTGAGCAAGACGAGAAATGGAGAGCCAATCGAGCCAGAGGACTGTTCTGGCGACGAGTGAGTTCATCATTCCTTCCCTTTATTCCCCAATTTAAGCGAATGCAGGTATACTTCCCTTTTAGGGTCAATGCTTGGTCATGAGAAGCCCCTACGAGGAGACTATGAAGACTCTCCAACAAATAAGCGCCCTAAAATATAACTTAACAGTAGGATACATGTGTTTATGGGTAAATTAACCCGGCTGCTTCCAGCTAACTGATTTATTTCAGGGAAACATTACAGATTCACAGGTGGATGTGATTATTGCTGTCCTCCGCGAGAACAAGTCTCGCATTAAAAAGTTCGTATTTGGCGCTTCCGGCTACAGTGAGAACGCGGACAACGAGCAGACTGAATTGGATGCCTCTACGGAAAAATTAAACCAATTGGCCGAGGTATCATTTCTTACCTTTAAATTTAAAGAAAATTGATTTTAGGCAGTCCATGCTACTGACATTATTATATGTCCGAATTCTGATTGTTCCGTTGAAACTTACACCACTGCCAGGATGTCTCGAGTTGTGAGTGAACTACAGTACTTCTCCAATTTTTATATTTTACAGATCAAGGCTTTGCACCTCCCCTCTAACAAGCCCATAGGCTACAGGCATCTCCATCGAATGAAGTTTGCGACTCTGACCTGCTCGATTCAGACGACCCCCATTGACTGCTCGTGTGTCATCCAGCTGATCAAGGTGTGTTATCCCAAATACGTTTTTTCCTTTATGACAAATACCAGGTTCCTTGTAAACAGTGCGTCACACCGAAAGCGATTTATTGATCTGCGTCCCTGTCGAAAGTGAGATGGCAGCGAGGCCGCTATAGTTTGCAGGCGCTGTTATCAATCAGTATAACCGGGAAAAGTTTGCGCAAGGAAAGCAAATTCGAAAAATGAAACAAAGATTATATTGGCGCCACAATACGGCTGTCCTAGACTTAATTCATATTTTTCAGGAATGGCACAAAGATGAGCGTGACATTCAATTCATCTGCCTTTCCGATGCCGCAGATCAAGGGGTCAATGGAGAGATAGCTTGCCAAGTAATGTCCGAAGACATTAATATTCGCGGCGGACCCCTGTGGCACACGTACTATCAGGTACCTGAGACCGGGGACTTCTTCCCATTGAAATGGGCTGATCCAAGCACCAAGGACCACGCCTGGATCTTCATGCATGAATCCAAGGCCCCCATCTACTTGTTCTTCTCTGAAAACAAAGTGGTCTTGGGAACCATAGAAGGCTTCAAGGAAAACAAGAGATTCCTGCCACAAACAGTGTTGCAGAGGAATGTTTCTGGGGATCCAGACTTCAAGAATGACCTGTCTGAAAGGAGCCAGTATCGTTCTAGGTCCCGTCAGATCGCGTACGTCTCTATCCTTTATAATTTAATAAAGCCATTTTAGCCGCTTAATCGATCACGCCGTCCTTCTCCAAAGGGATGATCGCATTCCCAATCGACGTCGACGACACCGTGCTTTTCCCAGAAATAGTAAGTTTATCTCCGAGCTTATATTATCCCTATTTTGTTCTTCGGCTTGGATAATGTATACAATTTTCAGTGGATCGTGCTATGTTTCAAGAACCCGGAAACCTATTGCCTCACGGACCCGGCCATGTAAGTTGTCTCCTTGGAATATGTTTTTAACTAATCTTTCAGCGCTTCTTCGCAAGATTCATGGCCCAGCGTATCGCTGGAGACGAGCCCGAGCGACCGTTGGTTGACAATGAAGAAACTGTAGCAGAGCATGGCAGACTGCAGAGGCAACCTGAGGCTGGCGAGGCCATGCCTGAGGAGCCTCCCGAACCATTCCGAGAGCAGATCCGTGCAATTTGGGAGGAATTGCTGGCCCAAGAGGAGGAAGAAGAAGACGCCGAGATGGCGATTCGTAGCTACGAAGCTCGCGGAAGGGAAGCCGGAGAAGTCGGCATTGCCCCCGATGGGGAGGTTGATATTGGCATGGCCGACGTGGACCTGCCGGATGATTCCGGGATTGATGTGGATCTCCCCACAACTTCCGGTCAGCATTAATTTCCCTTCAGAGCATTCCCTTTTATTCCAAATCTTTCACGGAAGGTGTCTGATCTTTATTTATAATCTGTTTTCGGTTGTTTTATACGCATTCCCCACAAAACAGTTTGAATTCATTGGGTTTCCAGTCTAATTTGTTTCAAAAGTGCTAAAATTCCAAAAAGAAACCGAGTATTTTGGTTCCGAATTGTTGTAGATATCTACCATATTTCTTAAATAACTTATCTCCTTACGGTTCCGTCGTGCGGTTCCAAATAATGCGAGTTGTTCGCTCCATGTATCCTCCTGTAATATTATCGATTGAATGTTATTTCCTATACTCTCCGTAGATTTAGTCCCAATATTTTATTATTTAAAAAAGATAGCCTTTACGAATATCACTCTATTTGCCTTGATAAGTGCCCATCTGCTTGTCCCGGTGTATCTATAGAAAATAAATGTATAGGCTAACTGTTGATTAAAGTTAAAGGAGGAGATATGAGAGCTGGTGATATATTTACAGGAAATTGGAATCTCATACTAACTATGAAGCGGGAAGGAGACCCTCAAACGACATGAAACGGTACCCTGGGTGCTGATCTAACTTATATTGGAAGCACTCCGGGTTATCGTCTCAGGATCTTTATTGGGGATCAGATTGATTTCTCAAGCACAGTAACTGCTCACTGATAATCTAATTTTTGGATAGAACTCTCTATTTCTAAAAAAGAATAACGATAAATGCCCTCCCGGGTGCGAGTTCATGTGGATGATGATGTTTGGGAGCTTATTTTATTGGGTAAATTAGTTGAAAAACCTTTGGATTCAAATTATAGATGTCTTTGAGATTTCTGTCAGAATTATAGGGGGACAGAGCTGTTCCGAATGTTCCCAGGGGCAATGATATTATGCCCAATAATGCTATGGTTCATTTTGGTTCGGCCAGACAAAGCAAGGTCGGTATAAAAGACGGCGACAGAACGATTTCCGACAAGGCAATACAATGCTCTTCTTCTGGCTGTTCGCTGTCGTCAGGTAAGAAAAGAAGAATTTAGGAATATCCCAATATTTCAGTGCTCAAAATGAGAGGATCCCCGATCCGCCCAAGATCGACCTGGACATCTCCACCCTCAGACTCTATGGATTCCAGCCGAAAGACATCATCGAGATCAACCGTCCTGGACAGCTTGACGTGGGGTCTCTCTTCCCGATGGGATTGAAAGGAGGTTTTAGCGTCTGATGAGCAAGAAGTTGAACTCCAACATCACGGACATCACCCAGCTTCTCGCCCAGGGCTACGATTCTTCCGTAACGTTCAAAGGCTTCGTCAACTCCAGCCAGTACACGTTGGACTACTTCAGCAAGAGACCCGAAGGAGTGCGTCTTCCTTTTTTCAAACAGGATCCAATGATTTAGGGAATCGTCTCCTTCTTCAATGCCCATTTCGTCAACGTCATTTACCGCCTCTTCCAAAGACTGGTCGACTTTGACAACGCCGCCGTTGAAACAATTATGAACCTGACCGAGTACGACAACACTAAGAGGATCACCGACTACTGCAAGAGGAACATCATTGTGAATTGACTAGCTTTAGAAATTACAAGGTGGGCATTTCAGGTGCAAGCGATTGCTGCCCAGACCGTTGGAGGCAGTTCCGAGTCCTCCTGCGACGCCCTGGCCCAGCAGACCCTCTCCAATCCTCAGCTTCTCCAGTCCTACGTTATTGACGCTATCACCAACAGCAAGTCTACGGCTGCCCCAACATCAATCCTCTTGTTTTAGAGATCACGATCATCAGAGACGTTAGGCAACTTGAAGCTGGAGAAGTCAGCATCCTTCCCCTCATTGCGCCAGTTCCTATCACTACCACCAGCCTCCTCCAGAAGCCACAAGTTCATGCCATGAAGGACGCCATCAAGGTGACAAAAGAAAGATGGAGAAGAGCGGATTTTTAGGACTACGTCGAGTTTACACAGAAGATCGAGAACAACCAGAAGTTCAACAGCTTTGTGCTCTTCGGCAAGACCATGGGCACGTACCGCCAGGTTGTCATGGACAAAGTCAACACTTTCTTCTCCTACTACCCATAGACTGATGCCCAGTAATAAAGGCTTATCTAGCGAAATCTCTACTTCTGTGAATCACAAACAAGAATAAAAGTAAAGAACGTAATCTTCTGATTTTCTCAATAAGGAGTCACAAAGACTCCGGGAATATTTCTCATCTCCTCTTTACATTAATCTTCACAGGTCATTTAAGACGTGGCTTCGCCCTTCATGATTACCCGTTTCATTTATCCGTTTGATACTCAAAAGATGATGCGGAGAAGAGCATTTTTCACCAATGAGGTTGGTTTTGGAACTGTTGCCATTAATTATTTGCTACTGTCTTGCAAGTTTAACTCGCGTGGGCGATACCCTTCATATTTACCCCCTAGAATCTTATTTTTACTATAAAGCAGGAAACAGCGAGAAAATGACGGCCCTAATTCCCTTCTCTCAATGTTGTCCGATGCTTAAATGACGCTTGAAGCAGCATATTTTGAGGTCCATCCACCGAAATGACAGCAAACCTAATTGCCCAGACTAAAGACATCCCGGCGTGCTTGATTCATGAAGCCGAAGCTCCGGCTCCTGCTCTCAATCTCGAGTTACATCTTCTGTTTTCGTTTCACATGCACACCCACTCACCTGCTAGCCAGGTGCAGTGGAAATAGACGTCATCATCAGTGGCCACTTCTCAAAATTTTCCAGCTCCTTCTTTTCTGACTTTTGCTCCATGTTTGTTTTGGCATGTGATATACCCGGAACCGGGATTTGACTTTTGGACCAGGGGTGAGGGAGTACGCGCTTTACTTGGAAATGTGCCGCAAGGGAGCAGTGAACTGGAAAGAATATTTTGAAAAAAAGCAGGAATTCAACTCATTTTGCAAATTCCCCTTTCTGAGCCACGCTTTAGCCTTCGTACTTTTTCAAGACCTAGGAAAAACGCGGCATCCATCTTCAGTGCGTGGGTAAACATAAATTTACTGAACTCTGACCAGAGGGGGAGTGCGAAAGGGCGATTTCAACAGCTGGGCCATATCCTAGTTACCACAGCAGCAACTTTTATTTATCTCACACCTCTTCAAACGTGTGAGAAGTCTTGTTGTAACTGTTGTCCTTTTGATTAGACATCAGCCGACCCTCTCACCCACACTATGCCCATCGACAGCCGTTTTCTAGATAATTACGACACTCAACCGCTCATTCGAGCTACTTTATTGTACGCCATTTGACTTTACGACCATTCAAATGGGGCCCACATGTTCAGGACTTGAAAAGGTAACTATTTGAAAGCAATATGGCATAGTGAAAAGAGAGAAAGGGCTTGTTTACCACCGGGGAGAAAAATCCAAGAGCTTCATTGAGAACTTGAGAACCTGAAAACAGTTTTTCTCACTGAGACGACGAGAGGTGTGACATCATCACATCTCTGAAATCTCCCCTGCCTTACTCTCCTTTGCGAGATGCATCTCATGATATAACCTTCGCCAAATGGTGTAAATTATCATTGGAAGAAGCTCATTCTTTGAAATTGCGGTAAATCGTCAAATTTAGACCGCCACAGTTAGGCAGCCGTGTCGTATACCAGCCTTGTTTTAATTGACCAGTTGACGGGCCTGAATACCATCTAATCTTTACAACATTAGTTGATTGCCCTTTTCCTGTTTGTAGATCCAGTTTTTAAACTTACCTTGTCCTTTTGTCCAATTCCCGTAACTTTCCTGATTGCTTACTGTACTGTCTGTCAGCCTCCAGGTGAAAACTTGATTATTTTCTTGGATATCCTCCCACGGATCTAGATTTAAAAACACCAGATGTAGGCATAATATCCTCTCTGTTGTACAAATCTCCCTAAATAATTCAACGAGAGCTGTTTTTCTATTGTCACCTTCTTCCTGCTGTTGCAGGTCAGTTCCTCATGAACACTCAAAAGAGCAGGGTGTAAGAAATAAGAGCCGACGAGAAGGGGTCACCCGCGGGGGTTTTCTCACTTTAAAGAAGGTGAGAAAAATCAATTCTAGACTATTTTTAAGCTGCTAAAGTCCCTCTTTTTCCTGCTACTCGATGTAGGGGTTCTTTTGAAGTAGACGGCACTCTTTTACCGGTAACAATTTAAAATTCTGATTAATTTGGGTAGACAAGCGTTCATGGTCCATCCATCTTCCCAACAAAGCAATCTACTCTTTATTTTCCTCTGCCATTTCCTGGCAAAAATCCATCATTACGTCTCTGACTCTTTTGATGGCGAAAGGGAGACGACTATACTAGTCGGGGTTCCTAGAAGAGGCGGGGCTCCTGTGTTCTATAGTATGAAAGAGTGATACACAGACCTTTACTCTCTCGACCCGTCAGCAATCTGCTTGACAACTAGAAGACTCAGAATAGTCATTACCTATTCCCCAAAACTGGGCATATTTTCCCTTCTGCGAATAGATGACCTGCTTTCAAAAATCTTATCCACGTCAGCAGCAAAGGCGTAGAGTATACAATCATCATGGGATGCTAATGTTTATTGGTCTGTGCCTTGCAGACCACAGGTCTTAAATGATGAAGCCAATTGATAGAAGGAACAAGTGAGGCTAGCTATCTGAAACCAAGAATCTAGACGTTACATCAAGTAGACTCGGCGACGAGAGCCACTTGATAACTTGGTGGTCTTAGGTCCCAGACAAAATCTAATACTTTATGTGTCGGTCGGTCCATTCCTTACAGCTTTTTTGCCCGAGCCTTAGGGACATCCCCCAGTCTGAACCCTGACACTTTGAGTTCATCCGACTTGTTGTAGTTTTTCTGTTACATTTTGTTCGTTGTCTTCGGCATTAGGCATTCATAACTTTCGCCCATCAAGGAAGTTGTCACTCGGGTTGTTTTTTCATCTTAGAACGCGGAGTGTCCCTTCATTTTGAAAGTCGCCTCTATTCCCCGGCTGCTTTAAATTCAGAGCCATTAATTTCTATCCACCATTTATCTAGTTCAATCCATTGCCTGTCATCTGTTTGTCTTCCACAAAAAGTTGACTTAGTGAACCCGCCCTAGGGTAGAGGAAAAAGCTTGCGTCATACTTCTCTTCCTCTCTGGCACACTGGGAGGGGGTGTTCCCCCTTTTCTGCCGTTCGCTCGGTTCACATCCTTGACCACTCTCTCTCCTGCTTTCGCTGACTTCCGGTAAAAAATATCCTTTAAATAGGCAAATAATTTTTCTCTCACGATTCGCGTTGCTGAATTCATTAATGACATCGTCATATTCTAAGAGCCTACTCATTAAAATTTGACAGATTGTGGACGTAGGTGGCCGTGATCATCATCGGCCCCGGCTGTTTTCTTTGACGTTTGCGTTCGTCTCGAAAACAGATTCTGATCACCGAGACCCACCCCTCCTTCTGCTTCACATTCGGATATACCTGCCCCGGTCGGCTACGCCTTTTCAGCTGTGTGTATTTAATGTTGGAGTGGTTGAACTTCCCTACTCAGGTAATGAGAAGCTCTCAGAGATTAAAGCCCACCCTCCCCCTTGATTTCTCTTTATCGCTTTTTGCTCCTGATGGAGCTAGCTAGCTAGCGAGCGGCCTCCAGAAAATGGACAACCAGCCGGCCTCCAGAAAATGGACAACGGGGGTGTTTATTCCCAGACATAAGCAATGTTCGTAGCGGAGGCGCGGCTCTTATTATCTGCTCTCTTGTTCCCTTATCTAATACCTTCCGTTTTCCAGGTTCCCGGAGGCAGTCCTCACCATTTCGGTGGTATGCGACGTGGACAGTCGGCTCAGAACCAGGCTGACCTCAAAATTATGCAGAATAACTTTATCGAAGTTCCCGGAGGGCTACAAGAATTCGACTCGAATGGAGATGTGCGTTTGTTTTCTCTGTATTTTCTGATTTTGGATCGCCCATTTCCGCCTGCCAAAGACCCCCTCTAGCAGGATTTATCAAGCCACTTTTGGACAATAAAACTAATCACTGGCTTGCAGCTAAGGGAAGGCGGTTTTAGTTAGTTGGTTAGAGTTCGTTATGAAGATAACCCTCTGGGGATTACTACCAGGAAATGTTATGCACTGGCTCATCTATTTGACAAGTTTGATGAAACGGAAGAGAGGGAGAAAAGTTAAACTGAGGGGGCTTGGAACTAATTTGCGGCGGAGGTTCCCAAGCCATGGGAAGTTGGTTAAAACTGTTCCTCCTTGGTTAAAATGGGGGCTCCACGTGTAGTTAAGCGAATTACACCGGGCATTAGATCCTCAGTTCGGGGAAAGTGGTCCCAACTTCTTTCAAAATCTTAGTTTCCCTCCGCAATTAATGCAAGCCCCCCGCTTTACCCAAAGGTATTCTGTTTCCTTATCCCTGAACTTTCACACGGGACCATTCTCCAAAATTTTGAGAGATCATAAAGTCCGCCATTTACTCCAACCAGGGGCCAGGTAAACGTTCCGTTGTAAGCTGAGCCATTATAGTGATCCGCGGCTTCCTCCACCCGTCTCAAATTCTGGCATTAACGTGTCTTTTTTGTTGACAAGATGACGAGCAAAAAGGTCATCAGAGTGGGTTACCCCCTCACCCACTATTTCTTCTTATATATCTCCCGGAGGTCAAGTGCACCTGCCCATTCTGTTACACCCTCATCTGTCTTCTTTAATCTTTTTTCGTCTTTTGTTTATGTCCAGTGGTCATAGACAGCGAACACCCGTGTCAGGCATTCTTTGAACTAGGAACTATTGTCTTTGTGGAGAAAATGAGCGGGGTCAAAGGAAGGCAAGGAGAAAAATGTTAATGGCTTTTGAACGTGGAACAAAAGAGACTTTCGCACGTATTTTGCAAAAACTGGAAGGAATGAGGGAGGGAAATTAAAGCGAGGGGGACTGGGGGTTGTTGAAGAAATTTTGCTCTAGGACCCTGTAACTAAGGTTTTACCATTGGGAATTCTCTATCCGAGTAGTTTACAATTTGGAAGTCATTTGTCCGGATTTATGTTGCTACGCAGCCCGTAACCAGTATTTTTCGAGCTCTGCTTATCCTTTTCTCAGCAAACAGACCTCTCAACAAATTTTCCACAGAAAAGCATCCCCTTAGACTTTTGATATCCCCAAAAAATCAAGTACCCCTCAATCTTGAAAGAAAAATCGAATTAGTTGTCGGCTATGCCACATAACAAAGCAAAAAGCCCCCCTGCGTTTAATATCTTTTACATGTCCTCCGACGTATCCTCATTAGTTATAAATTAGTCGTAAACAATTAATGAGAGAAGTACAGTAGGCGGCATGATGTCAAAGCACATAAATATCATTGAAGTCGGATCTTCGGAATAGCTGGGGTCTGTCCTACTGTAGGAAGAAGGCCTTCCATGAGTCAGAGATTAGAATTTTCGACATGTTGCGATTTCACTCCAACATCCAGGAAGGGTCTCCGCAATTGGAGCTATTGTGCCATGTTCCCAAGTTAGACTTTTTGGGGGAAGCCCATCTGATTCCCGTTTTCCTTATTCTGAGATGAATTTCTACGCCCCGGCGGTCTCGCCACGAAAATCTGTAAGCATTTATATTATAAATTACCTAGTTCTTAGAAAGAGGTACCTCCAATTTGCTGGGAGGAATCCTCTTTTAGTAATTGAGCTGCAATTAATCTTGCTCCCCCGGCGGAGGAGTCCAGAAAACGAGAATTGCAATTTCCTTTAAATATTTAGATTAATCAGAAGGGCAGGTTGTTCTTGTGATGTTATTTAGTTATTATTGCTCTTTTTCTTTATCTAAAAAATACGTTTCCAGATGCCTTGTTCGCGAGAGGGAAGTCGCTTCAGCGAATGGGCGGGAACTCGCGAAGCTTTACGCGACGCCGCACGCGGACGGCAGACGGCTTCGCGCTCTCTTACCAACCTTCCCATGAATCAGAACGGAACAATCGAGGACCAGATACGTCAGGTTGACAAGATCTTAAAGGTTCGTTTAATTATCCCTTGCCTTGTGCCTTTTCCGTTTTGCCCGGCAGCCGTTGTTATTTGAGCTCTTACGTTGTATTGTTTACACACCAAAAGACTTAGAGTCAGATGGTCTCTGTCTCCTTATTAGACGAGAGGAAATCCTAAGAAAACGTATAGATGAACTACTTTCAAGAGTATATCTGCAAAGCAGCGTGAAACTGGGGCCGACTCATTGGAATAACTTTAATTTTCGATGAGTGAAACTCAATTTTGAGTGGCGTAACCTAATTCCTGACGGTTGACTCTCTCAACCCATTCAATAAAACGGGGAGCTGTCTCTCCTGCTTCCTTTTTGGTCTAGTTAAGAAAGTGTACATATTCTCAAAATATTCTCTCTCCCCTCTCTTTCGTTAAGGTGGCGCGAACCACTTTCTAAAGGGAGTCCCCCCACTTTGACCCGATAATTATAACCCGCAACTCTCCCTTTTCCCCCGTTGAAAAAGCACTTTTTAGAAGGAAGTTTTTGCCGGGTTGACAGGTAAAATTAAAGGAAATTTGAGACTACACCTCCTCAGGCCGGCGGCAGCCCGCGTAAAACAGCTGAGACGCCCTCGAAAATGACTTTGAAATTTGCCGATTGTCAGTTATTTTTGGTTGACGTGGGGTTGACATTTGGTGGCTTTCTATAAGACAGGCGAAATCCTTTCGTTCGTTTCTATTCCCGGGGCAAATTGGCCGCAATGCTATTAGGAGAAACATACCATAAAAGGGTAATTCTCAGGATTCATGACAATGAGACCCAAAGTTGAACTTTGGACAAGCTTTCCTTCGCCAAAATTTGGGCTGCGAAAGTCGGCCAGCACTGAAAGTTGACATAATTGCCTCCAGACTCGTCATATCCCCCACTAGATCCATTTTAAAGCGGAATTTCTGAGCATAGCCTGCTTCCAGTTGGGATCCTAGCCGTTTTTAGGGTGTTTACATGGCCACATCTGTGGTCTTGAAGCGTTTATCCGGCCCATCATCTATATTTTGCCAATTCAAAATCTGCTCTCCAAAATCTGGCCCACCAATTCTCTGCAGATAAACGTTTCCTGTGCCCATAAAAAGCTTCCTTTCGGGATTTCTTTCTCCTTTCGTTTTTGATTTACGTCAAAAGGGTTGTTTTCCTTCGCGTCCGAAAAGGAGAAGAGAAGAGGACTCTCTCTCTCCCAGCTGAAATTGCCATCTCCCCCGAGATCACTTAGCATTGTCTCACTCACACGTCCATGCGCGACGTGGCCAATACAGCCCAAGCTGATCAAATTCCAATTCGTTTTTTGTGATATTGCAAATCATATCAAACTAATTTAATGGTTGTGGAAAAATCCCAAGACAATGGGGAAAATGAGCGATGAATATCCGGTTACATGCTCGCCTCCTCCTCTCCGATGTGCCCCTGGGACAACAAGGCGTTTATGTCCTCCGGGCTGGGGCTGATTGTGGGACATATTTCACATGGCAAAAAAAGGAGACGTCTTTTCGAATCATAGCGCTCTCCTCTTTAAAGGGCTTTCTAAAGGGGGAGTAATGTTTATACACCCCTTCCAAAACCAGATGCCTAGCGGAGACAACAAGAGCGCATGTTTTGTGAAGAGCAGCTCCCCACTTTGGCGAGTGTTGCCAAAGGATGTCACGAGTAATTGAAGTTTACGGCGGGATTCGTTGATTTTATGCCTTATTCTATCTTGTCAGGACAAATTACCCTAGACGTCATTTTTAATTAGAAAAAGAGACGAATTTAATTAAAAAGATGCTTTTTCTCTGAGCATCTCGTCACTGCGAAGAGAGCTTAGGACCACCCGAACAATACTTCCTGGCGTTGGAATCACTAAAAATGGAAGAGACCTCTTCTTTTCGCCCTGGAAGAGACCCTGCCAGCAGTTATCTCAGTGCTTAGGTATTAGTGGAATTATGTGAGATTATAACTCTTTCGGCTGGGGCGCGAAATGTCCATCGGCTAAAAATTTCGGGGTGGTCTGCTCTCCAAAACAAAAGCTATAGCTATTCTCATTCCTTTCCCCCACTTTTGCCACCCTTGACGGCATTAATAATTCCCTTTGGAGCTTTTCTCTCGATGAGTACGGAGAAGAGGTCGACGGATGCTACTCACAAATGAAAAAGAACCCCATTCGACTTTGATGCCGTACCATTCCGGGAAAATGCTGTCAATAGTCTTCGAAGGGGTTTTTTTTCTCTCCAGAAGATCAAAAAGGCCCCGAGTAAACAACTTATGCGAGAGGTAGAAGCGTCCACCACACGGAAAATGCTGTCAGAATTTAGTTATCGTGAGGTGCGCGAGGTGCTGCCGATAGAATGTATTTTGAACTCTATTTATACCCAAAAAAAGGTGGAAAAGATGATATCATTTAGACTTTGCTTGGACTGTGAACATTTCGAAAGAACATGGTAGTTTTTGGGGGCCTGACAAACGGCACGGCTGTTTAACTGTGGCCACAACCGTGTAGTTTTACGCCAAAAATATTCAGTTCTGGCCGACCAAATGCAGATTTTTCGCATAGACGCAAATTTTGAAGGCCTTGCCGGCCAATTTTAACACGTTTATAGCGGAGAAAAAGCGATAGCCACACGGAGCCCATTGTCCTGACACTAGACTGACAGAAAAACCCCCGAACAACATGTGACAACGCGCTTCCGCCTCTATAAACTTCCCCGGAGACATCAAAATGGTTAGCCGTTCCTTCTAACAAGTAAGGGGAGAAGTATCCCCTCCCGAAAAAAGACATCAAAGTAGGTTGTTAACTAGCCGAATGGCTTGCGGTTACGTGTTCGACAATGTGATGGGCATCAGATGTGACAAGTTGTTTCTCTGTCTTTTGAGGTGTTTACTGAGAACCCTTTCCTTTCTTGTTCTTTTGAGGGAACTGGAATAGACTCTGAACCTGGAAGGAAAAGTTTAATTAGAACAAACCCAATTGTCTGTTCCTAGTAATTATCCCGGGGGAGGCTACTGACAAATTCACTTGTCTGTCATTCATCGCTATGAACTCAATAATGAATATTCTATTAGTTGACCGACAGACCGTTATTAACGTCTCTTTTAACATGAAGTCAGATTATCTTCCGGTTCTAAATTGGGTTAACTGGAAACTGGGGGCTCCCAATCTATCTTCATCATTCACTAGTCCTCCTGTTAATTAATTTCTCCTCTCCCTAACTAACCGTCTATTTTGAGGACAGAAATTCTAGGAATTTCTTTCCCCTCTTAGCATAACAAGCCTGTCATGTGTGAAGATGGAATGGCCACTTGTGTTTTAGCCACTTTTGACTCAATAGGAGAAGAAGAGTCGCGTTTGTTATCATGCGCAGGAATCAAGCAACCACAGCGTGCCTAACTGAATTCCGCGCGGGAACTTCTCTCCCCTCAGAAAAAGAAAAGATGGCAATCCAGGCGTGAATGTCATGATGTAATACACAAAAGGGGTAGAGCTGCAGCTGCCGTATTCTGCGTAGAGGTGTCATCCGCTTGTTTCGGAAGTAAATGAGCCTACATGTTAACAACCAGGAAAGAGGGTGTAGAGGTAGCAATCAAACACCAGCAGCGGGGCTCATGCATCACCAGGGGCAAGTTTTTTTATTGTTTTGAGTGATAATGACGAATTGGTTGCAAGGGGGACGTTTGCAAAGAACATGGGAGAACAGGGATAGCCACAAATTGCATATAAATGGGCTTTTTGGCACTGCGAAGCCCTTTTATCCTTTTGGAAAAATATCTGTACTTATAAATTGTTTCAGGAATGCGATCACTCCCGGAAAGGCTTGGAGAATGTAGCCCGCCGCTTGGATGATTTAAATGATGTGAGTAGAAATCTTGATTTACATTTTCTTCTATAGATTGAGCACAAAACAGGGATAAGCATATTTTCAGGAAGTGAAACGTTACCGAGACTTCTTAGGCCACGAGAAGGCTAGGCGAGACCCCGCCCTGTATAAAACAAGTAACATGGAACGACCATCAGTCTATAATGACAATATCTGTGGAACAATGGGTAGCCTTACCTCACAACTGACAATCGTACGTTCTATTCCGTTATATTTTCAATATGACTGCCTTTTAGGAATGGATGGACAAATTGAGAGCCATTTACAATGCCATAAATAGCCCTCCACCATCAACTCCTGGCTCTCGCGGTTCTGACCGTAACTAGAAACGGGCTACTGCTTCTCAACTGATTATCCCTCTCTATCTCCCATTCCCTGATGCATATATGTTTTTATGGTTCTAAACCAGATTATTACTCTTTTCAACTGGATTGTGATACTTACTATTACTCCCAGGACACAATCTTTTAATTGCTCTCTCTGTCATTTCTTACCATCTTAAATAGTACGAGGTCACACAGGAGTGTAGCCAATATAATCTTGTATAAGAGATGATAATCACTTTTTGTGCAACTGTACAAAGAATTAATAACAATTTGGCAGTATTGGATCGTTTTATTTTATGTCAGAACTGTTTAGACTGTTGATAATAAATCTATTTATCTTAATTGACAAAGAAACCTAGCCACATCCCTAGACAGTCGTGTCGTTTGTCGGCTCCACAATTAGTACGCCGTGTCGCACCACAGCCTACACCGGCGCGACAAACGACACTACTGTCTAATCGTTATTTTCTATAAACAACCAATTTGCCCAATAATCCCATTTTTCCAAGAAATTTGGTACCAAGCTTTATATGTCATCGTTCTCAGGAGGTAGAAGGAGATTCTCTTCGCTTTCAGGCGTCTCTGTCTCTTCGATAGAATAAGGTACGACTTGGTTGTTGTGCTCATGTTGACAACGGCAAGGAAATCCGAAGAACCTGTCCTCTATTAAAATTTGTCAAGCATGACTTACGCCAAGAGTATAAGAATCATGATGCTCAGGCGAACGAAGCCGTTTAGTTCCCAGTTACAAATTTCAGTAGCTGTTTGAAGTAAAAGATACCACATCATAGAGGAGGGAAGGGGATTGAAATGAGCCACCCGTTTCCACGGTATTTTATAAAGCGGAAAATTGGAGAGAAAGATAATCAGTGACCAAGAGGAAAAGGGGGACAACCGGATGTGAGGTTGTATATATTTCCAAGATGTTGTGCTCATGAATAGCGACAGCTGGTAGTAATGCCATATCCAAGTACTGTAGTCAGTTATCACCGGTCAGACTGGTGGTGTGACCTTTATTAGACAAGCCCCTAGTGATGTGTGAAGTGAGCTGACGTAGTTTATGCATAGTTAAGTATGAACTACGATGCGGTGACATTGGTACAATCGTCTTATGCAAAATAGTCTCGGTTTTTTGTTTAAAGTCTTCTCACCTCACATTTTCGACTTTGTCTCTTACAATGACTGCCGTGGCTATTGCTGCTCAAAAGTATTCCCTTCTATTTCCTCTGCCCGTTCAATATTTTAGATCCGCGGATAATGAACCAAAGACGGAGTGGTTTTCCCTATGCATTGCCAGTTCCCTCACATTTTTAGCCGCACTACAGTTCACAATATATTTCGCCTCACTGTGGCCGTATCTCCTACAGGTGGGCATCTCAATATCCTCGTAAAATATGCTTCAGTTACAACCAGATGTCTCTGAATCCTTCTTCGGCTGGATCAGTGCCATGTACAGTCTGGGACAAGCCATCATGTGCCCTGCCTTCGGCTACGTAGCAAACAGAATGGGTCAAAACAGGATCCCCATTATTTTCGGGTTTTAAAATCATGACGTGACCGCATAACTTTAAATCTTTAGCATAATTATCATGATAATGGGCAATGCTGTTTACTTACTGTGCCCTGTTGGAATCACTCATCCCAAATGGACCATGCTCATTTCGAGAAGTATCACAGGAATGGGAGCAGGTCAGTTCCCGCCTGTACTGTTATTATTCTCTGTAGTGCATAATTCCCCGTCAAAGTGTGATTACAATAGTTTTGAAGATCAAACATTTCAGGAGTCATCACAGTCCTCCGGAACTATGCTGTGGTCGGAAGTGTTCCTGCTGACCGTTCGAGAGCCATTTCCCTCAATATGGGAGCTTTTTCCATGGGATTGACTTGTGGCCCAGCTGTTCAGATGCTCCTCTCTCCTTTGGGATATCCCGGATATAATATTGCTGGTCAATTAAACCTGGATATGTACACAGGTACAGTAATCGTTCTAAAGGAATAGTTAAATTTCTAGCCCCTGCTATCCTCGGCGTTCTGTTGAACATTGTCTCTCTCTTCTTGGTTATCCTCTGCTTCAGAGAGTCAACAGTCGGATTGCAGAAGAAGGTAGAAGTAGAGAACGGTAGGATTCCATACAATACAATACAAATAATGTTTAGAAGACCATGCCCGCTTCTATGCGCTCCCATCTTTTGATAAAATCGCCATAATGATGTGCATAGCTTGTAGATTCGCCCAAATGTTTGTCATTACCAACATCGAAGTGTAAGAGCCCTCTTTCCTTTTTCTAACGGGGGTTACAGTATTGGCCCTCCTATGACTATGACTATGTTCAACTGGAACAAACCTGAAACCGTTTGGTACAATTCCATAATGCACGCTGGGTTTGGAATAGTTGGGCTCGTTCTCTATGCAGTGGATATCATCTTCAACTTTGGGAAGAGGTTCGCAATCTTCCTCTGACAGTTATTAACTGGGCTAGAAGAGCCCAGTTTTATTGAAGGGGGCGCCGTGGCCGGCCGACGCCCTTATGTTGGCCAAGGCCCCGCGTTACAGTTTCCCCCGTTCCATTGGTTTTGGTCGAAATCCCAGGCTTGGACAAAACAAAAGCGAAGCCATTTCGACCACTTCTTGACCAAATCAGGTCGCCTATGGAAAAAGGGATCAGAATTCGGTCAAACGCTGTTGAATCCTCACTGTGACTCTTTGGAAGCTTGAAAATATAAGAATGACCCCCCGATATAGCTGGCGAGATGAGACCTATGTCATTCGATTGCGATAAGCGCCAGAGGCGATAAGAAAACGTTGTTACATTTTTCGAAACTTTGAGGCCCCATACCTCCTCACTCCCTCATTTTCAAAAAATTCTAAAAGTGCAGTTCGAGAGAGCAAAAATTATCGGTTCAAATGAGCCTACTCTCGACTCCTCAACTCAAAAAAAGTTGCGGGTTACATAAGGCATATTTTTATAAAAAGGTGACTAGATTTGCCCAGTTTTATTG
The DNA here is from genome assembly GCA_932521035.1 of Oscheius dolichura. NCBI lineage: Eukaryota > Metazoa > Nematoda > Chromadorea > Rhabditida > Rhabditidae > Oscheius > Oscheius dolichura. The sequence continues at coordinate 951,187 of OW051497.1, read as the reverse complement.
TGAAGGGGCGCCTTGGCCGGCCGACGCCCCCGATTCGTGTTGGCGGAGGCTCCGCGCTGGGGTCTACTCCGTTCCATTGGTTTGGTCGAAATCCCCGGCTTTGACAAAAGAAAAGGCTTGGCCATTCTGACCGCCGGCTGACCGAACCCGGCTGGCTATAGAAAAAGGTTAGGTTGACCCAGTTATGCTCGTGGGCAAGAGCCTAGGCTCGCGTTCCAGTCTCACCCCGCGCCTACGGCGGCCGGCGGCCGCCGACGCGGGGGTTGTAGGCGTGAGTCTAGGCTCCGCGTTAGAATCTCCCCCGTTTTATTGGTTTCGGTCGAAATCTCCGGCTTTGACAAAACAAAAAGCGAAACCATTTTTGACCATTGGCTGACCGGAAAAAATTATCGGTTCGAATGAGCCTACTCTCAATTTCTCAACTCAAAAAAAAGTTCCGGTTACATAACGCATATTATTATAGCCAAGTGACTAGATATGCCCAGTTTATATGGAAGACGTCCTTGTGAAAGGGGCGCCGACGCCCCCGATTTGTGTTGGCGGAGGCTCCGCGTTACAGTCACCCCCGCTGGTTTTGGTCGAGATCCCCGGCTTTGCCAAATCCCAGACCATTTTAACCATAGGCTGACCAAACCCGGCTGGCTATGGAAAAAGGTTGACCCAGTTATGCTCGCGGGCAAGAGCCTAGGCTCGCGTTCCAGTCTCACCCCGCGCCTACGGCGGCCGGCGGCCGCCGACGCGGGGGTTGTAGGCGTGGGTCTATGCTCCGCGTTAGAATATCCTCGTGCCGCTGGTTTTGGTCGAGATCCCCGGCTTTGACAAAACTAAAAGCGAAACCATTTTTGACCGCTGGCTGACCAAACCCGGCCGGCTATAGAAAAAGGGCTTAACTTTGGTAAAGTGCTGTCGATTCGTCACTGTTACGCGCCAGAGCTTAGCAAAAAATAAACCGCCAATATGCGAAGAAGCGTCGTCGAATGAGCCTACTCTCATCGCGATAGCTCAAAAAAAAGGGCTGAATAAAATGAAATTTAAAAGCTCGCTTCCTCCTCACTACCTCATTTTCAAAAAATTTGGAAAGCGCAGTCGTACGCAACAAAAATTATCGGTTCGAATGAGCCTACTCTCAATTTCTCAACCCAAAAAAAAGTTCGGTCACATAACGCATATTATTATAGCCAAGTGAAATTTTAAGGATGAACCATAGAATAGGAGTAATTGTTGGACTCCTCCTTCTCGTTCTCTATCATTTGTTAACATTCTCCTGGTGGTGGCTGCCTGGGAAAATTACCTATCAAGAAGAATGTGAGGGCACCTAATTCTTCAAACAAATAGAGAATTATAGTCATTGAAGTCAACGGCACAATGATCAGGAATCCGGAGCCATTAGGCTGTAGGCCATCGTTTGAATGGTGTCAACATGTTCCTCCCATCAACATGTGGGTCTATATCATTGCGTACATTGCTGTCTGTGGACCTGCTTTTACAATAATCACTGTCAGCATGAACACAGTATTTTCCAAGATTATCGGGCCACGAAATCAGGTATTTTTACCTTCTTATCGGTTCAATTTCACTTCTTAGGGTACCATGACAGGTCTTCTTCTCTTTTCCGGGTGCATAGCCAGGATAGCTGGGCCAGTGTTCGTCTCGTAAGTTCTTTTTAACCCCATTTTGAACTACAAATATAATTCAGAAGCATTTTTCAACTCTTCGGACCAAGGCCTGCTTGGTCAATGGAGATTATCCTCTTGGCCGCCGTAGCCGTATTGTGGATCGTTTACTACAAACGAATGGTGCCGCTACGAACGCCAGACAAATATTCAGTAGGAGAGATGTACAAAAATAAACACGGAAGTGTTTACAAATTTTAAAAAGACATCTCCTAATAAATGTTCTCATATTGTCAATGTTAATAACCGGCTCCATGCATCATAGTCCGACAATCGGGTCATAGGGGTGTACTCCATACATATGCAAATGAAGTCGAAGTGTGGTTCAAGTCTAGACAAGCACTAGACAACACTTTCTAAAACAAGAAGAATTGTATCGGCATAGACCAAATTTAAGACCCACGCCGAATTATCACTTCAATTGTTTTCAAACTAATCTAAAAGTACAGTTTAAAAAGGACAAACAGATAGAAATCGTTAAAACGACCAATTAAAAACATAAAAGATAAAGAAACAACTACAATTTATTCAAATTTGCCATCAAATTCATATTCTGGCATCTGCTCATCGCTATCCCAATCAAAAGTGGTCGTCGAAGCTGAGGATGAGCTGGAAGAGGAGCTTCTCTCGCGGGTCTTGATCGGAATGGCATCCTGGCTGGTCACTTCAGCACCTTCATCCGAATCAGAGACGGGTTTGACAGAAACCTCCTTGATTGGCTTCTTCTTCTTTGCAAGACGCTTCTAAACTAGTAATAAGTTCAATATAAGTGAAGAAATACCTTTTTAATCGCTTTATCTTTTCCAATTGCGGAAGAAGAAATCTTTTTTTTGAGAAACATAGCTGAAAATAAACTTCAGTTACATAAACCAGAAGAACAAAGAGAAACAACAGAGGCAATAAAAAAGCATGATGCCGGCACAGAGGTAATAATGAATGTATAGAAAGCAAAAAACGTTTACCAGAAGATAAGTAATCAAGGAAATATAGAATGGAGCTGAAACTTATGTCATTGGAATCGTCTCATCGAGACGAAGAGAATGACACCAAATTCAAGGCATCTGAAGCTCATATACAATCTGTAGATTACTTGCGTGGTTTTCGGGGATAATCTTACATATAAGTGAAGTAGGATATCTCGAAAGTGACACCATCCAAGAATATGACATCGATTGGATTTGAAACTTATATGAAAAAATTTGTCTCATTGAGACTGTTCGATTGACTCCACATTTAGGGCACATGGATTCCGTTTTCGATCTGTAGATTACTTGCGTGGTTTTCAGGGATAATCTTACATGTAAGTGAAGTAGCCAAACTCGTAACTGATACCATTTAGCGAGTTCACGTCGACATGATTTGAAAGTTATGTCATTAAATTCGCCCCACTGAGGCGCATCTTTGGACACTACTTTTAGCGGGGTTCGATGTCATTAAACATTTTGAATTTCTTATGTAATCAAAACCTAGTGTATTGTGTAACAACCAAGATATAGAACAACCAGCCTAAAAATCGAAATTTTTCCATTTTTCTTACAGACGTGTGATCAACACTTGGTTTCTACCCTTGGGGCACTTCTGGGAAAATTTCTGGATTCAAAACTCCCAGGTAAACACGATGTTCATCTCCTCAAACGGCCGGTCATTCTTATATCTAGGCGCCCAGGGTGCGGTCGTGTTTCCTTTTCCTCTTTACTCTCATTTTTCTGCTCTGCCTGCTTTGTGAATCTTCAACTTCAACTGTATTTTTAGTTCGAGCTATGGCGTTCAGTGGTAATTTCTACATTGAAGATGATTCGGATGAAATTGATGCAGCGGCTGTTGCTGGTCTTCGCCAGGTAACTTTACATAAAAATATGTTTAGTAATCTCTAGTTTAGGCTATTATGGATGTGAGAGGCTCAGGAGCGGAGGAAAACAAAGAAGAAAAGGTTAGTTACGTTTCACAAACCTTGTCACATTTTGTCAATAGTTTCACTTATTTTTTCTTCAGGTGTATGGTCCGAAGTCGCCGAATTGGAGTTCTCTCATTGAGACGCACCTAGTCCGCGTGCCGTTCCAATTTCCCCCTGGAACAATCTTCCAAGTGGAGGAACCAGAGTTTAAACAAGATATTTAGTCGCTGTCGTTGCCTCTGTTGTATTATTAGATAACGAAAATTTTTTCTCATTTTACTTGTTTTTTTTCTACATTATCGTTCGTTCGATAGTTTACTTTTATTTTGTTTTTTTCATGCTTTTAAACCTTAAATTCGGCCTGAAAGGTGGCGGACCCAGCCTTCGATGGATCTTATTGAGATCAGAGTTGCCTTAAAGGAACCATGCCTTTAGTTACAGTATACCTATTTTCCAACGGTCGCTTTTGTACTGTCTATGCATTTAATTTTGTAGAGAAAAATTTGCTGGTTAACATGCACTAATTTATTTCCAATAAAAAATATCGAAATAATAAGAAAACCGCCGGAAAATGAGAGATCTGCCCTTATTTTCCATTTTCCAGGGCAACTCAGGCGGACGATCGTCATCTGGCGGCGCGTCGGAAAAAAATCGCAATACAAATTTACAACTTTAGATGCATTTTTCTCCAAAATTTGACATTTTTGTACATTCGGGATTCGAACCCGCGACCTTCCGCGCGCTAATTCTTTACGCCATTCGGCCATGCGGTCCCTTTATAATGAAAATCGTCCAAAAAATGGGGAAAACGAGGGAAAGCAGCCAAACTGACAGCTGATTCGTGTTTGTCAGGTATGATTACCCCTAGAAAAGTGTTTTCCCGACAAAAATGTTTTTTTCGAAGAATTCTCGGTAAAAATGGGTTAAACGTAATATACGGAATTGACCCAACCATTGCTCAGGTTCCACTTGAACGGTTCGAGAAACCAGGAAGAGTGGATAATTTTCGAATTTTTCCCTGACAGTCAATAATGTACGTTATACACAGATCAATCTTGTCTTCTTCCAATCTACTGTTTTTTTCTACAGCTCTCTTCGGGTAGTTTACGACTGGCATGCATACCAATTGTTGTATATGCCCTATCGCCTCTGGCTTGAACCCAATTCGGCGGCATCCACACATCCAGGGATTAATGGTCCTTTCTGTCTTTCCAAATTGCTAATTAACGTTGCGAATGGGTCTATTCGAGCCGTTTTTTTGGTTGGTGCGAGACAAGGTCCAGCCTAGTCGTTTTTTTTCGCCAACCAGATGTCTTCTCTCCTCTGCCAACTGTGCCCCTCTATATAATGGATATTCTAGCCATTGGGCTTCTTGCGCCGCTTATTTCCACCTCTTCTTTTACTACTACGTTTCCTATCTTCCTGTTCCGGTCTTGCATAGATCAAGATCATTATTTACTACCAAACTGAGCCCTGCTGCGTCCTTCTCACTCCCTCTCTGCATACTGAAGAGGGTCTTTAATGGCTCTCCATTACTTATATCAGGGTAAGTAATGTTGCGTGTATCACAAAGGTAGGCAGATTGCTCATCCATAGTTATAATGTAATTTTCTTTTCAGTGAATTCCGATGGACGACTTTCCTGAAGCCTCCTGTTCGTCCTACTTACCGCCCTACGGTTATTCATGGCTACGTATACTCCTTTTCGTCATCTTAATTCGGAAGCTTCAATATGAGATCCCCAACAAACCTCATGATGGTCATCTTAGCAGCTGCTGAGCCTGTCTAGTACTTGTAGTCGTAAATCTTTGGAGACCTATTCGCGATGGTAATCTCTCACATTGCACACTGTTCCGTCAACATGACTCTCTTGGTAGATTACCCCTCGATAAATAGGTTAAATTATTTATTTCAGGCGAGCTAATTTTATAATTGGAAGCCATACTGTACACTTCAATATGGATTCCCAGCATTCGGCTTGAAGATATTTATAATAAAAAAAGTTCATACCTTGGCTTTACTAGCATAAGAAAAGCCAATTGAAGGGGAAATTCCTGAGCAATTCATCGCGATATCGCACAGAATTTCGCGGGCAAGATAGCAACACCAGAGTTTTCGTTACACTCCGACACTTTTTCCCCAATGCAAAGTTTTGAAAGGGAGGTTAGACTGTTACAACGGCATGGTAACGCTGACCAACGAAGTCCTGATAGCCACCACCTGCACCGGCGTGCGCTGAACGCCCCTCATTATGCTGTGAACGCGGCAAACTCGTTCAGACGTGTGCGTGTACGCTGAACACAGTGGAGTACGTCGTTCAACAATGTGTATATGCGTTGTGTTATGCTGTCTGTACGTCGCCGCGTCTCTTCAAAGCCATATTATATTATTATGTTGCCGGGGATTGCAACCACATACATGCATAGCTGAATGTCGGAAATATGTTGTGTCCTCACTTGTGTACGCTGTTCTCGTCACTTAGAGTATACTCGGCGTACTCTATCTCTAGTGTACGCTGTTCTGGCGAGTCAAGAGCACATTCTCTGTTCCCGGAACTCATTTGAGGTGTGCTTGGTTGTACTGATTCCTGCCACCTTCTTCAGTCAGTCACTGGCTGATCCTCTGAGAAAGCTGCCGGTCCTTTTTGTGTAAAACTTCTGTTTGCAAATGAAGTTTTAGCGATTTCTAGCCTTCGGGTTGATTGTACATTGTATTGGGGCCATTATGAATGCAAATTCAAGCCACGGGGAATCATATAAAGAGGACCACAGTCTATTGTATTCACTCCGTCTTATGTTGGCAATCAATCGTCCCGAACCGCCTAGGCCTCAGTGTATCCCCATTCTTTCAACAAATAACAAGGTTAGTTTATTTCTTGACCAGAATCCTACTTTATCCGAGACTTGCAACATGAAAAAAAACTTTATTTTAAAAAAATTAGAAGAAGCAAAGGAAAAAACTCATAATTTGAACTGCGGCAAGGCTTCTTCTTTTAGAAACATCACAGGATGCGATAAATTTTCAATAAAAGCTATCTTGAGCGGTGGAGCCACCGGCGTCTTGGATACAGTTACAAACATTTACACCTGGTGCGTCATTTAAAGCTCAGCTATACTACAAACATTTCTATGGACGATATGGATCTGCTAGAATGTGTAAAAGGGAAAGATTAACAATACATACAACATGACTTTACGGCTTGAAATTAGAAATGGATGGATGGGTTGTGGAAAAAATCTGTCGTCTCTTCGTACCATGTTTTGAGGGTCTTGAACAGAGTGGACCGGTTGCATCTGAAATGTGACGGTTTTATTTTTAAGCAAGCTTTTTTGGCCCCCAAATTTCCCAAGATCCCCTCCGTGAAATGACATATGTATCATCATTGCGTAGCATTACTGTTCCCCTTATTCACAAAAGAAATGACTTACTCGCAATCACACTGTGGAATAGGACAGCTGGTCTGGGTCTTGAACCAGTCCATAAGATGAACTACGTGCCCTCCATGGTGACAGCGATGGCAGATGCACCACTGGCGTTCGAACTTTCTAGCCTTGGGAAAGACATTCCACTCTGTTCGGTCGTGGATGTGACAGACAGCACAACGACCCATTGGTCGACGGCAATTGGGACAGGCGGCTTCGGGGAACCTCTCTACCTAAATAGAAGGAATAAATCGCACTTGGAGAGGTTTTCTAACGAGAAATACCAGGTGCTCCTTATTTTCGACGGCCACAGTTACAACTAGACAGCCGTGTCGTTTGCTGCGCCACAGGCTACACGGCTGTCTAACTGTGGCGCTGATATACGACGCGGCTGTCTAGTTGTTGAAGTCAATTTAGCTACCCAAGCTCCAGGAAATGCGTATACTTCTATGTAGCGGCTATGTGGATCGAAAAAAAGAGTTCCAGGTCTTTCCATGGTGGGAATAAAACAATTGCTAATGTATTGTGACGTACCTCAGACTCCAGCGGATAAACTGATCCGTTCTGGTCGTCATCAGCGTCTCCTTGTAAGTCGACAAACTCCTCAGAATCCGTGACCAGTCTCGAACGATGGATATGGTCTGAAGGTTTGCCATGCAACTTCGCCTCTTTGAGAGACTCCTTCTTTTCCATCTCCTCATTCTTCTTTTTCAATGCGGCTCCTTGGACTCTTGTCATCCCACAAAACTGGCAGGTTGCAAGGATCTGAACAATTAACTCCAGTAAACAAACGAAGCGGGGTGTTCCACCTTCAGCTTTGGATAAACCAGCGGTCGGAAGCTTTTGTTCCCAGAAAGTCGAATCAAGAAGTGGCGAAGCATGGCAGCACTGTCCATTTTATCCTCCGGGAAGCTACATAGCGTTATTTCCTCCAGTAAATGGCCATAAACAGCCCTGCTATCGATAGCATTTAGAAATTCAAAGTAGCGAACGATTGCTTGCCGGCAGATCTCCACGTATACTTCCCTAAATGATAAATTTTAAAAAGTAACTATCAAAATCGCTTACATGGATTGCGTAGCTGGTACAAATCTCCTAGGGAACATGTCTTCCATGCTGTGGTGAGGCGGTAATCTACCATTTTTGTACATCCATGCGAAAATCCTTGCCGCTCCACCGGGGACTTCTTTAAATAGCTTTTTACTCCTATTAACCAGTAGGATTACCTCTTTTCCACATTTTTACAAGCTTATTTATTGGGTGTTGGTCATCATCCATGTCATAATTGTCAAAATCATAGATATTGAAAAGATCTGCTGGTTTCGGCCAGTGGAAGAGCTCTTCTGGCATTTCAGTGGACTGGAACTCCGGTTCAATGACGATAGGCCTCTCGATGTCCGGGTCACTGGCGGTTAGAAGCTCTTGCTGAAATATTAAGGGGTTTGAAGATGTAGTCTAAGTAAGAGGCCAAGAGCCGAGGTCAAAGTTCAATCCTTACCAAGACCTCGAAGTAGTGGTCATCCTCCTCAAAGATCCTAGCCGCTAGACAAAGATGGGCAACCGTTTGGAAGTCCTTGGTCTCATCCAAATAGTCAGCCAAGACCGCAAAACTGTCGGCATGGTTTCCTAGCCCAGTAAAGACCAATCTGTTCATTCCTTTCGTCTACAGTAAGATATTTTTACGATAAAAAGGTTAGCCTACCTCCATGAACTCTTGCACGAGGCATTTCTCCAAGGTCTCGGCATCACAAGCCCTGACAACAAAGAGAATTCGAACATAGAGGGGCAGCTCCTAAAATAGACAAACTTGAAGGTAAGCAGAGGGTGAAAATACCTTCATGCTCATAATAGCTTCTCCAAAATCTCCCGGTTGATGGTCTTCCATGACTTCTTGCCGCATGAGCATCAGGATAGGGTAAATTGCCGGATATTCTCCAAAATACTCATCCAAATCGCCTATCATATCCTCAATTTTAGTGTCAAAGTTGTATCTATGCATGGAGCAGTTGTCAGGGTCGTGATTGCGGTAGTTGAAGATGAACTCAATGAAACTGAAACAAAATAAGGAAAGTAATGTGAGGGCTTACTCTTTACACAGTTCTACAAAGTTCTCAGCAAATTCATGAGCCTCCTTCTCAATTCTAAATTGGAGCAGTTCATGGACATCCTCGGAGTATTCAAAGAACTTGTGGATGTGTCCTTGAAGAAGACAGATGAGCATCAACTCGTAGTAATCTCCCTCTGTTGGCTCTTTTTCTAAAATTGAAGTGTTTTATATTTCAAATGACCCTATAACATACTTTTGTGGAACTTTAGACGTCTGACATCCTCATGAGCCATCCTCATAGCTTTTAACATCCTCTCGCGGTAGAAACTGGTGTATAACTGAAAAAAAGAGAATTTGTCTCTCTGTGGAGTGGCAACATTGTCTATTTTTAGCCTTGCCCTATCTTCATCAAAATATGATTCGTTTTCCCATTTTTCTACTTTGTAATTATTGATCTTCACTCACTATAATCCAATTTTTGGAGTTATTTGATTCGAATTAACTTTATATGGTGTTATTTTGTTACTAGCAATTCTTCCCTTTAAAGTTCTGAGAATTGATAGCTATACGGGGTCCCGGCGCGGAGGGCATACCCCGATACGGTAGTCATATTGGCAATTTACCAAATACGTCAAATTCCGAGCAGTTGAACAAGTTTTCGGTGTTTAGAGGGTAAAATGCTCACTTTTAAATGAAGAATAAGGCTAGTATCGAAGGGAAGGTAGTGGAGCTCTTCGTCGTCGTCCTCTACTTCACATTGCATTAATTGGAAAAGCCCGGGGAAACTGAAAAGGTAAAAATGAATAAAATCAACGATTTGTCAAAATTACCCCTTCATTTGATAGTCGAAGTCATCCTTATGAATCCTGACAGTGTGAAACTGGTCGTTAGCAGGCAATCCATAGAAGAAGAGCGGTTTCCTCTCTGGTTTCTTCTTCGGGATGGGAACCTGAGCCGTTTCCCGGTTAACGAACTCAATAATTGGTTCACTTCTCTTCCTCGCGAAAGGATTCGAGGTAGAGGACTGAAATGGGTTAGATTAAACCGAGTAACAGAAAGAGAAGCATTAAACATAACAGCACCACCACCACTCACAACATGTTTCTTTGATACCGTGGTAGTCGCTCGAACTGTAGCCGGGATCGAGGACATCGAACTGCAGGCGTCGGTTGTGGTACTCTTCAACTTCTCGGCCCGTTCTTCTCTTCGTTTCTTCTTCAGCTCCTCTCGTTTCATCTTCTCTTCCTCCTGCCTGACCAAGTATTCGAAGTATGTCTCCTCCGGCTCCTCATCCTTAATCCTGTCGACGTCTCGGAGCTTGACTTCCTTTTTAACCCAGGGAATCGGCTTCCTCTTCTTCACTCTCACGAATCTTCTTCTCTTCACCTGGTAGATGTAGGCCAACAAATCCTCGTAACTGCATGACTTGGGCTGCTTGGGTTCGCCATCTGAGTCGTATTCAATCACCTTCGGTCGGGGGTTCAGCTCTATCCACATGTACTCGTCACTGTCATCATCATCCTCTGTGGGCTTCTCAGGTTCAACGATATTTTCAGCTGCTGCTTCCTGGACAAGGTTGATTGGATTCTCTGGATCAGTGGCTAAACGTTCTTGACTAGTCATCCCGGAGCTCCTTGGTACATCTTCGAGTTCTCTTAGGTTTAGTGGCTCAACAGGAGGGAACTTCTCAACAGTCGGCTGTGGTTCATCATCGGCAAGAGCGTCTCGTGGGGAAATTTCAGTAGAACCAAGATCCGTACCGTATCCAGACTTGAGGTCATCTTCCTCGACTACCTGTTGTGTTGCTTGAAGCTTACTTGAACTAATGGGTTGATCCTTTACTGATTCTGATTCCGGTGTAGGCTCTGTTGGATCAGGCGTCGGCGCTTTCTTCTCTATCGAATGCCAATTATGGAAAGCAGGCCTGTCGTGATTCTCACTCTTCTCCCTGGAGATACGAGGCGGAGCAATGTGAATTATCTCGGCATGCTTGTGGAGCTTCTGAAGGGGAATATTCCGAAGACCAGGGGCAAACATCAGATCTGATCTTGGTTTGCGGGACAAGTCATCGTGGTCTTCTTCCAACACGGCGGACAGCTTCTTCTGACGACCATTGGGATCGTCGTCCGATAGTCGGGGTCGCGGGCGTCTCCCTTTATCCCTCTCATCCTCCACCGCTGAGACTGTGGTAAGGATGTCCAGAATGGAGTCTTGTTCCTGGTCGAGGCAATATTCATCTTCCGAATCGTTGTCTTCAGGAGCTTCCAGTGTCTTGGAAGATTCTTGCTTTTCAACTGGCTTTTTAGAATCAAGCGTCGATGCAGAAGATTCCTCCAAATCTTCGCCAGCAGCGGGTTCCTTCGAAGCTTCTTCAACTCTCGAAGGCTCTCTGGGCAACTCTTCAGTCGACCTCCTCGATTCCCTCTTCTCCATAGCCTTGATGACTTCCCAGACGGGCACAATCTCCTTGGGGATGTCTTCTCCTTCAACATGAGGTGTAGGCGTCTTGCATTCTTCTTCCGTTTCTTGTTTGGTTGGGGTCTTCTCTTCTTCAGGAGGCGTTCCAACAGTCATAAAACGAAGTTCATCAGGCTTCAGAGCGGCCAGCGGTTCGTCGGATTCTGCAGCTCCGGAGACGTGTTGCCTCAGCTTCATCAGCTCTTCCCTCTGCTTCTTTTCGAGTCTCTCGTAGGCATCGTACTTCTTCTCTTCTTTTTCTCGTTGTCTGGCCGCTTTCTCCTCGGCCACTGTTCTCGGACTCCTCCCTGACGGTGTTCTGAGATCTCTGTCCCTGCTGCTGTTCATAGAATCTCCAAACAACCATTTAAAAGAATTGGCGGAAGGATCCTCTTCATAGGTCTTACGTTCACCACCAGACCAATTGGCAGAGTACTTCCTTGGAGCTCCTTCCGTGCCAGCAATAGGGATAGGACGGGACCTCTTCCTCGCATTGGGGCCACTTTCCTCAGCAGAACCTTCAGCAGTGTTCAAGGATCCACGTTTCTCGTAGAATGTAACGGAGTTTCGTTTATCCTGGGGAGTTCCATGAGGTGTTGTCCCAGCTGTAGTGGCAACCGACTTCAGAGACCGGGTCGAAGCGATGCTTCTCAATTCCGGGGTCTCTAGAAGTAGTTTCATCTCAGCTTCATCCTCTATGGCATCTTCCTTCTCATCATCATCCACAAGAGAGCTTAGGAAATGGCTAGCTCCAATAGTTGACAGCGGATCGATGCTGAACTCCTTGGGCTTCTTCGCATACAAGTTCTCCCCAGCAGAGATCCTATTCTGGCTGCTTCTTGGAGACATAAAGTTGTATTCGGGAACATGAGGACGGCTGACAACTTCATTTCGTAGCTTCTCAGCCAATTCGTAAGCCTGTTCCTCTTGCAGCTTCCGCTTCTTTCGTTTCTCCTCCCACATGTTCTTATACTCCTTATAGATGCCTTTGAGGAATTCACTTTCTGAAAGAATTGCATGGAAAATGTATCAAGAAAGTAACCACTCACTAATTCTACCCTCGTAGTGTTTGACACTGCCCATAGCAAAGCCCAACCAATTGCGATCCTCTAGTAGGTCTTCGTTCTCGGTAAGTTTCTTCCATCCCAACATTCCTCCAATGAGATCTGAAAGTTTTAATCTTTCTGTTTGTTCCAATGAGCGAAGATTAAGCCAGGCAAAAATGTTCGAGACAGTCACAGCTAGACAGCCGTGTCGTATGCCAGCTGCTGTGGGTCGCCGTCTACACGACGGGCGAACTGTGACGCCACAAACGACACGGCTGTTCAACTGTGGTAGGCTCTTTTTTGCCTTTTTGACGCATTGGCAGGAAAATCTTTGGTTTAACCTATAACAGACGCTGTTCTGACGGGAACCACAAAAGGGTAATAATTTCCTACCTTCGTGTCTAAATGTGCTGGCGGCTTTTTGCCATTGAGAAAGGACAGCGTAGTACTTCTTCCAAACTGGCAAGGGAATGTTGGCATAGAGATCGTAGGCTTTGACCTGTTGCATGATTGTCATGAAATATGAAGTTGGGAATGCTTGCCCAGGTTGAACTGATGGCTGTAAGGAAGGACTACAATTAAAGTAAAACAAAAAATGCCTACCGGTAAGTACTGAATTTTGCCAAAGTCACTGTTGGACATGAAGACGACTCCATTGAAGTGTTTTGGAGGGTAGCAGAAGGAAAGGACGGCATCTTCGCTCTGTAAATAATTGAGGCATAATATTTATGAAAAGGTTTTGTTGATTTTTGCAGGTATTCAGAAGAATTTTACACTTTTGAGGTGTATAAATCAAAACGTGGCCGGCCGGGGTCCCACAGCGAGTTGTGGCCACGCTTGGAACACTAACTGCGCTCCATTTGCAAAAAATCGAAGAACTGTCAGTTTATTATAAAAAAATATGAGAAACTTCTATACCTGGTAGCCGAAAACTCCATTTTCAAAGTGCTTATCGTCGTAGTACCTCTTGAAATCGCTTCTGTTCAAATATTCCTGCTCGAGATAATCTGACATTTATTTTTTTCTCAAACCAGAAATGAACCGACTCTTTACAACTTTAGCCAGCATTTGAGCGGATTCATATCCAATGACGGTATTCTCCGGTAGCACAGAATTAAGAAACTCCAATGCTTCTGTTTTTATCTCGGTAGGGGCATCCATGTCTTGCAGGATCTTTCGAGGGCACCAGACACCTACAGTATTATCGGGAGAGCTAAATAAGCAAAATTCCTAAATAACTAGAAAGATGACTGACTCGTCGGCAGTTGATGCGCTTCTCTCGTCGTCTTCATCGTCAAAGAACGCGTTCTCATCCCTGTCTAACTTCAGTTCGGGATTAATCACAGGAACGGCTGTCATTGCATTTAGAATATTTGATTCATATTTGCTGGAAGAATAGATTAGTATAAATTGAAGATGACAACTTACTCTTCATTGTTCACAAGGCGAAGATACCGAAAATTGTAAATATTATTGTTTGACGGAGCAATTCTGTTGAGTTTCTTCAACGTTTGCACTCGTTCGGCATTCTGGAATTCAATCAATTTTGAAAAGAAAATCAGGGAAGCTTACGGCCTTGTGGATCGCCTTCTGCAGTTTGCCGTCCTCCTTTCTCTTGAATTTAATAAACAGGCCGCTGTTTTCCTCGGATAATTTAGCCTTTTCCTCGAAGCAGTGGTGTTTAATGGCCAGGAGGGTATCTTCCCAGGGTTCTTCAGCATCCAAGTCATCTGGAGCAGCGTTCGCACTGGCTGATGTTGACGGCTGCGTATCCGTGTGAATAAAGATTGCACATTCAGTAATCGCTTCCTCCTCAGATCCTTCCTCTATGCTGTACTCCTCCTCGGTAGACTCATCCGTCTCTTTGGGAGATCCCACCGCGTGGAACTCTTCATGGACGTAATAGTCCACCAGCTCATCGTTCTCTCCTCTGAAAGACATACAACATTATTAAAATCTTAGAAATAATAACTCGCCCTGATTCTCGACGAATTTCTAACTGATCCAGGGGAAATCGGGGGCTTCGTACCATTAGAGGCATTTCCAGCTGACTGTTGCATAATGCTGCTGCTTCCATTTGTGCTGTATAGTCTAACAACTGGATAGGCTCGGGAGAAATCGGATAACTGGAAACGAAATACATTAAATAAAGAAAATAAGGCGGGATTAACCAAGCATTGCGGCTCCTTTCCAGGTCGTAGCGAACCTGCTCCTCCAAGATGTCGAGGTCCCATATTCTATCGATGGATATAGTGTTGTAGCGTCCATTATCTCCTGCCTTGGCTACCTTCAAAGAAATCTGTTACTTTCCCCTTTTTCCAGCTCAAGTTATATTTGCCACTTTCTGAATAAATGAATCAACCGGCACGGACAACACCTTGTTGACGTTTATATCAAAAGGCGGCCGCTGCCCTTTACATGTTATCAACAAATTACGGGAGATGGTGTCATATGGGAATAAATAGCCCCCGGGTAAACATCTGCCATCATATTGACCTCTTCTCTGGATCTAGTAAACAACAAGCAATACTTACCGTAGTACTGAAAGGGGTGCAGCTTTCGGTGTCGACTTTTCCGATGAAGCAAGCTCCGCGGCTGGAGTACATCAATTCGTAGGGGTCGTGTGGGTGCCAATGAATAGTATCAATCCCATGCTCCGCAACGTCTGCATCCACTTCGTAGATCATCAAAGGAACCGCTAGCTTTCGAATGTCAAAGAGGCAGATTGAATCGGTCTTTCCCTTCCTAGTTGAACTAGCAGTGGCAAAGATTTCTGGCCTGTCAGATTAAAAGTTAAAAAAGTGGAATAGGAAAACGTACCTCCATTTGCAAGGTTCAATCAATTTACAGTGATGCTCGTGGTACAACGTTCTTGGTCCCTGCGAGGCGGCTCTGAGGTCGAGAACTCTTAGGCACCTATCGGCTGAGACAGTTAGGAGATTGCTGTTGTACCTGAAAGATCTTATAACTCTGCATTTGGTGTGTTAGGCTTGGTACGGCGGATAAGGTTGTGGCTCTGACAAACGACACGGCTGTCCAACTGCGGCGCGACAAACATCATTATCCTGTCTCATTCAGGTCAGACAGTTTTTCTCAGACTTGCAACGGGCCCCTCGCGATTGTATTCAGTCTGCTAGTCGCCTCGCAGCCTCCTAGCTTTCCATTTTTCTTTTATAAGCATACCAGTTCCATGACACGGCGTCTATCTCATTTAAGAAGTGGTATTTCACTAATTCCGAATAGTTCGAAGTCTCCTGTTGTCTAGCTAAATCCAATACCACTAACTCTTCTTTCAAATCATTAGAACTAAACAAATTTTAAAAGAAAAATGATTAAGTTTCCACTTGTAATATGAAGCGCAGATAAATCCACTATCTATTCGATTAATAGCCGTATGCACAATAGGATCTCCATGGGGTGTTTGATATATATGCATGTTTTCATAGAATTTCCTAAGTAATTTCACTGCATGAAAAAGAAAGGAAAGTGTTACTCTTGTGGTCGAATTGAAAGGCGGATAAGATCCAGCTTGCCGCCAAATGTTCCGTAGAGAATATAACTGTCATCGTCGAAAAAATCTACAGCCGTTATTTGGTCATCCTCATCTTCCTCCAAGCATGAGAACCTCAATCTTTCCGACATATTGTGATCCAGCTCAATTCCATTTCTTAATCGTAACACCTAAAATTTCTACTTTCGTATTAAACAGGGTAAAATCTACCTCGATGGTTCCTTTCCTGTCTCCATAGTAGATTTCCAGTATGTCATCTGTATGGTATCGTATGTTAGGCTTCGTGCTGTCAAAAATCAATTAAAATGGCAATAAAGCGGGACTCACAAGCTCTCGTGGTCATCATCCAGTTGGGGAAAGAGGGGCTTCTCCTCCTCAAGCTCTTCGTCCTCACTGTCGCCCTCCACCTCGAACACTAGATCATAGCCTCGATCCTCCTTCTCCTTCACCTCCTTGCGTGCTCCACCTTCTTCTGCCTTTACATTATCGTCATCCGATTCGAAGTCTGATTCGGATGAGGTGGAAGGGTCGCTTGCGTGGAATATGTCGGCCAGGACATCCTCCCCGGCGGAGTTGACTGGGGAATCCTCGGTCACCGCATCCATTTAGCCGTCATATCTTTGATTTGAATACTTCTCTAAAATGTACAGATTAAAATAGCCTTGAAGAGATCGAAAAGCTCATCAGATATTTCGAATCCCTCCAAGATAAACAAGGAAACTTTGAATAGACAAGCATGGGAACTGCGCGGGCAATAGTCCCCTGGTCTCACATTAACAGCTGAATACAATGATCTGCTCAGTGTGATTCGCTATGGGCGCTAAGAAAGATGACATCATTCCGCAAGTGCACAACTGTGCGTGATAAACACAACGTCATTTGACAACAACTACTGCAGAGCTGGGGGGAGTGGACTAAAAAATGGTTTGCTGATAGCGTGGAAGTATTAATGGCTAGTTTCGCGGGGAGGATGAGACATCGCTCTTTGTTAAACATTTTTGAACGAGTGCTTTTACAAAACATTAATGAAAATGAAATTATTTGGGTTTAAACTTTCTACAAGTTCAGAAAGCAGCAAAATTAACTTACAAGATTCAAAAGTATTGATATTTTAAAAATAAAACGCTTTTCGCTTTTAATCAGGAGCATTTTGTCGCTTTATACTGTTCAAACAACGACGTCACGCGGAAACAACCGTGGGAATTTCTCCTACAGTGGCCAAAAATCGTTGAAAGCCTTTAGGAATTCTACAAAGTGTTAGAAGCGGAAGTTGGGAAAGAGAAAGACAGAGAAATGACTCTTTAATAAAAGGTGAGACCGCTTTTGCCTTTTAAACATGGATCCAAAATGTCGCCACGAACTATTGCGTCCCGCCCTAGATGCTCCGCCTATTAACAAAAAAAATGACGTCAGAATCAATTAGAAACAGATTTTTTTAGGTGATACCCATCTATGGGAATTATGGAAACATTAGAAGGTAAAACCTCAAATAAGGTATGCGATCTTCCTTAATTTCAATTTGCAACGCATCCGTCATCCTAAAAATGTCCTGAGTTTTCCTCTGATAAAAGCCAAAACGCACTGGGTCAACAACCGATTATAAAGAAGAATTTATTATCACAGGGTTAAGGAACCGCTCGTTTTACAGATTCATCCACAGAATCCTTCTGAACACATAACTCCCATACGATCATTGGGCTGAGGAACGAGATTGTCTCCAATTGTCACTCTGAAAATAGAACTGTGCGATAGTAATGCTACTGATAAAAAAGATGACGTGCGATAAGCTGGTAACTTGATTACTGTTCCTTTCTATTATGGTGTCATTTCCTTTTGTGGTAGCTAGCGAAATTGTTCGCCCGGAAGGAAATGGGGCAAATTTAATGGCTGAACGCTATGGAAACGACACGGCTGTCTAGTTGCGTTTCCCCAAGATTTAGAAAGAATGCCTCCTACCTAATCCATCCATTACCCAAGAACTTGGCCGTAGTGTTCTTGCCTTCAACCCATTGGTTGTCCTTCCATGCCATTGTCTTGATCATCCAGGGCTTCCCATCGCAGTTTTTGGAGTCAACCTGAATTTTAAGAACTGTGGGACTTTAAAAGGTGTGCTTCTAATTATAACGACGGGTTACTCATCCCTATGAAATCATCTATGACCGGCTTAATTGACCTCTTGCAGCCATGATACAAAATAGCATCATCGAACAGGCGTCAGAGGGTATTTCCATTTCCTCCTCTTCATTTAGCTCATACTCCAACGTGGTTCTATCTAGGTGAGAGACTTCCCGTCTGGGTGTAATCACTTTGCATTCCGCCTAGGGGAAACAAACGTCATATTGTCTTTGTTATTTTTAAAAAATATGGCAGCGGACATTCTTGACAGGGAAGTGCTGCCCAACGGGGAAGGGGAAAATAGTGGGGGAACATACCACCATGTGCATCTTCTCTCCGGGATTTTCAAAGACGACGGGCTTGGATTCCATCTGAGCTGAAGGGACGGTGATCTCCGCGCGAAACTGTTTACAACTAATAGAGATAGACAGATTGGTTACCTTGACGTTGGTCTTGGATTCGATGATCATCTTTACCTTACATGGCAGTTGAGTAGAAACAGCTGCTACGCAGACGGCGAAGACGGCCAGCTTGAGAGACATTGTGCCCTTTTCCCGTGTAGGCGCACTTACTACGCTTATTTGTATCACTTGCGCTATCTTGCTTGACACACTGATCCAAATTAATGCGCGGACTTTTGCACGTCGTCGTTCCTTCCATATTTATAAAACGCCGCGGTATGAAGTCTTTTATTTAATACTTTTTGGAAAGGAACCCGATCGAGGGAAATTATAATGCTGGGTATTATACAGGTAAGTAAAGCGGTAGGGATAACAGGTGAAAACCAACAGAGAAAGGAAAGGAAAGGGTTACAGGTGGGTAGTGCAGGGAGGCTTCAAAGGGGTGTTAGTCTCGTCTTCGTCTGACTTGTAGTACCTATCAAAGAGAGTCGTCCTGAAAAGGGAAACAGTCCTGTAAAGACCTTCAACTCACTTTTTAGGAACCACAACAATACTGGCGATTACCGACAGAATCAACAGCTCGCACATGAAGACGAAGTTGAAAACGTCTAAAAAAATCGGTAGGAATTGAAGAACTGTTTTACATCTAGCGTTTCCAGCAACGCTGAGGAGTGGACCACAAGGGAAGAAGTTCAGTTTCACAAAAAGAAGCTCGAATAGCAGCGGCGGTTGCATGGAGTAAAGAGGAAGGGTCGCAATGACCAGCATGAAGAGGGCCATCATCTTGTGCTCCCTGAGATAGGCAGTGGACAGCCGGATCATGACTTGGGCAGCAAAGACGGAGAACAGAAGAGAGGGAAGACCGCAAAAGTCGACGTAGTGGATTAGTCTACATTTTAGATTGAATTTTAGAAATAAAAGTAGAATACTTGGCAGATTCTACTCCGTATTCGGCAAGTAGGAAGATGTTGATGAACTCCATAACAAAGCGGACAAAGACCGCTTGAAGGACGATCCTTTCAAACCAGACGATATGTCTCCTAAAGGGATTTGAGGTATATAAAGTGCTGATTTACACTGTGGGAGTCAA
The DNA here is from genome assembly GCA_932521035.1 of Oscheius dolichura. Classification (NCBI taxonomy): domain Eukaryota; kingdom Metazoa; phylum Nematoda; class Chromadorea; order Rhabditida; family Rhabditidae; genus Oscheius; species Oscheius dolichura. The sequence continues at coordinate 931,532 of OW051497.1, read as the reverse complement.
TCTCGGCATACAGGGAATACAACAGCAGAGAGGAGGTACTCGTAGTATCATCCGGTAGTCCTCCTGCATCAAGGCTTCGGACAGAGCGTTCTCATCCTTGTAAACCACCCTATAACACAGCTACTAGAAGGGTCAGTTGGGAATCTACTACCTGGCAAGAGAGGCAATATTGTAGACACAGTACAGGATGTAAACTACCCCTACAGATGAATATATCGGACCAACTCGAGGACTGATCATCGCTCCTAGGGTGAATGCCCCCAAGACCTGAAAATTACTCATTGTTTTCGTATTTGAGTCATCATTCTTAGCCCGTTTCATACTTTTAAAGGGCGTTCTCTCTTTGGCAAAATGTCGTCTGACTCACCGGGTAAATAAAGCACAGCACCAACAGTTTGTTTCTAATCCGATCCACCGAAATATATCTCCAGGTGTAATAGACATGAACAGCGCAGAGGACACATAACATAAGGAATAAGACTAGAGCAATGACTAGGAGAATAAAATAAGTCCTTGTGTGACCTGGAAAATTCATTAAGAGGGCGGTTAAAAGGTACTCACTGTAGTAGAGTTCATCCCAACTGGGAAAATGGTCCTGAATATAGCAGGCCCGTGTTGAATTGGCCATGACCACCCTAGAAATAACGTTGTCAAAGATAAAAGAAGACATCTGACTAATATTCAGAAACGACATGTTGCCTAGCTACTACGCTTTATGTAAAAGCAATCAAAAGAATGAATTGAGGATTAAGCGCGAGGCCAAATGTAAATAATAAAAGAGTATGAAATTAAAAACCAGTTGCCATGCTTCCGTAGATTAAAAATGCGTAAAAGAAGAAGAAAATGTGTGAGCTTTGAAGAATAAACCGCCTTGAAGTTGGATCCATAAAGTAAAAAAAGGGTACAGTGCACAGCGGGTTGAATTGTTCGCGCAGATCTGTCATCTGTTTGCGCAACGGCAATGCAAATATGATGGCATCTTTGAAATAATGCAATTGAATACCCTAGGGCAGAGAACAGCGGCCATTACCCCAGGATAATAATGAATATTTGACGATTATTCCGACCAACATTTGAGGAAAACAAAATTGGTCCCGTTATAAAGCAACGGGTTAGGTTGCATAGCACATTTGCGGCTTTCATTGTTTGGTTTGAGATTAGTTGACCCTTCACATGGGAAAGCCGCTAAAAGCGCTGCATACTGGACTAAATATAAGAAGAAAAAGGAATATCATCGGGTTGCGACCTGTTTGACCCTGACGGCTGAGGATTAATGGGTTCGCGGAGGTGGCAAAGTTTTGATTCATCGATAGCCGTTTCCCTTGGAATGGTCAAAGAGACGGTGACGAAGCCACTTTGGTGGAAAAAGAAGAAGGAAAATGGGGCTTGACCGGACGAGAGGAGAATGAAAGATCCCCATCGGTCGATTGTGGATGGCTGAATCATTTGTCAACCGCAGTGCAAACTGTTCCGTGTTTGAAAGGCTGGCATATGTTTTGCGCCTGGGTGAATTTATTGAGTCTCGGGTGATGGGCTAGACTTTAATCCCATCGCAGAAGAAAGGCAAACGTTCTACGTCCTAGAATACTGATTAATAGATAGAGTGAACCTTAAACTATACAACGTAACCCTAGTTGGAACAGCGATAGTTAAAGGGAGCCTACCGCAGTAAAAAAAATTGGTGACAGTGGTGACAATAATTATTACGCCAAACCCTGATTTTCTAGTTTTTCATTTTTGGATCATTGCAAATTTCATCGATTTTTACACTTTGTGAACACTTTCTCTTTATTATTTTTGTTGCTAAAATATCTACATTCGATTGCGCTTCTTTTGCAGTATCACTGAGCATGTGACGTGCGATATAAATGCAGAAAATAGATAATAAAGCAAAAAACGCATCTAAAATAGAATTTGATGTATTTCTTCTGATTCTGATATTGCTTTTACTACTTATTTTTTACACATAGTCTAGCATGTTAGCAATATCTTATAACGGTTACAGAAAGAAAATTGAGAAAAAATGAGCCTAATTAGCATATTGCAAGTTGCTTTCAAATTTCATCATTATTTCATTTTCATTATTTGTTGTATTGCTTTCTCTTGTTGTTTTATCTCTTTTATTTCACTTGCCATTAGTTCTAATTGATAATACATTATTTTTAGATATGCAAGAAAGAAGAAGAACAAGTGGATAGAGCAACAAGAGCTGTCCGTAGGATGTTAGACGAAAATTCAAGTAAGTTTGTTTTCAATGATTATCTTTTTATTTAAACATTGTATATATATTTATAAAGCTGTTTTACAGCTTCTGTTGCTCTTTTGTATGTTGAATTTACCAAAATAGAGGCGAAGCTCTATATCGCAAATTTTTTTTTGCGAAAAAGACTTGTAATATTTTTGCTGTTTTTGTTTCTGTTGATGTTTTCTAATATTTCTTTTTCAGGATAAGCTTGTATTCGGGCTGGATATCGAAATAAATCATTGTTCAGGTTAGTTTATTTGTAAAAATTTGTTATTGAGCTGTTTTCTTTTCAGAATCGAGCGAAAGAAGAAAAGAAGACTTGGATTTTCAAGAATCGATCTACATTCGTCTTCTTCTTCTTCCTTGTGATATTTTTAATAAATATTACACTAAGAATTCGCGAAAAATCAGAAAAAAATGGGTAAAATAGAAGGCATTGAAGGTTACGTAACGCGCCGCCGCCGCACCCGTAACATATCGGCAAGTCGTACTGTAGCCCGCAATTTTACTGCGGTAGGCTCCCTTTAATAATAGTTGAGCAAAAATCGCCCTTGAAAACTGTTTTTCAACTAAAAAGAGCTCCTTCTTCTTTAAGGCAGCCACAGTTAGACAGCCGTGTACCCATCCCGCATCGAAGAGGGTTTTTTTTTTTGAAATTTTAGACATATCCAGTTTTTTTAATGTTTATCGCTGCATATATTCCTTTTTCTCCATATAATTGTTCCGCTACAGTTGTAACTGGTTGTCTCATTTGACGCATAAGCTGCCCGGATCTCCCAACAGCTTGATATATAAACAGCGCGGGGCTTACTACTCATAGCAACTCTATCGCCCGCTTTCTGGGATGACGTCTCCTATTCTGGCAGCAACTTGTGCTTTAACCACCATCTCCATTGCTTTCGCTATTGCCTTCAGCGTCGTACTTCTCTCTGATATTAATTCATTCTATGATGGGGTTAAGAGTGATCTGGATGAGTTTAAAGTTTGTTTCCCCCAAGGAGCGAAGAGAAATTAAGTTACAGGGATACGCAGACGATGCGTGGAAGCAAATGATGGTCTCCAACCCTCAAACAATCGCCAGAATCCGCCGTCAATATGAAGAAGGGCCTTCCGCCACCGTGGAATCCGCCCCTAGTGCAGGAGGACCTAGCGCAGAACAGTGCAGTACGATTTGTTTTTGGCGATTTACTTAGAGATGTTTCAGATTGCGGTAGGGCTTCTTCTGGATGTGCTGCTGGCCCCCCAGGGCCACCTGGAAAGGATGGAGCTGTCGGCGAAGCCGGCTCCGACGGTGAAGGTGGCTCTAACGGGTTGCCTGGAATGATGGTGACAATGATGGACGCTATGGGAGGGTCAGTTCGTGTAGCCTATCTGTTTGTAATCAGCTCCTCCTTCAGATGTGTAAAATGTCCGGCTGGAGAAGCTGGCGCCCCTGGGCCTGATGGACCCCCAGGATCTGCTGGGTAGGGTTCAATTTTAGGGTTTCTTTATAAGAGCTCTTCAGCCCCGATGGAAACCCTGGTCAGGATGCAGCCAGCGGTGGAGTAGGAGCCCCAGGAGAACCTGGGCCCGCTGGAGAACCTGGAGCGAACGGAAAGGACGGCCAGCCTGGTAGTAGTACAGATCTCTCTACAATTTTGATGACTTTCAGGTAGCGATGGAGAGCCAGGAGCACCCGGCACACGTCAAGCTTCCGGAGCGCCGGGACCTGCTGGAGCTCCGGGAGAGGCCGGTTCCGTCGGGCCAGCAGGTGAAAATGGAACAAGCGGTAGGAGACAACACAAATATGGTGCAGATTACAATATTTCAGGAGAAGGCGCTCCAGGTCCTTTTGGAGAACCTGGACCAGCTGGAAAAGACGGACAACCCGGTGGACCAGGCTCAGCTGGATCTCCTGGATCAGATGGAAGCCCTGGAAGCGATGCAGCTTGTGGGTTTCGTGCAAATGTAAAGACTAAATTAATTTTTAGACTGCCCTTGCCCACCTCGTACAGCTCTTGCCAGTTTGTAAAGGAACGAATCCTGCAATGGAATAAATATTTATTTGAAACTTTTATTAACTTTCTGGGTAGAGTTTTGGCGATGTTCTGAAAGCTGAATGCAGCCGGTTAACAGTGTTTGATCTAACAAGGCAACATATCCCAGGCCCTGAAACAAGTCTTGGCGGAGCTCTTCTTTACTCTGAAAGACGCCGGGTATACTGTAATCTAGCCCTCCTGCACTTAAAATATGACCCCTCCCGTCTAATACTGCCCCATTCCCAACCGTTCGTCGGCTCCGCTGCTTTCTCTTCGTCCCCTATTCCACTGTAAACATCTCTATTGCTCATTTTCAGAAAATATCTTCTCCTAGTTACAGTAGCGACTCCGTAGATGAATCATGTAACACATGGCTACTGAACCAGTGAAGAAAAGAAAATTTGACATCTCCCTTAAATTGGAAGCTATTCAGTATGCAAAGGAACATTCCAAAAAAGCAGCGGCTGCTCATTTTAACGTTGATCGAAAGTGTATCGCTGATTGGATCCAGAAGGAAGCGTTTCTTATAGAGAAAAGGTAAACTGTTCTTCTTTTTGGCCCAATTAATTAAATTCAGCTCTGTCTCCAAATCAGCCAAACGATTATCTGGAGCTGGAAGGAAATTAAAAGAGCCAGGTTTTGATTAATTGCTTTATAACTGGGTAGTGGAGCAACGAGAGAAGAACATCGAAGTAAGCAGGCGGTTCCTTCGAGACAAGGCAATCTCCATGAAGGGTGACTCAGATTTCAAGGTCAGTTTCTTTTTCAATTCCTTTATATCGTCTCTTCCCAGGCTTCCAACGGATGGCTTGAATTTTTCCTGAGGCGCCACAACCTAGTCCATCATAAAGCCATAACTGTCTCTCAAAAATATTCAGAGGACTGCAAATCCGTTTGACCCAGCGTACCATCTCTCCTTTGTTTTCATTACAACAAATTTGGTTGCTCTATTAAAATTTCAAGCCTATTTTCCTCGAGAAACTAGCGAGTAGGCATACGTGGGCAACTAAGTGTTCGGTTGTTCGACTTTGAAACACGGAGACTTCTCCTCCCGCCTCAGAAAATTAGACAATAGCCAATTTTCACAATCCGTTTTCATTCTGACAAATGAGCAAACATTCTTGTAATAATTTATTTAAAATTTTAAAAGTACCCATGGCTAATCTAGGAGAAGATAGTTCTTCAGTTTTTCCTTTTCGCACTTACAGCTAGGACACTTATTTTCCTTCGTCCTCCATTTTCTGATGCAATAGTGGCGACTACTGGGCAGTGGAACCAGTCATGCCTCTGTCGTCATTCCATTCCTGGAAAGATATTTATTATGATTGCACGATCCTGCAAAGAAAAAGAAATTGAAAGTTGCCTTATTAAGGGACTGTCAGGGACCTATGGAGGTTACTGTAGTGCACGCAAATGACAAGAGTGACAGATAGTGAAATTAGCACTTTTGAAAAAAAAACCAAAAGTACCATCGGAATCAGTGTAAAATACTGTGTCGAATGACCCTGGTTTGACCCAACTTTCCGTTTCTATAAAGCGTGTTTTCGCAAAACATGAAAGTGGTCGTTCACGTCGCTGCGGGACCCGTGAACGCTATTATAGGTCCCTGGCAGTCTCTTTAAAGACAAAAAATAAAGAGGAAAAAGACTTACTCTCAAAGATCAGCTCAAAATGTTTTTCTCCTTGCAGCTACCCAACCATATTGGTTTTGGGGAAACAGATCTTGATACAAGACCTAAAACGAATAAATAAAATTGTTGGGAAGAAAATGAGACAAAGGAGAGAAGTTTAGTCAAGACTGGTAAGCCATTTAGGTAGCTCGGCGATTTGAGAGAAATGCTCGAACTGGTCCTCTTTTAGGCGGAAAAGTTTTGCGGTCGTTAATATTTTTACAAAATAGACAATTAGTTAATCGGGGGAAAGATATTTTAGTCCAAGCACATTGGAAAAGAGGAATAGCGGAGAAATTGAAAAAGTGCGCTTCCCGCCAAAGGGAGTGGAGACACTAAGGGTCGCGGCGGGACCAAGGGGCTCAATCCGGGAAGCCTGACAGATAATTCAACCTCTCGTTATCGGATACGGGTACAGTAATCAGGGATGTTCTTGAAAACCAGGCAAAACTCCCTAAATGGTCCCAAGTGGAGGCAAATTACTATAACCTTATCCATTGGAAAAGAACTAGATGTTACTGTTAAAAGAAAAGGAGTAAGGTGGCGTTATTTTTTAAATAACCTTACTGGCAATATTAAGAAACGAAAACTAAAAGAGACGAGGAAGATAGGAGGGGGAGAAACAGCTGAGGGCAGTATCAGAGAAGGTAGACAGTGTTGTGCACCTCTCACACAGGGCACTGCCAAGCGAGGCCGTTTCAGCTGGGCGGTGGTGGGATAGACAGTGACCTCAACGGACACGCAGCCGTCCTGCGCGGGGTCCAGAGATAAGGGGACGAAGGCTTTGGGAAAATGGTTGCCCGTTCTATTTCTAAATATGAGGCAAGTTCAACTAAAGAGGAGACAAGAATAGGACAGCGGGCTTCAAGTTTTCTGGAAATTTTGGTAACTGGGAGAAAAACTCAAGCAAGGATAATTTGAGAGCAGCTGGCGTCCTTCTAAAACGGGCCGTTACTCTATTATCCTTCCAAGTCAATTTTTCCCATTTTCTTGACCTTATAGGTATGGTTAGGAATCCGTCTCCTTTACGCCTTATCGCAATAAACTATTCTTTCGAATCTCGCCTAAGAACTAGTTCCGTGCTTTCTGCCTTTCCTTGATGCATTGATTTTGATGCTATTGAAGCTTGATACTATCAATCAAATGCGCCAGGAAGGCACTTTAAGTAGTCGCTTCGACGCTGGCATGGTTAGAAAGGTCTTATGCCTTTCCTTTTCGCAAATTGCTCTAAGAAATCCTTTTGATCTTTTACACCTTCGTGAACATTAAAGGAACTGTCAGGGACCTAAAACAACTTGGGCTTAAAAATGCGCCTTTTTCTCCTGATCACGATGGTATATTTATTTTTGCATATGGACGCCTGTATCACGAGAAAAATAAACATTTATGATCAAAATCTGGTTGAAAAAACAAAAAGTGATCATGATCGTTGCAGGACCTTTCATGGGTCCCGCAACGATTATGATCACAGAAATGGAATGCATTTATGACTTTGGGATCAAAATGCAATTTTCTCGTGATTCCGACGCCCATATGCAAAAAGAAACAGATCATCGCGATCAGGAGAAAACGGCAAATTTTTTCAGCCTATACCGATTTAGTTTACTAGATTTTTTGGTAGAGAAAATGCGGAAAACGCTAGATGAGTCGTAAAAACGCACAAATGACCCCTAAATGAAAAGTTTGAATAGAGAATAGGCCCATACGTAGTCAGTCGCTTGGGACTCAGTTGCTTAGGGTCAAATGATCACTTTCACTTGGTCCCTGACAGTTCCTTTAAGGGGACTGCCCGGAGCTTTCTATTTTCGTTGGAACTAGTCAGTGAGATCCAAATTATTGAGCATTTTCCACCTTTTCTGAGCGTCATTCCATGACAGCCCCTTGATTAACCTTCTCTAGTTCTATTTCAATTACAAAACTGCTAATTTTAGACTCATCGATGCAAGTTCTACTCCTCTGCGCCATCTTTATTGCTACTTGTGCCTGTATGGATAAAAGCGAGCGTCAAAGATATAAAGGTATTACCTTATTCACGCTCATTTACCTTCGATTTGTAGAGGATTTCCTGAAATTGGCGGAAAATGTGAAAAAAGTGGATAACTACACGTTTGGAAGGGAAGAACTCAAAGAGCTTTACGGTGAAGATGCCAGCGTCGAAGAACTGGAACACTTTGCATATGACATAATCCCGGCGGCTTTCTTCGAAATAACTACTGATGAAATAAGAAGACACTTCCGGCTGAAACCTCAAAAACTCAACGAAGACCGGGAAATCACCAAGGAGGAGCCGATCGACCCCGATGTTTCGATTGATCCAAGTGTTATGTACCACTTTCAGGCAATTATATTAATGTACCAAATGAGACTAGCTAAAAATTGGGAGAATGACCTTACTCGGGATGAGGTTCACACAGGCGTGATCTATTTTGACGAAAGGTTTCCTTACATTCGAGAAACGTTAAGGAGGTACTCGGAGAGGTTAAAGTCACTTGAAAAGGGAACTCTCTCTGAGGACAATATTAATGAAACCTTCGACGTTATGATTACACGAGGGTTGAGATATGCCGAGTATTACACGAGGAAGTTAAGGCTTTATTTAATGGAGGAAGAGCTTAGAAGCGAGAAGGATGAGCTCTAGGGAAATTGTTGTTAATTGTTATTTGTTTTTTCTTGTTTTTATTTTAATGAATCTTGTCTATTGAACGCTTATATTGTCAGAATTTGAATTCTCAAGGGCGGCGAGCAACAGCTAATGTTGACGGACGTTTTCATGAGCTATTTGTCATAACACGCTGTTGAATGTCTAGTTTCCCAGACCCCAGCTGGGCATTAAATTGCCCGCTTCCTTGGAGGTCAAAGAAGTGTAAAGGTCCGCCGCCCGACTACACGGAGAACAGCCTTTTCCAGCAGAAGGTAAGACAGCAATGGCACCAGGGTTCCTCTATAGACAAGGACGCGTTTATTAATAGTAAGCACAAAAGCTAGAGTCTATTTGGGTTGGTCAAAGTGATGAGAAAGAGGTTCCAGGTGGTCCTCAAAGGGAATATATCTTAGGAGAGGGGAGAAGACACCAACGGCCTCTGCTACAAAATCGGCCGTGGCTAGTGGAGTAGAAGATGGGGCATTAGGAGGTGCTGTGGTGGATGCTGCTTCTCTCTTCTCTCTGACCTGTGGGGGAATCTTGCTCTTGGCGATCTCAGACCTGTAGAGCTTATAAGAGGATAAGCTAACTCTGAACTTACGAGGGAGCCAGTGTAGGCAGCGGATGAGCAGTGCTAGAAGTTCCCAAGATGGTGGTAAGGCTCTTTGTGGTGTTCAGCTGAACCGCATCAATTAAGTTCCCCCTTCAAAGTAAGAGACCTACCTCATCAATTCCAGGCGGCACCTGCCCCACTAATAGATCTGAAAAAGTTCTCTTTACAATGCCAAAAGTTAGATTTATAGTTCGTTTAAAAACTTACTGACAATCGATAGAAAAGCCAATGACAAAGCCATCAACCTGGAATTTTCAAGAGTCTAGAGGGACGGCTGAACGTCTTTTTAAAGGATTAACGACGGGGTGGGCCCTCCGGCTGCTCCTCCAAAAAAAGCTGACATCTGGAACAGATGAGCCCCGCGGAAAGCAGTATTCAAGCCTTTAAATGGCATCCGGGTACGAAAGCTTACATCTACCAGGCAAAATTTATGAATAAGACCAAAAACCGATTATAAGTTCCAACGCTCTCATCAACAAAATGAAGGGGGTTTCACCCAGATTTATTGTCAAAATAGATATTTTCAAGACAGATGTTGTTTTTTGTTAGAGCAGCACCTAACCGACCGTCCGACAGAGAAATGTCTCCGTTTTTGATAGTATCTTACCGAGTATGAGGACAAGGCGATATCGATGGCTATCTACGTCAGAAAAAGTCGCATCCATACCTTCTATGTTTTGCAACATTCTACCCCGATTAAAAGAGTACTTCTACAGTCTAAAATCATACACCTGGGTGTTGATTTTCGCCCTCCACATGACGCTGAGATTCTATGAGGTATTGCTCAAATATTTTAAGACTAAACGCTCTTCCAGGCCTCGTTTTGTTCCGGACAATGGCGGAATATTGGTCGATTTGTGGGAAACATAGCAGGGTACTCTAATATGCTTCCGAATAAACTTATAAAGAATGAAAAGTTCCTGCAATTCGCCGAACGGCTGAAGAACATGGAAGATCCTCCCTACATTATAATGGTTCGTTTACCCTCGATTATGAAAACAGCAAATAGTGTTCAGTTCGAGGCTGCTGACTTCGAGATGGTTAAAAACCACATCTGTAACTTGAAATACTTCCCAGAAGGGTATAAAAGACTGGCTGCCGTCGCACTGGACTCTGAGGCAGAGGCTAAGCTTCTACAGTATGCTCCAGAAGTTCCAGTAGTGGCGCTACACGTCGCTCAGGTAGACCTAGAGAAAGAATCTACCCCTTTTTAGGATGAGATCCCTTCAAGCACCCCATATCGAGGAATCCTGGTGAAACAGTTGGTCTACATCTTGAGAGCACGAATCTCCCAGACATTATCCTTACTCGGTGTCAAGTTCTGGATGATGCAACAGGTAGGAACCCTGCGCACGACTAAAATATCTCTTCAGGATACTATATGGACAGAAAACTTTGCTGAAATGCTAATAGAAGACAAATATTCAAATTACGAGCTATTATTTGACACCGTTGGAAACGAATATTTCTATGATTTCCACACGTTTGGGATGAATTGGTTCTGTGGAGCGAGCTTCTTTGTCAGGGGGACTCGTACAAGCGCTAACTTCTTCCAAAATGTTCATTTCTTCTTTTTCTACAGTATTCTAAGACCTTAGGTTGAATTAATGCTGCTAGCCAAGCCTTGGTACCCGGATTCGGCTATAATGACTTTTTTATGCGCACGTAGTGATTTCAAATGTGGTGTTTTACCCCGAAAGTAGCTGAACTTCCCTAACTTCACTTTCTTTAGGACAGTATCCTGTTCTTCGTATTTTGAAACGAATAATACGGAATCTCCTGCTCTATTACAAATGGATGTGATGGGAGCCGAACCAAAAATTAGTTTATTGAAGAAAAATAACATGGCTTTCGTGGAAGAAGACGGCAAATGCAATTTTGAGGCAGTTAAGAATTTAAAGTGAGTTCTGCTTACAATCGTTTTGCTAAATTAGGACTCCTGTGTGGTATTTGAGAGACCGATACAGTAAACACTTTCAGAACTACAATCCCCTACGCGTTCCAAGGTAATAGAAGGCCAGCTGAACAAATTCCAATCTGGTGGCCCTTTTATGACAAAGTCAAGAGCATTGTCAAATGGGACGCATACAACCATCACGCCTTTCTACGTTACTACGAGTATCTGTTCAGTTATTAGCCACAAAAAAAGACAGCCCATTCCAGTCTTAGTCAGTTTCTTCCACTGAAGTCTTTTCCAATTCTTCAGGGTAGCTGATAGTCTCTCTAACAGATAGAAAATCAAGAGGAAATTGTGAAAGTCTAGAATGGGGTGGGGGTCGCGGGCAGAGGTAGAAAAAACGGCTCTAGGCACGGAGATAAGGACCGACATTTCTAAAGAGGAAATGGGGTAGGATATGGTCTTGACGGGGCCGATTTTACCACACATATTCCCCCATCCGCCCTCGTGTTCCTCTTTCCTGCAAAAAACCCTCCGACATACGCGATAATAACTTTAACATCTCAGAATAGAGATACAAGTGGTGTGACAAGCACGGGGAATGATGCCAAGGGAGGTAAAAAACGGCGCGGACGGTTCAAGAGTTCAGGCCGCTATCCTTTACAGACCATTGGACCATTACATCAAATGTAAATATAAATACCCAGAAATATCAAAGAGGAATTTCTACTGCGCTTGGGAAACGTTGCAAACACTATTCGGATGGAACTAATTCTCATAAATGGAGTGACGCTCTGTTAGTCATCAATCGGACTGTTGCCTTCCACCGACCTCGCTAGAAGGGCATTCAACCCCGCTCTACACCCCCAAGTGTGATGCTATCTCCACATTTTGCCTTCTTGAAAGAGGAGACAACGCTACAGTAGAAAAGTTGCTCTAAGCAATCCTCAACTTTTCTCAATTTTAGTTATAACTCCCTACAAGTGCCCCCTCAATCAGTGGCTTTTTTTGTTGCCGTACAAGCCTTCACCTAGTTCGAATCCGTTCTCCCGTGTTCCACACTCCCGTGTTCCCCCCGGCGGTTATCAATGTCTCCATTGTCCCCCCGCCAGGTCTCTCCCGCCGCCATGAAAATTTCGTTTGCTCTGTTGTGCCTCATCTGTGAAGTGCTCCCCGGAATGATTGGAAGAGGATTCCAGCATCAAGAGGGGACGACGCCCCGGTTCGTCGAAATCCCGGTTGGTAGGGTACTCAAGTGTGCCGCTTGCTTGGGCCAAAAAGGTAGGGTTTAATTTGTATATTTTTTCGGGTTCATACAGTGGCGGAATATGAAATAGGGAATTTGTTTGGAGGCACCCTTTTTCAATTTTTCATTATTTCATTTTCCGCCACTGTAGCTCCTTCCGCTCTGCTCACCTCTTCCTGTTTCTGGTGTCCTACGATGGAACACCAGTCAGTCAAATAACATACAATTTTTTCATTCTCCTTTTCTCAGGTTGACTACACAAACTGGGCTGCTACCCCGGACAATAGGGCGAATGTAGAGTACTGCGTCGAAATGCTCCTCGCCGTTACCGCACGGGGATTATGGAATGATCTAGAATGCAATTGTATTGGCCCGCGTCCTGATTGCCCTCCCAAATATTTTGTCTGCAAAAGACCCAGGTTATAAAATAAATAATAATATCCTATTGATTCAGAGAATTTGAATTTGTATTTTCTGGATCTCTTACATGAGAGTACACCGGTCTCGGTCAATTTGACCAGCCACGTTGGGATCATTGCCCCGCGTTCTAATATTTATCCGGATGCCTGTTTCAAACCTTTTGTCCAGTTAGGTTCGGTACTGTCAAGCCTGCCCGTGAGATCAAATGGTGATCACAGTCGACTCAAACCAATTTTTGCTTTTTGGTTTTACTGTTTTACGACAGCCGAAGGCTGCCGCAGGCTACCTGGTTACCTTGAAAGCATTACCTTCAGAAAGGGGAGCATATTTATGAGGACAAGATAATTTCGATGGGTATCTACACCCCTACAATTCGCAAGAAAGCGATTTACGAGGCCTGACTCAATCTTCCCTATGGTTCATAATATTCTATTAGGGTGTCCAACAAGTTTGTAGACTAGGGTAATACCGGTCACTTGGGTCAGTGTGGCCGATCTCTAGAAGGAGAACCGACGCCACCTTCGTCAGGGGAAAAGTAAAAGTTATCCCCTATCATAACCATGGGGAGCCCTTTTTCATTAGACTGGCCATTCGCTTCCCTTTTAGGTATACGTTAGCATGCAAACCATCTTCTTTTGAAAGGGCGAATGAGAAAAAAGAGCCCCCTCTGAAGATATAATCTTTAATATCGGCACGCAAATCTTAATTCGACATATTATGCTGATCTCCATATTCGTGGCGGTCATTAAACCGTTTTTGCAGTCCTCCCCGTTCCTGTCAGTAACCTTCTACTGCTAAAAAAGTTTGTAGGGGCGGCGCCTTCAAAATGTTCCCTTCCAACCCGCATTTAACAAGGAAAGGAAAGGGATGTCAGTGTTCGTTTTCTTGAATACAATCGAGCTTATAACCCTTTCAGGGATTCTATGGCATTTCGCACCTATACTAGTATTCTCCTACTCTTTACCCTTTTTTCTCTCCTCGGGACTATTTTTCAGTATAGACGACAGGATACCACCCGTCTGTAAGTACATCTTTAGTTCCGCCTTCAAAGCATTTTGTTTCATGCTGCCCAAGAAGAGTCAACAATCTTACAAAAATCCACCGCTACCCAATCGCAAGCAAAACCCGGGGAGTGCGCCGGGCTCTAAATGGATCGTTGTGACTTCGATACAGTATCCAACTGAAGATGTAAAGGCACGATTATTTGTCAGTTTCGTTCAAGGCTCTTTTAGAGTTTGGCTGACCAGCCAGGATGGCATCTAGTCGTGGTGGCGGACAGCAAAACTCCTTCTAATTGGAAACATGCAGGTGTTCATTTTCTGTCTTTAGAAAAACAGAAGAAACTCTTTGGAACGTTTGCTAAACAACTGCCGCATAAGAACTATGGGAGGAAGAATCTCGGCTACCTGTACGCCCTGATGAACGGAGCCGAGTGGATATACGACACCGACGACGACAACAAACCATATGGTAAATTTAATAGCTGGAAGCAAAACAAACTAAAGAAAACGATTTTCAGGATTAGGATTGGCTCAATTCGATTACAATTCTCCAATTACGGGTCTCCGGTACATTTCCAAATCCAGAAACATATCGGAAAAGCTCTTCAACCCTTACCGTTTCTACGGTTTCAACAACATGTGGCCACGTGGATTTCCGCTAGAATATATTGAGCAGCATACAAACGGGAAGGATAGAATGGTCTCCTGTCGGGAGATGTGTCGCCCTATTGTGCAACAGGGCATTGTCAAGGCAGATCCAGACGTTGATGCCATATACAGGTAAGTTGTTGATCAACATAGCATATTTATTTCTTCTCTACAGATTGCTGTATGCTCAAAACGGCGTTGGTTTAGATGTGACGTTTAACAGTATAGTTCCTCCAATTGTATTGGATACGGGAACCTATTCCCCTTGGAATTCTCAGAACACTCTCTTCCACTATAAGGCTTTCTTTATAATGTTCCTACCAACTACTGTAGCATTCCGGTGGCACTTATTTGTAATTGTTTTAAATGGCTTCTAGGGTAACTGACATCTGGAGATCATATTTCGGGCAAAAATTATTGCATCTGATTGGCGAAAACGTTGCTTTCTACCCGACAAACGCCGTGCAGTTCAGGAATGCTCACAACCATTTGAACGATCTCCACCAGGAGATGTAAGTGACACTTTCATCCACACTACCCACTGTACAGAGCTGTCTACGAGCAATCTGGAAAGATTGTGGCGTTCCTTGATGGATGGAACTGTTCCAAGTGGGATACTGCGGGCTGCGTCCTGGAGCTTGCAGATGCATTTGTGTGAGCCATACTTTCCACAAGAGCATGTTTCTACTTTAGAGAAAAAAATTTTTTTGGAAAAGCTGACCGGGATCTAATTAAGGAGTGGTTAAAGCAGCTGATGCATTTAGGGTGAGTCTCCCACTTCCAGACGACAAGTCGATTAGCTTTTAGATACCTCTTTCCACCACTTATCAACGGAACAGAGCCCTTGTTGCTTGGAGAGAAGTACAGTAATTGCAGAGAAGCCAACCTAGACCTTGGAGTGGATAAATATAAGCCAGATAAAGAGGTTACTTACACATGGGCTACCGAAACGGTGAACAGCTTCGGGCAGGTCCTGGAATGGTGCGAGGTGGTGACTGGTAAAATTATCTTCAGTAAAGGACATAATCACATCTTCTAGGCAATACTTACACATTTCTTCCTGCGGCTGATGAATTCCTCCGTCGTTTTCAGAGCTTACCAGGCTTACAGAAAAAGAAGGAAACTGTTAGTTCCCTATTTTTGAACCATAATTGCTTCCGGCTCCTAGGTTCTTGTTTTTGTGAGCAATCAAAATTGGCGACCTCCGACAATCGGCTTACTCCAAAGGATTTACTCTCCATTCTTTAAAACCACTATTTTTTGTGGGACTTGGACAGATCCATCTGTTGATCCTGGTCTCCTTCCGCCTATTGAACCGTTCAATTTTGTAAACATCACATTAGCTGAAATGCGAGACGGCAAATCCTTCGGTTACTGTGTTTCAAAGGTCAAAGATCTCCGCCTGCAGAATGTCACGGGTCAGTTGTATTCAACATCTTGGAATAAATTTATTAGGCTATTATTTCGTTGCCGACGACACAACCTTCAACGTCTGGCATGATCTCCCGTTAGAAAAGCTACTAAACCCAAGAGAGTTATTAATTGAAAGGACTTTGTGGCACCCTGAAGAAGTTAAACGTGCGTACTACCTGTTCGAGAACAAATACAAAAACCATCCGCGGTTTGGGAAAAGTTGGCAAGCTTACAAAGAAGCGGTAGGTTCTCCCCGTCTTTGCTATACAGTAATCCGACATCTGTAAGCTACGCCCCTCTTCTAAAGTAGAAAATATCGTTAAACACGTTTTTTATGAATCTTTACCAATTTCCACGTATAATATTTTTTAGTTCAAACTAACATATCCCAACAGGAACATGACTGAGTGCTTCTTGAATGAGATCACGAATTTAGTATCCGACCTGTAAGTATCTCTACTTTTTCCCTCCTCTCAAGACCATTTTCAGCATCTACGTTCCGTCCCATAGTATGAAATATATTGGAGACTTTATGGAAGTCATGTCAGAGGCCGAAGTTTTTGTGGAAGTAGCTTTTGGTAAGATCATGGATGTATCGGACTATAATAGGTTGGTATTTCTTCTTTGGGAGTAGACACTTCAGAATGGGGTCTAATTTCACATATCTGGGGTATAACAGAGCAGAACAATGGGCACAATACAACAGTTCTATTATTGGATTACATCCAATCAAATTGGGAGGAGTTCACACTGACCTGGACTATAGGAAAAGGTAAACATATTTTCTTCGATAGTGCCTAAAGTAAATTTTTTAAATTTCAAGGTATTGCAATACTGTCGTGACGGCTTTCGGTGAGGAAATTTACGGCCAAAAAAAAGTATATACTAGTACGAGTTTGCAATACTCAGCATGGACCTATTTGTTCGTCTCGCCCTTACTTGTTATTTTCTATTTCTAGTTATAACGCATATAATAAAGGACTAGAAGAGCCCAGTATTTATGAAGGGTGCCATGGACGGCCAACGGCTGGCCGAGGCCCCCGTTTTGTGTTGGCGGAGGCTCTGCGCTCGGGGTTTCTCCACTTTGGGAATTTCGGTCGAAATATCCGGCTTTGACAAAACTAAAAGCGAAACCATTTTTGACCGTTGGCTGACCGAACCCGGCTGGCTATGGGAAAAGGGCTTAACTTTGGTAAAGTGCTGTCGATTCCTCACTGTGACGCACCAGAGCTTAACCAAGAATAAACCGTGAAAACGCCAAGAAGCGCCATCGAACGATCCTACTCCCATCGTGCTAGCTCAAAAAACGTTGTGCCATTTTTCGAAACTTTGAGGCTCCATTCCTCCTCACGCCTTCACTCCCAAATTTATTTAAGTTAGCAAACGATGCTGAGCAAAAATTATCGGTTCGAATGAGACTACTCTCGACTCCCGAGCGCAAAATAACGTACTGTTACATAAGGCACTTTTTTATTAAAAAAAAGTAGATTAAATGTTAAAGTCAAAAAACTTGAACACAAATCTACTAGTCGGAGTTTTGGTCTGCTGTTCCCGCAGTCGCAAAAACTCTGAAACTGGTTGCCAAATCGAAACGAAATGTTAAGACGGAATAGCCTGGTTGCTTCGCTTTACGAGAGGGTCTTTGTACGCGAGCGAAGGTGTGGTTCACATACATAATAGCCTATGTGCCTAAATAAATGTAATAGTATCCTAACTTTTATCGCGATGTTGGTTCTTCTTCTTCTCTTCATGAGACTCGTTCAGTCACAAAGTATCAGCTTATCTGTAGCATTCGAGGTCTTTTCTAATCCAGGCGGTTGTGACGACGGCTGGGATATAATCGCTATTGTTACAAGCATGTTAACACACCACAGGACAGGCCCAATTTTGGCGGCGTGCGTCAAAGATGTCAGTCACATGGAGCCGAGGTGGCCTCTGGCGCAAAAAAAGAGGAACGTGAACTGATGGAAACTGGGTGCCTCTAGAACCCTAATTAGATTCAGAGCGCTCCGCGCGGCGCGCGGTAACTTTTCACCCGTCCAATTTGTAGCGATTCTTCGAAGACCTCTGATATCTGGGAAGTTAATCGAAGCCAAAGGCCTTCTGGTAGAAGTCAGCTGTCCTAGGCCTCCTCAATAACGGCTACTGACAGTTACTTTAATAGAATCCTGTGAGTTTCGCCAGGGAATTGAACCGATTCTCTTTATTCTACTGACAACTGAATATTAGGTATTCATAAATGCGCAAGAAGTCATGATGATTGTAGGAGTCCCATTTAATGAAGGCTTTGGCAGTCTCATACCATGGCCACCAGAATTTGACATGTTCAGCTGGTTTTCTAAAATCTTGGAAGGCGTGCGGCACTGTTTGTCTGGAAGTGTTTCAAGAATAATATACTAATTTTCTGACTCTTCCCCTCCGTTATACCGGGGTGGAGAGCGCATTTGTATATCGCACACTCACTTTAAATTTTTGACTGTTTTAAAACTGCATTTCCCGTCGTCTCCAATAAAAGACAGTTCGTTCTCCTTGAATAGTTTCATTCTTGGCTCATTTGCTGGCACATCCATTTGTATTAAAGCAGGAGAAACCGTATTATTTGCCTCAAAGTAATTGAAACAGGATACGGTTCTAAAGAATATGAAGAATGAGGCGCATTCATTACTTTTTCGGTAATACTCCACATTTGAAACCACTACGCCCGCATAAATAAGTCATTATAGCAGAGTCCGGCGAAGAGGGTTTCGTCAGCAGCATTAATTCAACCTAGCAATTTGAAATTATTATAGACAAAGAAAGGCATACAGTTTGAAAGAAAGCAGCACTTATAGGACTACCGTTGACGAAATAAGTTGCGCCACAAAAATAACCTTTGCCGTAGGAGTTGAATTCATGGAAATGATCGTTTCCAATGGTGTCAAATAATAGCTGATAATTTGAATATTTTGCTTCTATTAGCATGCCAGCAAAGTTTTCTGTCCATATCGTGTCCCGAAGATGCCTCTTTAGTTATACTGTAGGTTTCTTACCTGTTGCATCATCCAGAACTTGACACACAGTAGCGATAATGTTTGGGAGATACGTGCTCTCAACACGAAGATCAACTGTTTCATTAAAAGTGATCGATATTTTGTGTTTCGCGGGATGGCGGCCTGGAAAGTATTCTATTCATTCGTAGGGGTTCACCAGTGGGAGATGCAACATGACCACAAGGACATCTGGAGCATATTGTATAAGTTTAGCTTCCGCTTCGGAGTCAAGTGCCACTGCAGCGAGCCTTTTCATAACTCCTGGGAAGTATTTCAAGTTACAAATGTGGTTTTTAACCATTTCGAAATCGCCAATGTCGTACTAAACAGAATTTTGTTTATTTCCAAGTGAAACAAACCATTATAATATAGGGGGGACTTTCCATGTTTTTAAGGCGCTCTGTGAATTGTAGGAACCTCGCATTCCTTATAAGGGAGTCAGGCACCTTAAAGTTTCTCAAAAATATTTTAATGAGATTCTAACTATTTTGGAATAGGTTTGTATGTTATTCATAAAGCTGCCAATGTTCCGCCAAGGTCCAAAAACTGCTACCTGGAAGTGTTTATTCCAAAATGACTAACAAGGCAATATACCACGTAGAGTTGAACACTCACGAAGAGTGACAAAATCAGCAGCCAATGGTAGGATTTCAACCAAAACAGAGTGCTTTTAGCAAGAAAGAAAATGTTATAACACATTTACACTACAGGAGAGACACTAAGATAGCCATCGAAATTCACCTATCATCTTCATCGGTAAATGGAAGATTATATCGCCGCTAGCTGTTTTTTCCCGCCGCCCTATAGAAATGAGATGATTTGCATAAATCTAAAACAGGGGTCTCGATTTCTCTAACGAGGGAAAATAGCTAGCAACCCAATTTCCAAAGCTTGGAGGTTATCTCTAACTCGAATTATATATATAGGCGGAACTAATGACGTAAACAGAATAAAATTAACATTTTTGTCTAAAGGCTAGACTTGTTTTGTTTCAGTCCATGGCAATTTCTTCGAGTAAGTACAAGAAGCTGCTTAGGCTAAACCCGCTTTTGTGAACAAAAATACAAAGTTTTGGAATCCCCCCATTCAAATCAGCTTCCACAGCTCAGCCGCACGCCTTTTCCAAAAGCCTCGTACAAAAACAAACTGATCCGAAATTGATCCGAAATTTTTCGCCAATGAGCCGACATTCGGATCGGATTCGGATCAGCTGGAAATGATGGATCCGGAAATTCGGTTCGGATCCAGATACACTGATTTTATTTGTCAAAGTTATCCGCTTCGACTTGTGATGGACCTTTCCGCTCTTCTGCCAACGATCGCCTGCGGAGGCGCCCGGGAAGAAAAAAATTTTTCGGACCCTTTCCCTTTAGGACAGACAAACAAACAAACACCATAGCACTTTAATAAGGGGAGATGGTTACAATTTGGAAATAAGATCGGTGTAGTCCGGTCGGATTCTTTCTAATCCAGTAAAGGTTTAATGGTCAGTATTGTCGAAGAAAGACACGTTCGTCTGAGGGTCGTAGGTGAGATAGCAAGCTCCATCCAGGAAACGGTGTCGGACATCAAAAACTTGTGATTTTGTGCAGCGGACAGCTGCCAGAAGGGATAAGATAACATCCATTTGGTCATCGGCTGTATAAAACCATTTACATAAGAGCGCAAGCATCTTCCGACCTTTCTATTTAAACTCCTTCAGAAATATAGGTTGCTTGACAGAGGAAAATAAGAAAATCTAGTAGAAATAGAAGGAGTTTTAATGGAATCGCCGGGGAAAGCGGATATATGGAGTCAAAGGATTAAATGATGGTCATATTTCGGACGCCGGTCTATAATTAGTCTATTCCGGTAACCCAAAACAAAGTTCCGGTAACCCAAAACAATGCATTGCACGGCTCGGATACCATGACAGGGCCTTCGACAGCTGGTACAAATCACAAATCACTTTGTTTTGACAAAACATATTTCGATGATGGTTGTGGGAAATGACTGCCATACGTTATCTATGCATTCTTATTGAAAAAACTAAAAATATACAGGAATATAGCCCAAATTTTAAGAGCAAAGAGAACGGCAACTCTGAAAATTAGAGTCAGAGAAAGAGGAAGTGTTCTGTGTCTCTGACCACGAACGCTTAAAAAGTGCAGACAGGGGACGGGAAAACTTCGAAAGCCGCGGAACTTTTGAATTAGAAAGGGATCAGAGGGAAGCCGTGGCGATCTGAAAGCTTTTATTCTCGCTATGAAACGCTGAACTGATCTTACACTCAATAGCTCAATTTTCCAGTCAAAATGGATTCAAACCCATTTCTTGCACTTTTATCTTTCACCTTTTTATAGAAAAAGTTAATTGTGTGACCGAACTTTTTTTTGAGTTGAGGAGTTGAGAGTAGGCTCATTCGAAATGATAATTTTTGCTCTCTCGAACTGCACTTTTAGAATTTTTTGAAAATGAGGCAGTGAGGAGGAAGGGAGCCTCCAAATTTCGAAAAATGTGACAACGTTTTTTGAGCTGGCGAGATGAGAGTAGTGTCATTCGATGGCGCTTGTCGCCGTCTACGCGCTGAACTGATTTTCAAGCTTTCAAAGTGTTACAGTGAGGATTCGACAGCGTTTGACCGAATTCTGATCCCTTTTTCCATAGACGACCTGATTTGGTCAAGAAGTGGTCGAAATGGCTTCGCTTTTGTTTTGTCTAAGCCTGGGATTTCGACCAAAACCAATGGAACGGGGGAAACTGTAACGCGGGGCCTTGGCCAACATAAAACGGGGCGTCGGCCGGCCGACGGCCTTCAATAAAACTAAGCTCTTCTAGTCCTCTAGGGTTAATTGCTCCTAAAGCCTATTAAATTCAATGCCCTGCTGGAAAAAGGCTTTTTAACCCAAACGTTTTCCCAAGAACTTCCTTGTTTCCTTTAATAGGCCCTTCCTCTTCCCTCCGTCATTCTATCCACGTAAAAGTCCGGGGTTTTATTAAATCCAAAAGCGGCGCCCACCCACCTGCGCTTGTCGCCCCCTTTATCACTATAATGTAAACAAAGTAATATGCCCGTTGCGGCGTGCCCTGAATACGATCAATACCCTGCTGTGTGGCGGTGTGTGCGTTTTCCATCTGTTGTCATTCTAATCTGCTCCCTTTCCTTCCTTTCACACACGTTTGTTTATTAAAATTTCCTCAAATTGGGTAGCTAACCTTACTATATCTACTACTTTTATTCTTCTACTCATTTTATGTTCAAATAGATGAAAATATCTTTAGAATGGAGGGAAAGGCGCCTACTCCTAGTGGAAAAGACAGCGTTGACTATGACGTGTCAGTTGTCGGCTCACCAGAAGTTTTTGGCGGGGAACAATCCAGCCCAGGAGAGACGAGATCCGAGTCAAATGAGCGGGCCATTGAAAAGAAAGACCAGTCACCAAAATCACAGGATGTAATTATCCTAGAAAGGGGAGAAGTCCCCCACGAAGTTGACATCCACGATCAGTTGAAGGTATACAAAAGGAATGGCACTAAAACCGTTTATAGATGTGGCAATGGGTATTTATCGATGGCATTCAGTTGCCGGCTTTGGCTCGTGGTAGTCAGCTGTTTCTGGCTGTGCATAATGTTCAACTCCGCTTATTGAGTCGCTTTCCTCCTGGACTGTCAAAAGATATTCTTAACAGGTACCGTTTGGTTTCGATATCGATGGGCAGGGCCATTTTCTCCAATTTCCCTTCAAAAACATACATTTTACTACAGTAAATCGCCGTTTTCCAGGAGCATTCGCTTCCTGGGACATTTCTCTTTTTAAAAGTTAGTTAGGCGGTTTCCTAAGGATTTTATAGCTGTTTTAACGGGCCTCCGCACATTTATTTGAATATTGCCCGGGGAAAAAGAGGCTCCATGGAACCGAATCTACCTTCATTCTTCGGAGTAACAGCGGATAAAATAAAGTTTTGTTGCCAAGGGCATCCTTTATTTACAGATATACCATGGTCTCCCATCGAATGACTCCAATGGAAGCCTGGACGTTGAATTCAATCAACGCAGTCATTAGAAAATACGAGCTAGGCTGTCAGCTATTCACGCCGGAAGATGAAGTCGTCCTCCTCCGCGATGTCGAACTGTTCTACTGGAATATCAAAGCGATTAATCTCAACCATATGGTCCAAAAATACGACGAGGAGATTAAAAAGGCTCATAATAATATTGCTCTAATGGCTGTGGCTACCTCGATTAAACAACACGTTGAGGTCGAAGTTGAGGTATTTTTGGCCTAATATCCAAGCTGAGGATGTTTTCAGGAATGTAAGACTAATATCCAACGTGTTGAAGCAGAATTCGCCGCGGGACCACCGTTCCCGGCTGTGGAGACCTCGTCGGCCTCTTCTGTACCTGGTGAACCTCGGTCCACTGAGGGGAAACTCGACATAAACGTCTTTTCCTAACTAAATCCAGGCATCTCTACTTATTGTGCAATCTAATTAATTTAACGGTACTCTGTGAGTATCAGAGCATAAATTACTCACATATTTGATCACCTCCTTCCGGTTTTTTGACAGTGTAAGCTATCGAAATGTGAATAAAGAGAACTTTGCAGTCATTCTTCTAACAAAATAACAAATGGGGCACCGATTCAGCGGCTAGGGTTCCACTTTCCCGCTAATTCGTCGTGAACAAGCCTTCCATAAGATCGAAATTATATCATAGATGACGCTCGATTTGAAAAGGAGTTACAGTACGCTGGAATTTGCCAATAGAGCGTAATGTTCTGCCGCTGACATCAGGCGAGCTCCGCCATCCCTTCTGCCGGATGATAGCATTCTTGAGGAGAAAGGCGCTTGTTCCTGTTTAAAATTCCCCCGATGGACAACCAATCATTCTACAACTGTACAGCGTTCTGAGAAGAAGAAGAGTGCTGATACCCTCGTTTATTTTCCAAGATGAAAAGCTAATCACTGTCCCCTTCTCACATGACATTGGATGAAGAGAAGAAAGATTTTATTTTCTATTTCTCTGCCACCACGGGATGGGGTCGCCAGGTGTTGACGCAGCAAGTTTTCGGCTGCGGTCCTTTTTCCCCCGTGTTGATAAAACCTAAATGTAATCTTTTTTAAGAGCATATTGCACAAATCTCACTGTTGTCTTTAATCTTCAGCATTGTTTGGCTGGCAGAAGTGGGAGAGAACAGAAGAGAGCCGATGAATATCAATCTGTAGCTTATATATGAGCGATATAATGCCTGGGAAAAGGGCTTTTTATGGCCAAAAAGCGGAACAAAGTTCATTGATTTGAACACGTGGTTTTGAAGAAAATAGACAGTTTCATAAGTGAACAGGTAGATGAAATGGGTAGATTGAGACTTTGAGCACAGGTCCGAAGCCAAATTTGTAGAAATTGCACCAATCGTCCACTTTCCTTCGCTAATCAGCCGCTTTTCCCATAATGGAACCCGATTGGCTTTTTTTTCTTAGGGAAAAGGAAGAAAATAAAATTAGGGAATAAGTTCGCACAGCCGGCTTTCGACAGAAAAGGAAAGAATCTTTCAAGGATCGTAATTCAAGAGAACTAGGAGAAGAAACTCAGTCAACAGGCTCCTATCCTTCATTAGCAGGCTTTGTTGAAGTATCTGCGTTCAAGTAGCAGCAGTCTCTTCTTAATTGAATAAAAACATGACAGTTTTCCTCTACTTTTTATTATCCAATTACTAAAAATCATACAAATTTATTTTCCATAAAAACCCCGAAGTCTCCTAGCCAGCTGGATTTTCTCTACAATTCAAAACTCCTCGCAAGCCACGACAATCTTTTCAATGATGAGAAGATTGTCGCCTTTGGACCAAAGCGGATTTTTGAAGCGCTGAAAGGCAATAATAATAAAAGCTAGAAAAGCCCTACACTGAAATTGTTGCTGCTCCACATCGTCTGGTCCTGGTCTCAACCTCGTTATTTCCTCTGAGGAACGGCGTCCGTGTTGGTGTTGGACTACTGAAATGGTACAGTTTAGACTAACAGATCTCTTTTCGGTTCATGCGGTACATAAAGTTCTCTGGCTTTAATTTAGCCTGTCGTATGGTAAACGAAACGATTCGAACCTTACAAGGCCCGCTTTACTGACTGCTCTGTCAAATTTCGAGCCTGTTCCCAAGATTCTGACTGTTCCTTCGCTTTCCTGCTTTCAAAAACAAAAGAAAAATAGGAAAAGAAATATTTCAACTCACCAAACTCGGGGCATCTGATCTTCCCGATGCTCCTACCGCTCTTCAGCTTCTCCGAGCTGCTGACATCTTTCTTCCTTCTTTTTCAAGTGAAGTAGATCTTGAAATATGCAAGATCTGAAAATTAAATATCTGCTTCTATTGTGGCATAAGGAGATGTGTTACAAGAGCTGTAGGAATGGAAATGGCATCAGTAATGGGCGATTTGGTGGGTCACGGTGCTCAAAATCGATAGATAGGCCAGTTATAGATATATTTGGGAGGGTTAATTAGAGCAAATTAAGATAAGAAGTCATAAATCAATTGAGAAAAGAATTGGATGGGAGGAATAGCTTAGACAGGCAAATAATGCCGGGTCTTCTCGGAAAAGGAGGCGAAAACGGTTTGCTTAAGCAAAATCGTTGCCTTTTCATTAACTTGGCTTCATTGATTATCTAGAAAGGTTTAATAGAGAGGAGGATTAATGCAAATTGAGCAAATTAAATGAATGAAATAGAACTTTGGGCCCAGTGTGCGATAAGAGGAGGATGTGGTCCGCCATATGATCGGTTTCGCGCGTAAAGGTTGCCCAGCGTTGGCGCCATTCCCCTCTTTTCAAATCATAATTAGAGGAAAGCGAGAGAGACTTTTGAGATAAGATACACTGGAATTAGGATATAGAAAACGCTGGATAAGAGACCGGGAAAGACTATGAAGGATGTAAGGAGACTAGGGTATCGGGGACGTTCTCTTTTTGGTCCAAGATCTTTGATTTCCAGAAGGATGGCCCTTTTCTCTGGAATGTAGCTTGTCTTAAATTAAACTGGGTTTCTGACCCGTTACTTGCAGAGGGACCCTATTATGCCAAGAGGCAAGCAGAGCCATGGACAAGATGACCTAACAAGATATGAGGAAAAAAGTTAGCGGAACCTCGAGGAATGCCAGATAAACGGACAGCTTTGCCCAAATAGGCCAGGTGAGTCAAAGGAAGGTGACCTGCTTCTCGGCTGGTGGGCATCCCTCCAGTTCCATGACTGGTTACTAGGCAGCACCACCTCTCATGGGAGAGATTTGCAGAAGAGTTCCTGTGCAGAAATGGTCATTGGTAGCATAACAAAACAACGACGGAAATCTTGGTCAAGTCGGATTCGTTGTGGAAAGCTGCTACCCTAGGTGTACCCTGAACGTCCTCGATTATGCTCTGAACGCGGCAAACTCGTTCAGGTGTGCTTGTACGCCGAGTACAGCGGAGTACGTGGTTCAAGAATGTGCCCATATGCTGTGTTATGCTGTTCTGTACGTCGCTGCTCGCGATGGAAGCCATATAAGCATGCTGCCCGAGATTGCCACCACATAGATGCATAGCTGAACGTAGGGCGTGTTGTACCCTCAGTTATGTACGCTGTTCTCACCTCCTAGAGTACACTCGGCGTTCTTGAGCTCTAGTGTACGTTGTTCTGGGCGATCTAGAGCACATTTCCTGTTCCCGGAACTCATAGGCTGGCGTTACTTGTTGTACTCTACACCTGAAAAACTTCTGTTTTCGAAATTTTTAAACAGGGAATGATAATATAGGGAGTGTCATCTTATATTGTCTGTCTGCTCAGAATTTGACGGAGAAATTTAACAAAGCGGTTAGCTTTATTATGCTTAAAAAATGAAGCGTGAATAGAGTTGTTCTCAGAGTTGCACCCCTTCGTAGCCACTCTCTCATGTTCTATTAGAAAACAGCCAAGGATTTTGAATAAAAAAACTTTATATATCTACGGCATTTGAAAGAAACAATAGCAGCGGATAGGGAAGGCAAGTGGGCATCTGCACTCTTTCCCTTCTTTCCTTGATCGGCTAGATATCGATAGCCTTGCCGGTTTTGCCCTTGGTTGAGAGCTGTGGTTGGCCTGAAAAAATACGGCGTGATGTGTTTATCTTGGATTTTTTTTTAGTTGGTTTAAAGTGGATAACCTAACGGAAGAGAACAATGGCTTTTTGGACTCGGAGCCTGTGAATCCGATGAAGAGCCTGCCTCGGCTTTTACGTATTCGTTCTAGGACCCTATTTCTAATCAGTACGGCTCTCCAGCAGTTCCTCCAAAGAAAAAAAGAAAAACGTACGGGTCGGATGGCCGGATCCCGGCGCTGTGGCTCCTGGCGATGGAGCTGGTCACAGTGGACTATCTGAGCCCCATTCTCTCTCACTGGGTTCTTCCAACTTCCCTGAAACAGTTGCTCTAGTTAGAAAGAAAGGAAAAGCCTACCTGTCAGCCTCGCTGGCATGGGAGGATTCCTTGTTAGATGTTGACGGAGCATGTTCTTCGAAGAATGCCTGGGGTCCAGGACCCTGGACCCGACCTTGGACCTGCGACCCTGAAGGTCTAAAACCTTGAGGTCTAAAATCTGCAGGTTTTAGACCCGGAGTTTTCGATCTGGACCCTATTCCTTGAAGCAAACCTTTATGGCTTTTCAGGGCTGTAGCCCATTTAATAGCATTCAAAGGATAAACTTTAAAAATTGCTCATACCTGTGAGGAATATCCGACGGACTTCCAGTCATTCGAGCTGCTCTTCTCTCCTGGCGACGATGATCCGTCTCCGATTTTACTATCCCGATTATTATGTTTACCTAAACTTAATTTAACGTTGATAACATAACAATTTGTAAAGAAAGATGTGGATTACTCCAATATAGACAAAATGAACAAATTTAAAATAAAAATATTTTTATTATAATAGCAGATCTTCTGACTAGCCTTTGCGTCTCTTCTTCCTGTGCCTATTCCATTCCCTTCCGGCTCGTCTGGCGCTTCCTCCCTTTCCTCTTCGGCCCCTATTACATTTTCGGCTTCTTAGTCCTCATCTAATGCCACGTGCCTAAAAAACTGGATGAAACTAGGAAATAGATAAAGAACCTACAGCTTGCGTTTGTCGTATTCCCTCATCTGAGGGGCACTCCTGTTACTCGGAGGATTGAACTAGTATCCTGCAAAGAGATGTTCTTGTTAAGATACTTAAAATGTAGAACTCACTCCAACTGGATTAATATAGTAAAAATCTTCTATCCCAAATCGCAACTGGAGAACTCCTCCTTTTCTTCCTACATGACGAGACAACGATTAAGATGTCGTCCCTGTAGAGGTCGACGACCTTCCAGCCGGCTCCTAATCATGGATGATATCCAAGGAATCTCTGAAACAAATAGGTTATGAAAATTTAATTTGTCTAAAATCTACCTTATTTCTAAGGGCATCGGCGTCTCTCTAGGCCATTAGTCTTCTTCCTCCTCTCAAACTAGACAGAACGAGACTTGATATATGCAAGATCTGAAAATAGTTGAAGTTTCGATAGTTACAAAGTAAGTAAAAGCAAAAAAATAAGATTTTAGGATGAGAAAGAGTGAGAAATTCAAGACAAGCGTCATCTTCTGTCTGATATTACGTATCGCTTCTGTGCTACCGCAGTCCATAAAAGCGTTTTACGTTTCCCAATGAGCTATGTAGGGAGAAGAAGAAAAGAGGTAACGGGCAATGGCTCGTTAATTCTGTCGAGACGGCCAAATGGGGTGAGACCAAATTAAGCCCAGTGTGAGGATTGTAATGTGGAATGTACATATGGAGAATGGAACCTAAGCGGGCCGGTTGGCTTTTGCAGCTTCTGGAGGACTCGAAGAGAAGGAACATTCATATCGACAGAAGTGACCGGAAAAACAAGACCCCTTGCATTCCCACCCGATCATAGTAAAACTAGTACAATTGGTTTATTTTATCCAGAAGGAAAACACAGTTCCAGATGGCGATCTTCTACTATTTGCGCAACTTCTGACGTTCACATAGGCGTTCAAGTTCTAGATCCCAAGTAGAACAATTCCGCTGATGGGACTGGGCTGAAATATGAAAGTAAACCTATTTTCACTGGAAAGGAGGACTCACCGCCGAGTTTTCCGGAGTAATAATTTGTGCCGGAGACTTGGGTTCGGTTCTTCTTCTCCTCCGGCGCAGACTTCTCCCATGTTGCCATCTTGTGTCAAATCAATGACCAGAATCATCTTTTCTACCTTATTGAACAGGCGCTGAAGACGGAAACCGTCAGATATCGAAGGAACATCGAGCACAGCAATTTAAGTTATGCTGTAGATTAGCTGCAGCCTGAAATTTACTAATTTCTTTAGTCAATTGTAAAACAGCAAAATTAATTTGAAAAGCGTACTTTGAATACTCGTCATTGGGTATCTCCTGTCGGCCTGTAGATGCCACCAACAATCCATTTGTTCGTCTTACATTTATTTTTACTATTGACGTTTTTTTGGTATGGAAGAAAGATCTTGTATGCAAGACCCTGAAAAAGATATTTGTTAGAGTTTTCCTGAATTTCAGAAACAGCTCTTCAAGGAAAAGAGTGGTTAAGATGCCAAGCATGAGGTGGATAAATCTGACTTTTTGAAGACTGTTGACGGGCATAAGCGGGCTTAATTATTTTAATTATGAAGCTGGTAAGAAGCCAAAAGAGGCTGAAAAAAAAACTAAAATGAACTATTGGTGGAAAATAAAACGGCTATGAGTAATTCGGCTGGCTGCAGCTGCATGTACAGCCGCAAATGGGGTACAATTGCGACTAAACAACGGGCACAGAACACGAAAAAAGGAAAAAAACCGAGTAGAATGATTGTCCGGGTTCAAATCGACAAGCAGGACTGTTAAAAGGGAGACTTTCTAAGCATTCGCAAATATTCTGTCAGTCAGCTCCTTTTGCACTTTAAAATCCCACAAGAAGTGCAGAACAGGAGTTTGTTTTCCTCAGGACGCGGCTGTGAAGGTGCTCGAGGTCATAAAATAGCCAGTAGCCGTTTTTCGGCGAACATCTGTCACTTTGTTTAAGTCGAGCAGGCCCAACTGCTGCGTTTTTTAGACACACAGTAGGCGTTTACACTGCCCGCTAGGTGGTCAAAAAAGTGGAAGTGCCCGAGGAGAAAGTTAGCCGAGCCTTCGCGAAAATCAAGCAGGCAACGTTCATCCAGAGCGGTACACGTTCTGCCGTCCCCACCCCTTCGATTCAATGGTACAAACAATGTATTTACAATAATACTTGACAACTACGACCTAGCAATCTCCTTCAACCGGCCATCTCCTTCTAAATTCTGATCTCGTGTGAGGGGGGTTCATAAGTGAGGGGTCTCCTGTGGCGGGGAACATATTGTTCTTCTTGCGGAGCAAAGGATCGCTTTTCCTTCTTGGCCGGGTCGGCAGGGGCTGTTGGAACCGTAGGAGCCGAAGGAACATTGACATCGAGACCAGGGGGGACAGGGGACCCGAGGGGGACTGATGCCCGCTTTACTCTAGCCACAACCGGTTGATTCTCACCAGGCCTATAAAATTTATGATAGGGGAAATAGTCTAAAAAGCGAAAAAGAAACTTACGGAGGGGAAGGATCTGCTGGGAATAGAATCTCGACGAGAGCTTTCTCCTGGAAAAATAAACGGATTAAATTAAAGATTGACTTGAAACGTACCGTTCCGTTAGCCGGCCTCTCCTGGATGACTGACTCTAAAATTTCAATATTTGAATCAGAGAACATTGGAAAAAGCTCACTGTAGAAGATTAGCCACATCAGAAGAAAGCCCAACCCCATTGTTTCTTGGTGGAAGAAGTGCCCGAAAGGTGAGGCCAGGGTCTTTTTAAAGCAGTAACTGGCGGGGTGGTCCACCCGGCTGTTCTCCGAAAGCAGGGGTAAAAAAGATGGCATCTGGTCAGGAGACAGCTGCTTGAAGCTGAGGGCAATAGCATCCGCAAAGATCTCGGCATTGGGAAACAATAACTGAGAGATTATATAAGAATTATAAAGTTGCTTGCACAGGAATGACGGACCGAGTCTACAGGTTCCCTCGGGGAGAAATATTTACAACTATCTGCAAAGCGAGATTGAAAGCAACTTGGATGAGAATCCCCACTTCATCTGCGGCTAATTTCTCTCTGGAAATGGAGATCAAGAACGTTTAACTGGCCGCCAATAATCAAAAGTATCCCTATTCTCATTTCCTTTCTTTATTTCTATTCAAAGTCCCTCTACTGACACGTGTACAAGTCTCTGCCTAGACTCCTTTTTTCGTCATTTCCCACAAGATAAAGCCATAATCCCGCCCATTTTCTCGCTCTTTATAAGCCCCAGATCTGGCTTTTTCGACACTTTCCATGTCGACCCCCCGTCCCCCCTTCGAAATGCCCACGAGCCCTTCTATTGGTTGCCCCAGTAAGTTTAAAAAAATAAGTCTAGAACAAATCCATTTAGTCGGGCCCGACGGCGATGGCCCCGGAAAGGACGACTAGCCCCCCTCTCTCAGTACTCCACCACCAATTAAATAAAGTAATAAAGGAGTAACTAAATTGTTTTTTGTTCCAATATGAGGGGAGGGGGCATGTTGAGAACTCACCGCTGGCTGCTCTGGTAGACTGTAGACTGGCTCTTCTTGAATAAGAGCTTTTCATGTCGGCTTTGGAGAATGTCTCCCGTCGTTTGACACGTGGAACGAATATCGATGCAGACGGGACGGTCACAGACATCCTGAAATCATCTTGTATTTGTTCTGCCCTCCTGACTTACATGGAAACAGTGGAGGCCTGGTGATAAGTCTCCTTGTTGATGGTCGTCAACGGGAAGCAGGAGTTCCTCCTCATGGTGCCGCTCCTGAGGGAAGGCGATTCCTCTAAACGAGACGAGAGTTGACCCATTCTTAGATTAGAACAGAGGAGGAACGTGTGAACAAACACGCGTCTCCCCCCTTCCCCATATTGTGGAATTGTGAGAGGGGGTAGAAAAACGACGACAATCTGGAAAAGACGATTACCATCCCTTTCTGAGGGGGGAATTACCCTCATCTTCCGTCTTCACATCTAAACAAAGCCTCCTCCTAAAGCCACGTGTACACGTCTCTGCCCGGACTCCCTTTTTTCGTCGTTTCCCACAAGAAAAGCCATGATCTCGTCCATCTTCTCGTTCTTTATAAGCCCCAGATCGACACTCTGTTGCGCTTCATAATTATGAATTTCTTCTATATCTCCGACCCCAATGATCCAGATAAGATTTAGGAAACTTTAAAACAGACAGTTTTTAGGCCCGCCCGTAACCAATGGGGGAGGCCCCGACGGCGATAAGTAGGGCCCGGGGGTTCAACCGCCAGATCCACTGAAGGAACACTGAAGCCCTCTTATTAAATAAATTCTGGGCCCGATTACATTCTTATTCCATAGAGAAACTCTCAACAAAAAGAGTTGTTTGGGTTCAAATTTAGTATTCCATTGACAAGTCTCCTTGCTTCCACGTTTCTTTTCATTTGAGAGTCTTCGCCAGCTGAGCTTGTCAGCATCAACAGAACATTACGGAACTTAGAACGGTTGTCGCTTCCGCGCTCCATGGCAAGAGGGCAGCCCGCGGCCGGGTTGAGTCAGTTGGGTCCACAGCAAATAAGATACCGGCATACATCTCTCTCCACACCAGGTATACATCCTGGTGGATTTCTTCTCTTCTGAATTCGTATTCCTTCATCTACTGGTTCGTCAACGGAAAGGGCAGGCTCAACTGTAAATTCTCTTTTTCTTGATAGTTTCCAATGAATCAGAACTTTCAAAGCTTCGCCTCGAACTTAAATCACTTGCTTCTTTTAACCACTTTGATACTCCTAGACTCACCAGAGAGCTCTAAACAAGATGAATGTGACGGCTTTTTAAAAAGCGGACTTCTCCCCCTCCAAATGGATTTCACTTAAAGAAATGCGATCTTTCAGTGGAATACCTGGCAGGGACCTGGAAGAGCCAGGCTCTCTAGCCAGGCTCCGTGAGGTGGATGTCTCCAGGTGTCCCCAATATCGTAGAAAATATAAAAGCTGTAGGCTGCTTTGTTTTGTGGTGTAAATAAATATTTTACTGTGATATTGAATGTTCTTCCGAGGATCAAGAGGACCCCAAGCAGTAGACAGTAGTACTCCTCGAAAACCACATGCACTGCTCGGACTTAATCCCAGGGTCTTTCGTTAGGCCATAACTCTAGCAAACAATATTATTAGATCATCTAATGCCCCCTTTGTTCCAGTTGCCAAATCTTCATAATTGCTCTGACCTAAAGAGGTGATAAACGTAATATAAGGGGCACCCTCCATTCCGTGAGGCTGTCTTGCTTCACTCGGAAAATGCAGGTTCTCCTCTTATTCGCCCTGTTTGCTGTGGGATATTCAAGCGTTATAGGTGATTTTTTGCTATTTTTGCCTCTCACCGCCCTTGCCGTTTTCTTGATGGTCACTTGAACGATATGCTATGATGCTATTGTATCTTTTAGGACTTGGCGGAGAAGACCGAAATCTAACTCAACTTTACCAAAAAGCCATTATGAAGTTGATGGACTACAATCTAACCAAGAGGGACCTGGAAGAGCTCTACGGCAACAAAGCCAGCGCCGGTTTGGTCATGTCGTTTGGCCAAGAGCTTGTGATGGAGGCAATATTTCAAACGACGTTCAACGAGATCCGCCGCCATTTCCATTTTAAACCCCAAAAAATGTATTTCAACCAGGCAGCTACCAAGGAGGCGCTGGAGGACCCCAACGCCGATGTTGATTGCAAAACTTTGGACTTTTTCCAAAGGAGCATGAATGCCCTTAAGCAGACATTGCCGTCTCATAAATACGATAAGTTCACTCCTGAAGACATCGACACGGCCGAGCGATTCCTTACTGAGAAGTTTCCCGAAATTCATCAGATATTCGCGATGAGAGCCTATCAGTTCAAGGATACAACTCTAACAGAGGAAAATCTTAAACAGGCGATGAATGACTTTTATTCAACTGGGTTCACTCTATTCTCGGTGATTCCGGTGTACCGATACATAGAGACGGCAAGCCTAGATAACAGGAACGAGGAGCCCGTCCACTTTAGCTACTGCTAATTTCTTTCTTATGCTTACCCATGTTGTACGGCCTTTTCCATTGGATTCAGATAATCCTCCAATCTAAAATGTTACCCTTTCTGTAATAAAATATGTCCTTCTAAAGCTTTTTGTTTCATAATTTGACACTTTGGTACGCTAGCCAATGAAGATACTCGGATTTAGGAGGGTCTTCCTTATTGCCCGCATTCCTTCCTTTCAAATGTTTCGATTTTCCATCAGACAGTTCTTAATTTTATTGTTAGTGAAAGAGATTAAACGTAAGAAATCGTTTAGGTATCTAGAATAATCCCATCCAACTTCTCTCCGCTTCTCTCAACCTTGTGGAAGTATACGCGCCCCGTCTAAATTTTTCCGGCGAAATCCACATCTGCTCAACAAAAATCCTAATACTAACCTTATTTCCAATGATTTCTGGACCATTTGTAATTTATAATTTACTAAAAGCCTTGATACATTTTGATAGCGAATTTTTATCCTCAAAAAAGTTATAGGTAGACTGCTCCAGGCGTATTAATTCAGATTTAATGGCTTAGCTTGTTCAAATTGTTGCTTATTTTCACTAAAAAGATCAATTAGCCCCGTCTAATTGTAGAGTCTTCTCAATTGTATCGAAAATAATTTCCAAAGTCAATTTTAACCTGCAATAATACGCGATTTTAAGGGTAGAATTCAGTTTCCGCATCGATTTTTGCCCAAACAGGCAGGAAACTGGTCTTTCATCGATTCGAACAAAACAATATAGCTTTTTAGTCACCCAGGTACTGTAGCTTTTGATAAATTATAAACTTAGCTCAAAGTATGGTTCAACTTGATAATATTGATCCCAAAGCGGGGTACGCTCCATCCCGCTTCTTTATGGCCCACAATGCTTACTTTTTATTGATTTATTGCTCCTTTACTTTAATTTTTCATCTGCCTTTGATAAAGTCCTTTCAGAAACAGAAATCAAAATGCAGAAGGACTCTTTATCAGAGTTGCCCAAGCTGGATCTAACCCTCCGAGAGTGCTGTGATTTAACCAAAGTGTTCCTCCCAAAGCCCAGAGAAGGAGTACATCGATATGAGAGGAAAGTAGTCGTCGTGGACGGGGCTAACACCCTCAGAGTGACCAGTCAAAATGAGAAGTGAGTATTTCCTCCTTATTTTTATTATTAAACCTTTTCAGTGAACCCAGCGCCTTGGGACTGCTTGCCTTGATCCGCATGATGATTAAATACGATTTTGACGTGGAAGTGTACCTCCAGGAGGTCTATTGGAAGAAGAATATCCGCTTCGGAGTGGATTCCCTTCACGTAAGACTGCAATTAATACTCCGAATAAGATTTTTCAGGTTCTACTCAACGA
Organism: Oscheius dolichura; assembly: GCA_932521035.1. NCBI lineage: Eukaryota > Metazoa > Nematoda > Chromadorea > Rhabditida > Rhabditidae > Oscheius > Oscheius dolichura. The sequence goes on along the minus strand of OW051497.1, from coordinate 896,244 downwards.
GAAGATCGCTTTCCCCGTCCCGGCCGATGAGTACGACGACGACTACTATTTCAAAGTAGCTCAGAGGCTGGGAGGGATTGTGTTGAGCAATGATTATTTCAGGTAGGTATTTGTTTCCTATTCTTTTTACACGAATCCATTATTTAGAGAGGAGCAAGCCAGGAGGGGACATGATGAAGTCTACATCAAAAGTTATTCGACTCCGTTCACTGCTGTGAGTTTCTTTTCATCTTAAAGGAAACCCTAGGGACCTCGGCTTGCGGCACAAAGTTTTCGTGGCGACTGTTCCCGGGCTTTCTCAAAGTCCGCGAAAATCTACAGTACGCACACTAGGTCCTTTTGGGGGTTCCTTTAAACAATTTTGCTTTAAAACGTTCAGCGGAAATTCTATAAAAAAAAATAAGGCCCTCCTTCCTTTACGTAGATTGGAAGACCGTTTTGTTGATTTTCATTGGAGATACCCCAAACTGTATTCACATACTGGCATAACGAAATTATCCAAAAATACCCATTTTTGCCTTCTTAAATGTTCTTTCCGGGACAGTTAAAATCGTTGAAGATAAATAGTGCAGTAATGGTTGCTTTTTCAAAATCATTTTCAGGTCACAGCGCCAAAAGAGGAACAATTCCGGACGACGTCAGATGGACACTTTATTGCTCGTCACCATTACATATTTACGCCTCTTGACGGTTTGTCCTTTTTTCTTCTTGTAAAATATTGTCATTTAGGACAATTCTTCACCCACCACGAGGATGGTATCCTCTACGCCATGAGCAAGGACCGCAACGAGCGGAGAGAGAAGATTTGGCCCCAGTATAAAGAGGAAACCCTTCGAATTTTAGACAGGGAGATCTTAAAAGTCATGTGAGTATTATCTAAAAGTATTTCTTATTTTTTTATTTTTTCCAGTGAAGAAGAAAGGATCAACTCGATAAGAAACATGAAAGACTGTATGAGTATGGCCTACCATTTGAAAGACGACGGAGTCAGCTGGAGCGGATCGGAAGATGACCCACTGGAGATCGAATTTGAAGCAGTCTCTGCAGATGAACGACAGAGAAGGGAGACGACGGCTGACTGGTTCTTCGAGACGGTGGAAAAGCACAATAAACGTCGGAAGATCAGATGGCAGGAAGATGACAGCGATAGCGAGGAGGAGTACACGGAGAGTGGGTTGAGGATTCGGAGGGAGAAAAAGAAACCCTATGTGCCTTATCAGCTCTGTCGGATTAGGGATACAAGCGCTATGGAATCCTGGAGGAGGAGACACGCCGAATTACTTAAATTGAAGAATGAAGAGAAGGAAGGCAGCTCAAATTCGCCGTAAACATCAAGCGTAGTGTTGTCATGTTCATCTGATCTCATGTTTACTTACTTTATGCTTATTTTCTACTGACGTAATATCGAACTGTTTACTTCTACAGTTCCTCGACACCCATCTGATCATTTTTATTTAAAAAAAAACTCGAGATAAATGGTTTATTCCAAAGATAATAATGAACACAGCTAGCCACATAGCGATGTAGGCGAAAACATGGCTGGAAAGGGTGCACTGAAACGAATCGTTTAGCATTTCGGATACAGAATGACTCACAGGCGCTGCTAGGAGTACAAGAAATTGAAGAGACATATCATTGGGCTTCGAAAAATAAAAAAAATAAAAAAATCTGATCGGAAGTATGTTAGCGGCAATACTTATTGCCCGCCCTAATATAACATGTAAAAATCAAAAACGTTAGATTAGATCTATAAAGGATAAAAGTAGTGTCAGAAGATGCGTCTCGATGAGACGAATTCACGCAGCTAAATTTCAAATCAAACGGTGATGATCACGTTGAGATATAACTTATGTTCAAAGCTTTCTTGTATCAGTTACATGCAACATATCATAAAGATAGACGCAAGTAATGTAAGGTGATCAAAACGTGTCCAAAATGTCTGTTTTTGGTATCAATCTGTTTATTTTCGTGAGACCAATTCAGTCATGTAGATTTCAACTAAAATGCGGTTGATATTTCAAAGCTATTGCCATTCAAAAGTTGATTGGTTCAGCAGTATATATACATAAACCTGATGTCGTGAAAATATCCGAAAAACTTGCCGAGTTATGTAAATTTAGGTAATTGTGGGTATACAAACGGGAAATTCTTGTGCATAGAAGTTCATATTCTTCATATAACCGCTCATAACCGGAAATTGTAAGCCTCTCATTTAGTATGGGCCACATCTGGCTGGATAGAACATGAAAAAGCGCCGAGGCAAAGGTGTGTTGCTTTCTGTCTTCGTATTATCCGAGTTTCGGCAATAACTTTCTTGTCCTGGTCAGATATTCGAATATCGCCTCTTCGTCCAAACATCCAAAATCATACGACTGGGTTGAACACATAGTTATCCTCCCTAGCTCACTTATTCCATCATGTCCATGTATAATTGTGTAAGACTTGGAGAGTGATAATAATTTACTTTTTTAGGGCAATCATGGCAGAAAGTGGTTATAGATAGCCAAAGACCGATTCGTTTTCTCACTAGAAGTGCATTGTATCAGGAGAAACATGGTTTCCCATCCCTGGCCACGTCCTTCTTATAATTTGTAAGTAAAAGATCGCGAACTTCTACTTTCCATATTCCAGACTTTACCCCTACGCCGTGCTCACTGAATGCTGTACCGCTGAGATTCCTGTGCTCATAACTCAATTTTGTAGATTGGTATTGCATGAGAACATCCCGACATCGTATCCCCTTCATTGCTTGTAGTGTTCTCTCTGCCCACACATTTCCTAACTTTTTAAATGTGGAGGAAATCTCAAAACGAGCGGATGGCCGGCTAAACTTCTGACAAAATTTATTTAAAACAAAAAATGTACGACTTTTTATCAAAAGCATCAAATTGCACTCGCTACACAAAGTGAATCTACAGTATCGAGACTGACTAACCCTATTGTTTTGAAATATTACACTGGGAGAAGGCTGTGGGTTTCTTCATCGTAAGGCTACCTTTGGTACACAAAATTAAGCCAATAAATTAGTAGAGAAGGGGAGCAGCACCGCGACTGATACGAAAGGGGGGTGGGGGAGATCATAGTCCGGCCGCTGGATTCTGCTGAGCTTCTTGATTTTCCAGCTCTTGCTTCCGGGCAGCGGCTGCGAAGGAGAAGACGCAAAGAACTGCGTAACAGATCTGATCCGACTGAAAATGACTAATTATATTCGGGATTACGGTAGACGGAAGTAGTAGCAGGGATAGAAGCACGTTATTTGATATCTCTGGCTGAGTATCACACACTTTTCGAAAAATATAAATCACAGAGCCAAAAGACAGCCAAAAATATCAAACATAGACTAAAGGAAACAATAGAAGAGGATACTCAACCACAAATCTCATGCATTAACAACAGTTATACGCTTGTATCCTCATCAGCTCGTCGTGAATTCATGTAGGCTATGGAAAATATTCGGTGCAGTGAAAAAGCAATCTCCGTAGCCTGAATAAATTGGCTGATGAAGAGATACACAACAGATTTACGACGGACCAACATTTAGGCAATTGGGAAAAAGGGACAAACCATTTGGGAGTAGTAGCGACGTTGGATGAGTTCGCCCTTCTTTCGGTCTGAAACAGCTGGTTCATTTTTCATTTTATAAAAAAGTTGGCCCACTATTTATCATCCTCGCTTCAGGACCCTAGGAGTCCTTAGAAGACTTCAAATTTTAATCCGAAGGGGCGTTATGATTCCACTTTCTCTTGTGGTCAAAGTGGTACAAGAATTCGTAATAAATTCGATTCGTCAGCTTCAATTCAGAATTTCTAGCCAGGTATAATGAAAGGAATACGTTTTTTCACGCTCTAGCCTTTCAAATGGACCGTGACAATGAAACATCAGCGACAAAATGGCTCCTTCCAGCGGCTGCCCTCCTACTGTTCTTGACCGTCAACGGACAACGACTAACCCCAAGGGAGGACTTTCAAGCCCGACAATTGAGTGGGAAACATCGTAAGTTATTCTATTTCTCGATTAAGGGTTGGAGCTTTTAATCACTTTCTTTTTAGAGGAACCGCTCAAAAACCTCACTACTCTCCATATCTACGGCTACGGACGTAAGTTTAACAATAATGAAAAGTCTCTCAAGATTTCGCTATGCTTTTAATGGCACGGATGAGTTACTGCGCACATTTAACTTTACAGCTTATCTAGTGAACAACAGCTACGATCTTATGAGATTTTATGACCCAGAAAGGACCTCTTGCATGGTAGGGGCTGTTGCTATCAATAATTTGCAAGAATCCAGGAAGACAGCGGCGGCGGAGTGGTAGAATTCGGCCCCAAAGGTATTCCAACCATCCAGGCTGTTGTAACCTCCGGAGATCTCCAATGCGATCCAAAAAGTAATACGCTCCTATTCTATTGATCTGTTTTTAGAATTTGTTCAGGTCAACACAATGGTTCACCCCTACATTGACCTGTCCCATAACGGGGAGATGCAAGTCTAGATAGTATCGAGCCTACGTTGACCGGAATATTGATGCCATTCGATCGAAATTTGTGGAAAATTTCCCCTCATTTGACACCAATGGTTAGAACGTAAAGTATTTGTGTTAATACTGTTTTAAAGAAAAAAGAATATTGAATCGCTTACCGTACTCCTCCAAGAGGAAGACATTCCCTCCAAATGTGTTGCACTTCTTGATGTTTGCCAAGTCGATGAATTGCTAGAAATTTGATGCTATGCTCCCCTTCCTGTTATTCTACCTGGCTATTTTGGAAAATGACCTGCACTCCATCACAGCGAACTTGTAGCAGTCCTCCTTGGTTCGACTCCACATCATGGACAGGGAATTCCCCGCCAAGGGCCCTTCCCTGGATGTCGACCTTTCCTCTAGCCGCTGCCCGCTCCATCGCTTGTTTCAAACACATGTACAACTCCCGGCACTAGAATACTGTATGGGAATTGTAAACTGGTATTACCCTCTTTAGGTAGAACTGCTGCATGAAGACCTTATCGTCCTGCCTCCTCCAAATACAAAGAACCCTCGTTTTTGGAGAATAAGTCATGTTTACAAGCCGCTCGTACCACCACCGCTCAGTCACTGCTCCAGTAACCGCTCGAAGGACGACTGCATCATCACAGACCTTTAACATTCCCATAAAATCAAATATAGGATTAGTGTACCTCCATGAACATCATTGTTCCCTCATTACTGGCTCCTGTGTAAACAGTGAATGACTGTTTTTGCACCAGCCGACTGCCCAGCGGTTTCAATGGAATCGAATTACCCTGAGTCTGAGGAAGCTCATCAAGGAGCTTGTTAATTTCTTTGGAACAAACTAGGCCAATGTGAGCCTTCCCAAGGAGGCGTCTAATCTTCTGAACAGGGAAATGATGTGCTGTGTCTGATTAACCCACTTGTTGAATGGCTTTTTGCCCCGTGCCACACATGATCATGTAAGCTGTCAGGTTGTGCAGCAAAGTGGATAGAAGGCGATCCTCTTCCAGCTCCAGGCGCTTCCTCTCTGACTCATTTAGAGCAGCGTATCGGTCGATCAACTCTCCCGGTTCCTGGTCCATTCCAACAATTTCCCTCTCCTGTGCAACCACGTCAACGAAAGCATTCTCCCAGAAGACCACATTCTGCCAGAGCATCGTTCCAGGAGACACTGAAATGTCACTTTTTCTAAATTAGATGTGGATAACCCACATAAATCCTGGAATATGTAATGCCTCGTCGGCTCCGCGGGGGTAGGTGGCACTTTCTGGGGGCCATTCGGAGTAGCAATGGGTAATGTGGTCGGGTGCTGGATGGCCGGCTTCGGTGGAGGAGACGGCTCCTGTTTGATCGACGGGGTCGGAGTGCTCTTGTTACTTGAATCCATTGAAGCGTTCGACATCTTCTCCTCAATCTCCTGGACGGAATCCTGCTTCGGCGGTCGTGGTGGAATAGGCGGTGGTCTCCTTGCCCCAGCAGTCGGTAAAGGTGGCGGTGGAGCAGTTGGAGGAGGTCCAACAGGTGGTTTAGGAGGAGGAGCAGTCGATGGCGGCCCCTTGAGAGATCCATTAGGAGAGGAAGAGGTAACTGAAGAGCTTTTTTGAGGCTTGGGTGGGGGAGGACGAGGTGACACAGGCGGAGGCACGGAAGAAGGCACAACATCGGAAGCGGGAGCTGGCTGTCTATAAGGAACCGATTAGAAGGATGACAGGAAGGAAAGAATTACATGTTTCCGTTAGCCAGATCCGATTTCTGTCCAACGGGGAGGGTAGGAGTACGAGTATCAACGGAAGAAGTAGGTAATTTAGCAGTATTAATTTCTTTCAGATTTGTAGAAGACTGTGAAGGGGTAACAATCTGAACAGGAAGTTATTACAGCCGCCAGAGGTCTCGACACGATTTCGCCCCAGTGTTAAAGGTGATCAGCTCAGGACCTTACCGGTAAATTCTTCAAATAACTTACTGTGCTTGGAGCACTACTTGAAGGGGAAGAGACCAGATTGATATCCTTGCACCAGTAGTGAGTATGAGCTATTTCTAAGACGTGGAACGTGCTTGCCAGACCATTGCAGCCAGGGGTGTTGAAATTGGCCTCGATTCCTGCTATACACGCTTGCAGGACTTTCACATAGCCTTTAAACTGATTCCTTGTCAGCTGCTAAAAAGGGAATTTCCGTTTTTTACAGGTCTGTTCTCACAATGTCCTTGACAAATTCGTCCTCGGATAGCTTATTTTCCAGGCCGAGATTCAGCTTTGAACAGACAAATTCACGTAGGCTTTCATCTTCCATGAGACGTTTTAGCTTTGGATATGTGAAAACACCGACACCCTGACCAGAGAGCACCTGATCACAGATTTCACGTACGACTTGTTGATTTTTACTAAACAAAGGGCTTAATTTTCAAGGATAAGAGTAATACCTCTGCTGATTAGCCGTTTGTGTACTGCTCTGCGGTGTTGTTTTAGACTTAACCAGGTGTTGAGATTGTTCCATCCGGTTAGCAGCTGCCTGTGCCAGGGGTTTCATTGTCTTGTCCTTTAGAGCTTGCGCTTTTGGTGCAGTCTTACTTATCACCTAATGAAGTTCCTGGTTATGCCGCCCGGCTAGTTACATTACCTGATTGAATATATCCGAACTCTTCTCTGCATATCCGTTAATTGCACTCATAAAGTTCTGGCCGAGTACTTTTTCACCGGAATCCGTCATGAAACCCTGAGGAAGGAACAATCCTTTCATTATTAAAAGACTTACTCGTATCCTCATTCCACGGAATGGAGCCGCCTTCGCATAGGATGATGGAGACGCTGATGACGTGGGAGTGCTTGGAGCAGGTTGGGCTGTTGCAACGGCTTGGGGAGCCTGGTCCGAGCCGACTGTTCTCTTCCTTTGAGAGACGGGAGTAGACTCGTAGTCCTCATCATGGTCAAAAGAGAAAGAACCCTGAAAATGAAACGATTAGGAAAAGTCTGCAAAAGGAAATGTATCCCCCGGCAAAAAATGTGAACCTACATAGTACCACCGATCATAGACTGTTCGCTTTAAACTTAGAGAAGTAGGACGTTTCATAGCCATCGATAGAAATGGGAAAGGAGAGCGGCAGCACCTGATCCCGCCCCTCGGATGTCACGCCTCGAGAAGTACCCGAAATCGCGGAGGAGGCGTGGATTAATAAACAGGGGGAATAACAGCCATATCAGGAGGGAGAGATAGATACAAACAGTAGCCCTTTCTCAAAGAATCTCACCTTTGAATTCGACTTTAATGCCAGATTCTCGGCTAATCGGGCGAAATCCGCTTCACTGTCAACAGCTGACGTCGACATCGAGGAGCCTGGGCTTGATCTATAAAGAAAAAGAGGGGATTATCATAATGTTGAGGGATTTGTGATACCTCCCGCTGCTTATGGAACTCTCCATCGAGGCTACTGTATCACTATGGGGAAGTTCCAATCGAAGGGGTTCCTTGTAGACGTCATTCACGTGAGCCAATGGCTTGGTAATTTGTTCTGGATGGGGAGGGTGATCTCTCATTTAGGATATGAATATACCGTCAATTGGGCTGTCGAACACCAGGTCGTCGATGCTGCTGGAACTGTCCATCGACCGGGAGCCATCGTCGCTATCAGAGTCTGCTTGTGTCCTTCCCTCTCTTTGATATTCATAGAAGGCAAGGTGAAGTGTCGAATTATTAGGATAGACCTTAATTTCATCTTCTAATAATATACAGTACACCTTACAGTAAAGTGTACAGGCATCAGCGTGTCGCTGAACCACTTGGCCTTGTCTCCAACCTGCTCCGGAGCTTCTATCCCCGCCTGTACCCGGACATAGGTTTCATTCTTCGGTGACAAGCAACATTCTGCAAAGTATTCCACTGCTTGACTTCTGAAACTTATTGCTTAACATTTTAATAATTGTCTTTCTGCAACATTTGATTAATTCCCGTAATGAATTCCCCCAGTTCAATCAGACTTCACTCCCACAACCCCGAACATTCTAGACGTTCCCTGTCGGAAATTATGAAGATTAAATGTGTGTGCCCCGGAATAAATTAGACTGGAAAAGGGCACTAGATCTCGGGAACAGGGAAGTATTAGGAAGGGGAGAATTCACCTGCATAGGTCACTTATAAATTGAGTACAGTTCGGTCGGCTGCGGAGGAAAGATTCCGATTGGAGGGCGACGACAGGCCGGGGATACAGTCTCAACGTCCTTGAATGCTCAGAAAAGTCTCCAAACACATTGGGAGAATTGAAGAATTTGATCTGAAAGGCTTTTTAAAGCGGTTATTAACTCTTTCTGACCATAGCAACCCTACAGGCTACGTCGACAGCATCTGGGTCCAGGGCAATGCTCGCCTCAATGCTCCCTCTCCGGTTGTCACTATATTCCGCTCTCATCTGAGTCAACGCTGCTTGGAGATTAATCTATAAATACAGCGAATATTTATAGCAGTTCGGGATTAGTTTTCTGACCTTGAGTGTGCTAAATTCGGGCTCCGGCATATCGGGAATAAAGAGATCATCAGGCACACTGAGTTGACAGGCATCCAAGTCAACAACGATGACGTCGTTCGGAACGTCTTTAATCCTCTTGTGAGTGAAGAATGAAGCCGGGACTCCGATGATGAACGGTGTCGGGGCCAGGAGCAACTAAACCGTCTTTTTCTAAAAATTAAAGGACTATTCCTACCTGTTCAGCAGATTGCATGTAAGCAGGAAGCAGTGGGATGACAGGGAACATGTATTCCAACGGGTAGAGGAGGTGCACGATGGAGAGGACGCACATACTCACTGCGTTGTAGTTTCTCGACTGGATAACCACCTGCAGTAATGGAATAAACCTTTAAAAATGGAATTACTACCTTGAATTCCAGCATAACTGCTACCAGGACCTTCAGTGCTAATTCTAGTCCCAATAATTCAAAAGGCAGATGGAGCGGGAAGTCGACAAGCGAAAATCTCGTATGGTCAGGCAAGGCAAATTCCAACATTGACATGATCTCAGCCGGCATAACCTGTAATTTTTGAATTTTCTATCATTCTCCTAGTTTAGATCCCGTCTATTAATAATTCTAGTAGGAAAATATTTGCTCGTATCTGCTGCTCCCCCTTTTTCTATCGTATAATCCCAGCAGACGACACAACAGCTAAATACACTTACCTCAAGTTGGACTTTTGTTTTGCCTGGTACGGGGACGGGGGAGCTTAGAAACATAAGAATCCACGTTTCTATTTGCTTTATTTCATTCATAACATCAGGTGGGATTGGGTCATTCCAGTGCCCCGTCAGGACATTCCACACCACGTCTCTAAAATAAGGGGGCTTTAAGAAATATTAGAAGATTCCTACTTGATTCCCGTGTTGTTTTGAGCTCTGAAGTTGCAGCTATCTATCAGGGTCTTGAGAAGAATCAGATTGTCGTGGAAGATGGACACGAAGGGATGATGAGATATTAGACAGAGACTCGTCAACGAGTAGAAGTGATCCCTCCTCGAACTGAAAAGAATAACGGTAAATAAAAATAGATATTCTTACTTTTTCCTGTGGATGGCTGTCCCATTAGGCCGGATCATAGTTTTTCTTTCTATTGATAAATAAAAATTCAAACAGATGCCATATCGGATCTTGGCCGAGTCCTTTTCTGTCAGCATAAATACGAAAAATTGTGGATCTCGTATTTGGCCCTGCTGTGTGGCTGCACCTAGAAGAAACTTACACTGTTAAGAAATGGATTAATGGTTAGTAAATACACTAAAAATTAAGCCACTTCAAAACCGAAAAGAAAAGCAAACCAAAACCTCACAATGTAAAGGACGTAGAACTAATTGATATAACGTAGGTCGATCAAGGCAACGAATAACAGGCATAGGATGCAGACGAAGCGATTTTCTATACTCACTGAGGGTGGTACAACCTTCAGGTTGACAGAAGACTGTGACATCCGTGGGGAGGGGAAAGTCTTTATGATCATCTGTTGGGTATCTAGAGAAAAAGGAGAATAAAAGAAGAATGATACGGGCTTACCTTCTTAATATTTCCGGGTAACATACTTGTGGATGGCCGGCGTTCTCTAGTCCTGCTTGACTTTGAGTCCTGAGGCGATAAATTAAGATTTAGTTGAAATAAATAGACTGGGAATAGATCCATTGCCATTTTTTGGTTTGACGGGTTTGAATTATGTTTTTCACGGGTCAACTGCGCGTTAACCAAGAAATAACTCCGTAAACTTTTCTACAGTAATTAAAATTCTCTATTTTATTAATTTACAAAGATACTTTTAAGCGGCTCCAATTTTAGAACACAAATATTGAAAAAAGCTAATCCCTTTTCAAATTAAGCCCGAATATTCGCTTCAAACGCTTTCCTGGAATGTGTAGTGCATAATTTTCAAAGTCTTGGCTATTTCAATAACTGTTCGTTTATGGATAATCTCCCGTTGAAATTTTGAAATCCCCTGTTGCCCCCCTCCGTTGGCTACCCAATCCCGCGCATAATCTGGCCTATGTGAACAAATCGCGCGCACACTTCCCTCCACACCAATAAATTTCAATGGCTGACGTGTTCCCACCGCCATTCTTCGTCTGATTTAAAGGCTAAATTGCCCCGGAAACGAACCTGATGCGATTTCTTCTACCAACAACGACTAGATAGTCAATAAGACGTGGACAAATAGGGTGATCTTTATCAATCATCTGTTGAGACCTTTCATCTGAAAAATGAGGATGGTATGGAGAATAAATCAGCTTTTCTGCTTAAGTGGGCAGAAAACTGTGTGTGGCTTGTGGGGGGATAGACATAAACGATTGTTTTTTCGAGAGAGAGAAGGAGACAAATCATGACTTCATTCAAAAAGAGGTGGGTGTGAGAGAGGCGAACAACGCCCAGGAGAAAAAGAAGAAAAGGGATGCCTCGAGGGGCGCAGCATAAATCTTCAAAATCCCTCAGGATAATCAGCAGAATGTACGGAGGGAAACGGATCCCATTGCTGGATAATGCGCTTAGGAGGGCAATCCCATTAAGAATATTTCAAGAACAGGTGATTCCAATTATCTCTGGTCTCGGGAGGAAAAGAACTTAGGTCAATATAACCAACTTTCTGTAGAAAAAATGCGCTATTTTAACGTTTAAAGGTCTAAATCAAAAAGAAACAGACGAAAAGAGGAAATCCCGCCGAATTTCACAACTTTAATGGGGCTACGTGGTTTATATGGCAGATGATAGCCGCCGGTCGAGGTGTTCAGAACGCCAGAAGGAAAAAGGGACAGATGTTTCCAATGGAGCGAACCAAAAATGGTGTCAGGTTGCAGACGACGCCGCCCGACAGAATCTTTGATCTTTTCGGAGAGGGTAAAATCCGTTAAGGGCCGCCGGAAAGTCCCCGAGAAAGTCGGCACGTCACCTGCATTGGTAGCAAACTATTCTGGTCGCTATTGTACTTTGTGGAAACCGCAGCGGGCGGCTGCAAGTCAATAAAAACTGGGAAACAATGAAATTTCAGCCCGGTCGGGGTTGAATTCCCGGAAGAAATTGGCAGTGAAACGAAAAATGCAAGGTTATACGTTGCTACCGTTGAAAGAGCAATATATCATGCCATAAGGGCTAAACAGCTGGCACGAATATAAAACTAGATATATAAAGAGCGTGAAATGTGAGTCATTTTGCAGGAAATTTGCAACGAGATTCCTGTAGACTTTTTGAAATGGGAAGCCAAGAAGCAGGAGACATGAGAAATCGAAAAGGGACCGGAAATATCCCGCCGCGATATAATTGTTTAATTATTCAAACAAGGCGAGGGGAACACTTGTTAATATTTGATAGACCGAATTTCAATCCTAATAATAAGAAGAGGTCTGTACATCCAAAGCCAAAAATACCCTGCTAGTGAGCAATAACCGAGATTAAAACGATGAATCATTTTGCTAATCCATCTTCTGAGGCAATCCCCCCGTCCAAAAGAGGAAACTGAAGGGTTTTAGTGCTGTCTGAGACCACATCAAGTGCTTCCCGCGCGCTTCTCAGAAGCCATAGCTCGAATCGGAGAAAGAGCAGACGGGTGAAATCTCCTGGCCGGGCGAATAATTGCCATGTCTGCGGAGAGAACATTTTCATGAAAAATGACAGCTCAAGTGACTATCGAGATTGGAAACAAGGCATTTGTCTATTTTTACTTCCCGCCTGGTCAGATGTTCTCCCTGCAAAGTATCCAATTAAGATAGATTATAATCGTTTTCCAGTCCTTTAAATCGGCCTCAACCAATTTAGCAGAAAGCTGTCGTGTCATTTGTAGTCAGCTGACTACAATCTCCCCTTTTTCTCTGCTGGGGAGGCGTCGCGGCTCGCGGCTCAGGATAATTAACCAAAAGCGCCTATGGTGAATTCGATTGGATGGGTAGCAGAAATGCGGAGAATTTAAACATTTTAAAATAAAAACACGGTGTGAACTGGAAGTGTTGATGGCAGCCATACACAGAGACGGCGAAGTCGAATCGATCGCTCGCATGCGCAAACAAGCACAGAGCTCAATTAGAGACAGAAACGGACTAAAGCTGGGTCCTCCCGGTTTTCGAATGATCGGCTCTATTTCCCCGCTCTTTTGTTCGTAATTCCATCCCCGATTGCGTGTTTCCTCACGGTCAGGGGAGCACTCTCACTGTGCCGCCGCCGCGCGCTGTCAGTCCCACCGGGTGTTAATTAACAACTGGCCGGAGATGGGGGAGAAACAACTGTGCCTCGTTAACCATCTGCGATCCCTATTAGACTAATTACCTGTCTCGTAAGTATTTTCCTCCAACTTTTCCCTTGTAGTTTGCATTGAATTCTTTTTAAAAGCAAAAAAAGAAAGGGAAATATTAAAAAGAGCAGAGAATGTAGAGTAGAACGGGTTACCTCCCGGAATTAACCGGATTTCCGCTTGCAAAATGCCTTCTGACGGGAAAATAGGGTTCCAAATGAATAATTGGCTTCTAACCTGCTTTGCTTTCAAAAATTGCGGGCTTTCTAGGAGCAATATACCTTAAAAAGCGGGAAATAAGGTAATATAGCCTGTTAGGAAGGCGGGAAATAAAAGTCTGGTTGAAAAGGGGATCAAAAAGAGCTGTGTTTAGGTCCCTGACCCCTTTTTAAGCCCTGATTTATATTCTATTCATCCCCAATTCCAGTCCGTCTACCGAAGTCTAAGAAGACGTTCACTATGCAAATGGAAAGCCTCTCTCTCCCTCTCTTTCTCCCCCAGTTGCGCAAAAGATCAATGGTCCCGCTATAGCAGAGAGGCCCAGCCAACACATACACGGGAGACGAGGAGAAAAAGGGCCAGAACTCACCCAAAAACGAGGACACACACCGCAGGCAATATATGTGGAAATCTTAAGAAGAGCAGTCGAGAGGAGCTGTCATGAGCATATATATTGGTTTCCAGGGGAGTACATACACCCCTCGAGGGAAAACCGCCGGTTAGGATAATGATAGCTGGGGAAAATAACACAGAGAAATAAGTACAGGTCTCAGACCGGGAAGAAATCAAAAGGCGCCCTTGTTTGCCTACGATAAGGGGAGCGGGCGCTTTATGGTATTCTTTAATAGGAAACGTGTCTGAAGACATTCTGAAGAAAAGAAAAGGGTTGTAGAGTATCCCCACCCTGAGAGAATCTAATTTCGACGAGGAAAATGACGTTTCTCTAAAGTGGAAAAGGTCACCAGCTGGTCGAATGGACATTCTGGGGCGGACACTACTCTTTGCAAGGCTGAATATTAAATGCCGGTCAAATCAAATCAAAATATCAAGGAATGGAAAGGTCTGAAGGAAACAACTCAAGCCCGCTGGAAGATAAGGCGTGTCTCCTCCTTCTGGTCACCTGCTTTTGGCAATTTTCAGAGACTCGAGAGCGGACAAATGACTCGAGGAGTCGTTTTTCTTAGAAGAGGGTGGCAATTTGGGCTTACGTTTCAGGAGACGCGTCATTTCTCAAGAGTTGTTAGTTTTAATAGTGGGTAAAATAAAAATCGCGTGAGAGAATAAATGAGAAACATCTTGGACCAAGCTCGGAATGCTTCCTGACCCATTAGAATAACTAAGTAGGCGGTTGACTGCGTGGAACATGTGCCCTAACCAAATTAAGTAGTTACCAAGGCTGCGCGGGTTCCCGACTCGAACCCGAAAAACATCTTGCGGATCAACTATCCTACCCTAATAATAAGCAGATCTCTGTCTGTCTGTCTGTAAGACCCCAAATGTAACAATCGAGGGAATACTGACTCACTTCGCCAGAGAAAATACTCACTCGGCTCAAGAAAATTCTCATTGGCTCGACAACATTCCATTTCTGCTCGTCCTTCTTATCCTGCATTTGAGGAAATATCATTTCTCTCGTTTTAGAGCTCGTCCGCCCAATCTCCTCTCCTGTATACCACAATGCCTTCGGCAACCTCTCTAGTGGACAAGATCGGTAGCCTATTCAATGGATCGATACTTTCTGATTTTAACCAATGGCTGAAATACTATGTCACTGGTGTATTTTCCACGGTTGTGGAAATCTTTCAGTGAGTTTACACCTAGTTCCGTTCTATTTTATTTACTCTTTTATTTAGAAATTGGTAGAGACCAGAAATTTCTTGTGTAGGATCTCAGACTTGATGGCATGCGAGATTACTTGGAAAAGTACAATAGAACCGACTACTGTACTCGAAAGTAAGCGGATACCCCTTAGGATCTGGTCCTCTTGAATAATTTATAGAGACTGAAGGTCCAAGAAGGAAAGTTTTGCCGAAGATTGGGATAAAATTCATTGGCCTAGAGGTACAAAGGATTTAGGTAGTTTTGATTGAATAACTGATATGACTTTCTTTCTTCGGAACCAATCCATCCGGGGCCAGTAAGCCGGATTCAAGACCAAAAGGACGATTCCACCGACAATACTGAATGACGACATGGAGATCAGGAGAAAATGGGTTATTGCTGAAAGAACCCAATAAAAACTAAAACTTAGAGCATTAGGTCTTAAAACGATTTCAGTTTAACCTACAGGACCCGTTTTTTACCCGCCAGGCCGCTGACAGTCCCTGCAATCAAAAACTCACTCCTTCCGAAGGAAAATAACTTGAAGTACACTATAATAGTATGCATGGAGAAGGGGAATATGACTATGGTAAAAGGCACAGTGACTTGAAAGATTAGCTGAATCAGAAACTTTCTTTGCAGCCGTTTCAAATGAAGAGACATGCTGCTGGCGAGGATATTCTTTAACGAGGCGTGTGCGCAGTAGCCGGAGTCCAGGAGAACCAAACCACAGGCCATGGAGGCCGTCGGCGCGACGTTTCTGAACAGGATCCACTCGTCGTAAACTATAAATCCAGGAATTTCTAGGAGATACGTGTCTACACAGGAAAAATCCTTTAAAACAAGAGTTTAAATAAATCTATGAATAGTTTACCTTGTGCTTCTTTTCTAAAATAGGCTTCATATCGGAATATGAGAAATAAAAGATAATTCCTGAGGAGGTAGCCAATAAATAAGTGATAAATAGTCTAATTTTATAATGAAGAGGGAATTTCACGATCCGTTTAACTCTCAGGTAACGGTAGACAAATAAATGCTCTACAGTAACCCAGGATATTAACATAGCGGTAACAGCTAGGGTGGCCATATAGTGGGTAGGAATGAATGACCTGAAGTAGCTGTTAACATATCCCATTTGAAAGGGGGAGAAGATCACCGGCTTGGCTATGAGATTAATCTGAAAACGTACTTTAAAATGTGTTAGTAATGGAGCAGACTTACTGATATATCAGTGAAGGCGGTAAATAACTGATGCCAGAGGAGGTACCACCGGTAGGAGCTCATATTCTTAGGGGATAGATAGACTATACTGTAGACAATATAGCCATTAATAACGAGGCCAAGAATGAACAATAGATCCAGGAATACAGTATACCATGTAAGACGAGGATCTTCCACGAAGGGATCACATTGTAGCATTACAAATGGTAAGGAGGTTTGAGAGCATTAACACGAACAAAGACCAGAGAGGGTAATAGGTCCCGACTATTTTGTTAGACAGAAAGTACGCAGACTAGATGCCAAGAAGCAGAGAAATCAAATCATCTGCAGTCTACGCGTGTTTGAAATTGAATAGCTGCGTAGCTCTTCTGATTTATGGGAATCCGTTACTATAGAATTCTTGTTCAATCTTTGCTGCCTCATTATTTCGAATTGATAATCTTCTCCCCATTCAGGAAAAACAGCCCCCGCTAAGGCGTTGTTAATGAGGTCGAACTTCCTGAAGTACACGCCAAACGGCGTCATTTTACCAGCAGGGCCTGATTAATTCCCCGGCCATTCTTCTTATTCCACCATCGTGACTCCTCTAGTCATTTCTATTGTTGTTCGCAATAGAAGAACAGTTCCCTCCTGGTGGAAATTCGAATATGTCAAGTTCTATTCCTTCTGTCTATGGCTCTGGAAAGGTCTCGGACTTTATTTCCTACCTTGAGCGGAAATTGATAGATGAGTCTTTGGCTACATTCCAAAGGGAACAAATATCCGGCAAGCGCTTATTTTACTTTTTAAAAAATCTTCTTCCAGCAGCAATTGAGAATTTGGAATCAGCTTTTGAAGTAAATTCTCCAACGGCACCTCTTTCGTCTCCAAGTGGAACCAGAAGAAACTCGGCTCAGGTAGGATTATTCCTTGTATTTTATCCCATTTGTGTAACAAAAATTGAACCCTTTCAGTCCCGAAAGAGCATCAGTTCTGCAATTCTCGAAGAAGTAGCCGAGCACCCGAAAAAGTCAGAACAAGAGAACGAAGAAGAACACGCAGCTGCCCTTCTAAGAAAAGCCATGCAGGATGACAAGGAATCAATCAAAGTCAACAAATCCCAACGGAAGTCCCTCCTAGAGGTGCCCAGAAATGAAGACGAGCCCTTCTCTCTACTCATCAAAAGCACCCACGACGAGTACCAGGTCCTGCATTCTTCCTCCATAATGACAAACCTCTTCGGGACATCCGAGAACAAGAGTTCCGCTTTCTTTGAGAACAGTTCGAGAAGACCAAGCGACCTGATGGAGAACACCATCCACAAGTTTTGTGAACAATTTGCAAAAAGATTGTAAGTGTAAGTGAATCACGAAGACAATAAATTGTTTATACTGCATTTTGCTTTCCTGTTTATGGCGCCTGGTTTAATCAACGTCTCAGATGAAAGACCTGTGAATGTTAGTCACAGGACATTTCTTTTCAACGTTTTCCATTAATGGATGATGTTTTCTGCTAAGTTTTCGCTTGATAGGCAATCAGGAGAAGAAATGAGAGAATCCATTTTGGGAAGCAGGCAGCTCAACTTCACTGTGCTATAGTCAGATAAGCGCAGAATCTTCGCGATACCCGAGAAGTCGGGGATTTTCGAACTCTAGGAGTCTTTTCGAGGTTGAACATCCCCTGGTAGTCAAATGACCTGGAAGTGAGAAAAATGCCCCGATAATGGAAAAATTCCTTGCAAGACCTGATGCTCCCGTCTTACTCCCAATCACGTTGATCCGGCATGCTGAGTGCCAGGACCGTATTTTCTCAAAGGGCATCTTTCTCTACCGTACCTCGCCGTTGCTCAGATTGCAATGACCCTAAAGTTCGTAGAAAGGGCATCCACCAAATCCGTCTGTTATTAAAATAAGATGGTGGACCTTATTTTATCCCAATAATGAGTAAGGTAGAAAAACATTTGCACCTTGATTTATGAGGACGCCCATTACTTCCACCCGCTTCATATCCGTCTAGTCTCCATTTTTCTCCATTGAAGCATCCAAAATGTGTTTTTATCGCGTGTTAAAGGATCCAAAAAATCATCCAAGCAAATATTTTCAGAAATCCTCTGCTAACGAGCTCCGTTCTACCTGTCGTTTTTCTTTCATGCTCTGTTACTCTTTAATTAACCTACTGCCGTTCCTATCGATTCCAAGAAACACCTGGGTTCGTTCTACTAATCCGATGATAATTTCCATTGACGTGTGGTGACAATTCTCATCCCACATTTCCCATATAATCCTCCTACTCATGTTTGCGCTGGAATTTTTGCCATGACAACGATGGCAGCTCTAAAAAAGAAGAAAGTAGGATGTTTCAAGATGGCTTCCCCCTCTATAACCTCTTATAATATACTAATACAATTCTTGGAACCTACCTCCCATTGGCGAAATGAATCAAAGGGTTGGTCGCTATGGAAACCCCGCGCATTTTGCAGCTGCCCCACGGGGGTAGGGTATACGTGTTTTCCGTTTAGGGCTAGGCGACCACTCGTTTCTAGTTGCTATTGACCACTTCCTACCCTACGTAAGGGTATTTCTCAATCACCTAAGCTATATTTGGCTTCTTTTATTATGATGTTTTCGAATATTCTCGTGTCAATGGCATTGAATACTACCCGAATTCTTATTATTCTCACGGTTATCGACATTTTCTTGATATTAGTCCCCGTTTCATGGGATTAATCGCTTTTGGCGCAAAATCTCGTTAATAGACTTTCTATGATAATTTTTCTTTCTGAAAACAGGCCGAACATAGTTGAAAATTGGGATCCCTTCAGGAGAGAGCAGTTGCTTCAGGACCATTGAACTGATATTTTGATTGCGACTTTATTGGAGGTAAAACACTCCGTTTAGTTTCCATAAACTAGTTCTTTATTGTGTTTTACCGCATTTCTACTGGACCACATACCTTTTATCGCACTAGGTGATTAGATATCATCGTCACGAGTCTGAACTTTCTATGTACTGGTTCCGAAGCGATAGAAGTTTAGATACCACATTTTAACAGGGTTGCTAAGTTTTGAGAAACCGTACATTTCTAGAATGTCTTAAAGCTTTGAAAAAACGTGTCTTTCTTCAGTTTGGACAATCCCTGACTTCATCTGTTCCACACAGCAACATTTTAATGTTATTAACCCCCTTTTAGAGAGTTTTCGGTAGACTGCAGCTGAATTCACCCTTTATCCTATATCCCTTACCTCCTGTTATTGAATCCCGCCTTTCTCTCCTCTGTCATGCTCCGCTGTCGCCTACTTGTTTATTATCATCTTCTAATCTCATTTTTTATTGAATTACCCTCCATGTTAGCAGAAAACAGCCGGCTTTTTTCAGTTTTCTCATTATATGATCGACCCCGATGCCACGAGACAAGCCTTCGCCGGACTTATCGAGAAGCCCGCACTAACAGATGCTCTCCTCAATCGACCACCCTTTAAATTTATCCTTGATATCATCACAAACACAATCTCATCAACGGGATATTTAAAGGTCTGCTTAATTTCCCATCTGGTGGTATTCGTGACGCATTTCAGAATCAATTTCCGAAGTCAGATTTGGATCCAAATGCGCTAGCTGATAAAACAGCAAAAACAGCCTTTTTGGACAAGATCATTTCCGCGGTGGATGACGGGACATTGGCCGGGGTGAAATCAGCAAAGATTATCGCTGGGAAAGAACCCGAACTGACTAATAAAGTGAGAGCATAGCCAGCTCGGAAATTATAGTATTTTTCCAGTTGTTGGTTGCCTTTGCTCACAATGCCCGGAACCATATGGGCGAGGCGCCAGCCCCTCAGGAGGAAAAGAAGTCCAAGGAAAAGGATAAATCAAAAGAGAGGTCGTCTTCAAAGACTAAAGAGAAGACAGAAAAAGTTGATGAAAAGAAGGAGAGGAGTAAGTCAAAAGATCGGGAAAGCAGGCACAAAGATCGAGAAAAGGAGAAAGAGAAGGAGAAGGACCGGAAGAGTAGCAAGGTACTGTAATGACTACCATTTTTCAAAAAAGAATAATTCCATTCAGGATCCAAGGGAGAAAAGAAGTAGCAGTAAGACTCGAGAAAAGGAGAAGTCTAAAGATAAGGACGAGAAGAAGGAGAAGAAATCCTCCAAGGACAAGGATAAAGTGAAGGATAAAGAAAAACCGAAGAAGGAAAAACACAAAAGAGAAACGGAAGCCGGACCCAGCCACTCTAGGGAGGAAAGAATGGATGTTAACAGTAACTTTATGGACAAGGAGCAGGATGAAGGTTTTGAGGAGTCACATCAGGAGAGTCCACATCAGTGTAACCTTTCTTTTCTTTGATACAGCAATAAAATTTCCAGTGCCAGAGAAGATGTCACCAGGGAATGATAGCGGTATTGTCGAGATGGATATGCCCTTGCGACCGCCAGTTCCTCAATTCGAAAGACCTGCTACAGCAGCAGCTAGGCCTCAGACTTCTATGGGTAGACCAGGAACAGCTGCAGCTCGTCCTGCTCCTCCTAAATTAAAGAAAAAGGTTATAGCAACGATTGAGGAGACCCAGATGGTAAAAACGCCTACGATGTTCACTAAAAAGCTGTTTTCAGCCGGCTGAGTCGACAGTAGAGATTATGGCCGACGAGGTCCCTAAAGAGAAGGAAGACCTGTTTATTGAACAGGCTATAGAGGAAGAACCTTCTTTTGCCCCGGAAGAGCAGACGACCCAAATTGAAGCAGAAGAAGGTGGCCTGGTACAGAAGATGATGGAAACGAAAGCTGGGTTGGAAGAAGGGCAACTACTTGACGATCTTGACGAGGATGACACAGAATTTCAAAGGGAAATGAATAAGGTAGCCTTATTTGATGCACTTATTAACTTCTGGGTTTAGTTAAAAGATCTACAAAAGACGCTTCAAGACATCACGAGGACAACATTTCCCCTGGCTCATATTCTTGAATTTGCTCAGGTATAGTGTACCCATTCATTGGAACAAAAAAGTTTCTAGGAAGATCTCGAAGCGATGATCAGAGAACTCGAAAAATGGAGAGCAGAAACCCGACAAAATGAAGCAGAAATCAAAGAAAAGGAGTCAATGAGCATCGGCGAGGCGCAGAAGCTCTCGGGAAATTTGAGTAATCTCGAAGAGGAGATTCGGAACGTCAAGACGAACTTGAGTAATTGTAAGGCTCGAATAGTTACTAACGAGGAACGGATCCAACTGCTCATGAAGGATATTTAAAGTATATATACATTGTGATACATACAGGAACTTTCCTTTCTTACCGATATTAGGTCGCGTCAGAAGTCCTTGCAATCGAGTCATAACTTTTTTATTTGTGAGCCAATATGGTTCGATCCGAGTGCGCTAGATAGTATGACATTGGACACGAAGCCTGCGTGCCGGGATGAGGTGGTCAAAGTCCGTAACTTTTCAGGATCGCGGGTTACATAGACATATCGGTAGTCAAAAGATAGGGAAAAAAAATTAGATTTCCGAATCTGAAGTCAGTTTTCCAAAATTCCCACTCTGGTAGGGGATATCCTCGAAAAACAGCGTTTCTTAAAGTGGTCATTTTTGAAGCGTTCTATCTTCTTCATTTTTCGACCAAATTCAAAAATTCAAAGTGTCGTAGACGTAACTCGGCAAGCTCGAATTTTCATCAATACAAAGTTTTTCACGAACAAGCGAAATAAACGAGAAATCCCGAAAAAACGGTTTTTGGTAAAGTTTGAAACAAAATTTTCTGGTTCCGATTGGAAATCCAATTTTCCTATGTAGAGTTAGAACTAACGTCATACTATCTAGCGCACTCGGATCGAACCATATTGGCTCACAAATAAAAAAGTTATGACTCGATTGCAAGGACTTCTGACGCGACCTAATATCTATGTTCTTCACCGGATAGACATGGCCTAGTTTGAGAATAAATGGTTCAGTTTGCTCGTTTCTCATTATCATCGAGTTGCATCAAGTAGATAGGGATCTAACAGGGCTGAGATCCCTCCGAGGCGCCGTCTTTCATAGCAATTGCTTCTCAAGGGCGATTACTTCCTCAAAATGCTTTCAAAATTTAGAGAATTCGAAAAATTCCCGGGAGGAACGCTCTTGTCAGCGGCTATTTGATCCCCTTGACGTTAGGTTCACTTTTTACCCGTTTTCTGCAAAGCAAAGACGCCATTTTCTCGATCTCCGGCTAATTATTGTAGTTTTCTTCCGGGGAAAAGAGCCTGATTCTAATTTCTGCGGGAGGAAGTTGAGTCACTTCTCCCCGGCAGGGAATTGCCCAAAATATTCCATCCTCCTACTCCTTCCCCCACCCCGGCCAATGGCTCCCCGTTGCACCTGTTGGACTGTTCTTACCTACATGTGAGCATTTTCATCGTTAGTATACTATACTTCTCCCCCCTTCTCTCTTATTTTAGAGTGCAGCTGTTCGGGAAAGTTTTTCAGCCAACCAGGCCAAGTGTTAACCGACATCCGGTCGTTTGGTGAGGGAGGTGTGTGTAGTAATGGGGACGGGGGCTCACGCGCTATCTCTCGTTTCCATTAAATGATGATTCCCACAACTTTCCGACATATATCTTATGATAAAAAAAAGATGGGAATAAATGCACTCGTCATAAAGATTTATTTCCAGTTGGCGTAAGAATTATAACCTGCTGGACAACACATTAAAACAAGCCAAGGTCAGCGGCTATTCTTTTATTCTGCGGGGGGCTCTCCTCTATCAAGGGGGAGGAGGAAGGGGCATTAGTTTGCACCTGCTCTCACACATTTTGTCTTCCGTTAATTTGCAGCCGGGGGCAAAGGCTGCCTGCTGCCATTCACCTTTCCCACGCAGCCGCCACAAGAGAGCCGGAACTTGAGACGAACTCAATAGTGTCGGATACCAGCTGTCATTAACGTGATCCCGTTCCTCTCCCCGGCCCCTCTGCCTCTTTCCGCCCATGTGGTCCAGTCTCTGTCGCCATTTGCCGCAATAATAAGGCTCCTTTGTGTCTCTCTCCTCTTCTTTCTTCCCGGAGGTGAGCTGTCCACAGCCAGCTTGTCTCTGTTTTACTACTGCCAAGCAGATCTTCGCCCCTCTAGACTGGTTTCTCCCCCCTGGCTAACTAGTAGCATTAAATCACATCCTTCCGTCAGTTCTCACTCGTGACATATTCTCAAAACTTCTGGCGAACACCTTGCACACAGTGTACAAAAACTGTAAACTGTGGCCGTCTGCTGGTCAGTGATATTTTCTCGAGAAATTGACGAGCCTTATGAATCTAAAGTTGTCCTTCCGGTTTGATAAGGACGCCCTGTTTAGACTCCCAGTCTCCTAATCAGTAGTCAGAAGGGAGATTTCTTCCTCGTGTACCTCCCTATCAACCGAATTTTGGTCTTCCTCCCACTTCCTAAAGAATTTAAGGCGGTCGTTCGCCTTCTTCCCGTCTACCTTTCCCACCTCCATCATACCCCAGCAGGTAACAGTTTTCTCATGCAAAACGGGGGCGACCTCAATTGTCCTCGTACACGCTTCGGCATAATATAATCCTACATAGTTTGACCTTCAAGTGGGCGGTCGTCGGGGGCTCTATTCTCCTCTCTTTCCCTTCCCTCTTTCAAAGGTCTCCTACCGATGAAATTGATTCGATTCTTGGAATATTATTAAGTTAGAGAGAGAGAGAGAGAAAAGGTCGCTCCCACCCGTGTTTGCGTTCTTTTTGTTTTCCTCGTGTTGTGTTTTGACATAACCCCTTCTGCCCCCTAAATGATCCTGTTGTTCTTCTTCCTTCCAAACCGTTCTCCCCCCGAACAGCGTCTGCCCCCTGCACTTTTAGCAGATAGAACCCACGTTGGAAATTTATAGCCAACATTTGGTTAGAAAAACCTGCTTTTCGTTCTTGATAAGACCACACTGAAACGGAAAAAGTACACATCTTTTCCGGAAATGGAGGACGGCTATTTTGACCTGACCATACGGTATTCTGGATTGGCGCACATTGCCCGAGACGGGAAGGAAACAATAGCACTTGCGGCTCAGCCAACGGGGGTCATTTGCCCATCAAGCCCTGATCCCGCCGATTTATGAGGTCAGGTGGCCGTTGCGCTAATTAGTTACACTACCACTGTAATTACAGGTGGATAGGGGGTGGAGAGGGGGGCGCAACACATTTTATGGCCCTGTCGGCTTCAGCTGCTTTTTGAGAAAAACATTTTATTGCCAGTTTTAAGCGACCAGGGATACAGACTTCAGACTGTTTATTATTTCCCACGGGCCGGTCTCGAAACGACTGCTCGACTGAACGTTGCATCAGAGACAGTTCTTCTTCATTTTGGGCCTTTATAATCCATTTTTGAGTATTTCTACTGCTCTACAGTAATCTTCTGTGAATCCCCTCTTTCCTGACGACATAAGCAACATTTCGCTTCGAGAAAATGTCTAGGGAACACATGTTCGCAAGTCCTGCTGCTCTCTCCCGGCTGGCACTGGACTGAGGTCAGGCGCTAGACTTCACGAGCCTCCATTCCCCTAGATTTTTACACCAGTCCTTGTCAAAGGGTCAGTTATAATCCTCCCCGTTCCCCTCTCTTCAACCCGTCTAATGAACCCAATCTTTTTGTCCTGTCACTGGATGTGGCCCGTTGTCAATTGTCTCCCCTCCTCTTCTCCTCCCCTTGTCTGCTGGCGGTTGTTAACCCCTGCTATCATCATAAAATTAGCCATTCTATACTGTCTCTCCCCTCTGCCATTGGCGTACATGTGGCTTCTTTTTCTGCCATCACAACATAACCTGCGCTGCCCTGGGGCAGGTGTCCAGGAATTGTTTTTTTCCGGCCGGGCTGCAGACCTCATGCCATGGAAGTTTTTGAAGCCTGGGTGTAAAAATATGTCCTGGCTTGTTGTTGTTTCTGTTATTATTATTTCTCATTGTTATTTTAAGAATGAGGGGAGAGGGGGGTCTCAGCTGGTCTCCTTGCCCCACCCCGGTGGTTATCAGTGGAGCCAGTCTGTCTGTCTCCCCCTTCCGGTCGCATGTCGTTCCAAATTGTGCACCCCCCGCCGTCAACTCCCCGTATTTTTCGATACTCTGACCTGTTCCTAGGGATTTCCCTAATTTGCTGGCCGATTACATATACAACACAAGTAACATAAGCACTTTCCCCTCCCGTCCTAGCATATATTACACCCCCATGCTGTCTCTTTCTCCGTTACAAAACGGTTAGTCTCTCTCTCTCTCTCTTTCCGCGTTCCTGCACACATCAATCTATCATCTTCAACACATCCGGCTGACAGCGCTTGTTTTTGGCATGTTCTGCCCATTTTTTCCTTCTTTTCTGAGGATTGTTAACATCTGTCGCTTTGCAGAATGAGTGCAACATTTTGGCAATGTTTCGGCATGGGGCAGAAAAGTGCAGTCAGGGATGTTTATACAAAGGATGTGAGTTTTCTCGAAGTTTCGAAAGAAGACCGCTAATTTTAGGAATCTGATAGTGCTATCGGTTCGTCGAGCAGCAGTGTTGCAGAGAGAAACAGTGTCAGTTCACTTCCGGCAACTTCTAATCGAGAATATTACCCGGAAAGGTTAACGAACAGGTGGGAAACTGCAAAACCGAGCACCATTAGCCGTATTTTCATCAAATTTGGCTACTGTAGCCATTTCTACTGGGTATACATTAAATGACATTTTCCAGCTTTGAAGCCATCCCCGGCTGCAGTTCTCCTCCGATTTCTACCTACGAAAACCCCTTATTCGTGCCAATCCCGCTCAAGGTCAAAAAGAATCTGCGAATCCTGATGGCTGGAGACCACCATGTCGGCAAGTCCTGTCTTCGTCTCCGATTTCTACATAATTTCTACATTACCCGGTATAATCGAACGACGGAAGTCATCAAAAGCGTGGTAAGTATTCTCTTTCGGCCCTTCTACAGCCTTTTTTAGTTGAGAAAGTTCGAAAATGAGTACTATTATCTCCACATTATTGATCTTGGAGGCGATAGAGTCAAAGAAAAGCAACCTGAAGACCTGATAAATGAAGTCGATGGCATAGTTTTTGTCTATTCTACCGAGAGTGCGAAAAGCTTCACTGCCCTGGAAGAAACGGCAAAGATTCTTAAATATGAGACTCTGAATCACGTGGTAGGCTTTCTCATGTTATTTTTTCATACTAGCTTCTTCTACAGATTCCCAGTATCGTCCTCGGCAACAAAATAGACCTAAAAAGAGAAGTACCCTGCAGCAAGGGACAAAACTTTGCCCGCCAGTTGAATTCCGCCTTTGCCGAAGTCTCAGCGAAGACCGGAGACGGTCACAAAGAAGTGAGTCAACCTATTGTTCGAATTAGAAGGGAAATTTTCAGATTTTTGCCGAGTTCGTGGCCAAATTATTGAGTTTACAAGAAGATGAACGAGACGAACCGATAAGGGATCGGATCTACCGACGGACTATCTAATTATTTGACTTTATTTTCTGTTT
The DNA here is from genome assembly GCA_932521035.1 of Oscheius dolichura. Taxonomy (NCBI): domain Eukaryota; kingdom Metazoa; phylum Nematoda; class Chromadorea; order Rhabditida; family Rhabditidae; genus Oscheius; species Oscheius dolichura. The sequence goes on along the minus strand of OW051497.1, from coordinate 869,542 downwards.
GTTAATATTTGAACACTATTTATTTGTATCAAAACGGTGATTGTACATACTAATGAAGCATATTTGGTCAGGTTCCCCTCCATTTTGAAGAAAACCCCCCGACTTGTCTCAAAACTGTCCTGTTTACGTTTCCATAGCCTCTCTCCGTTTCGCCGACCTCCTCTTTTTTGAGGACCAGCTGGGACACCTGCGAGGGAACGGCGTGAAAAATAAGGATGCATCATCCGACCCTCGCGGACAGTGGCGGGGTCGAAGTTGACCCTTTGGCCTCGAAAACAAGGAAGAAGGCTTTCTGACGGGAATAAGTTTATTCGGTTAGGGGTCAGATGAAAATCTCCATAAATTGGGAACTGACGATCTCCAAGTTCGCATCAACGAAGGCTCTGTGCTCTTCTGAGTTGCACCTCCCCGTAATGGCACAGATTCCGTCCACGGTCAAGTAATCAAAATAAAAATTTGAATAAAAAATCAAAATAAAAATTTGACACACGAAAAAACGTGTGAATGCGCATGCACGAAAAACTCATTTCCCGCACTTTCTCAAAGCGCGAGAAAATCCACAGTAAGCTTTTTACATACAAGGGAACCTTTTCACTTTAGGTTGGACTCGTGAGACGAGACCTAGCTCATTCGAACGAGCATCAAAAGTTATGCCAGAAACCGTGTTCCGTTTTCCCAAAATGACCCGTGCTACGGCGTAGCGCACGTTTGATGTTTATGTGTTAAATTTGTCAAAACTGGTTTTCGCCGTTATATACTGCGGATTGCCGAAGGTGGTAAGCTAACTGGTGGCCAAGTAGGTAGCGCACCCGCCCACAATTTTTTTTGCTTTTTTTCTTTTCAGGTTCGAATCCTCCGTGAAACAATACGATTTTTGCCATTTTTTTGTAACAGAATAAGATTGCCTATGCGCCCTTTGCTTTTCCGACTTGCATCTCCCCGTAACTGCACAGATCCCATCAATATAGGGATAGACCATAGTGTAGAACTGGTTTAATTCTAAATTTACTGTTAGGCAGTACAATATATGAGCTTACGTTTAAGATCGCAGACTGAGTCTCCTCCGGAAACAAGTGCCTGGACTGTTGGAATACCATTGGGACTGAATTCTACCACCCCACCGCCGCTGTCTCCCTATGTCATGGTAGAAAATGTTAGCAAGATGGTTACTTTACAAGACATCCGATTTGGGTCATACAATCTCATAATGTCGGAACTGTTTCCTATTACGTAAGCGGTTGAGCTAAATGTGCGCAGTAACGACTCTTCAGTAAACATATTCATGAAACTGGTCGCTAAACTTCTTTCTTTTCCTAATTCCTTGTTAATTTTACCTCCATAGCCGTAGACGTGAAGCGTCGTGAGATTCTTTAGCGGCTCATCTTAAAAAGGGGAGTTTTAAAACTATTAATATGGTAGTACTCGCCAGGAAGGCAGGCGTAGCCGTAAGAAGTTCCTTCGGGAACATCTATTTCCAAAATGGCGATGTCGCTCAAATAATGGAATGCCCGTGATAGCTCCTGTCTCCATTACAAGGATCGTCGGGATCACAGCATGATTCTTCATATTTCCTGGACATGAAATGCTAGAACACTGTCTCTTTATCTTCAATATGGCTCACTCTCTTAATTTCCAAGGTTACATTGGTAGTTTCCATTCCATTACGACCTAAATAGTCGTAGAAGATTGTGATGTATTGACTCCCGTGTACCATTACTATAAACTCAGAAGAATAGTCACAAAAATAAAGAATAGCAGTACCAAAACCTATCTGTGGCTACGTGAGCTGCTGTCAAGATGTGACGCGTACTTATCCAGATTCCGCTTGCCATTCCACCGACGTCTACAGCCCAAGACGCATCTTCCCAGCTTACTCTCGTTCCATTCACCACTTTCAGTATACTGCGTGGCCTTCTGTCTAAAATACAGTCCTTTATAAAGAGAAGTTAGCCTTACTGTATCGCCCACACTCTTGACGGGCTTCCTTGTCTTCTTTCTCAGTGAGCCGCTGCCCACTGACAGTAAGAAGTAGGAGGGCGATCGCTTCTGGGAGAAGCCACATGTCTGTACCTGATGCCTCGTTCTCGGACTTTTTAAACCGGCGCTGCACTGAAAATAAAGCATTCCATTATTTGAGCGAAAAAACAAAGGCTTTCCTATTTTGTTGTCGTATTATGATGATGGCGGGAGAAAGAACGCCGGCAGGGCAAGATAGCTTACCCCGAAAATGATCAACAAATTGAAGGAGCTGCCTAAGTTACAGTGGAGTTCAAAGGGCGTCAATCTCTAGGTTTCCAGGTCTAGAAGACGCCCAGGCGACAGGTTAGGTTAGGTGCTCCTCAAATCTGGGGAAAGTATCTCCTTCTCCAGTCCCTCTGGTTTACTCCGTCACCTCTGCAAGCCCATTTTCCATCAGCACTCGCGGGTCTCCCCCTTTTGAGTCTCCCCTGTTTTCCGACTCCCCGCTCAAAATGTCCAGGGCAAGCGTCGTTCAGACTATCGCCTCTCTGCTCTCTCTCATCTCTTAGCTCATCCCTCAAGGGGCGGGACTGTAAGCCCATCTTCTTTCATCGGTCGACTCTCGGCTCGATGGACCCTCCCGAAGACCGCCGCTTCCTTTTGGACTCGGTCCCCGAGCAATTTCTGATTTCGCCTACTCCCGACACATCGGAGACTATCCAGGTAGGCCAGGGGACGCTGGGGCTGCAACGCGGGGGAGTTCGAATCTGAACGTATTTTTGTGCAATACTGGCTGCGAAATGCTGGTTTTCGGGAGCGGAGGAGCAGATTCCATTGATGGGAAAGCCCAGTTCTAGTCCCAAGACCCGTGTTTCCAAACCATCCTACTTTTGGTTTTCTACCCAAAAAGGGGAGAAAACTGCAGGTTTTGTCCACTGCTCATCTCTTTCCTAGAGGGACCCTGGACTGTTTTACCCTTGTCAGCTTTTTGACAGCAAAGGAAGGTGAACTGGACTTTGGATTCCTTCGACCGTGTGGCTGGTCATTTTTCCCCGTGGTCAGCTTCACTTAATGATAATTTTGGGGGTGTACGCCTATAAACTTGGCCAAATTGTCTAGAATCTGAGGCCTGGCCCCCTACTGTCCCGCTTCCGGGTTTAACCCCGGTAGACAGTTGTTTTGTAACTGCCCCCTCTCTTGGCTGACCAGTCCCTCACCCGAGGAGTAAACATCTTCGATTTCATCATTGCCAATAGCCGAAAACCTTTTAGCCCTGTCCAGGACAAAGGGTTGCAGACCCCGGGCCAGACATTCTTTGAATCATCCTTTTTTTCTAGGGGCGCGGGGAAATAACACGAGAGAGAGGGAGATAATAAGAAGCCTACGAGAATTAAAACCGTTTAGATCAAATACTCGAAAAAGGCGATGTTTCTGATTGCTATTGGCCTGCTAATGATGCTAGTCTTCTCGCCCTGTCGTGAATCTTTACTTGTGAAAGCCTATGAAGACGTATCATTTTTTATGACTTGTACTAAAAACTCAGACTACCCCTAAGGGAATCAACGCCGACCAGGAGCCCTCTGCCCTCGAGAAGGTTACTCTGAATGACCTGAATGGAAATGATTCTACGAGTTCTAGCTCTTCGCCAGGTAAATTTGGGGCAAGGCAAATATGAGCAAAGTTTCAGCCCCTTCAGTTAAAAGCTATGTTAACTACGAGGAAATTTCAATCATTCGTCCTCAGTCTGCTCGAAACTCCAAGGAAAAGGAAATGGATCCTCCTATTAATGGTTAGACACGTTTTCCGCTGCGCATTCCAACACTTAGTAGCTATTAGTTAACGATTATGATATATTCGTTTTTAGGCCCGGTTACTCCTGTCCCCCACGTCACGAAGCCCCGTGAGCCCACCAGCCCGCTGACTCATCACTACACTCCTTTCGGTGAGTTTTACTTTGAGACTTTATAACTAACCCTTTACTCTTCTAGTCAGTTATAAAACACACGTTTACAGGCCATGGAATTATTATGAAATTCATGAACGAGCTCAAGAGGAAGGACGGCAAAGTTGCTTCCCTTCTTGGCGTCGCTACCGACCGCCTCCTTCCCTGAAATCCTACTGTAGACATCTAATTGATAATTCCCTCGTAATACGAGTATTCCAATAAATTTCATTGCATTGTCCTTAGTTTTAGGTACTGACAGAGAAGAAGACATAGGGATGATAAATTTGGAGCTCATCTGACTCCTTGCTTTCGGCCCTATCTCTTCCTTTCGCCGATTTTCTTCCTTTGAAGCTCAGCTGGAATAGCTGCAGGGGGTCTATTTGGGCGTTGTCTCTCTCGTTGTCTTTCTCCAGCAACACCATTTTTTCTCTGTTTACAGGGAAAATTTCCATTACTTCCGGGCCCCCTCCTTGGATTCACGTGCTCCTGATCGTCCTCAGGTGTCCGGGGCAAAGTTTCTCCCAGGCCGCCGCCTCTGAATCAGTGACATTACCTCTTCCCCCACCTCCAGGGGGCGGGACTGTACACCGCGGCCAGGTATCCTCAGTCCGATCGCTGTGTGTTGCGATGGATTCGTCTCTTCAGCTCTTCGAGGCCGGACAGCCGACCCAGGAGTACGCTTCGGGGTATCTGAAGACCTTCCCCCTCAAGCTGCGTGAGGTGAGTCTACTCAGTTTTTGCCTCCAATCTTTCGTTTCATCCTGGTCGGGGGAACGGGGCCTCAAAACTGAGGGGAGGCTGGCAAACTCATAACTTTGGCCTGTAGTCCAAGTTTCTCCTAGAAAAATGCTTTATGGAGGGACAGGAACCATCACCAAAGGTCACAGCGCATTGCCACCAGGTCCGGATCTTGAAGTTTCAAAACTCGGCGCGGACAGGGCATAAATCTTTTTCTGACCGAGAAGCACCTTTCTAGACTACGTTTTCCACCAGCTGGTCCTTCAGTACAATGATACAATAAAGGGACAGGAGACGATTTTGGCTCTTTTTAACGGGAGAATTCTATTTTCAACGGGAAAGAGAGTCTTTTTGGTGCAATCCACGTTTTGCAGTCGTATTTCCTGGGTTCCAACTTTTTCCAAACGCCGCGGAGAAAATGTTTTCCCTACTCTGTGGAACTGGAGAATAGCGTCGGTTTCTCCGAGCATACATCTTCCCCGGCGGATAGCTTCGTGTAGCCGACTATTTGGGCCATTCTGCCCAGGGAAAGGTGGTCCAGTCGGTGGATAAAAAGACCCCTCCGGCTCTTTTTTAAACCCAGGAAAGTGTTGTTTTGTAATACAACAAACACCTGAAGTTGTAAACAGTCTACGATTTCATCACTCCTGGTAAGAAACCTTTTAGCAGCCGTCTGTGACAGAGGGATGAGGGGGCCCTGACCTTTGATTCATCCCTTATTCAACGCCGCGTGATAGTAACAGTTCTTCTGCGATCTGTTCCATCACCACGGTGGTCGAGAAGGCCAAGGACGTCTTCAACGAGAAGGTGATCGAGCCCGTCTACGGCCGCCTGCCCGGTAATGCAGGGCATTAACAGCAACATTCCGCAATTTTTACCCATTTTCATAGCTCTTAGACCTCCTCGAAGAATTGAAGAACTCCCCTGCATCCGCCTTCAAACGTATTCATCACAAGAGTGCGAACATCTGAATAATTATCGCTTCTTGTTTCAACTTCCCCTAAAACCGAAAGAATTAACAGAATCTAGGAATTCTGTAAGATATACTAATCTTGCACTAATCTTGAGAATTATAACTGAGAAAATATAACTGAGAAATAAGAACCTTTTCTCAGGATAATTGTCACCCCTTTTGATTTAAAACGTTTCCTGCGACTGCTTACTTCTCAAGACTTTCGAAGTCCTAATCATTATCCGAAATTTTTTGACCTTGATGGCTATGCCTCTTTTTTCTGATATTAGGTTGTAACATAAGTCTCGTCCCTGGGTTTCCCACAAATCCCCGTGCTCCAATTCTTTTCCCCTTATATTCTACGCCTCGTTTTATGGTTATCCACCAATTTTCAGTTCATTTGCATGTCACCGTGAATTTTGACAACCGAAAAAAAAACCTTGGGTGACAAGGCCAATATCGCTTCCAAAAACTCTGATTTTGGTGTCAATCGACTGCTCTCGATGAGGCGAGTCTAACGCTATCAAATTTAGCCCTGGAAGTTGCTATTTGGCGGAGCTGGACCTAGTCGGTGGCCCACCTCTACCTACAGTTTAGATCTCTTGCCGCCCCAAATACATATGTAGATTCTCTTTTTTGTTCTCAATGCGTGCAGAACACTATTCTTCTTCTTACAGACAGGCCAACTGAGCTGGAAGTGGAACCTCAATTTTGGCGATCACCCCACTGCAGGGATAGTGGGCGACCAGTGCCCATTTTCAACTCCTCAGAACAATGCCTTTTCGAGCTAAATTTGATACCGTTAGACTCGCCTCATCGAGAGCAGTCGATTGACACCAAAATCAGAGTTTTTGGAAGCGATATTGGCCTTGTCACCCAAGGTTTGGCTCCTTTTTTCGGTTGTCAAAATTCACGGTGACATGCAAATGAACTGAAAATTGGTGGATAACCATAAAACGAGGCGTAGAATATAAGGGAAAAAGAATTGGAGCACGGGGATTTGTGGGAAACCCAGGGACGAGACTTATGTTACAACCTAATAGAATAAATTTTTCTTTCATTCCCGAAATTCTCATCTGGCTGGCTTCTCGGCTACCCTGTCTTCTCTTGAACTTCTTCGAAGAGATCTTTGAAGTTGCTGATACCGCCAAGAACTTGCAGGGACAACAGATAATTTACTCCTACATGTGATCTCACAAGATTGGGGGGATGAGACCTGTGCCGGTAATTATCAGCCATGATGCGGAACAGAAGGATCCAGAGGGCAGTACAAGGGCAGTATAAAGGGACACCAGGGAGAGCCAGTGGTGGAAGTCTTCATTGATTCTCTCAAACTTACTCCGCAATATTGTAGCTCCCTCATTATTTCCCCCTCAGCCTTTTCTCTGCCCCTGTTATTGGATAGAGATAGCCGCCGTCTTCCAATGACTCATGCAAACTGTGGCTCATCTCAGGACAGTTTCGCTTCTGTTTTTTTAGGGGAAAGGAAAGATTTACATTTCAGAATGGCCAACAAAAAAGTGAAATTTCCCCTAGCATGGATATCTATCCTCTTTATGAACGCCGCCTTCCTCTATCTTGTGCACGAAATGTATGATGATCTCACGGCCTATGGGGTATATTTGATCAAGTGCTGGTAAAATTTGAAATTCCAGCAGCGGCGCTTTGTCAAGTCAGCTCTCTATCTGGGGCAACTCGTCATCCTCATGGCTTGGCTGGAACGTTAAAATTAGTGTTGGTATAATGAAGCGATTCGCACATATATTGATTGTTTATATTCGGGGGCGGTGTCTGGCGGCATTCCGCCACAGTCTCTCTCCCGCCATCGGTCAATGAACCCGTTTACTGTCCAAATCCCTCCCTTTTTCTCCTCTAAAAACGGTCATCTTTTCCCCTTTTTCGAATGACCCTCCGAAATCCCTAGGGCCCCTCTTGCCGTCTTCTGTCCTTCTCTGGATCTCAAGATAATTGCCCCTAAAAACTTGTGTCCATCTCTTCCGATTGTACTTTCTAGATACGAAAACATATAGACGATACGCTTCTTCATCTGGAAGTCTGGAAAGGTAGACTGCATCAGAGCCCAGCCGGCCTAAAAAGCATACCTATGATTCACGCCCCGGCATTGCTTTTACTCGTCAACAACATTCTAGAAACCGGGCTATTTTCGACAATATAATACCCGAGAAACGATAACAACAGAGGGATTTGAGGGGGACGGTAATTCTTTAACAATAAGGGGCAATCTCCTATTAACGAAATCCCTCCGAAATCGTCTTGAACCTGTGCTTTCGACGGATTCTTCGAGATTGTACATGTCCTTATTAACCTGGAGTAGTGAACTTCTTTCTGCCCCCGCTATAAGAATGATTAGCAGCTTTCTTCTGATCAAAGGATCAGTTGAAAGAGATAAACAACTGGAGAATAGTTCCGCTTTGATGATTATTGCTATTTTGTCAATTTATCCTAATATTGGACGCTGTCATCTTGCTCAGCGTACCTCTAAATACCTGATTAGAATATCGGAAACGATCTCCGGATACTCTCCCGAGCATATAAAGGGCGCGCATCCCCTTGAACTCACCGTCCTGCATAGCGCAGTGGCGGTAAGTAGGCGAGGAAACAGTTTCTATTTTTTTTTCTGTCATTCGAAAGCTCACAAGCTGCTCTACAAGAATAACCCACTTTTAAAATACTAGGGAGCATCCAAAAATCGTGGGACAGCCAAACGCGCGCGTGACGCGCGTAACGGGGTCGATGGTTCGGATCCGCTCGGGAGAAATCTTTTTTGCTTTTTTTCTTAGATGTTTTCTAGGGTAAGTTGAGGTCGGTGATAACGTTGCCAATGTTCAATAATTAATTTAGCTTCGAAAAAATCGCCCACCGAAAAATTAGCCCTTCTGTCAGTTCTACTGAAATTTGGCCACTGCCATCTTGCTCAGGGCACTTGAAAACCCCTAAATACCTGATTAAAATATCATAACCGAGGTCGACATACTTCCCCGAACTTATAACGGACGCCTATCCCCTTGAATTCACCGCACTGCTTAGCGCAGTGGCGGAAAGTCCAGACTATAGTTCTGGGACTAAGCAATTCCTCTGAAACTGACCCGCATTTACTATTGAATGTGAGGAAAAGATAGAGGATACATTTTTCGGATTTTTTTATATCACCTGAAAGCTCACAAGGTGCTCTATAAGAATAACCAACTTTTAAAATACTAGGGAGTATCCAAGAAACATGAGACTGCCAAACGCGCGCGTGACGTGCGTAACGGGGTTGATGGTTCGGATCCGCTCGGGGACAATCTTTTTTGCTTTTTTTCTTAGATGTTTTCTAGGGTAAGTTGAGGTCGGTGATAACGTTGCTGATGTTTAGAAATTAATCTAGATCCGAAAAAATCATGCAAATCGAAAATTTACCCTTCTGTCTGTTCTAGTAAAATTTTTCTATTCAAAGCGGAACTATTGAGACTTTGAACAATTTGAACATTGGCATCTTGCTCAGAGTACTTGAAACTCCCTAAATACCTGATTAAAATATCATACCCGAGGCCGACATACTCCCCCGAGCTTATAAGGGATACACCCTCTGATCTCACCGCACTGCGGCTTCTATTAGGCTTCTATTTCGATTATTGTAAGTGGTGGAACGACAAACATACACAGTCTTCTATTTTCTCCCAACAGTTATGCGTGGGAACGTCTCTATCCCTCTCATCGCGAACGGTTTTCTCCTCAAATCGACGTGGACGTCCGACGAGCGCAGCCGCTTATCCCTGCTATCCCTGTACTGGTGTCCGCTACTTCTTCCACCGTAATTTTGTAGGGAATCTTCTGGGGATAACTCCAGTCTTATACAAGATGCGGTTTTATAAAATCTCATGGAAAAGACATCCATGAAAATCGAAAAAAACCTTCACCTATTCGATTTATTGCTTTAATGAACCCCTCCTTTCTCATTCCCCTCTCATAATCTCATTATTTACAGTTTTTTAGGTTGCTTTCCCATTTTAAAATGAGTCCCACTCCCTTTATTCCCGACATTTATATGGAAGAAGAGTCCGACGACTATTCGGAAGATTCCGACGGTTCAAACGAAAGTGATGCTATCCTTGTCGTGCTGCCGCTGCCTCCAGTTAGACCCTTCCTCCCTACCTTGCTGGATTGCTGGATGGCCGAGGTAAATCTTTACCCTATTATCAGTAGACTGCTTCCTTTGGTTTTTCAGATCCGAGATTTCGACTTCATATGGTGTCTACAAGCTTTTGTTGTCTACCTATCCGTCTCCTGGCTCTTGAATCTTCTCGCCGGTGCCTATAGACCGCCGAATTCTGAGTATTTTGTAAGTTAATCATATTTTAATCCTACCGCTCATTGAGCCGTGTAATAATCGTTTTCAGGAGGCGTTCTCAAACCATTGCGACGAAGACATCTTAAACGTCAGTACCGGATCAGCAGCTGATATATTCGGCAGAAAAGAGGCTATTTGCAAGATATAGAGAGGGACGAGCATTAACCGATTAACCGATTTTGTGGTCCTTCTCTCCGGATTGTTAACTAATAAAAAATGTTGATGGAGATCACAATAATCCTTCCATGGGGCCGGTACCCGCTACCGTCCTCTATACTTCCTCGTCTGTTGATTTGCAAACTCCTTGGCATCAGACTTCTTCCTAATCTGAAAGTTTTGCTCGAATTTGTACTCTGTTCGCTGAACGGGATAAAATGGCGTATCTCGTAAGAGTAAATAACAAATAATCCCTTACTATCCCCGTGGCGCTGTATTTGTCCTGCAAAAAATATGTATTAAGACAAGCGGCTCTTCGAAAACTGATATCCTTCACGTGAATTTCATCTGAATAAAAATAAGGTACAAGATTCCTCGAACTCGGTCGTTCTGATCTTCTTCGCCCACTGGCTACAAAACTAAAGATTTAGAAGGATCTTAACCGGAAGTCCGTGCACTTCCTCTGCAAAGAGGATGATCAGTGACCCGAAAAGATCACTGTAGGACAGCCTAGCGGAAGTTCTGAAAATCACCCGGTAAACAAAACACGGTCTTCTCTCCTCTATAATCGCTAGTTTTGAGTACTTTAACGGATTTGTTCAAAAATCTCAAGAAGCGGCTCGATATATGCTTTTCCTCGGCTGGAAACCTCTCTGACGAGCTGCATTTAAAGCATACTCACTGTTTGTTCTCAGATATTTTGTCCTGCTTCAATCGACCGGCAGATTTTCTTTGCTCCTCGGCCGTGAACTTCTCAATGAGGCGGAGTCCGTTGCTGGGCCAACCTCTTCTGAACACGCCCCGGTCTGCATTCCCCCAGTCGTCTACCATTCCTCAGTCGGGAACGCTCATCTCATCTGAAGCTTTCAGGAGTGATGAAGCTGCTCGGACTTGGAAATGCTGAGAAGCCTCAGGGCTATGAGAACCTGAAGGAGAACGATGAGTTGGAGAACGTTCGCATTGCCGCCGCTGCGAAGACCCGCTTCATTGAGGGAGAGATCCTTAGGATGGAGTGCATGGTGAGTGTTTTTTATTCTTTTGAGAGGGTGGGCAGTGGGACGGGTTAGGGGGTGGGGAAGTGGCCTGGGAGCAGCTGAAAGGGCATTGATTGTCATACAGGGATGGTAAGGTTTTTTTCCTATTTCAGATTGGGGAAGGGAAAAGAAACATAAAAGCAGTCGAAGGAGTTTTAAATCTCTGGAGTACGGCAGTTTTCGTTGTGTACTACCGTTTTTATGGGGAAAATAAGCAAACTTTCCCGATCTACGGTTTTACCATAGCATTTGCAAAAGGCAGTCTTACAGTAACCAATAGCTAACGCGTTGTCATGACTGAATTCGGCCATGGTATAAGATTTGTGATCATCTTATCAGAGCAAAGTCCCCTGACGATATTAGAAAGGCGGCTTAGAGACGTTCGAAGCTACAGTATGCGGCTCAAAGTTAAGCTCTACTTGACCTGAATCCCCGGTGAATAGGGATTAAGAAATAAAAAAAATCTGGCCATTGTTCACGTGTCTATTTGTGTATTTCGAAAATCCGGAGTGAACGGGTATTAATACTTTGGGTAGACTGATGTTCAAGTACTTGCAACTTGTACTGTTTTTAACATTCACGCAGGATTATACAATACAGGATACTGTAGGGTCTTGCGAGGAGCGGTTATAACTTTACACGACTTTTTCCGTTTTTGTGAAGTTTTGTTCAAATAGGATAATGATACTATCAAGAGTAATACAATAAATACAACAATATATAATACAAGCAACCTGTATATACACAATTATGTAAAGGTTGTTGCTCTAGGTTTCCAGCGTAATTCCACGCTTAGCTTGGAATCGGAGCCACAGAACATGACATACGTTTCTTCAAGTTGTTGGAACGTTCCTTGTTTTCCTTTGAGGATACCTTATAAGGATTAACCTTGGCTTCTATTTTTGATAGAGAAGGAGGAAGGATTGGAGGAAAATAGGAAGTGCCTTGCAAGTTTTGCAAAATCTTATGATTCACGGCTTACGCAAGCAGCAAAGAATAAGAATTGTTGCAAATTGGTTCATTACGGGCTTCGGAACCACGAATTCTATGATTTGAGGAGCCAGAGAAGAGTCTGGAAGAGTGGAAGAAGCATTCGATGTATTACTTCTCCCGGGTGGTCTTCTACAGCGGTATGCTCCTGGCCTCCTACGGTCTGTTCCTAGCCGCCATGGCCTTTTTCCACAGCCGATCGAATGGAGAGGTCCCGAATTACCAGGCGAATGATGACTGCCAGCACGGACTCCGGTACAAGGTACTTTGAACATTGACCAGATCTCGAAATTTGAGTCTGTTTTAGAACAAGACCTACATCTGCATGACCCGTTCCGACGTTATGGAACTGAGGAAGGATATTGCCCGTTTGAAGGAGTTCATCAACCCGGAATACCTCTTCTCCGCTGACGATGACCCGATCGAGGAGAAATCTGTGGAGAAGGTAAATATTAACCATACCGCTCCTCTATATGATATCCTAGAAAGATGCCAAGGAGAGTGAACCCCGCCCCAACGTCAACAACACTAAGCCTCGGAATGGAACTATTGAAGATCGCTTGGTAGGTTTGACCCAGGAAAATTAGAAAGAACAATTACCTATGACTTTTGTTGACATACAGATTTACAAGGAAACGGATTATTGTAATGTTTTCAGCAGTTCCGGGTAATTGGAAAGGACGCCAACGGCACCGACATTGTTACTTGCACACCCTATATTTACAAGGTACACATCTATAAAAACGTTTTGGCCATCTCGGAAGTTCCCAATTGTCTCGCTGTGAGACCTCATAAATGAATCTTATATACAGAAGTTTCTGTTTAGAAGTTAAAACTATTTTTTACAGACGCGTATAATCTACTGCGAGAACAACCAAATTATCATGACCTACGCTCCCGGCTATGTTCCGCCTCCAGTTACCCCTGAACCCCCTGTCGTCAGACACAAGGTACCCATAGAAAAAGCCTGCTCCGACTAGTGTGTCCATTTGAACAAAGCATTTAGAAGTTCAAGATGTTTTCAGTATTTCGTCACATACCTTGACGACGGCAGCATCCATATCGACCGAATTCCCTATGGAGCCATCAATGCCACCGCCTTTACTGTAATCAGGATTATCCAGGAACCCCCGGTTGCAGCCACGATGAAAGCTGTGCAGCCCATCGTCAAGCAGATCCAGCAGGTCGCCGAGGAGATCCCCGATCTTGAAAGCAACCCGAACGAGTTGCCCAAGGAGGCCCTGGACGAGTGGAAACAGATTGTCAGCCAGAAGCGCGCCGAGGCTAGCCGCGGCACCCCCTCCCTGTAATGCCGGGCTTTGCTTTTTTCCACTGGTGGTTGTTATCTTGTAAAGTCCATTTCTAAATTACTTTCTGGCTTTTTGCATAGCTAGCTAAAAGAAATATTTCAGTTTTAGAAATTGGAAGTGGACTGTACCGTGGTTTTTTTCAGCAAGGCTCTTTTTCAGTGATCTTCCCTTTTTTTTTTAAATTGCGCTTTGTAACCTCTCTAGTCCTCTTTTTCAGTTAATAAAGTGGGAAAAAAAAGAAGGAATCGTTTAATGGGAAGAACAGGAACATCTAGGATAGATTGAAGTCCTCAAATTGCTGACTTCCTCCGGCTTTTATGAACTTCTCCAGCTTCTCGACATCCTTCTTCATGTCGTCAATAGCCCGTTTGTAGAGGATTCCCGAAATACGAGTTCCGCTTAGGAGGGGATACTCCTTCGTCATGAGGATTAGCTCGTTCCCAACATGGACACAAGACTGAAAAGAAGAGCACCTTTTGATTGGGATACTGTAGTCACCTTTATCTTATCCCTCATAATAACAGCTTTCGGCAGGGTCATGGGATCTTCTCCACTTTCTAGGAAAGCTGCACGTTCTCGAAAACATTGGGTATAATCTCCTTCTAATGTACTGTAAATATCCGCCATATTCTTGGAAATATTAGAAAAGGCATGACTAATAGCGAAGAGACAGAAGAGATGGAATATCATGGACTGTTTCGAAGGGGAGAGTGTGTTGACCTCTTGGAGAAAGTTTCAAGCGGTGATATGGAATAGATGGGTCAAGATTATGCGACTTTTATGCTGCCCGAGGAAAGAATAACCGGTCTCTTGATGAGGACTCCAAATTAAAGGGAAGGGATGGCTATTGATAATCAGGCAGGGATTCTTCTCGTCACCATGTTCAAGTAGAACTCACTTTTTCAGGGTAAAGCCAGAAAGGTAGGGCGACAGCTTCGTTTGGCGCCATCCTTGTCGGGTTCCCCAGCGCATTCTATCCATCTTTTCCAAACTAATCCTTCAAATGCCTATGTATTCACTGAAAATGTCTGTTGCCCTTATCACAGGTGAGTTTTTCACAAGTTAATTGACCTGCACTTTGAAAGCACAATTGTATACCGACAAACATCGTTTCTTTGGAATTTTTATACTGGCGTACCCTTCAGAAGTTCCCAAACAAAATTACGTGGCGTACTTGATAAAACTGGAACTTTCAGCACCAATGGCCAGGAATTACTCCGCCAGAGTGATAAGGGCGGCAACCTTACGACTTCCAGAATTTATCGCAACCTAGAATATAGGCCTGTTGACAAGATAGACATAGTGCCGTGCTCTCCTTTGTCCGTTCCTTGTGAAAAATGTCTATGTATCCCACTTTTGCCCTTCCGCTTCCCAAAATAGTTCCTGTGTGATGTTTTCCCTCTTCTGTTTACCGCTCAATCATCTGCTCAATCTGGCTTCCATCATGTTCATTTCCCTTTTCAGAAGAGGCAAAAACTCAAAGCCCACACACGCCCCGAGGGGAATTCTTCAATTTCTCTCCTAGTGGAACGTGATAAACGAGGTGCCTCGAACTCTATGAACAGAAAACGGACTCCTGTTCTTTTTTTTGAGCAATTAACGAAAAGGTATCGGCTCGTTTTTCGCTTCGAGATCCTCGGGGTTCCTTTGAATTGAATAACATTTGATAATCTAAATCTTATTCCGTAACCAAATATATGAAAGTACAAATAGCGGTATGGATACTGTATGGGTAAATTCAATGTGTGTGCAGGACCGGTAAGGGAATACAATGTTGTTGTCTGCTATGCAGAATGTTTAGGGTCCAGTAAGCGGAAATACGGATCTATTCCTGCATCATCTTGACGAACTCTTGAAAAGTAATCCTTCCGTCCCCATTAGTGTCGGTAGCCTTGAACATATCGGCAATAGCCTGGCGGTCAGTTAAATCCGTTGTCGCCGTCAGAATGGCTGCCATTTCTTCTGAAAATATATGCATAATTTTGGGACTTTGGAGAGATTTGGGAACGGGGGAGGGGACTCGCTTTCAAAATTCAATAGGATATGCAAATTTCCGGCAGTTAGCAAGGCAAGGACGCTGATTTCTTCTAGGAACGGCGGGAAAAAGCGAAAAGCAAAAAGGAACCCCCCCCCCCCTCCATAAGGTTAAGTATACGGTAATTTCTGTTTTTTTTTGTTTCACAGTACAAAAGAGGGCTACTTTCAAAATACGAGGCCTATACTTTATCTTGTAGAGTTTTTCAGCACAAGAAATTTTTGATGTCTTTGAAAGGATAGGTACTAGTTTTTCGAAACCGGTCCCAAAATGAAGCCCCTAGAATTGAGCTGACATCCCGTTTTCATTTCCAGTCTTGTTTATCATCACCACATTCCATAAATCTCCAAAAAATCTTCATTTTAAAGTTGTTTTTGCCTATTTCTGACAAGTGTTGACTCTGTTATGCTATGTATCTTCCCGCCACGCGCACTATTCTGATCTCGTCCTGGCCCCCTGGGGAAATGTGGTCATGCCTCGTCTCCGGCTCATTTTTCCTAGGAAAGAGAGAGAATGTACTTGGGTATAGGTGACCATGGGACAATTTAAGACTGCAATAAGGGTGAAATAGTTTCCGGTCTTTGAGACGGTTCACTGAGTTGAGAGACCTCGTGTCTGGCACTTTGAAACTTGTTTGGTCCCTATGGAGGAATGCTACCTACCTTCGGTGATGGCTCCATCTCCATCGGTGTCGAACTTGTTGAATTGGAGTTCCAGTTCGTGGAGAGTGGTCCGATGGATTGGGGGGCTTCTCATATAGCTGACGAATTCTTCCTTGTTAATTTTTCCCGTTTCTGAAACCATTAACCTTTAGATTTCCTCAATTAAATGAATAGAAAGGCATTCCTCCATCATGCATAGCAGTCGAAAAAAGGTGTTTGGTCACTGGGACATTGTTAGGGCAATTTATTTGAGTTGGGGGTGCAGAGCGGGTTGCCCATCTGTTTAGCAGACAGCCCAGGCCTTCCGGGAATATTTTTAGTACTCGTTGAAGGGATAGCTTAACTAAAAATGGGAACTGCGTGGATAGGGTTAATTTGAAAGGGAATGGTCTCTATATTTGACGTAGGCTCGCTGCTAATCCCCTTTTCTGATGGAACAACACCTCCCTCGTCTGGCTAAATCCCTATTCTAAAACAATCTACTTCGCACCCTGGAGGAGGGAGGAAGCGAAAGAGCAACAAGAAGGCGTCTTTCTTCTATTTTTAGCTTTTAAAGTCTTCTCGGGACTGTATCCCCCGGTTAGAGACCCTCTGAAATTGATAGAGGATGCATACGAGCAGCCTTGCACTTTTATACTCCATCGATCATGGAGAAGCCAAGAAAAACGTGTCAGTTGTCCCTCGTTTCTAAATTTTTCCCCCAGGAAAGAAATCCCCTGAAGCATCTGGACTGACAGATGTACTAATAGGAAAGGAACGCTTTGTTTCTGCTTCTCAGAGAGCTTAGTCTTTGCCCCCCTTTCCCCTTGCCGTCATGTGGTTTCTATAAACTTGTGAGGGAGAGAGAATAACCAGAAAGTAGTCACACACTCACTGTCTAGGTCCATTTCCTGGAAGATGAAGTCCAGTTCGACGCGGGTCGGCTCCACATTAATGGTCCTGAGAAGAGCTGCAATTTCATTCCGTGACAGACGACCATCTTTGTCTACATCCAACAGATCAAAGGTTTCGGAAAGCTCTGCAAATAATTATGGTCATTAGAGACGAAAAATAGGGAAAAACCAGTGGGAATGCGTTCGTTCTCCCGGCTCGAGCAAGCAAATATTTGATGCTGTCGTCATTAATTTCTATCTCAAATATTCTTCCCTTTTCACAGCCTTTGCGCTACTTAAAAAGGGGAAGTAAATATGGACCCATTAGTCACAATTTGTTCTCTCTATTGGCAAACATATATCTCCCGTTCATAACAAGAGAGGGAGAGAGAAGCCCTGATGGATATTTCCGTCACTCTTTTGTCTGCCTTGCCTTTTGTGGCCGTGCAACCGTAAAATCTTGAACATGCGAGGTTGACGAAGTGGAATACATTGAACATTCAGGAATTTTTATCATAACCTCTTAAAGATTAGCGGCTACCGTAAGAAAAGACGTTTCCTCTTCTATAATTTAGTTCTCCTTGCATTTGAGACTTAAAATGGTTACTAATTCATTGTTTCCCTGGGGAGAGTAAAAAGACGCGCAGTTCTGAAGTTCACTTGGTCCCTGTGGTTGACATCGTCTAGACTACCAATAGCCATAATAATATTTCCTGTCTTTAAATAGAGCAAAAAGGGTCGCAGTTTCCTGGTAATATTTCAAGGTTGGGAGGTCTCGTCGCGGTCATATCTCACGCTAAATCCTTCCTATCCTCAGAAAAAAACAGGGAAAAGTATTCCTCTGGGAAGAATACGGCGCATCGCTTTATCTTGATTGCCACTTCGCAAGGAAATTATCACCCACTCAACCAGAATGCCCTTCAACCCTTAAGGGAGAAGGGAAGTTAATCAAGAAGTGAGACATCTCTCACAACAACCACAAATTAGGCGTCAGCCATAGAAAGAATTTACTTGCCCTAACGCGTTTTGAGCAATGACGTCCTCCTGGGAGATCCCACGGGGGTGATGGGATTGAGTTAACGGTAGTCTGCACACGTTACGGATCCTTGTTCGCTTATTGAATAGGTCTCGGGCGACCAGAGCGGCTTACGGTAATATTCAATTTCCCGGGTCTTCTTCAAATCCCCCCTCGAAGATAATTTGGGAATTCTTCGCGAGAGACCTCTGAGACCAGATATAGAGCCATTTCTCATCTGTTTCTGACTAAGAGAGAAGCATATTTGTGGTCGACTGAATCTCAGCTGGGACTCTCCCTCGCGTTGGCCCAGTCTTCTTGCCTAATTACGAAGCATACTGGCAACATTTTCGGCGGTCGCTGCACTGCATAATTTGAGCTGTTTCTTTGATATCCGTTCTTTTAGAGAACAGTTTGTTTGCAGATGTTCTATTTTGGTCTTGGAAAAAGCTGCAAGGTAATGAGATTTTAGCAAGGGGAATCAGAAGAAGGGAAGAGCGGAAGGGCAATTACACTGATTAAAAAAAAGTATATAGACAACTATTTAAAGAAGGATCCTGACCAGAACTTATCGCTTCCAAAAGACGCTTAGTCTAGCCATCAAAAATGCATAAAAACTCACGTGAATCATTGAGCACGTATCTCTGGCAAATAATATGTTCTTTAATATGATCTTCGTGATTATGGTTAACAATAATAGCCATAGCTAGTCAGGGAAGGAAGTCACCGTCCCGCACAGGTTATAGGAGAGAAGCTGCAGCAATAGGAGAAAGACCGTTGAGGGCAAAGGGGCGGGGTTTTGCACTTTGATTGAGCCGCCCCTGCTCCCACCCCAATAAACAGAAACAACACTTTTTGCAACGCAAAAGTTGACGAATTTTCTGCTCTCTTCAGTAGATCAAAGGGGTCTTTGAAGTCAAGGACTAATAGGAAGTAGACGGGGTGACGAGTTCTGCTCTTTCGCCCGTTGAATAGGGTGTTCTAACTAGTTCCAAGAGTTCCCAGGTTTGCAAGAAAGGTGAATAATTTGACCCAGAGAGAACTTATTAAAGCCCCCTCATGATTATCGCCGCCTGGTTTATTATTTAGAAGGGCATGCGCCTTATGACTCAATGGTTTATATAAGGGAACTCTTAATCCCGGCAAAATGTTGCGTTATACTGCTTTTCGATCTCAACGTTATCAGGTTTCTTATCACGTGCTAAAGCGTGTCGGGAATGGCCAAGAATCCAAAAAACTGTTCCGGAAGTGGGGCATAAAATATTTACAATGGTTAGGGCGTTTGTCCGCATCCCTGAATGCTAACGGGGATTGCCACGGTTGTAATCAACAATTTAAATGAGAGAAAGTCTGGGTAGAGATTTCTAAGCGGGGTAATTGGATCTTTGGCGTTTTACTTGGGTTCTAGGTAACAAGCAGATTGTATCAAAGGGCCTTAAAGGAAGCCACAGGGACCTAGGCGGGTTACTGTAGCTGAAGAAAATGGGGCAGAAAAATCCATCTTTTCACGCAAAACGGAATACAGCATCGGAACCAGCGTCAAAAACTGAATCGAATGAACTAGGTTTCAGCCAATTTCACCTTTTCTGTGGCCAGTATTGTCACAAAACAGAAACGCGTTTGCCTGATCGGGTGCAGTCGCTGCGGGACCATTGCACCCGCTGAGGTCCCTGTGGGTTCCTTTAAAGCAATTTTTTATCTAGATTTAAAAGATTTGATCCAAATGAACAGCTGGAAGACTTTTTGTGCGTATCTGTACCCGCGAATAGCGAAATCTCTCGCTGACAAGAATGAATGAAGACCAACCGCCCGCTGGGTAACCAAACCGTCGCGCGCGCTTCCCTACAGTATTTTACCAGCTAAACTTAGCTCTTCCCTCAAATTAGCCCCAAATTAAAGATTTCTTATTATTCTCCGCTTAAAATGCACGAGACCACATCATCTCTGGACCCGGAAAGGTTTCCAAATGTCACAAACATGCTTCAGAACCTGTCAGTGACTCCAAATGGGAGTATTGAAGGGGAAAATACTCGCTATTCTCGGGATTGTTATAGAGATGACACGGAGTTTGATTGTTTCTAAGGGGTAGCCATTTTCGGGTAAGGGGATAGTAGAAGTCGCGATCTTTGCATCCCTACCCGGGGATCAGGCATCCCCAACCACCCGCACATAATAGGCTGTTTCCCTTTTTTGTCTCGGCGGTTAACCTAGTTACACAAGCAATTTACTCCCACCCCTAAGGTCTAAGCGAATCCTCGGGACTAAAACTAATGGAATTATTCACTGAATGGCCGAGCAGATTCTAAACAACAAATACTCACGTTGTTCATTCAGATGGGACATTTTGTCGACCGGTGGCTGGCTGAAAACTCAGGTGTCAATGGGGAGGAGGAAGAGGAAAAAGAAGAGTACAAGAGTCTCGAGTCACAAGAGAGGTGTCTTTCATTCTTCCCCGTCGAGGTCGTCTTCGCCACACTTTTGTACGTCCTTGGATTACATTGGTCATAAAGATGTTGCCCCATTCAGATGGTAAATTCCGAGACATCATTATATTAGCATGCGTCCCGGCTGTAAAAAAAATTAAGAGTCTTTACTCCCCGTGATTAGAAGGAAAGGGAGGGGGCAAAATGATCGCGGAAGCTAGCAACGGGGGTTAAGAACCGACAAAATGAGAAATTACGGTGGATTGGGAAAAACCAGTGCGTATCTATTTCTAGCGGGAGATGGAAGGTTTCCGCAATTTGATCAGACTAGAAGCAGGAATTGGTCAAGACTCAGGTTCATAGGAAACTGATCTGATCACAAGAAATTGCAGCAAAATATGTAGGAAACTGGCCTTGGCGATTCCAACTGCTTGAAATGAATGTCAGAGGTCTGAACCTTCGTATATCGGTCTCGAAGCGAGTATTTTAGAGAAAGAACGAACTGTCAGACAGGCAAGCCCCCTGGTACCGCCTACATGAATTTCGTAAGCTTTTAATAGACTGTATAATGGAAAATTGATTCAAAGAGTCAAGATTGGGAAGCACAGAGCCCCCTGACTAACAGGAAAAGGGTAAAACGGCCGGTCAAAATCTAGACTACCAATTAAACTCAAGCGTGTCTGCTGTTCTAGATTATGGTCACAAAGAATGAACTGCCCTCCTCCCATTTATACCAAGAGCCCCTGCGAACTAGAGCGTTTCATAATGTGATCACTGACGCTCTCCGACCGTAGGGTTTTAGTGACTCAGCCCTTAAAATCGTCCTTGGATTACTAAAAGTACGTTTTT
Source organism: Oscheius dolichura (assembly GCA_932521035.1). Taxonomy (NCBI): domain Eukaryota; kingdom Metazoa; phylum Nematoda; class Chromadorea; order Rhabditida; family Rhabditidae; genus Oscheius; species Oscheius dolichura. Next base: position 848,251 of record OW051497.1, on the reverse strand, counting down.
TTTTGCTGCTAAAGCAGCGCAGGGTAAAACAAAGAGTGGTTCAAAAAGGCGGGCTCGGAAACAGGGCCATAATTAATTTTGGTGCACTTCACCTAAACAAAATGAGATTTGTAAAGAGCGAGAAGATTTACCAGGCTTTTTACCAAAGCGGAGCTGGATTCTTTGGGCAAACACAAGGAGAAGGACTAAAGAAAACGTGGTTAATTTACCCCGGGGGCCAATTTGAGGAGCAGAAAATAAGCGACATCAGATAGCGAAGAATAATTCCCGTAGAGGGGAGTGGTCTCTAATAGCCCATTTTTTCTGTGTCTAAACATCACTTCTCGATTAAAAATTACACCGACCGAAAGACATATGATGATTGTTTTGTCACTGCATAAAATTCTTCGGCCCAGGTGATTTAAACTAATTTAGTTCGCGACCGGTTTTTATTCGTATTTCGCCCGAAAAACGGCGCCGTAGTGGGAGGCAGCTGACTCAGCGCAAATGTGCGGTGGCGATCAAGCCACAAAATAAAACAAAAGAATGCCATCTATGGTACGAACGGGGCAGATTCGAACGGCCACTATTTTTCTTGGTAATTTTTAGAAATCTGACTGGAAATTTCAATAAACAGTAAGTCTAGCTTCTTTTCCTAAGTTACTGTGGGTATTGCCTGTCCTATACAGTTTTTCTCGTAACTAATTCTACAAATTTATTCCTTTCTATATCAAATATAGGTTAAAGTCTTAGGGAGTCTCTTTTATACATTCTTTGCCTGAAATGAAAGAAAACAAAAAGCTGAAAGTCCCACCGTTATCAAATTTCAAGGTAGTCAGGCATTTCTCATTTTTTTGCTGTTCATTGTGTCCAATAGGCTTCCAAACTTCCTAACTCCCAGATTCCATAACGAGCTTCGTTTCTGTAAAAAAAGATACCTACAGGAAAATATATAATATCGCAAATCAAAGTAAATTAATACACGAATGTGTACTTACTTGTTAAATTGAGAGAAAGGGCAAAGAAATTGAGACTCCAACCGTAGAAACATCATCTTCGCCTTATTCCAAACGTTTTCTCTTGAACCTGTAAAAATGAAATTAAAAATATCTTGTTTTGTGATAAATAAAGATGAACAGAGAGAAAAATGACCGGGAAATTTGAATCGGATCAACGCCAAGCTCCCGCTACGTGCTTTTACGTGATTACAGTAACCCAATTCATTTATGTGAAATATCTCAACAAAGAGAACATTTTGTGATCTAAAATTTTTATCTAATTAAAGAGGGCGAAATTTCACACCGGATCTCTTGAATAAAAAGCAGAATCGAGTCCGTTTGGTAGCCGTTAGAGGCCTACTTGTTAGTACTGGTCGTAACGTTTTGAGTTCGACGAGCAAGGGGAAGGAGCCATATGAGAGGGTGACCCGGATATCCACGCGATCCTCGAGAAATTAATCGATATTTCCCTTATTCCCTTTGCTGGTAGGGGGAGAAGAGATGTCTTTACGCTTGGAACCCGTTTCTCTCTGGGTTTACTGTACAGTAAGTAAGTATTTTGGGTATTTTCGCCCTCTGGCCGCTTTAGATTCATGTTAAGCGGAATTTTCAGAAAAGAAGCCATACGAGCTGCAGAGGGAAAGAAGTACAGTTTAAACTACCTGGATGATGACTTACTGAAGTAGAGGCTGTAAAACTGTTGGAACAAGCGTCCGGCTAATGTAAGTCTTAAGATTCGTTACTTTTGTCAGCCTTATTGTAGTTTAGGGCCCTCACAATTAATCTTTGTCGTGTTTTATTGTATCAATGTTTATAGAGCGTTGTGCCGGCTGACCGGAGGTGAGATCTGTCACACTTTGGGCTGACAGAAAGAGACGAGAGCCATAGAGAAACAGAAGAGAAAACAGAGCAAATTGCGCCGATTGCTCAATCTCTCACACACAAAATCTTTTCTCACACATCATTTTAAGCAATTTATTCGAAATGAGATATGTCCGCCGGCGTATAAAGCGCGGATGGCGACGCTTTAAGTTAGTTTTCTGAGTCATGTCATGTTGGCCGATGCCTCTATCTGCTTTTGGGATCTTCGCGCACGTTTTTATTGGAAAAAGCCCCCCAGCCAGTGTTTTTTACTTGACCCGCATGGAAATTTCAGCCCTTTAACCACTTCCATCTGTTAAATTTTAAGTTTCCGCTCTATTATTAGTCAATTTCTTAAAATATACATGTGCAAATATTAAAGCTTTGCTCGGCGGTCAAGTTTTCCTTTGGCTCGCTTGAGCTTATCGCTTTGGACAGCTTTAAACCAAATTTTTTTGTTTAATACAGAAGTTTTAGAAGAATGTGGCGGAGTCAAACTCTGCCACGACTGCGACCATTGGAAGGTGGACCGCCACTACCACCCCGAAAGTATGACCAACCCTTTACCCCACTCCGTTACAATTCCAGCTTGACTGGAACCTTGTCTCGTCAAAAGGATGTCGATGTCCAGCGACTTCGCGAAGATATTGACACGGTTGGTTTTTATCATCAATCGGGAATATTCTCCCTTTCTGTGTTTTCAGTTGTCAAGGCAGTTGCGAATGGTCAGGGCACAACTCTGCGCGCAGATCAAGGAGGATAGTAGGAGTACGAGAGAAGACAGGAGATCTTATCACCGGTAAGACATTCATTTCTTATTCTTTTGAATGTTTGCTCTTTATTTTGACTAGAACACATTCTTCAGGGATGATTCTCCTGACTCGCGTCTTTCTACCGCATTGTTTTCCCCGGTTTCTGCCAGGAATACTCCAACGCCCCTGCCGACCAAGGGGGTTGTTTGTGCAGGTAGGGTTATTGCACTCGTTGACAGTTGACCATGCCGGCGCTTGAAAAACTGGCACTGTCCAGGGGGAAGTGGCGCGCCTTTTGAATGCCTCAAGAGAAGTTACCAAAGGGCGTTTTCGGGTGGTCAACCGGATTTTTTAGTTAGAGTATGACGTTTTCCCCCACAAAAAGGAAAAGGCGCATCCTAAACAGTTAAATTCGTTCCACGTATTGAATTATGTACGAACATGTCATTTTTGCCGGGTTGAATGGAGTCTACTGCCTGCAAACTGGGTCCGGGTGCCCGGAACGCGTCCCTATTTCCTGAAAGAGTCTCTAATTTTATGTTGGTTAAATATGTTAGGCTAGAAATCATTCTCGGGAACATCTACCTAGATCTTCGTGCGTAACCCAGCAATAAACGGCAAAATTACGCATGGTCTGTCCAAAGATTGTCGTCGTTTTTCTACCCCCTCTCACAATTCCACAATATGGGGAAGGGGGGAGAGGCGTGTTTGTTCACACGTTCCTCCTCTGTTCTAATCTAAGAATGGGTCAACTCTCGTCTCGTTTAGAGGAATCGCCTTCCCTCAGGAGCGGCACCATGAGGAGGAACTCCTGCTTCCCGTCGACGACCATCAACAAGGAGACTTATCACCAGGCCTCCACTGTTTCCATGTAAGTCAGGAGGGCAGAACAAATACAAGATGATTTCAGGATGTCTGTGACCGTCCCGTCTGCATCGATATTCGTTCCACGTGTCAAACGACGGGAGACATTCTCCAAAGCCGACATGAAAAGCTCTTATTCAAGAAGAGCCAGTCTACAGTCTACCAGAGCAGCCAGCGGTGAGTTCTCAACATGCCTCCTCCCCTCATATTGGAACAAAAAACAATTTAGTTACTCCTTTATTACTTTATTTAATTGGTGGTGGAGTACTGAGAGAGGGGGGCTAGTCGTCCTTTCCGGGGCCATCGCCGTCGGGCCCGACTAAATGGATTTGTTCTAGACTTATTTTTTTAAACTTACTGGGACAACCAATAGAAGGGCTCGTGGGCATTTCGAAGGGGGGACGGGGGGTCGACATGGAAAAGTGTCGAAAAAGCCAGATCTGGGGCTTATAAAGAACGAGAAAATGGGCGGGATTATGGCTTTGTCTTGTGGAAAACGACGAAAAAAGGAGTCTAGGCAGAGACTTGTACACGTGTCAGTAGAGGGACTTTGAATAGAAATAAAGAAAGGAAATGAAAATAGGGATACTTTTGATTATTGGCAGCAGATTAAACATGCTTGCTCATCATTTCCAGACAGTGTTGGCACTTTCCCTCCTCCAAAGCCTGTCAGGACCTTCGTGGAGACCTTAGACTCCCTTCTGCAGAGACGAGTGCTCACCGAACGGCCACTGGTCAACACAAGGACAAAATATGAAATCCACCCGGTCAGCCAGCTAGCAGAAGTGAATGGCGAGGACCTGGCTAAGCTTCTCTGTGAGAAATTTGAACAAGGCCACTGCTGGGTGAGTTTTACAATTTTTCACTTTGGATTTCTCCGTTTTCAGTTCGTAAGGGATGACGATGTCTTCTTTGTGAATCCCTTTTCTAATATTTCCGGTGAAAATAACCACGAACCCTATCCAGCAATCGGCAATCTTGTCGATAACCTCCTTATGAGGCCGCTGAGTGCTCTAGTCTTCAGGTAACCTTTTTTCTTTCTTATTTGAAAATTAAAGGTCTGTTTAGAGGATTATCCGGGTCAGGAAAGTCGAGCCTCGCAGAGATGGCCCTATTTGAAACGGCGAGAAAGCTACACGTCAACGGGAGTGCCATGGCAGTGGTGATGGCAGCTATGACGGCTCTCCGGCCTTTAACAACTATCAATTCTAAAAGAAATAACCTGTCATCAAGATCGGTGAGTATTTTCACGCCTTCTCCCATTGGAAACACTTCCTCCTCGCTTGCAGCCCAGAATAGGAAATGAATGTTGTTTGCTTTCTTTCCCCAAAGACACTACAATTGTTTTAGGTGCACCACACGGAGATTCACCATCGGCACGGAATGATTTCCAAAATCCGGTTTAAACACTTCCTGTTGGAGGCTCCCAGTCGATCCAGCCGGGCTAACATCTTCGCTATGCTGGCAAGTGAACTGAAGGAGGCGGACAAGGACAGATATCGCCTCACCGGATTCCATCTTCGAGAAGAATATGCCAACTATGGTAATTTGGAAGATTTTAAGTCTGCTCTTTCTACCCTTGGAATTTCCGTGCAGGACGTCTTCTCGGTAATTTATTCAGCTTTAATTTTATGCAAATACCTTATTTTAGGTTGTGTCAGCCATTACTCTAATGAATAATCTGTGCTTTAAAGAGATGAACAATTATGTGGACATTGAAAACATCGCCGGTAAAAAAAAATTAAAATTTCCTTTAATTCTTTTCCCATTTAGATCTAGAAGACGCTGCCCACCTCCTCGGAGTGTCTTCGTTATCTCTCTACCGTACAATTTTAAACGGCTCGGCTTCGGAAACAACGATCACACAGACCCAGAAGATTAGAGACGAATTGGGAGCGGCCATCTTCTCAAGACTCATTTTTCTAGTAATCTCAAGAGCCAACCGAATGTTAGAATCAATCTACGATGTTCCGGAGAGCATGAGCAGCTTTAACGACTCAGGTTTCCTTTCTCTTTTTCTTTTTAAACAATCATTACAGGGATAAGTGTCGGATCTTCGAGACAAAACTCCATTCTTCGAATTATTGACGTCCCCGGATATTCCAAAGCCACTACTAATTCTCTTACTGAGCTGTTGATCAACACTATTAATGATTCGCTAGATGGGAAGCAAAGCAAGGAGGCTAAAAAGCTGTTAGAGAAGATAGAAGCAGTACAAGAAAACAGAAGGACAGAGTTAAATAGGTACGAGAACATTCTTGCCGTGATTTTACAGTAATTTTAACTTTTAGGGCTACCTATTTGGTGAAACATGCCGACGGTCGGTTTCCTATCGAATATGAGTTGGGGAAAATGGTCCAGAAGAATCAAAACATCATATCGAAGGAAATTGTAGGGTTCTTTATTTTTTCCACCGTTTTTTCTTTAGATTCGGCTATTTGACTCGCGTTGCTGTTCTTGTAACTTTGTCAACAAGCTGTTCCTCACTGATTTGGATCGTCTACTCGCAGACACGGCTGGAACCTTCTCCCCAAAGGCCGTCATCTTCCAGAAGGAGGACTCCACAATTATTCAAAGTGTTCTAGCCTTTGCGACGGATCTTCAGAACCAAATGGATAATTGTGAGATGAAAATCGTCCACTGCATAAAGGTAGTCTGTAATTTTATTTTGTTTTTGGCAATTTTACCTTCCAGTCTAATGAAAAGTTGGAATATTCCCGGATTAATGAGGCCCTTGTCTTGGAGCAGCTTTATCTCATACATAACCCTATTTCTACTAGTCAATTATCGCTAAGGTAGGACTAGAAAAGATCAATTTAATCAGTTTTCAAGTGTCATGTCACCTGGGACCATGCAACAAGTTGAGTCCGAGTTTCCTGTCCAGCCACCTCCAAGGAATTACGAATTGAGAGAAGGACGCCTGCATAAATTTCCCCAGAGAAGAAATATGGTTGTGGATCACATTGGTGGGTCTTTTCTAGTCTTATTTTTGAATTTTTCTTCCGATTTCAGATCACTCCACCGGTGTGACAATAGCAGCCGGGGAAGTTGTCAAAGCGTTGGGTTTTAAAGGAGAATGTTATGTGATAGAGACGGGGAGAGGCATCCAGGCGAAGGTGCCCATCTCCTTCACTGAGAAAAGCCTCCCTCCCACCGAGGGTTATCACGTCTGATACACGAAGTCATATTGAAGTTGTTATTCATAGAAACCGTTGAGAATAAATTATATCTGGTGCTATCTACAGTAGTGAGTTCATTTTATGCAAGATAAATTTATTTTAAACACATCTACAATGGTAAATAATCTTTTGGGATACGATTTAACTAAAATAACATCGCATAAAAGTACAATGTGCCACATTGAGCAAAAAAATGGACGACTACCCAGTAAAATAACGCTTTCTACTCTATGGAAGAAGATCACTGTGACTGTAGGGATAACTGAGACATTGAGCAGCCTCTTTCACAGGGATCAGGCCCTTCTGGATGAGATCTTTCTCCACAGGCGGCGTAACCCTTAACAAGACTATTTTCTACCCATTGCTTTGTTTACAAAAGGGCAGGGGCGATCGCTACCGGAGCCTTGCTGCAAGGAATATCAACAACTTGGGGCAAGGCCACCAGACTATCCCTAAAGTGCATTTTTGTGAAAATATGTTGTTCAGTTTACCTCTTGAACGACAACTCCTGTGGATATGGCAGACCGAATGAGTTGCAAGCCATCTTCGGCTGTCCGCACATTTCGGCGCTAAAAATAGCAGATTTTGTTGCTATTCTAAAGGAAACGTACAAGTAAATCAACAATCCGAGGTCAACCGGAAGCGCAGTGTCCGGCTGAGTCACTTCATAGTCTATTGGAAGATTAAGAAGGATGGCAAGGTGGGTAGGAGGGAAAGTCTTCTTATATCCAGGACTGCTGGGGCCACGAAAACCGCACTGCTAATACAGAAATATAAGCAAAAAGTGTAACGAAAACTCACCTTGGTAGTTTTCTCGTCCTTTTTCTGAGTCTCGTTTTCATTCAGTATTTCCTCTCGCAGAACTTGGTCCAGCATCTTTAAAATTTCCTCCATAGTCAACATTTTTATAACGTTGACTAGTTCTGAAAATAGTATTCGTTTCAAAAAGGAAACGGGTAGGGAAAAGAGCGCACGTGTTGTTCTGACCTGCGAGACAGTAGTCAGAGACGGAAAGCCCTCCCTGTTAATCATAGGGAAATAGTATTACAAAAAGAGAGGCAGAATATCTCTACCCAGGCTATTTCAAAATAGGCTCCCGCCTTTAGAACTGTCAACATGAGCTTTCCAGAGCCAGTGAAGGATAAATTATCGACCGCGTATGGAGGGACCTATGACTCGGATGGTGACGATGCATTGCAGCTGGGAATAACGTTTTTACTTCCGAAAAGAAACTAAGCGAGCAATTCTTAGTGCTTGAAAATTTTCCACAGTTCGGACTCTTCTTTTTTCCTAGGTGGCGTTATCACCACCGGCTACTCTATCGACGATAGACTATCGTACTCGAAGCCCATTTCTGTCGAGACACGGAGAAAACGAACAAAATAATCAACTTACTGGAACTGTTTTGCGGCTTCTGTAATGCTATCAAACTCCGAAACCATCATTTTTTGGCCAAGTTGTTCTAAAATCTAAAAAATAACAGTAAAGCAAAGGAAAAGGTATCATATCGAGTGAACGATAAAGGAAAAACGCTAATAAAAATTTAAGTCACAAGAAAGTCATTTATTCAATAATAATAACATCGTCATCAGTATCCACATCAATAATATCCGAGAAGTCGGGAATCATCGGCTGCCACAAAGTTCGAAGGACGACGACCTCGTCGACCACCAGGATATCTTCTTCAATTTCAGTAAGGAATTGATCCTAAATTGAAATGAAATAATGATGTTTGTGTGAAACATACTCCGCCAGATGATATCTCAGAAATATCGTCTGTTATCCACTGCTTTTCTTCGGTCGTAAAACTCATTTGCCTAGATATCCTAAAATACTTTTGAAGAAAAAGAAGTTGTTAAAAATGAGAAATAATGTTGGTTATAATTCGTGAAAATAAACATTTGAATTGAACCTCATAATCAAAACGAAATAAAGACACGAAATATGTATACAACCGCGCGCTAGGGGGCAAGCAAAGGAATGACTATAAGATAAGCGGAGATAAACTTGTGAGTACAAAAAATTTGTACAACATGCCCAAAAGTTTGTTCAAATAAGTTTCAAAGCCAGCCGATTAAATTTCACCGGTCTAATGGCAGTTCAACCATTGCTTGCTTTACATGCATGCATCATATGATACATAAAGCATGTAAGTAAACCTCAAAATCGGAAAACGACATCCAAATAGCACGAAATCGGTGTCAATCGGTTTGTCTCAATGAGACTATTTCATTCAGGTAAGTATCAACCCAAACGGTAGTAATTTTGGTCAGCTGGGATGGCACTGAAGTTTAGTGGGTTTATATGAAGGCAAATCGTAAGCAAGAAAGTTTAAAGATTCTACCGACTTCCGGGAAGGATAAAATTGGGATGCGCTTCATTCTATGGGTGAGACAAGTTGAACGGTCCAAGAATAATTTGAATTGGAGATCATTTCGCTGACTTATAACTTTTTAAGCAATGATGGCTTACAAGGCCTATCATTCTTATATACAGAAACGCATAAGGAAACCCCTGGTTATTTCCCGACTTCCTGTTGTAGAGCCAGTAGAATTTCTAGACCCTAGTGAACAATACCGCCAATATCTAAAAATCCGCGAACTAATTATTGATCCCCACCCCCTTTTACCCATATGCCATTGTTTGTCGGTTCTCTAGGATCAACATTTATTTAGGGGGGCACCATTTCAAAACCTGGTTGATTTTGCCAATAGACCGCGACGTAGTTTTTAACTCCTCTGAGCTCACGAGCTGAGGTGACAACAGCCCCCATACGTATTGTGACAGATTGTCCTGTTCTCCATGCTGTCATCCCTCTTTTTCGCGACATTACTACAACTCTCACTTCAGTCATTTCATGTTTTCTCGGAGACTTCTGTTCTCTGACACAAATCTCAATTTTTGACGTGAAAAAGATCACCTCAATGACCACTTTACAACCACTTTGGTCACAAACTTATCGCATATCCGCCCGCCGCTGGTGACACTCTTTTAGTCATCGTGATCGCCCCCAAATTAACCTCTTCGCCAAGTTGGCCTCTCTGACGTCCTGTCTCCTTCCTGATCTCATTTGGCCATCAATAAAGAACCTCGTGAACATCTGGGCATCCGGTACAGGTCAGCTGGCTGAGTCTGCCTCGTGTTCTTCAGAAGAAGCGAATTTCCCTCACTTTGTTGTTAGCCTATGCTCCATCATCAACTAAAGGAATTAATTCCTCTTTTTGGTTGACTTGCTAAGCAAATGGCACTCTCTAAACTCACGTATTTTTCATTCACATCCCCCGCAATAAACGGTCTCCCTATTCTCCGGGGAATAGATCTTCCGGGATCATGTCATGTCGGTTCTACGGGGCTGGCTCTAGGGTGGGTCAACCACGCTAAAGGTTAATGATCCAACGTGCGTCAGTTATATATTGCCCTAATAAAAAGTTTCTTCATTGAGTTGTCAGTCAACTGGACTGGGAGCACGCTGGGCTCATCGTCTTCTTTATGTTCTTTTTATGAGAAGGAGGGGAAAAGGGAAGACCCAATGGTGATGGACTAGTTACAACGGAGTTTATTGCAACTTCCGCAGATTCTGCAGCGCAATGAGGTCTTGTTCCTCATTCATCGTCCTTTGGAGCCTAAATTATCCAATGAACACTCGTTTCTCCTTTAAAGGGCAAGCTTATTTCTACCGTAATCCTGCTCCCCTCCTTGTGGCTTTGATTTCTGATTCAGAATGCTCATATTCTCTCTTTTCCTATTGCTATCACAAAGAACCTTGTTATGATAGGAAATTAGTCTATGAGACCCCATAACGTCAGTTCTGCAGAAGTGTTCCTCTTCTCTCTTCCTCCTTTGGATACTGTAGACCGCTTCCTCCTTCCCTTCTTCTCTTTACAGAGTATTCTCTTAACCCTCTCTCCCCTTTCCCAGAGTTGCGTATTCCTCCTCGATAAAAGAGACTTTTATGCTAGGAACACACTGATGGGCAGCTAATGAGAAGCACTGAATGGCGAGTGGCATTATACTACGGCGAAAAGGGATGTTCATCTAAAATGATGTGTGAGAAGGGAGAAATGATTCAGCGGGAAATTGTTTTGAGGGAAAGTGAAGAGGTCCCTTTGAGGGGGTCGAGTCATTAGCCCATTGCTTTTTCGGGATAGGTCAAAACAATCTTCCCTCTTTATTTTCCTCCGTCACTCAGCTCTCTTCACACCTCGATGACAACAAGTCAAGCACAATTGTTCACCTCCTCTTGACCTGTTTGTGGTGTTTCGATCACTCCTCGAAATATGCCCTCTAAGTGCCATAAATACCTTTCAACCGCTCCTAAAATAGGGGTATTTCTCTGCCGAACCTTTATTTACTCCTCCAAATCACAGGAAGGTCTCGGCCGCCCTTATAGCCAATTTCATCGTGAACGGCATTTGTTTCCCGCCATTAAACCAGCCGTTAGATTAATCAAATGCCTCAAAAAACTTCCTCAAAACAGCTTCGAGTCTCTCCTGCTGCTCGTGGAAGTAGTCCCATTGGGCTTCTTTTTGGCTTACTAATGGTGCTCACCCATGCAAGAACACAAGATCTACAACTGAGGAGAATTAGTCAGGACCTCGTCTCGGAGTTCTTCTTATAAAAAGCTAGAGAGAAGTTTGGTCGGTTTCTATCCAGGAGCCCCCGTTTAATAAAATAGAAGTCGTCAACCTCATCCATCACTTGTTCATTCATCCCAGGGAGGGCCCACTGTGTGTCAGTGCTATCAAACAGAACTAGCCGAAGGGGTTCCATCTGCTTCCCCAAAAGACTCTTCAAAGTATTTTCCCACCGGGACCAATTCTCCTCACTGTATCCATCTCAGCTTCCTCTTCTTATCTTCCCCAGCAATTCCTCAAATATGACGTGTTTACATGGCTGATGATCTATCACCCCTACCTAGTGTACCAAAAAGCATGGAGGCTGAATAGAGTTGGTGGGTTAGAAGTGCCCTCTCTTATCTCTATATGAAAGTATTCTCTCCTCCGCCCCCCGAAGAGGTACATCTTTAAACCCACTCCCAAAAGTTTGCAACAATAGCGAGGGGCCAACCCTTCGGGGAGCAACTTCGGTCCCGGTTTTCATTAATATTATGGTTTCAATAGCTTTCCTTATGAGTAACGGCGTCATGCTTCCAGTTGTGGTCAAAAAGTCTAACGCTTCTAATCTTCCCGCTTGTTGTGTTCGCCAACAGCTATAAACATAAACGACCTTGCCAAAAAACGCACAGACCAAAGCACAAAACAGTTAGCGACCTCACTCCTTTCTAGTTCAAATTGAATTTTGCCGCGTTATGAAACGGATCGCTTAGTCTAATTACGCGGAAAAGATTGCTTCTTTCTGCTTCCCTATTATTCGAGCATGTGTGCGCAAATGTTCCATTTCGCTGGCGCAATCGTTTTGGGAGGTCTTTGTACATTAGATTCTCTTTTTCTGGCTTGATGACGGGTACCAGTGACATGGAAAACTGGTTCAATTTCTAATTCTTCTCTTGTGACGTAGATATACAGTGAGGCGTTCCAATGAGGCATTTCAAGAATCTACCGCTCACCGAATTCCTTAACACCCGATGTTTAGAATTGTTTACCCACTCTCTAGTACTTATTTCTTGTTCCAATTACCCTTTTTAATAGAAGAGACGGGGGAAATCCCCCCTTTAAAACGGGAAAGGGTGCCCGATAAATAGTTTGCTCTTCGGTTAAGATTGGACCGATTTGTGGGCCCTGAATTGACCCGCGACTTAGATGGACCCACTAAATCTAATTTTTCCAAAACAAACACGTCACAGCGAGTCTACGGACCCCTTTCCGCATTTTCCGATAAGTTTTCTCTATCCTGTTTCGAGAAATCTCGGCTGCGAAGCGCCTGATCCCGGGAAGTTCTCGAAAATCTGATTATATTCCTCAATGGGGAGCTTCCGGCTTCAGGAAGTCAGTTTCCTCGGGGGCCAAGGTCCTAACCTGTTCTTTGTTTTTGCATCATAAAAACATTGGACCGGCTATCAAGATCCAGTCTATTGAAAACAGATGCCTTGCTTATTTCATGTCACTTGACCCTTCCTTCTCGGTATACTTTCCATACTTAGCTGCATCAATGTTCCCTTATTGCACTCGACTGTCAATCAACCGTCACCCGAGCTCTGCATCTATTGGGATGAACCCGATGATTCCTGGAAATCCTGTCAAATAAGCGGTTTTAAAATAGAAAAGTTTTAAAACAAGTTTGACTCTCGTCTAGGCGGCCTTCAGTTTTTCTCTTCTTCTTGTTTTTAACTCGTCGAATATCTAACTCCAGGGAGGTCAAAAAGCGAATAAAACTCTTTGTCTTCCGCCGACAGAAGTCACAAATCTCGCATATTTCCTAAGATCATATGCTTCGAACTTTGAACATTTCGAAGAACATAAAAAAATTTTGATCTTCAGTCTCCCAAAAAAGAAAACCGCGCAAATTTTTGATATTGTTAAGGTTGCAACCTTATTCCCCCTGGGGAAGGGAGTGTTTTTGACTGGTTAGAGATGAAAAAGTAACTGGGCGAGCATTCTGTTAGGCCCTTCCTTGCAGATTTGCTCTCTTGGTAACTTCCTTGTTTCAGGCTTCCTCCAACGCGTTATCGGTTTAATCTCCAGTTAAAAGTAATCTAAAGGGAGGCAGGAACATTCGACCGAAATTAGCTCATAGCAATAGCCCGTGTTCTTGCTCCCAAGCTCTTTGATCCCTATCCAAATGAGCCATATCTTAGTTTCGTGGGATAGATCAAAAAATATAGAGCAGATGTCAGACTTCTGGGTAAATTACGTCCTTCCGATCTTGGGGATCATCCAAACGTTCTAGTAAATACCCCTAGTCACACTACCTTTTGTTTATTTGGAAGCCCTTGACAGTTGGTTCCCGTCGAAACCTTGTACTTCTGGATACAACATCGTAATCCAATCTCACTTATCCTTTTAATCCTATCGTAGAACCTTCTCTACTCTTGCACCTCAATTTGTCTGCCGCCATAACAATTTATCACTTTTGGTTCCTGTGATCATTGCTTTGAGAGGAGTCCTTCTACCATAAACAACTGCTCTAAATCGCTTCAAAGCCTCCATTTAGGTTACTGGCTTAGAAGATCATTTAGAAATCAACCTCGTTTGCTTCCTGCTGTTCATCATTAGGGGAATAAACTGCCTAATTGGTGGCCAGTTGTTTTTATTAGGGCGGATTACTGAACAAATAGGAACACTTTAGCACCCAAAATTTCTTCTCCTGTAGAAAGAGCTTTCCTTAATCCAACAAAAAGTTTAAGGGTTGCTTTTAATGCGGACATGTTCCGAAATCCCGAGGAAACCCTAGCCCAGGCCAAAATTTGGACCCTAAAATTGAATTATCTCAGGAGGGAGTCCCTCTCCAAACAGACACCAGCCAGGGATGTCATAATTTGCCATGTTAGTGTTTTTTTCTTGTTATTCGTCAATAAATGAGACGATTGAAATTTAAACTCGTTGCTCCCTCCGTTTTCTTTTTCCCGCCGCCACCACGTGGAGAATTCAAATGATGCGCCATATCTTGAGTCTTATATAGGAAACGAGAAACAGGCAGAAATAGGTTTGCCCACAACAACCCACTCACACTCATTTTAGCAGAAGGACAATGACATTCAGCACACGCGCAGAGTCCTTCTTGCAATTATACCTAACCTTTTAGTCGGGGACTCATTTCCGCGTTGTTTCGAGGAAGTTGCGCCGGCTACTATAAGAACGCCTTAATCAACTCCGTTTTCACTATTTAATAAGCTACCGTAATCCGGTTGACGTCTTTGTACTCTTCTACAATTGCGTATTTTTCCTATTGGTTCTGCTCGAGTTCGGCTTCGGTTCATCATATCAGAAAGGAAGCTGGAAATGGGATCGGTGGATGTTGTCCGAGACTAAGAGAAATTGTCGCTTCCTTTCTCCATCATGTCATAGCATTTTGTAACCATAACAAGTGCAGGATCTCCGCAAACCCTCCCCAATGGCGGGCTTATTCTGGCTGTAGCCGTGTATGGTTTCGGATGACTTTGTACTTGAGGCCCATCCGGATAACTGTCCCCATTTCAATCCTCATATCTGCCCGGGGATAAGCTCTCCTACAGCATATTAATACCCTCAAAAATGACAAATTCTTTCCCGACCGTCGCATCTTTAGCCTCCCAATCCTTCTAAGGTCAAAACAAGCTCGAACCCTTTTCGATCTCTTGAAAGATTCAGTGACCAACAAAATCTTAATTGGGGATTTAGCCAACCAATGGCAATTCGTAAATTTTTCATATCTTTGTTAGGTGAAATTCTTAGAAATAGTAGAATATTTTAAGCTGTTTAGAGCCGGGAAAGGGGAGGAAGTCTCTTAACGACCGCTTTAATTCTATTACCCTTAACCAAACACCAATCAGTTACGGCCAGGCGGCTGGTTTTTAAACTTCCTTCTTTCCGTTAAATCTTCCCACATGGGTGAAACACAAATCTGAATTGGAGGGAAAAGCCCCTCTGAGGGTTCCAACCTGATGTCAGAACCTATTGCCGACTACTAATCTGTCCGGGCATCATCGCGGTTGGGCTAGTTACCTCTAGACGCTCCCTAAAGGAGCAGGGTTCACTCAAGGCCTCGAAAGTA
This sequence comes from Oscheius dolichura, assembly GCA_932521035.1. Taxonomy (NCBI): domain Eukaryota; kingdom Metazoa; phylum Nematoda; class Chromadorea; order Rhabditida; family Rhabditidae; genus Oscheius; species Oscheius dolichura. The sequence goes on along the minus strand of OW051497.1, from coordinate 832,969 downwards.
GGCTCCCCCTCCTTCTTCTCTCTTTCCTGAGAACAATACAGCATAAAAGTCTTCCACCCCCTTCTTCCATTACGGACTAACTAATTATTTATCCGCCGAGAATGAAATTTCGCACTTTTTCATTGTAAAATCACCCACTGCTGCAGCTGTAGTTCGTTAAGCTTCCTTTAAATTATTAGTTTTTTTTGTTCGCAGGTGTTCAAAAAGCAGTACGGATACAAAAATCAAAACTTTATCCCTTTGAAATTGCGCCCACTCCCGAGCTTTTTTCCATTACTTGGGCAGTACTTTTGTTACCTGTTGAGACGTCGAGAAGGAAGCGATCTAATTTCCGCATAAACGACATTACATAGTTCCCTGGGATAATAACTGCTTTCAGACATGAATATTCCCGGCTCATTCCGTGGTAGACAGCACCTATAACATTTTGATGCTCCAGGGCCTCTTCCTTTTCCCCGTCATTATCTCCAAAACTTTGCAAACATAAACAATCCTTGTGAACGCTCAATTTGGCATGGATACTGAGAGGTTTACCCTGTTCGGGAGCAATAGGTCAACAGGGTTTAGAGTAAACCCCTCGATTAGAATCTGGTCCGTCTCTTCTGTCTCCTCCTCCTCCCTTTCTCCTTTGCAGCCTTGTTTCCTGTTCAAGTGATCTTGAAAACGTCAATTTTCTGGACGGCTAGCCTTCCAAGGACTCTGAAATGCAGTCTCTGATGATTGAACGCAGGAAATAACGCCTGTTGCACAAAATATTAATACTATCATAGTTCAAAGCCATGCATTATTGAAAAAGGGCACAGGTTCCGCCTCTTGAAGGATTCTGATCTCGCCCCCCTTGTCTGTACACGTAGATTAGTTTAAATTCTCCCGCCGATCTTATCTCAAGGCTGCATCTTTCTAGCAATTTGTCTCGTTTCCCTTTCCCGCCTTTCTCTAACCGCTTCCTTATTTAAAATGGAAATTTAACCGCGTACGGAAGTGAAATACTAATGTCTGAAGCGGACGGAGGTGGGTGATGATCCCACTCTGACTTCCATCACAACGTTATTCAAGCGGGAACATTCCTCCCTCGCTGTGTGCGCATTCTCTTTAATAAATTTGAAACATCAGAAGTTAGCCTACCGTAGCGTTAGAGAAATTGATTACGGTAGTCAATTAAAAGCAGAAAAAACGAATGTAGCGGTGACTAAGGGGGCAAAAGATCGCAACACAACAGAATTAGCCGTCCTGCCGCCTTAACGGAGGTGTGCTCTTCTTACGGAGGGAGGTGCAACTTATTGACCTCTTCTACGACTCAGCGAGCATTTTTGAGGTCTTACTGTAACTGTTGTAGGGTTCTGAAGGGCAATTCCTTCTCCAAATCTGCTTATGATCCTCCAAGGAGGTAAACCCTTATTCTTGATGAGGCTAATTTGCCAAAGCCCCTCTTCTAATAACAAGTTCACTTGGAATATCACCCAGAGCAGAAAACATTTCCTCCTCCTTATCCCCCTTTTACTTTTTCACTTCCATACTTACTAACAATATTTCCGGGCGAGCTATTAATGTTTGAGCTGCGCCTGCCGCCTACGGAGAAGGGGGGACAGGGATCACTTAAGGAAATTTTTATATGCACTCCTAAGAACTTGTTGACTTACTGACCAGCGCAGAAGTCGTGACGTTCTGAAAGCTTTTTACAAGGGAGCGTTTTCCCTCTTTTTGAGGAGTTAAGAGACTTCAAAAACATCAAGACGTATGCACAAGGAAGCTCATTTTCTTACTTTGTACGCTTGCCAGAGCATGTGATCCTTTTGCTCCTTCTGACGGGTACTGTTCATCGTTTTCCGAGCAGAAAACACCCCCGTGAGATCTATTATGATGAGCAGGCATGATAGCAGATGTTCATTTATAAGGTGACACCATCTTTTATAGACTAACTGAAGCAGAACAAAACGGTGCTTTAGTCGCATCAACTTTCCAAGCTTCGACCCTTTCGGGAATCTAAAAGAAACTAAAGCATTTAATGAGGTTAGGAGAGCTAGTCCCGTGGCTAAGTAGAGTAACGACCACGTTCCTTGCGTCACTTCCTTAATTTGTCTATCTGTTCCTTTACCACTTCGTTCCCAGTGAGTCAGATTCTTGTTAAAATTGAACTTCATTCCGAGAATCACTTTCCTACCCTTGTGAGCGTTTGAAAGCTCCTGGAACTGACTTCCACTTATGCTTTGAGCCAGGTTCTACTTTTCCATTTAGACCTTTAATGCCTAGCTGCACATTCAAATCAATTAGAGCAGGAGTCCCCAGGACTACAGTAACTCTTACCATGGGTAAAATACAGTACTCCCACCTCTTCAATCTACGGTTCCTTGTAAATAAAAACAAATCCAGACAGTGTTGCCTGGTTGACCAAAGGATTAATAGGGCTCGCAAACACCGACCAGGGAAAATATATTCCTATGTTTTCCACTTATCCTTCCCAGACCTCATGTCTGTCTCTATCTCTATTTACGGTCTCTTCCGTGAGAAAGAAACAAGCCCTAAGAAATAAAATTCCAGAGTCTAATGGCTATTATGGAACCGACCCCCGTCACGGGCTACCAACACACCACCATCAGCACCTTTCTCAACTCGACGGAAGTCTCGGTAAACAAGAGCTGTCAGAACTTCGGGGACGTCTATCCTGATCCGTCGATGTCCCCCTACGTCTATGTGCCTTTCCTGATCACCTATCTCTTCCTCTTTGTATTTGGTCTCTGTGGAAATTTGCTTCTGATGTATGTCACGCTCACTCACAAGACCCTCCAGGTATTTATCCCCTATCAGATGCCCTAAATCCCTTGTTCAGAGTGTTCAAAACATCTTTATAATGAACTTAGCCGCTAGCGATCTTCTAATGTGCCTGCTGTCGGTGCCAATCACACCGGTAGCAAACGTCATGAAGAATTGGATGTTTGGAGGGATCCTGTGCCATCTTATCCCATGCATTCAAGGTAATTTTTGAGGAGGGGAATTTCTTATGGGATGGACGAGGAAGATAAATAATGGCGCTTAGGGATTCTCGTAAGTCACGCTAATAAGTTCAGATGGGGCCTCTTACTAGGTGGCATGCGGGGCAAGGGGGCATACACGGAAAGAAAAATCGCTTCGGGACCCGATTGGGTAACAAAAACTTGAGAAAAATGGTTCTAGAGAGTTGTGGCTTAGAAAAATTTCAGAAAATTAAGAGCAGGGGTCAAAAACAGTGGTTTTTCGTTCCAGGAGTGAGCATCTTCGTCTGCACCTTCAGTCTCGGAGCCATAGCCGTCGACCGCTACAAGCTGGTCGTCTGCCCCCACTCGAAACCCCTGTCTAAAAAAGGAGCAGCTCACGTTATTGCCATGATGTGGATCATTAGTGTCTTCGTGACCCTTCCCTATGCCTTCTATATGCAGCATGTTAGCTACGAGGTCTGTTTTCTTCATCTTTAAGGGTAAACGCATAATTCAGAATGAGGGTATTTGCGGAATGTTCTGCACTGAATATTGGCCAAATCCCTCTTCAAGGAGGATCTACACCATGGTGGTCATGTTGGCTCAATTCTGCTTCCCTTTTCTATGTATGGCTTATTGTTACTGTAAGATCTTCGGAGTTTTGAATGAACGGGCAAAGGTAGACCTTTAAAAAAAATTAGAAATCAAAGTTTTTAGACCAAGTTACGTAAAATGGACGAGCGCTCCTTTGCCTTGGAGCAGACTTGCATTATTCGCAGTACAAGCGCCGAATGTCTTGAGAAGAAGAATGGAGACTTCAATGACAATTCGGTAATGCCTGATCACAGTAATCTATCGAAATGTGCCGTTTTAGATAAATTCATTTATGGAGAAACAAGAGAAGGAAAGAGCTAAGCTTCTCCAACAAACGAGAAGGTTTGAGTCCTCATAATTTGTTATACAGTATCCCTTTTAGGACAACAATAATCCTAGTGTTCATGGTCATCTGGTTCATCTTCAGCTGGATGCCTCACAATGTCCTCTCCTTAATTATTGAATACGACGACGGGTTGACCCTCTTCAAGTGGTTCCTCAACACGGACACGGATATAAACTATCTCCTGAATATGTTCACCCATTGGTAACGAATTCCCCTTCAGCAGTATTTCATAATTTCCAGTCTTTCAATGACGAATGTCGTAGTGAATCCTTTCATCTACGCATGGTTGAATCCACAAGTCCGTTCCTTTGTTATAAGCACGTGTTGGGGCGGTGATAGGAACAGGTGAGCAGACATGGCCCTGATTCTAGAGGAGGGGACTGCTTTTTATCGAGGGAGGGGGGTTCTTTAGCCGGACAATAACCATTCTCCTCGATTCGTTTAGCTTTCAATCAGTGTATTTCCACTCTCAATAAGGCAATAAATTGTGCGAATTCGAGGGTGACGAATAGACGGATCGTATTGTGGAAATAAAAGCCTAGAGACTTTTATAGGAATGGGTCACAAAGGACCGTCTACGTTAGAATGTCTTCCCAAACGGAGAAGAGCCGAGCGGGCACGAAAAAGAGCAACGGATCCACTTGCTCTAATGGAGCTGCTAAAAATGGTAATAAAACCATCAACTCCTTTATAAAATTTGGTTTTAGGCAATACAGTAGCAGTTGCCGCCAAAAGTTCTCGAGATGAATCTGTCCGAACCCCAATGTGAGTCAATTAAAAGAGCGGCAAAACATCTAAATTAAAGGTTTCAGCCTGACAATTGAGCCAGAGAAAAAAGCTATGAAAATTGAATTTTCCGAAAACGACACATTCGTCTAGCCGTCGAGTAACAGAAAGAGAGAGAGAGAGAGAGAGAGCTACGCTTTGGTGTCATTTGTTATTTATTCGGATATGAACCAATTTTTGTGATATTTTGTGTGCTTCTCTCAATAAATAAACAATATTGCCCCCTCCATTTTATGGGGCGAAATGTGTTCTTTCCTCTCTTTTGCTGGTTCCGACTCCGTGTCGACCTCCACGCACGTTTGCCGGTTGCGGATAATTAACCTAGGACAAAAAGGAAGCCGCCTGCTATGATTTGCACCTTGCTGGCCAGAAGAAAAGGGGAGAAATAATGGCCCCAGTAAGGTATGACAATGGCTCCTTCTCCAGCTGGCTGCCAATAGCCAACTGTTTTCATAGTTCCCAGCCATAAACTCCAGCTGTCCCAATATAGTGTACATTTCCCCCCGCGGTCGATGAGTGTCGACTGCTCACTGTACTGATAACAACGGAGAGATGATAATACACTCTTCTTCCGCTCAAAAAGTCGCTCAAATTTAATAGAAAAACTACGATTTGTGGTCTAGGTGGACCAGGACGCCTCCTAGCTGGCCATAAATGTGAATGTGTCAAGTATGAATAGCCGAAAGCATTGTTCAAATCGGCGCTAACTGAATCACAAAGGAGACACTGGTGCTTCTTGTCCTTTGTTTTTCTCCGCCTGAGGGAGGAAGGATGGAAGAGGAAGGGAAGATGCTACTACCATGAGCAGCTTTACGTGGTGCTTCGGCCATGTCTGCGTAGCACACTCGTAAAGGTGCGCATGAAGATGGGCATCTCTCGGGGGGTCAGGGGACCGGGAGGGGGAGTATAGCTACTAGGAATAAGGCGAACCAGACTGTCGATACTAGGAGAACGCCCTTTTGTGCCTCGCTCAAGGGGGCGTGGTCTCTGCCGGCTGTATGGAGGACATGATTGTATGTATTTGAGGAAATATCTACAGCTCCTTGAGGGAAACCGACATGGTTTACAATAGTAGTCAGGAAGGGGGCAGGAGTGACCAAGACGACCCTTCCCAATGGCTACGGGGCACCAGGTGTTGGGAGATAAGGCGCAGGGGCCCCTAGGTCTTATCTAGAACTCGAGGCAGCAACAGACACAGACACCGATTTTATCGATGCTGCTGTTCGAAACATGCGCAGAGTAGGGAGAGAGAGAGTAAGGTGGAGGAACCCCTCCCAAAGGGAACATTTCCATGGATACCTGACCCCCGTCGTTTTTGGCGACAACGTGATGTGGATGTACCCTTTGTGGAGCGGGGAATACTAAATTGGCTAAGGTTAGGACGTCAAGAAGGTGGAAAGGGCACACAAGCGGCCAGGACTGGGCCACTGCCGACGTCACAAAAGAAAAGAAAACGTATTTTTCCGAACGTCAGGGGATTAATCGTCATGCTTGTAGCAGTATTCTCAGAGGAATGCCCCCAAATATAGATATTTCAAGGTGCTGACGTACAATAAATGCCATAGTTGTCGATTCGGAAGTGAGTAAACTTCGCTGCAGTTCCTTTTGACCCATTTTAGTTCGCCAATCTGCACTTTTGGACAGGAAAATGGCCCTTGCTTGAAACTTTTAAGGGTCTATTATAAGGTCCTCCCGTTAAAAATTCATGAGATGTTAATTTACCCATGGAAACCGCCGGGTTCTCTTTGTTAAGGGGAGTCTATTATTGATGCTCCTCACCTGGGCCGTGTACCAAACTAACAATTAGAGCGAAACAGCCAGGAAGCATCCATTTGCCGGGCCGGTAACTACTAATTACCGGCTCTTGCGGTAGGTGCGAGGAAGCCGGCCAGCTGGTAGGCGGCTTAGAGCCAGGTGTAGGCCGCCGGGGACGGTTTGAGGGCAGGTGGATGAGCCCAGAAGCCAAAAACAAGGTGGTCAACAGATTAGGAGCTCTTCATCCACCGGAGGGGTGGCATGATACACAAAGGATCAACAGAGATCACGGGGCAACGTTTATGGTGGGTTGTATACAGCAATTTGCTCTGCATATTGAAGGCCACAAGGTGTTTTTTCACTCTGTGAATGAAGAACGCGGGCTATTCAAAAAGAGGGAGAGGGGAAGGTGAACTCTAAGTGCTGGGGTCTATTTAGAGGTTAGACGCGGAAAAAATGCCAGCAATATGGACCAAAATGGGGCACTCATAAGCTGTTTGGGAAGCTAAAATGCCGGCTCGATTTTGGAACTATTTGCTAAGCTGAATCATATCTGCTTTCACAAAGGAAGGCAATAGTGATTAAACAGGTGACATCACAAGGACCACTCCCCGGCCATCCCAACAGAGGGAGGAAAGTCATCCCCCGCACAGATAGAGACGGTACTTTATTTTAATGTTGATACCGTTGAGAGTAACAGAACATATCGAAGCAGGCCATATTATTCCTCGGACAGCTGAACATATTCAGGCATGTTATTCCTGAATTTATCCAGCAACTGTTCTTATAGCACTTGTCTCCAGAGGGGCAATTACTCTCAGTCATACAAAAATTGGAGGCATCTCTTCTGGCCCGGACGAGGGGCACCTGTACGGAAGCGTTTAAAACAACCGCTTCAGAAACTAAAGGGCAATTTACTTTGAAAGGGAGGAAAGCTTACTATAGATGGAAGAAGCAAGGAGGACCAGGAAAGCTAGGCAGAAGGCTCTCATTGCGAGTGATTTCAAGGGCTAGAGGGTCACTTTTATACCAGGAGGGAGATGATTCACATGCTTCATTTTAAGATAAATGCCCCATTTTAGAAAAGAACGCCACCTCTCACGTCAAACAGCATGGCCAGTTCAACTGCCTACATTTCGAGCGGAGGAGGTTGGATGCGCTGGACTAAACAAACAGTTCCCTAATCTGATAAACGACACGGTTTTTGGGAGAGGAAGTCAGACAGGCGGATGGGCAGAAGAGGCAATCGCGTTGTCGGATCTGTGTGGGGGGAGGTCACACACTCTCAAGCGGGTGGTTGGCGGGCCTCTCAACCTAATTTCATGCATTGTCCATAGGCGGAACAATAGAGTGTGGAAGAGTGGAGTGATACGTGTTTTTCACTCTCGCTCTTTAGAGGGTCACGCAGGTACTTATAGCGAAGGTATAACCGAGTGTTTCGAGGAAAACAAGAGGAAAACAATCTTCAGATTATTTATACCCCCTTTTAACGGATTCTGTCGTGTTTTCTGTTCATCTGGAGTAGAAAATAGCCGCCCCGGGTTCAAAATGAGCTCTAGAATACAATGTACACCTTGTGGGTCACGCTGCGCTGGTTGACATCGTGCCTGACGGACACAACAGCCACAAAAACAGTATTCTCCACTCCGATAAGATAGCAGAGCGCTACCTCACGAGAGGACATTTCCTGATCCGTTCAACTATGGCGAACACTGATGCTGAGTCCTCAATTACCATCAACCGGTAAGTGTTTTCATTCTCGCTTTGAATCCGTTCATTTTAGAGTCACTATGGAAGATAATATATTTGATAAGAGGCCGAGTAGGGAATATCGAACGGCTTCTATCAATCAGCTACACTATTCACCGTTAGAACCTCATAAGTGGGAACAATTAGCCAACAAAATGGGTAATCCATCTTCAGGGAGTCTAAACTGGCCCACATCTCCACGTTAATAGTCCTTACATCAGTCGTAGTTCAAGAAAGTCTCCTTATCAGCAGGAAAAACAGACAAATTTAGGTCATTTTGGGGCTATTTGCTAATTCCCTGGCTTTGATTTCCGACGCCTGTAGGCAATTTTCCGACCATTTGGAGCAACATAGGTATGATCATTCAGCCACTCCTGGAAATAGGTTACGAGGTAGGAACAGCTGGGCATTTTAGAGTATTCTCTTCAGAAATCATCGTGATGGCCATTCCCTGTGTTTTCACAGCCATTCTTGGAATCATATTTCTGGTTAATGCCTCGACAAGGGCGGCTAATCCAGTCTTTGAGGTATTTCTTTCATTTATTCCAATTTTTTGTTTATTCCTTCAGATAAATTTACCTTTCCTCATTATTGGGACAATTATTGCCGCTACTGTTAATTCTCTCCAGCTTTTTGTCCACGTACAAAGTGAGTAAGACCTCATATTCCCCTGAAGACAAGCCCGGGATCTTTCAATCCCGTGGAGAGAATCCGTGGATTGTTTTGGGGAAAATTCAGTACATGATAAGAGCTCTATCCTCTTTTTAGCCTGGAAAAGCAGTAGAAGCTACTCCCTCTCTCAATATGCCTCAAACCATCGAAGCCAGTGCCTCCACGGCTTTGTGAACCACGGTCTAGCCGTGACGATTATCGTTGTAACAGCATTAATCGCTATCAATGTGAGTTACCTATCCTATGCTCTTAGTTACTGTTTACATTCCAGGGAAATCTCAAGATATGGGATTCCATCGGCACGTACATTATAACTTCCTTAGTCTTTACCAACATTGCAGCGGCAGGGCTGGCCTGCTACAGGGAGTATTGTGATCTCGATTCCAGGAGTGATTATGAACCGTTGTGAATAAAATTATTCCAAGGCAATACCTCAAAAATCTGCGTGATTGAATCCCCTCCCAAGCCGGCTAAGATGGGTTAGATCTTCAAAAAGTGGAACAAAAATGCATATTGGGGTAATCTCAAGGTTTACAAAGAAATCAAAGTAGTTTTGAGGGCGAAGTTTTAGATAGAAAGTGTTCAGAAGCGGCTAGGGTTCAGCTGTCCCATAATGATTTGATCCTCGATATTGTTAATCATGTTACAAAAGCCCATATTTTTTTCATCCATTGGGGAGATCGAGAACGTCTCCATGGAAATCTTGTTACAGACACGGTCCTGAAGGAAAAAAAATGAGAAATGGAGAAAGGAATAGACTTACTCTCTCAGCGATGTAATCATCGACGCGCTTGATGAGACGGTCCAGTTCCTCGACATCGACAATTTCCTTGTCTTTTGATTTTTGTTTTTCCTAAAAAGGAATATTAATGTTTTCATAGGATGAAATTAAACCTTGAGCGATTGGTGCATTAATTTGAAAAAGCGGTAGATTTTGTCAACCATCGCCGTGCCTGAAAAGGTGGAAGGATTTTATAAGAAAGCTAGTCCAAGAGAAATGTTGCGGGGGAATGAGCTATTCCTGAGATGCTGAAGCATCTTCCCTCATGGAGATTACGTGTTCACGGGGTGAGTGGTCTCACCTTTTCCCTATTTCCGGTCTTACTACTCTCCCTTTGTTGATCCCGCCCTAGCAAAATGCGGGAGCTACTCGCCCTTACACATCGCACTCTCATACCGGGAGATCTTTGTGTATCTGCCCTTCTAACGCGTGTTTGGTCAGAGGACAAATTGTTGTTTTTTAAACCGAAGCCACGAGAAGATCGCCAGCTGGGCCGGGGAGAAAGGGCAAATTCAAACCGAGGAGCAAAAACAGTATAGTCTCCGCGCTTCTTTGTCCAATTTCCTTCATAAAAATAGCGAATTTCCCGGAAAAAGAGCACAAAATTCTACACAACGTGGCTGTGCTACTTTATAGAAACAGTGAATTGTTCGTCCCTAATAACCTAGAATTCCCCCCCGGACAGCCGAAAAGGAATGATCTGCCACCTGTAAAGCCGAATTTATCGGGGCAAACTCCTCTATTTCTGGAGATTTTCGCAGTGGCGTAATTCTTAGCAAATTCTGTACAACGCCGTCTTTTTTAGTAGCAAATGACCGGGAAATTCTAATGGCGGTGCCCCATGGTTTCACAGCCGAGTAAATTGTGATTTTGACAGAGGGACACGCTTTCTAGGCCAGGAAGGTAATAAAACTTACAGTAGCAGATTGCCAGGAAAGCGATGGTGCGTACAAGTTCGGCTGAAAATTCTCAAAATTAATATATACAAAAATAAGCGAGTGAGCAGAAGGAAAAAAGAACTCACGGTCGGTATTAGGGAACAGCCTCCACAGAGCGGCGGGGAAGTCAAATGCCTCGGAGACCGAGATAAGGGCGACGTGAATGGCGAAGATGATACAGGCGAAAAAAAAGACCATGCTCAATTTCAAGACGAGCTTCTCCCACTTGCTCCCGCGGGCAACCTCAATCTGGGGGCGTTTTTAAAACTGTAGGCTCTATTTTACCTCTGGATCCAAGGTAATCTTGGCATTTTTCATAATGGCTTGATCGAGGGGCTCCATATTAATGATGAAAACCTTCGAAGCGTTCTTCTTCTCGCTGACGAGCTCTCCACCGCCGCCCTTTCCCTTACAAGTGAAGATCATATCCTGAAAAGAGAATCGGATTAATCCAGGGCTGGAGAAAGGAGCGAGAAAACAGTGAGAAAAGGGAAGGGCTGGTCAGGTGAGGGACGAGACGGCCGGCCAGCTACGCGAACTTATGAATCACAAAAAAGGTCGGTACTGGCCTGGGATTTGTAAACAGCGCTCGTGTCCGAGGACAGAGGAGTAGGCAGAGTACATGGGTGTAAAGGCGGGACAGTGCCTAACGGAGGGATGATCCTTCAGACGAGGAAAGAAGAATCCGTGGGAAGATCTGGGGAGTAAGAAAGACTGAAGAAGGTAATTTGCCCCCGTGAGTCAAAAATTAGCCGAATTTGGAAGCAATAAAGTGAAAGTTGCTTTTGACGATCTCCCCAGTTCAGAGAATTATTCGTCCCAGGAGCGGACTGTTTTTAATGTGCAAGTGAGTCAGGATTTTCCCATGACGAAGCTAGGTGCTCTTCGCCCTTTTGACCTTTCCCAGGCATTTCCCTCTTCTTTGTTCCCAGATGACAGGCTCATTCGGGTCATCCTTCCGAACAGTTATGTAGTGCAGGAGTGGCGCTTGTTTTGTATTTGTCCAAGCCTTTCTTGTACTACAAACAAGTGACCAACTTATTCATCCCGTCAGGTGGGACACGAACTCGGTTGTAAACATAAAACGTGCTGTAACCAAAAGGAGAAAACGAAAACATATGACAAGCAGAATTGCACTATATTCAATATCAATCTTTGAAGGACCGGTCGAATGGGATATCGCTGGAAAGCTGTCAGTCTCGGCAATATGGTGGGGTAAGCCAAACTCCTCATACCCTTTCGGTGGAAAAGCTGTAGCCCAAAGAAGTTCTCTGGATAAAAACAGCCCAACTATCAAAATCTGTCAAAATAATCCTGACAAGTAAGCCTGTCGAAAAACGTCAGGTATATGGTTCAGTCTTCTGTCAGTTTCCGCCCTGTGCTGTCGGCTTTTATTATGTTCCCTACTTTGGGTTGCTGGAGCCAAGAGGGAGGATCCTTCACCTATTTTAGAAGAAGAGACGGAGGATATAGACCCTGCTCGCGACGAGAAGAAGATCCAGCAGTTGGGGGAGACGCTGGCGGGTGCAGGGAGCGTGCTAACAGATCCTGAACGAGACCCTGACAGACGGTATGAATTTATTCAACGAATCGAAGATGCACTGCCTGTTCCAACACCATCTGGTCCTACAGAAGATGTTTCCAGCCGTCTAATTTTAGTTTAGTCCCTTCAGAAAACTATTTCCAGCTTACGGTTTACGTCGTCTAGCAGAAACAAGTTTATGCAAATCCCGAATCTCTTGCAGACACTGCTCGTCCGTTAAAATTCAAAGAGCATCCTGTCCTCACGTAGCCCATCAAAACACAATTTCCATAAAAGTCACAATTCCTGGTGATTCTCGAGATGGATAGATGGGCAGCTCGTTCAGTGCAACAGCCACCTAATGTGAAGTGCAATCTTTCCTTACGCCTTTCTCCTCTCTCGGGGGGTAATGAGCTCAATCTGTTTCTCGACACAACTGAGAAAGCCCCCCGCCAACACGTCTTTATCAAGTGGCAAGGGAGGGGGATGACCCCCCTCTCCCCCCGCTCTTTACCCTACGACGACGACGATTGTTCTCTTGCCACGTTGTAGCCACAAATCATATTGCCCCCAAAGTCGGAGTCAATTGGATTTAGACACATCTTCGCATATTTGACGCCCGCCGGTCGATCAAGACCTTTTGCCTATTTTAGAAGGCGGATGAATGTCTCTCTATTCCCTTTTCTCCTCTAGTAGCTGACAATGTTCCGGAAAGGGGAAATGTGTAATTTTGAGAGACTGCTCCTTATGTTGTTGGCTCCCCATTATAGTCGTTTCTGAACCCTCCATTTGGAACCCTTATCCAGGGCCTTGTTACACTCCTAAATCACAGAACGGGTTTGTCACTTTTTGTACAGCGAAGAAGATCACTGGAGCTCGCTTTATCCCTGCTGATTGGTGTTCATACATTCTTTTAACAGGCTATTTTTCTACTTTTTGGGCCTTAGAGGGAATTTTACTCCTCCAGAGTCCGATTATTTCTCTTTGAACAGTATAGATTTCCTGCAGATCGAGTTAAAGGTACTGGTGCTGCCAGCCGCTCCTTACTCTTCCAAGTTACGGTATTTCGTGCCATATGTGATTTTAGAAATTTTAGAGGTTTCCTGCTATATATACTTTTTGAATTTTTTTTCGTTTTTTGATATTTTCTGAACGTCTATGGTGACATATTCCGTAAAGATATTACGAATTCGTGCAATTTCGATCGCGCGCCTACCGTAACCAAATAAGGTCCCTGACAGTCCCTTTAAAGTCTTATTCAGCCTAGAATTTCAAAAATGACGCAGTCACCCCTGTCAGGCGACCACGGTTCCTTTAATCCGAAAGATCCCGAATAGTCGCTCAGACTCTTGCTAAGCTCGTCTAAATCAAACCTACGGCGGTGAATAAAAAATGCCTCCTGAACTTGTTTGTAGAGAAAGGGGGCTCCTCTTGCACTTGGTTGAAAAGTTCTTGATCCCTAAAAGTAGTTTGGGGTTCAAAATGGTGTGAATTGCCTATAAATAGATCTCTAAATTATCCGTAAAATCACACTAAGTGAGCAATTATTCCACCTCATAACTTTAGTTTTCCCGTTTGTTTTGGGCCAGCGGAGACCGTTTTGTGCTTTGCTGCAGGGCGGCGCTTGCTCATACTTTCTGCTTCAAATCGGTCTCCCCCTCTCTTCCCGGCTAGCATGATTCTCACGTTATATGTTCTACTAACATATTCAATTGCGTACGGCGCTTTTTGTCTGCCCTAAAAAGGAGGATTTTTTAATTTTTGAGGGCCGCCAGGATTTTGGACACCCTCCTCCTCTTTGACCGGCTTTCTTTTCTGTTTAAAGATCTTATTTTTCTGAAATTTTGTACGCAATTACTTTTTTGAAGTATCCCGCCGAAACCGCCAAAACTCAACAAGGAATCTGAATTTCCCCGCGGAGCCGGAACATTTTTGCATGTCCTTGTTAGCAAAGTGGTTTTCGTCTTTACCCTGACGAAGATCTTATTTTCCCAGACATAAAAATCATCCATTCAGATTCTCGGACGGCGAATTAGCTGCTCGAAATCTTCCCCTCCGTTTTAGGGTGAGAGAGTGAAAAGCAAAGCAGGAGACTTCAATTTTTGGCCCTCGTTCTCCCTCTTTTCCCAGTTATTTTTCCCAGAATTTGGACTCTCTATTTCCGGTCATTATTCCTTTCTTCACCTCTCCCCCTGGAGGAAGCCTGTTCGATTTCCGGGCTAATAATTAGAAGGTGTAGCAGGAGGAGGACCACTGGACCTCAAAGATTTATTCGTAATTGTGTGACCCGCCACTATGGAGAAGAGTCTTTCCTTCTCTTTTTGGCGCCAATACAAAGTGATTGTAATGTCATCGCTTCGATCATCAGCCACGAGGAAAAGGCCATTGTCACACCCCGAATGGACCACCTGTGTGGAAGCCACCACGTTTTTTTTCCCTTTTCCATTTGGATTCCATAATGTGTAGGATGAAATATTTGGTATTTTTTGGCTGAGGGAAATTCGGCTATTCCCTGTTTACGCACCAAAAAAAGTTGAAATTAAATTTCCATTGAACAAATGCTCCTTCTGCCTAAAGGAAAGAACAGCCGTTACTTTTTCCCCTCGCTTAAGATTTCTATTCTTTGATCTCTTCCCCTTTTCTTCGGCTTTCTCCCAGGCTCATACGGTCACGTCAGGCATAATTAAAACTCTTTTCACTGCCCTTTGGGCCAGTTCAATAGAACTCGAGATTGGACCAGAGCGAAGAGTGGGCTATGGGAAAGTGAGGCGCCTGGCATCGTAGATCAGTCCGGCACCTAGAAGGTCTATTTCCTCAGATTTTCAAGGTTTACTTACCCTTATCCAAGCAATATTTAACGTTTTTCGTGTCTCGTTTGCTTAAACTTTACTTGGGCTTTATTTAGAGGCAAGTTCCCCCTGGGGAAATTCTGCAGCCTGTACCGTACTGCAGAGTAACGTTCGGTGATGTTCTTGGATCAAAAAGCCCCAAAAATAGACTAGATGACCGATCAAGTCAGCTTGTACATAAATCTCGGGTTTAGGCGCGCGGAAGATCATTAGAACGTCAGTCTTGGAAATATCCCTGCCTCTTCCTTTCCCTGTCGGTTTCTTTAGATCTCCTCTTCCTAAACTCTGTATATCCTTTAACAAAGAACAAGTGCCTTGGACTGGAAGCAGGCTACACACAATAATGATCACAAAAATGGTCGGAATTCCTACTGGCCCTCCTTATTATTCCTCCTCCACTATACAGAATACAAAAGCTATTTTTCTCAGCTCCATAGATTATTTTCCTTCCCTACCTCCAAAAAGACGTCTTTGCTTTACCCGGCAAGCTCTAGCCGGCCCTCAACAAACAGGCAACAATCCCTACCGCGGGATGAAACAAGATCCACCAAGGGGGGCAAGGGAAAGCCCTATAGAAATAACAAGCTATCTGACAGTTCCTCTCCGGTGCGAACAATATATGAGAGTAAAGAAAAATTCAATTGCTATACTGCGGCCAACTGCGCTCCCCTGTTTTTTTGCCCCAACAATTTGCTCCTCAGATCAAAGTCAGGACAAACAAGGTTCCTTTGGCTTAATCTGCAGCTCTGCCTACTATATTTTTTTTTTTTGGGGGGGGGGGGATGTACTGAGTTTTTTTTTGCCTCGTCGTAGTTGAGGAGATGCCCATAAAAAATAAAAGCCATGTTGCCAATTCCCTGCCGAACATCGCCCTCCATTCCGTCTCTAATGTGAAAGCCAACCTTCCTCAAACATATCGCGTTTCGGGCAAGTTTGACTGCATCGTGAAGGCATGAAACGAGGAGGAACAGGCGAATTTCCCGGGCTATTCTGCCTTTTTCATTTCTTTTTTCGTAAAAAGACCAAGAAACGGTGAAACAGCCGCTCGTTTTCCCGTGCAATAGGTTCATTACCACTCCCTTGCTTGACCTCTTCGAGCTTTGAAAGGCCGGATTTTTCTGTCATTGATCAGGGAGGAGGGGGGCTAAAAGTAATGGATGCTATATTCAGTTGTCAGGCTTGGTCTTTGACAGCCGTTTGGATCCGCGATGATGTTGTTTTTATCTAGTTCCACGAAACGTTCCGGACTAATTCACAGGGAGAGGAATTCGTCGTTGTTTTCTGATGTTACGAAGTCAATTATGCACGTTTAGAGACGTTTTTGGAGTAGAATTTCATCACAGTTTTTCAGAAATGACACATACTTCGCATAATTTCATGTGGAGTATGACATAATGGCAAATTTGAACTTTTGTTGGGGAAAAGCTTTCTTTGAAAGGGACTAATGGCATGGGAATTGTATAAATATGGTATTTTCTTAGTAGAAAGAAGCTGACGTAGACTGACGTCTTCCGCCTGGGAGAGATTCCAAAGGAAGCCTCTATTTAAAGAAAAATGGCCCGCGCAAAATTTGCAAAAGGAAGAGGCGCGGAGGGCACTTTAAACAACAAAATCCGCCACTTCCTATTCCCCGATGACTCAAGATTTTGGAATTATTAGGAAGATTTATTAACAAGAATTCGCTCCTAATTAGGAGGGTTTCGAGAGTTGTAGAACCAGTTCCTCTTCCAATTTCCATGAGAAGAGCCGAAGAGGAGCACAATTCTTCTGAACATACCTGTGTTGAATGGTCTAATTACTCACAAATTTCAAAAACATCTTTTCCCATTGTTCCATATACAAATTAGGCCATTCTTCCTTCTTTAAATGGGAGAATAAGTTCGAGACAATCTTTCCCACGCTTGTTTATCAACTCTGGCATAATGCGTGACTTCCTATTTCTCTTTTCTTTGCGGACTTTTGCAAAAGCACTATTTGGCTTGAGATTTGGCGGGCTCCTCGTTATTCTGTTTTTGAATCTCCTCTCTAGTTTTCTGTCATTTGTGCTCCGTAATTTTGATGCTGCTGCGAACAGAGATTTCTTAATACTCTACTTCTCTCTATAGACATGATAATTGGCGTTTCTCTCGTTTTACATGCCCCGTCATGCTATTCGACTCCCAGAAGAGGGGCGGCGTGGTGTAGCCCTACATATTTTGACAGGATACGCTTCCTTCTTGCCTTGTGGACGAGAAAAGTTCTCTATTTTCCATTCGTAAAGTTCTTTTCACGAAACAAAAGAATACATCTTAGAATATTTCTGTTTTCACTCTCCCTGCCCTTATTCTTTTGTTTAAAATTTTCTAAACCAATAAATTTGGCTAGACCAGTTCAGAATTGCTCTCAGGGTTTTGTTCTCGATCACAACCCAAAAAGGGCAAATAAATCATAACCCGAAGTCTTACTTACACATTCGCTCATTAGGAGCCGAGATATCATGTTACTGCATTGAAATTCCCATTACGTACTCCAAAGGCGACAAGTCTGTGGAGTGCAACTTTGGAGAGTGGCCACCCCCAAAGGGATTCCACTTTCATTGTCCCGGTCTCCAGTTACAGGAAAAACCTTTGCTCCCCTGCTTTACTTCCTCTCAAGTTCACGTTCATCTTTTGCTCTTTCCATTCTTATTTTACAATTTCAGTGTGAATCTTTTTCAATGGATCAACGAGTAGTCAAACTACACCATTCTTAACCAAACGGTGGGTTCTCCCTCTTTAGGTTACGGTAGAGACGAAGTGTTCTAAAGGGGAAGTAGTCTAAATAAAGCCGAAATATGACTAGGCGCTGTAGTCACGGCGCTAATTACCCTTGTCTAACGCTGTAGGTCGGGGCGTGTGGGCTAAGGGCAGTGTCTTGTGATGAGACGTCTGGGCAACTTCCTGAAAAGCAACTACATACGATATACGATCTAATTATTCGATAATATTCAGGGATTCCATAGGATAATGTTTTCAATGCTGGCTCTAGCCACGCAGATTCTAGCCAATGTCAACCTGGCCTCCCAGGTACACTTCACACTTTTGTATTTCTCCACTTTCTTATTTAGACAGTGGTTGACAGCGCGGATCTCACTCCAACGGCAAAAGTGCGGCAGCTCCGGATTTCTGGCGATCTTATAGTCGGAGGAGTCTTTCCCGTCCACACAATGTCCGGGAATCCGGAGGAGCCTTGTGGAGAGATAGCCGAAACTCGGGGTGTTCATCGAGTGGAAGCTATGCTCTATGCTATTGACCAGATTAACAAGAATAAGGATTTCCTAAAAGGATATAAATTAGGAGCTTTGATATTGGATTCCTGCTCTAGTCCCGCTTATGCCCTGAACCAAAGTCTGGATTTTGTGAGAGATATGATTGGCTCCTCAGAGGCTGCGGACTACGTCTGCCGGTAAGAAATACCTCTAGGTTAAAAATTCTCGTTTTAGGGATGGAAGTGACCCTACGAGTAAACTCCAGAACCAAAGGAAAAATGTAGTCTCAGTCGTTGGCGGGTCCTACAGTTCCGTCTCTGTACAAGTTGCCAATTTGCTCCGACTCTTTCGGATTCCTCAAGTCAGTCCAGCCAGTACAAATGCTGATTTATCTGATAAAAACAGATTTGAATTCTTCGCCAGGTACTGTACTTTCTTTTTCTTACAATATCCTTTAGGACTGTTCCCTCTGATGATTACCAAGCCATGGCCATGGCAGAGATTGCTGTCCACTTCAACTGGACCTATGTTTCTCTAGTCTTTTCAGCTGATGAGTACGGAGAATTGGGAGCGGACGCCTTTAAGAAGGAAGCCAGGAAGAAGGGCATCTGTATAGCTATCGAAGAGCGGATCCAAAACAAGAAAGAAAGCATCCTAGAGTCTATAGACAATCTCGTCCAAAAGTAGCTTTATTTTCCCGTGCTTAATGACTAATAGGATTATTTTAGACTTCAGCCAACACAAATTGTGGGAGCGAGAGTTGTTGTCCTCTTCGTGGGAACGGAATACATCCCGGAACTGCTGCGCATCACAACTGAACGAATGAACATGACGACGGCCGAGAAGAAAATCATCTGGATGGCGTCGGAGAGTTGGGACCGGAGCAATGAGAAGTACACCCAGGGACAGAACAGCCTAGCCGCTGAAGGAGCAATTGTCCTGACGCTCGCTTCCAGCCGGGTTCCGTCGTTTGAAGAGGTTCGTTTCCCGCTTCTGTCAGCTCTCATTTCCCGCCTTTTCAGTATTTCCTTAACCTCTATCCGGGCACAGAAGCCTTCGAAAGGAATAAATGGCTACGAGAACTCTGGATGGTTAAATACAACTGCAAATTTGATCTTCCAGCTGACAGCCCATCCAATGTCAACAGGTAGGACACGCTAGAATATGGCAAGAATCACGCAAGGGGGGATATCCTTTACTACTATGCATGCTGCCGTCGTCTCCTACGCTATTCGAACGTGTCAAATTACGCGTGTGGTCTAGAAACAGTCCAAAATAATTTATGACCCGATCACAGATTACGGGCACTACTCTAATGTTTTTCAGATGTGAGGATATGCGACAGGATAAGGACGCTTTTGTAACTGATGATAAGGTTCAATTTGTTATTGATGCTGTCTATGCCATTGCTCATGCTCTACAGGTTGGTTTTCTTTATAAACCAGGGGCTTAAAACCAAATTTGTAGAGGTTCTGTAGGGTAGAACATTTTTTAGACTATGCGACGCGCTAAAATGGTGCGAAAAGCATCAAATGGACCACATTACGAATAGCTAACATGCGTTGGCAAATATTTACCTCAACTTTTTTTCAAGAGGAACCAAAAAGATGTCAAGTTCAGAGTTTCAAACAAGACGCCTGTCCCGACGACTCAATTGAAACCTCCTGGATTTCGAGGAAATCCCCAATGATTGACGTCTGCACCGCGATGAGATCCATTGATGGAACAGACTTCTACCAGAAATATCTGCTCAAAGTAAATTTTGAAAGTAAGGCTTTCTTTTTTCTAAAGATAATGTCTTCCAGATGTGGTGGGGAATAGATTCAAGTTCTCTCCAGAAGGAGACGGTCCAGCTAGTTATACCATCCTTACGTACAGACCAAAAACAAAAGTGAGAAGGTCTGATGGAGAACCGGGACCGGAGAGGGAAGACTATGTGGAAATTGGACACTGGTCGGAGAATAACTTGACCATTTATGAGAAACAGCTGAAGTCATGGTGGCCTGACGATGAGAGATTCCCCATCTCACGGTGCTCTCTTGATTGTGAGGTTGGCTACAGGAAGCAGCTCATCAAGGTAAGGACTTCGCTTGTTTCTAAACTGAAATTGTGTTTCAGGACGAGCAATGTTGCTGGGCTTGTGCCAAATGCGAACCTTATGAATTTCTTGCCAATGAGACCCACTGTGAGGGTTGTAAAGAGGGCTGGTATCCTTTCAAGAACCGGACCGGGTGTTATGATCTCGCGAAGAATCATCTTCGCTACATGAGATGGTCTTCAATGTATTCAATTGTTCCCGCCATCTTGGCTGCTCTAGGAATACTTATGGCTCTTTTTGTTATTTTCACTTTCATCAAGTAAGAGCACATCTTACTCTCCCTAATTTTTATTTTAGGTACAACGAAACTCCTGTGGTTAAAGCTTCGGGCAGGGAGTTGAGCTATATTCTTCTAATTTCAATGATTATGTGCTATATGATGACTTTTGTCCTTATTTCCAAGCCTAATTCACTTCTTTGCGCTTTCAAACGAACAGGTACACTTTTTACAGTAACCACCTACTTCCCTTTAGGAATTGGGTTTGCTTTCTCTTGCCTCTATTCAGCCATGTTGGTAAAAACAACTCGTATCTATAGGATCTTCTCCCAGGCCACGAGATCAGCTCAACGGCCGAAATATATCTCTCCATTGTCTCAGGTATACAATTCTTTCTTCTTTTTAAAAGTAAGAGGTTCAGGTTGTCATGACCGGTATGCTCGCGGGTATTCAACTAGTTGGAAGTATCTTATGGCTGTTTTTTGTCCCCCCTGGGACCCGACACGACTATCCCACTCGGGATCAAGTTGTCCTCACTTGTAATGTTCCTGACCATCATTTCTTGTATTCCCTGGGATATGACGTTGTTTTGGTTACTGCTTGTACAGTTTTGGCCGTCCTTACACGGAAGGTACGTACTTCTAGCCGATTTAATTGGAAGAAACCTTTTTAGGTGCCAGAAAACTTCAATGAGACGAAGTTTATTGGATTTTCTATGTACACAACTTGTGTTGTGTGGGTCAGTTGGACTTTCTTCTTTTTTGCATCAAGACAAAATGGCGATTTTAGGGTAAGTCTTTAGGGGATATGGTAATGTATAATTTATAGATTGAAACCTCGTCTCTTTGTGTCTCCATATCAATGTCGGCCAATGTCGCGTTAATTTGTATTTTCTCTCCAAAATTGTGGATCATCTTCTTTGAAAAGGACAAAAACGTCAGGAAACAGGAAGGAGAATCCATCCTGAACAAGAGGTACCTCCATTTTCCCTTTTTCCCAAGACTGTGGTATCCTAATGGAGATTCTATAACCTCGATACTGACCTCTGATCACTTCAGATCATCCACAAACAACCAATCCTCCGGAACCCGTCACCCGGAGGTGTCTGGTGCAGCTTCAATGCATGTTACCATTGTCTTTTTCTTTCTGCTTTTCATTTTTATTCCCTATTTGCACGGGTTATGGCTTTCCGCCAGAACAAAATGTTACCCGTACTTTCCCCGCTTTTTACCAGGCTGTAATGCTTTCTTCTACAATTTTCTAATTGAACGCAATTTTCCCTACTTCTGTTACGAACCCGACTGGAACTCTAAAGTTACAGTTTCAGGTCCCTTGGAAACTGCAGCTCGAGACTGTGCAGCGGTCCAACGTCCTATGACGAGCCGAACCAGTACACCGCGTTATTGGCGGATCAACGCAGACGCTCCACCAGGAAATTCTCCCATCCGACAAGTACATCAAGCTCTGCTCAGGATACTTTCTTGTAATTTTTATGTAATATACAGTCAAGACCAAAGATTTTTGTGATATCATGTCCTAACTGAATTTTGAGGTTGTATTTTGGAGGCTCTTTTACTTTTTCATGGGCAAGGTACATTATCATATTTGAAGTGTCATCGATGGCAATGAATTGTTTAATATTTTATAAACTGTTATGAGCTCTGGGATAAGGCCGTCCTAAAGGCTCTGTATTCGATGGTCGGATCCCCTGCACCCGTAACGTCTTGGCAGTAGGTTCATCTTTATCGGAAACTTACAAAGCTGTGACGCCTCTACCTTTGTCTTGTCGAAATTTTACGGGTGCGGGGGATAGGGCTATCGTGGGCCGTGCATTTCTAATATTGTGAAGCTTTTAGGGAAGCGATTTCACCAAGACCGTAGATTAAAAGGTGCATGGTTCGGAAATTTAACGGGAAGCTACGGTATTAAATACATCTGGGGGCTGTTCTTATTTGCCAAAATGGGAAAACATCTAAAGATCGAAACTGATAAAAAATATATTCAAATTCTGTCTATAGCAGCGGCATGCAGAGAAACCAATAGCCCCAAATGATCCTAAGCTGGAAATCATTCCCAGATGTAAACCAAATCATACCTTGACCAACCAGTTTATTTCGTTGAGGCAAACAAATTGACTCCAACAACAGCTGCTAAAACAACCGTTCTTTCAATTTAACATATTACATGTCTTCGACTCACATGCTACTAAAGCCATCAAGGATCGAGCCTAGCTGACCAAGAATACCTTTTCGGGACTCGAAAACTACATGAGTGAATTGAAGTCTCATCAAGACGAACAAATTGATACGACTCTTGCGGGGTTTAGAGCATATATTGAAATGCTTAAATTGCATATGTCATGTTGCATGCATTACATATGCTTCAATCTTGAAATTATGTTTTCTACGATTCCTTTCATAGTTTTTGGTTGTTTTTTGTTTACCAGCTGTTTAGCATTACTGACAAATCATTTAATGAGAAAATTCCATGTTCATTGGCAAAACTTCTAGTCATTCTTGTATATGTACTCTTAGCTTCCTAGTTTACTCCGCATAATTTGTATATTTCTTTTTTATAATCGTATTTCTTACTTTTCCCTTTTCCAAAAGTTGTTTAAAGACAGTTTTCAGTTTCTGATGTCAGTAGGAAGCGACGACACATTATGGGGTATTCCGGACTGTTTCGCCGTAGATTCTACATACGCATGATCACTTATTTCAATTCAGGGTCTTTCGGACGACGAAGACCTCGATGACACTGTTCAGATTGTTTCGCACGACCCCGCAGCTAATTCTTCCACTGTTTTAGAGACTTTGACAGCAGAGGTTAACTTTTAAATTATTCCTGTATGTAGTTTTATTTAGAATGTTGAGCCACAGTTCCCTTGGTTTCAATGGCAGGAATTCAAGCCGTTCAGATTCAACCTCGAAGGAGTCATTGATATTGACGATTATTTATTTGTTACTAAAATTGTTGATTTGTAGATGTTTTCTTTGTTCTTACTTTATCGCTAATTCGATTTGATATCTTTATCTTTTTCACTTGACTTAACATTTTCTTTAGATGATGACGACTCTTCTCGATCTTGAAACAGAGCAAAAAGCCCTGACTCTACGGAAAGATAATCTGTTCCATTCGGTAATCTTCTTTGTTGCTCCCCTCTTTTCCAATATGGGAATCCACTGTTGCTATTTAATGACCATCAGCCCCCTCTTTTGGCACTTTTAAAGCCCAGTCTGCCCCATGGAGAGGAGCAGATTGCTACCAGTTTCTGTAAATCGCGGCAATTCCAGCTGTCAATCTATTGACAGACAATTCTTTTCGATTCGCTCGATAGCTGCCTCGAGAATTTCCCTACCACGTCCCCTGTATTTGATTCGTAATTGACTGTTTGTCTATGAATTGTAAAGCATACGCCTTTCCCTCCCACGAATAGAATCGATGCCACGTCGTGAGAATCAGCCGACAATGTTTTATCAAGAAGGAAAGCGATAGAAGACGGAGGGGATTTTTCATAAGATGACAGCCACTAGTTTTAAAACACCGCTGTTAAAATAAAGAATGGTTATCACTTTATCTTCCAAATTAAACACGATGATGCGTGGCGGGGTTCCTCCTTAGTTCTTTCTAGGTGGGGGTGAGATGTAGGGTTTCCCTAAAAATTATTTAAAATAAGAGTTGAAGTAAAGTATTACTGAGGTCCTCTCCGTCTTCTCCGTCTGACCCAAAAATATCTCGAGCACCTTGTCGAAGAGGAAAATAAGTGTTTTAGAATGCATCTCGAGGCTGTCTGGCGGTTTATATGGCTGGGAAAAGCCCGATACAAAAGAAAAGGCGGGGGCATATGATCAATAGGATTTGTGAGAAACAAGAAAAGGGGGACTATTCGAATTCAGACACGTGGCACTGTTGCTAGAAAGGAACTGTTTGAGTGAAAAGAAGATTAGGAGAGGGTTCTAAGGTGCTGCTCCCTTCCTCAAGCAGACCAGCGCAGGACGTTGCTCCGATTTTCCAAAGAAAACAACATAACATCCCGTTAGAGGTGCTAAAGGAAGGCAGAATCAGCTCAGAACGTTCAAAAGCCTCCAACTTGAAGATCGAGCTTTTCTCAATTATTTATCGGCTAGGCCATTTCACATTGAAACCCCGTTAATTGTAAACAATCACCTGTCTTTTCTGCGAAGGGAATCGATGCCACGTGGTGGGAAACAGTCGACGACTGTCTTTAACAAGAAGGGAAAAGAGCGAAGGTGAAGAAAATTGGTGTAAGATGACACCCTCTAGCTTTCAAAGAGCCCCTTTTCAAACAGAAAGAGATAACACTGATTTTATTTAATCTCATCAACAGGTGGAGGTGCGGCCAGGCCTTCATTAGCCGGGGCGGGAAGGACGGTGTGGGGGCAGAGGAGCCGGGGGCGGGGTAGGCGGTCTGGGTGAGCCTGAAACTTATTTTAATTTAGAGTTTACTGGAAGAAATTACCAGGGCCATCCCCTGAGGGTCCAATTTGGTAGGTCATGTTGAAGAAGTAATAAATAAAGTGTTTTAGAATGCCTCTCGAGGCTGTCTGGCGGTTTATATAGCTGGGAAAGCCATAAAACAGAACAAAAGAAGGGGCGGAATATCTGATCAATCGAATTCAATGGGGAATAAGAAAAGGGGGGACTATACGAATTCAGACACGTGGCACTTCTGCAAGAAAAGAATTATTGAAGTGGTATGAATTTCTGAGGAAGGGACTAAAGAAGGTATGCCCATCCGGTTTTTTCCGCTACCATTATGAGAGCATTTACCCTCTATATGGAGTATTTCCAAAAGTTGATGTGGAGGAAATCTACTCTGGAGGAGGTAAGCACGGATCCTGATAGCTCTCGACGAGCTCTATCGAACAACAGGTAGGAGTGGAGTGCTGGAGTGGAGAAGTAGAGACGACATCTTCCGTTTCCCGACCAGGAAATTCAAGAGGTAAAACCAGATAGTATGCTCACCAATTTTCGACCTCATTTATATAAATAAATGCGCACACACTTATACGGGTTCTCCGCTGACGTCTGCGGATTATCCTCTTTGATAAAAGATTATCCTATATTTTACCTGGCCTAGACCAGGGCCATTTCATTTCTTCACAATGGCTTTCGTCTTCGCAGTTGCTGGTTGGCTTCAGGCTATGGTCTCCCGCTCCCGGGCCCGCCCCTGATGCTTTTTTTCTAGACTATGCGACGCGCTAAAATGGTGCGAAAAGCATCAAATGGACCACATTACGAATAGCTAACATGCGTTGGCAAATATTTACCTCAACTTTTTTTCAAGAGGAACCAAAAAGATGTCAAGTTCAGAGTTTCAAACAAGACGCCTGTCCCGACGACTCAATTGAAACCTCCTGGATTTCGAGGAAATCCCCAATGATTGACGTCTGCACCGCGATGAGATCCATTGATGGAACAGACTTCTACCAGAAATATCTGCTCAAAGTAAATTTTGAAAGTAAGGCTTTCTTTTTTCTAAAGATAATGTCTTCCAGATGTGGTGGGGAATAGATTCAAGTTCTCTCCAGAAGGAGACGGTCCAGCTAGTTATACCATCCTTACGTACAGACCAAAAACAAAAGTGAGAAGGTCTGATGGAGAACCGGGACCGGAGAGGGAAGACTATGTGGAAATTGGACACTGGTCGGAGAATAACTTGACCATTTATGAGAAACAGCTGAAGTCATGGTGGCCTGACGATGAGAGATTCCCCATCTCACGGTGCTCTCTTGATTGTGAGGTTGGCTACAGGAAGCAGCTCATCAAGGTAAGGACTTCGCTTGTTTCTAAACTGAAATTGTGTTTCAGGACGAGCAATGTTGCTGGGCTTGTGCCAAATGCGAACCTTATGAATGGTTCGTAGTGCGGATGCACGCGTGAGTTCGTCAACATATTCCCTTATTTTAACCTCCGTCTTCTTTATCTTTTAGGAGGGTTAACATTACTTCATTTGTGAATATGTTCACTCTAGTATAGTGAACTGATCCCAGTGGTGAGGTTGCATTCCTAGTTCTGAGAATTTCTTCCGATATTACGGCTTTCATTACCAAAATGATCAAAGAGGGCAGAGCTTATCTCACTGGAAGACTTTATTCTGTTGCCTCCTATTGGTCTTGCTCTCCAAAAATTCTGCTCGATCTTTCCTCCTGTGTCATACCTTTTGCAATAAAGGAGAAGGGGGACTACGTTTGAATACAGTTCGCTGATTGTTTGAACCGGGGTCTACTAGGATTCGGATCTGCCACAATCTTTACTAGATGGACTAACAAAGTTGTTCAGTGGAATGGCTCAAACTATAGAGCGGCATTCAGGTTGAAAGGGACTTGTTACAACTGAATTATTGACTAGAAGAAGGGAAATATCTCATTGAGGTCTAACAGACTGATGAGATTGCACTCTGCGTTGGGAGGCCGGCTCACTGACCTGACAAGAGTCACGGCACTGATCATCCAAGGTTTTCCTCTCTCTCCTTATTGACAAAGATATCATAAAGCATAAAGGATGATTAATCGGGCCATCTCGTTATTACCTTCTACTCTAGAGGTATAGTTCTTTTCACATCTGATTTGTGAGTTTTTGCCCTTGATAAAGCGCTGCCACCGCACCTTGGCGGAAGTCCCATATAACTCATCCTCCCTCTTTTAAAAGAGATCAGAAACCGGAAAGTATGCTAGGCTGTCATTTTTACCGAGCTTTAGTTTATTAGGAGGCGAATAAACTAGGCTTGAGTGGAAACATTGGACAATATGGTCGCAAACTAGGCTAACTCTGCTCTTATTATGAAAACCTGATTTCTGAGGGTATTTGTGGGAACAGGTCTGTAGTTGATAAGGAACGAGCAAACGGTTGTGGTAATGCAAAAGAAGGGAGTATGTTGACGAATGCACGCGATGTTGATGAATGCACGCGTGCATTCAGACCAGGGCTGTGCGGGATTCCCGTCCCGTCCCGTTTCGCCCCGTTTTTTGGGCGGAACGAGTCCCGTCTTGTTCCCGTCCCGCGGGATTACCCCCAGGATTTTCCCGTTCCCGTCCCGCATAACGGGATGACATGCTCATGACATGCTAACAATGACATGCTCATGACATGCTCATCCCGTTATGCCGTTCCCGTTCCGTATTTTTTTGAGGGTGCCAGCCCGTCCCGTTTTGAAAATGGCCATCCCGCACAGCCTTGATTCAGACACGTTCCCGACAACTTTAATTCGAAATTTTACAATCACTTTACGAAAATTCTAGTCATTCTTTTATGTGCGCTGCTCGAGTGCGGTTGCTTTTTAGTTTGTGTTCACTACTATTCGTTTTGTTCCTTACTTGATTAACTTGTCTCTTCTGTCTCAGAAAGTAATTTCAATTGATTGTTCAGTCATATCTGTAATGGACAGTGACCACGATTCAGACGATGGCTCAAGCATGGATGGGATCCCGGACCTGCCGTCGGTAAACATAAAATGCTCACGTTTACTTACAGTCAATTTAGGAGACATCCGTATACAGTGACGCCGAAGACACTGATGAAATTGTATGTCTTGGATTTAGGCATGGCCAGGTTAGTTTTTCTCTTTCTAACTTGAATTACTCTGTGTTTAGCCTCCGCTCCCTCGCCATCCACCTGTACTGTTCCCCCTGACATCCACTGATGTAATTACAGTTGAAGACGACGACGATGATATCCAGGTGTTGAATTAGGGCGCATGAATGTTTTGTTATGGTTCTTGGTGTTTTATCATGTTCTCCAAGTAGTTTGATCGATTCCATATCTTTTTTCTTCTTTACTGTTGATTTTTTAGACATTAGAACATTTTCTCAGACTAGAATGTCCCTTTTCCGTCGTAATGGTCCAAACACACGGCAAGACCATCGATGTTTGACTTAAGTGCTTTCGCCCAGAACATGGCCATCATCCCAATTTTAAGATGATGTATTACTTGAACACTTGTGTAGCAGCTAAGCGTTGCCAGAGCACAGATTGGCCGAATGTGCTGGGTTTTAGTTGAAACTTACAAAATTGAATTCGTCTCATGGAGAGCAGCAGAATGATACCAAATTCAGTACATTTTCGTGTTCTTGTAACCTCCAATATTACTTGCGTGGTTTCTTATGTAATTTGCTATGTATGTAAAGTCACCAACCTTTAAACAGACGAAGCTCAGCGCAATTAATACCGGTTGACTTGAATTTTAGACCACTGCAGTCGCCTCATTGCGCCGCATCTTTTGACACTAATTTTGAAACATTTGAATGTAATTTGGAGATTTTAGAATTTTGCATCTGATATTAGATGCAACATACTGCAGATAAGTTGATAGCTGTTCAAAACTATCCTTTTAACTTTTTCCTTACTATTTTTGGATGGTTTGTGGCTCCAAATTGCTTAGCATCGCAGGCAAAAAAATTCTAGTAAGGAATTTATCTAGCTCCCGGTGATATATTCACTTGGCGAAACTTATAGCCATTCTTTCATGTATGCCCCTGGCTTGCGGCTGCTTTTAATTTTTGTCCGCGCCTTTGTTCATTTCGTTTTTTGATTGAGTCTCATGCTCCTTCTTTTCGAGCAATTAATTTCAAATAAGTTTCGTTACCCCATAACATCAAACCCAACGATGAATGGCCCTTTGTTTCCCCTCATTCCTAGATGGGTATAGCATAGGGCCATGCCATCCAGCAAAGGGCATCCTTCCGCCTACCGTTGTCCTTGGTTCTTCCAACATGCTTCCAGGCTGCCTTTTGCCTTCTTAAATACGCACCCTTTTCCACCTTTCCCTGAAATTTATCCTTCATAGCGATTCCAGTTTGTATACCAATTGCCGTCTTCTCCTGTTTTCCCATCTTCCCAGAATATCACAATCGGATATACGTTGCGTTCCAAGGCATTTAAACGTCCAGTCGTTTTTCTTTTTTCATTCAGCCAGATGTGTTCCATCCCAGGTCGGCTGTATTGCCACTAGATAATGGATACGCTCAGTACATTTTGCCAGTTGGGCCGCCTTCTCCTTGTCCTTCTCTTTCATTTACGTGGGAAATAGTCTGTTTAACTTCTTTGAATCTCATACCCCTAGGAACTCTTTCACTATTTATTTTGCTAATTGTTGAGATTCTTGTTACAGATCTTGCATATATCAAGGTCTGCATTTTCTTTCAAATGAATATACCTCCTCAGCTCGGAGAAAAATGGTAAGAAATCCCTTTGCAAGTTGACCAAACAGCAATTTAGAGAGAAATTCTACAAGCCATTCTCACTTTCTCTGTTACTGTATATATTGTATAGATAGCAGGATGTTTTTCTCTCCTCTCACTTCGATACCAGAGGCTAATTGGCATGTTCGCCCTGGGATTTCTTGTAACTGCTGAATGCTCCAGGCCCGGATAATTCTGGCCTGAACCCAATTATCTAGTTCCATCAAGGCCCAGGATTAATGACCCTTTGTCTCCACTGTTCCTGAATTGCCATTTAACGGCAACATTAGGCGTGGCTATTCGAGTCAATCTTGTTGTTCTTCTCCTGTTGGCAAGCGTTTGATGCTCTCTTATTCCAGAGAATTCCAAAAAATCCATCGAACGGAAAAGTGACATTTGGCAACGCTTTGTCAACCCTTTTTTCTTTCTCCTCCCAGGCAGATGCTCCTCTTACCGGCCATCTGCATTGCCATCAGATATACTCCCAGGATCTTTCGTCCTTCCCTTTCCCATCCTTTCTTCTGGTTTCTAAACTTCTCCTTCTTTGACATTTCTCCATTTTACTCGTTTCTTTCAGATCTTATTGGATTTGAAAGCCGCTTTCACGTTGTTTAAACCAGGATGCTTACTTGTAAAGGCGGATGGATGAACATCAGGTAGGCTATTCTTTGCCCTAGCTCCTTTGATCTCTCTATACACATCCTAAAAACGAGAGAAATATTCCAATAACCAGGAGAAACCGAATTCCGATTACAGGATCTGTACCGTACCTCCCACTCCTTTCACTTGTTGGAGTGAATCCATCCGACCGCGGCTACATGTGAGCATGGAGGTTCCGTTCATAAAGGTACCGTGCAACTTGAACTTCTTATTTTCGAATTTAGCGGGATGAGACCCAAACCTCACGCTAAATAGAAGCTAATCGGACGCCGTGTCAGGCTCATAGGATTAATGTGCTTCTTTCTGGTTAGAACATCCGTAAATTGCAAAACTTACGAAGAATTTCCAGCTAGTCAACTTGGTGTTGATCTTGCATATCTCAAGATCTCCTTTCTCTGCCTGTAAGCATATTATTATCCACCGCTCTTGTTCAATGTAGTGTTCATAGTTGTAAGTAAGCTTCCCTCTTATCGAGCAGAACAATTTGTCTTAGAGATCCTATTACTTCCATTTTATAATTTATAGAATGATGTCCGAAAGATCTTTTCTCTATGATCCTATTCCAGAGATCAGAGTGAGTCGTTTGTTCTCGAGTAATTTGTAAATGTTAATTATCCAATTTTAAGCCCTTCGATCTCACATGACCAATATCAACTACTAAAGAGAAAAGAAGAAATATGCTTGCCACTCTCATTTATTGCACAATAAAACATTTCATACACGATTATGGTCTCTGCAAAGTGGTATAACTTGGAAATGGGAGTTGAAGTTGGGCAAGGGGTTAAAATATTTCATACAGGATCTTTGCAAACTGGTACAACTGGAGTCTAAAACGGCCATACCCAGTTAGAAGTTTCCTCGTGTTCCCATTTACCATGGACCTTATCTTTTTCCTCGATTGAAATCGGGATACAGTGACTAACATGCATCTATCGTCTCTCCAAGTCTTTTTAATTAAAATTTCCACCAATGAAATAATTTATTATGACGATAATTCCATAAAAATACATATATCACAAGGAAGGGAAAGTAGAAGAGATGTCACAGAAAGCTGTCTCCGGGTCTCTCGCTGTCCAGAACAATTCGATCACTGCCCTTCGGCGAGCCTTCTCCATTGTCAAACAACCTGAATCAGAAGTTCATTAAACGGTCGTTGAGATGAAACCAACTGGGAGCTATCGCTCATGAGGGAATTTCTAATCTTCTGCATGGAACCTCGGAATGATGTTCGAACCATAGACACAAAACTATTATCATCTTGTAGAATTGGCAGTGAACTGGACCTAGAGAAGACAGCCGGTTACATTGGGGGAAATCTTTATTTTAACCTCAAATTAACGACAATGGAAGGCAGTTCACACGTCCTCCCGCGTGGAATGTCCTGCTTGTCCATACATCTCACGTAGGTACAGTATATCTCTCGAAACTCGTGGCGAAAGTTCGTATTCAAGAAGCCGTAGAGGAAGGGATTTACGCAGACGGACAGCATCGAGACTATCTTACAGATCTGGTCGACCCGTTCAATGACAGCTGCGTATGATTCCTGAAAGGTGGAATATTTAGATGACCGTAGTGCTTAAGGAAGTCCCGTCGTTGATTCAATTGTAAGTCCGTTGGACCACGGAGAATAAATGACGTGTGTGGTTACTTGCGAAGGCACTTTAGAACCCGGCACACAGCCCGTAGGAAAGATCGAGGAGCGCATAGGTCATGTTTTTGACCTCGAAAATAGAGACACTCGCGTCAAATTTAATAGTGCCGAGGAGGGATAGCCCTCGCTTGAACTGGCAGTGACGAGGGACGGAAGAATGTGATCCCCGGGTCATATGCGCATTTCCCAGCGAATTTTTAAAGGATTCTCCTTAGAGGGATATTCTTCATTCTCTCCCACGTTTTAGACGATCGAACATGAGAATCTTTCTCCCTTCAAAAGAGTAAAGAATTCAATTTCCTGAATACCCAAAGAATGCCCTGCCCCCGGCCTCCAAGACTTTGAAGACCAAAAATTTTAAGATTCTTCCCTACGTAAAAGTGCCCTGGCCTCTAGGCAACGGTGCAACAAAAATGACCAATATTTGTCTTTTTTTGCATAAAACAAGCGTTCAAGTGGTTGCAACTGTTCCCCGGGATTTTTGAAAGGCAGCGGCGAGATCACTCTTTTCACTTACATCAAAGAGTATGTCCAAATCTAATAAGAACGAGATCAGAGTGAAGGGCAGCCAGAGGGCAGCATAGCTTCCGGCCATCGCGATGAGAAGCGACGTTGTTCGACTCGTCCTCCTATCAGCGGCACTGTCGGGAAGAGATATCCTAGCTACCAGGGGATTCTGTAAAGTCTGCTTGTTTTTATCCGAACACGAGACTCACGTCAGATGGTCGCGTTCCAACCCTCTTAACCATTGTTCTGTTGCGATTAACCGCATGGGAATTCATCCTCAGGAAGCGAGTTAACTTCATGTTGAAGAGCGAAAGAACGAAGAGGGGAACGATGTAGAGGAAGATGACTTGGAGGAAGGAGGTCATCAGCTGGATTGTCTGGGTAGAAAAGACCCCTTTCGAATGGGAAGGGGCCAGCCGACATTGCCGCCAACCATAACTCCTCAGCTTGTTCTGTCCAAACTCGTCAATCACATGCACATCCTAAAAATCACAATTAAGAAAACCTTTTAAATTATGGGTTGTAAACAGCGTGCAGAAGGATTTTAACCCACCTTGGCTACATATAACATAGATGTGTCATAATAGACAAGAAGAGGAAGTGACAAAATGAAAGAGACTCCCCAAATGCCCAGAGACATGAGTACAGTACTCATACATTGCCGCCTATTCCCGCCGGGAGCCTTCATCCGTTTAACGGAATAATACCTAAATATAGTTCGATTAAATGGAGGCGTTAAATGATACCTGTCAACAGCCATGACACATATTGTAAGCGTAGAGCAGTAGATATTACTTCCCGGGAACCCGTTAGCAAATTTGCAGAAAAACCGCGAATAAGGAAATTCAAAATCAATTGTTGGTAACCATAAGAACGGAATGTTTATGAAGGCAAGGATCTGAAGATTTGAATTTCAGATTAGGCGGGAAAATGTTTAAACTTACTAGATTTGAAATGGCAAGGTTTAAAATTAATACATTACGGTTGGTTTGCATGGATTTTTTCCTCGCAACTGCTAGGATAACCTGGAAACTTTACGGTATTCTGTAGAGGAGATTAAACTGACCAAGCCATTGCCTATTACAGCTAAGAAAGAGATCACAATATAGATACCCGTGTAGAGATATTCCTCCCATTCGGAATACCGACGGAGGGAAGCGTGAAGTTGATCGAAAAAATTCTTAAAAGGAGTTATATTAGCCGTTTAAAGGTCTAGTTACTTCTAAACATGTGTCGTTAAATGCTGCGCTCTGATATTCTGCCGTTGTGACTGTTTGAAGGTTCAGCCCTCGGGGACAATATTTATCAAGATCAGCTACGTCCATTTTCATACTCTGAAAGGTTTTTATTATTACAGTAACCCGAATAACTAGCATTTTACACTCCATTCCAGTTTAAACTTTCTCTGCTATGCAGTTTTTCCTCGATGAGGTTTTTGCTGTAAGATTACGCGATATTTAGAGCAGGAGATGGTCGAGAGGAGGAAAAAGAAGAGAATGAACACGTACTAGGACCCAGAGGTCCGATTAATGGGGAAAAATGACTACCATTCTCGGATGGAATAGATCTCACGAAAGTAAGGAGAAATAAGCCTGGATGAGCTCACGAGGGGGCAATTTAGGCAGAGAGAACAGCGAGTTCGCAGGGTTCGAAGCAGCCAAAAAAAGGGGGGGGGGGGGGGGGATCTGCCTTTTTGATAAGGTTCCCCCACCGCAAAGGAGAGTTAATTTGACAAGACGAGGAGCTAAAAAACGAGGAAAGAATGAATTAAGTGACACTTGTTCGAATTCCTCTGGGATTAAATTTCAATGGCGAAGTGTTCCAAAGTTCACGGGGGGCGTCGGATAATTCATCTGTCTCTTTATTGTTCCAATTATAATGAACAATCGAAGAAGAATGAAACAATTGTTCGGCACCTGTGGTCCTTGACACTCAAACAATTTGTCAAGCATTACACTCGGGTCGTGTAAAAAAAGAGGAAGTCGGCAGGCGTAGCAACTATGTCTTTTCCCTAGCGGCGAGTTCATTTATTTACTTTTCCAACGGTTGTAATTCAAGGGAGAGAACGAATTGGATGGTTAGAGGACCAAAAAGTGACTTATTACCACGTGACAGCGTAATTCGGACGACTAACTGGTCCAGAAAGGAGTCTTTATCGCCACGTGAGCCCATCAGGAATGGCTACTCTAGAGAATTGGCTGACATTTGGACCTAATCCGAATATTGCCGACCGACCAGATGGATAAAAGGTGAAGGTTTGAGGACTAGATCGACAGAAAGATCAAAACTAGAATTTTTCTCTTTTTCGCGATTTTTTGAGGGATTTTATCTATTAACTATCCTGTTCCACCTATTCAGCTAAAAGTCAGGAGCAATTACTCGAATCCCCTGGACAAAGAAGAGAAAGATCGAGCCATTTTTTTGATGCGAAGCGGTGATCATTGACTGCCTATTCAATTTTGGTCTATTAGAACCATTCAAAAAAGATCACAAGCCCCTTGAAAGAGGAAAACGACTCAAATTGGCGTTATCTTTGCACTTTGTACGCAACATATTAACAAAATACGAAAGAAAAAAGCAGGCAGACCATTTTAAGCGTGGGAGAAAGAAAGAGAAAATCAAAATGTGCGAAGGTCTCTTGAAGTTTCCTTATCGGAAGTGACTCTCGATCTTCCTCGGCTCAATTGAGGAAATCTCGTCATCACTCAAATGACTCAAATGGCTAGAAGAAGCGGAGAGGACGACGACGCCAACTCTTTTTATGCTTAAAAATTCGTCCTTAGGAAGCTGCCAGCTGGCATGTGTGTTAAAGCCGCGCCCACAATGAAGTTCAGAAATCGTGAAGTGCTTCGTTTTTTCCCTGGGGGTCAGGACAATCAGCGATAGTTAATGGACCGGAGGAAATAGTTCGATCAATCTGATCCATGGGGGCGGGCGATTTAGCTGATCAAATAGGAACACCCCGTGAGCTGGCTGGCCTCTCCGGAAAGAGAACTTTTTGAGGTTATTCGAGCAGGCCATTCTAGCCTAGAGATCAGAATTTACTGGTTCAAGAATCGGATTAAACTGGTCGTATAAACAATTAATAATTTGTACAGGTCATGACTCGGAGCCAAACAGCTGGCCGATGAATATTAGAAGGAGCTAGAGGACCAGCGACCTCTTGAAGTGACCACTAAGGCAACAATTGGACCTTTTATTGGGGAACGCCTGGCTTGGCTGGGGTTAAATAAGGGCAAGATTTTCTGGCCCCCTCACCAGGAGACGGATTCCTCATCCCGGAAAAATCACTTCTCCGTTCTGGTGAGTTTGGCCATTATTTTGTAGAGGAGGGGGAGAGCACGCGAGGCTGGGTTCCTACAAAAGAGAACAACATATGAAATCCGGGGGTGGATACAATTTTGGATGTGGAAATGGTCAAAACAAGGAACAGACCCTAATCCGTGTGTCCTTCTTTTGTAGGAGATTTGCTCTCTAGACGGGATAATGTGGCCCTATCTGCTCAGCGAACTATTAAAACAGGCACCAAAACAACGCCGGAACCATATGTCCCCTTTTTATGATCAGGAACAAAGACCACAGGCTGAGATAATATAAAGGCCAAGGACTGAACTGCCTTCCATTTTTTTTGTGTGCTACTGACACTTCTCGTTAAATTCGCTTAACCGGAAGGGGGGGGGGGGCTATATTCAATGAGGGGGGTAAATTCCTCCGTTCAATTGGGTTAAATCTAAGAATTCCCTCCTCCACCTTGGGGATTAACGAAAACTGGGGGGTCCAAGGCCTTTATTTAGATGTTTCGACTTGGATCGGGTCCAAAGGTTTGTTCCTATTAGTAGAGGGTGTGATTTTAATTGCAGTTCAGTCTCATTTTAATTGAAGTCACGCTCTTAAGAATAACTATTTCTCTAGTCTTTTGGGTAATCCTAAGAGCAAAAGTTGAAGAAGGAAACTCAATTAATTAAAAGCAATCAACTAATGCCAATCCAGGAAAAATGAGGAGCCCCGCTTACTTTGATTCTATGCTGAGAAGACGGAGACAACTCAATTTACGGCCTTACCGATGACAGGTGGAGGAGGAGAGTGAAAGGAGGGAGGCAATCTCAGTTAATTTCTACTTCTGACGCAAATGAAAAGATAAATTATATCGGGAATTTAGAGAAAACGAGATTACGGTAGGCGGCAGTAATGGGAAGTAATTCCCGCCCTACAAAATGATGGGATTTATCAAGGAGGCACAACAAACAAGTTAACGTGTATAGTCTATTGTATCCTTGACCCGAGAAAGAAGGAAAAACACTCGGATTTTTATGAAATGACGCCTATCCCGTGTAAATGATTCCAAGCTGCCGAAATCCATGAATATCAAACGGTATTTTGCAGGAGAAAACTTCCTCGTGACTCACTTTTCTTGTCGGCGACCGGGAGACTAAGAGCTAACGTGCAAAGCATAAAGATTAGTCTCTGCATACATTTGGTCTACTGGCTAAAAGTGGGGTTTTGCACCTGTTGCTGACCTACTTCACTCAAATACCGGGAGATTAATAACTATAGGCAGATGGTTTTACCAATTTTAGGAAAACAAAGGTTCAACGGGGCTGGAAATAAGCCGTACGTGCTATTTCGGTTCCTTCTAGCAGCTTTATGACGCATAAAAGTGGGAGGAAGACGAGGGGAAATGAGTCTGAACAAAGAAGAAAAAGGAACAAAACGGTTCCCGACCAGAGAAAATCCAATTTTGGGCGGCGGGAAGATCTCAATGTCCGAAAACGTGGATCTCTTGACGTTTTCGTGTATTTTGTGCAGGAGCTACTAAATTGGGAAAGTTGCAACGTCTCTGACTAAAATTAGAAGAAGAACAGAAGGATTCACGTTAAATGAAGGTGGGAAAAGTTGATCACTTCGTGGACTGTCTTATTTGACAAATATTTTCAATTATTCACTGGTCCCACGCGGATAAAAGCGTGAGAAGAGTAGCAGCATTACAGAAAGAATATGTCATAATGAATCAAAATGATCAGATTACGGTAATTAGTCGTCTATGGAAAGGGGGATCTCTGAATCAAACAACACCGTGGTCATCTTCTGACCCTGGAGGTGTTTCAGTTTTTTGACCGACGCCCGACTGACAGGATGATCTATTAGGGAAGACTTGCTTGCTAGGGACCAAGGTTCTTGATGTTCTGGCTGGCAGGGCGGGAAGGAGGATAATTTGTGTTTTTCCGCGTTTTTTACTCCCTTCTCGGTACGCGTTTATATTTCACGGGGGATCACGTAACTTCCTAGACTCTTCACGATTTCTAGGACTTAAGAATTTACGGCGAAATGACTACGCTAGGGTCATTTAAGGAGAAGCGTTTTAATGTATTAATGAGGACTCCAATTAATAAATAATCGGATGTCTTGACGTGGGAAAAAGAAGAGGGACTCCAGCCTGACCCTGACCACCATCTCCTTATCACGTGGTTCAGATTATTTCTAGTTGAATAAAGGAGTGAATAGCCCTGGTCCTCGAACATACATGTGTCTGGTCTGTGAAGTTGACAGCTGGCTTGATACTCTCCCTACGAATGAATGAGAGCAGACGGGAGGGAGCCCGAAGGGCCAGGGGTCTGTACTTTGTGTCAGAGGAGTCAATTAGGATGGAACGAAGACTGGAAGCTTGAAAGCTAGAAGTTGAGCAATACTGAATATTACATTCAAAGCCGGTAATAAAATTCTACGCTCACGGCAATTAGAGTGATCAATTGCCTCCACCGCAGAATAATGTCAAAAGCGAGAAGTATGAATAACAGGGAGATTGCCCAGGGTCTTGAAAGGATATCAGCCTATTAAAAGGAAGGTTTAAGAAGTCAACGGGTTACTGTAGAAGGCGTCATCCTTCATAATCAAGAAGGAGAGCCTAACACCCTGAGTGCACTATAATCCCAGCACCCTGACAGTTTATATAAAGCCGTTCTCAAGGAACGAATAACAAGAAATTATCCAGGAAGTTCCTGACGACAATTTGAGTCTGTTCTCAACGTTTCTCTCCCTGTATGTATAGGACAGTTGGAGATTTCGACCGCGGGAAAGGGAAGGGCGTCTCGGGGACTCCAACCAAGATTAGAACGTGCTGATCTTGTACTATTTTCTCAAATCGTGTTACCTTTGAGATTTCAACAAGCCCGAGTAAATTATAATACTGATCAGTAGCCAATTACCCGGTTATTTTTACCATCCCGGACCTTTGAAAATAGCTACCGACTAATTGATCATAACCGGTGTCATATTTTGAGGGCTGCGGTGTTGACAAATTTAAATGAGGGGGTGATGCGTCAGAGAGCAGGGGATGTATACTACGGTAAGGACACGGAGTGCCAGTCTTTACAAATCATCCCGTATTAATTAAATGTTGTTGTGATTAAACATAGAGAGGGAAGGAGACAAGATAACAACAAACAAAGACAAACTCAGGAAATGACATAGCCATTGGTTCCCTCCAATCTCAGGCAAGCATCGGCAAATTTGCATCAAAACAAGAGGCGGTTGTTTTAGGTGTTACGTGGTCCATAAAAATTGGAGCGGGGGTCCTTAGAAATTAAAGGACCAACGACAATATCCTCATGGGGTTCTCTGTCTGGAAGGAGACAGGCGGGAAAGGAGGCATTCAACTTCTATGGGTCAAAGGGAAGGCCTCAAAACTTAGAAAACCAGCCGGTTTACGTGACAATATCCGGAAAATGACCCCGCCGCCCTGTAATTATGTAACCGGGAACAATGATCCATGCTGTAAAATGACTTCCCTAACAAAGGGCAACACAGAGTACGCAGCTGACTAAATACAAATGCACAGTTGATTTTATAGATCGGGGGCCGGAGAAAACAAGACCAACGATTTGTTTTGGCGATGTTCTACCCGGAGGAAACGTCACAAATTTATGTTAAGTGTGAGGGTGGAGAAGGCGCGTGTATCGGAAAATGGTAAGGATTTCCGGGTAAATCATGATGATCAGGAGTTTGACGAATTAATGAGGAACGAGAAAACATGACCAAAGATTTTGTCCTGTGGTATTTTGAACCCCAAACAATCCCGCAAAAGAAATATATGAAACTCACTGCAGAATGTGACCGGATGATTTGTGTCAAGTAAAGATGCACTTGATCGCCTACTCAACTTGTTTTTCTACCTACATTTCTCAAGTTACAACTACCCCCTTTCCCCTTTCCCCTTCTCACTTCTAGGAAGTACATGTCTAATTGGAACTTGTAAACGATCCCTTTCCTAGGCGACGTAGTGTGGTCAGGAGAGTAAAGGCTCATAGCTTAGAGTACGGAATAAACAACTGTCTCAAGATGGAGATCCCTGGGTGATCATGATCGGTTGTAAACAACAAAACGATCTAGGGGGCAAGGAAGCTGCCAAGGAAAAGACCAGATGTTCGTTGGAACAGGGAGGAAACAAGAGTAACGAAGCACATCCCGTTTCCCTCCTTATAGTTTCAAACTCCGCACAAGTTTTGCAAAATTATCGGAACCGTTTAGAAGCCAGTGGGTAATTTTAGGGGTGGAGAGAGGTGTGGGAACATCCGTCTAATTACCAAGTTCTCAAAATCGTTCTTATAAACGGGGACTTCACATTTAGAGGCCGGAAATGTTCTGAATTATCCATGGGAACCGGCCAAAAGTGGTGTCATTGCAGCTAACTTCCTGGGGAATACGGTAGCTCTATTTAAAAGATTGTATATTCTTCTGCCGGGAAAAATGCAAGGATTCAAATGGATTTCTCAATAGAACTGGTTAAAAAGCTTGTAGACAAGGGTTGACGTCAAGCCTAGCCTTTCTTCAACCGCCAGCTGGTCTATATTATTTCATTTTGTCATAGCCGTTTTAATTACTTTTCGAGTATACAATATTACCTAAAGATTATTAGATATCCGCCCGCCTACTGTCTACAAACGGGGGCAAAGATTGCAGCATCAAATTATCCACGCAGACGGTTTTCTATGCAAAATAACGGAATCTAATCTAATGGCACCTACGTGGAGATATTTATCATATAGAATACACTTTAAATCGGTGCAGAATGGAGAATAACGTCAAAAGTCATGAGTCGTCAAAGTATACTGGATACATCACGCATCTCTCCCGGTTGTGAATGAGCTAATCAAGGTCTCGAAATGAAGAAAAAAAGATAGCTAAAGGGTGGGCGAGTCTGTTTTTGATACTGTGCACGTACAGTGAGGTCTATTAGAAATAAATTTGAACATATTTGGAGGAGAATTACAAGAGGACAAAAACAGTGGACTGTACCGACTGGAAAGGAAGATTTTGGAGAGGATTAGGGAGAGTAATTTTGAAGAACAGAGTTTAGGCTTGAGATCAAAAGAAAATGAAGACGTAGTACCCAGTAGGAGATGAGGTCCATTTTACATAGGCAATGATTTCTCTTCCACTACTCCCTCCCTTTCCTGTGAGTGACAACTCAATTAAACATTGGACTCTGTTAGTCAAACATTTTAAACTTTCGCTCCATTCGTGACGAAATCACTTACTAGAAATAAATAAAAGGAAGAAGGAAATGCAGTTTTTCCGGTCATATAAGCAGGAAGAAAAAGCTTATTAAGACCTATGACGAAGGTTGGCAGAGTCTACAGGAGGTTTCATTGTTATGCGGAAGGGAAGGGGAGAGGACGGCTGTGTTCTCTGTGAAAACAGAAGACGACTGACTATCAGCAAGGAAGGAGAACGGTCTGCTTCCTCAAAAACAGAAAAACAGCTGTCGTCATGATGGGGTCAAGGACTTCCCAAAGGCAGGCCTGAATCTTAGCGCCATGTGTTCTAGGGATTCCCTGGAAGCCACTCCCCTCTAATAAAAAATATTGTCTACTAACTTTCTTGGAAAAAGGTGATATGATAGGAGAAATGATGATTAGCCCGGGGAGTTATTTCTGTTAGTCCTTAGATAAACTCTATTTCCATTGAGGGCGTTAAAAATTAACGCGGGAAGACCTGCAGCAGACTACGAAATATTAAAAAGGAACAGGATCCCACCACGTTTTATGATTTCCAGGATCATAAATTAATTATTAACGACGTCAAAATGAGACGCTCCCACACGGACACAATTGGGATTTGGGAAGATTAGGGAGTGTAACCTTATCAGAATGAATTATCACCTTCGCTCGGATTACTGTAAGGGAGAACATACATCATTAAATTATTCCGTTAATATTAAAAATACCCCTTACAAAGGAGGCAATAGGGGGAAGTGCCAATAGAGGGGAAAATGAGACCACGGATCTTATTAGAACTGACCGGGACGGGAAAACACTCGAAAGTACGCAACTCCCATGTACTTCAGGGCTCTATTTTACCGCAATTTTAAAGGTCAAAATACAGAGAAGCCGAGTGTCCATGAGAATAATTACAATTTAATGGAAAAGGACTAATTAATCCGAAGTTCATGTAGAGATTTGTAGAATTTTTAAGCGGGAGCTGCTGAAATATAACAGCATCCTAACTAAAAATGCACCGTTCCCATAAGAAAAAATAAGCAGATTCTCACACACAGCAATCGGAAACATTGGAGGGGGAGAATGAACCGGATATGATGGCAGGAGTACCCTCCACCCTCGCTCCCCTCTTTAGTGCGTCCCTTCCGGTAGATTAATAAATAACCTTTTAAGGGACAGAGAGAGAACAAGCCGGAGGGAATAGAAAAAAGGGAGAGCATGAATACTCAACGTTGTTTCTTAAGTTGTTGTCACACGGCCTATCTCTTCTTCTTGTGAGATGATTAATGCAAGAGGAATAGCTAAGTCTGGACTTTATGAATATTCCAGAGGAAATGTGCTGTTACTTTTTAGGGAGCTCGGTGTCCTCTGGACCATGTGCTTCCTACAGTATCTCAAAAGGCAATAGGAACGAGAAAATAAGGACAAGATCATAAAATAGAGGGGAAATATAGCCATAGATTCAAAAACAGGTCTTCACGTCGGAGTTGTGCGCTTTTTTTTAAA
This sequence comes from Oscheius dolichura, assembly GCA_932521035.1. Classification (NCBI taxonomy): domain Eukaryota; kingdom Metazoa; phylum Nematoda; class Chromadorea; order Rhabditida; family Rhabditidae; genus Oscheius; species Oscheius dolichura. Next base: position 790,466 of record OW051497.1, on the reverse strand, counting down.
AAAGACGTGCCTTTCGACATGCTTGATTTCCTATTAAAGAGAATAAAAACCTCATCGTTTCAAGACCAATGATGATTGAAATAACTCACCATATCTTCATAGTCCGCCATGGCTGAGCTCTGTTCTGTGTAGTCGGTGATCAACTGAAAATTACGAATTACCAAATTCACCTAGTCCAAGAATAAATGCCAGCCAAGGGGTATAAACAACAGGTGAAAAGTCCCCAAGAAATAGTTTTTGATCAAAATATCAATTGTTTTAAAGAAAATATAACCAGATGGTTAAAAAACCATCTAATCATACGCAATCCTTTCGTATTACATAAAATGATTTGGTGTCTTACTGGACACACCCTTCTTCCTGCACTATCCGCGGGAATATGCTATTGAATATGTATATTGTATATAATAGAGGTGGTTAGCATAGCCTTCGGGTTCTTTTTCCTCCTCGCCTCTCCCCCAAACAGAAGAAAAAATAAAATGTATGTATGTAAAAAAAAAATCTCGGAGGGATTGGCGGAGATCTTACAGACCCAATCACCTCCTCCTCCGTCTCTTTTGTCGGTCTTGTGAGGGTGTATGAGGTAAATGGAATAGGTGAAATCGCTGTTGTTTGGAGTAGGAGAAAGGTGACGCATTAGTGAGGTCTTAGGGGGGGATCACGCGAGTGGTAAAAAGTGAAGAAGAAGGTAAAATATTCTATGGTGGCAGCAGAGAGAGTTTACAAGCATCAGGGTTCGGAACATGAGAGAATATCTAAATTTGGCGGAAGAGGGCAGCATTAGTCATCCGTCTGGAGGAAAACAACTTCTTGACAGGTGAATCAAAACTTTTGATTAAAGAAAATATTAAAAGCTGCAGGGGGTTACTGTAGGACTCAAAATGCGAGTTAGAAAGTGCGGGAAATTGAAACCGTTCAAAAATACGCATCCCACCGAAAGGCTGGAACCCTACGCGTGTTACAGTATCCCTTATAAAAATAGACTGCGTAGCACGCTTGCTACTCAGTGGAAACGTATACTGTGTGTTTTCCTCCTTTTGGTGGAAGGAAACTATTTGCAGAGCTCATTTTTGAGTTCAGCCATTATTTACCCAAGTCCTGTGACTAGAATATAGCAGTTCAAAATCAGAAAAAGTGTCCTTTTCCAGGGGACCGAATACTCTACAAAGGCTACAATAGGACACCTACTCTCTATAAAACGTAATCTTCAAAACAGCTACTCCTCCTTTTATATGATAACAATATACTCCGCCCGTGCTTGAACAGCCCTCAAAGGTTCTGTTCGTTCTGCTACCTCCTCAACCTTTTAATATCTTTATTATTTAGAAGGTGTGTCATAATGTAAGCGATTACCAAATAGAATATCACCTGTTTTAATCAGTCCTGCAAAAAAAAATACTGTGTTCTTGGAGATTCTATAAAAAGAATCTCGGTGGTCTGCTAAAGATCAGTGAAAACACTTGAACCTCTGTTTAAGAATGCGCGAATTTCAAATTTTGACACCAAGTAAACACTTAACTCTCAAGCCTTCAAAGATCTTATTTTGGAGTCTTCTCAATATTTGATCCAGGAAAAAGGGAAATCAAAAATTCACCCCACGCACTCTTGTATGCACCCTTACGCATTCAGTTTCCGCTAATTTTTGTCACTTTTTCACTGGTTCCGCCTGAAATATTCTGCGCAGAGGAAGAGAAATATTTCCCACATGGAGAGTTCAAAGAAGGAACCGCCTGGGGAGGATGCAAAGAGGAGGAATGTTTCTTGTTTTGGGGGAGGTAGACATTTTATTTTTTCAATTTAAAGGATCCATGTCACCACAAACGCTAAATAGTAAACAGGGTCAGACGGTTGTGCAGCTCCGAGATGTTTGAGCTGTTTCGCCCTGCTCTATTTGCAAATAAGAGATCTCCCTAGTCTGCTTCTAACAGGTGAAGGGTGAGAGAACGGATGGACATCTCTTTCTGCGAATGACCAGAGAGAACATTCATGTAAATGACTGAAGCAAAGGGAATGTTGATCATTGTCCCAGATTACATGCAAAAGAAGGTATGAAGATCGGTGAGATTTTACGTAGAAGGCGGCTATGAATAGACGGGAGAATGTTTCCCCTTGAGAGAGTTTTCAGCTAGACCAGAAAACGAGAAGATTCTAGTTGAGGAAATGGTTCGAAAGGCAGACGAGGTGCTCATTTTCCAAGCCGGTGAACATTTAAAAAAACATTTTGCTGTGTCGAAGTTCTTATGAACATTTCCAGACGGGTGCAAAGGTTTTAGCAACCAATCTCGAGCTCTCTGGGCTCTGGTTACTGTAACCCAGAAAAGCGGAGAAGTCGTCAATCTGGTTATGGTAGCGGCACGCAAAGAAATAGCAAGGAGCTCGTCAAGACCCTGAAAAAATGTAGACAGGTATACGCCAGCCGTCTTGTCTTGCAATGGCTGCAAGACTGGAATGACATTATCAAGGCCGATAATTCTAATGCAATACAACTACCGCTACAAATTAGAATCACTGTTGCTGATGAAAGGCAAAATTTAATAAAACCCACGTCTGTTCTCTAGAAGGTACTTTGGAACAAGGGTGACAGGTCGGAAAAAGATGACACGATTGGTAGAAGTCAACTGTGGGGACAAAATGTTCTCACGTAACTCCCGAATAGAGAAGTATTTGGGCAGACGATGGTTCCCCATTTTTTGTGCAGATTTGCAAACGTCGCGGGGCAATTATTTTCTCCAAACATGGGGAATGCCTCTTCCTGTCGTCTTTTGTTCCTTGTTTGTTTCCTCGAATACCCCTGCCCCCAGGAACGTGTAATAATTTTAAGATAAACCCTGTCAGCAACAGGCTTCCATAATTGTGCTCGAACTGCGTCAATTTATCCGCCGACCGGGATCTATCCCCCTCTCAAATAGAAGGATATTGGCCAGAAAGCACGTATGGAGTAACAACTTGAGTTCTACGTCATCTGGGACAGACGTTTTACGAGGAGAAGTTGAGCCAGGAGCTAACTAGTCTGACCCGGATGTCGGGCTCCTCTTACTCCCACTATTAGGCCCCTTACAAAGCTAATAAGGGGGCCAGACGCAGAGAACGGTGAGGAACCTTTTGGTCATTAATAAGGAAAGGGGAAGTAGACCTTCACATATCGTTTTTTCTCCTAGCATATACAGGATTCGTGCATAAGGCAACAGAGTACGAGGGAGGGGCTAAAAATGTGAAAATACGGAGAACGGCAGCTAAAAATAGAGATGGGGATGTAAGCGAGAAGATGGCCGGGATATTGTGATACAGGTGTCAAGGAAGGAAATTTAATAGCTCTCCCTCGCTCTACTGGACAGTATTGTCTGGTCAAAAATCTTGTTTTTTAGGAAATAACAGGGAGTAAAAATAGAGAATCTGTCAAATTTTACGTGGGATACGAAAGGACAATCCGTCTCTTCCTCTCGTCCGGAAAACATATGAATTAACCAAATTAGGCGAAGGGAAATATAAGGACAATGTTCTCAATTAGATCCATTTAGAAGAGAGGAACACATAATTTTGAACTCGAGAATATTTTATGGCAGTTCCTTATTGCAAAAGAAGGAATGAGTAGGAGGTATGGAATAATTGTTAATGGATACGCCCACCCACGGCGTCTGATCCCGTTTCTACACACAATACTACTGTAGGGCTTCTGGGATAAATAGAGCTGAAAATGTGACGATATTGCCAGTTTTCTCTGCCAAACAGGGCTATAAAACGATCAAAATAAGAAAATTGGAGGAAAATCTGGAATCGGACAGCCAAAATACGTTACAGGAAAGCGGAAAAACATTGTAATCAGTCATTTTGGTAATTTAAAATGGGGAAAAACAAGAACAACTTGTCCAGAACAGGGAAGGGCGTCTAGACTTTTAAGGATCCAGGGAATAGAGTTCTGTTAATTCCGTACCTGCATTAGTTCCGGAGGAGGCGCCCCAAGGACATTTCAGCCGGGGGGTGAGGCATACGCACACGAATACTAGTGAGTAAGACACGTGGGCGGAAGGATAATACATAAACAGCCAGCGGTAGTTGCCTATTTCATGTCATTTTGCAGTTTTTCCTAGTTTACAATGACGTTAACGGTGATAACTGATCTTTCCAATTAAACCCGAAGTGACACATTCGTTCGAAAAAAGAAAGGGATCTTAGCTGTTGAGGGCAATTTCTAGGCCAGGTTACCGAGACAAGGAAATGAACATCACTGGCAATCTCTGATTTTCGACTTGTAGGCTAAAAAATTGCCACTTATTGGGATATTCCAGGGGCAAAACAACGGTCTGAGTGAATTATTCCTGCTGGTATTCTTCGTATACAATTTCTTCTAGTGTGTTTTATGTTTGGGCATTTTTTAGCCTGTGGAATCATTCATGGGGAAGAAAAAAGGCAGCTATAGGGGGTGGAAGACATTCTACAGGTTTGGTAGAGGTCCCGAAACGATTGGGCAATATTATCACCTACCCCAGAGATCATGAATTCAATTTCTCTAGAAGCCGCCAGGAAGGTGTGATTTACCTTTATGGGTCCTCAAGCGATTGTACAAGACTTAATTTATACCCACACTTTTGAAACCTAACGTAAAGTCTCTTACTGTAATCGCTTCAGGCCCTTATTCGTCTCGGCAAAGAGAGGATAAGGCCCCGTTCCATTCCGGGGACAATGGTCCAATTTTCCGGCTCAACACTAATTTTTAATAATATGAAATATTACGCAAAAAAAAGGGAAGCACCTGTGTAGGAAATTCCCTCTGCAAAAAGGTGATGCGATCATTTAAGCTTCATAATAAAATAAGCGACTTGGAAGAAATTCAATTTACGGAACACCTCAAGACCAGTGGAGAGAAAAAGAGAAAGGAAGTAAATGTGAATGGTGACAAAGATCCGGGGATAATTCAACACACCTTGAGAGGGGGGGGGGGCACAATAGAATGTAGTAAATAATTACGACCAGCTCATATTACACTGTTTTCTGGGCCAGCTCCTTCCTCTTTGTGTTGTGGGTATTCTGGCCGGCTACGTAAGTTCTCCCATCTGATGCGGAGGGCAGAAAGTTAGCAGCAACCAGGATTTGAACCTGATTAAATAGTTCTTTTTTTGCCGCTTCCTCATCAGCTAGGCTAACAGGGCAAAAACATAGGAAAGTGTGGCGGAAATCTATTATGAAAACACGGCATAAAGACTACAAAATTAGCTTAAAGTGCCATCGTCATCATAAGGAGATTTGGGTAATAAATTTGTTGTCGAAATCAGGGAGGAAGTCTATTCAGAAATACCGGGAATATGAAACGGGGAAACGATGTTTACATAAGCACAAAGCACAAAAGTTATTCTGCCCTAGTGAAGCCGCCAAAAGTTAGAACATGATCCAAGGCCACTTTCCTTTGTTCTTTTGACCCGACGACTCGTTTGGCTAGACAAAAATTAGTACTTCAGTGGGGTGAAAAAGGAAACGCGCAAATTTGTTAACCCGACTAATTAGGCAATGAAATTTGACCCCCTCAGTTTCGACAAAATTTGAGGGGGCGCCCGGGTCAGGTGGAGGGAATTGTAGTGGGACATTTGAATGAGGAAGTGGGTAATTTTAACTACAGTATACTTATTAAAACTCATTTTTGGAGCGTTCTACAGAAATTACTGCCCTAAAACAGAAATGGCTTAATCCGGGAAGCTACCGTTGAGTAAATCGCGTTGAAATAGTATTCTATCTGGTTTTCCCGGTTTCTGGCAAAATTAGGAATTTGGGCAGTCAAAACGGTGGACATCTTAATAAATGTGGCATTTCAGAGATATTTGATAACACTCTTGAGGTCTATGGAAAGAAAAAAAGGAGGACAAAGGTCGAAGCATTTGAAGAAAGAAACAAAGGCTATGACGTGGACCCTCGAAAGATGAAACCCCCTAAATATTTCTCTATTTTGCCTGCAAAGGTAAAGAGAATAAACAGGATTTTATGCGAACAATTCCAAGAAGATGAGGAGAAAACTTTCAATTGGAAGCAAGGAAGTGCTTGGAAAATACTGTAGATAAAAATAGAAGAGACCTTCGAGAGTCCAGAACATTAGGAGCCAAAAACAGAACAGGAGAAAATAAACGACCCGCTTTTTATTACCTCTTCGTTGTTTTTAGAGACTACGCACGTTTTCCCCCTTCTTTTCCCTAGAAAATTTGTTATTTCCCTGTAGAGGAAGAGGTCTTTTCAAAAGGAGCAAAGCATTATGATTGGTTATCCTGGGAAGCGTTCATTTCACAGACTCACAGACGGAGAGGAGAGGAGAGGAGACGTGAGGTGTGACCTTACTCAATTAGGGTTCCATCTCATGTAGCAGAAAAAGTTATTAGGACTTCTGAGGAGGAGGCGTGTAGGGATCAGATTCTTCCCTTTCCAGGGAACGTGGCGGTCTTTTGGCCAAAGAGTTCAATTATTATCAGAGAGGCTGAGAAAAGGAGGGGGATTTTAAGCTCCGGGCGGCGTAATGGTCCTTCTATAAGGCCTAAAATCAAAGGGCGCATTGTTTCTCTTTCTTGAATTGCAGGGTCCCGGGATAATTTCATCCTCTACGTATTTAAAAAGTGAGAAGATGTGTACTTTTACGCTGAACACGGGAAATGTGTAACCCGATCCGTCCCGGACTCTTCTTGCAAGAAGAGTAGCACGGATGGGGAAGGGGCTAAAATGGAAAGGGTAAATATCCCCCAGGAAGGGAGCAAAAGCCCAGAAAAATATCTGGAGAGACGAAAAAGATGAGTTTCTAATGAAATCAGCAACTTCTGCGTTGTTGCTACGTGTCTCGCGTCATCCCGTATAAAACGGAAGGGCGAGAGGTACTTGATATAAAGAACAATGGTGTGCAAGCTTTGTTTAAACAATCTCTGGTGCCGAAAATAAAATATCACATTTAACTGTTCAATCGGTGTCACTTCCCACCGACTGCGGGGGGTAAGTTTAAAGGGCAACTGGATGAAGATAAAACCATAGAATAGAGAGAGAGAGAATGATACGTCTACTAGATTATAGAGGACTGAATCAGATATCAAGCAGGACATTATTACGTATAGAAAAACGACGATAAAAGAGTATAAGGTTTCCTGGGGGAGAACGAGGGAAGTCTAAACATCATTCTGTCTTTCTTGCTCAGATCAAAAAGTGACAATATAATAAGATCTTTCCTTGGCATGTTCCCTTTTTATAGGGAACCATGGAGTCTAAAAATCGGGTACCCTGCTCATAAGTAAAAGCGACTCAGAACTGTAGCGCGCATGTTGGTATTCTTTCAAATGAGGGTGTTGTGCACAAAAGCTCACTTCCAAGAACAACTTCCTATTTTCGCCTCCTGCTCGAGTTCAAGGTTATTAAAAGTTCCTTTAAACAAAACGATGCCTCGTTGTTGTTGGCAGCTATTTGAGGTCCTGTGTGCTATGTGCTAAATCAAGAGCTTCCTTTCTGTTTACTGAAGTGCTCGAGAGCTAGAAAGGTTACTGTAGAACTAGAAAAAAGGCAGTATTGTAGTATTCGCGCACTCGAATGGTTACGGTAAGCCAAAAGGTGAACTTTGTATTCTAGACGGTTTCTATGAAATGCACTTCATTGCAAACTTATTTACAAGGGTGAAAAGCTCATATCAAAGAAATCAGCGACTCGAAAGGGCAAAAGGAAGTATCGGCCAGCAGGAAGTGTGAGCAAACGTGATAATTGTGTACGCATAAAGTCCAAGAGGTGCGGCTCAAATGACCTAATCATGCAGAGAGGAAATTTCATAAGGCAATCTATTGATCGGATTGTTTATGCGGATGTAGTTACACGTGGGGCTGTCATGCGCGGCTCTTTGTATATGTAGATTGGGCCGGTAAGTGTGGACTAACAATTCATGGAATGTTGTTTTTCGGGCTTCGGGTTTCCATCTTTTAGAGACTAATTTTAAAGCGAGGGTGGATTTGATGGTTTCAGGAAGGGCTGAATAAATAGAGAGATTATCACATTATGTTCTTCTACTTTTAATCCAGGCGAGGCCCATATATACGAAAGTCTGGAGGAGTTATAAGGACAAGAAGGTCTTGAGAAGAAGGTGATGTACGTATCTCTCTTTAGAACACAATTACAGCTATAAACAAGCATAAAGTGGCTAATAGAAGTTCTCCCCCGTAGAGGGGTCCTCCGTTTGGGAGAATGAAGCCAATTCCATGTAGAAGTCAGTCGTTTTCTGGGTACGGGGGAGGGCGACAACGTGACTTGGGTAGAATACAAACAGATAACAATAATTATAAAAGTTAAAGGCCTAGGAACATAAGGAAACGGAAAAGTGCGCCCAGCTTTTGCATTGCTGTCCTAGGAATTCTGTCCTTTTTGCTTTTGCTACAAAGACAGGACAATGTTATCCCTGTTTGCCACCGAGGCAACAAAAAATTAAGGCTTTAAATCTTATTAAAAATAAGAAATACGGTTGATTTCCCCAGGGGTAAACTCAGTTACTCCGGGAAAATTTAAAAACAACCGCGAAAAATAAAGATCCCCGAAACATTCCCTACAGACCGGGGGGATACCAATCTATTTGATCCCTTGAGACACCACTTCCTGCATAAAATTATAATTTTGACCAGTCGAAAATTAGAAATGACGCAGGGAATAGGGTCTAGGATGGAGGGTTCAACATCTTCCTATTGTTTTTGGGGGAAGATGAAATTTATCAGAGAGGGAGGGCGCTTAATCTCGTTTTTTGACCTCGTCCTTCTCACGAGGATACTCCCAAGACGATTAACAGAGATAAACATACTTCTTATAGTTAATTCTTGATCTGAGCTGCAGTGACTAAGGTCTAAAGACAGAAAAAACAGCCAGAGGAATAGCATGTAACTAGTAACTCTATGTATTCTGTGAGCTAGCCTCCCTACCAAGAACTATGGTCTTCTAAACATAAAAGATCAAATGTCAGTTTGGATATAATTCCCTCTATCTGGATGTCTCTCCCCGGTGATGTTCCAGACTTATTAATCTATCAAAAACAAAACCGAGGTCAAAAAGTAACCCCCTTGGGACACTTCTCTCGTCTGCTTAATCTCGGCGACATGGAAATGACACTTAAAGAAGCAAGGGGTAATTGGAGCTGTCATTAGCGGAGCACAGACCAGTGTAGTGTCCACAGGGAGAGGTATTTACCTGATCAGTGCTCTAAAAGCTTCCAATCTCTAGAAAACCGAATTTCACAGGGGTAGGAGGTAATTGAAGGCTCCCGTCATTGAGTGACTATTTCTAGGTTGGAGAGAGACTTCATTTAAGAAACTTAAACGTTCTCAGAAAGAGCTGCTGGGAGGTAAAAGACGAGCTCCGGCTCAAAAACCAAGAAGATGATGAATTCCCGCGCTTAAAAATACATGGAAAAGGAACGCGCGGGATACGAAAGGGATTCTAAAAGACGCATCGTATGTCACCAGGAGAAAGAGTCAAAAAACCAACGGATCTCTGCTCACTCACCAACATTGACAGCCATCATTATTCACCTTTTTTTCTGACCAGCTACGTGTGGGGTGAGAGTTAATAGGGCACTATAATAACCTTCCTGTAGCTAATAATAGCCAAAGAGGAAAAGGACCCGCCTTTTCGTCAGATTAGTAAGCATCTGCCTGTTGTGGGAAGGGATACCCCGGCTATACACGTGTATATGGGAAATTACTACGCTTACGTAGGGGTCTGACCTCTCTGACGTGTGCTGGGAAATGAGGAAATTCTGCAACAAATGACAGAAATGATAATATTCCGTGCGGGGAATCAAGAGACTTGTTTTCAAGGGGCCGACAAGGACAGGTTACGGTAGGGTACAAGACTACGCCCTAGGAACTTCACGGGTCCCGCCAAAAGACTGTAGGCCGCTTCGGGACCTGAGAACGAAACTAAACGCGATTTTAAAGGGGTTTTAAAATATCCGGAACCTCAGAAAGTTACAGTAATGCATTGCAGGTTGTCGGCTGCAAATATGGCACCTTGGTACACGAAAAATGCGCCCCTTTCGGGACCAAAACAATAAACTGTTGTGACTTCAGAATGGAAAGGAACTCCCGACTTGTTTTTTGATTGGAAAAAAGAGCGACGAACAAGTGAGTGCCAGTGACACAATCTCATCTTTAACCCCCTCAAAATTCATCGTATTGATGGGAAAGTCCACAGGGAAAAGGAGTAGGAACATTGCCCCGGCCTAGCACATAAATTCTCTCACTTTAGAGTCAAGTATTCATGGAAACCGACTTTTCCTAGTAGACTAATTATCGTGGAAAACATATATCCCCGGAGAGTGCCACCAAACAATCTTTCTAGCCGAAGGAAATGTATTTGTTTGTCCTCCTCCCGTCGGCGCCGCCGCCACAAAAGTAAATGATTAGGAAGTGCTCGCCTAGTGTATTTCCGTTCGTTCTTATATTCTGAGAAAAGCCACGCTTGTTGGAGACTTTTTAGGTAAACATATTATTTATTTGGGGGGAGTCCGGTCGTCTGCAAAAGGAAGAAATGCAAATAAGACAAATAACAACCTTGGAGGAAAAAAATTGTTGTCCGGAAATGCGAGGGGGCTCACTTCCTCTCGTTCTTGAAGGGATCCTCGGGGTGGCCTTGTAGGCTGAAAAAATAGGTTATTATGATTTTAAAAGGGTGACGTGTTATTTCGCGGTGAAATAAACAAGGAACACAAGCATTAGCTGTTCTTTTGGCTCGAAATCGGTTCTGCTTTTGCTCTTTTCCAGTTCTATTCTTTCATGACTTCAAATTCTTATCGGCGAAGATAATTACGCGGTAAAATTTTCAAAAACTGGCGAGAAAATGACCTACTAGTCTTGTAAGAAGAGCCTCTGACGATGAGGTGCACTCTCCAAGGTTCTGATCTCATCTGGGGACAACTTGAAGTCGAACAAATTGAAGTTCTCCTTGATCCTCTGAGGGTTACTCGACTTGGGGATAATGGCAACTCCTCGGTCAAGACAATATCGGAGAAGGATCTGGGCACGTGTCTTGTTGTGCCTCTTTGCCAAAGCGACAACGTTTTTGTCTTCCAGAGCACTGGGAGCAGGGGCCCAGTGACGTTTACTAAACAAATTGAAATGAAAAAAAAAGAAATTAGAAATACTCACCCTCCAGATGGAAGACGATCCTGATTCATGCGTCCGGGTGAACCCAAAGAGGCATAAGATGTCACCACAATGTTGTGATTTTCACAAATCTCATGGAGCTCATGCTGGGGCCAGTACAGATGCAGTTCAACCTAAACAAGACATTCGTACGGTTAAAAAGAAGAAAGCACCAACCTGATTGTTGTGGATAGGAATCTTAGCGGTGTTCATGACTCGACCGATTTGTTCCGCAGACCAGTTTGAGACACCAATGGCCCTTGCCATCTTTGCTTCGTAGATCGTCTCCAGCCCTCCCCAGATATCTTGGACAGTTACACTGTGGTCCTGCCGGCTCTTATCCGTCTACAGATCAAAATATTTCTTGTCTTCTAAAGAAACGGCTTACCGTATAGGCAGCAGGCATGTGGGCCAGGTAAAGATCGACGTATTCGAGCCCTAGTCGACTGAGAGAATCCTTAGCAGCTTGCATAGAATCCTTAGGGGAGAGGTGGTTGGTCCAGAGCTTTGTAGTTACGAAGAGCTCATCTCTCTTGATTTTTCTGGCGCCGATGGCCTCTTTGATAGCCTCTCCAATCGGAACCTCGTTTCCATAAACAGCAGCTGTATCAATCAATCGGTATCCGACATCAATGGCACTATGGACAGCAGTCTTCGCCTCAGCTTGGGTACTCTGCAAATTTACAAAAGAAAATGAATAAAATTGGGAGATATATACCTGCCAAGTTCCCAGGCCAACCATCGGCATCTCCACTCCATTAGAAAACTTTACTTTGAATCCTCTAACTGACACACTAAAATTCTATAAAATAAGAAAAATAAATGAAACCTAAATTGTTGCACAGCTCGAGATCCTGGTGAGGCTTAATTTTAAAATCATCAGAAAAGGTTCCTACACAATCCTTTTATATGATTTCCTCTGGAATAAAAGGAAAATGGTGGAGAAATAGAACACGACTCATTGATATGACAACTGTCGCGAACAAACATTCTAAAGATCAAAATAAGTTTAAAATGCCCCAATCTATCCGAATAGAGAGGTTTTTAAAGAGTTTGGATGGAATTCGAAATTTAAATTTGTATTTTGTGTTTCATATTTGTTTGAAACATTTTCGGGCAAAATTTCTAGAAAATATATAGAAACAACAAAAGAGATGGGCGCTTTTAGCCGCGTTAAACGCCGTGTGTACATAAAATGGGCTTCCACATATTCGCTTCTTACTCACAAGCTTGAAAAGTACAAAATTGTTTTCGGAAAATCATTAATCACGCTTGTTGGTCATCAATGACAATGGAAAACCTGTGGTTAACAACGCTATTTGAGAAATATGAGCATCTATCGCTGTAAACGTGTAGGCAAACAAGTAATAAGCTTTGTTGACACCTTTATTTACAAAATATTTATTGAGAGACTGGTAGCCTGTAAAAATAAAAAGACAAGGATGGAAAACACATTAAAACCTTGTATAGAAACAACATTTGTGATACCGGCAGGATCTACGTCAAAGTTTACTTCCTCTCGTTTTTGAAGGGGTCCTCGGGGTGGCCCTCCATGCTAAAAAAATTATATCATTTGAGAAAAAAGGAAAATATGGACTATCTCGTTGTTCGTTTGGCGCCAAATTAGTTCAATCCTTGTCCTTTCCCAGACGCGCCTATCAGGAGGGCTATTCTTTCATGACAATTCGAATCTTATCGGTAGCGGCGATAAAAATAAAACTACGTGGACTTATTCCTAGGAAGCACTGAAAAAAGATGACTTACAAGTCTTGCAGGAAGAGCCTCTGGCGGTGAGGAGTGCTCTCCAGCTCCTTGATCTCATCGGCGGTGAGCTTGAAGTCGAAGAGGTTGAAGTTCTCCTTGATCCTCTGGGCGTTGACAGACTTGGGGATGATGGCAATTCCACGGTCTAGGATGTAGCGGAGGAGAATCTGAGCAGGGCTCTTGTTGTGCTTCTTGGCCAAGGCCAAGACGTGCTCGTCCTCAAGGGCGCTGGGGGCAGGGGCCCAGTTGAGCTTACTAAAGAATGGAATGTTTAAAATCAAGGGAATACGACTTACGCTCCAGAGGGGAGACTGAAGTTGACACGTCCGGGAGATCCCAGTGAGGCGTAGGAGGTCACAACGATGTTGTGCTTCTTGGAGATCTCGTGGAGATCGTGCTGGGGCCAGTACAGGTACAATTCAACCTTAACAACACCGTTACATTAAAAAGGAAGAAAAATGCCAACCTGGTTGTTATGAATAGGAACCTTGGCAACCTTCATGGCGCGCTCGATCTGCTCTCCAGACCAGTTGGATACTCCAATAGCTCTGGCCAGCTTAGCCTCGTAGACAGCCTCAAGCCCGTGCCACACGTCCTCAACGGTGACACTGTGGTCCTGCTCGGACATTGCATTCTGGATATCAAAATAATGATGCGTATCTAAAGATTGACTTACATTGAAGGCAGCGGGCATGTGAGCCAGGTAGAGATCAACGTATTCGAGACCCAATCGCTTGACGGAGTCCTTAGCAGCTTGAAGGGAATCCTTGGGACCAAGGTGGCTGGCCCAGAGCTTGGTGGTGACGAAGAGTTCCTCCCTCTTGATCTTTCCAGCATCGATAGCCTCCTTAATAGCCTCTCCAATAGAGGTTTCATTGTCATAGACGGCAGCGGTGTCAATGAGGCGGTACCCGGCATCAATGGCAGCGTGAACAGCGGCCTTTACCTCAGCAGGGGTACTCTGCAAAATAACAAGAAAATAAATAAATGGGGATAGTTGTTCACCTGCCAGGTTCCGAGCCCAACCAATGGCATCTCGACTCCATTGGAAAGCTTGACGGTAGGTCCTCCGACAGTCATGATGCTGAAAAAGCAGATTATACTGGCTCGATGGCTTTAGAAGAAGGGGAGAATGACCAAAAATACGGACAAAGACCGGTTGTTTGGAAGGAGGAGATCATCACCCAAAGATCACTTGCCCGACTGGCAGTTGCCCGTCGCGGGGTGCAAATAAAAGAGCGGGCGGCAGGAAGAGATTGCAATAGATCAAAATATTTGCAAAAGGGCTGTGCCCTCTTGGTTTATTCCAATTTTATTCAAAAATACTTCCTGTCTGGGAAATTTGCCAAGAGAATTTTATATTTGAGCTTTAAAATTTGCCTAGAATCATTTTTTTCCGATTTTCTTTGAACGAAAACTGATTTTAAACTTTAAGAAAGGTTTAGAATAATTTTTGAAGTGTTTTAAAGAAAGAAAAGAAATGGAAAAACGGAAAAAATAGATTGGAAATAGATTAAAAGGTAGTGTGAGCTGGCAAGCCATCCGTTTCGAATCGAACGGCGTGTGTAGATAAATGCTTGTTATAGACGGCAAGGTGTGCTCAATTGCTTATAAATTCAAGTGTTACATAGTGTTTTTAACCGAAATTGATATCAATTTAGGTATAAAATGTGCTTTACTACTGGAAAATAGACTAGAATGGCTGCCAGTAGTCGAAAACGGTTTAAAATAACTGATAAAAATTTCGGGAAACCGTCCTAGACCAAACCGCAGCGGCAAATAGCCGCGTCTTCTCTCCACAAAAAGCGGCCAAGTTAAATAGTGCAGCGAAATGTCATCATGCCCAGGGCGATAAGGATCCGTGACAGAGGTCGCAGCAGGGAACGATGGTGCCGATGACATTTCAACGCGGGGAGAAAATAGCTATTGTAAGCATCATCACTGGTCGGCGGGGTTCAAGGTTACACTCGTCTGGGGGAGATATGAACACTTTTAAAGAGGGAGAGCGACGCGGGGCAGAGGATTATTTAAAACGTTACCTCTTCCTCTTTTCCGCGTTGAAAAACCACAAGGTTCTCTCTGCATGGCGAATCTCTCTAGAATCGAAAAGTAGTACACAATAATCTATGCAAAATACCTGCTGGTTTCTTCCTCAAGGCTGTCGTCTGAGTAGCGAAGTCTTCCAATATTCAGATTGCCAGGAGGCAAAACCTCGTCGAGATAAGGGCAGCTTTGGGTGTTGTCCATAACCGAACACTGAAACATTAATATCAATGGGAGGTTATAAACAAGAAAAGGAACATTTATGCCGTGAGCATCGCGGTGCGACCTCCGATGATCCAAAGTAGAGAAGCGCGACCTAGTCAACATATTCGTAAGGTCTTTTTACTTTGTGAATTGGCCATGACAGCGCATGAAAATGATAGCAAAGGGTAAGGGATTTACGCCATGGGAAACATTGTGGGTTCCCCCCGCAATGTAGTCAGGAATAAGCAGCTCGCGACAGCGTAAGAATACCAATTTCGTTGGTCTTTTCGGGCCCCCTATAATTCTACGATATACTGATTTTAAGAGAAGCCTGTTTAATAATTTCGAAGCTCGAAAATCACCCCACAGATTAAAAAACAACGGTTCAAAACGTTCCCTCAAAAGTGCCCAAAAACGGGCGGGCCCGAAATTGGGCGTTTTGCCCATGTATGCTTTTTCCCAATTTCTTTTTAACATACGAGGGGGGCTGCCGCCCCCCCTCGACCCCCCACCTATGCTCGTTTCGCCAGTATCTTGTGACATGGAAATGACCGTTCCCAGAGGCAATACCTTCATTTCTTTCATGGAATCCTATCTTCCACGGCTGAACATTGTCGTTGTCGACTTCATTGTTGAGAATTGCTGGGAAAGGGCAATATCCGAAAAGATAGCCGTGATTTGGATATATTTTTCCTCAACGAATATTGTTCTCTTTTTGTTGTGTCCTTGGGGGTCTTCTCTATTGTTCCCTTTTTGTACAGTCTCCCAAATCACCCTTTTTATTGAGATTCCTCTTTTTAACAAACGAATTGTTCTCTTTTTGCTGATATTCGGTAGAATATCATAGATTCTAAAGCACGAAAATAATCGGTAGTGTTCCTCATTCTCTAGGAGGGAAAATGGGCAATGCCACAAAAGTTTCTAAAGCAGCAAACGTCATTGCACAAGTTTGTTTTCCTGTCGATTTCGTATAATTGACAAAAAAATTGTCGAGGAAGCCGCCAATAAGGTAAATAAGGTCAATTTAGGAAGCTTTTCGGCTCTGCAGTCCAATTGTTACAGACGCGTTCGACGGCGTGCCGCATCTGTTTGTGTTGCGGCTCTTCCATTTTTTAGCCAATTTCTATGAAAATGTGCACCAAACGTCCATGCCAAATAAGGCAGTTATGTCGGATTTTCAAATTTCAGTAGCCGAAATATGCTACGTACATGAACATGAAATAAAATGTTTGCTGTTATAGCTAAAAAACTAACACGTTAACCTAACTTTCTTGTAACATATTCGGAATAAGCGCAAAAAACTGTATATATAACTGTTTTGCAAAGGTTTTCGGATGGACACACAAAGCTTTCGAAAAAAAGGCCACAGCGAAAAGCACTGCAGCGACCTGTTTGATGTTGTGACTCTTCTATTTTGTTGCCAACTTTCATGAAAATTGGTAGCAAGGTGTAAAAGACCATCCCGAATAAGATAGCCATGTCAAACTTTCAAAATTATCTTGCCGAAAAGGGCTACCGAAACAGCCATGAAAAATATGTTTGATGTGATTGCTCAAAAACTAACCGGTCTATCCAATTTTTTTATTACATATTCAGAATTAGCGTAAAAAACTAATCACGATATCTGTAAAATTTGAAGAAAATTGCTCCATAATCTCCCATTTTTTCGAAGTGGAACCCTTTCCGCTCTGCCAAGAATGAATTATTCAATTGTCAACTCGGCAAAGTAAACAAACTGCTTGAAACCTCCCAGTCTTCTTTCGAACTCGCTTGATGAATTTCTCCCCAAAGCCCGAATAACCGCCAAGATGAATGAGCCGCTGTTCTTGGTCAAACATTCCCTTAACTGACTCCATTCTAGCAAGCAATGATCTTCCTATCAAGCGAGTACTATCTCTTCCCATGTCTGCCTGCTCTGGTCTGTGTTGGGAAATGTTTTGCCCTGGCACCTCGTCTCTCTCAGCTGATTTTTGTCGAAAACAACACGACACTGTCCGCTAGGGACTGTTTACTCCTCCGCCCTCGTAGATTTCATGCCCTTTATATCCTCTTCCCTATTCATATTCATGAATTCTTAATAAAAAGAATACTCGCCTGCAAACCAACCTCTTCCCACATTAAAAATAGCCAAAAATAGGCTAGCAATCGCGGGGAGAACCCGGTCGTCACGCAATTTTCCATCATGTAGTTGTAGGCTCTCTATAAATTGCGGCATTTAGTGCACTAGTGCGCAAATAAGGCTACGCCGTGTGAGATGTAAAAGCAGTTAGCTGGGAGGGCCTTTTAGTATTATTCGTCGCCTTTTCCCTGCTTTTATCCCAAAATTATCGGCTGAGCCTTGTTTAAAGCCGCTTTTCTCGGTTTTTTTCGAGAGCGACATGCTCATTTTGACATCTATAGTATAAAAACAGGCTCTGCTCTGCTTTTCCTCCCTTCTTTGAGTATAGATCAAATTCTCACCATTTATTGTAAAGGTCAAAGAATTGATGACCTTCAGAGCGGAACTTTTATTCCTTGGTTCGTCGGCGCTAACATTATTTTGCCATACTGACGCTAGCGGACGTTGATTAGGACGCTCGCTCTTTTTTCCTCCTAGGAGAAAAGGCCGTCTTCCCACTCGTCTGGATAAAATAAAGAGTTCTCTTTCATTTTTAGTATTTTTCCGCGTCACTTCGCTTCCCACATGTACATATCTGCCCCGTTTAGCTACCCTCTCACGCGAGGGCCAGAGGCCCCTCTCCAAGGGAGCTAAAATGGCCCATTGCATTGGGGAAAAACTTTCGGTAGAGTGATGTAACCCCTTTTCCGTCTTTTCTCTTCCCCTTGTGTTTTGCTTCCGGCTTCAATAGCCCTCCATTTTAAGCCGTCCGAATTTACTTCCCCTCCTCCTTTTTGTGTGGCGTGAATTCGTCCACAATTGCCACTTTTGTTTACGAGGTTACACACACGCGTCCGGCTGGCTGTGGGGCGGGTGTGAACTCGTAAATAAAGTTGTACCGTCTGGCCAAGACTAATTGGTGACATTCAAAGCTTACCTCTCTTTTTGAATCCCCCCTTTCCCGCCAAATATTTCCAGGCATAAGCAGGTTATTTATGATTAGCGCGTAATGTTTACCTCCCCCCTCGGCGCCTCTTTCCCTTTCTCCCGGTTGATTATTCTATTCTTTCTCTCTTCCCTGATTCATTTTTTCTCTTATTTTTCCCGCAGCAAACATCGCCTTTTCTAATAGAGAAATCATCAATTCGGTTGTTAACAATTTGTCAGACGATCGTGTCCATTTTCCACCTGTCTCTAGTGTCCAGGCGGCAATTCTTTCACTAATGTTGTTGGCAGCTGACTCGATCTCTCACTCTCCCTCTCTGATACTATCGGCTAGATTTCTCGGAAGAATAGAGAATCATTGAGGACACGGTGCCTACGTAACGGAAATTATATGTCAGCCCTTTGTTTTTCCGGCAGGAAATGGGCCCATTTCTTTTTTGCTGCAATGGGGGAAAGGTAGAAAGATTAATGATCTGTAACAAAAGGCAAGGTGAAGCCAAAAGTCTGAATTGCTGAAGGAATTCGTCACATAGACTTCGGACTTCTGGTGTATGGACCTTGAAACGTCTGGATCCCCGACTGGTCGTTATTTTGGCTCATTTCCTTTCATATTTACATTTTTTATAAAGTAATCATGGCAACTTTTGTAGAGTAAACTCTGGGCTTCATTTTGACTATAAATTTGCCCGGTCGAAATTATCTAACCATGAAAAGTTATGCGCTCAAAGTTTGTTCGAACTAAAAACTTCTAAAAATCCTAAAATTGGGCAATTTTCAGTCAATTTGAAGGTTTTCTTCCTTGTTTAGCAAAGAACGTCGTCCTTATGATTTCTTAACGGATATCTATTCCGGTCTTTAATGCTTGCATTCGTTACGGGACCCACGCAAAGTCTAGATCTCAAAGAGTGTCTTTTGGTGAGCTTTCTGCGTAGTTTGACACGTTTCTTCGTCAAAACTGCTGATATCTCAAGATGAGAATAGTTTGAAGTCATCTAATCTTATTTGTTCAGCTCATTTTAGGGCAAAAAATGCGCGAAAAGTCAACAAGCCCGAGTTCATTGAGAGGGGTATAATACAGCTGATTACTGTCATTGAATTCAGTTCGCTTCAGCCGTTTTCCCCCACATTCTCCCCCCGGTAAAATGTTAGCCTATCCCCTTTGTTCCTTAGCCTTGCTCAAGTTTGCTAGTCTCCAATTTCGTCTCCCTTGCACTGACCCCCTCCTGGCGTCCTTTTTTCTCCCGAAATGTGAGATGCCCTTGATTTTGTTCCCTCTCCAGTCCTCTCCGCGTTAATTCCATTGAATTTTTTCCAGTGGTTCGGGGGTCCTCCTCCGCCTTCTCGTTTCCAAAAGGCTTTAATTAGGTTTTAACTCTCCTTTTTGTGTGTGTGTCTGTCCCGCGTATTTCAATCACATGCCTATGCCTTAAAATAAAATCTCATTCTTCCTCCTCCTCCTCCTACAGAGAGTCACATAAATTAGACATGAAATGACGCATTCGTGCCTTCTAGAAATAATGAATTCAGCATGATATATCCTTCCTTGTCAGGGAGCAGCTGTAAAGGGGGGAGAAGGCTGAGCTCCCTTTCCCGCCCCGGCCTTTCACCAGCTACGACATGCCAGTTATTTTTTCTGTTCTCTTCCGTGCGTGGGAAACGGCCTCTGGGAATCGAAGAATGCTAGCCAATTTGCTTTTTTGCATCTAATTTACTTTGCTTTTTTATAGTCCGATCGCGCGGTTTTGTAATTGAATTTTCAAAAATCACGCTGGTTTATCGGAAAAAAGCAAAAGATTAGGCTTTCCCTGGAAAATGAAGCCATATTTCATGTACTAAATTGGTGCTGAACAGAAAAGAAGATCGTATTTTTATTTCCCAAAGCTCTTTATAGAAATATCACGTTACTTTCCTCCTCCTTGGTTTAAAAATTAAGAAAAAAAGAGATTATTTGGGGGTATAAATAAGTTTTTTATAGTTGTAAACATTTCCTTCCGTTGCCATGAGATCTCTGCGTTCTCCCGCCCTTAAATTAAAATCTCAGCCTTCCCACGAGTTTAGAAACAACAAAACTCCCTTCTCATTAACTCAACCACGCCCCTTTGCTCTGAAGAGTTCCTATACAAAGGACAGCAGCAGCCACCAAGCGTTCTCGCCTACTTATTCTGCTCAGCGATTTAGCCATCAAAGGTTTTCTACCGATAGCCGGGAAAGGAGCCCCGTTAGAACACGGAGAACACGCTTACGAGCCGCTAAATATTGAACTTGTCCGGGAAAGATGACCATAAAATCACGAAGAACTCGTATAAATTCCTTTCCGGCTGATAGACGGACAGCGTGTCACTGAGCTGATTAGCGTCTAAATCACAAAAACTGATTGCTTTCCCGGGGTGTTTTTCCCTGGCGAGCCTTGATTTTTCCTCGTTTTCTCAGAAGAGAAGCTATTTCCATCTCGCCTCCCGACTTCATAACCAAGCCAATTATTTCGCCTTCTTGTCCTTCTTTCAATTGCTTTCTAATTTATTCTTCTTCGTCAAGTACACGGAAATTTCAGAGACATGTCCCCTCAATACAAGCTTGTTTATTTCAACATGATGGGACGGGCTGAGCCCACACGGCTTATCTTTGCCGCTGCAGGTGTTCCCTATGAGGACGACAGGATTGAAAAGGCCAATTGGCCGACTTTAAAAGAAAGTGAGAGAGTTTTAACCGGCTAGAGAGCAACAGCAACCCATTTCAGAGATGCCTAATGCTCAACTTCCTGTCCTTTATGTGGATGGTAAGCCGTTGGCTCAATCCCGGGCCATTGAAAAGTATCTCGGAAAGCAGTTAGGTGCGTGGGTTTTGAATTTTAGAGGAGAGAGAGAATAGTGGCAGGTGTTGCACCTGGTGGCAAATTGAAATGACGTGATTCTAGCGTCCAATTTCAATTTCCCGCTCTGATTTCTATATTTGTCCATAGATACACCGGGAGCAGAGCTTTAATTTCCAGGTCTAGCCGGATCCAACGACTGGGAAGCGGCTAAAATGGATGAGTATGTTCTGTCCGTCGAGGATTTACTCATCAAAATGAAAGCCTGGTTCGCCGAGGAGGACAGCGCCAAGAAGGTCGAAATCTTCCGAACTCTCTGCGAAACGGAGATTACTCCCTTCCTCACGCGGTTTGAAAACCACCTGGCTGAGAACGGAACTGGCTACTTTGTTGGGGACAAGGTAATTTCGCTTCTCCGTCTTTTTAAATAACGGTTACTTCCAGCTATCCTACGCTGACTTGGCCATTTTTCACATTTTCTGGTTCATGAACCACAAAATCCTTCCCGGCGCCCTTAAAAAATACACTCACTTGGATGAATTCGTCTCGAAGATCTCTGAAATCCCAGAGATTAAGAAATGGATGGACGAGAGACCCAAGACAGAGGCATGAGCCAGATATGACACACTGATCTTTTCCCCCTACTGTAATTTATATGTAAAATCACCCGTATAACTCTATGTTTTCATGTGTTCTATCGTTTATAAATGAATCTTTTTCTACAAAAATGAACAGTGGTCCGAAGATATGTGAAGAATATGGACAACAGGATTCCAAAACCCGTGGAGAGGGATACAAAAGGCAATTGGGCTAAAAACCCTTCGGGAAGTTGTAGTGGAAGAGGCGGAAGTCCTGGTAGAACATCTTGACAACATATTCCATTAGATAGGGAGATTTGCGCAGTCTGAAAAAAGTCAGGATGCATAAGAATTTGGCCTTTTCTTCCAGAGGCCCCATCTGATTTACTTTGCCTTCTAAAATCGTCACCCAGCTCGTCTCATCGCTTTAAATTGAATTTACACCACGTACACTCAAAATGTTGGCTTTTCCCGCCCTGGGAGTAGGTTCTTCCCTACAACTTTATCTAATTCTCGGGTAATTCTCTTTTGGACAGGATAACAACAGATGCCTACCTCTCTTCCAAATACTTCCTCGCGGGGGAGTCCGCCGTTACGTGAACCGTCTTGCTCTCCATTATCTGGCTCTTCATGAAGTCCTGAGACACTTTTGTAACCTAGATATTCCACCGTACTCTCTTTTTAACAATCCTTACATTCTGCTTTTCCGCCACTTTCAGTAGATCATTAATAAATAAGGAAGGATCCGCGGTAGCGTACCGTATGAATTCATAGTTTTTGTATTCATTCTGCAGTTCGCATCTCCTATAAAATTCAATTTGTATACTGTACTTTTTTGGGGACTAAACAAAAGAACCATTTCCCTAAGTAGAGCAAACAATTAAGGGTTGCAATCTCATTTGGGGATTAGGATTTATCGGATTGCCTTTCTATCGCTTGGAGGGATTATGATACCCAAATGATTAATTCCTTTTGAATTTCGATCATCACAGCCTGGTTATTCTCCATAAAATAAGCATCTTCACACGTTCAAACTTCTCCTCAAGGCGCTCCCCCGTCCTAATCTTGTATTTCTGTTTGTTTTCAAGGAAAATGTCTAATTTTGTCACATTTGAGTTCTATTTAGCCTCTAACTAGTTTTTCGTGCTTTAATTCTTAAAATTCTTTCCCCTGTAGGCATTATAGTCCCTGCCACGTCACTGGTGAGTTCTTTAGAGTTCCCCAGTCAAAGCTCATATATTTGCTCTTACATCTCTCGGAGTAAGTAGAAATCAGATTATAGGAGGGCCTTACTATAGCTCCAGGGGGAGCATAGACCCTCTAGTTGCCCGCAATGATTTCTTGAACTCTTAAAGAAAAAGAAACTGCAACTATCTTAGAACCTCAAGTTTCTTTTTTTGCTGGGAGGGAAATTTTTGAATTTACGCTTTTCCCTTCTAAATGAACTCCCCAGTTCACATTCTACAGTATTTTCCCCGTTCCTGTATTATTAAAAATACTTACCAGTTCTGCGGAAATAGGTGCACATCCTCAAACGATCTCTTCAAATGACCTTCTCTAACTTGTCCCATCATCCGGGCGTATTCTTTTTCCACAAAGCAGGTCAAATTATAATTACAACCGTTACAAGGCTTTCTTCCCAGCGGCTTCCTAAATCTTTATTACATTTTCTTAGTTTGAGAAATTCATAAATTTCAGGATGTGGGACTGTTTCGACCTTGGAGCAGGGAAAAGTGAGTTTCAATTCCTACCTTATGCATCGGTCCACAAAGCCGGAGATGAATCTCTCCACTGGTTCCCTCGTTACCATTGTATAGGACCAATCGGTAGCATTTTTCAAGCCTAATTTCTCCTTGACCGCGGAAATAGAGTTGTATTCATTTTTATCCATGCAGAATCTAAAAAAAGGAGTGGGTAATTTTTGAACAGATGGCTTCCGTTGACATCCGAGGGGTCGTTTCCTATTTGTTTAACAGGGCTTTTTCCCATCCGGCGGAAGGCTCATAATGCGCGTTTAGAGTCTCGTAGCGAAGTGTTTTACACCCTCCCTGTCCCGGTCTTATTTTTTTGGACAAGTTAACCCCTCACGTACTTGCTGATCTTGTCGCCCTTTAAAGAAATCCTAAGTGTAAAATTATGCACGAACGTGGCAATGTTCTCTGACGTTTCCCGCATTCCACTACTGCTTCTTGTAACCCCTCACGCTGTTGATTTTTCAATCTTGTTAGGACCCTGTTTCTTTCTTTGACCGACCTAAATCGGCTCCATTCTTCCATGAAACTTCTCCCCGTCTGGAGGAATTCCAACTCGTTGTAGAGGTAGCACATCACGGCTGTCATCACAGTCGACATACTCTTTTGGACTATACAATTGACCATTTTATGGTTAGGGGCTATCTAGAGAATGATATGATATACAGTAATCTAGGATCCTTCTCACCCGGACTCTTGTCTCCAATTGCAAAAACTTTGGCGCGCATTCCTTGGTCGCTTTGCACATTTCATCGGCAGTTTGGTTAGTTGCCCGGTCCGGAAGAGGCTGGAAATAATGTGTCATTTAAATTCGTCTTTTTTTCCTAGAGGAGCACTTACGTCAGAATTTTGAGCTAATACGGCGCCCATATCGGAGAGTCGTTTTTGAGCCCGTTCCTTCTCGTGATCCAACATCTCCAATAGAGCTTTATTCCTAACAACGGTGCTAATCATCGGCTGGCCGGTTGAGCGTATTTCTCCGACAAGAAACACCCCGTCCTTGAGAATCCAGGCAAAGAGGAAGATCAAAAGACATAGAAGGATTTTTGTAAGCATGCAGGTAACTAATGTCATGCCTGAAATGCTTGAGTAGGTTAGAGAATTGTCCATACAACGGAAGTACAGCGAGGAGAGTAGCCGGGAGAGGAGCCGCTTTGTACAATGGAGGAACATGAGACAATTTTTCGATGAAGAGGATTATCCCAGGGGTAAGGGTCGAGAGAGCCGGGTTCAAACCGGTTAACACTGTAGGTGCGAGGGCACAATTAACACGTGCGGACATTTTGTTAGGTCAGGTTCACAATCGGGGATGGCATATTTTTAGAAGTAGTTCAAGAGCACCATGCTCGTCGTCATAATTTGTTAATCCCGGATTAGGGAGTCATCATTTTCTCTTAATATGCGAACGGCTGGATGTTGGGGTGAGTGTTCCGCTCTATATTTAAATTCTACTCTGCTGGCGGAAAACTAAGGGGTGTTGCGTAGCATTGAAGATTCCTAAGAGGGTTGAGGAAGTTAAGAACCTCTTGATTTAAAGAGACTGTCAGGGACCTATGAGGGTTTGCACGCAAATGACCAGAGTGACAGATAGTGAAATTAGCACTTTTGAAAAAAAAAAACTATAAGTACCATCGGAATCAGCGTAAAATCTATGTCGAATGACCCTGGTTTGATCCAACTTTTCGTTTTCTATAAAGCGTATTTTCGCAAAACACGAAAGTGGTCGTTCACGTCGCTGCGGAACCCGTGAACGCTATTATAGGTCCCTGACAGTCCCTTTAAGGAAAAGTTAAAAGAAAGCGAATATTCAACCCAAAGGGTTGTGAGGCGTATATTTTCCGTTTTCTTTTCGAAATGGGGCATATACAATAAGGGCAAGGGATCTGCCACCTATTTTAAGATTCCTGTTTCCTTTTAACATGGACTAAGCCTCCCAACGCAAATAATAGTTTTGCCTAATTATCAAATTAAGACAATGAATGTAGAAGCTAAGACAAAATCTTGTATAATGAGAAGAGCGATGAATATATTTGGAGTAGCATCACAGAACACCCCGTGCCCCGGCAGTTTTATACTTGTGCCAAAATCATGGACAAAAATCATGACCATGATCATGATCTTCATAATTTAAATAGAACGGAGGCGGCATTCGATGCCAATTACTACTGGTCCGCGGATTACTTCCCTAAACTGCAGAATGATGTGTGTAGTTCAGCACGGCTGATCCGAATGATGTCTGCCCAGTCTTTTTCTCGCCTATATCTGGAAAAAATTATGATATTTCGACCGGGAAATCGCTCCTGATCAGTGGTTTTGAATATTTTGCAATTCTGAAAAGGTTTTGGCTCCGAAAATAGCATTGTTACGAGATTAGGCGCCGGTCTACCTCCCAGTCGCCGCAGAGAATATAACAGAATATGCATTCAATAAGTTTAAAGAGTCTCCCCCGCGGGTCTAACTCAGTTTTAAGGACAGGAGGGGAGAGTATTCTGTTTGGAAACACATCATCAAAATATTCCGTCATCGGAAATCTTTGGCTTTTTAGTTCTTGTCCTTTTCCCGGCGGTTAAAACATGAACTAGAAAGCTCTTCTGGCCCCAAATAGAGTTCGTTTTGAATAGTGCAAATGGCGGCGGTTGAGCATATCTGTAGTATGACCAATAAAGTCTAAAATTTCAAGCGGAAGATATTAATCTTCCTTTCCTTTTGGTTGCAGGATGATGATGAGCTGCGGGTTTGATCCGGCGGCTTCTCTCAGGCAATTTGAAAAAAGATACGTAGACCCTTGGAGCGATTATGTCCCCCATCCTCAATTCTCTCGGGATTATGCCATTCAGCTGACCTTTTTTTTCTACTGACAAATGGGAACTTGGAGACGACATATGCAACTTTTCGTCTCCAAGTTCAGTTGTCCATTCGGGAAAAACAGGGAAAATGTTGGGGGAGAGCCCGGTTCATTTCGTCCTTCCGGGTGATAAATGACTCTCGGCCGAAACGATTGGATCAGCCTTTGGTGTGGCTGACTGAGGTGGCCAGCTGATATCTTTTTTGAGCTGTTTTTCCCTAGGCCATTCATTAGTTTATCCCTCTCATTCTTTACTCAATGGCATCGTTTCTTGAAAAAATGCGTTTATATCCTGGGGCTCCACAACACAAAGCCCTCCGCTTCTCCAACAGGCGCATACAACAGGTCCCGGAAAAGTTTTACCCATTTTAAGACTTCCTGATTGATCTTAAGTCATTGTTTTGCTCGTCCTTTTCCCCCACAGGAGCTTATTAAAACTCTTATTTTCCTTCCGGTGTCCCCCACAAGAGAGGTATCTTCTCCTCGCTCATTACATCTATCCTCCCCTGGCAAATTGGTCCGTACTTTTCACCCTCGGGTGAGAAAAAACATGTAAGAAGATCGTCAACATAGCCAGCTGCCCTTGAATTTTATTGCGGAAATCTATTCACACAGTCTAGAGAATAGACTCTTCTTTGATTTTGCCCTCGCCCCCGTAAGAGAATAGACCCTGTTTACGTATGCTCGGGCTCTTTATCAAATCAGGCAACTTCTCACCTATTCCATGCTAAGGCTCTTCTCGATGCAGTCCATCCTCTCTTCTCCATCTTCAAGAAGAAACAAAAGACCGTCTAGTGAGTTTAACCGAGCGAAAACCTCACCAGAGTTAATCAGAGTCGAGTTGTTTCTACTTACGTAAATCAGCCTTGTTAATTCCCGTGCAACCTCTTCCCGGATCCCTCCTCTTTAAGGAGTTTAAAGCGGAACCAAGCTCTGAGCAACCTAAACTCCCTAGATAGCCAACCCACGTTCATTTGAGGATCTTTACACACTGCGCAGACTTTTTGCCCCCTAATTGTTTCCTACGACAAAACTTGAACCAAAAATCTCTCCACAAAATAAGTATTTCCCCTTTTGCTATTGACTTCTCTCTCCCGTTCTCTCGGGTCCTACAAAATGAAGTTCAAGGTTCAAATGCTCGCTTTGCCTCAAGAGTCCTGGCCACTCTTTTATCTTAGTCCGCCTCGCGACACTGGACGTCAATTGATACAAATCACCAGGGAACTCGCTGCTCTGGACCCCACTCCCTCATGGGCCACTCGACAGGCGACGCGAGACTGGCTTCGTTTTTGCGAAATTAGGTTCCTCTGCTGTGATTGACGTGATAAATTGAGGCTGTGGAAAGTTGAAGATACTTTTGACCGTAAGAGCATGGATCATCCCCAAAGGGAGGCACCGCGTAATTCAGGCCCAAGGTTGTTTCCCCTTCCAATCAGAGGGTTCGTTCCCTTTTTTGAAACTTTGCCCTTTATCTTGTCCACATTCGCAACCACCAAGTCCAATCTCGTCATTTTCCTGGCTTCTGATGTAGCGCAGATAGGGTTCATCTGATTCTACATCGACGAAAGTCCAGCCACTCCACTTCGCCCTAACTTCCCCTTGTTTCCCATCTTTAGGCTACAGTATTTCTTAATGCTTTTATTTTCACACTGCAGTTGTGGTCGGGTTGGGGAATACTTCCATAAATTCCGAGCTGGCCTTCTCCAAATTCATGTCAATCCCCTTTCGATGCTCGGGAGACACTTACAGACTTACATCTCTCTGTAACTGCGCAGATTCCATTAATATAGGGACGAACCACCGTGTTGCGTTGATTCAGAACTAAAAACTATCCAGTAATCCTGAATGTGACGTTTGCTTATCCATGTTCCGCTTCCTCCTGCCCCGACCCATACAACCCAAGACGCATTTTCCCAGCTTACTCGGGTTCCATTGATAACCTTCCGTGTATTCCGAGGTATATTAGCTTGACGTAAATATTTTAATCATAGGCCTATAACTTATAATATTTTCCACAGTTCTGATGTTCTAAAACCAGTAGAAAGGCTGTCACTGTGAGAGCCCACATTTTTTGACCGATTACTCATTGTCAGGCCGTTTAAATTCATTCCTGATTGGAAAAAACGTTCCACTCTTATGTGTTGTCCTTTGAATGAAAATTGAAGTTGATGACTCATAGGAGAAAGGAGCGATGACATTTGGTTGCAGTGATATTTCAAGCGGCCCAAATCTAAAAGCTAGAGAGTTTAAAGGGCTACTGTATCACTTTAAAAGCAGTAAACGCTTTTCGAAAACCATAGGGGTCCTGACGGGAAAAAACCAGAAAGCGATAGGTAGCTTACTGTATCATTTGTCTATAGTCAACAGGCTCCATTTTCTCTCAACACTCTTGAGTACTGTATTTTCGAGCCCCTGAAATTGAGCTTTGATGATAGACGGACTTTACTTTCTGACCGTCACATGCGGCGACGCAATTGGAACCGTCCGGACGGCGGCGGTAATCCGATCCTACAAACAGCTTCTCACTGATTTTGCGGTTCTCTTTTGATCTTGGAAAAAGATAGAAAATAACCGCGAACGTCTGTCTAGTTCTCAGTGCTGTGACAAGCAATTAGTTATGACGATTTCACACACCACTAACAGCTGTGGCTCACCTACCCTTTTTATGCTCTTATCTCTTCTCTCTTGGGGGATTTCCACTATTACATCGAGCCTGACTGACTGAGAAAAGGGCCGAGATCAGTCTCGTGGCGCTAAAGTTTCCCTCAAGCTTGGCTCAAATTTCTTCAACTTCTCTATTTCTATTTGACAACTTTTTTTCTCACACATTTATTTTCGGGTAGAGCTAGTCAATAGGCTGTCCTTCTTGTTGGACAGGTAGAGACAGAAAATAGCTACTAACCGGTGATAAATGGCTTAACCGATTTGTAATAGGAGCCCTCATAAATTCTGGCGCGGCTGTGAAACATTTGTTGGTCTATCACGATCATCGAATGGCCTCAAAAACGGGGGAGAGTGCTTCTAACCGCTTCGTTTTATTCTTTTCACAACTTTTGACTTTTGATCAGGATTCTGGAATGCGTACTTGCGTAAAATAGAAATATTTCCCACGATAGAAGTCCTCCAAGTGTTGACCTTACGAAGTGATAAATATTAGCCTTCGGATGATTTTGCTGGGAAGATCTTAGGTCAAAAAGGACTAACGAAATCATCTTCTCCGGGTTGTCCACATGTTTTCTTCCGACTTCGACTTCGACCCAGGTAATGTCTTCTTTTTTTCTCCTGCTGCTCTCCGTCGCTGAAAATAATTCCACTTTGCTCTTCTAAAACGACTCTATTTATCTCTACCAACTTTCTCAGAGTGGTCACAAACATCTCACTAAGTTCCGTGGGACTTGGGGAGGAACGCCTACACTTGCTAATGATATCTTCTGGCAGTCTTCATTAGTCAGAAAAGTGAAAATTCCTCGTTTAGGCTTTAATTTCTGCTTTTAAAAGACTCTAACCCCCGCGCACTTTTCTTGAATACACGCTTCAACTTTCGATCTTTTGGCGGGATTTTTCGATTTGAATCAAAAGTTCATTTCTAACATTCTAGAAGACTTTTCGAAGCAAAAATCTTATATCTAGGTTATTTACGAGTTACAGCAATCTGTTTTGATCCCTGATAAAAGAGAAGAGAGGCAACAATAAGTGGAACTTGTCCCCTAGTCTCATTGTTCATTCTGGCGTTCGAATGAGTCTCATTTCTCAACTCTAAGAGAGGTCTTTTCGTCGTTAGATGGGGTCAATTAGGCCCCTCACGTAATAAGTTGTTCCGAAGAAAGGTCATTGTCATGGCTTCTGGTCCGCTTCATCCTCCTCCTCTTCCGACCAAGCAAGACGGTAGGGTACTTTTTCTATCTAAGGGGTGGTCCGAATCATGAATCATGGGTAGATCCATCACTCGGGGCCGGTCCCAGTTGTCTCATTCCTCTATGAAAAAGTGCTGTTAGCGCATTATGGGCGCTTTTTGCCGCTGTTTTGGTATGCCCGACTCTCCGGATTTAACAAACGGAAGCAGGAGACAAGAACGTCAGTTGTTGACCTTTATACTTCCTCATCATCCTAGGGGAATTCCTGAAAATATCTCATTTTCAATACCTTTTGTGCCCTCCTTGCTCCCATTATTGCCTCATTGACACTTGTGTAAATAAATTGTCCTCCCCTCCAAATACATACATCATTCACTTGGCCCCGTGGATCGTCTTCCCCCAATGAGCCGTCATTCATATTTTACGTCGCTTATTATGCCCACTACAGTTAAAACAAAACGAGGAGTCCGCTTCGAGGTTGAAGAGCCGCTGATGTTTTCGAATAACAAGACGGATAAAGGAGGATATTATGACAAGTAGGGCTCAACACTTCGCCCTTTCCCCAGGAGAACTTTCAGAGAAAAGGAAAATAGGAAAAAGGAAGAACGACGGCAGAGAGAATGGCACCGAATCACAGAAGAAAACCGAAAGTTAAAATCGAAACTTCAACGGAAATGGTCATCCAGGAGCAGGTTGGTCCTTTGCTCTTCCTTGTTTTTCCCTCAAACCAAAATTATATGAGAAATGAGTACATGTACGTGGGAAAATGGCAGCATATCTCATCATCGGGAGCTATTTTTACATCCAAAGGTTATAAAAGGCGATAAAGAGCATTCTGAGTTCATATTTTGTCTTTCTCGCCTCTTATTTCACGTTTCTGGCATGCTTTGATCACTAGCAATCTCTGGACAAGTTGGAAATTGCCCGCCATCGAAGCATGCAAGGAAGTGAAACATTTAAACAGCCGATACACTTTATTAATTCTGCAAATTTCTCTTTTCCTGGGAGGGGTAGAAGGGAAACTGTCTGCTCTAGCATTACAACTATATGCTCCAATTGGTGGCTACTTCGGGACTGGAGCGAGACCTTGGCCGGAGTGAGAACTGGTTGGGAACCCTCAGTGTATCCACTTCATGAACGGGATTTGAGTTCATCTTGTTCGGCAGCAACCAATATTAAGAGCAGCGGTACCAGAAAATGGGGACCGACAGCCCGCTGGGCAAGAAGGCCCAAAAATACGGTCAAACTAAAGTAACAAGAAAACTGTGGGTTTACTTTTTACAAGCTAGGGTCATTAGTTTTTTGCCAGTGAAGGTTGCTCGGTTTTTCTAAACCACGATGTAGCCAAGACCTGTTGGGTTCATTAATCTCCGAGCCAGCGGTTCCTTGAAGGTAAAGTAACCAAGCAAAGTGTATTTCCAGAGAGACTCCCAGTAGTATGGACAGCAGCAGGTATGATTGCAAGAAGCGAGTCCGAATTTTAATTTTAATTTAGTTTTTTTCCAAAAGCTTTACATAGAATAGGGATATGACTATTTTATGCTATTAGATCCTGGCCACTTTCCTCTTCCTCCTTCAGTTGCCAATTTTCAGCGGCTCCTTCAACGCGGAAGTCTTCACAGAGACAGATGACGAGGATGAGACCCTACTTATGCTCAGGGTGAGCTGGTTTCAGACATCTTAGAGAATTTAATTAGGACAACACGACTCTTCATGGTCTCAGGGATATAATGACCTCACACACTTGCCGGTTTCGAACTATATGGATAATAATTTTGGGTATTGCTGTTGCCTTCTCACTTCATGGTGTCTATCAAATTTACCAAGAGTTCAAGCTTCGACGAGTGGTTGTGTCTTATTTCCTTCAAGAATCTCGTAAACTTAATTTTATTTTTTTCTGTATAGGACATTTTCAGCTTCCCTGTCTATTCCCGACATTGTAATCTGCCCATTTAATCGGTTTAATCGCTCATATTTGGAACATTGGAACGTGTCATCCGGCCTGGCCCAATATTTGGAACTGTCCTATCCCTCTCCGGTCATCCACTCCTTCCAAGGCAGGACATACGAAGAAACCTTACAAAACATTGATCAGTACGAGTACGAGTTAGAGATCCTCTTGGAAAAAGTCGGCAACATGTCCTACACTCAATTTTTGAAAGAAGTGAGTCCCGACCAGGGGATCTTCGTTTGAAATCCTTCAAATTGCAGGCATCCCTCGGCTGTGAGGCTTTCTTCAAAGAACCTCATCGATGTGTGAACTTAACAGAGATTATGACATCCGCAGGCAAATGCTTCAGGATAAACGGCCCCGATCAGGTGCGTAATTAAGGGCTTCATGGGATTGACAGCCTGTCCTCCCTACATGCCCCCGCCCCTTTCTCTCTCAGTTGATACCTGTCGCCTCGTCTCGGCTAGTGCTTGTAGCTTTAGGCTAAGTGTTCAATGTTTTTGCTCGATGAAGTGCACACATTGGACTCTTATCTTAAATCTTACATAGTTACATTGATGTCGGTATTTCGTCTATTTGCCGCCAGTTGAGAATAACCCAGGAAATTTACAGGCACAGGTGAGAGAGAAGGGGGAGAGGGGCGAGTAGGGCGTACTGTAGGCTCCTAAAGTTTACTTAAGGTCAGATACAAGACCGTAAAAGGGTGCATTATGGTCTGCTTGCAATTTTTACCCTATAGTTACCATAAATGCAGGTTAGGGCGTCAAAAACTCTGTCTTTGCCGCTCCTTTCTTAAAATTAAGGCATTGTAAGCGTTCAGAGAGTTTACGGTAGTCGGATGTCCTGAATGTGATGGTTCGCAATGATGGCTCGCAAACTGCACTCCTAGTCTAGCCAGAGGAAAATCTAATTCAGGAACGAAATAACAGCGTTGCCCATTTTGATAGAATTTTAACGGAAGGTGCTTATTTTCTGAATCTTCATGCTTCCGCCGAAAAGACATAGCTTGTCAAATAACCTTTTCGGTTCCTGATTAACCTCAAACCTTCGCTGGCATTTATGTGTATGCAGCGGAGCTGGACGGTATTCCTTTTCCGATTTCGAACCGATATGAAAAGACTGATTCCGACTCCGAGCCGAGTTTTGAAATCGAGGAGTCTCACTACCGATTCTGAATTTCGGAATGGGGATTTGTGTAAAGTTGCGGACAAAATGTCTATTTCGATCCCATGCCGAAATTTCCCCTGCCAACTTCGATCCCGATTCCACCCAGCCCTGAAACCCAGACTTTCGGTCTTCTCCTTCTAAAACAACTTTAAACGACGCTGCTCATGAAATTCCGTTAGAAGTTTTAAAGGAAAAGATTTTCTTGAGTTCGGAAACTTTATGCCAATGCCATAACTAAGGACTGTTTTTTGCCTTCCAGCAGAATGACATCAGGATAACCGTGCTAAAAACAGATTAACGAAAAAGGCTAATTTGTTTACGGTAGATTAATTTCTTAGACGAGTAGACCTATACAAGAAGAGGGCTTCTTAATCCGCTAAAAACATACAATCATGTAAAAATAGATTATATCATCATGAACTCTAGAACTCATCCTCTTGCCCTCTGATGTGTTATCACTTGAAATTCCGTGAGGCGACCAGTAGTCGAAGACCCGGAAAAACATTTACATGTTTGTCTGAATCTTGGATACTGTAATCTCCACAAAAATATGATTATCCTTTCTTAAACGGATGGAAAATCCGAAAATACGAGGGAATTTGCATTAACGTTGAAAGGATTGCTTCTCTTGGCGGCTTTGAAAACTTTGAAACTAGGGTCCTATAGGGATTTATTTCAGACGGCCAGTGGTTTTGGCTACGGGGAGCGGGTGATCATATCCCTGCCGAAGAATCTCTACCACGCCGGCTCAAATCAAATGCTTAACGATGGAATTGCCCTGAAATTAGCGACCAGGGGAAAGGGAATCGACAATGATTTGACCTTTATCCCAGCTGGTAGACAAATTACCTATCCGTGTGGAAAAGGATGTAATTTCCAGGAGTACATGCAATTATCCCACTCACTGCTACCAGATACGAGTTTATGAATGATCCCCCGAGGTACGAATGTGAAATGGACCCCGATGGAACCTATAGCAGGGTTTGGTGCTACGAGGTACATTCAAAATCTCTAGAAAATTCTGTCACTTCCAGGATTGTCTAACCAGCGAAGCCGAGGACATCTGTAATTGTTCTCTAGCAGCTGCCACGAGACCCAGGAAGCCTAATATCTGTACTACGAAGCAATTCTATCATTGTTTTGCCCCACACCTATTCCATGAACACGAGCAGCTGCAAAATGTAAGTTTGATCAAGATAAAAGAAGGGGGGGGGGGGGGGGGGGATTAAACTTTAGTGCACACGCCCTTTGAATATGTTGCGCCTAGAGTTTTCAAAAATCCGCAGAGGTAGCCTTGTAGAGAATTTTCCGCTGATTACAGTGGCCCCAAAATTCGCGCAGAAACAAATAATTTCAAACCTGGGCAAGGCTTTGAAAGCCGACGGCCATTTTTCCATTGGATTGCTATAAATGTGGGGAAACTTCTGGTCCGCTCCGGCAAAAAGTTGATTTTTGAAAATTCTGTTAGGGTAGATTTGTAAAGAATTTCCTGGAGGGTCTGGAAGTACTAAAATCTTCAAAGATAACGATTTCAGATGTGCAAAGCTAAGTGCAAGACTCCCTGCACCTACTGGCACTACCAGAAGTCCGTGAGCTATGCCACCTTCCCCAGTCAAACGGTAAGTTCTGGCCCCAATTTTTTTCCTCTGGAAGTGAAGAAGTTCATCGGAACGAACCGACCAGTTGCCAAAATCTAAGCGAACATGTTTATTAAGATAAGAGCAGGGGATCTTTCACTTTATGAGATGGCAAGCTGTAGCCAAACAGTTTTTTGCCCAGCGGAGGTCCCACCCCGATAACTTATCGTTCTCTCTAGCTAGATAATTTCACTAGCAAAAAAGGGAATGAAAACGAGCAAACAAATATGAACACCAAGATACTGTCATTTCTCAGGCGCGGTACTTTGTTGCCAACCAGTCGGAATGGGAAGAATTGCATTCCACGATAGTTCTGGAGATATACTTCACGGTCTTGGACTTCATTATGATTAAGCACGTCGTTGCCATGCCTCTGCAGTCGGTCATTGCTCAAATTGGAGGTTATTTTCTGGCCTTTTATGGAGAAATTCTTGTGTTTAGGTCAATTCTCCCTCTGGGCAGGTGCTTCCCTCATATCCTTCTGTCAAATTGTTGTCTACGGTCTTCAGTGGTGTTGCAAAAAGACGAATCGCTGTATTCGGCGGAGAAGAAACAGCAAGATTCGTCATCTACGGGCAAAGAGACGAGAAGAGCTGGAGAATGGTCATGGTCCCAACGGGATAGCGGAGAACGAATCCTCTGTGGAGACTAAAGAACCGACAGATTCTAATATATGACTGGAGGAGTTAGTTAGGGTTGAAGCTCAACTGTGACGACCTATTACGAGTAAAACTACAGCTATTCACTGGGGTAGGCCCTAACTAACTGGTCCTGTACGAATTCTACTTTCCATTCCTTGAAATGTCATACGGATTACTGGTCTATGTAACACGGTACGCTTCATTTTGCGATTCTAGGGTGCTGAGAGATTTTGTGCTATTAGAGATTTCTATGTCTACCTGTGTCATGTTGACTTTTCACTAGATTAATGAAGAATTTTACTGTGTAGTCAATTTCCGCGAGGCTTTTAAAGGACTGGCGGGTTTAAAGGTCGCCATGTTAAACTACTGTCAGGTTACTGTAACCCAAGGTTGGTCTCAAAATAATGGGAACTTCCAAAGGTTCACCTAATCTAGGGCAAATAAGGCTGTGTCTCCTAGACGAAAACAGCATGTCCTTCTGCAATCTGTCTCGTTTTCAGTAGCTGTCCAGTTTTTTTCCTTGAGAGATATAAAGATAAGAGAGGAGGTCTGGACTATCAATTACGACCATTTAAGGCAAGAAGCTAATGGGTTTATCACCCTCCGCCAGTCTGTGACCCGTTGTGGTTTATTTTACAATCGTTCCCTTTATATAAAGAGAGCAGAGCCCATTAATAGTTCACTTAGTGCACTTCACGCCACACTGATTTCTTGGAATCAAAGATGCGATTATTTTCTTTGCTGGGTGTTTTGTTTTTGATGTTAGTTGCTGCCGAGGCGTCAATCTTTAGCTGGGATGAGGACAAAGAAGAAGTTAGGAATCGAGAATACCGCCATCGGCTTGGTAGACATAAAAGAAGAAGAGGTAAGTTCAGAAAACACCGTAAACCACCAGTCACTCGTATATAGCCCCCCAATGGTAGACGAACTGTTTTCAAGGCGTGTTTTGCTCCTAGATTAGAATACACGCTTAGCAGTAGCTTTCAATACTTTTGTTTACCTCTTAGGCACATTTTGGTGCTTTCCCTTTTAATGAATAAGCAAAGGTGTCAACAAACACCATTTAAAGAAATTGTCAAGAGCATAACTTCACCCAGGGGTTTCAAAACAAACAAGGGAATGGATACGAAGAGACTAAAGGGTTGAAACGTCTACAGTAAGCCACCCAAAAGTCCCTAGGACCTTCTATAAATCTTAAACGGCTCAATTTTCCTAGGTCAGGCATAATTCTGTATATTTTCAGACCACATCTTGTCGAATCAACAGCTCAAAATGGAGGATTGGATCTTCATGAAGGGTTCGGCCGACCGGCAACTAACACCATACGAGTTTGGCTACGACGGCCCCTGGGGACGATAAACCCGCCCATATCTCATAATGTGGATCCACAGCGGTCATAGTGAATTCCACTCACTTTTTAACCTTTATAAATGGTTTGTGAATGTCTCCGAGTCTGGATTTTACGAGCCTTGATCAAAGAATGGGTTACACTTCTTGTGTCCAGGGCAAATAGGCGACAGACCTTTCCCTCTTCGAAGAATTCGAGAATACTATAGTCCCCCTCCCCGAGGTGGTGATCTGTGGCATCTCTGGTATAAAACGCCTCTATACGGCTGGGAACAGGGAAAAAAGAGCTGACTAGCGCATTCCCTTTGTGATAAGCAAACAAGTAGAAGGCAGGGAGGGGAGGAAGTCTGGAAAGGGAAAATTGGATGACATTTGCCGACAGTCTAGACGGAATTGCTCCCTGTTGGATGTTTAAAGGACTGTCTTCATTTTCATTAATATTCATTAGACTTCCTGTCACAGGAGGCCCAATGAACGGGGTGGATTATAATTCCACCCACCTATACGCTATTAATGGTCTTCGTTCCTCCTTTTTGGGTTAATTTCTTGGTTTAACCCTAAAATATGAGGACAGCAGGACTCTTGAAAGGACTGTCCGTTCGAGTTCAGTTCGATTAGCTTTTCCAAAATTTTCTCCAGATAAGAGTCGGCTCCCAACACGTCGATAGTTCTGCTTTATTGTACCCAAGAAATTACGATTAATAGAGAAAAAATCGGGCATTTCTCGCCGCCTGTCAGATCCACAACATCTGTTTTTGAGAGCAATGAAAATGGAGCAAAACTTCCCCAAAACGGAAGTTCCTCTAGTAGCTTCCCCTCCGACCCATTCTGCCCTTTTTTCTGATCGTCATCGTTTGCTACATGGCGCCGAGTCCGCCTTCGTGGCAGCCAGGCACTGATAAGAAACGACTACTCGCGAATAAAGAGCACTGGTCCCAGAGACCGATTGATTTGCCTAAAACACCCTTTTTTCTACTCTTTCCATACCAGAAAAGTTTTTGTTATTTCGAAATAAGGCGCATGTGTATCGCCCCGCTTTAAAACCGCCTTTACTTTCCCAGCCTATATCGTCTCCAACCATACGTCGCGGCAAACGATCGATCCGTTAGAATACGAAGCTCCGATTGAGAAATATATCGAGCTGATCTTTCTCTTCCTTTCTTCTCTTCTCTTCCCCGCTCATCTTTGTTGTCCCCACTCCCGACAGACAATATTCAATCGCTGAGAAATATTCATCTGTGAATCATTTTCTCATGTGTTTTTGATTTCAGTAATGGCTACGGAACCAGCACAAATTAACTTGGATGATATCTGGGCAGCGCTTCCTTTGGGGAACACCACTTCTGTTGTAGTTGAGGCAAGCCAATCAAATTTCTAAGCTTGAAAAAGAGCAGAATGATGTGGATGCAATGGAAAGTTTCAGACTCGTAGAGACAGCTACCATCAGAGGACTGAATCGGTGCCCAGTCACGTCTCTCATCACTCGATGGCATCCCACCCTGTTAGCCACGTTTCTTCTCACCAACAGCAGCATCAAATTTCGGATGTTTTCATCCCACCAGAGCCGAAATCCCGTGCAACAACTCTTCAGTCAGCTGCTTCTCATGCTACAGCCTCTACAGTGAAGCATGAGCCCCAGCACATCCCCGTGTCCCATGCCATGGTTGTGCCGCCAAACGAGCCGGCCCATCCTCTAAGTGATAACCTAATGGAGAGCGTAATCTATTATTGTCACTCTTTAGAAATAGATTTATTCAGATTTTTGGAGCCGAATCTCATCCGGAGGCTCATCACAGCAATAGCTTGGCTTCTTCTCACCATGCTCCCCAACATCACCACTCGGACGATGCCCACCACCATGCCATCCAGCATATTGACGATGTTCTCGCTGCTGAGGATACTGACGGACAGGATGCCTATTCCGTAGTTAGTGAGCGCTCTTACAAGGGTTCCTCTCACCATTCTCACAAGGTTATTCCCACTTCATCTCTCTCTGCTCAATTCCCCTTTCAGCCCGCTCATCTGGTAGCTGATGAGGTGGTCAACTCTTCCTTCAATGCTCTGAACCTCAACGGCGGACACAACGGTTATCATGTAAGTCATCAATGCGCCAAAACGGTATAGGTCACTATCCATGTGCGCCCGCACATTCTTAAGACAATGTAAACATAGCGGCGCCTGTTCATGTTAACGATAAACAGCCTGTAACACCTGTAGGGGATGGGGAAGATGATTTCCAAAAATGGGGCTATGCATAATTGTTGTTTTTGTTAGCATTTCGTGGGCATAAGCGTCTCTCAGAGATGAAAACATGAACTATAGGGAAAACAGCCCAAAGCTTCTTGACCTTTTTGTGCTCCAACTTGTATTTTGGCCGATTTTATAAAGTAGAAAAGCCGGAAATCCCTTCTGCAGAAACTGCGCCTAACTGTCAAGCAGATAGGGGTCGTTAAACTCATTTGATAAGGAGAAGAATGGGAAGGAATACAGCAGTGAGGCTGGGAATGGCACTGCCCCTCAATAATAGGAGAATTAGATCAATCTTCCTTTAATAAGGCTTTCAGCACTCGGATAGCGAGTACCTCGAGGAGCAACATGACCAATTTGAGCAGGCACATCTCCCTTACGCTCACAAAGGTCAGTATTCACTCTGTGTGTGTGTGACACCGTTCCGCCCGCAGCAGAACCCTTTAACCCTGATTCATACCTTCGCACAAAAAGTTCACTTGCACGGCACTAGTTTTTGTTGATCCTCCCAGTATTTTGCTCTTTCTCCAGCTACAATTCCCCTCCTTGAAGGCCACCGTACTCGTACTATGACTATGGATAGCTTGGCTTCAGTTGCCGAAACTCGCTATGGCGGCTTCGACGTTCATGACGACCATGGCCACTACACCGTAAGTTTCTTTCTGTTATTTTTATTGAGAAACCATTTAGAGTCAGGATATTGATCTTCACCACAATGAGGTTGCTTACAATCGTCCCAAGAAAGTGGCAAGTCTTCTGAATTTCTCTGAATTGAACTGTTCCAGTCTGTCAAGAGCTCTCCCGTCCTCCATGCTCCTGCTCCTATTCGTACTGGCGACACTGTGAAGCTCCAGCAGCTCAATCGAGAAGTAGCCGATGCCCACAGGAAGGAGGCTCAGCTCACTGCCCAGGTGGAGAGACTCCAAGCCGATAACGAGCGCCGCCGCCAGCAGAACCTTGCCAAGGAAGCTCAACTGAAGGTAGCCTTCTCCCATAAATCTCTTATTTTTCTTCTAGGTCAGCCAGATCAGCACTTCAAGGCCCTACCAGGCATACAACAAAAGCAACAGCAGTGTCACTTCTCAGTCTTCTACTGGCCATGTTTCCAGTAGCCACCAAACCGGCAGTGCCGTCTACAGCACCACCGTCCACAGTAGCCAGCAATCTCGCCCTAATGGCCATCCTCAGAGCCGTAGCTCTTCCGTGACGACTACTACAGTAACTCCTGCCAATCGTGAGTATTTTCTGTAAACAAAATTAACGGGAATGCCTTTCAGTTGTTTCCCAAACCTCAATCTATGAAGAGGAGCCAGTGACCGTTAGCGACATTGCCCGCCATCAGCTTTCCCATGGGCAGAAGGTGAGCATCATTCTTTTATCACAATGGCAGGACATTCCTAAGCGCATTAGCAACAATTTATCAGTTGTGCCCTAGAATTAGAAGAAAAGAAAAACTTAATAGAATATTTTTAGCTCGGTCGTATTGGAAAAATTGAGCTGGTTGTTCCTCAAATGGAGGAGGTTCAAGGCTTCTCGACCAATCAGCAAATCCACAAGGTTGTCATCGGGGGTCACTCTCTCCCTACTGAAGATGACAAATGTGTTCTTCTCTTTGGCCCTGTTGGTTCTGGAAAGACCTCGAGCATCTCTTCCATGCTTAACTATCTTTATGACGTGAAGAAAGAGAACGAATTCCGGTAGGAACCCTAACTTTTCTTTATAAGACTCAAATTTTCCAGTTTTGTTTTGGAAAGCGACCATAAGAGAACTACCGGCCTAACTGCCTACGTAATCAACAATTCCATCCTTCCATTCTCCATTACTATTGTCGATACTCCTGGGGTCATTGACGACAAGAACAATAAGACCGTCTCCACTCTGATTAAGCAGTGGTTCGAGCAGGAGCTCCTGGACGCCGGAGCCTTTAGAATCGATGCTATTAGCATTGTCCTTAGACACGATGAAGACAACTTGGGATGGCCTTTCATCTACGAGCTGGCCGCTGTCAAGAGAATGTTCGGAGACGACTTGAAAACTAATGTCCTCCCAATTGTTACCCACACTGAGGTTCTTCCTCAGCCCTTGGCTATTCGTTCCCTGGCTTTGGCTAATATTTCCTTTGTTGAATATTACAAGGTATGGGCAATATTCCTTTTTGGATAATATCTCCCTTTCAGTTGAACAATGTCGGTTTCGCCCCCGAGGCTAGAGGCATCACCAAATTGCAGCACAACCTCTACTTTACCCACGGGCTGGCCAGTTTGGAATCCTATTTCCGGGTAAACACTCTTTACATGTTCAAATCTTCTTTCCAGGACCTTCAAGAGTTGATCCACCCTCTCCTCGCTGTTCTTCGAAGTCCCGCCGGCCTCCGATCAGCCCAGGCCCATTCGTATGATGGCACCGCTCTCTACTAATTATATTTGCCTCTGTCATACCGTAACCGCTTTGTATTTTTCAATATCCAGGTTATCTTACTTGTAAATTGATAAGATAAGTTAGTGTAGCCACCAGAAGATGATTATTTATCCCTTTCCGTTTCCCAAACCTTTATTTTGTAAACATGTTGGTTTATTAAAGGTTATCTTTTGATTTTCCCTCTTTTTTACAGCCTAGTCGGAAGTTTTTCAGCTGGGAATTAATGAACAGGTTAAAAAAAGACTTCAAAAAGACGGGGAGGGTAACGTTTGAGGAGATCAGTTGAACCCACTCAATTATGATCTAGGCTAAAATGATTCACGGCAGCTGGACCACAGAGTAGAGATTAATTCTATTGGTGATGACAAAAAATGTTGGCCAGTTGTGAAACCATACCACCTGGTAATTAAAGAATGGCCTGAAAATTATACCAATCTACACACCAACCGGGTCACCTTTGCTGTCTCCAGTTTCCAGTGTCTTACTGAATAGGATGCAATACATTCGATGGGATCAGCTCTTCAAACCAGAGATTCCTGTATTCTGTTTCCTTGCTCTGTTTTATGTTTTCGTCTTGATCATGATCTTGACCTCGAAGCAGGAGCTCATGAAGGGGAGCTTCTTCGTCATCGTGGTATATACAGGTAGGCACTTCAAAATCTGAAGTTACAGTAATTTCCAGGTGTTGTGGACCTGCTATTCTTCGTCTGTGTAGAAATAAACAACGCTCATGATCGGATAGGACTGGGTCCTGACTACGTTCTCCTGTATCAGATAACTTTGAGAGGAATGGATATCCTCCTCATAATCCATATTGTTTGTAACTTCCTTGCCACTGTTTCTCAATTCATGGCTGTCGCTTTTCTTCACTATTTCAAGATGGTACCCGCCCTTGTTTAAAATAAAACGTACTTCAGATCTGGACAACTTGGCGCA
The DNA here is from genome assembly GCA_932521035.1 of Oscheius dolichura. Classification (NCBI taxonomy): domain Eukaryota; kingdom Metazoa; phylum Nematoda; class Chromadorea; order Rhabditida; family Rhabditidae; genus Oscheius; species Oscheius dolichura. The sequence goes on along the minus strand of OW051497.1, from coordinate 748,105 downwards.
CTTTCCTCTACCTTGTAATCTCCACGATACTTATCATTATCCCCTTCTGGACAAGATTCTTTAACATAGAGCACTATTCAAAGTTAAAGGATGGCAGTTACTATATCTGGGATACAGACGAGGCTGACAATATTGGATATGTCTTCTCGGCCATTGTCTCTGTGTCCTGTGCTTTGGTAACTCCGTTACTGATAATTCTGACCTTTATTTCTTTGAAGAAGATGGGAGCCAGTAAGAAAATTAGAAGGCACTACCAGGTAAGCCTTTTTTGCTTCTTTTCTTGCAAGGAACACGGTGAATTGAGCTCCTACTGTAGTTATTAGGAAATATTACACAACTGCGGAAAAGATCATTTTTTATTCAACTCCCGCAATCAAATTGAACGCGTCAGAAATAAATTTTCTTTCGTTTCAGGGTCTCATAATTGTCATAACTCTGGATTGTCTATTTTGCTGGCTAGACGTCTTCTACGAGTTGGATTACATATTTGATAATGAATATGACATCAAAATACTTCCTCTGCCTATCTGGAACTTCTTGATAACCTACGTAGGCCCTACTTTGTGGAGAAAATTAGCAACATTACAGAGTTCTTACTATTTCCAAGCCATAACAGTCGCCAACCCGATCTTCCTTGTCGTCTTCAGCAAAATGGCCAGGCAAGAAGTTTTCAGGTGGTTCTGCAAGCCTCAAAGGAGACGGGACCCATTTGTGAGGACTGTCACAATAACCTAGATATAGATATTTCCGTAATTCATAGATCTCTGTTGTATTCTTTTGTTGAATTGTTGATAAATGGATTGTTAGAAGGTTAAGCCTAGTTGGCGCAATTTAAGTCTATTGTTTACAGGTACAGTCGATAAATTTGTAAGAGAGTGCATGTTTTTGGTCTCAATAGCAAAAATAGAAGCTATTTCCATTTTTCAAAGAAGAATCTTCGCCTGTAAATAGAAATCAGTTTGCTTATAGTCTTCCCACCAGTTCGCTTTTCTTCTTTTACTATAATTAACAGTTCCGTCCCTGCAATCGTTTCTACAGACTAACCATGCCCCATTTCCCAGACACGAGCCGTTTTTTGGTACATAGATCACCTCTCTCAATTATGACAAGCTCCTGACACAATATCAAATCAGCTTCGAGAATCTCCTCGAGTAGTGAAGCCAGAAATATGAAAACAACACCGAATCTCAATAATATGCTCCTTCCTCCCATGGCGTGAGATTGCGAAAGCGGTTTATTTGCCAGCCGCTGGAAACCGGAGCCCTTCATTACCTCCTCAGCAAGCTGTCTGGCTAATACAAATTGGGCAGGGCCTTTCCTTCCCTCTATCTCGATTTTCCCATTTTATCAAAGAAAAGAAGATTTTCGATACCCTTTTCGTGGAAATGACTCGCTGGGGAAGTGATTCACCATGTGTTTTTCATCATCACCGCTGTTTACTGGCTGGTTGGCCCCCGTGCGCATCTCAACTGACCGAGAACATTGCAAATACTTCTCAATTTCTTCCTATTCTCTTGTTTTTAATTTCTAATTTAATATTTAAATTGTTCAGGTTATTCTAATCGTTTTATCGCAGTGCTCTACTCTATTGTTTGTCCGACCGCTCACTCTGACGTCAGACAGCTGACGCAAATCCCCCAATCAATAGAAACTGCCCACTGTGCGACCGATAGGAGGGCATTGCACACCTCACCAATAGGCTAAATAACCATGTCTCTCAACGCTTCCCACACCCCAGACAAGAGAGGAGTTCTTATTTACAACGGCGAAATGTAAGTATCCTTTTAAATTGTATTAAACTAGCTTTTTTCCAGACTAAAATACTAAATTAATCGTTTCAGGATATTGCTGTACTCCTCCAGTGTTAAAATGTCGTTCGAAGGGAATACCCACACCGCTTTTAAAGGAAAAAAGGGAGGATCGCTGTATTTGACTACGCACAGGGTTAGTTTATTTTTTTGTTTTGTTCAGAAGTTATAGATGTTTCCCATTTGGTGAAAAATGTGTCTACCCAGTATTTCTTGACCTCAGTGTCGCTCTCATGAGCATATTAGCGCCTAGCGTATGAATTGTTTATCGGTGGCCTTACACCCAAAGATGACCTCTAGACTCGCTCTACATTTATCAATAATTTTCTCTCTCCATCGTCAAGGCAACGTAAAACAGGCGTTCGTTTCACAGGCGACGTTATTATACTTCAATTGATGTAGTTTGCAGTCTAATTTCCTTTATCAATTGAAAAGAATGATTCATACGAGGAAAATTAAGAAACTAAGGCATTAGAGCTTCTTCTTATCTTCCTAAAATATTATTTTCCCTTAAAACCACGTTTTATTCTAAAATACAAGAAATTTCATATCAAATAGCAGGTTTTCCGATTGTTTCCAGCTTATATTTTACTAAAAATAGTCACAAATGTGATCTGTAATCTGAAAAATTGGAAAATAACGAATTACTGCTATTCTTTTCTTTCTAAACCCCGATCTATCCGTATTTTCAGCATTTCTATGCAGTGAATGGGATTTTTCAAATAGGAAGAGGCTTGTCTTTGTTTTTTAGAGTAGTTTTATAAGCCTGAAAGTGTTTCATAAAAAGAAATACAAAAATAATGGAGTCAAAACATTCCCTTTCTATTTTTAGCCCGATTTATCCTAGAATTTTGCTTTTACTAGCTCAATTTTTAGAAATAAAAGCAACTTTTTGACGTTTCTGGGTCATTTTTAGTGCTCACAAATCCTAAAAGGTTGCCAAAGTCCAGGAAGGCCGCCGGCGTTCCCATAGTTCAGTCCATTTTGACAGGAAGACTGATGGGGAATCCCTCCTCCCCCCAAATAGCGTCAACAGACCTCGTTTTCCGTCATAAAAAGTTTTTCGGGCACGTCATGACTCATACAGTTTGCTTTATCTTCAAAACCATAAACTGTGGTTCAACCTCTTTTTAAAATCTTATTCTAATTCTGGCGTTGCTTTTAAAAGGCGCGAGTTCGCTGTCATATGCTGTCAATTTTTTTGTTGGCGCAGCTGTGCTTGACTTTCATTTTCCCGCTTATCAAATCCAGTTTTGTCCGCGTGATATGAATCATCTCTGTTCCGATCAAACTTTTTGCTACATCTGATATTGCCAAGAGTAATCTTTTCAGAATGACGCGAATGATAAACATATTCTACACACGAAACTTTGTTAAGAAGAGGTCAAGGAATACTGGGGTACGCAAGGTAACCAAATATGAATATTAAAATATAAAAATAATAATACCTCCTTTAAAAAATTCTCGTTTTCAGATCATTTTCATCAATGCCTCCGATAAAGAAGAGCTCAAGAGCTTTGCCCTCCCGTTCGCGATGCTGGATCACGTGAAATTGGAGCAGCCTCTTCTCGGAGCTAACTATTTAAAGGTTTGCCCTTTGACCTTAGCTTTTTCACTAGAGAAACATTTCAGGGAGGGATACAGGCTCTTCCAGGAGGCAACTTCGATGGAGTTGTCGAATGGAAGCTCGTTTTCCCGAAAGGAGGATGCATCGAGTTTGGGCAAGCTCTACTGAGAGCCAATGCTATGGGTAAGCTTCTTTTTCTTTTAGTTTTCTTTACTTACAGGAAATCCGGGGTTTACCCTTTAAAATGTTACCTTGCAAGCCACTTTTCCCGTTAGAATGATATCAAAAACTTTGATGAAAAATGGATAATCTTGCCAAAGTCTCGCCAAAATGCGGCTCATGTTATTTTCCATAATCTAAATTCTCCCTGGTTTCGTTCCCATTCCCTAAAATGGCTATGAACCCAGCTAATTCATGTGTTTTTGAAATTCGAGTATCAATATCGCGATCCCTGCCAAAAAGTCAAGGTTCGCAACAGTTCCTTTATGTCGCAGTCTCCCAAGGCCACGTGGTTCGCTACCAATTAGGAATCCGCGTTTCAAAAGGATTCTTCCATTGAGGAATTTGTTCGAAAAGGGGAACAGCCAGGCCTGCCGATTCAATGGATCGGTTCCTAAGCAAAAGTACACCTTCTGGGCGCTAACAAGCAAATTTCCGGTGGTCACTTCCCAATTTCGTTGCCACTGAGAATAATAATTCTGAATGAGTGTTTTTCAGCCAAGAACGCCCGATTCGAAAATGCCCCTCCAATGTACTCCGAGCCCGGAGCGTTCTTTGCCGCCCCAACGACGTACTACATGGCTCAAGGAGGCTGCTATGGAGGATTCCAAGCCCCCGTGAATGCTTTCCCGGAACAGCCACCTGGTTAGATTCCTCTTCCTTTTATTTATCTCCTATTTTCAGTTGGAAACGTCTACATGTATGAGAAGCCTCCCCCATATGCTGGCGTCGCTCCAACCCAGACCATGGGGCCTCCTCCCGGCTCTGTAAGTCCAACTTCCTGGGTTTATTTACCCATTTGTCTTTAGGGATGGAATGTGCCGCCTCAACCTTACGCTGCTCCACAACAGTTCCCCCCAGCACAGCAATACCCGGGAACATCGGTTCCCCCATATCCTGGAGCTCCGGGGCCTAGTGACCAGCCTCCGGCCTACAGCCCCTATGCCCTGAGCGGTTCGAATAACACGAACCAGCAATCCGGTCCACTTCCAGAAAAACAACCCATCCCATAATCCAAAGTTCGTTCTTTTCTCGTTTTTATCTGTATTGAAGCTTCCTGATTCGTTTAAGTTACGTTGTTCCCTGTGCTTATGTTGTGATTCACCGTGATATGAAATTGTACCTTTTGTATCTATAAACTATTTTTAATTTACCGAGGTTTTTTAAATGTAAAGTACCAGTAAATCTCAACATTTATGCTCGTGGTATTTCAACAATTTAGAGATTAAATTTAAGAGGTTTAGAAGTTAAATTTGATTAGAGCAGCGGGGCAAGGGGGTCGGCCCTCATCGCTGCAATAGCCGGCCTTGCCCAGTCCTTTAAAAGGTTGTTCAAACGTTGCATTTATTTTCTTAATTTAGGCAAGGCTTTTCACTATAATTCACTTTAAAAGCAAGGAAAATAAGTACAATTGTAAGGACGATATGCGCAAAATTTTTGCATGTTCTAAATAACCGAGCTTTCGACCAGAATGCGGCTGTGAGTCCAGCTGCGCGCTTGTAAATGTAGACCATACAGCTAGGTATACCGGCCAAGGCTTTAGTATAGTATGGGTATTGCGGAGATGTGACTTTTGAGTATCTTTTTTTGAAAAGAATCCCTTTGGGAGCATTTTCCCGGGGTGTTTTGAGTAAAGGTTTCGAAGACGCTGCTTACTAATCGAGTTCAATAAGTTTTGTCCATTCGCGTTGCTCTCGCACTTTTCATTCATTTCTTGCCCGTTTCGCTTTCACCGCCTTGCTCAGCTTTTCCCAAACCTTATCGATTTTACATTACTTATTTTCAGAATGTTAACCTGTTTTTACTGTGTGCAGGAGCGATTTGCTACTGTGTCCATATTGAGGGAGCACTTGGCTGTGGATCACCTCGATTATTCTCCTTACGAGTAAGTTTACTCGCGCTAATCAACGAACTTTTTCAATTCAGATGCTGTGAATGCCCAGCTAAGTTCGGAACTGAGGCTGCCATTGACGATCATTACCAGAACTTCCATAAAATGGAAGAATATCATGCACGTTTCCCTTCCTTTTCGAGAGTCTTTCAATCTTCACAACTTCTTATTTATCTATATTTTTACAGTACGTTTTCTGGATCAATTTTCCCGAGGACCACGACTTTATGCTCGATTACGACATATACTACTCGTTGAAGCTAACTCGACATATTGCGCAAGAAAGGGAGAGAGGGGAACGGCCTCCTGCACCAACATCCAAGATGTATGCTCTCATGGTATTTGATGATCCGCCAGTGTCCGAATTTTACCCAAGCGCTGCGCAATTAGATGCTGAAGAAGATTCGGAAGAGCCGGACGAACCAGTACTTTCTCTTGAGGCCGGAACCTTCGAGCCGGTTCCTTCCGAAACTACTGATGGTCCGGAAGAGCCTGAACCTTTTCCAAAGGCTGAGTCGTCTGAGAGTGCTCCAGCTGAAGCTATGGAAGGGCATGATGAACCGGCACTTTCCTCGAATGCCGAAATGGCCAAGCCAGCTCTTCCAGAAGGTGCCGAAGAGCCGAAGGAGCCGGTACTTTCATCTGAGGGGGGAACCTCTGAGAAGCCTCCTCCTGAAGTTACTGATGCCCCAGAAGAGCCTGAACCTTCTCCAAAGACGTCTGCAAGAGCTCCTTCTGAAGCTATGGAAGGGCTTGAAGAGCCGATGCTTTCACCTAAGGCTGAACCATCCGAGAAGTCCACTCCCGAAGTTATTGATGGACTGGGAAAGTCTGTACCTCTTCCAACGGCTGGAATGTCCGAGTTGATTGATCCAGAAGTCGCCGAAGGTGCACATGAGCCGGCTCTAGCTCCAAAGGCTGAACCATCTGACTCGGTTGCTCCAGAAGATCCGGTTGCTATAAAACATTTCAATGACGATTGTGACATTCCCGAGTACAAGCCAAAGGTAGGCACCTTCCAATCAATTTCTAGTTTTGTTTTTAAGATCATCAAAAAGGTGCAGTGTCTGAAATGTGAAAAAATGACATCGGGTTATCGAAGTGGCCGCTATCATCATGCAAATGTCTGCCACTTGAAGATTCCTATCTACGAGTGCAAAATCTGTAAGAAGACCTGGTGCACCTTCGATAAGAAAGAGCCGTTACTTCATGCAAAAGTAGGTTCACAGTTAAACATTGGTATAAACCTATTTAGCAAGCGCATAAAAGTGCTACTGCCATTATCGACCACAAAAAGACGATTCATGATGAGTTGCGAAGAGCTGTGGAGAGCTGTTTTGCTAAAGAGGATTGCCCGGAAGCAGAAAGTAATCCTCTTGTTTTATTTATTTTAAACATTGAATTTTAGAGCCTGGCAAGCCTAGGGTTTGTGCTAAAATGGAACCGACTAGCACTCCACCTACTCCACGGAAGGGTGAAAACCCCGTGGTCAAAATGGAAGCCGAAGATGATACCATCGCTGCCAGGACCAGGAAGAGAAAGATCAATGTTACTTGTTAAATGTCTACCCGGTTTTCTTTCACTTTTTATAGATTTATTTGGAGAAACAGATTGAAAAAATGTTTTCCTATTTTACAAAAATATTTTAGAGCGTATAACAATAAATATTTGTTGCTTTCAAGTGTTTTAGAACAGTTGACATGCTTACTCCAAAGGAAGTAAAGATTTTAAATAAAGAAATGATACAAGGAAGCGTTTATCTTAAAAGGGGCGCTCGGTTTTAGAAATCGTAGCGTTATTTGTGTTTTACACAGAAAAATACCCTAACCTAGGGAATTTTTAAAGCAAAGGTCGATAAAAGGTAATATATGCATTAATAAATGGTTTTGCTCGGTCGATAGCCTAAAAATGTTGAATTTTTCGCTAATTTTGAAGGAACACATGAGCTAATATTCTGAAGATGTTTCCCGTAACTTTTGTATAAATTTTCTTATTTTCCTGAGCTACATTAAAGGGACTGTCAGGGATTAAAAACAACTTTAGCTTAAAAAATTCGCCTCATTTTTCTGATCATGAGGGTATTTTCGGGTTTTACGATGGAGGCTTTCGTAGCGAGAAATGTGCGCTTTTCAAGGGGATTAACGGTCAAAATTGGATAAAAATTTAAAGGTCGGGCATCTTTAAGACCTTTAAAAATTCACATAAAAATGGAGTGTTAACTCGATCGAAACGGACTCCGGAGGTGTTTTTGGTGTTTACTTGTAGAGAAAAAAGAGACGGATAAGGCGTCGCTAAGGAAAATGGCCGGCGAGACAACGCAGAGCAGAAATTCACCTCAATGTGATTTTTGGTCTAATCGGATTAATTTGACCAAAAAATAGGTCCCTGACAGTCCATTTGAACGTTTCCTGGGAGTTTCGCGTGTTCTGCTCTTCATGGAATTCTACTCCACTCTTTTGATTACAATTTCCGCTGCTGAAAATAATTCTAACTCCTGTCAGCTGATTCTGTACATTTGACGCATTTAATTAGCAAGCGAGCAGAAGTAGACAAAATGTACGCCTAGATACACAGGGTATAATAGCTACAGCGAACACAAATTGAGTACACTGAACATTTCGGCAAATGTACACCAAGTGTTCACCGAAATGTTCACCGTTAGTGGTGCACGGCTCCGCCCATGGTGTGCTCTTGTGCTCAGGGGGGAAGAGTGAACAATGTGCTGTTCAGTGAACATTATGCAGAATGTATTCTGAAGAAGTGAACATTTCGGGAGCCGTGCTCGGCGGAGGTGCACATTTTAAATGTGCATATCCCGGAAGTGAACATCTTCGGATCTAGGTGAACGTGTAAGAAGTGAACATTTCCCCTGCTGTACCCTGCAAAAGTGAACATTTCCCGTTTTGTATCCTAGAAAACTGAACAGTTGGTGAACAGTTGGGGTGACATTAAGCCCACCAAATCTTTCAAGCGCCAATTTACAGCGGATATGCAACGTAGGCTTGAAATCGTTGGAATTTTCGGTCTTCAGCGCGAAAGTAATGTGGAAAATTTTTGATTTGAGTCAACAACACGTGTATTTTGCTCGCAGTGATTTAAATTAACCGTTAACCTTGACATCCAACCGGGAAATGACTTATACCTGTAAATAAGAAAACCAAAAACGAAAGAGACAAAGGAACCTACAGCGAATAGAGGAGAAGAAGCTCTTTACCCTTTGTGTGTACTGTCCACAGTATTCTATTTGTTTAGCGGAAGATCCTCACATGGCAGTTGATGTTTATTGTTTGTTCCTAGCGTATGAATGAAGGGAAAAGTTTCTAAATTGGACAGGACTGTAATAGAAGAAATGTTAGGTTCGTTGGGCACGGATAGCTATAGATTTATTCGGAAATTTACAATTACACGAAGCTGTAATAAAATAACATAAAATAATGTCACAAACTGCTGATTATGGAGTAGGTGAGGGCCATTGAAGGAAAGTGGAGCAATTGTAGAGGTTTTCGGGGTTTAGTGAAGAGCAGTGAAGAAAACGATCTGAAAATAGATATATCAGAGATACCCTACTCACTTCTAACAGTAAAATAAAGAAGAAAATGCTATTTACAGATGTTTTAGTCGTAAGAATGCTGGATAGCTTTAAAATATAAAAGAAATAAGCAAAAAATGCCGTTTTACTGGTTTGAAACTCTATTTTCTCGGAAAAAAAGTTTCCAAACAGGTTAAACCAATAGTTTCACGTGTTTTCGCTGTCTAAATATGGGAAATAGGTTCCGTTTTATAGTAAAATAGTTCAGAAGAAAGAAATTCTAGTTATAAATGCTCATATGCCGCACAGCATTCTGTTACTGGTTTAGCTGTCGCTTTGATAACTGGACTCACTTCCTAACAAGGAAAATTGGTAATGTTATTTGAAATAGAGGTTTTTTACTTCGCTGAACAGGTTGTGCCATTGAAATTTGGCTATTTAGAGGTGTTGTAAAGGAAACATGAGGTCTCTAGATTGGGTACCGGCTTCGGCTGAGATTGCACCGCTTTTTGCCATTGTCATTAGAGCAACTACCGTAGTATAACTTTGCTAATAGAGCGAGTTATGAAAACGCTTTTCAACGGACTTAAAGTCGAGTTTACTGGTTAGTGTAGGCTAGACAAGGGAAAAGGAATAGGTTTTGATTCTGAATTACAAAAAGAAAAATATATAGGCACCTACATTTGGAGAGGAAAGAGCCACATGGGAGATCACATGAGAATAGTCGTATAAATTGATTCTGTGTTTCAGTGAAGTTGGAGATCATATGGAGAATTCCGGGGCTTTCTCGACGATTTTCTCATTATTCCAAATCACAGTACCGGTTATATTGGAATCAAGGGAGCCGACAACCATCGCCTGAAAGAAAATAATGCACTTTCTGCTAAAAAACGAAGTCTGGAGCAGAAAAAAGAATATTAAAATGAAACTAACCCTGGCAACATCCTTATAAGTTACAGAATTTGAGTTCCTATCAGAATCTTCTCCTATTCCCTCGTCTTTATCATCTAACTCGTTCTCATGACCTTGAGGGGCTGCATCTGAATACTTTTTGCATATTATGATGGAATACGAACTCCTACCATTGTCCGTATCATCCAAGGCTCCTGGGCGAAGAATCAAGGTCTTTTCAAAGTCTAATTTAGCGATTTCAGCTTCTAGTTCTTCGCTGTTTTCAATAAAACCTGGAGATTCCGCCATTGAAACAAGAATAAACGTTTTCGTGCCTATAAATATCAAAGAAACTTGTAATTCACATATTCTAACCTTTATCCTTGGCTAATCTTGCTGTTTTGACAATATTTTCGATTTCCAGATTAAAACAGCCTTCCTGAAATGATGTATACGTTAAATAATAGGAGATTTGAATATATAATGGCATGGGAATGACTTACAGCTTCAGATTTGGTTTTAGCTGTTCCTAAGGCACAAAATCCGACGTTTATATTTTCAAAATGTTCCACGAAATCTTCTAACTTCTCATAGTTGATTATCCGTTGAACCTGAAGCGAATTATTTGAAAAAGACTAAAGAAAATGAAATCCTTACCAATTTGCTGGTCACTGGTAGATTGTCCACGGCCCTTTGCCCCATGAGGACAATATTGTTGTACTCGCTACATTGGTTGAGGGTTTCGATCAATTTGCGACCAATAGGAGTACATGCTCCTAGAATAAAGGCACTTTTCTTGCAGGACATGTCTGAAAATTCAAATTCTACCGTTTGTAAATGGGGAGAGGTTTAAAAAAAACTGAAAAAGCGGGATTCTCATCATGTCTATATTAATTTTATGCGTTCAAGAAATTCGAAAGCGTGCTTTCAAATAAAATAGCCAAGAAACGGCTTTGCGAGCGGGGAATTTCAGGGAAAATTAAAGAATAGCAACTTTTTGGTCTATAGAACCCAATTTCTTTCTGTTTTGATGGGATTGGTAAGTAAAAAAAAGTGAAAAAACAGGCGGAATGAGGCGAGACACTTGTGTATTGTGGTAAATAGCGTCACATGCGCGTCGGCCACTCTGCAGGTCATATGGCCTAATTCCTATCTCTCCTGTCGCCTACCAAAAGTCAAATAGTGTCGCCGAAATGTTGTTATCAGCTGAGAAACTAATTTTAGAGGATCCTGGAAGAAAAACATAAAAGGAAAGAGAAAATAAACTTACAGGGACTCGTTCGGGGTATCTTTCCGCGATTTAGAGCATGGAAGAGAGCAGAGAAGACGTTCTTCCTTTGAATTTGGCTAAAATATTAAGAAAAGAAATAAATTGGAAGGTAACCAAGTAAAAAACATACAAATTGGAATAAAGAAACATTTATGAAAAAAGAGGAAGGCGGCATAGAGATAGATATTGAGGTAAATGTGAGATGACAACGGAAGCAAGGGTAGATCACCTTCTAGGGATTATCATCGTCAACTTCTGTTTCCGAATCACCGTCATAAGACGAATCGTGGGCACCAACTTCGCTATCCATGCTCCCGCTATCGTCTTCACTTTCTTCCGGCTCCTCTTCCTCGTCTAGGTCGTCTACATGGCATTCGACACTAGCCGCGTCTTCTTCTTCTTGATCTCGTCCGTTTTCTCCCAAAAATTGAGAAGAACTCCCTTCCCCCGGGGGTTCCTCGCCGTTACAAAGAGTTTCTTTCTTTTCAGTTGCATATTCTTCCCTGAAACAAGCTTTTTGAACCAAAATTAAATGTTTGACCGAATAACTCACTTTATTGTAACTTCTGGCGGCTCTATTATCTTCCTTAGCCAGTAGAATATTTCCATAGTTCCGCGCTGCGTTTCAAAGGCAAACTTATTAACGGCAAGTGTCCTTAAAACCAATATAAGAGAGAGATAAAATAATTAATAACCTGTCATGCCTTCGGTACGCGATTCGTAGCTGATTTCTTAGCTCTAGATCTACGGAGACGTTTACAAGATTTCTGGGAGTGAGACTCTGAAAAATCTGGACTATAGAACCACACATTGAATAAATAACCTACCAGCAATAGTTCTTTATTCAGCTGGTAGATATCCGCCTTTTTGACAGGTCCATCCCAATCGAAAATGATATCGCCACATTCAAGAACGGGGTCGACTGTGGGAATTGCCATGCTGCAAGTTTTTAAAGCTGACAAGTGGCGGGATGGAAGAGATTGCCCATTTGTCATGAGATAACTTCTCCGGGTGAGTGACCATCTGGCCGGAGTAATAAAGATGATTTGAAAAGTCAACAACTTTGGCCCGCGCTTCTCCCTCGGCAGGAAGAAAGAGATATTCAGATATGATGAGGCCGGCAACAAGAAGGCGAGGGAAAGAAGACGCGGTTATTTGAAAAGGGATCGCGAAGATCAGAACGACCTAGCTGGCAGTTACTCACGCTATAACAAAAAAGGAAACGAAGAAAACCATAAAAAGGGTCTGGGAATCTCCGGCAAATGGTCTCTCATTTGTGAACAGTGCAGAACGATTTACAATTTATTGAAGAGTGGAGGCAGAATGAAGCGAAAAAACAACGGAAACGGACAATTGTACGAACTATACATGAGATTATTAGATGAAAATTCGGGAGTGGGAAAATGAAACACTCGGAAAGTAAATTGATTAAAAAACATAAAATAGCCTAGGAAGGAGGACGGTGAAGCGGGGCTCTGCGGGAGGTATCGCTCCTCTCGAGGTTCGCGATCTTGGAGAACATCTTCCAGATCTGGCGTGGAGGGAGCACTTCCTTCTCGTCGAGATTCTGAAGGGCTCTGTCCCTCTCGGCAACGGAGGCATCTTTGTAGAGCCTGTCCTAAAAACTTTGTTTGACCATTTGCTGTTCACTTTGACTTACAATCTGTCCAACCCATCCATGTTGGAGGGCTAATTCCAAAACGAAAGCTTTGGAATAGCTATTGTTGGACGTCAAGAGAGTCTTGATGGCGTGCTTCACTGGCTTCACTTCGAAATTGGCTGCAAACTTGTTCACAGCCCTAATACTGCTTTCAGAGAGTCGGCGTAAAGGGGCTTCTGATGAGATTTTTATGAGTTCAAAGGAAATAAACTGACTATAATGGTAAATCACGGCCAGCGACTGTTGAACAGCGGAGCATCGGTGGTTTCCGACGTCGTAGTAGAGCATCGCTTTCTGGAAATTATGTTTCAATCTTTTAGAACTTCGTAGAACCAACGTTTCCAGCCTCTCTCACTTCCTTGATCATTTCCTGAAACCTTATTGATGCCGCGGCCATTGTAGACTCCTGTGCGTAAAAGCAGTAATCATCGCCGAGACAGCAATCGTCCCAACATTTCCCAATAAAGACCATATTACAGTCTAGGAAACGCTGTCGAAAATCTCCTGGGCTCGAGCTGAATACGGTAGGTTTAAATAGAGACGGCTAGGGGCCTGCGGGTCCCAATGTCCCACCTGGTTGGATCCGTGCGCCCGTGGACCTGATCCAATTGGACCCGCGGGTCGGGTCGACAGACGCGAATGTTTTTGGACTCGACCCGACCCCTTGCGCAGCCCAAGAAACTGCCAATTACCGTTTGTGCCAAATAGGCTTATTCACTTGGTGCTGCTCCTGGTCTTCTTCGATCTCATCATGGTCCGTATCGTCCTCCGAATTGTCCATCTCTTCCACTGAATTGCTATCCTCTCCGTTTCCCTCCTCATTCCGTTCCACAGCTCTGTTCTCATTTTCTCCTTCATTCACTTCCACCCTGCCTCCTCTCTGCTTTTCATAATCATGGTCTTAATCGTTCCATTACCGGCTGTTCCCCATTATCCTCACCGTGTTCGATCTCGTTCAGATCCTCGCCTCTGTCCATATTAGCGGCCTCTTCGTCCAGTTCTTCAACCTGATCATCATTGCATAGATGCACAATTGGCATGCAGCCAATAATGCGGCATAGAATAGGGCGACTAAACGTGGCTCTTCAAAGCGATTATAAATATACCTGTGGTCCGGAACATCATATGTATAGGCGAGAAAGTCACTAGGGCTGACCGTTTCATTTCTACAACCCCTCATTACTTTAATATCGTATAGAATACTCACTGCTGCTGACTGGGGCCGGGGCTTGGCGACTTTTCTCCACTTTCGCCTCGATCAGCACGTCTTTTTCGATTTCTGGTATTCATTTCTAACAGGCTAAAACAGGCATAAAGAGAGGTTTCCAAAGAAAAGAGAGATAAAGAATGCCGGTCGATAAGTCAAAGAAGACAATATGCGGATGCGGAGCTGAGAACGGCTGGCAACGGCCGCTCTAAACAGATATTATCTATCCGAGGGTGTGAGCAAAAGGTCAGCGGCAATAATTACGAGCAAAAGATCTCTATGTCACGGTTGTTTACAATTTGACATCATTCTGGACAGGGTTTATTAATAAAATAGCTTGGGGAAAAAGAAAGATTCGCAGCTGGCGGGAAACTGGGCCTATTTGAAATTTATATGTTGTTTTAGTGGGTCAATTACTTGTGTTTTGCGTTATTAAAGAGATTAAAAAGAAAACTATTATGAAAAAAACGGAGAGAACAGGCCCCCAGAAAGTAAATCTGTAAATAGCGTAAGCGCCGTTACGTCGAAAAGACGTTCTGTTGCGAAACAGTTTTTGGGTACAACGACAGCTGGGAAGGATCAGAGAGGGCAGAGAGACAAGGGGACCGCGAACTAACAAAAACGAGCAGTGAACGGAAAGATTCTACCACGGACGAATGATTCTCATGAGCTTTAAGGAAATGCCCCAGTACTTCGGTGCAACCTTCTTCTTCCTAAAATGAGGAGAGAGCGTTAAAGAGTCCATTGCCAGCCGGTGTTTAGTCCACAGTTCAAAGGATTACTGGGAATTTCAAACAAATGCCCTATTCTCTACTTCATTCATTCTTCTTTGGTTTCTCCTCGGATGGAGACTCGTCTATTAACAGTACTTGATCTGGACAAATTTTATTGAGAAGAGAAAACAGAAAAGAAACGGTGAAAAGCAGATGTAATTTTTTTTTATTCACAAACATCACGAAATTATCGGGGAAGGGCCACCAAAGAGGACTTTAATCGATTAAAAAACACACATGAAACCTAGGAAGAGGGACGGAGAAGCGGGTCTCTACCGGAGGTACTGCTCATCTTGAAGTTCAGGATCTTGGAGAGCATCTTCCAGGTCTGCTTTGGAGGGGGAACTTTCTTCTCAGTGAGATTCTGAAGGGCTCTGTCCCTTTCGGCAGCGGAGGCGTCTCCGAACAATCTCTCCTGAAAATGTTCTTTGATTGTCCGCTGTCCATTTCAGCTTACAATTTGGTCCATCCATTCATAGTGCAGGGCAAATTCTAGGAAGAAAACTTTGGAGTAAGTTCCTGACGTCAATAGCTTCTTGACCCAAGCCATCACAGGATTCATTTCGAAATTCTCAGCAAAGCTGTATATCTTCTCCAGAGAAGATTCAGCCATTGCATGCTCTGTGGCTTCTGAAGATATTTTATGAGCAAAATTTCAAGGAAAATAAACTCACGGTGGTAGATAACGTCCAAGGCGTGCCGAACGGCCAAGCAACTGTAGGTTCCAATATTGTAATTAATCATGCCTCTCTGAAAATCATGTTTCAATCAGGTGGAGCCGCAAGGAACGAACGGTTCCAGTTTTTCTAATCTTTTCGATAACATTCCAAATCGGCAATGATGCCATTGCGATCACCGATTCCTGCACATAAAAACGGTATGATCCACCGGGGCAGCAACTACATGTTCCGATTAAAATCATGTTGCAATCGAGAAAAGGCTCCTGGTAGTCTTCCGGAGTCTTGCTACAGCAGGCATTTTTAAAGAGAAAAATATAAAAATTACCGGGCCCAAACAGGGTTGCCACCTTGGGGTTGCTCTTCGGCTCCTCCGGCCTCGTTCTGATCCACTCCTGGGTCCATAGCCTGCTCAACAGGCAGCGGAATTTCTCTGACCTTGGTGTTGTTCTTGTAATAAGTAGTGTAGGGATCCACTTTGCGAAGCTTCTTTTCCCTGTAAATTAATTTTTTCTTGATAGATTAAAATAACCAACATTTGCCGCCAGGGAGACAAGGGAACAGGCGAAGATCCGCTTTCTGTAGGTCTAAAAAATAGCACTTCAATACAATTATCAATCATACCTCTGAGCGGGCATTTCTTTAAGATTGGCACGTCCATATCTGCAAACTCTCTTTACTTTAATATAGATCAAATACTTACTGCTGACGGCTGGTGGCGAGTCTGGAAGATTGCCCCCGAACCATACCAGTCGCCTCCCCGCGGAGATTCTCCTCATTTGTCTGGCTCTGCTCGTCATTCTGGACCTCATTGCTCTCCTCATCCCGACACTCTTGGTTGATCTGACCGTCCTCTTCCTCCATCTCATTCTCGTTATCTTCCTCAGTATCTCCTTCGTACGGCTCCATGCTCTCTTCCCT
Source organism: Oscheius dolichura (assembly GCA_932521035.1). NCBI lineage: Eukaryota > Metazoa > Nematoda > Chromadorea > Rhabditida > Rhabditidae > Oscheius > Oscheius dolichura. The sequence continues at coordinate 731,692 of OW051497.1, read as the reverse complement.
CTCTTCCTCGTCTATCTCTTGCTCGTCCTCATCGTACTCGTCCTCTTCGTTCTCGTCTGCTTCATTATTGCCGTTCACATTTTCTTCGCCATTGCCCTGCTTGATCTCCGCCTCATTCTCTCCTTCTTCCTCTTGGTTCTGCTTGTCTTCATGGCGTCTCTCGCACAGGAACTCGATGTCGTTATTATCACCGTTAGCATCATTGTTCTGCGCAGGCACTCGTCGCACCAGTGGGTCTATAACGAGCCAAGGCACACGTGGACGCCTAAAAATAAGACTTCGAAGCAATTATTAATCATACCTGTCTCCCAAATGATCCTGTCTAGACATGGAGGATACATCAGGAAGTAGGGCATTCGCGTCTCTGAAAGCATTCATTACTTAGAAAATACAAAATACTTACAGGCGCTTACTGTTTCCGGGTCTGGGGGATTTCCCGCAATCTTCATTTCCATCCGCTTCAGCGACTCGCTTTCGATTGTTGTCAGACATTTCTAAAACAAATGGTGGGTGAAGTAATTGAAAAAAGGGACAGTGCAGAACAATTAACAGGCAAGAAATCCATAAACTGACGCGGAGCTGGGAACAGCTGGCAACGGCCACTCTAAACAGATATTATCAATCCGAGGGTGTGAACAAAGGTCAGCGACTATTTACGAGCAAGGGATGTCTATGTCACGTTGAACACAATTTGACGTTATTATGGACAGGGTACATTAATAAAATTTATTCCCATGAGCCGAAAAGTCGTGGGGGAAAGAAAGATTCGCAACTGGCGGGACACTGGGCCTATTTGAAATTTACATTTGGTTTTAGAGGATCAATTTCTTGTGTTTTGTGTTACTAAAAAGATTAAAAAGAACCAGGATGTGGAAAAAAAAGGAGAGAACAGGCTTCAGAAAGCAAATATATAAATCGTGAGAAAGCCGTTACGCTGAAAAGACGCCTTGTTGCGAACCGTTTTTGGGGGCAACGACAGCTGAGAGGGAGCGAAGAGCGCGGAGAGACGAGTGGGGACGGCGAAAGGGTATCAGGAGAAGAAAAACAGAGGGGCTAACAGATGAATTCAGGAGCTTCTTCTTCGATGTTTGGATCAGCGTGATTCGGATTTAGTATGAGCTGCTTAGCCATGCCCTGATCTTTGTCGTTCTCATCATGGATTTCCCTAAAAGGTCTCCCAGTGATATTAAAGATTGAGAAAAGCCAACCCGGGCGGTGATGGTTCCTTCTTCCTGTTCTTCTTCTTACCAACAGTTGCATTTTTTGGCGAGCTGCCAGGAGTGCCTAGACCACTGAAAAATCACCCTCCTGGCAGACGGTGGCTTCCCTTACTCGAAAATTGGATGGTCAAACGATTTTCGCTTCTTTGGGTTAGGCTTAACCTCGTGTTTTGGTTCCTTCTTGGTCCGCTTCTTCGGCTACAAATGCTCTACCTACATTCATTAAAAGGGCTCACTGTGATGACGGGAAGTGTTTGCTTCACCTGACGAACTGGACGTCTTGGCTTCTTAACAGGAGAAGTTGACCGCTCCATTTCTTTTACACGTTTGGGCATCCTAAAAATTTTGGACGGGAATGGACGGGGAGAACAAGGGGATCAAATGACAGTGTTTATAGTCGATTGGGAAGGTTAGACACCAAAAAGTCACATTTGAGGGCAACTTTGATGCATCACCCAATTAGAGATTTCTTTTCTCTATTACGTCAGAATAAAACCACTGAGCTGCTTTTTATACCTCGGATTACTATAAGCAAGTGATTAGAGCATGGAGATTAGACCAACTGGAGCATTATAGTGATAGAAGGACTTATTTTAATTTGGGAAATTATAAATCTAATTGTAATAAGGAGCAGGGATCAATTTCTTATGAAGAGCAAGTTAAAATTGAAAGATTCTCTTAATTTAAGAAGCTCGCCGCCGAAATCGGAAGCTTTCCTCCAAAACAATAAATAAGCAACGAAAACCTTAAGCTTTTTAAAAATCAAGCCATACATAAAAATCCCTATGAAATTGTGAGCAGAAAGGATGAGAGAAGCCGCGCCGTGAGCCAATTAACGGAGGAATGGATGGACAGTGCACGTGATAAACCCCCCGGGCCGGCTACTATGGCAACAGCTTTGGACTTTGTCGATTATCACTTAAGTGGAGAGCGGAGGGATGAATCCATGACAACACGGATCCGTAAATAAGATCTACGTAATGTACGCTACGTAATTTCTGAGAAAAACAAGAATCTCGTCTCTCATTAGGATAACTTCCGGGGAGAGGGAGTACAATCGAAGCGGAAATAGGAAGTCGGGGGCAGGATACAGCAATTCACATTTCTCACGATCTTTTCAGCTTAGTCTTATTATTGTTGCTGTGGGGAAAACGATTGACATTTTGTCGCGACGAAGATTTGAAATTTGATGGCCATTTCTTTCGTAATAACGGGGCAACTCGTGGTCAATTCTGGCCAACAACGGCTAATTTCCAAAATTCTGACGATTTAGTTTTACAGAGAGGTTTCTGCAGAATCTGACAATACCGAAATCTTCGGAAAATTGAGGGATTTGGATACGGTACGAACTTTTAAAGACTGTCGGCAGTTTCCAAGGGCAGACGCTTCGGAACCAGTTCCACGAGAGTTTTCTAACAGTCCCTCTAACTTTTGGATCTCCAAGTTCTGTATTTCAATCCTTTTCGCTCTTGTTCTTTTCTGAACATGTGCTATGACATGCCGTTGGGAAATACGACCATGGTCTTTTAAGAATCTGCCGTACAGTAAGCGTTATAAGTCACTAACAACTTCTTGAGTGGACGCCGGTCTGAACAACGTGTTGAAAGTGTGAATAATCCCTTCTGGGTGGCCGGAGGACATAAATGATTAGCAGACATTACATTGATCATTACAGGAGAAATAACTAGAAAGAATACTAGCCAACAGGGGAACAACTGCAAACATTCTGTTTAGAGGGAGACCCTTTTAATCTTAGCAGATCCCAGAGGCTTGGTTACTTACGCAATACCCGTACTTCTCCTTTGTGAACGCTTACATCCTCCTCCTGGGGGCGGTTTGTCCTCGTGTATATATACGAGTAGTCGCTCCCTCAAAAGATCTGCTATACTTTCCCGACTCATCACAACAATGGCCAGAGATGCTCCCTCCAGTTTTTCCAAGTATCTTTTATTCTTTTTATTCTTCTATAGCATTTTCTCAGCTCTAATTCTTCCGAGAAAACTCAAGATGGGATGGTTCAAGATGGGTTGGCTCAAGATGGCCTAGCTCATGATGGTCTAGCGCACGATGGCCTAGCTCAAGATGGCCTTGCCCAGGACGGTTTCGCTCACGATGGACTAGCTCACGACGGATTAGTTGAAGATGGAGAAGCCGAAGACGATTCGCCCGGTACCAGCAGCCGAATTATTGTTGAAAAGCAAGCAGAACTGAAGCGAGTTTTACAAGAGAATGAAGGTAGGAGCATCTTTTATATTTTCTTAAAATTCTTACATTTTTAGAACTGAAAGACACTTGTAAAAGAATGAGGCTTCACGTTCAGGAACTTCACAGTCAGAAAGCTCAAGAGGCGAAAATCAAAAGACGGAGATCCGCGCCATTCTAGAGTTTATGACAACATTTTACCAGACAAAGAGTCATTGTACATTGTTGATCTATAAATAAAGATAGCTATACCTTATTCAATGTATTATTAGTCAGATTTGTCTTAGAAGCAATGACTGTTGTAGAATGTGTGAAACTGTCGATTTGGACTTAGGCTGTCGACTAATGCCTTCCGGTTAATAACCGCTTGTAAACTGCAGGGACCAGAAAGATTCAAATTTGGTCGGGAAAAACTGCTTAATATTTCCCTTTTTGCTACAGAATGGCTTGTCAAGTCCTAAAGAATGGGTGGTAGAGAATAAATGACCGTGGAAATAAAATCCCAACTTTATTGGTCATGGAAAACTAGAATATAAGAGCCGAGGAGCATATTGAGTGCGATCGGAGATGCATTTGAAACATCAGATTGAGTCTCCCGCCTGCGGAATTCTATGAGCTGGCCAAAGTACAATAGAGCCAGCTTTGTCGGCTCTGTGCCTTTTCAAAGGATAATTAATGCCTTCGGTCTTTCATTTCATCTGGAGATACCACGTAATCGTCGCTTGTTTCTACCTTCCCGCCGTGCAAGTACCACTCCTACCTCTCGTGATTCACCCTAGGAAGAACGGACCCAACAGTTTCGGGAGACTACTTTCTAAAAATATCCCCTGACAGGGACACAGAGGAGAGGAACTGATTCGTCATAGGCCACAGGCTAAAAACATCTGTTACACGGCTTTTATACTCATCGCCTTTTCTGGTATGAGTGACCATCCGTCCCTGACAGGCATGCCTCATTTTTATTTCGGGCGATAATGCCCCTGCAGACGGCTGACCGGCGCAGTCTTTCTCTCCCAATGTTGATTTTAATTCTGCCCCCACATCCCCACACCCCCTCTGTTATTGTACGCAACTGTCGAGATAAACAACCCTTTCCCCGCCGTCAATTTCTCACTCAAAATCGACCGTTTCTTTCAGGCTATGGATCGGCTTACTTCTTACTTCAGCGAGGGGCTTCTATAAATGTAATAAATGCGCAATACCGGAACATGGAACGGGGGGAGAGAGAGGAGGAGGAGGCGGTTATATCATCTACGGATCTGCTCTAATAAAGATGGTCGGCTGGTAAGTCAACGTTGCTCACCGTGGGAAATGTCCTTTGGTCCTTTGTTCAAGTTGCAGCTTATTATGAGAAGAAAAGGGAGAAGAGAAAGCTCGTGAGTCCTTCCTATTAATGAGTTGGGATTAATATAGTGGAATCTAGCGTGAATTAGGATGTCAGGGTCATACCGTGTTAACAGTTAAAAGGGTAGTAAACGTTCAAAACTTTATAGCCGGTTGGAAATTTCCGTTTTGCTCAAAAGGTTATGATATTGCCAATAACTCCAAAATATTCTTTTTAAAGTTACCCAGACTAAATGTTGAAAATATGACTTTCGGGATTCAAATGACCGAGAATGACAGTTCAAACAGAAACGTGGTTGCTCACACCTGGGTCGCTGGGAAATGACGTCGTTTTAGAGAAAGGCGTTGAAGAAACAGGCAGCCGCCGCTCTTTCCCAGGTATTTCCATTATAAACAATGTGGTACAGTTGGTCCATCTAGCCAGTAGCGGTCCCCCTTCCTGTTGCAGCCTCTCCGGATGGCTCTGGTCTTGCTCCTGTGTGCCAGGTATTTCAATAATAAACCTCATATAACAATTAATCATTTTAGGACGCTCCTGCCCGTCCTGTGCCCCCGGTAGTGCCTCCTGTTGATCCTGCCCCTGTTCTCCATGCCGCCTCACCTCTTCCCCAGCCATCACAGTCCTCCTCCGTCCAGGCACTGCCTCAGCAGGTGACACATCTGTTGTTTATTCATTACAGTTACTATTTCAGAACGCCTGGTTCGACTCGGCTACAACGTATTAATGAATTAAAGCAAAGATTCTTTTTAATTTCAGCTGGCCATGGAAGCCCTGAAGGGTCAAGAAAGCTGGGAGCAGCTCCACCCTCAAGCTGGGAAATTGCCGTTCCAGGTAATTTCCCCTATTTTTCTAAACAATGTGATATTAAGCTTACGAGCGTGGATATTCAGCTGACGTATAGGACTATTGAGAAACCTGGTACATTTAAAATAATAGTAACAATAATCAAAAACTTTAAGAAACTGATCAAGGAGATGGCCAGTAGAACCAGTAATCGTGTCTACATTTCTACTTCGAATCCTCCCTCTCTACGTGCATGGTGCTTATCTTTTCACTTAGCTTTTTTAATGTTCATTATCTCCTGATCGTTGCGAACAAAGAAGTGGTTGCCAAAATATAAAAACATTTTTACTTCAATGTGTTTCAAGTATAATAATCAGGCAAGGGAGCGTCCAAAATGCGACTAGAAGCTAGTTTTTTTTTACCACGTCGGCTTTTAAAATAGATAGAACGTAATTTTCGCGCCCGGGTAATACAAAAGCAGTGAAAAAGAACAATGTATCCTGAGAAGCAAAGTAGCAAAAATAAATAAGGGTTTAAGAAGGGATTTGGTCACAGATATCTCAACGAGTTTTTGCTTAACAGTTGTAGAAATGCCGGCTCGACTCCAACTTCCTCTGGGCCGAAAGATAGCATCCGTTTATATTGAAAATCCGTTGGTCGGAGGATTATTTTGCCGAAGCTTCTTTTAGACACGGAAAAAGCATCTAAAACGTGTTATTTTATGCAGCTGGGATTCTTTGACAAACCTGACAAACAGAAAAACAATGCAGCCAGCAACAGAAACAGCCATAGTTTCATCATATCTGAAAGGAATTTCTTTATTTTGACAGGAAATAATAAAAGAGGAAGTCAAAGCATGCGGTCGACCAAATATGTCAAAAATTATTAATTAGAAAGAAAATTAGTATCGGCTGAATTGTAAACATGATATCATCCGGGCGACAAATTTCCTTTCAAAAGAATTAGTCTAGAAGGTGAGTCTCTCGAAGATCTTGTAGAACACCTAAGTACGTCGGAAACAACCTGCCACTTGCAGATTTTAGGGATTAGTGAACACGAGTTCGGTAGAACAACAGTCTGAACGACGAAAACAGAAAACTCGATGTGTAGAAATTGAATAAAGATTAGTTGGAGTTCTGATTTCCCTTCTTCTGACTCAAACGTGACTATACCGTCTAAGAACATGTAAACGAAAACATGTGTGTTGTTTCCAAAGTTCAGTAACACTGATGTAGCATTGCGAAAGGATTGTTTCGTGTGTAGGAGGAAAGGAAAGGTTCAAATAAGAAGGTGTACGTGATGAGGAAGTCTCACTAATGCCCCCAGGGTCAAAACACGGACAAATTGAACCATGGCCCATTTTCAATAGACTTTCGACTGCTCTTTGAAGGGGTTTCCTTCGCTTGTTAAGTTTACCGTGCTGTCTATCGGTCCCACAACGAAGATTCTAAAACCCTTTAATTTTAAACAATTTTTCAAAAATTTCCTGGTTTCACAAGGAAATGCTGTTACAGTTTTTTGAGTTCGTGCCTTGAAGAACACTAAAACGTCACTGCAAACAGCTAATCTTTTTATAACCAAAGTTCCAGGTTTCCAGCCCGCGAACCGTAAAATCTGCTAAAAGGAGGACGCGATGTGAAAGGCTGAACACAGATTCCAAATTGCTATTCAAGGAATGTAAAATGACGCCATTTTGAGAGATTTTAATGGAGCCGTCAGAAGATTCCTAATTGCTTCAGAAGGGATATGCACGTGCAACAGATCCTGGGAGAAACATCTAGAAGGGAAGAAACAGCTAGACACGGGAGTTTATCATAATTTTAATTAGATGTCATTCTCAGGAGGAGGGATGAGGGTGGCCAATTAGAACCTATAGAAAAGTATAGCGCGGGAGAGACAGAAATATAAAATATAAGCGAGAACGAAGAGCGAGAGCTTCCAAGTCTGGGTCAATTCAGGTGAAGTGGTCTGGAAAGGCGCTGATCTACAGTAGGTCAGCGGGGGAGGAGTTGGTGTTTGTTGTAGTGGAAAATGTAGAATTTGTCTGGATAGAAAGAAAATAATGGAGCAGACACGCGAAGGAACGATTTCTAGGAGCAAAAAAAGGATTTCCTGGCGATTTTTGAAGGAATTTCAGTTTTCTAAGGGAGATATTTGGTCTGAGCCATAATAGACGCCGTGTGTTCAAAGTAGAGACATTAATTCTTAATCTAGAGAAGATTCTGGCATCTGTCTAATCAAGAAGTCAAGTAGAAACGGAAAAAACGAGAGTCCACCCGCATTGGATTGCAAATCAAGCTCATTGCTTTGATAATAGAGATCAAAAACTTTCAGGTAAATAAACGGCGATGCTTGAACCAGGGGCCACCTATTTCCCAGACCAACCAAATGTACTAAAAATGAACGTCAAGAAAATAACGTCAACCCTGCCTACGGCAGAACCCAATAGAATTAGGGACCCGGGTATTGTTAACCAACTAAAATTACCATAATTCATTTAGACCATCCACCCTCTCTGGGAAAAGGTTAAGCTCCTTCGTATGTTTGGGAATGAAAACACGGAGGAGAGTCCATTTACATGGGATGAGAACCAAAATATTTGGTCGTGAAAATTGTCGTCATATTATGGACTATGTTTTTGTTCCCGTGCGGTGGGAGAGCGCCACTGATTCTTGGGGCAGGCGCGGAGGTATCTTGGCGTCCGGTAACCAAGCTCCTTTTTAGTATAATTGCGAAATCGGGAAATGGGTGAGATATTCTGCTTTGACTTATTTTTCGCTCAGTCAAGGCATAGAAAATGAAAGCCTGGCAGGAAACAAATTAACGAGTTGTGGCAGTTTTCCAGCAGCTTTGATGGAACGGTTGCAATTCTAAGAGGATTACTGTAGAGCGTAAAGTGCGGACTGTCAGCAATACGTGATTAGGATCTTTTCAAGAAATACTTTGACGAATAATATTAAAAAAGAACTATACAATTACAAGGTGGGGTCCTATTACAGGTGGGGGTTCAATTACAGTTTTTACGGTATAAATAAATAGCTGGGTTGAGACCGTACTAGTTCCACCGAAGTTGCGAATTACAGCGAATTGGATCGAATTTTTGTCTTCTAGTGGGTTAAAACATACGGAAGACCATGCCCCACCGCCCACTATTGTTTTGAGGTACATTCTAATCCAAAAACAATTTCCGAAAGGACTAATTCCCATCAAAATGTCCTGTCGACAAACTGGAATACATAACGTCTTGAATTGGTTTGAAAGAGCAGACTGGAGCATGATAACATCGTTAGATGATTACAGGAAACCTTTTCTGCCATATGGGAAGCCACTAGTCTGGTTATTTCAGGATGAGAGAAGATGAGAGTGCAAGTTATTAAGGATCAACTAGAAGTAAAGTGACCATTGGTCCGAAAAATGCAAATAAAGCCACATAATGCAGGCTCTCTTTGACGTCTCATCACCAAAAATATATCCTCAGTAATTATTTAAGCTCTGCTTGCTGGAAGATGTCTAATGCCGGCTGCAATCAACGATAAAAGATCACTTCTCGCATCATGGATTCCGGAGATATTTTACATTTATCTTGTATCGCTTCGAAACTTCTGGATGGGGGATATATTTGAAGAGATCCGGCTTCAACCATTGCTGAGGAAGACAAGATCTTTACCTAGGAACACTTCTTATCATTACCTTTATTTTCCAACGAACTTCAAACAAGTGTCTAACAATATAAAATATTTATAAGAAGGAGGCGTGAGTCGGGTGGAGTTGAAGGCGCTAAGAATGCAGAACTACAGACTTATTGGCATCGTCGTGGTAGTCGTATGAAAGTTTAACAAGATTTTTGAAAGAATAAGACAGAAGTTTTCAAAACTGTCCAAGATGATTGCAATAGCATTTTTCTTTGAAACAAATGCCGCCCTATAGCAATGTTTCCATTTTATTGTTGTCAATAGGGCAATGATTTTTAGTAGAAAAAAATCGCCAAAATAGTAACTAAATAGTTTCGAAAAAAAGCACAAATAGTAGCCAAAAAATAGCTAAAAATGGATCAAAACCGTGTTTTTTTCGCAGTTTTATAGGTAAAAAAAAATTAAAAATAGATAAGGGTCCCTCCTTATCAAATTTTTTGCGGTGACTGGAAAAATTCACAAGGAGCCCTTATCTATTAAAAAAAATTTCATGGTGAAAGAAAAATGAAATGTAGCAAAGGGGGGACCCTTATATATTTTTCAGTACCCCTCCGAAAATCCCAAAAATAGTTGCAAAAAGTAGGCAAATAGTAGAATAGTAGAAATAGTTACCAGACCCCCAAAATAGTAGAAAATAGTAGATTGGGAAACCCTTTAAAACGCTTCCTTATGGCCTAAAACATATTGTGGAAACATTATCTGGCCACGAACTGCCCAGGAAAAAAAAATAGAAGATCTACTAAAAATCCTTGCCCTAGTTGTCAACAAAGCGCAAGATTCACCTCTAACAAGTAAGCCATAGGTCAGCGACGGTAGTTATAGAACAGCCCTTTTTGGAACAGGTTGCAAGTTAATTATGCAAGGATTAAATGCTGATTTACATATGGAAAGCAGGTGATGTTGAAGCAGGTTGAACGATCGCAATCTCCAAAAGACTCTCCGTGCTGCCACACTTCCCTATTTTTGTTCAGCTTGAACAGCCGTTGTTCGCTTGAGAAATCGTATTCTAAATTAAAGAGGTACCAAGAAGTTTTGGGACAGTGTAAGGCTGAATGAAATGAGGACCGATCCTGAAGCATCCCACCTTGCACGGCTAAGAGTTTTAGTTTACTGATTAAGCCCGTCAGTGAGATCAGAGCGGAAAATAACTTAAAGGCAGCCTTAAACAAACAAAGATGATGAATTACAATTTATTTGAAAAGGTTTGTTATGGACCTAGTGAGTATTTGCTATGTAGCAGTAGACTGGGTCGAAAAGATTGGTGGATGCGGCAGAAGACATTTGGAAAGCATTACCACGCAGCTGATGACCAATCCAGTCTAGTGACGGCTAAATTATTACGTTTTTGGTGAAGGGGAAAGCTATTTAATACCATGGCTACTTCTTTCCAGGGGAGTTGCAGTAGCACATGCCGTTCACGCATAGGCCGCCCTTAAATGATGATCTTGTTTTGCTTTAAGACGTTGGCTTACGTAAGGAAAACATGTAATGTTATTACAAGTTGAAGGAACACAATCGTTGCGGGGAGGGTCACGCTTTCCAATAAACCCGCCAGGGTACACCATTCTGCTTTCAGCGAAGCCGTAGAGGCACATGAGGAGGATGCAGAAGACAAAAACCTTCATGTTCTGTAACATGGAGATTATAATAAAGTCAGCAAAATAGGAAAGACAAGAGCAGCACGTGTGAATAAGACGGCCAAGGCGACCAGGCCGGCTCCTCTCTTATATAATGGCTTTACACTGCCACCCTTTCTTAAATTTTCCTCTTGGATTCGCAAAAGAACAGCCGTACTTCTATTTGAAAACTACCCTTTACACTATTCGGTCCCTCGCCAAAGGGTCAGTTGCTTTTCGGGCGGTAATAAATAGCTGCTGGGCTTGAGAGTTGTACAGCACGCGCCGCTGGTTGAACTCACGGATATGAGACGTGTTTTAGTAATAAGAGAGAGGGAACGATGACAGAATTTTGTGTTTGAATCTCGGCTTCTTTTGAGGGCACCTATCCCGGTTAAGAATCATTTTGAAATTGGTAAGTTACAGTTATTGGAACCATAGCATCCCAATAACATTACATTTTGGTGCGCCAGAAGTTAGCCTTTGCGATTAGCAAGAAAGTGAGCATACTTCTATATAGACCGCAATATTTAGTCTTCCTCTGTGGCCTAAGCGTAGAATCTAATTAAAAAATATAGGAAATCCTAATACTTTATACAAAATTTTTGTCAAGGCCACAAGCCTGATTTCGCCACCCTCAAATGTAACTGTTCGAGTGTTCTACCCACATTTTTCTTGAAGAAATCGAACTTTCAAGCATCTGATTTAATTTGACTATGTTTTATTTTCTTATCACAAGTTAAAATAAAACACGGAACTTTATGAATCGGTTGTTGATCGGCTAATCATAATAACTGTCTTTCTCTGTAATATTGGCTTAATCGCCCAACAGATGAGAACACCTCGTGCAAATGGCAGGAAAGTCTGGTAGACAACAGTAACCTGTAATTATATACCGCTAAATGGTTGTACTGTACACAATTTACCAATACAAGCGTGTTAACAAACGCAATAATAGGCCCGAGATGTTCCATAAGTTCTTTTCGATAACGTGCAAGGATAACAGGGTCAGTTTCCGTTTCAAGCATCTGATTTAATTTGACTACAGTTGGTTCGGATATAGAGAGATAATTGGAGCCGGAATCCATAATATCAAAGATGTTTGTAATAAGAACAAAAATAAACTGAAAAAGTTGTTGTTAGGACCAAGTTTAACGCAATTCTTGGCAGAAAAACGACTCTTTGGACATTGGAAAAGCTTTCTTTCTTGTTTCTCGTTTTTTCTTCTTCTAATATACCTGTAGTAACAAAGCTGTTGTCATTTTCTTTTGTCCTTTTACAGTGACTTCACTAAAATGGGAGACATCCATTCTCATTACGAGTATAAAAGTTGTGAAACAGACAACGGTCAGCGTAAGATTTGCTACAATATCCATTCCGATGAACAGTAAAGCATATTGCTAAATGGAACTGTTAGGCAACCGGATTAAACTAACTGTCGGGCCCCAATTGATTTGTCTAAAGATTTTCTCAGCAACGGCTTCCAGTGTAGAAACTGCTGCGGCTATGTAGAAACATCCATCCAGTAGACGTTGTCTAAATTAAAGAAATCCCAATTCCCGTAATACGACAGATGAAGTTTCAACTAATTAACCGTTTCTTTTTCGCGTATAAAAGCAACTCGCAACATATTTTAAACTTTAAGAAACTTGCCAGGAGACCGTGCTGTTCGGCCGCCGAAACTTAGTTACGCCGTAACTAGCGAAGAATAACTAAGTTCCGGTCTATTTTTTTCTTCCGGGTTAATTTTTTTGCTTAACTAAGTTCCGCCTTTGTTATTCAACTACTATTTATGTTATTTTTCAGCGGACAACCACCCCCCTCCTGGTTGGGCGCCGCAGGCATGTCGACGGGAGCCACTAAGCGGGGGGGGGGGGGGGGTGGTTGTCCGCTGAAAAATAACATAAATATTAGTTGAATAACAAAGACGGAACTTAGTTACGCAAAAAAAAAATTAACCCGGAACTTAGTTACGGAAGCGAAAACGGAGGCGGACGCCGTAACTAAGTTCCGGCAGCCGGTCCTGCTCACACAATTTACGGGAAATGTGAAAATACCATTCGAGAAAACTGCTCTTGAGTTCCACCTGCTTCAGTTTTTTGTTCGATATTCTATGAAAACTAGAGAATAGGAACCCACGGTCGGATGGCCGTTTTCCAATAGACTACCAGATAAATAGTTAAAACCAATTGGATTGGAGGAGCCATGGGGTACACAAAATTTCTTAGCAGCTTTTTAAAGACCACACAAAGCTGGAAGGTTGATCCACGCTTTACAGTTGCAACAAACTTACCGAATGTGTTGCAAACAGGCAGAGAAGCGCTACGACATCAGTAATACTTTGGGCCATAATTAGATAATGGTAGAACCGGCGCTTGGAAACCTTGAGAAAGAGTAAAAAAACGATAAGAATGTGTATAGGTACGGCGAGGGCCATGCCTAGATATTTTATAACATTGTCGTACACTGCTGCAGCTATTTGGCCACATATAAATTCTTCTTGTGTTAGAGGACGAAGAGTAGTCGGCGATACCGTAGAGCTGTTCATGGTCGCGACGACTGACTCGAGATATCAAAATTTGTTACCGATGAGGCGGAGCTTAGCCGAATGGGCGGAATTCATAAACATGTTATTAATCACTAGTATGCCTTCGACCACCGTTGACGGCGCTGGGATTAAAATTTGACGGTCGAAGAGTTGACCGTCAGAAAAGGTCAAACGGCCGAAACTTTCTGCTTCTCTCCAATTTGACCTGTCAATCCGAACAAACGACAGGTCTTACAGACAGACAGACAGAGATCTCCCTATTACCTATTAGGGTAGGATTTATTTTGAAATATGAATTTATTTGCCCAATATTGGAAGATGTTACTTGTTATGTGTAGTCTTCAGAATTGGTATTAAAGCAATATCTAAGGGGCTGCAAAAAAATCCGGTTAAAACTTTGAAAAAAAAATCGTCTGAAAATGCCTTCCGTTTCGCCGATTTCCTTGTATAAATGTCGTTTTGGACCTATTCCGTTGCTGGGAAAAATAAGGTCGATAACAATCATTTCCTTGTTACTACAGTGATTTATTCTTCAGGTCAACTCTCAAGAAGCATAGAACATTGAGTAATTTCTGATATTTGCGAGAAAGGCGAAAGTTATTCTCTTGAGCAGGTGCCAATTAATTTGCCCCCTCACTGGTTTGGCCGCTATGAACTATTTGAACTTGATCGCAAACCTGGGTTATATGTTCTGGTCTCATTGTAAAACGGGACCAGATAGTGTAAATGCGTCGGAAGTCATTTCCCCCATCGGCACAGATGTCAACGCCGTTACGAGCCCAGTTGTCGAGGGAAAAAGGGAAAAATATTAGACACCAACGGAAACAGAAGCTGACGAAGATTAGCTCGCTTATCTGTTACAAAAAGATGTCTTCCTCTTTCTATATATTGAAGTTGGACCTAAAATTACTTTTACTTATTCCGAGTTTTAAAGAATTTCTTTGAATGTTTCTTCACTCATCTTGATGACACATAGACGACTAGACTGTTATTTCGGAGAAATTATTATCAGTGCACTTTTTCAAGAAGCGCGTGTTGAAATGGACTTCGGTCTTCCGCTGATTACATATGATTCCCTCAAATTGTCAGAATCTGAATCATTCAAGGGATCTTGTATAACAAATACAGTGATCTAAGAGACATAGTACGACAACCATTGTACGTCCCAATGGATTCCAAATCCAAGGAAGCCAACGACTGTTAGCCGATTTCCCGCTAATCCTACCGTCTGCAAGGCCTGTAGCAGGAACCGGAACAGATTCCCTCTCCCCTCCCCCCTCCTCATATCCACGGTAGATTACCCTCCTCCCCTCCTTTAAACACAAGCAATGAATGTTTTTATTGGCCTAAGGAGTATATGGTTCAGATTACATAAAAGGCGTAACGCAACGAGGTATTGTTTGACTGATACGAAGCAAGGAAGCTTAACCGGAGCAGCTAAAGATAGCTGAACAGTTTTTATTGAAAGAACGGATGGAAATTGACTGACCTTGATTACTTTCCGGGGGAGTTACAGTAGCACATGTTATTGAGGCAAATGCCACCCTAAATCCACTTCTTTGCTTTTGTTTGTCAAATTAACTTGCGTAAGGATAACAGGTGTGATTGAAACAGGTTGAAGGAACGCATTCTGTAAGGGGCTGTCCGTGCTGGGTTTCAACAAATCCACCAGGGTAAAGAACTCTTCCTTCAGATAGCCCGTAGAAGCAAGCAATAGCCAGGACAAGGCAGATTAGAAACGATTTCATTTCTTCTGAAAATATAAAAGAGACTGGAAGAGGGACAGGAAAGAGGGATGTTTTTGAAAGGAGAAACTGGCACAATGCGCCGGCTTCGCTCTTAACTAGACTTTACACAGTTGAAATTTATGTTGGCCCTTCAGTTGAAAGACCGCCTTTACACTATTTATTTCCGCTTCCAGTGGTCGGCTGCTCTCTGACAGTGAATAATGGATCTACGCAAAATCGTTGTATAGCGTTGTGCTGAAATAGTGTCCGTAAAATAAGCTATAGGATCAGGGAACTTTCTCGGTATATTCTTGTTGTTATACTCCGCTTGTAGAGGAGTCATTGCCCGCTAGAGAGGCAAGATGCGGATACAATGCCCGGCCTGGCAGATTGCACTTCTTTTCATCATATGGCAACTTCTTCACTCGTATCCATGATTCAACAGCAATATTTTATCTGTGCACTTTTGAAGAAGCTCTGTTGAACTGAACTTCTGAACTAGGAAATTAGACACATTTATTTCAGTTCTAGGAGCCTGGGAGTCCCATCGTTTCTTGTATCTGATTAAATTATCAAATCATATACCAAGCACGAGTATCAAATAGTTGAAAAAGACATTTATAAGAAAAGTCTATTAATACAAAAATATATAGCGACCTTTACTGAGATATATAATCTTCCGTGTTTACAGTAAACAACACAAACTGGCGATCTATCTACAGTTAATTAAAGGAACAGTCTCGCATGGTTTTGCGCGCGTCCTCTTATGTTACTGTATCGGCGCGCGCCCTGTTTGAATTCGGATTTTTGGTCAAAATTTTAACGGTATTTTGATACAGCTTCTGTAATATAGCATTTCAACACCTCGAAATCATCATGTATGTTTTTAAAAATGATTACCATGAAGAAATAATAACTAAAGCGACGTGAAACCAACAGAAGCGTTCCATTTCGTTATTAATACAAATTCATCGGTAACAGCCATCCCCATGGGTTTTGAACTGTTGTTTTTGCTTCTGCTACATCTCTTGTGTCGAATATTAAAGAAACCCCAGCGAAAATAAGCTGAAATGGTATAAAAAACTGGCAAAAAACGTCAAAAAGGTTGTTTGCGAATCTAAATATTCAAACTGCGCGCGCGATCCGGACCACACTCTACCAAGTGCGAGGCTGTTCCTTTAAGAATAATATACGACTGGAAAAGAACTGCTTTCTTTTTATATTTTAAGTTTTCATCTTTCAAAAAAGATGTGTCAAAACTGGACGGATAGTTACAACTACGGGGCACAAAGTGCTATATATCTGTTGTTGATCTGCTAATAATTACAACTGTTCTCTTCTGTAGCAGGGGCTTGATAGCCCAATAGATGAGAATGCCACGAAATAACGGAAGAAATGCGCTCCAAGTTGCGGAAACCTGTAATCGTCTTAGATTGAAAAATCGAAAAAATTGTGAAGAAAAGGACCACTAAAAGGTTGAAAGGACCCCTAAAAGACAGGAGAGCCAAAAACTCTTGTACAGTCCTTTTAATGTGCCCACTGGTCTCAATTTCAGCAGACTACGGATAAACCCATCGTCCTCGACTTTCTCTATAACGTACCGTTGTTGATTTTTCCAAAATGTCAAGAAAGAACGTTGTGTGCTGTCTATATTCTTGCTGTAACTGTTCGAGCACTGCCGGATCAGTAACATTGCTAGCAAGCAAATTGGCATTGAACACATCAGCATTGTTGATTATGTAATAATTTCCATAAGAAAGGAATACATCCACTATGTTAGAGATCAGGATTAAGATGAACTGAAATTTTAATTTTATAAAGATCATTTAAACAAGAAACAATTGCCGAAAATTTAACCATGACACGCTACAGTGTATACAGTACCACTGCTCCTTTACAAGGATTCCCAAAAGATATAATAGGATTGTATACCTGGAGCAGCAGTGCTGTTGCCATTTTCTTCTGCCCTTTTAAAGTGACTTCAGTGAAATATGAGACATCCATCTTCATCACCAGTATGAACATTGCTAAACACATAGCTGTCAGAGTAAGGTTCGCAAAAGTATTAACACCAATAAAAAGAAGAGAGATTGGCTGAACGGAAATTTATAGCAATATTTGGCACAAACCGTTGGCTGCTGATTGTACTGCCTAAACACCTTGTCGGCTATACTTCCCAGAACAGACAAGACCGATATAATGTAGAAGAAGATGTCGAGTAATCGTTGACTAAAAATGTTTGAAAGTTTTACGTTTTGTACTATAAGTTATAATATCTATGAATGCGCGCGACGCTAGGAAGCTCTGATCTCATACACGCTGTAGACTACAGTAATAATGGTCGTTAGTACTTAGAAAGGTGTACGTTAGATAGAACAGATTTATTGACACTATCATTTCCCCCCTGAGAAGCTGAGTTGGCCATACTTGGGGAAGCCTTATATCAATGAGGATGAAGAAAATGAGGATGACCTCGATTCGAAATCAACAAAACGGGCTCATAATCGCTTCGGAACCTGCGACCAAACCAGGGGGCCACCGCCCACCTCCAATGCTTTCGTATGAAGTCATTTTTGCAAAGGGTAAAGGTTACCACTATGCACCTGTTATAATTCCATATTCTATTTTCGGCCGGGCAAAAAAAGAAAAAGGGAACTCACGGTCGAATTGCATTCTTCCAATAAATCATAAGGTAGATAGTTAAAACCATTTGAAATGGTGCAGTTTTGTCAATAAACCAATTGGCGACCAACTTTTTAAATACAACGCACAGCTAAATAAAATGGTAAGCATATTATTTATTCTAAACTTACGGAGTGAGTTACAAAAATGCATCCCATCGCCCATATATCTGTTACACATTGAGCTATTATAAGAAAATGATAGAAACGTCGTTTGGCTACTCTCAAAAAGAGCAGAAAGACGATAAGAACGTGCAATGGCATGGCCGTAGCAGTGCTGAGATATTTTTGCACATTGTCATACACGGATGCGGCCACCATAGTGCACACCATTTCTTCGAATGTTATCTGACGAGCAGTAGCAGCACTAGTGCTGCTAGCCGTAGTCGTCATGGTAGAGACATTCATGCCGGTGACTGGCGCCAGAAGTCAACACTTACTGCCGATGAGGCGGAGCTTGTATTACTGGGTGGCATAGATAAACATATTATCAGTAATTCAATTTAAACGTTAAAGTTATTCTACGCTACCGTCATTGGAAATATTTTTGCATATTATACTCATTTGTTGCTTGCCAGAAAGAACACCCACACATTATTAGTCACGCAAGGGACTACAAACGTTTATTGGAAACGTGAAAAGCCTCATGGAAAAAAGGCCCGGTACAAGTGGCCAGTGAAACAAATGGGCGCGACAGTACTTAAACGTACTATGTAAAGTAAACTTGACAATAATGGACCCTTTTTTGATAACTCTTAAGCGTTGGTCCTTAGATACACTCCGTTTTCAACAGATATTTCTCGGTAAAAGGCTGGCGCCTCCGCTATAGTACCCAGTCGGCGAAACTGAAGTCATCTATACTGCTTTCCATATTTTGTTCAAAAGTAAGTGTAGGAACTGAGGGTGACCGTTTTGACTTTTTTTTTCTCAGGAGTATGCGAGTGACGTTCAAACCAAGAAGAATCAACTGATGAATCCAGCGGAAGAGTAGCAGTGCTCTGACTAGAACGCTGAGAACAGTCCGGTCTGTTTGAAGAAAGCTCGAACAATTTTCGGCTACAGCATCTGGATTTTAAAGGAAAATATTCGATTTTTTTTCCATTTATATCTTTTCACTTCCACATGCCTCAGCTCCAAGAAGCCATCAAGTAGCCACTACTTTTAGAAAGTTTTAAGAATGCCCGAGACTATTCCGCAAAATTCATCCGTCTCTCTTCTGCAGGTGCCAATTATATGAGCTTCAAGATGAATGCGCTTTTGATCTTATTTCCTCTGTCTTTTTGATTTTGATGTTAGTGGTTCTATGTTTTGCTCCCAGCTCCCACTAAGCGAAGAGGAAAAAGTGCAGCTACACGGGCGGTAATTGTTCTTCCAGGGAAACAGCTGTCCAGGGAAACAGGCGTGGCGAAAAGGTCGAAGAAACCTCCCGTTTTATACTATCTGGCGGTAAAACAGATTGCGATTCAAGCTGTAAGCAGACGACAATGACAGTTGTGATAAGGTGGGGCAGCAGTCTCCTTCAATTAAATAGTCTGTGAAATAGCCGGAACGATTTGAGGTACAGAATCCGCTGTGCCGAAAGATTCTGAGTTTTTCATGAAATTCCCCTATTTCCTTTCTTAAGGATTTTTATACAGCAATACATAATAAGACAGAAGTTTATTGTTGCCCTATGAATTATCTGTTTCCTGGCGTTAAAAGACAGCTGGTTGTACACGAAGCAGATATTGCCACCGAAACAGATAAAAGAAGTTGTCTAAACCATCTACTCTTTATTAAAGTGCTATGGTGTTTGTCTGTCTGTCTGTCTGTCTGTCCGCTGGGAAAGTGTCCGACAGTAAAAGGATTACTAATTTTTTAATCCCGGGGGCCGCCGGAGGCGGTCGTAGGCGGAAGAGCGGAAAGGTCGCCACAGGTCGAAACGGATAACTTTGACAAACAGACGACAGCCGTAGGCTGCCGAAGGCCCGCTGGTTGTATTTTCAAAGGATTTAAGAAGATTCACCAACCTTTGACCACTACTTTCCAGGGGTGTTGCAGTAGCACTCGCCATTAACACAAATGCCACCCTTAAATGTTCTTCTTTCTTATTTTCGGGCTTGACTTATCAGGGGAAACAAGTAATATTATTGCAGGTCGACGGAATGCATTGGAAAAGTGGTCCGATACCGTTTTCGACAAAGCCGCCAGGATAGATGACTCGGCCTTCAGTTATTCCGTAGAATAGAGCAATAGCCAAGACGAAGCAGAGAAGAAGAGTCTTCATGGTTCTGAAATGAAGAAATTGGTGAAAAACCGGGGATAGAAAGTGCGAAAGAGGGTAACCTCCAAGGTGCCCGTTGTTCCTCGGCTCTCTACTTATATAGTGAGTTTACACTAGCACTTTCCGCCAAACATTCTGGTTTCTCTCGGGATAGAACAGCCTCTATCGAAAGACCACCTCTTACACTTTTTGGTTCTTCTTCAAGTGCCAGTTGCTTCTCAGAGCCAGAAAAACGATAAGAAATCGACTCTTGACGGTATCAAAAGTGGAAAACTAACGATTTACTGACCACTATCGGGGCTGAGTTCGTAATGAACGTTTCAGTTTGCATTCCATATATGCACAAGATCCTTCTGAAGTGCAAACATTTCATGATTACAAGAAAGAAGCAAACACGTTTTCATTGAATTTTTATGACAACACATTGCTCGTGTTAGAAAATAATGAACATTATAGTATCTACATCAGATAACCGAAACCATCTAAACAGTCACAACATTCGGAAAAGCTCTAGTACAGAGAAAGATTGTGATTAGAGTGTAACAGGTGAAGCAACCATTTAACCTATGAGATTGGCTTACTAAAACTAATTGGAATTCTGCGGTCGAGTAATGGTCGAAATTGCTAGTGCAAATGGTACAAGTTGCCAAGTATGGCTCGACAGGGAAGCAAAAGCAAAGAGTTATGAATTTGTCGTTGAGCGGCTAACAGCAATAACGGACTTTTTCAGCAGCAGAGGTTTGATTGCCCAACAAATGAAAACACCGCGGACAAATGGCAGGAAAGTCTCCCAAGTGAGGGATACCTGTAAACATAATCATTATAGTAAAACAATGCCCTGTATTTCACAATTTCTAACCTTTTGAACTTTGTCAGCCACAGCCGCCCATGATCCAACATGCTCCCACAGTTGTTGTCGATACTCGTCGGCAATGGCTGGATCCGATAGATTTTGGTATTTTTCATTTGCATCAATGACATATTGATTCGTGATAGTTTCATAATTCGCATAAGAAGCCCATATGTCAAATATATTGGTGACAAAAATTAAAATAAACTGAAAAAAAAGTGTGAAAAGTATTTTTCCACTCTACTTGGAGCAACAACGCGAGTGTCATTTTCTTCTGTCCTTTTAGTGTGACTTCAGTGAAATAGGAGACATCCATTCTCATCACAAGTACGAACGTCAGAAAACACAGTAAAGACAACACAACATTTGCAAAAATATTCAGTCCAATAAATAGCAGGGCATACTCCTGAATTGTTGAAATTTATTATTGTAAGGGTGGGCATACCGAAGGAGCTACGTTATTCTGTCTGAACGTTCTATCTGTTATAGTTTCCAGTGTAGTTATTACTGCTACTATGTAGAGAACGACGTCAAGCCGCCGTTGACTGAACTAACTCGTGTTAAGCGCAAACCGAACAGGAACGACCGGCATTTGAACAGAAAGGTTCAAGTGTACGTCGGCATACTTTCTTCTAATTCTATGGGCATTTGCCAGTTTAAAACACCGAGCTGTCGATTAGCTTACGATAGAACGCCACGCTCGAGTAGTCAAAACTGTATGAGTTAAAGGAACAGTCAGGGACCTCGGTTTGAGCGCAGTGGTCCTGTAGCGACAGCGCGCACTAACATCTCCCAGCTAGGTCCTGAACCTACGGCATCACTAGAATTAGCAAAAAATATGGAAAAATAACCGTCAGCTTTCAATTTTTAAACGCGTGCCAAAGGCGGGGGACGCTTGTGAGCGCAGTCTGCGCTCAAATCCGAGGTCCCTGACTGTTCCTTTAACGACACATTTAAATGCAACGCACAAACGCGAGATGAAATTTCACAGAGTGAAAGTCCTACCGCGACACACCTGTTCTAATTTTTTATTCTATTTTCTATGAAGCAAATGCCAAAAGAACCCACGGTCGGATCGCCGTTTTCCAATAAACCATCAAGTAAACAGTAAGTACCAGTTGAAGAGGAGGTGTCACTTGATAGGCATAATTGGCTAACAGCTTTTTAAACATGACACAAAGCTAAAAAGTTTAGGTTACTGTATTTGATCTAACAAGGGAACCTTTTCACCTTAGGTTGGACTCGTGAGACGAGACCTAGCTCATTCGAAAGAGCATCAAAAGTTATGCCAGAAACCGTGTTCCGTTTTCCCAAAATGACCCGTGCTACGGCGTAGCGCACGTTTGACGTTTATGTGTTAAATTTGTTAAAACTGGTTTTCGCCGTTATATACTGCGGATTGCCGAAGGTGGTAAGCTAACTGGTGGCCAAGTAGGTAGCGCATCCGCCCACAGTTTTTTTTGCTTTTTTTCTTTTCAGGTTCGAATCCTCCAGATTAAATAAGAACAACAAAATGTTTTTTTATGCGTCGGCGTCAGGATTCCAATCGGCATCTTTCGCATCCACCAGTTCGTCTTCCTTCTTCACATCTATAGCACGTCCAGCTTGGTAGTCCTCCAGCAGCTCCACCAGATCCAAGAAGAAGTCCGCGTCTCTAGAAGAGAGCGCATCAGCGTCTCCCATGGTGGCGGGCAAGGCGGGCAGCAATGTTGGCAGCCATGAGAATGTGGCGAACAATGAGAATTCGTCACTATATATACCTATTTTTGGTCGAAAAAAAGAGGTCAAGACGTTGTTTAAACGTTGTATGAACGACAAAAATCAACATTTCTGTCACAAAAAAATGGCAAAAATCGTATTGCTTCACGGAGGATTCGAACCTGAAAAGAAAAAAAGCAAAAAAAATTGTGGGCGGGTGCGCTACCCACTTGGCCACCAGTTCACATTTCAGTGTCGGCAATCCGCAGTATATAACGGCGAAAACCAGTTTTGACAAATTTAACACATAAACGTCAAACGTGCGCTACGCCGTAGCACGGGTCATTTTGGGAAAACGGAACACGGTTTCTGGCATAACTTTTGATGCTCTTTCGAATGAGCTAGGTCTCGTCTCACGAGTCCAACCCAAGATGAAAAGTTCCCTTGTAAAACTTACGGAATGAGTTATGAAAAGGCTAGCAAGGCCGGTAATATCTACTAAGCTTTGGGCAATGATAAGGTAATGGTAGAAACGGCGTTTAGTAACCCTTAGAAAGAGCAGAAGCACAATAAGAACGTGTAATGGAAAGGCTAGAGCGATGCCTAGATATTTTATAACATTACTGTACACTGCTGCAGCTATTTGACGACAAATAATTTCATCAAAAGAAGGACGAATAATAATAGGAGTAGCCGTCGTAGAGGCGTTCACCATCGTGACTGACCCCAGATATCAAAAACGTTCTGCCCACGAGGCGGAGCTTAATCGAACAGGCGGAATAGGCAAACATATTATCATTAATTTATTTAATTTAGAAGTTATTCTATTGTACGGTAACGTCAGCGGAAGTATTCTTTACAGGTGGTCCTTACTGCCACAGGCAATAAAACGGGGGCCTGCGTTGTCGGCTTCTTTACAAATTGGCCCAGCTGAGAATTATGGGAAAGAATTATATTATACTGGGTGCCCTACAAGGATTCGCCGCTTCATGAGGAAGTTGAGAGATCCAAACGATAACAGTCGTACACGACAGTTTTGAGCCGGCTACCAAAGTACGCTCATTTCTCTTGTGCAACTGTTTTAACAATTAAAGGACTTCCAATCAGAAAACCGCCCGCTGAGACGCGCTTATGATCTTATTTCAATTGCAAAGTTCACTTTCTATGCAGATGTTCTATGTTTTGGTTCGATTGGGAGGGTAACTGCCTAGGAGGTAGGTTTTCTTCAAAGAAACAGTTGCCAATTGAGCCGGGCGAAAAAAGAGGAAGTACAGCTACGATATTGTAGACGATCAGAAATCTACGACACCTGAATTCCTTCTATTAGAAAGAGGAAATAAAATTTACTGACGGGTTACGTTCTCCGGGATTGCTCCTTTTAAACGTTCATTTTAAACGTTCAGCCATAAGCAACTCAGCTTTCCACAAAATTATTTTATGCCTCATCTTTGTTCGCGTCATAGGGAGATTTCTTCACCCGTCTCTTTTACTCAACCTATGTAATTAGACGACTATTTCAGAAAACTTATTCTTCTTTATGAAGCTCGTGTTTGAATGAACTTCGCCACGAGGCCATAATAATTATAGGTATTTATGTCTGACTCGACTTGCCCTCTTTGGTTACTGTAGGGATCAACCAAAGCTCAATATGGGTTAATCTCAGTGGCTGAAAGTTGTGGGGGATCACAACAGAGAAAGAATGTTCTGACGCTGTTTACTGGATTATTTCGCAGATATTTCGCTTGAACCAATAGGGAGCGTTCGGCGTCATTGCAACGTTTGCTCTAGATTCTCTATTGAAAGAAAAAAACTCACCGATTAATCTGCTCAAGAAAAGCGACAGGATACAAACTGCCGATAAATTCATTGCCCTATTAGGTTGAGCAATAAGTGTGTTACCTCAGGTACTCCGTTCCTTCTTCTATAATATTTTACGTAAAATTTCACGGAGTGAGACCAACTTTCAGCTCTGTAGACTGCAATCATGATTTTATAAGGACGGCGCTAGTAAATTATAAAAATATCGGCACTGGATGGTCCGATTTGGTTACTCTAAAAACAAAAGTTATTAGTTACAACGAGATCTTCCGATAGTTGCCAACATCTTTGTGGTGAGGCCGAATCTTATTTTCACTTTGACTAGAAATTCAGGAGTACGGCCTACAGAGCTGAGAATTAGCTTCCCTCTATGAAAGTGTACATTGAATATTCCACAAGAAGGAACGGAGCGTGAACGTGAGAGAAATTACTTGATGTAATTTACTTGTTGCCCAACATAATATATAGTGGATAAAAAGTTCATCCAACAAACGGAGTCGAGAGTTTGACCGAGACGGGGACCTATCCCAAACAAATATGGGATATTAGAGAAGGAATAGTAATTTCATCTAGCCATAGATAGGGTAATCAAACCCATTAAGCTTGAACGCTCTCTTTGTTTTGATGATTCTTTAAATCTTGTGTATTTTATTCCTGATTTCTACTCAGTCCATGATGCGGCTCTGGGAAGCTGTCGCAGATCGGGTAACTTCTTCTGATTATAAGAAGTCCAAAGGGCATTCACCAAAACATGCTCGCCTCTTTCCTACAGGTGCTTATTATCCAGCCCCCTCTGAGGTAAATTGGTTTTCGTTCTTGTTCCTTTGATTTTAGATAAGATCATCTGTTATATGCTTTGATCCACTAAAACGGAGGGACTAAAAAGTGTAAACGCGTCGGAGGTCGTTTTTCTTTTAGTGGAGCAGTTGTCAGTGCGGATCAGTTGTCAGTGCGGGCAATTGTCAGTGCGTTGCCAGTGCGGGCAAGGGGGATCCTCACGGGATCCAAGAGTATAAACTTGTCCTTTCCAGGGAACAAGAGTATTATCAGAGCTTCTCTTTCGTCATGAAAATGGTCTTGAGATTTTAGTAATTACATGTTTTTGACCGATTCTGAGACCCTGATTCAACCTTTCATTTGCCTACTGTAGCTAGAGTGTAGTCAAACTAAGCAGAGCTCGAAATGGATGGGAATAGTTAATGGAAAACGGGAGAAAGAACTTGAACGAAACCGGGGGAGTGTAAAAGATAAATTTGTCCTGGCGCTGTTTATTACCTCCTCATTTTGGTATTTGATATGCAGGAAGGTAAGTTCTCTCGTTCGTTCGAACGGCGACAATTCGATTAATTATTCTTTTTATTAAATAAGGTAGCAGTCTGCTGAACATAAATATCGCATCACAGCTTTAATTTCGTAAGAATTACTTGTGCACGGAAGTTTTATTGAGAACTACAAGATGAAAATAAGGCAAGAATGAGACTATTCTTCTAGTTAAGAAGGGGGGGAGGATTAAGCATCTGTGCTCCATTGGCTGACACTTCTATCTTTCTTTTTCTTTAGCAGTGGCCGGATTGCCGAAAGTATGACAAGACCCCTAAGAAATGGCAGGAAAGTGCTCCAAAGTGTAGTAATCTAGAAGTGTAGGTTTTGCTCTTCACTGACTTACCATTTCCAAATTCTCAATAGTAACTCTCAGTAAGCTAGTGTTTTCCATAAGTTCCTGTTTATACTGTTGGAGTAGATTCGGATCCGTGACATTTTTAACTTTTATATTGGCTTCAATAACATATGGATTGACGATAACTGCATAATTCGCATAGGAGAACAAGGTATCGAAAATATTGGTTATAATGACCAGGATAAACTGAAAATAACTGGTTATTCCCCGCTTTTTTGAGTGTACCTGGAGCAGCAAAGCAGTCGTCATCTTTTTCTGTCCTCTTACTGTAATCTCACTAAACTGGGAGACGTCCATTCTCATTACAAGGTAGAACGAGATGAAGCAAACGGCAGACAATGCGACATTTGCAAAAGTGTTAATCAGGGTAAACAGTAGAGCGTAGTTCTGGAAGAATAGTCAAAAAATTAAGATACCAAACCGAGGACTCGCTTTGCTGCCTGAAGATTCTTGCTGCTATAAGTTCTACTGTTGATATTGCTGCTATTACACAGAGAAGAACATCCAGTGTTTTTTGCCTGTACAATCATTTGGCTATATTTTAATCCGCATCCTACGGATATGTTACGAGTTCAAATTTTGCGGCGCATCTCCGCCGCGGGACCAAATTTGAATAAAGCTGGTCTTGCAGCGGAGACGTGACAGACCTTTGATCCGCGTAGCTTATCCGCGGGGAACAGTTTGTAAGAGGGCCCAAGTGTATCCCGGCACGGAGGAATTTTCAAGCGTTGGGTGCACAACGGGCCGAAAACCAGAATTTCAGGCCAAAGTCCTACAGTATTCTCTCAAGGCCTCTCCCTGATACCTCCTTGAAGTTTCTATGGGTACCCAGGTCCCGATGAGACTTCCTTCACCTGCTGTTGCCACCCAAGAAAAGAAACTCACGGTCTGATCGCCGATTTCCAGTAAACCATCAAATAAACAGATAGAACCAATTGAGCTGTCGGTGTGTAGTTATAAATATAGTTATCTATCACCTTTTTAAAGACTATGCAAACCTAGATCTATTTAATCACCATATCCAATAAAACTTACAGTCTGTGTCACAAAAATACAGGCCGCTTGCACTATATCAATGATACTTTGCGTCATAATAAGGAAATGGTAGAAGCGACGTTTAAAGACTCTCACAAAGAGTAGGATCACAATAAAAATATGTAAAGGCAAGGCCAATACGATGCCTAGATACTGTATCACATTGGCATACAGATCTGCAGCCACTTTGCGGCATACGTATTCGTCAATCGAAAGACTGGCGGTAGAGGAGGCATTCATGCTTCGGGTGAACCCAGATACAGAAGTTTACTGTGTGTTGGAGGCGGGACTTGGTTAGATTTCGGATCACGTGGGCGGGGCAGGAAAATATTTAAAGTCACATCACCCTTTTCCGAACACACATCAGGTTAATGGAACACGTGCCCAGTCCGAATAGTCGAGTAAATTGGCTGCGCCGATCTTCTGGTAACAGTAAATCCAAATCCCTTTTTCATTGAAACAGATCCCACTCGGATCGCGAATAACAGGGAACTAAATGGCGCGTGAGTCATACCGTAATCCAATAGAATTCACAGAAAAGAACAGTTTTTTCAAATGAATAGAAGTAATAAGGGTTTATTAGAAAGATTTTGAGTGGGAAAGATTTTGAGCTGGCGCAACTTCTGTTGTAGAAAGATTAATGATAACCACTTTTGTTTTCTGTAGGAGAGGTCTAATGGCCCAACAGATGAGAACACCACGGAGTAGTGGCAGAAGAGCTGACCAGATTGAGCTAATCTAAAATTTTTCGGTCAGAGCTATTTTTACTATAACTCACTACGGATATCGTTTCTTTCACAGCTTGTGAAGGTCCTAAATAATCCATGAGCTCTTTTTGATACTGCCGAATTAGAACCAGATCAGTAACATTGGTAGCCTTTACATTTGCTTGGAATACAAATGGATCCATCGTGTTTCTATAGTTGATGTAAGATTCGATAGCATCAAACACGTTCGTTATGAGGATAAAAATAAGCTAAAAGATATCCGGCGGTTTGTCTTTGAATGCCGTCGCCACACCTGAAGACACAAAGCCGTTGCCATTTTCCGCTGTCCTCTCACTGTAACCTCACTGAATCGAGACATATCCATCCTCAAGACCAGGAAAAATACGACAAAACAACTTGCGCCCAGGGCAAGATTTGCACAAGTGTTGGCTATGATAAACATGAAAACAATGTCCTGGTCAAGCTGTTAGAAAGATCGTATTAATAAGAACAAACATTCGGCTGTTGATTGTACTGTGCATACAGTTTACTTCCTATATTCTCTACTGTAGATGTTGCGGCTATTATACACAGGAATATATCAAGTAGTCGTTGCCTGGAAATGTGTGTTTTATAGTTTGCTCCCAATAGAATGGGTGGCGCGGTAGGATCAATTCGCGAACAAACGTCTCTGATTATCAAGTTTCGAAAAGTGCCAGGAACGAAAATCCGTCGTTTGAATGGAACGGAATGAAGTAAACCTCCACGGAGGCAAGAGGAAATGAGCTTACGGTCGGATTGTTGTTTTCCAGTAGACCATCAGGTAGACACTTAAAATTAGTTGAATTGGAGGGGCCACGTAGGTTACATAATTCATTATCAACTTTCTAAAAACTACACAAAGCTGTAAAAGAAGCTTTCTTGTTTTTCGCCAATCAACACTTACAGAATGAGTTACTAGAACGCAAACGAGGGCGACTATATCAGTACCACATTCAATGAATATGAAGTAATGGTAAAACCGGCGCTTGGTGACCCGCAAGAAGAGCAGGAAGACAATGGCGATATGAAGCGGAAGGGCTGTAGCGATGCTGATAAATTTATATGCATTGTCCAAGACTGCTGCAGCCACTTGGCCACAAATGAATTCCTCCTGTGTTAGAGGGCGAACGGTTGTAGTGGAGACGTCCATGACAGCGATTAGCACCAACTGGAGAACTTGCAGCCGACGAGGCGAAGCTTACGTGGATCGGTGGAATAGATTAACATGTTATAAGTTATAAGTAATTCATTGCGAGAATAACTCATTAAAACTTTTGACATGCCACGTAAGGCACAGGTTTCTTTGTTTACCAATAGATGGCTCCAGACATGCCGAGACGGGAAACCATCGGATCTCGAGACATCGCGTCGCGGGCAAATTAATCTCACCCACCCACTGACCCACAAAGAGTACCATAGAACCTCTTAATAGTCATTTACGAATATCAGGAAAGGGATTATTCAAGAATTCTCCCTTGCCGGCTATTTCTTTTATCCACTACCGTAACTCTGGAGATTTTTACTTTTCGCATGACGCATCTCGGAATCCATCGGATATCGAGCAATTTCCTCGGTCGAGGAGAAAGGCGCCGTTATTCACCAGAATAACTCCCCGTTCTCTTCTACAGGTGCTAATTATTTTGCCCACATGGGGTTGATCTCCAGTCTTGGTTCTCTGAAAAAATGCGAGCAAAAAACAGGTGATACAAGATTCAAAATTTATAAGAAAGATTTCGGATGACCGGATATTGCTTCTGTTGTTGAATGACTAATCATAATGACTTTCGTCTTCTGTAGCAAAGGTCTGATGGCCCAAATGATGAGAACGGCACGGATAAAGGGCAGATATGTTAGCCAAACTGTGCTAATCTGTAAAATAAGAATTTCCGATGATCCTGTTATTGTCTACCAAATCTATCGTGGTGAGAACAGCTTCAATAGGCCCCAAATAATCCAAGAGCTCTTGTTGGTACTGTTGAATTAGGACCGGGTCAGTGACATTTGTCGCCTTTATATTTAATTCGAATACAAATGGATCCATCGTACTTCTGTAGTTCATATATGATCCGAAAATGTCAAATATGTTTGTTACGAGCATACAAATAAGCTGGAAAAGGATACCGTATCCCTTGCACCTATCCTTACCTGAAGGAACAAAGCCGTTGTCATTTTCTTCTGCCCTTTTATAGTGACCTCGCTGAAGTAGGAGACATCCATTCTCATCACCATTAGAAATATTATGAAGCATGCGGCTGACAGCACAGCGTTCGCAGAGATGTTTGCTCCAATAAATATTAGCACCAATTCCTGGTTACATCGTTAAGGAGGAAATGATGAAATACAAACCGATGGCTGGTTCTGGTCATTGTAGAGCCTATACAGTCGGTCTGCTACAATTCCTAGAGTAGATATAGCTGATATTCCACACAGAAATATGTCAAGCAGTCGTTGTCTGAAATCTTATTGCTACTGAAAAAAGAGCACTCACGGTCGGATCGTCATTTTCCAATAAGCCATGAGGTAAACGGTTAAAACCCATTGAATCGGAGGAGCTAACCCAAAGGTATAATTAGTTACCAACTTTTTAAACACGATGCAGAGCTATAAGATTACATAATACTCTTTCCTAGGATTAAAACATACGGAATGGGTAACAACGAGGAAAGTGACTTGGATTATGTCAGTGACACATTGAGCCATTATAAGGTAATGGTAGAAGCGACGCTTGAAAACTCTTAAAAAGAGCAAGGAGACGACGAGGATGTGTAGCGGAAGGGCAACACTACTTATGTATTTATAAACAGTGTTAGGGATTTGAGCAGCTACTTGATTACATATAATCTCATCGAATGAAGGACGAACAGGAGCCTTTGCCGTCGTCGTGGAGGCGTTCATGACAGCGAATGACACCGGCTAAGCGAACCTATTACCGACGAGGCGGAGTTTTCTGAATAAAATGTATAGATCATCATAATTAATTCATTTAAAAATAAAAGTTATTCTGCGGTATCGTCAATAGGACATTTTAAGGGCGCTTCCTTGCTTACGGTAGAAGCGCCTAGAGCAACGCCGCTTTATTTCAATATTTCCTCTAATAAGCTCCCGAAGATTGAATGGCCTGCTGTCCATTTTCTCAAAGGTAAAAATAATGCCCGATCCTATTCTGACTGCTCGGTGAATAGTTTCCATGATTGGATAAAACCCCGGAAGTTGATAAAGTAAAGCGGGGGAGGCAAACCTGCTTTACAGGCTTGGTTTCCCTAGATTTATGTGCGTTCTTCTGCAGTGCAGATGACGAATCAGCTCTCGGAACCCATCGGATATCAAGCAATTTCCTCTGTTGACAAGAAAACCAAAATACAGCCATTTCTCTTCTGCAGGTGTTAATTATCGGGGGCCAAGTGGCCTCATTTCCTCGAACTATGGTTTTAGGTGGCATTGTAAGGCGTCTATGTTTTGATTTGTTAGCAAGAGAGACTAAAAATCTGTGTAGTCGTGTGCTCTCCAATGTTGCGTTTCAGTAACTAAAGATCGCGGCTCAACGGGTGGCCAATTAAATTGGAAGGGATGATCTTTGCGTAGTCTATTACGGGAGCAACCGTCCTATATCCTATATTCAACGGGAACAGGCACCATTCTGCACATGGCGAAAGCATGAAGCCGGTTTTGCCTTTGTTTTTTCCTCTATTCTAAGGACCTCTCCCTGCTAGACTCCGAAATTGAATACTTCAAAACCATGCACTTGGACTGGTGGTGCGAGTCTTGGTCGAGAAGTGTTCGAGTGTATTCCTCTCATAACCAGTTACGGCTATCGCTGGATCAAATGAACAAAGCGGAGGAATTTCTTATACTTTCAACTGGTTATGAAAAAACCTGGCTGAACTGTTTCTCAATACTTCTGTTTTTGACGACTTGGATCCAACATACTTCTCCCGTTTCAAAGACAATTTATTCAAGAAATACAAAAGAAAAGAACAACTTATATCTACGCTGGCTGAGATTTTTAATTTTACTGACGGATACATAACTGAGGTACGAATAGGAACGCCCCTGATATTCTAATTTCAGGTTAGGCGCGCTATCCAACTTTTAAACCTCATGGGCAGCGCGCATCACATCATGATGGCTTTCCAAACAATGGAGAACTGACTAGAGATGGAGAACTATCTCGACAATGAAATGCAATTGCTGGCAAACATAGTTACATCCATGTAAGACTTCTCACCTTGTTGTATAAGTTGGGGGCAGGAATATTTGGAAAAGTACTGCCCCTACGCTCTCAAGAGAATTCTAACTAAAGAGAGATACTGGTACTCTGTTCCCCTCTACGAGCCAACTCACCCGCCACACCAACTATCCGTCCGTGAAGAATTCCTCTCATAGGATACCGAATGCTTTCCGTAGAATAAAAGATTTGTTAAATTTTTACGATTCCCTTTGTCCTATGGCTCGAAAGTTTCCGTTTCTAGAAAAGAGAGCGAAAAACCGTGAGATGGCAGTAAAAAGAGGGGTGTTGAAAATGAGGAAATTAGAGAGAAAAAAAGGGACTGCCTTGGAGGTAAGGGGAGAAACTGCTCCTAGTTCACCGTACTACCTTTAAGGATCCCCTAAGTCTACCGTATTTCTCAATAATCGAGAGATTGCTTTCGTTTCAGGATCCAGTTTAGAAGTGTAGAAGACGAACTGTATCCTGTTGTTTGTTGAATGGCTATGCCTTCATCTTCCTTCACCAATTGCCTAGATCACGATTTGTCAAAAAAGTAAATCTTCCAAGCCAAAGACCGTGTGAAGAACACGGCCATTAAAGGCAGATATTGGATACGTTTAATGCCCTACGTCGACACGCAGGAGCTGTATAAAACCGAAGAAGTCCAATAAGAGTATCCGCCAACCTTCATATCTTCAGAAGTTTGTTCACTTTATTATCTACATGCAGTACTGCAAAGCGACCGCGGTCTTAATCTTTTGGCTTTTTCGCACTTACAGTAGCTGTGAGTAATTTCAAAACACCTGCGTTTCTAACATTTCGACTTGTTTGTTGTTAAATATTCATAAAGAACCGAATCGAGAATATGACGCTCTGTGAATACCCGCATTTTTTTAGAAGAAGCAGTTAGTTCTTGACAATTGCACAATACATTGCGAATACATTGAATGCGCGAAAGACAGAAACCCCGAAAGTTGCTGGAGATCAATCTTGATGTGGCAAATACGGTCTGAACAGAAAGAAATTTACGTAGAAAAGAATATAAAACAAAAATAAACCCCTAGATAACCCCTTGGCCGGATATTTTTATACTGTAAACCAACCAGAGAGTTCCAGGAAAATGAGAAGCACTACTCTGATGATCTTGGTTGTCCTACTGGCTCTCTCTCTCTTCGAGGCAGTTGAAGGAGAATGCGTTCCTAGTATCTGTTTTTTAAGTACCTGCTACCTTTACGTAAGTCATTTTGAAGCAGAATAAGAACTCCGGTCAAGGGCGGTATATGTTTCAATAATATGTGCTATTGTAAGGGCCCTGGGATGAAGTAAAACGATTAGTGAGTATTCATTTCTAGACAAGCGAACGGTTAAGATTGACTTCTTCACGAACTGTTTTTGGGCTTTCTAGCAGTGTAGCTGGTGTATTTCTTGGTCGTGGTATCTCTGCCGTCGGTAGCCAAGCGTGTTCTTCTCTGGCCGTCAACAGACTTTTTTTGGTATTTATCATGGGAAAAAATCGCTGTACAGCACTATGTGATCCGATATATCGTTAGACATTTGTTTGACTTTCTTTGGAAAATAAAGTCCTCAGCAAGCTCCATCCCTGATCGACCGTTAGAGTAAAGGTTCTTCTCATTAATCGGCTTGACACGCTCCCCTGTAAGAGAACTATCGCCCGGTCCTTTAAGTCTTTCTATTCTCTGAGGGTATACTTCCCTATGGCGAAAGCACTTCGCGTCACTACCAGGGTCAGTGGACAGGCAGCGCTTTTCGAATGCCCCGCTCTTTTCAATTGATTATTTGCTCTGTCTACTCCTAATAGCCTATTCTCTTTAAGATAAATGATGGAGACTTCAACCTTCGCATTAAACCTTCTTGCCGATTTATTCGCCGCCGACAAGAAGATCACAAAAAAAAATCCCCGTCCCCGCAACTCTACGCCAAAAGTCGTGAAGAACGTATCTGCCAGCCCTTCTATCCAATCAACACCATTGCTGAATCAAAATCAGGTAAAATGTTCCCTTCTTCCTTTTTTAAATTGTCTTTAGAGCATACAATACACCCAACCGGCCATTTCCTGTGCGCCGCCGTTCCAACTACCGATATGGTTCTCTACTAAGGAACCTAACCCTGTCAAGCGCGAATCAGAAGAGGATGCTCCACCAAATTGGAATCCAAATGTCAGCAAGCTGAGAGTGACTGGAAACAGGCAGAAAATCGATTTTTGTCACGTATGTCAAACGAGTCTGACTACTAATGGTAGTCGAAGCCAAGGTAACATCGTCCCAGTCCACAAAAAGAGAATCTTTCCAGGACCTCGCCGCCACATTTTAAAGGACCACTTGATGAAGAAGATGTATCTCTGTCCCTGTTGTGAATTCGGCTCCAATTACGATAAATCCCACGTCAGTGCCCATATGAAGAAGATGCACCCAGGGGCGACCGACGCAGTCATTTGTCTCGATAAACACACTTATCACGAAGAGGAAGCAGTTTGGATGGACCTGTGTTTTGGAAGGAAGAGCCAGGCTACTGTATTGGATGTTCCACAGCCGGTACAAGTTCCAGTGGCGCCTTTTGGGTTTCCGCCGGTCTCTAAAGCCGTTCCTGCTGTACCTACAGTAGTTCCAGTCACTTCTCAGATTGAAGTTCCCGCCACTCCTCAAATAGAAGTTTCCGCCACTCCTCAAATAGAAGTTCCCGTCACTCCTCAAATAGAAGTTCCCGCCACTCCCCAAACAGAACCTCCTAAGCAGAGGAAGCATAGGTAAGGAAGAGTATAATCTGCTTTAAAAACTCTTATCTCAGGGCTGTTAATCGTGGAGTAAATTCTATAAAACGAGCTTCTGCTTCTGCTTCCCCCGAAACCCCGCCATTTTATCAGGCTACAATGGAGGATTACTACCAGACCATCATCAACCAGGTCTTGAGGATGCAACAGGATCTGAATGGATCGTAATCCTTCCTCACCTTCCTCTTATATTGTACAATTGTGTTACTTTTCCTTATCTAAGTAGAAATAAAGCTTATATCGTTCATTTGTGACTAGCTTCCCTAATAGCGCTCTCTCCCTAGCGTGTAGCTAATTCCTTATTCAAAGAACATCAAGGAGCGTGGCCTCTGAACCATAGCGTGATTCCCTTCTCAGGTTTCAAAAAGTTCCGGTTATTTGGTCGGATGAATAACATTACCTTATTTTCTATTTGAGTCTGATGTAATTGGTCGGAGAAGTCTAATACGCTGGAGTAGCCAAGACACGGAAATAGGCGACCTCAAGTATGGCGGAGCTTTCCATCCCGGAACAATGAGGGTGGCCGCCGATAATTACTTTTGTTCATATAAAAATAGAAGTTCCTACCAGATTGTGAACAGGGAAGTTGATTAAATAATATTACTCCGAGTAAACACCTTTCCAATCTCCTCAAAATAGGAAATTTTCCGAAAAAGGGCCGCCCCCAAAAGATCTTGAACACAAGATTACCAAGAAATTCCCCCTAGTCTCAGATTTCATAAGCTCAGAATGCTGAAAAGACAGACAATAAAGAATAAATTATTCATTTACAAGTATAGGAAAGACCCGTAAGAATAAAAAGGATTAGACGTTATTGACCCGATTATTTAGAATTTACAGATCCGATAAGTAGCACTTTTCGGAAAGCTGCTCGGAAATCTCTGGAGAAAGCAGCATAGAGTAGTGGATTGATGGCAGAATTAGCGTAGCCCAGCCAGAAGGCTACAGTAAATGCCATCTCCGGGACACAGTTCGGCACCCGGCAGAGATCGCGCACCTGAAGAGGGCACCGTAATTTATGGAATAGTTTTTAAACAACCTGTAGGACGTAGATTGTTAGGAAGGGGAACCAGCAGATGATGAAAGCGGCGACAACAATCCCCGTCGTTCTCGCCACCCTTAATTCTGTCCTCATCGAGATTCGGGCAAAACGCAGGCGGCTGTGCTTCTCCCTAAAAAAGAGGATTTGCATTGTCTTGAGTGATATGCAGCACTCCATTCCCATTCCACAGCGCAACACTCCAAAAACCCCCTTGAGTAGCAATAAGGATACTGTAGTTTTATGTCAAACATTTACGAAAAGCAGGCACACTTGTTCAAATAGTCATTTTGAGTTCTTTACCCGCCAGAAAGAGAAAACACATGCACATATGGCAATACCTTTCTCGGAGGATATGCTCTCGGTGCATAACTCTTGCGTAACTGAAAATGGGAAGAAGACATAGATACTCGAAGAAAACACACCCCACTCGAGATTTCCAGACATGAATTACTTACCCAATGTGAGAGACGACAGCTGCTCGGCGGTGGGTACTGATGAGAGAGACCATAAGAACATGGGAAAAGAAGGAGCGGATCGGGGAATCCGTAGACTCAACAGACAATTTGGGCCGAATCCGCTCCTCTGGGGATTGTCTCTTGTTTAGGGAGACCTCCGAGATCTTCTTCGTGTTCTTGACCTCGTATCTTTCTAGCTCCTAAAGGGAAATTAGTCTTGTTCCCGAGGGGGAGGTTTACTTTATCTAATCGGCCTCTGTGAACCCGCATAGTTGCTCCATTCGTAACATTTACACATCTCGACCTGCTTGTCGTTAGAACCGTCCAGAATATGGAAACATTCAACAGGACCTAGAAGATTACTGTAGTCTAGAAGATTATAAACCATACCATGATAACAGCTGGTGCAATAAAACTAGCTGTGGCTGAGAAAATAACATAAGAGTCGGGCAAATGCATGGGAGTGCACTCTTTCTTATGTTCAGCGTTTATTGACTCCAGTGCGAATAAAATACACGCTAGGAGGAGGGAAAACATCCAAACTGCTGCTACCATAAGCCGGGTGACTCTAAAAATTGGATTAGCATTTAAAAAAAT
The DNA here is from genome assembly GCA_932521035.1 of Oscheius dolichura. Lineage (NCBI taxonomy): Eukaryota > Metazoa > Nematoda > Chromadorea > Rhabditida > Rhabditidae > Oscheius > Oscheius dolichura. Next base: position 694,698 of record OW051497.1, on the reverse strand, counting down.
GCGTTTTCTTCTCACTTTGTGGAAGAGATGGATGGGTACCGTATTGGCTGCTTCACGGCCATGTAGCGGTCAAAAGAAATTGCTAACAGATTGTAGATTGAAGCGGTTGAGAGCCAAACGTCGACGGATAGCCATAATCTGCAGCCAACATCCCCAAAAAGCCATTCTTTCCTAGCCTCCTGCAAAACAAAACGATCTTTTGCTTTTAGACCTTGGGATCAAATTTTAGGGAGGGGGAATTAAATAGAACAAGTTGACGAACCTGAATGATTGCAAAGGGAAGGATGAGCATGCCGAGAAGAAGATCCGATATAGTTAAGGAGAGTACAAGAAAATTTGTTGACGTATGCATAGACGGCTGAGAGATGAGCACGTAGAGGACGAAAATATTACCACAGACAACTATTAGATCCACTGCTCCCATGCACAGAGACACGGGAAATTCCATATCTCTATTTCTTCGCTGAAAAGAACAACATTATGGGCTGAAGGAGAAGGGGGAATAAAATATTCATTTACTCAAGGAGATAGAAGGAGGAAAAAGGAAGAAGCAGTTGCCCGCGAACGGGAAGCAAGAACTTCCTCCAAGCGACAATGGGAGCAAGTGCCCCCTCTTAAATTCCTTTCAAAGGGTCCGAAAGCGTAGAGGGCTGGATCAGAAAGCATCAGCAGGGAGGACACTTGTTGACCCCGAAAGATAAGGTTCATCGATGAAACCAAAGACAAGCAAAAAGTTCGAGGCTTTAGTCATATAAAAGGGGAAGGGCTTCTTGAGCGGAGATCTTGTGTCATGGATGGACAGAGATTGAATATTACGTGGCTGGAGGAAGAAGAAGTGGTGGACAAGGGGGTGGTAGCCCGGGGCTACAGAGACTCCCGCCGTATCACACATTCCCTTTTGGCGGCGTCTCCTGGCTAATTAGCTGGGAGGGCGATACTTTTGACATCCTCATCTGATACACAACCAATTAATAAGGAAGAGGAACTTCATTTTACAGCTGATCATTTGATTCTGAATAAGTGCAAGGAGAAGAGAAATCTGGTTCTTCTCGAATAAAATGACTAGTGCCGAATTGTAGAAAAGCACATGAAAGATTCAGGGTAGCTGCGAAAACAAGTGGAAGGGAAAGAAATCGCACGGAATGGTGGTGGACAACAGAGACCGAGAGACGGAACACAATTGGCCTCCGGGAGGTTTTTAACTCGGATTGAGAAGTACAAAGAGCAAAATGGCAAACAGAGAAAGAAGGCTTTTGGCAACGCCTTCGTCCCAATTTGGAGAAGGGCTCCCTGGATTCCGAAGAACACACGCATTGCATGCATAAACATCCTCGGGGAGACCACAAGGTAGTCGCGGTACCCCCTCCCTCCCTCCGATAAAATTCACTTAGGCAAAATCTTTTGGGGCTAGAACCAATGAAGTGGGGAAATTATGCTAAATCACACCATAAAAACTGGAGCGGCGGAGAAAAGATTCTTGGCTTCGATTTTCTGGATCAGGGGGAGGGGGCAGAGGTAAAAAGAGCTGGGGGTGGATGGCCAGTTGAACGAACGTTAACGTGGGCTTGTTCTTTATAATAACCAGATTGTTTTGTCTGATTAGATTCTCGCAGTTTTCACCGCATGAACACGATCAGATTTCTGTATGATGAATTTAATAGAGAGAAAAATCTACTTGACGTACGTCTTGTACATTTTATATACCTCCGCTGTTTTCCTAGAAAAATGTTGAATGGCTAATATATTCAAATCCGTTGCTGCTGGCGTTGCAAGTTTTTTGGCTTTCAAGAGCGGATATTCTGGAGTGTTTGTTTATCCCTCCACCATCTTACCCACAACAACTTTTTTTGCGCATATTAAATCTTACTAGCCTCTCGTTGATTTCCTTATGGCTGCACGACATTGTACCAGCGGGGCAGCGGTCCATTTAAATTCCATTTAATTAAAAGAAACTAACCGGAAGTTTCAAGAACCAGGCACAAGGAAGTGATGTTTTCTTATTATGCAAACTCCGTTGACACAATTAACTTTTACAATAAAAAGGTGACTTAGTCCAGGCTCCCAAATATTGACAGTCAGTTTCCCCGGGGCTCTAGAAGCAACAGTCAGAGGACAGTTTTGAATACAAACTTATTACAGGCGTCTCCTCCTTTAGTATTTTGACTTCCAAGAACTTTGCCAGTTCAGTTATGGTTTTCGGGAAGAAGTAGGTCAAAGGAGACAATAACTCAAGGATGGGTTGACCTCTGACCATTTGCACAAAACTCCCCTTATCTTACTGCCCAGGATAGTTTTTAGCAAACCTAACAACCATAAGATAGGTGGGAAGCTTGATGGAAAAGTTAAGAAATAGTAGATGAGGCGGGAGACAGAGACACGTATTTGAATTTCAGTTTTTACCCGGTAAGTAATTGTCCCTTTAATATTTCAAAAGGCTCCAGTTCAAAATAGCCGGGAGTTTACAAAGACGGGATTCACAAGGACGGCTGGAGGACACCAAGACCCAGCGTGCACCCGACCCCCAGAGGGTCATTATCTCATAACAGCTTCAAAAATAGAGACAAACCGATTACTCAGAACCGAGATTGCGATCCACACAAAAGTTATGTGAATTTCCCTATGAGATCAGAATATAGAAATAGAATCTGGATGCAAAAGTTCTCACGAGAGGAAGAAGTTGATCTTTCTCCCGGCTTTTTTTCGGGTCAGACTAGAGAAATTGGCGATGACTGACGGATGACAAATTCCGGTGGGATGAGGAAGACATCAACGCGAGAGAGATCCTTGTTCTAATCATACGGATTCGGAAATTAGTCTGCTTATATGAGAAAAAATGGTGGTGAAACCTATGCGGAAGACCTGTTCCCCCAACAGATTTCAGAATTATTTGGTATACAATAAGAGGGAAGAGCGTAGAGGATTCTTCCGGGCGGGATAATTGAAAGGACGTCAAAGACAAATAACAATGCGACGACTAATCGTAGAAGGAAATAGAGACGACGCCAGCCAGGGGGCATCTGGATTAAGAATGGTTTAGATGGTGGTTCACAGATGGCTTTAATAGTGAGATAAACAATTAGGAGAGGAGAAAAAACGAAGACAATAGCACCCTGAGAACAATGTTAGCTTCCCCGTCTACTGCGCAGAAGTATATATCCAATTCCTCGTGCAAGAGTAATTGCGTGAAAATAACAGAAGAAGAGGAGTGCTTCTCTACTTCCTTACGGGCCCGGCGAGATCTCCCCCCTTTCTGATTTAGTTGTCTTTTGGCCTGGAGAGTAGAGGGAGTGAAAGGAAGGGGGGAGAGAGCGGACAACTGACTTCCGCACTCTTGATTGTTCCCCCTTTCGTAGAGCTTTCAGTTCCTAGTTTGGATAAATTAAAAGGCGAAAAGCCAAGCGGGGGTAGAAGAGACGAACACTGTGTGTCCAAATGATGATTAATTGTTGGACCCGGGAGGTGCAAAACCTCTCGCATCAAAATGACATACAACAGGCGCCGGAGATAAATTGACGAGAATGTCAGGAAGAAAGAAATGCCATATGGTAAAAATATAAGAGGAAGCCAGGAGGTGGAAAGACCAAAACAATTGCAATTTCATTTTAAACAGTAAGGTAGAGTCTAGTTTCTATTTTTTATAGAATCCACTCGGGACCTACCGTACACCTCTGAATCCCACAACAATGAAGGAAGTTCTCCTGGGATTTATAGAGAAAGCGGGTTAAATGTCTCTCAATGTACTGTAAACACGCACTTTTTAGTGCTCTGCGCTTTTCTATTCAAAAATATTTACAAGAAGGAAGCGGATCTGTATTTAGAAGTCCAGGTATTTTTGGTGAAAATGCAAGATTACGGAAGAAATTCGTAGTTTTCTTAGAGAGCAAATAGCGTGATGAGGACTACGCCAGGCAGAAGAGGGGGTGTGAAACTGACTAAATTATTATCAGGTCCCAATTCCGCGATGCTATTATAGCTTTTTGGGGAGATTTTTGAGTCGGGGCATAGATCAGAATGTAGTTTGAACAGTTGACGGTCAAAACCTTGCAGACGTTCGGAAAGGGAGGTTGCAGCGCGCCACTAACGCGCCACACCCTTCTTAGGTATCAAATTATCAATTTAACCGCCGAATTAATGGGGAGAAGAGGTCTGTTACTACAATATTAAAGTATAAGGAAGTGTCTAGGATCTCGGAACACCGCCAAATGTCTCCAGATTGTCTGGAAGTCATCAGCTTCCCCGTCGGGGATGTCACTCAAATTTGTAGTTCTCATTTGACATGGCATATTAGGAAGAACTTGTCCGATTGTTAACAAACAGAGTACGCGAAGACGTTCGTTAATAGTGTAAAAAATTACTAGACATCAGTAATAAAAGGAAAAGACTGGATTGAAAAACAGATTCTTTCAAATGACCAAAAAGCTGTCCTCCTCGACACGCTCTCCCCCAATCATATATGTATATTTGCCTTACTTCTTTGTCTATTATTGCTTTCTAAGAAGTTGTAGAGAAGTATTTCCAAGGAGCCGTGGGGAAGGAGAACCCAGTCTGGGTAAATAAATGTGATGTGGATCATAAAAACGAAGAAGAAGAAGTAGAGATTAAAGAACACGAAATTGAAAAAAATGGAGACGAAGAACGTTTCAAGGTTTTAAAAGATAATGGGCCTAATTATCGTCTGGTAAGGGGACACCTATTAGCCGGGACAGAGAGGTGGGTGGCATTCTTCGCACCTTGTTAGCAGTCCACAAATCGTCGCTCTTTTTTCCTCCCTGCCCAAAAGAAATTCTACTTCTGATTTTTGATGGCAATGTGGCTAAATTACACACTTTGCTCTGACGCAAAAGGTTGTCAAAAGGAATTCGAACCCACCACAGCACAGTGTACATGTAGCGTGCTCTCCCCATTGAGAAAAAGCTTAAAGCCGAAACGATCAACTACCATGTGAAAATTCAAATGTTTAAATTGATAATTAACATAGAAATAGCAGCAATTCATATGTTGTTCTTCCTGGAAAAGTTCTAAGAGTCTGCCAATTATCAGATAGTAGACCTACGCGACTTTTGCAAGACCTTTGCGCAAATTGAACAAGATACTTCCTCGAGTAGGGATCACAAAACAGGCACAACATAAATCTTTAATAAAAGAGGGTTTCTAAGTTTCTAGACGTTCAGGTCTATGGAACTAAACGTTTTTAGAGCCCTACTCTTAATTTTTCTAAGATTATTCAGGTCTGAATTCTATAGGAGCGATCTGAAGTGATGGGGGGGGGGGGGGGGGGGAAATAAAGTGCTCCGTTTCTTTTCTCCCAGCTGGCGGTCGCTATCTTTTTGCTGTCCAGCTGCTCAACCTGATGCGACATTTCTAATATTCTGCAACTACGAATAGGACAGAATCTCGAGCCTCGAAAAAATGATATTTCCCATCCATGCAATATGGACTTGACCTGGAGGTACTCCAAATATGATCCGTATCAGGTCTAGTCGGTATCTCGTACAGTAACAAGGCCGGGATCGGGAACGGTATCCCCATACCGTACAGACTCCGTTGACTTAGTTCCGCGAAACTAAGTCACAGTCCATTTTCCGGACCGGAACTAAGTCACAGTCCACTTTTTTTTTGCTTTTTCTATTATTACTACACTTAGTAGAAGAAATGGAGAAACGATCAGATTTGTGAATTTATTTCACCAGAAAGCAGTAGTTTCAAACAAATTTACAGGGGTTTCCCTCGCGTGATATGCGCTGATTATGGGAATAAAACTTGAAACTTGAAACTTGAAACCTTTCTACCAGCAATAACCCCAACCAAAAACCGCAGCGAACCAAGGATATGCGTCTAGTTAGGCCAAAGGGTAACATCAGGATCGAATTATTCTCCCGTAGTAAAAAAACTGACGATAGGGCCAGAGGCTAATTTCGGACCTAACGTGGTACAAGATCACCGACGTTTAAAAATATACCCTGTAAATTTGTTTGAAACTACTGCTTTCTGGTGAAATAAATTCAATAAATTCAACGGAGTCTACCGTGCCGACTTTCGAGATCAACTTTGATACTGATCCCATTTCGGTATCGAGTTGAAACCCAATACTGTCTAGCACTGATCCTTATGAGGAAATGAAGCAAAGAAGAAGTAATCCTCCGGTTATAATACGGGCAAAACAAAAAGAAAAGAGGATATGAATTCCTTGAGTGGTAGCAGACAAAATAACGCTTTAATAAAGAGGTCCCCAGGCTCCGCAATCATTTATTTCATTCTTTTTTGCGTCAAAACATTGGCTTATACATTTATTTTGAATTTACAAGGCACGGCCGGTTAAAATTCATTACAACATCGGGTAAGAGTAGTCGGGAGTTCCGAGAACCGGGTGAAAACAACTGGGAGAGATTTGACTGAAAGAACCATGGGAAGGGGCCTCGGGGCAAGGGATTAGAAGAAAATAACTACTTCCGAACATCGGTAACATGTGCAAAAAGTTATCATAAGGGAATTTAAAAGAACATACGGGGGAAAGTGGAGGAGATAACAACCAGATGAGGTACACGACAGTTGATCCTTTCGTTTATCTAGTTACTGTCCCGATAGCACGTGGTCCAGTTCTCCCAGCTATACATCTGTCTAAATCCCGGTGTATTCTTCAGGCCGCTAATATTGCTTTGACGTGTGAGTTGCTCATCTAACTCCTTGAAAGAGAGACCAGCCAGTTTTCCAGCAGTTACGATGCTCCATCTCTCAAACTTCCTCGAAATTAAAATAACGAATTTCTTGGGCGTATTCTCTGGAAAAGTGGCAACTGTAGTAAATACTATCATAGGGGAAAATTACTAATGGCTAATCTGGTATCCAAGATTTTACATAACTGCATAAAATCCTCAGGATGAAAACTATACAGCGGAAGTTTCCTAAAGAGGAGATTGTTCTGGATTTAAAGGTTTCTAATGGGAAAGGGTAGTGGTAAGGGGTGAGAGATGCGTTGAACTGAAATAAAATCAGCCTAGCCATTTCATTAGCTTAAGAAAACTGTTAGAAGCCTATTTATCATCTCAAGAATTTCACAGCAGGGCTTTGCGGGTCCGGCTTCGGTCCGGATCCGATCCGGGTTCAAATTTTCCAAAACAAATTTGGTCAGGATCCGGTTCAGGTCGACCCGGTCATTTTTCGGTCCGGGTCCGGTATTTGTGGTTCAATAAAACAAAAATTTCGGATCCAAAAATTCGGGTCTTTGCAGAGTATTGGACCGGCAATTCGCTCCAGAACCGGGTCAGGTAATTTCATTTCAGGTCGGTTCCGGCCGGTTCTGGCCCGATACTTTTTCGGTTCCCGCACAGCCCTGTTTCATAGTAGCTAATCATCTGATTTCTCATTTTTGTCCAAGAAATCGGTATTTTTCAGAGGCACAAGTTGTTTCCGGTCCCTAACAGTCCCATTAAACACGTGCAACACTTTCACAAAAATGGTTCACACAACACAACTACAGGGCGTGCCAGCGGCAGCGGGTGTGTCTCACCGTATTGAACCAATAGACAAATTCTGCTAATAACTCCTAAAATTATCAAGAAATATTGTCCAGGCTCCTTAAAATAAAGAAACTCACCGGACTTGCACTTGGCCGTCAATTTGGAGATCCTTGATTTGAATTATTTTAAAACTAATCACAAGCACTTACGGCGGTCAAATTCCAGGAGGCGTCTTCTTTGGGGTACTTGAGAATAATGATGTTCTTAAAAATAAGACTATTGAGGCATTCTCCCCAATTATCCTTGTCGCCCGACTAAAAATATTGATATTATCGAGATAGACATGATTCATACGTCAGCCCAGCCCAGAGACTCATCGTAGGGCGTATAGTATTCAACAAAAGACATTTTAGATACTGAAAAAGAATGGTTAAAAGTTACGGGAAAGGTAGAAAGGGGGATGTCAAGCCGATAAATGGCTGCTTTTGTTTGCGGAGGGATTTGTTGAGCTATGGCTATCAATATTGTGTAGAGCTACAGCACAGGAGCCACTTCGGTGGGAGAATGATACGAGAGGAAGAGTTATTGGAAGATACGGGATAGAAAAATGACAGAGAGAGACTAGAGGTACAACAGAGACACAAGAATACGCAGGAGAATAACCAGATGAGATTATTTCTCACCAGTTTAATAAATGCGCTGCCCACACGTGGCTAGGTTTCGCAACTCTGAAGGAAAAATTCAAAAGAGAGCGGGTAGAGAAAAGGTAAACATTAAAGGAACAAATCTAAAGAGTTAATCTATCGGATGAATACGGCACATAAATATGTTAATTTTGCATTTTAAAGGGGCTCTAAAGGATTTTCTTAGAAAACACAAACTTGGCCTCATTTTGTAGAGAAAATTTCGCTGATCATTATGCACTAAAGATTTTCGAATAAAGATGTCTAGATCAGGAGAAAATGTAATCAAAGTTGCGAAAGCCCCCGAGCTATGAGCAATAGGGTTGGAGCAGATCTACTTTAGCCAGCCAAAAAGATTTGCTTTCGCCTTTTGTCTTGCCGTTTTTGTTTATTTTTTTGTGCAGAAACTATTGCTTAGAGCTTCAGAATAATTTACAACATCAATTGGGGTGAGAACAACATCAAGATTACAACGAAATTGTTGTTTTATATGATTTAGCATTGAAATAACGTGTATGTCAACCTGTCTACAGTAATTTTATGATTCAACAACAGTTTTAGAGAGGATGGGCCACTAGGGACTTTCTAAATGCGCGCTTTGTTCAAAAGCCCCCGAAGAACAGTATTTGTGATGTCAGTTGTAAGCTCTGCTTCTTGCAGATCATGGAATTCTTCAAACTCTCCACAGTTGAGTCTAGCAATTCGAGCAGCAGTGAAGAGGGCCCATTCCTCATGGGTATAACCAATGACAGCGATTGCTCCCTTCTCAATACCTGAAAGATGTTCTATTCTCCGTCTAACGGCTTTCAAAACTAACCGATGGAAGCGGCAACCTGTAGAACCATTTCTGCTTGCTCTCGACAATCTGCAGGCGTCTCTTGGAGTGGAAGATTACTGAAAAAGGTTGTCCAGGATAGTTGGTGCTCTTACTAGACTTTCTCTAGTCCACAAGTCAAGAGCTCCATCTTATTGTAGCGACTCTCAACGGTAGTATCAACTACTACCTTGATCTGGGCGTATTCAATGAACTCAAGGAGCTGAATGCCCATTGAACAGAACCCAGGAGTCTCCTAACCTTTTCAGAATCCCAGGTGTTGGTGTCTATAATAGGAGTCTTGATGATGTAAACGTTGCGGAAGAACATGCTAGTCGCGGTCTCTTCCCAATTAGGTGGGCGGATCTGGAAAATGTTCCACCGAAAAGAAAGCCTACTGGAACGGCGATCTGATCCAAGCCATGTTGAGACGAGAAAGAGTAAATCTTCGGGGGTGGTTTAAATCTGGAGAGGCTTCGAGCAACATCGCGATCCAGGAAGTGTTGGAGAAGAGCTGGACCATAGAAGAAGAGCTGAAAAAAGAACAGACACTCATTTCTATGTGCTAAATTGTCCTCAATATGTCAAAAAACTGGGAAGTAGGGTAGATAGAAACCAAGAGAGTGGGAAAATAAGTGGCTTACCATTGCAGGAGCATCATTCTCCGAGTTAATAGGCGACTCCTGTGCCAACATTCGACTACCGAAACAACCAGGAAAGTTTCCCATTCTTTCTGGGCTCCTGAAATGAACAGAACGGACAAAAGGGGACGATTAACGACAAGAGGAGATAACTGTCCTTTTTTAAGTTTTAAAGGGAGTTTAGTAAATGTTTTAGACCAGACATAAAGAATTTAGGTAGAAGAAGCAGGAGCAAAGTGGAAGTTATCGAATCTAATCAAGCTCCCTCCGGTCGCTTCGAGTACAAAACCCAGCGCATGAGCAACTACAAAAACCTTACCCCCACATCTACGTGGAAGTAATTAGTTTTCATTACGTAATCAGACAAAGTTCATCAACTTATATCCTTCCTGGTTGAAGGAATTATAGTCCTAGTTGTTAATAACCGTGTTCCTCTCTTCAAGAGCTTCAAAACGACACCACAGTAGAGTATGGTACCCTCATTTTTCAATATTTTGTACTGTTAAACTGTCGGAGAGCACATGGCCTCACATCTTGATCCTTTTATTGTACAGTGGTTACAAATTGAACCCACATTTTCGTCTTATCTCTCGATTGACTCATTTCTCTCTTTGCTCGGCTGTTGACAGGTTTAGCTGCCACTCTTTTTGCTCTTCATAGATCTTTACTCCTAATTAACTTTCAGGAAATGTTATTCAAGCCTCGAGCAGTGAAGAACTTATTAGAGTCCAAGCTCCCAGAAGATGAGGAGTGTCTCCTCTCCGGTTCTTCCTTGAAGGAGACAAAGATCCGCAGCTTCTTCGGAAAGGAAGGGAAGACACCCAAGAAATACAGCCACGTTACTGTAGAAGAGATCAGCATTTCGGAGAAGCTCTTCCTTGATGACCTCAAGGTAGGGTCGCTAAGAGAGTCTAGTACTTGAAGTTTAGAAAAGTAACAGAACCTCTTTTGCTGACAAGATCCTTTGGGGGCTGGCTTGCTGGTTCTTACTTCTGTGTGTTATCATCGGTACACTTCCAAGGGTCACGATTGTGGTTAGTTACTATATATTCCTTTAAATTAAAGATATTGTCTTAAATCCCTAAAACTTTAAGATGATTGATAGTAGTGGCAATATGGCGGACAAAGTTCAAAATTTTAAAACACCGTGGGCTCAGAATGCTCTCGCTGATCAGGCCGTCTCCCCGAGCGGTGAGTAGTCTTTTCGAGAAATTTCTTTACTGTTCTCTAACCCGGAACTTTTATTTTAACCGGAGAAAGAATTTTACAAGAAAACGACTAAACGAACGCAATTTGCAGATAATTTGGCCGCCACAACAGAGTCTTCCGAGATTATGGATCAAGACGAGACCGAGAATGACAACATGGTCCTCTTTACTCCCATAAAATCCGAGGCGGAAGTCTCCATGGCCCAGCAATGGATTACCAGCCCCGCGGAGATGAATTCTCTTTCCGTAATTTTCATATTAATCTTGGTCACTGCCTTTTACCTCGCCGACTATCTTGGCTATTATTGAATCATTTAATAAACTCTGGTTTTGTTGAAGAATTCTTCATATCCAATGAAAATACGTGCAAAACTGGCAGCACACATCATTCCTCTTCATCGGGAAGTCTTGTAATCAAAAATAGAGCTGGAGATCTAGCAGGGATAGACCTTTATCCGGCGGTCACAGCGGTCGAGGACACAGGATACGGCAGGGTACACCGGTCGCGATAATTCCCTCGGTCGAGAGCAGGGGGATAAAGCAGGGTACACCGGTCGAGGCACAGGATACAGCTTGATGCCGCGGTCGCGATAATCTCCAGATGGGATAAGCAAAACTGCGATCGGTCGAATTGGCCGCGACCGCTGTACCCTGCTGTATCCTGGAGACTCGACCGGTCTATCCTGCTTTATCCCATTCTCTCGACCGGATAAAGATTAGTTACGCCTCCTACTGGGACCAATGGTTCCAGCAGCAGTCGGTCGAATTGGCCGTTGTTGCCGTTGTGCTCCGGTGGTATAACCGCGGATGAGCTTCTATCTGGCCCAGCTCCTTCTACTCTGACGAAGAGACAACCAAGATCACATATCTTATCCGACTTATGGGCTCCGCGTCAATGGCGAAGATTTGTAGCTATCATTTAAAGCGTTGTTCCCCTACTGGGCAGCTTTTTTCTCCTACTTTCCCGTCAAAAAGGTAGGGCTTCTTTTGAAATTTTCCTGGTTCACGAAGCCTTATACTGTTCTGTCCTAAAAGAATATTGATGTCCAATTTCAGGGAATCTTGCTGAAGTTATGGAGCCAAATGATACAAAGATGATCGCTTCTATGGCCCAGTACTGGCTAAAAGACTCCAAGGAGATGAGTTCTATCACCACAATCTTGATCTTCATCGTTCTAATCTTCTTCTTGATCATCATTTTTGTCTATGTCACCGCAACCATAATGGTTGACGCTGATTAAACTTGTTCCGAGTTTTTATTCTAACTAGATTAACAACAATGGAACGAGATACCGCTAGCGTGGCCAGCTTAATCGTTAACCCATGTCCTTATTATTTCGCCTCATGCTGCTCTCCGCAGTTCTTTTTTTCTGACCCAGGAATAATTGGTTCTATTCGGCTACGCATACACAGGGGCTGCTCCGTCATTTGTGACTTCTCCCTCACAAGGCGCCAGATTACGCCTTCCTCCTCATTTTAAAGTCTCCATATTCACGTCTCGTGGACATGGATATATGATGAGGAGTGGCTTAACTGTTAACTGAGGCTGTTTAATCGATGTGGTCTCTTTATATCCTTGTCATTGGCTTTGTTATCGTGTATTTTCTTGCCTACATCTTGAAATGCATCCTGGATTTTAAGAAACTCAAAGAAATGTTAGTGTTCTCCCATTATTTACTAGTTTTTTGTCTTTTTAGAGAAGAAGAAGAGTGCAGGACTCCTTCTCCCGCCACGGAGTGTTTTCCTCTAGAGGAAGTGGTCACTGTCCGGGAGATCATAGCACCACAGTTTATTTCTAGCCCTGCTATTGTCTCTGCAGAAGAGGTTGAACCAAAAGTTCATGACTTATCAAAAGAGTTGGAGAAGAGTGCAACTGATCTGGAAAATCAGGCTCTAGGGGATAAAGAGTCCAAGGATGAGAGCACCATGTAAGGAATTAGTCCCGTTAGGCGCCTTGGTCATAAAACGTCACACAAATAAAGGAGTTGTCTGTTTTTTCACTAGGGAACTCATGTTGACCTTGTTTATTTCTTCAGAAGGGAACTACATCTCTTCTCGTGTTAGTATAATACTCAGGATGTCCCCAATTAGTCTTCCAACTTCGCAGAGAGGGGTCAAGGGAAAAGAACCCATGCCCTTCCTTGTAACTTCCTTGTAAAGAATTTCATTCATCAAGAAACAGCTGACCTTTCCATTGTTTGCCTCCCGACGTCTTCCCCCCACCCCTGGAATTACTGTGAATAAGCAAAATAAGCTGCCATCTTGGGCAATTATGATGCAGATGAGAAATTATCTGCCCACGATGGTTCAACAAAAAGATCGAGTAGCCCCCTAATCAGAGACAATTACCCAAGTCAGTCTTCTTTTCTACAGCCGACATGGACGGTTACGTTCTTCCTTTGAGGATTTTTTCCTCAGTATTGGCTCCAATTGGAGCAGGTGTACAAGCTTCTGTCCTGTACCTCGTGAGTAAAAAACATCATGAGCACGAGTGCCGTGGCTATGAGCTTTTTATGAAGGTCTATTCTGTAGTTTCAATCGTTCGTCTCTTTCTTGGATGGCTGGCCATGTCTAGGCAAGTTATCCAAATTCTTATAACTTTAAATAAATAATAGAGTGATGATGATTCCGGGCGGAGTCCTCATTTTTATCTATGGTCCAGCTGGCCGTCTCAGCCCTGCCGCTTACAGTGACTTGGATTTAGTCTCAAGGACTACAGAAATCTGTCTCCAATTTCTTGTCCCCCTTGGAATGATCCTAAGAGCCCTTCTGGCCAGGAAACTTTTTATAACTAAGGGAAAGTTGGGATTTGCTGTCTTCTTTCTCTTCACACTGGTAGCTATACCGTATATGGTAGGTTTTCGCTTCTTTTAACGAAAAAATAGAACTGTAGGTGCTATCCCGAATAATGTTTACCGATCCTATTAACTTCCGCAATAATTTGACTTTGGATGATTGGGAATACCTGAGAAATTACGATGGTTACGGTATCCTTTTGGACCTGGAATGGGTGGTAAGAGCTTCGCTCTATATTTTCAGGACTATTTACAGAATATTGTGTACAATTTCGTCTGCCCAAATTTGGTACTTGTTTGTCACTTTGTCACGCTCCTGGTTGCCGTGCCAACTTATTTCAAATTAAAGAGTACCCCGTCAAATCAGTATCCGGAAAGAGCTAAAATTTCTTTCGCACAACTCAAGGTACCAGAAATTGAGAGAAGAAACAAATGAACACGTTTAGCTTCTTTTAATGTACACACTGATGAATGGCATCTACAGTATCGAAGTGATAGCTCGTCTCCTCATCTACTATGAAATCATACCCATCAAGGAGATTTCCCCGTTCCTAAGCACCTTCAACTTCCCCCTCGTGTGTTTAATCCCGACGATCCAAGGCATTCTGACCATGATTTTGATACCGTACCTTAAAAAAGAGATTGTAACAGCTTTAGAACCCAAAAAGAAGGAAGATTACTTCCCAACCTTTGTTCACATTGAACATATTGAAATCCCTGAAAGTATGCGTCCTAGGCCTAGGTCAGCTCCTGCTCGTACATCCGCTCCACCTCGTTCATCTATTGAGGAAGCTATTTAACCTTTCCCCCTATAATCTTGTTGTACTGTCTACCGTGTAGTTTAAAATTGCGGTTCTCTTTTATTAATAAAATAACGAGTACATATTTAGTTCATTAAACTCTTCTCTCTCTTGGGGATATGGATAGGAAAAGGCGGCCTGTAGCTTAGGAAGCGAGGGGGAAGGGCGGGAATGGGGACTTTAAAAAGGTTCAAGTAGACAAGTGGCTTCAATTATCGTCTTCTTTAAAATTATGGTATTTCCAAAATAAGAGCAACCTTACCGTCATTGGGGGGAGGAGCCAGAGGCATCGGATAAACCGGGGCGATCGTCTGCCCCTGGTGAAAATCGTAGAAGGGGAAGAAGAATGGCTGATTGTAGTTCATGTTCCAAGTCTGGAAAACGGAATTGTTAGAAATCAACAGTGTGAACCTGAGGGAACATATGTAGCAAAGTAAGGGGGTTCATAAGCGGCGGCCAATTGGGGGTTACCGAAAACGGTACCTGGTTTGGAGCAACAGGAATCTGCTGCTGAGCAGAACGCTGAAGGCTTTGCTGAGCAAGCAAAGCTGCCTAAATCAGTGTTCATAATAACTAAAACATGCTAAAAAGAAACCTGAGCTACAACAGCAGCTTTCCTCGCCTGAAATTTCAGAGTAAAAAGGGGGAAGTATAGTAAAACGGACCTTTATCTTGGCGTGGGCACGGCGGTTGGCCTCGTACACCTAAAAGAGAGCGTATTCTCCGGGTTAAAAAGTCAGGATTACCAACTTAGCTCCGGCTGGGTAGCATACACGCAAGTGCTGGGACTTGGAGTGCCCAGCCCCGTGGATCCAGACCCCGCATATGATGCAGTTTCCAGAGCGGGATCCTTTCCTAGTTTTTGGAAAGTAATAATCGATCCTGTGCATTCTTAAAAGTAAATTTGTGTTTTCAAAAGAAAGGGGAGAGAAATAACAGCTCCTAGGCTGTTCATGAATTTTAATCTGGGAACAATTGCTAGGCCGGAACTACCAAACAAAGAGATCTGTTACGAATTGGGGGAAGGGGAGGAATACCGAAGAGCCAAAACGTAGTAAACAAGTATGAGTTTTGCAGAAGGGGCCAGCTGTGCCAGACAACGCTTCCTTTTTTCCCTCGCGGGGATGACAGTGCCCTCGCGGCGCGGTCAAAAGTGCCCTCTGGATAACTCAAAATAGCGTCGTCTGCCCCCTCTGCAAACGGTTTCGATGATGAAATAGGCGCCCTGTGTATTTCCCCCGCTAGTTTGTAACCGTCCTGTTTAACAAACAGAAGGAAATGGAGAAGATTCAGGCAGGGGAAGGGAAGTTCAGGCACAGGCGGGCCAGATAATGAGAGCTGTTGGCTTTGGAGCTGATTCGCTTTGGATAGAGTGAATCATTTTCACTAGGGATGCGGGACGAATGTGAGGGGGAGAGCAGTTATAAACAAAATCGCGTCTGCCTGTTGCCTAGCTGGTAGGCGAGTCAAAAGGTCAGATATTTGACAATGAGGCACGTTGGGCCAGGTGCCCAAAGACGTGTTATTGGGAACCGGGAGGCGGCTACACCACCGGGAAGACGGAAAACGAAAGAAAATTCTGTTTCTGATAAACTATTGTCGCCAGCCAAGAGCAATGTATAGAGTGCCTGAAAGAGGGACCGGGGAGAGGACGCCAGGTGACCGATATTGTCATTGGCTAGCCCCTCTCCCGGCTTACTCACTGCCTCTGAATCGCCACTTTAAAAAAAGACTGTAAACAGCAGATAGGGGAAAGCGAGTGGCCTGATTAATTCACCACGGGGAGTAGGATAAATTCCAAAGGGGGACTGGGCTCTGCAGGACAATACCACCCTAATATAGTCAAAATCTTGAAATGACAGTTCATCCTCCTCCCTCGGGTACGGCAGGCTTCGTAGGTCCCTCATATTTTCCCCTGTCTGTGTAGAAGCTGAAACTCTTTCGTAGCCAACGTACTGATGTTTACGGCTAAGAAAGTAGCGAGCTTTTGTAGTTAGTCCGACTGGCGTCTCCCGGCAACCTCCAGCTTCCTGCCACTAGTCTCCTTCTTTTCAATAACTTCCCCTCATGATATTTTCTTTCCTCTCTTAAGAACAAGTAGTAATTTAGCGTTTCTCTTGCCGTTTTAAACGCTTCTGGGATCTTCTTTTTGTATGATATGGACCTCTAATACCTTACTGTACTGTACCCATTTTCTTGAACAATTATTTATTGCTTGCAAAATACATTGGAAATACATTCCCTGAAAGTTTTACACTCTCTATAAGCAGCAATTAACGTCTACGATCGGCTGAATTAGTCCATAATTACTCAAGGAAACGTTTTAATCAGTTTTTTAATGTGTCTAGCTGCTATCAGTTGACTTATCCGCCTGACTGAAATTTTATATTCTCCTCGCACTCCTTCCACTTGTCCTTCGAATAACAACCATACTCCTTTAGCTTTCACCATGGCCCGTGAAGCTAACAAGAACCGTCTGGAAAAGGAACTCCAGACAGCTAAGAACAACGTCGCTACTCTTCAACGGGAGGCTGCTCTACAGCGCCTATTTGTCTCTCACACTGCTGCTGAGTCAGTTTAAATCTGAAAAATGGGATATGATCGGGCTCCCAGGATGGTTGTCTACTCTACTGCTAACCAGGGAGATGACCCGCTCTCCAATCCAGAGAAGTTCAAGGAGAAGAATCCGTTCCTCCAGTCTAAGCGCAGGATGTGCATCATCATGTGAACACTGATGCCAAAAAACGATACCCTATACCTAACCGCATATATTTGTCTGATCTTCTCAAAATCAACTGTTAACAAACGAGCATTTTTGTTACAAGGAGAGAAAGAGTCCGCGAGACATCGAAGCTTCGACACAGAGTGATATTATTGGCTTCTTTTGGAGATTTCGGCATTGTGTATTCTCCAGAAAATGCTGAAAATTCACCGAAGTAAACCTGAGGGCTTGTACTCGCGTAGGCTAGGCCCTGTGGAAGGGCAGTTCGTGTATTCGAAGCGGAGCGCAGCACCAACGGAGTTTGTGTTTTTGGAACGCGGCGACATTTTCTACACCAGCAAACAATTTGAAATTATGCTTTTCCGTTTTTGGTTGGATTCTGCTTTCGAACCGTTGAGGATCACTTTCAAAAATTTAATGAGCTCTTCATAATCACATAATTAAGACAAGTTGACCTCGGCCTAAGACAAGTTGACCTCGGCTTCGCGGGGCCTCCCCCGCCTTGAGGCCCCCCTTGATCGAGTATTTCATTTTCAAGAGAAAAGATCAGAGAATAGCGTCGAGAAATAAAACAATTCATTAAAACAAATGATGGTACCTGACAAAACACCCTCCTTCCCCCGGAGAGGGCCCCCGTCACCTCTTCCAGGCCGAAGCCTGTACTGGGGATCTGGGGATAACCCTTTCCGGGGTCAGAGGGTACACTACAAAAACAATAAATTAGAGATGAGAGATAAATGGACTTAAAGGACGGCTTGCTCCACGATATTGATAGCTCTATTTCCATCGGATGGCATCGTCTCCACTCTCACTCCGTCCATGCTGGTACAGCGGGAAAGGGCCACAAAGAGCATTCCGTGAGAAAAAACAGGCTCCTTTAACGTTACTCCCACTTTCTTCAGCGACTGTCCTTGGGATTTGGTGATCGACATAGCAAACGCCAGTTTGACTGGGAACTGCCGTCGAGAAAGCGGAATACCAATTGCTAAAGATTTGGTTGAAAAGAAAATAAGCAAAGTGACAAACTTTTCCCACTCAGAAGAGAGATCCTGGGGATCAGCACCATCTGTCCATTTTTGGCTCCGTTTATAAAACGGCAAACTAATAAATTCCGCGTAAAGCCGATAACTTGGAACCTTGTGCCATTACAAAGGCCCTGGCTGATATTGAGATTTCGAAGAAGGATCACAATACAGCCTAGCTGGAAATAAGAGACTCGATTAGGTGGAAAATATAGGCAACCTTGAGACGGAGACGATGAGGGGGGAATCCAGACGGCTCCAGGGTGTGGAGAAACTCGTCAGGATACCTCAAGTCATCCACGGGGCCGTCTGTGTCGATGGAGTCGATGCTGTGGTAGATCTTCTCCTCCGACGTCATCCTGTGAGAATCGTGTTGTTGATGCGGTTTACGTCCTTGTTCTTCGGGCACAGTATAGCTCTCCGGTTGAGGTGATCGGGCTGATCGTAGATTTCTTCGAAGACATCATCGATTAGGTCTCCTGACGTGATAATCTCTATCGGCAGCTCAATTCCTCCATTCTCGACTTGTTCCAGTCGGCCGTCTCCAAGTTTCAGCAAAAACTTCTTCCATTCGGCAGCGTTTCCAACGACTCTCATATTCTCCACCAATTTGAAGGTCGTGAAGCGGCTGAAGAGTCAGCTGTTCTTCAGGCATGTCTGCTGTGGCCGAAGTCCGCTTCCTTTGGGCGGAATGGGAAGAAGTTGACGAAAATCGCCGCCCAATAGGACGGTCTTTCCTCCAAACGGCTCCTGGTTGTTGTGGACATCTTGGAGAACCGTGCCATCACTTCTAATACCCAATAGGACAACATAGAGACTTCATCGATAATGAAGACGTCGACAGCTTTGAGGCTTCTACCTTCCTTGGAGTTCGGCTTTAGGGTCGAGTTCTTGCAGTCAGCGGACGTATTGAGCTTGAAGAAGCTACAAATAATTTTGCCTTCACAGAGCAAATTGGCCGCAATGCCAGTCCAGGCCAAACAGGCAACATTCTTTCCCATTCCTAAACGACAGTTACACCGAACAAATTAAAAGTCACCAACCTTTGAGAATGTTATACAGGCATGTGTAAACAAAAGTTTTCCCTGTACCACCGGGACCATCGACAAACACCAATTTCTCTCCTTTGTCAACTACGGCTCCAACAGCTGCTTCTTGAGCAGGACGGAGAGCGGCTCTGAAGTTTTGGCCGACTGTGACGTAGTCCGGAATGTCTGCATCGTCCTCGCCGAGAGCATCCCTAGCTGGAAGACTGTCAAAGACAATGATGGAGTTAATGTCAATTCCGGCCGTGTCCAACTGATCCATCAGATCATAATAAGTCAGCGCATGCGCCTCAAAAGCAGAACGACCTATAGAATAGTGTAAAAATTAAAGAATACCTCACCTCTGTGAGTATAATCCTCACTCATTGAATCCTTGTATACATTCCACATGGCTTGGGCGTTGGCATTTTGCACAAAAGACAGCAGAGAAGCGAACAATTTCCGGAGTTCCCTGGGCATTTGGAGTTGAACTCCTTCGTTCATTGAGTCCTCAAAATGGCGGTCGGTATGGATGAGACCCATGTCGACTGCGGCTGCTTCAAATGTCGGCAGAAGATTGCCATTTATAGTACGTAAATCCTCGAAGGAGATTGCACCTTTCCTGGCGAGGAGCAGACGACGCAGGCAGTGGCGCTCGACGTCTTTTACCGAAGCGTGGAGAACGCGGCCAATTTTTGGCTTTGTCGTAATGCGTCTCAATGTCCACTTCTTACTCTAAAGACAGTTGAATTCAGTTAAAAAACGAATCAAACCTGCTGCCAGACAAAGTGCTCTGGTATTTCGGAGTAGTAGAAACTTCTCGGATCTACTGCACCCAAATCTTCT
Source organism: Oscheius dolichura (assembly GCA_932521035.1). Lineage (NCBI taxonomy): Eukaryota > Metazoa > Nematoda > Chromadorea > Rhabditida > Rhabditidae > Oscheius > Oscheius dolichura. The sequence continues at coordinate 674,685 of OW051497.1, read as the reverse complement.
CCGGCCAACTCCTTTTCGTGCCATTCTTTGTTCAATTTGAAGAACTCCGTCAACGTGGTCTTTCTCGCCATCTCATCTTGAAAAATTTGTGCTTCCTGTCCAGGTCGGAACCTCACTCGATGGTGGTCCGGTAGATGGATTTCGAGGTGTTCAATCGAGTGGGACCGCTCATGAATGGGGTAACTTAGGAGACGGTGGACTGCTTCAGGGGCACAGAGGTATCTGCCTTCAATGTGATCTTCAATTTCATCTACCGCTCCTCCATTCGCTGTTCTTCTCTCACTTCTCAACTCCACTTCTATCTGAAAAGAGATTTCTTCGGCGGTTGTTAAAAGAACAAACCGCATCTGATCCCTTGTAAATGTATTTATACAAATACTTGACTGAATGGATCAGGAAGCAGAACTTCATGTTGATATGGCATTCCAACTTGATGAGTAAATACTTGTTGTATGGAACCACGCCCTGGTTTGTATAGCGGTGGCCGTCTTTGTCGAAATGGCGTCCATCATCGCGACGACGGTAGACAGGGTATCCTGAGCCAGAAATATCGGTGCTGTCGGAGAAGTTCTTCGGAAATCCCTTCGAGCACTTTCCGTCCTTCATACAGGGAGAGTTCGGATTCAGAGGGCCACATTTTCGATGGAGCATGAATTTTGTGACAATTCGGAAGAGTTCAGGCTCTGCTTCTGGATCCGGTAGCTCAGCACATATCAATTGATCCACTGAAATGAAAACTACTTGACAATGAAATTGATCTTACCCCGTTCCGCGGTGTCCAGTTTGAAGGCCCTTGTCAGCGTAGCCAACATGTGTACATGGGGTAACCCTCTCTTCTGAAATTCGACCACGTCGGCGAAAGCGGCCACTTCTCCCAATATCTTCTCTTCCTTGATGTCGTGAAGGAGTTCTTTCAGCTTCAAATTGAACACCCTGGTGACAATGTCTGGTCTGTCGGAAGTTGTTTGTCCCAGGCCGATGTTTTCCTTGATCTCCAGCCAGTCGGGATTCGTCGTCATTGTCAAAAAAACATCCGGCTTGCCATACCTGGTCACTAATGCCATTGTGTCCTGTAAATAACACTCAAATCGACAGAGAAAATGGAACTAACGGCGTAACACTGCGCATAGAACAGAGGAGATCCCATATGGCTGGCAGGTAGGACAATCCGTGTGCCGGCGAGACCATCTTCTCCATCTGCTACGAATTGCCGAAGATTTTGATAAAGATCAGCTCGGATTTGTGACTAAAATACTTCAACTTGACCCTTATCTTACTAAAAACAAACCTGATTACGACAAAGCCAGAAAAGGTCGTTCATTTCAATTCTAACAGCTACATCTACCAAAAACTGTTGGAACAGCTTGGATCCCCAGTGGAGAGGGCTGAACTCGTGCCGAACATAAGCCAGGTAGGAATAATAGTCCCGAATGGTAACCCTCTTGGTCTGTCCTCTGGCATTTCTGCTTTCCATTTGTGTGGGCCATCCGTGGCGACCGGTGGGGAAGAACAACGGATAAGTCATTGAATCATCTTCCAGCTTCTAAAAACAGTTAGGCCGTAAGGAAGGAAGAGCAAACTTGGTCTCCCACTCTGAGAGTCTGAAATCCTCTGGTCAAGCTCACTGTTGTGTACTCTTGAGGGGCCGGATCGTCGACAGCGACGAAGATGGCGGCGACTTCATTGGCATTGGGAGCATTGTATCGCCGCTGATCTCGGCAGGCCCTGTTAATGAAGACCATCTTCATTTCTGGGATTGCGGTTCCATTCTGGCGCGCTCTGGCGGCTTCTTCACGGTATACATCGCCCATCATCTTGTAGCCGTTGGCGTAGGGATTTGTTGCTCCTAGAACATCGACCAACTCTCTCATCAGCGGTGGGTGACAGTTTTGATTGCTCGGAACTCCCATGCGTTCCTGATTGGCTTGATTCGTGTCCATGAACCAAAGCTGGCCGTAGCTGGGTCGCTGGTTGGCTCCCGGGAGAGCTGGCCCAATTTTGTGCTGGACTCCTCCATGGATTTTGAAGACTCCGGGCCCTCTTCCGCTCATAAACTCGTTCTACAACGAATATTTTTTCGATATTTAAAGGAACTAACTTTGCAGTTGAGGCTGGCCGTGGCCAAGGCGCTATTATATGACCGCGTGATGTTTTTGAAATGCTTTGCCACATCGTGAGAGTCCACAAAAAGATTCTTCAGTGTTTGGGGGAAGTCATCAAAGAGCGGCACCACAATTCGACCATTCCCACAACACTTGTTGTAAGTTCGAAGACCGGTATCTTGATTCCTCGTCGATCTGGCCTCGTCTGAAATTCGAACTGGCCAGTTGAAGCGATACTTACCTCGGAAGAAGATAGCGTGACAGGCTTGACACGCTTCGATCATAGAGCCACAATAGTGAAGAGCAGGAATGGCATTTGAGTAAGCAGCAGGAAGATCGGGGAGCGTACGGCGTTGGGCTTGATGGACATCTCGGTGGCGAGCTGCATCGTGCTGATGCCGCTGCTCTCGAGCTTCTTCTGCCTCTTGGCTTCGTGCAACAGCATGCTGTACAGCATCCATTCGAAGTCGCCGCTGTCTGCCCTCCTCCGTCTCTTCACTTCGAGCCATAGAATGCCGTTGAGCATCTTGTTCTTGACGGAGCAGCAGCTCTTCTTCTTCCTCTCTAAATGAAACTGTGTTTCGATTTTTAAACAAAGCACCTTTCTCTGTGACGGTGAACTTGAACTCTGTTGGCTCGGGGTTGAGCCATCAGCCGGGCGATGTAGGCAGCCGGATCAATGAAGTCATTTGGATCTCTTCCTCTGTCGTCCAACATGGCTACCTCAGCTGTTCTTCGTCGTGGATTGGGTATCTCCTGGCTTTGGCTTTGTCGAGCATTTCGTCTGGCCTGGCTTCGCTCCCTGTCGGCTGCTCGACGTCTCGCAATTTCCTCCGGGCCTTCTTGGCTTCTACGGGCGCTCATCCGCGCTGCTTCGAGCCGTCTCCTCATATCCTCATCCATTTTGTAATCAGAAAAGAGAATTGAAAAGAACAAAGAAAGAGAAAGAGGAAGAGAAAGAAGGGCAAAGAAAAGACGACAGCTGAATAGGTCCACGTAACCAAAATGATCGCTTTTTTCCTCTTTTGACATCGCTTTTGACCGAATACCGGTATTCGGTCGGCAAACTGTCACCTCCAATTCAAACATACTCCCTCTTTCTCTATCTCTGGAACTTTTCCTGGGAATCTTTTGACCGGATCCTAGTTATTTTCTTGTCGGATTAACGTTTAACGGTCAAATACCGTTTGACTGTCGAAAATGGTCAAACGGTCGAAACTTTCTGCTTCTCTCTCATTTGACCTGTCAATCCGTACAGACGACAGGTCTTGCAGACAGACAGAGATCTGCCTAGGATGTTATTCATTCTTTTATGTGTGCTGCTGGAAGGTGGCTGCGTTTTACTATAGTGTGCATTATTATTTGTTCCATTTTTTGCTCAGTTGATCTTATCTTCTCTCTCGCAATGTAATATAAACACGGTGTTCAGCTTCCCATGTCTCAGGATTCTCTGTCGTCATCCGACACTATGTATGGTATACCAAGCAATGTTTTTCCTGAGGTATCATTATTAATATACATTCATTTACATTCAATTTAGAAGACACAGCCTCCCGTTGTCGAGGAAGAAATTATCTACCTTGGAACGGTGAAGCGCCCGGTTAGTTCGTTTTTTGTCTAGATTAACTTTGTTATATTTAGAAGATTGCTCCAGAAGTCGTCGTAATAGAAGATGATGAAGACGAAATCGAAATTTTAAACTAGGTTTTTTGTTAAATGAAGTAACTAGTTTCTGTTTGACTGTTTACTCGTTTTTTGCTCATATCGTTTATCGATATCTATCTCTAGTTTGTCTTTACTGTTCTGTTTTTAGGATTAGATGTTGAGCTCCTTAGATAGGAAGAAAAAAGTCCGCCGTGAAGGTGATCGTCCATGAAAGAACATGATATTTGATCAACACACATTCGTTCCCATCATATTTTGTGAAACGCATAGAAAACACCATAAATCAAAATCAATCAAGCTTGAAATTGCGTTCTCGATAGCTTGAGGAATGGAGAACTATGTGGTACTAATGATATCTTTTTGCCCGTCAAGACGAGATGTTACCATTTTTACGTCCTTCAGAGAGTGTCTTCAAATTTTTGAAGTCTATATGCATTACTTGCACGGTTTTCAGTTCGTCCATTTTTCAATCCAACCTAGTTTCAAACCTTCCCGGTTCTGAAACGACTGTTTCAAAACGTCCAGTTTTCAAACCATCCGGGGTTTTACCCATTTATTTTTCGTAACGTACCGGTTTGAAAGTGTCGATTTCCCGTAGTAGGGGTGCCCCGCAAAACGATAAGCAACAAGGAAATATACGGAGAGATTTGTGGCTCAAGACAATTGGCAGTGAAAGGGTGTAGAGGAAAAAGAAATAATTCGAAAAGCCCCGCCAACCCGCGGGGACGCTAAGATGGGCGGTCACGTTGGGACCCTTGTCCTCAAGCGGACACAGCTCGCCGCGGCTCAGAGGTCAGGGCTCTCAAGCTATATTCGATCTTGTGCATTTCTGTCAATTGTTGATAACTTACCTGTCTTTACTTACCCCTAATTACTAGGTTAAAGCGAAACACATAAAATGTGTAGGAATAAATAGTGATTCATTTTTATTCAGGAATCCCCATTTTCAAAGAGAAAAGAATACTTTCAGGCGAAAATAACCGGGAAACGAGTCTAAAAAAATTATTCTAACAGATTAGAAGCTTCCCGATCGAATGAAGCCGCAGAGAAATCTTAAAACTTTTACTTTTGGTGCGTGCTGCTAGCTGCGTTAGCGTTCTTTGGAGGGAAAATGTGGTGCACTGATATTTCATAATTTGGAGATTCCCAACATTTCCCTTAAAAGCTTTAAAGAAATCATAGAATACGTGAAAAAGGAAGGAATGTGCATGGCAGTTGCGAAAAACCGCCGGAATCGGAATTGTGGGCAGCCCAGGCTCTTACCGTCTCTTTTCTTTACACTTTTCAATCTACCACAAGATTTTAATTTAAAATAAGATGTAAGACAACCGTTCAAAGAAAGAGTACCGAGAAAAAAGAAAATCAGGCAAGGGATGGCGAGGTTTCCTAAACACAACTCCGTCGTTTCAAGCCTAGACAAGAAATACATCTATTCCCTGGAGAGCTGGGTCTTCAAAATTTTTACCCTAATAGTTTACATAATTAAAAGCCAATAAAATAAAAGAGAACCCTAAGAAAATCTTAAACAGTCGAAACGCAATTACTAGTTCTTCTACATACTGTAACAACTGGTCATATTTAGACGCAATGTGCGTCTATTTTTGGTTGGGCGCCGATTTTATATACTGCCAAGCGGTCTGCCAGCTTTATTTTAGGTATCGCCATCTGGTTATTTTTCTTGCTTTTACTTTACGGAACCCTTAAAATATTTTAGTTTTTTTTTCTGTTAAAGAAACCCCCAGGATCCCTACCTAGGGTACAAACTGTAGATTTTCGCGGGCTTTGAGAAACCCCGGGAAAATGCACTCCTGAACTACACGCTTTATTTTTTATATTTAATTTTAATACAACTACTGTTTGTTATGCCCGCTTGCTATAAATGGCATCAAAAAAACATCAAGAAAATAAGAAAATCGGCCAAGAACGCAGGCGCATTCAAAATTCAAACGCGCGCCAAAGGCCAAAGGGACGCTTGTGGATGCAGTCGACTATTGCACCCGAGCCGAGATCCTTGTGGGTTCCTTTTAAGAAATTCTTAGATCAATTCTTTTATCATTTCGAAAGATCTCCTTTTTCGAAGTTCACATTTTCCTGGATATTTCAGGATGATTCCCAAAATGCCCTTCTCTCGCGATCTTCTATTCACTCAATTTCCCACTTTTTAAACATAAAAATACCTATTTTCAGACGAGCATACATCCCGTCTCTTTCTTCTATTTTTCTAGCAAAGAAGTTGACGGGAATCTCTACAACATCAAATGCGCAGGTTGGTACCAGTGCTCCTTCTTTTTCATACTTTTTTCTTTAGATAAACCAAATTATTGGTTCTCTATCTGGGGATAGAAGTAGGAGGACGGCGACTTCTCGGCCCCATCAGGAAGAGGGAGAGCAAGGCTCACCAGAGGACCTCTTGGCCAAGCTCCGTGAAATCTTCTGAGCTGGAGCCATCACCAAGGGACTCTGCAAACAGGCCGGACGAGCTTGGTCAGACTGCCGTATAAACTGAAAGTGAGTCTCGAAGGAATAGACATACAACAAACTCTATAGGACATCGACATATGTATCGGCGGAATATAGAAGACAGAATATACTCGGCCTTCTCTTTCCCTGACGGCAAACGAAAGGTGACTATATATTGCACACTTTATTTAACGCGGGTTCTTTCAGTTTTTTAGGATTGGCGGTTACAAGATGACCCGAAAGGGAATTTTTTTATTACGTCAAATGGGCAGGGAGAATGAAATGGACCCCAGCCAAAGGCTGAACTGTTTCTGCACGAAAACGTAAGCTTATTCTTCGATCAAAACAGACTATTAGGGCCCCATTTTACGGAAGACGCCCTGGCAGCTTGTGGAGATCCCGTCACCCCCATCGGATGTTCAGCTTCTTCTAGGCTGCGCCAAGCCAGACTTCTCTCTTTCCTCAGGTTGGTAATTTGAATATATATTTTGAATATAATTTCCGTTTCAACTGGGATACAAGTTCATTTTATAGGCCGATAATTGCAACGATGAAAGGAACAGTGGCCTCAATGTGAAGGAAGAAGGGCCATCACCTCTTGGGCAGCAAGAAGAGTAAATAGAAAAGATCTGTAAGAAATAAATATGTTTTCAATTAAACTTTTTGTGTACCTATTTCGAATAAAATAGCCTCGGTGTGGCTTAACACGTCAGGGTCATCTAGCCGGTTGAACAAAATAACACGGCCTTGGCCAATTTGGCGAAATGGCAGCCAAAACGTGCTCTGTACACGGCTTCTTGTTTGGACATGTGTTTGAACGTTGAGTACAGTTGAATCCGACGTACACGTATTTGTTTGGGAGAACTTATGCTGTTCTGTACGTCGTTACACCTCACTGGAAGCACTATTATCTTTCATTCCGGTAATCGCAAAAATCAATAGAAAACATCGGAGAATGCTGTGCACTCAGTTATGTACGCTGTTCTTCCCCCTGAGAGTTTTTTTACATTTGATGTGCCTGGGCTCCAGTGTACGTGGTACTAGCTTTTCAAAGCACATTTCCTGTTCCCGGAACACCTTAGGGACGTTCTTCGCTGTTCTCTGCACCTGAATGTCTTCTTAATTCTCCCCCCATTTTCATTTTCTATAATAAATCAATCTGCTCCAGTCTGAACAGTCTAATCAAGAATATCCCCAGCTTTTCATAGTAACATTAAGGAAAGTAAAGGGCCTTTTATTCTCATAATAAACATTTAAAAAAATCTGGGTTTCCTCTTGCTCTTCCTCTTACATCAATCTCTTCAAAATCAGCAATGTCTCTCGGGGGAAAATCGATTAACACCTTCGGAAAACGGGATATTGCCTTTGAGAGGGGGAATATAGGCCCCAGTTCGTGGTAAACTCATAATCCGTCTCTTTAGGGTATTGTAGGGAGCTTCGACTCTCAAAAAAGCCAAGTTACAAAAAAACGACGCCGGAAGCACCCCCTTTGACCCCCGTAATAAAATCCCCTGTGCAATTACTTTTACATTTTGGATAGACAAGTTGCCAATAAGTTAGAAACTCTTCGTTTTTAAAGTTCCCGGGTATTGCTTCAAATCGTTAGAATCGCCCCTGTATCCAGCTTTTTGTTTGTAGGGCGTCATTTTTAGTTTCTTTGCCATTTAGACCCAGAAAAGGGAAAAGAACTCACCACAGGCAAGATAGTTCTTCTCGGGCTCGATGTTTCTCCACTGGCAGCCATGCTCTTCTTCGAAACATCAGATAATATGCCGTCTTAGCATACTATCTTTTTGCAGTAAAGTTAAATCTTGATTTATGCAAGTACCTGAAATTGATAAAGATTGAAAAGTTCAAAGAAAGAGGTAGGACTGATCGCACAAATGCGAGCAGTGGAGAGGGGGAACCGGGCAAAAAGAGAAGAGTTGTGGTTCAAGACAATCGCTGTGGTTATAGTGGATGGTTGTAGAGGAAAGAGAAATAATTCGAAAAGACCCGCCAACTTGCAGGGGACGCTAAGGTGGGCGGACGCTTTGGGAGCCTTGTGCTCAACCGGGCACAGCTCGCCGCAACTGTAAAGGACAGAGGGGCTAATCGATCTTAAGCATTCTTGTCGATTACTGGTGGTTTGGCCCCGAATAATGGTCCCGAATTACATCAAGGTAAAAGGGAAACATATAGAATGTCGAGAAATAGAAGAGAAATGAGCAATGACTCATTTTTATCTGGGAATTCGCCCTCTTCAAAGAAAAGGAGTGTTTTGTATGCTGGCTTTAACATATTTTTTGAGTAGAAAACGATGATCTCGATTTATAGTTCCCTTGCAACGGATACAACAGTAATTTGCCTCCGTTCGGGACCATTTTCGGATCGGAGCAAAATTGAAAACTTTGCCTGATTTTCAAAAAATAACCCGATTACTGTCCCTATCCGTTGGAAAAAGACTATATGCAAGACTTGAACATTATTTCGGTTAGGTGGTTCAAAAAGAGCCAGAAGAAGATAAATAAAAAGGATAGAATTCACAACAGATGAAAATCGGCGTGGTGGCAGCCATGGAGGATCTTTTACGTACTGCTCACCGCAGTTTTTTTCCTTCACACTTTTGTAATCTACCCAGGTGTTCTAGTAACATTACAAGTCGTGTGAAAGACGAGAAAAAAGAACAGAAAAAGATTAACTGTTCAGGGCGGCACTTTCTGCTCACCGGGCCGAATAACAAAGCTAAAAGGACCGCTCTCGTTTTCTGTGAACAAAAATTTTATAGTAGCATTTTATATACTTGAGACCCTACAAAATAAAAGAGGATTATAAGAAAAGTTTGAATAATCCGTTACTGCTTCCCGATATACTGTAACCGTTTCTATTTTTCGTACGCAAACGCACACCCACCTCTGGCGGCTTGTCAGCGTTATGGATTTCACAACCTATCATCTTTTCATCACTTTTACCCATTTCTTTTCATCTTCTAGCGAGAAATCGCTTGAATTATTCTGTTAAACAAATTCTCAAAGCAATTCTTCATTCTGAAAAAGGGGTTACCTTCAATTTGTTCGGTTTTCTAGCGTTACCATGATCCTGTCCAATATTTTCCCTCCTTTTTTCAATATCCATCCGCTCATTTTCATTTTCGTCTATTTTTCCTTTAATATAAAGCTTTTATTTCAGAGTATCATAGATCTACTCTCTTTTACGAATTATTGAATTTTGAAAGAGAAGGCTGCATACAAACGGGAAAAAATGAAGCAATTCTTCTGATGGAGAAACTTCGAAGATGATCAAGCCTATGCCTTTGCATCCGTCTTCTTTATATTATTGAAGAAACCAACGGGTTGGCTGCGGTTCGGGAATAATGTCTTTTCTAAAGCCAACCATTTTCAGAATTACCTCGTACCGGGAAGAAGAGGTTCGATGATAGCTTCAGCGAATGCGTCGGATGGCCATGATGTGATCGATTTAAAGCCGGCAGCCTCCGGGTAGAAGACTCTATATTGCCATAAGTGCGGCAATCACGGAGTGCTCCGGCTTCTGAAGACTTGCCACAAAGGTATGCCTTTGTTATCTACCAGTATGTCTCCGCCTCTGGCGGCGTTGAGGCTGGAAATTAATCTCTGTCGAATAACCGGATCTTTCTGCTGCTCAGACACAAAGATCTCCTTTATTGGGGCACGATAACTGTTTTCTAGATGAGAACTGGCTGATGTCTGATGCGCTACGCTAACCATAGGTTCTGGAGGAGAAGATGGAATTCGCTATCAACTGCAGTAAGCTTTATACTTTTTATCAAATAAACGATTATTTTAGCCAAATGTCAAACATGTTGGAAACCGTTATGGTTAGACCTGGAAATGCAAGGATGGAACAAAGAAAGAATTGATGATTGATGTGATCCAGAAGAAATAAATGCATTCTTACACGTTTGTCTGTCTATTTTTCCATTCCATGACGTATAACATGAATCCTATCTTTGCAAATATTCATATCACACAACATGTCATCTCTTCTAGTGTGTCTAGTCTTCTTGGGACCAGAGCCAAGCACAATTCAATCTGCCTGGGCGCCTTGATTGTTAAAATAGCTTTTTTTTCTAACAAAATCGAGTCTTACCGCCCTAGACGGTAAAACTAAGCTGTGAGGCGCTTATTTGTACTCGAAAACGCTTACTGAAATTATTGCCCATTCAAAAAGACGTTTCAATGTCGAAGAAGGCTAATCAAAACCTTAAAGCATCTCTTTTCATTTCGGCTCTACTGTAACCACCAATAATTTTTGTACGCAATCCATTTTTGGCTGACCATCACCTTTATTACTCTGACCGTTTGCCAGCTTTACGGAAACCACGAGTTATTGCCATTTACTTATTTTTCTACGTTTCCGTTACATCTTTAAAGCAAGAAATAATGTAAATTCCTTTTTTAGACAATTTCTAAAACCACTTTATTCTTCCCTCTCTTAAAACGGGTCTAATTTCGGGACGACCACACTCTGACCACGACTTTCCATTTCGGGTCGTTTCCGAAATGATATTGGCCAGACTGTGGCCGTCCCCTAATTTCAGATTTATTCTGTTTGCGAAAGTCCATTTCCAACATTTTCCAAACATTAGTGGAATGTAGCAGACAAATGCGTAAAACGATTTTGGGCTATTGTTTATATACAGGTATCGTTAAAGCAGAGAAGGCGTCTGTATAGAAGACAGAAAACGACGAAGAGGATCCGGAACCAGTCGCTCTGGCCCATCCTTGATTTTTTGGGTCGGCCCCATTCCGGAAAAATTCGTACGCAGTGATTTTTTGGCAAACGGCAATGCCTTTTCTGTCTGTTTATAGTGCAAATCGATTTTTTTTTGACGATTTTAAGACGAACAATTTCAAGTGTTATATTTATTGAAAACATCACAATGAATGTAAGGAAAAAAAAGAAATCACTTGAAGGTCGTTCTTGAACATGACGTTGTTTTCTTTCCTTGCGCTCGACTCTGAAAGAAACATAATCAAATTGTAAATTTTATCGAAGAAACTGACCAGAAAAATACTGCACGCCCTTCTCCTTGTTGAAGACGAGTTTATCCTGAAAAATAAATGTTATAAAACATCAAGAGAAATGGAAGCTGCAAAAAAAAGTCCTATGCGCAAAAAAAAATTGCGAAGAATAAAAATTTTTTATTTATGATTTTTTTCACATACAAAATAGAATTAGAAGCTAGAAAAGCTTTATAATAATACATGTAATGTCTAAATAAAACGATAATCAATGAAAATAAACTTACTTGCATTTTTTGCAAACATCCTGTGGAGAGCTCTTGCAGCTCAATCCACTTGTTCCTTTTATTGTGTTTGTATCTAAAAACAGTCGAATATCAATAAGAAATAATAGAAAGCAAAAGATAAATGACAAAGCAACAAGATAAAGCAATACAAACATTACAAATAAAATAATGACGAAATTCGCAAGCGGCACGCAATATGCTAATTAGGCTCATTTTTTCCCTATATTCTTCCTTTAACAGTTGTAATACGTTGCAAACATGCTTGTGTATGTTCTAAAAAAGAAGCAGAAGCAATGTGAACATCAAAAGAAATTCATCAAGTTGCATTGCACGATCAAGATATATAAAATGCACTGCCATTTGCCAAAAAATCACTGCGTCCAAATTTTTCTGGAATGGGGCCGACCCGATTTTTTAATGCGATTTTGTGAAGACTACTAATAATAATATGTTTATTTGTAGCTTTACAAAGATATGGGATTTCGTGGCCGGGAGGAATTTCCACCACTTTTAGTAGCTTTTGTAGTCGTTTCTCTCGGATGAGGCATGAGGTCTTCCTGAAAAAGAAACTGATATTTTCACCGTACACCCTATAAATAAACCTCCCTTTTAGCGGGGGATTAATTTCAAAATTCATTTGAAAATTCTTTTGCGACTGACCTTTTTCCAATATTTCCGCTTCCCGCTTGTTCCACGGCTACATGACCCCTCGTGCACTTTTAGTGATGACTGAAATATTTCTATTTATTGTCTTTTCCAACTGTTGCTCAAAAGGCCCCGCACGGGATGTTTCGAGACCCATTATGGTAAGCCTATTTGCTGGAGAAAAAGTATGCCTGTTTTTTCATCCTTGGATTACGGTACTTACACGATAGTGGATCGTTCTCAGGCAAGTTGTGCACTAGTACTCGCTCTTCGGATCCACTGGCTCGACGCTGATTTCCTCTCCAAAGCGCTGAATCACATAGGATATCTGATGATTTACACTTTTTGCCAGTTTCTGAAAGAAAAAAAGTGGAAGGTAGAAATTGGGGGGGGGGAGGGAATTTGCGTCTTCAGTCCACCAACTCAGGTGGCAATGCACCCGAAAAATCACGGCAGCAGGATATTTTTAAAGGGGCTGTCAGGGACCTTATTTGGTTACGGTAGGCGGGCCATCAAAATTTTACGAAATCATAATATTTTTACGGATTATGTCCCCATAGACGTCAACGTGACCTGGGCGCGTGGCTGAATCAATCCATCGGCTGGTTTGGCAAATAAAAGGCGGCATACCCTCGTTTGCTTCCACCGCACTATCTCTCTTCCTATTTCCACCTTCAAACGAATTTTCAGGACTGGCATATATCCTGTTCTGTTTCCTTTAATGTTAAGCTCTTCAATAGACTACCAACAATCCTGATGACATCGCATTTGGTAGCTGGACAATAGGTAAGTTGGGGTGGAATCCTACTAATTTTTATATTTTCAGGTATTGGAAGCCTGTTGCAGAAACCAGACGAAATATCGCCGAAGGTCTTTGGATGGCTTCGGCGTATGCGTATGCAACATAAAAGGGCCCAAACTGTCCGTACGAAGCGGGGAGATAGTCTTTGACCTCGTTTGGAATATGTGTGTGTAACATCTATAACATGCCTCCAACATGCCCGTACGGATTGGAGGAATACTTTTTGTTGCTACTAAAACTTGTGCTTGCGGTGCGAAACGAACCACCCAACTGCCCTTACAAATTAGAGAGTAAAAATGGAATTCACCTTTAAAAAAACCTTAATCATCTTTATTAGAACCCTTTCATTCTTAGCCCACCACACCAAGCCATGTACAAACCCTCGAGATAAATGCTTTGCCCAATACTTTATCCGGTAAAAATATAATTACGACAGACGTCAGAAGGCAAGTCAATCTTCGGACCGACGTGACTCTACTCAAGTAAGAAAACGAAACTGGGAGACCAGCAGGAAAAATTTTAGAATCAACCGTCCTCTTCGCTCCTCGTCTCTCGCCTGCTTGCCTTGCTGTAATATCTATTACGGAAAATAAAAGTTCAACGATCCTAGATTTCAGCGTTTTAAATATATTTTATAATGGGTTATAGTGGTTATACAATGCGTGGACTCGCTCGACGAAAGGAAACAATCACGACTTTTTATTATTGCTGAAAGTAAGTACACGAAAACAACAAATGTGCATCCGTGCCAAACAGAATCCACGAGAAAACAAACAAGCAAGTAACCCCTGCGAGAATAGCTGTGCTTTATTCCGAAGATGCAATAAAAGAAAGTACTGTAGCGTTTTCAAATGATCTTTTCTCTCGGAAGCTTACATGATCTTGTTATCCAGTTCTTTTTGCAGTTCGGTCAGCTGATGTATCCGATTGATTCGGCTCGGTAGTAGGACGCCACTTAAAGGGAGCTACCGGCAGTAAAAAAAATTGTTGATTTCGTTGATTAACTTTATTTCGCGGGGAGCATTTTCGTTAGCGTCCTTTTTCTGAAAAAATCGTTTCATCGATAAATTTATTGATTTCTTTGCCTGTACTTGTTTTCTCTGTATTATTTTTCTACATTCGATTGCGCTTCTTTTGCAGTATCACTGAACACGTAACATACAATACAAGTAGTAAAAAAATCAAAAACAACGCAGCAATCGAATCTAAAATAGAATTAGATGTATATGATATTGCTTTTGCTTATACTTGCTTTTTGAATATAGACTAGCATGTTAGCAATGTTTCATAACGGTTACAGAAAGAAAAATAATAAAAAATGACTCTGATTAGCATATTGCAAGTCGCTTTCGAATTTCACCATTATTTCATTTTGGCTTAGGTGACTTATGCACGCGTGCATAAGTCTACCCGTCTTTCGCGGTATGCTAATGAGCGTGCATAAGTCTACCACTTCTGCTAAAATGGCTGAATACGCGTATTTTCTTTCTTTTTTGCTGCTAGTACTGTAACAAATCGAGGGGATATTGATACATTAGCAGGAATCTTCCCAAATTCCCCCTTTCTCAAAAATAACGTGTAATCAGCTATTTATGAGGATTTCTCTTGAAGTTCTACACCAAATAACCAAAAGAAACGCTTCAACTTCCGTCAGTAGCTTGGGGGCGAAACGGATTTTTGCTTTCTTTTACACTATTATACAATAGAGGTTTCTTTTTTGTCTTTTATCTTCGTGTTTTCTTTATTCGTCTTCCTTGAAGGTATCGAATATTTTTTTTTGAATCTCTCCCACTCTCACTAGGTCTTCGAACTCGAAATAACAGCGACGCTCTAGTGGCAATCGTACGCTGGAAGTATAGTTCGATTCGAATTTCAATCGAGAGCCTATATATTTGGGCCGGGTGCCTCGCTGGAAAACAAAGTTAAAGGTCTTTGTATTGTTATTGATTGTGGATCTGTCCCATCCAAAGGAAATTTTATTTTGACAGACAGGCCATCCCTAGCTTGTTTTCACCTTTTATGATTTCACTCGGTGGTACGGCTCTTCTGCCCAAATTATCGAAAAGGAGAGGTGTTCTTCTTTCGAGACCCTGCATGTTCCCCTTGCTTTTCTCCCCCCACATTGGCTCACAAGACCTTCTTCTTTGGAGGTAAAAAAATACGTGATAAAGTATACTCCCCCACCCT
Organism: Oscheius dolichura; assembly: GCA_932521035.1. Classification (NCBI taxonomy): domain Eukaryota; kingdom Metazoa; phylum Nematoda; class Chromadorea; order Rhabditida; family Rhabditidae; genus Oscheius; species Oscheius dolichura. The sequence continues at coordinate 659,555 of OW051497.1, read as the reverse complement.
CAAGCAATCCCTTTCTGTCGATGGAGCTCAAAAGGCGCTGAGAGACAATGGGGTAGTTTTTACCAAAGATTAGGACTCTACTAGGAATTTCTTTCGATAACTGGGAAAGCGTAAGACATACAATCAAGAAAAGTGTGGGCAGAGAGTAATTCTGCCTCATTTTACACTGTACGTGCCAGAAAGGATAGATTTTTTTGGATCATGGTTTCATGAATGGCTTAGTTAATGGTAATGTGGGTGTTATTTATTTTTTTTGTGAAATTATACTCACGAAAATACTCAGTAGACATCTCTCTGCTTTCTGAATAAGATAGAAAAGGATAGGAGATGATAAAACAGAATAAATTTGTTGAATTCCGATTTGGAAAGCTGTGTAATTTGTAGAAACAGATGGATATTGTTGGAAATTATAAATTCTTTGTCTAATTCACCGGTGCATCAATATCCCCTCGATTTGTTATAGTACTAGCAGCAAAAAAGAAAGAAAATACGCGTATTCAGCCATTTTAGCAGAAATGTAGACATATGCCTGCGCAATTAGCATATTCCCGCGAAAGACGGGTAGACTTATGCACGCGTGCATAAGTACCCCCAGCCCCCAAATTAGAGGCGAAGCTCTGCACAAATTTTTTTTGCGTTCAGGACTCTTCAGGTAATTTTTCTGCTGTTTTAGTTTCTCCTGATGTTTTCTAGTATTTCCTTTTTAGGATAAGCTTGTCTTCGACTCGGAGAACGACGTGGATTATTTTTCAGGTCAGTTTATTTGTTAAAAATTGTTATTTCATTCGCTTGTTTTCAGAATCGAACAAAGACGGATAAAAGACTACAGCTTGCCCAAGAACCGTCTGCTTCGCTTTTGTTATGTTTATTGTAATATTTTCTAATAAATATACCACTAAAAAGCATTGGAAAATGTGAAAATAGCATGAAAAATGAATAAAAACTAAAAATCCGAGGTTATGTAACGCGCCGCCGCCGCACCCGTAAGATATCGGCACTGTAGCGCGTTATTTTACTGCCGGTAGCTCCCTTTAAATATAGGGATTAATCAAGATCTGTAAACAATAAAAATACTAAAATACCTACCCGATGATAAGAGAAGCGAAGACAATCACTCCTAGGGCCTTGGCTATTTCCTCATGGCGCGGGTCGTTGATCCAAAAGAAGAGAAGTGGGAACATCGCCTCTTTCGAGTTAACAAAGGAGGACTAATACCCGGCTTCGCATGTTATTTCTCTTGTCAGGTAATCCGCTAAGAAAAAGATAAAGCTCTCGTGACGCTGAGATTGCAGCTGGGAAAGAAGGGATAATGCCACGGGAAGGATAACATATCTATATTTGCACGTTTTAGTAGGAAAGGGTATCTTACCCAGGGAGACAAGGAGGAACACAAAAACATTGAATAACTTTATTAGGACACAAAACGGTTGCCGTTAAAAACCTTTCCGTTACCGTAGTTATTTGGCCCAGTAGATTCTGCATTGACACGGATGCGCGGATGACTAGACAATCTCCCACCCTGCCTCTGGAAATGAAGGATGCAGTATTCCCGGAAACTATACCGTTTGGGGGCTTTATATCCACTTTTGGGATCTCCTCAATGTCGACAGCCTCCTCCTCCGGCAGGGTCTCCAACTTCCTTTTCCCTTCCTCTACAGAGACGACGACCTCGAGCACAGCTTTGTGCCCTTTTGGAGCATTGGATCGCCTCTGACGTGGCCAGAAAAATAAACTTTAAAAAGATTAAAAGAGCAAGGATTCCCCTCACGATAGAAGAAAAATGGCAATGACCACAAATCGCAGACAGACGGCTGAATATTCCTCGCCATTGTTCATCTCTGTGGCCCAAGGAAGAAAGATGGACCAGGTTGTCGAAGCCCGGCTGACGGCTTGAAGAACAATCGGCGTCTTCACACCATCTTCCATCCTTTAAACGTGGAAAAGTTGTGCATGAAATGCTAGAGAGCAGCAAGAAATTAATTAGTAAATATCATGAAACAGCTTTAATTTCCGAATGAACGAGAGATTATTCCCTTTCATTTCCGAAAGATGACGGATGGCTGGGCTGCAGAAGAAGGGAGACAAGCTATGCAGAAAAAGTGGGATTTTCTAGGGATTCGGAGAAAATATTGACGTGTAAACATGAGGCAATGAGTTGGAAGAGCGGTCTCCTTCATCTGGCCCGGCCCTCCTTGACTAATTTGCTCCCGGCGACATTCTTCCTCGTTAGATCTCTAACTACCTTAGTTATTCTTCTGCGTATGCATGTAATACGGGTTGCAGCTTGTTCTTTGATCCGTCTCATCCTAAAATGGAAGTAGAAATTCGTCATTTTGCTTATAGATAGCGGAGATAATCCACTGACGTTGGAGGGCTTTCAAGCCGGCTCGTTTTGCCCTGTATTTATCACAAAAGACGGAAATGAGGAAGTCGTTTAATAAAGGCTATTCACAAGGATCACACTTCCTCTTTCGGAGTTCTGTCTTCTTTTCTTCCTTGTTCGCTTGATCTTATCAGCGTCATCAGTGAATTTCTCGATTTTTCGAAGGTCAGGCCGAGATTGTACTTTGTCCGCCTCCCGGAACGATATCAAAGTTTCGCCAGTTTTTGTCGGGACAGGTTCTACTTTCCAATAGCTTTTTGCCCTGTCTGCATTACTTCCGTCAGTTGTTCTTTCATTCTTCTCCTGATCTTCTCAGCCGACTGTTAAAAGCCCAACGTCACCTGCTCGAAAGTTTTTGATTCTTGCCAGAACCCCAAAAAGCAATAGGTTGCCCATATAATAATGGTGCACCTCAATCCCCTCCTACCTTAGGCAATAGGATTTCAAAATCACCGAATTTTCTTTGAATCATAGTTAGAAATCCCCTCAAGACCGAGGTAGACATGCGCCTCCCTAAAAGTGCCGTGGCCTTGCATTTTGATCGGCCTTTCAGTTGCGCCGCTGACCTAGATCGCTAGGTAGGTAGAGGGACAGGGAGGTATTTAACCAATTTGGTTTTCTATCGATTTTGCGCCGTTCCTAATCTGCAAAGGACCGCCAAAATGGTTCTTTTCTTGCAACCTGCCTCAATTATCTGCAGAATCCATCAATGCTGGTCTCTGTACCGATGTCTCTAGTCTTCCTTTTTCGTTTTCCTTTATTTTGATGGAGTTGGACAGTGTTGTCCACATCACTCGGCCCCCTTCTCATAAAATCGGTCTTAACCTTGAATCAAATAGTTTTGCAACCCGGTTCTCTTAATTCCATGCCCTTTTGTTATCATTTCCTCCCTCTTCCACCTCTTCAGCAAAGATTCCCCTCTTCCCAGGTTGGGGGAAGTGCCACTGTGTCAACAGCCTTGTACACGGCCTCGGTTGATAATATCGCAGTAACTGACATCCCCTGGCGGTCAGTTGTCTGTTTTTTGCCCCGTTGGGAGAGAAAAGACACGTCAGTTCTCTGACCTTCTCCAGTCTTTGCCTCTCGAGAGTTCCAGAACCCCTGTCGATGTTTTGGCGTTCTGTAACATAGGATCCTGCGAACGATACTCTAATCCTCGTGTTGCTGCCCTATTTCCGCGTCTTATGACCACTGAACCATAACTGTTTCCCTCAAAGTTTTATTTACTCTTCCAAAATGGAGATCTAGTTCTTCTTCAACTAAATCCATGGTGGTATATTGAAAAAGTCTGGCTGCTGACCATCCTGGCGCAAAAGCGGTTTTTTCGCTTTTGAACGTCCCTACAATTTTTCGCATTCATTACTGACTGCTTGTGCAATTTTGAATTTTTTTTAACTGTTCCGCATACTCAGCAAACTTCCTTGTTTTCTATCCGTGTACCTTCTTTACATTCCCGTAATTGCGCCCTACCCGCCCACACACTGCGCGTCCTAAACATTCAAAACAAAATCCTATCCATTCGCCAAATCTCTCCTAAAATGTTTCAAAAGGTTAGTTTTATCTTTCCCTATTGGCCAAAAAGACAGCCAGTGGTAATTTTATAAAATCTTCGCAGTATTCTCCCTCGGTTTAATGTGAACGGCAATATTTTGTTTATTTCAATAATTTCAGGATGTTCGCCTGGCTCCTCGGTTGGATCCAATGGTTCGTCGTCGCTTATGTGGCCGTTCGAGTCTACAAGGCTGCCGTTGTCTTGTTTTGGTCGATCCTGTCCCACTTTGTTATTCCTCCGTATAATCTCGACCATCTAAAAGATTGCTGGGCAGGTTGGTCGTTTTTCCTTATTGATTTCAATTTCTTCATTGTTAGTCTGTACGGGAATCACCGACGGAATTGGAAGGGCCTATGTCATCGAATTGGCCAAGGCACGGGGATGGAAAAAGTTCTATCTTATCGGTAGAAGTCCCGCGAAGCTCGAGGACATCAAAAAATATCTGGGTAAGATTGACATTATTGTATTTTAAAGATTTCTGGTTATTTCAGAAGAAAACTTCGGAGCTGAAGTGAAGACAGCCGTTTTTGACTTCGCTCATGATGATTTTGATAAACTTCCCAAGGAATTGACTACCATCGAAGCTGGCCTCCTTTGTAAGCGTTCCCCTTAATATCCTCTATCTATTTTTTCAGTCAACTGTGTTGGAATAGCCCCCAAAGCTGTTGGAAATCTAGTGGAACAGGAAGAAGGCATTGGATCCCAAGTATTGCGAGTCAATCTCATGGCTTCCGTCAAGGTAGTATCCTAATTTGTTGTATCGAATCTATTTTTTAAGATGTGCGAGCTCGTCATGCCTGGGATGATTCGCCGAGACAAGGGAGTTGTCATCAACGTTTCCTCAATGACGGCAGGCCTTTAACTTTATTTTCCATCACTGCAGGGAGGAAATTATCCCATTAGGCTGATGTGTACCCTATGTAGAGGATACACTGGAAAAATTCAGCCGAGTAGGGAGAGTACAGCGAACATTCGCCAGTTCACAGGAAAGTAGCCGTACACAGGCTGTAGTGTAGAGCGCAGTTGTGCGCTGTGTTCGGAAACACTGCTGTGCTATTCGGAAATAGCTCTACTCTGTACGGAAACGCCTTAATGAGTTCGGAAACACCATTGTGCTGTACGCTTATTCCCCTGTTCTCCCGGGGAGTGTACGCTCAGCGATTTGTGGTAAGCAATAGGTTATGAGAACCCCCGGAGGCATACAATCTGCTCGGCGACTAATTGCTCTATAAAACTACGTCAACAATGGGAACAGCATGAAGAGAGCTCTATTTTCAGGCCTGGAGACCCCTTCCCTATTTGAGCACCTACCCAGCTAGTAAAGCCGCCCTTTCCTTCTACACTAATGCCCTCTGCGACGAGTTCCGCAGCTCCAATGTCAAAGTCCAGGTAATTTTTATAATTTCACTTTTCTAAAAAGCATAATTTCAGTGTCTTGTGCCCCTTCTTGTCGCTACAAAAGCTGCTTCTTATGAAATCCGTGAAGCCAACAATATCTTCGTCGTAACTCCCGAAAACTACGCCAAGCAGGCCGTAAAAGTAATTGCACAATATGAGCTAACTACGGGATGCGTTCAACATGATCTCCAGGTAATTTTTAAACCTAAATTTGTAGTTTATTTTTAATTTTAGGTTATGATCGGAGCATTGGTCTCCTTCTCGTTTTTGAAGAAACTCTACGTTCCATTCGTCTTGCTGGGAGTCCACAGAGACCGGGTTGCCACTTACCAACGGAATCACGAGCAGGACAAAGCGAAGTAGCACTATGTTGATCTTCATTTCTGATTTCCCTGGATTATTTCGGTTTCTGTGATGCATTTATTGTCATGCATAATAAAAGTGATGATGGTTCTTCAAGGTTTCTTTAAACCAGTGGTTGAATCTCCAAAATTCATGCGCCAGCGGAAAAAGTTGATTATTTTACGATGTACAAACCACCAAAAAGACTGTAGACTGTTTCCGTTGTTATTCCACCTTGAAACTTTGAGCTTTCGGTTATTTTGCTTACCACAAATCGTCTACAACCTAACGAACACACAAACTCTCAGAAACAATGCTAATGGATGATGTAAAGCAATAGTTCCTAGATTTATTCCTCAGCTTCTGAACTCTACTGTAACCATTTCAAAATTTTATACGCAATGCACAATTAATTTTGGCGACTTGCCAGAGTATATTGTCATCACAGCATTTGAATTTTCTAACTATTTCTCTTCTATTAGATTACATTTTTTTACATTTTCAATCTAAAATATAATTGAAAAAGTGTATAGGTTATTATTTCACATGGGAAAGCTCCTCGTTATCTAATATTTGCATGTTTTAGACGGACATCTCCAGTTCAATGAAGCACGGCGGATTAAATTGTTACGCGTCTATTTTATAATTGCTACGAAAATGGCGCAGGTAAGGTAAATCCCTCTTTCATTATCTTATATACGTCTTTAGAATATTGGATCTCGCCTGGGAATAGAATTTGAAGGATGAAAATATACTAGAAGAGATGTCGAGGGAAACGAGACTGATTTCTGTTACACAAACCTAGGTATTTAATTTTTACTAGACTCCTTTTGATATCAGCAACTTTTAGGCGAAATGTACAACCGGAACCCATAAAACTGGATAAATCCGACAGGAATATAAACAGACAACGAGGAAGTCAACAACGGAATGGACAGGGATTCTCAGGAGTAGGAGGTCGTCGATACTTGTCACTTTTAGAAGGTACCTTCCTTTTCTTAGGGGCTTTTGATCGGGGTGGCCTCATCCAGTAATCCACATAGAGGTCTATGTTCTCGTCCCGTTTTCTTTTACGGTAATGTGGAAGCTCGTCGATATTGATGTTGGCCTCTCTCCTTTTCCGCTCTTCGTCCATTTTCTTCTGCTTCCGGATGACCTCTTTGGGTATCAAGGGTTCCAAGAACTCGGAGTAGTCCAACCCGAGCTTTTTCCTCAGCTCGATGTTCGCTTGTCGCTGCTCCTCCATCCTTTGTAAGTTAGATACCATCAAGTCGCGTAGTCTTATGTCATCTTCGCGAATTTGGATCCTTTCCTTGTGCTCTTTTTCGATTGCCAGGTGGTACCTAGAAACAGTCAAATTTATTCGTTCCCTTGCCGCGTAAGCTGAGTTTGGATTTCGCGGTTTTGGGTGAATACGCGGAGACCACCCATTTTAACTTCCCATAAAAACGCTTTAGTACACGGTTTTACTGAAAGTAATGGCTAGGGTTATCGCCACGGCCGCGCCCACGACTCCTGTGGCCTTTCAGGTCGAAAACCTCGAGGTCCGGCGACAAATACGCACCGATATCACACCAGGTTTTCGGCCCTAGTCGAGCTGCAGATCCAGAACCTGTGGGTTTTCGACCCCAAGGTTTTAGATTTTGGACATTGCGGGTTCCAAACCTCGAGTTTTTCGACCTGCAGGTTGCTGACCGGGGGGTTTCTATCTGGGCTTAGCGACAACCTTAGTAATTTGGCCTTTATTTAATTCCTCTGATAAATAATTGTAAAAATATATTGAAAAATGCCCACCTATATACCCAATCAGGGCAGGTAACTGGAGGAGGCTGAGATCCCAGATCGAAACAATATTCAGGGTCGTATTTTACTGTCTCTCCTTCCTCGTCAACGTATTCAATAATTTCATACACAGGAGGCACATCCGTCTTCGTCCATAGAAACCTCATACTTGCGACTGTAACGAGCCATGTTTGATTATCAGGAATAGGAGTAATATTCATGTTGACGCTGATCAGTGAATGAGATTCGTCGGGGTGGGGGGATATGTGGCTGTACTTAACGGGTCGCTATGGATACCGCGCCGGCGGCAGTCCTCCCCGTTACTTGAAAACAGCTCCACATCATTGACTTTGTTTCTATCGGCTTTTTACTCTATACCGTACTTTATAGAGTTATTTCAGGAATGTCTACAACAACGATCCCCGTGGAATATGTCACAGAAGCAGAAACACTGGCAGACATTACTGTGAAAGAGACAACGACAGCGTCATTAAGGACATCAAACGCCATTCTTCTAGGTATTCTAATGAATTTCTGGCATTAAAATGATTTAGCACTTCTTCTACTAGCCGCCTATGTCTTAAACTTGATAGTTATTACCACTATTTTTGTACAGTAAGTTAGAAACCCCATGAATTACAGGAATTATTTCAGTTCAAAGCTCAGAACAACAATATATCTGCTATTCTGCCATTTTTCTGCTATACATATGATTGATCTGTCTTTCACAGTAATGCTGTCTTTAATCTATGTCGCCAACGAATCATGGGTACTGGGAATGGGATGGTGTCGAGCAAATGCAATGATACAGGAGGTTCGTTTTGTCTAATTCCCCTTTTCAGCGTAAGATATTACCTTTGTAATAATTTAAAAACTCACTGTCGATCAGAGCAGAGACCATTTCTATACAATATAGCGAAAAGTCAGGCAAAACGAGCGAAAGGCGATTCTATCGATTTGGCTGCGAGGGTAGCGGCGGCGGTTAGAGAGCGAGATAAACAGCGGTGGCGAGAGTGGTCTTTATGGATGGAGCCATCTGTGACAGCACAAAAACCTTGGCAATGTCGCAGGTGATGCGGCATCTGTAGGGCGTAAAGATCCCCGGGGGTATTGCATAAAAAGGGAGAACATTTTTTAAAAACCTTGTGTTGCGTTTAATCACCACCCATTTAAAAATACCGGGTTTAAAACTTACCCTTTGCAGTTATTTTCTTAGACATGAAGATTGGAAATACAGAAATGGAGAGAGAAGAGCGTAGCTGTTCGATTTTGTTTCGCACAGGGCGCCGCTTTTAAACTCCCGGCCTTTATGGGGGGAATACTAATGAAATAGACGTCCGTACAGTGAGATCTGTAAAACCTTCAGTGCAGAGGCTTCCCTCCATTAATCACACCTCTTTCAGTTCTGCCAGCTCTACACCATGATGTCATTAATGTTAATGTGCTCGGAGCGAGCTGTTCGAATTATTAGCATGTTCAACAGCACCGATTACCAGTTGGAAACCCCTTCTATAATTGAAGGAAAGCGATTACTAAGTAAGAGGGTCTATGGTCTTCAAAGTTATGCTCTTTCAGTATCCTCCTTGACTTTGGGAGTCGTCTCCCTGGCCATTTCTATTCCGACAGTGACGTCTGCTATTCCTGTGAAACCTTTTAAGAATCGCTACATTTGTGCAGTTGACGCGTAAGTGTTTGTGTCTATCTTCAATATGACGAGGATTTTCGCTCTGAGACCTGTGAACAAGAGTTTCTAGCGCCTGACAGTTCCCTTCCTTCTAAAATCTTCTTTCCAGATACTGTCCCCTGGCCTACCCCACAGCGAGAGTGGTTATCTTCATCGGTTGCCTTATTTGCTCTCTCGTCTGTGTAGGCACAATACTGAAGAAAAGGAACGGCGCCAGTTTACCGCAACAAACACGAGAATATTCGGCATTTATTAAAAAGAACCGAGCACATCAAGAGCTTCAAAGCAGAGCCAAGCTGGTCGTTTTCCTATTGGTAGTGTTCCTCCTGATAGAAGGCCCATATATCACTCTGAACTTCATCTATGAGGTAGGAATTACTCCAAGCTTCACCTAGAGACAATTATTTATAGATCAGCAACAGTTCCGAAGCTCTAGCAAAGGGTCCCAGTCAGGAAATTCCTCAAGATGCCGATATTCTTCTAACCTGGCTCAAATTCGTCTATCCGCTCCTTTCTCCGATTATTGTGAGTTTTATCCATTAATTCATTGGAATCCCTGGTTTATTTAGATCCTCTCCTGGTGTAGTGACATCTGGCTAAAAGTAAAGGAACTGTTCTGCTGTCAATCATATGAACCGCCGACGATTGGTCAATTTATCGGAGCTAATCAAGGTAATCCCTGTTTTTTTCGAAGATTACCGTCTATTTTAGGCATTCCTGGGGTTATGACATTGGTGGCCACCTCGGAGGGGTTACAGCTAAGGATGCCGGCTCAATCCACACCGATATATCAACCTCCACCCATAGCAACACCATCCTTCTCGGTTTCTCCACCTGCACCGTCTGCTCCTGCTAGTGCCGTTCCTCCCACAGCTCAGCAACGAGTCATAGAGCGAAGGCCGGCCCCTCTAGTCCAAAATGCTCAAACGAACACTTCCTCAAGTAATCTGGTCACGCAACCGCAGTCAAACGGAACGGCGAACGCTTCTTCTCAAAGTTCATCACAGGCCACAAGAGGTGGCGGTGTAGTCCGGACAACGAGAAATCCAAATCCAACTACCGTTTCGAGAAGTAGGTCGATATTCTGTTCATATTTAATGGTTGTCTTTTAGTTCCGAAACCAACACAATCACGAGTCGGGCAAAATAACAAAAGGGGGCAAAATAGACGGGTGAAGCCGGCGACAACAACTCGCAGGTGATTCCATTAATAGAAGAAAGATATGCGACTATTCAACAAAGTTGATAGCAGAACATATATTATGAATAAACATATATTGTGACGATTTCTATATTTTGAAACAATATTGATCGTTGAGAGCGTGACGGGATTTTCCCATTTATCATCATTCCTAATGGGAAACAGAAGTCTTTGACGGGAAGCGGCTATAGATCATGGGATTCTTGGGGTAGAAAGACAAAAATAATTTATTCCTGATGCACAACAATAAGTACAAGTTTGCTTTATCACAGCTCATTTGACGATTCTTCACAATTTGGTATCAAAAAGGGCCAAGGATGCGCATAATTTCTCATCCTTCTGGCACATTTCCACGAATTCTTCTTTACTTATTTCACCGTCGTGATTTCTATCCATTCTCTGAATTATTTCTATTATTTAAATTAATATTAAAAATCATACGGTGAATAGTTCGGTTACGTGGGCCCTAACGTGGGTAGCTGAGACCGGCGGCATTGCCCCCGACCCGAGAAGCTCATAAATTGACCGGACTACTTGTAGAAGCTCGTTATATCCTATTGACCCCTTTTTACAAATATCATATAAAGAAAATATCCATTCTAATTTCTCTAGGTTGCTTCCTCTAGAGATCACTGATAGTCCCACCACGAATTCCTGCAAGAGCCACAATTAGACAGCTGTTATTCTCACCTCAAAACAAATTATTCCGTCGTTATCCCGATCGAAGGTTCGAAAAACTAATTCCGCATATCGGGAAGCATTTCCTTGAGGGAAAAATTGGGCATATACGTCTTGAAATTCAGAGAGGAGGACTGTTCCGTTTGGACAACCCTAAATTTGACAGATTACTGTAATTGGAACGGTCGTACTTGTTTAAAAGCCCTGTACATTATTTGAATTTCCCGTCTACTGAATTTTGTCTTCTCACAGAGCTGCTCAATACTGGGAGGGCGATATCGCACAACGGGTGTCGGCTCAATATCCTCGACATCTGAAAAACTCCTCTTCATATTGGACAAAAAGATGGTTTAGACTATTTTAGGCGTGTTAGATTCCCGAAATTGGATTAGGCGCCCCAATTTTGCTACCTGTTGAAATCTGGTCAAAAGACATGCCGTCAGGCAGCCTAGAAAAGTCGATCAGCTTCTCTTTCTCCCCCCAGAAACACACATCTGCCCCGCCATAACCGTTGAATTGCCTTCTCTCACGCACGTTTAGTAACGGCCTGTGAATGTATGAATAAAGCGGCTGCTGGCAACGTTGCCGCCAGGGGAACAAGAGCCTTCCTCATTGGGCCTTTTGTAAAGGTCGAGCCCGTAAACATTGCCTAAATTAATATCGAGTCAATAAAAGAAATAGAAAAAAACCATGATGGCACAATGTGGTTCGGGACCTTCGAGGTAATAAATGTGACCAGGAGCGGAGAATGTGAGTATGTGAGTGGTTAGAAGCCGATGAGAATTAATGAAGCCAAGTATTCCTCTCCGTCCGTCGAAAACTACCACGAGAGAATAATGCCGCTTGGAGTAATTGTGACTGGCTTCGTGGCAATAGAGCTCTTAGAACTGCGATTTGCGGGCCCGGCGGGGACCATTCCCCCCGACCCACATTCATTTATGATGGAATTTTTTGGTTCTCTGGTGAATAATATGGTCGCTTTTTGTCTACTCTCTCCATTGATGGCCGGGGAGGCGGGGGCGGTTATTAAATTAATAGAAAAGCATGTTTACAACCATTTCTACCGTATTTTATATATAGAGTGAAAAATGGATTAAATCCGATTTCTGAGTGTCTGGGGAAGAAATAAAACGGGACTACTTACTGGGATCAAGTACAGTAATCTTCTGCTCTTTCTTTTGTACAGGATACCGCTTTTTGAAGTAAATTTCAACGACTTTCTTATGAAGGTCTAGAGCGAAACGCCAGCTCATGGCGGGTGTATATGGGGAGGAATAGCGCCCTCATTACTAAACCTAATAGTCAAATTTCCAAATGAGATCGGTTTTTTTCTCTACTGACTTATTCTGCTAAGCCTAGGTTTTCAAATGCATTCGAAAGGAGTCAGAGGGTCAAAAGTGGGCGAGGTAGTGACAAGCGTAAAAAGGGTTGTAGAATCGAGAGGAAAGAGGATAGGAACGAACAAGGAAATCCCAGAGTACAAAGCGGAAAAGATAGCATCCTCCCTCGTGATAGATAGGACAACTGTTTGCAGCATGGCTAGAGATGTGTTCTGGACGTGGAAAGGTGCTAGAAAAGAAGCTCCATGAGATTCTCTTGGGACTAATTTCACGCTATCAACATCTTCATTTTCTTCTCAAGTCATGCGAGGGAAATTATAGTAGATGGCGTCTTCTCCTAATTTGTCACACAAGGAGGCCGCCAATATCTCGGGGTAATTTATCCGAAATGTGGCCTATTTTACCAACAAAAGAACTCCAATATTCCCGATTGAACTTACCCTCGCCGGGAAGAAATTTTTGAATATTGCTATTCCAAACGGGAAACATTGGTAGGGGGAAGACGAAGTCAGGAGATCTTGACAGTGGAGAGCTAATTAAGGAAGAAGCCAAGGAATAACAAAGGGATGTTATTATCATCGGATGGCGATTGCCCCCAAGGGAGTAGTTAGCTTATTTTTAAGAATTAAAAGCAGGGAGGTCCACAATAAAGGTCCGTTCCCTTAAAGCAGCAGGAAATCTTCCATAATAAGGTGCTCAATTGCCTCGTCAAGCTTCTCTTCCCCTGGATTTTGAATTGGCGGTTAAAGTAAACTAGTTGTGAGCCCCCGTTTGTAGAAGAAAACATGGGCTACAATATAGTTTAAACTAAAATTAAAGTAAAGCTAACCCCGATGAATAAAAGCTGGTCTAACTTTTCGCAACATTGGGAAGTCATTGGGAAGAACTCAGCGGAAGGGAATTTTTCGCTTTACAAGGGAAGGATACTTGCTTGGCATCACTTTTTCAAACTTTTTTGATGCCATCTTGTAGAGAATTTTACGGCGATCAAGACATATTCTTTCTTTTTTGCTAAAATCGCGTTCTCGAGGAGGAAAATGCAAAATAAGATTCAATGCTAAACGTGTTTTTGGACGTCTATTTTCCATTCTCCTTCTAGAAATGTGAAGCGGTGGCTGAGTGGATTGTGCACTCGCCCACAAAACTTTTGTATTTTTTTCAACTCGGGTTCGATCCTTCGATGGATGAACACCATTTTTGCAATTTTTTCAGGGTGATTGACACCGTTAGTTCCTCTGTAATACTCAAAATCACGTAAGATAGGAGAATACTAGGAGCACGTATGATTGAGAACTTTTCACAACAGAAGGGTATGGAAAGCCGTCCTCTTCCGTTTTACGGCATATAAAGAAGACAAGAGTCGAAAATTGATTCTATCACCCCGAAAAAATTGCAAAAATGGTGTTCATCCATGAAAGGATCGAACCCAAGTTGAGAAAAACACAAAATTTGTGTGGGCGAGTGCACTATCCACTCAGCCACCGCTTCATATTTTTAGAACGTGAATGAAAAATTGACAAGTCCAAAATTCTTTTCCAACGCAATCTTATTTTGCATTTTCCTCCACAACGGGGGCATTAGAGCAAAATCCCAAAAATATGTCTTGATCGCCATAAAATTCTCTACAAGATTACATCAAAAAAGTTTGAAAAAGTGATGCCGAGCAAGTATCCTTCCCTTGTTAGGTAAATTGGACGAGCCCCATGTTTTCTTTACTAAATTCGCTTTTTGTGGACGTATATCCATTTTTGGGGACATATATCGGATTTTGTGACTTATATCCGATTTTTATAACTTATATCCGCGGATATAAGTACTTGGAGTCGGATTTCTGCGGAGAGGATAAAGAGAGACCTCTATTAACCCCAAAATGCTATTCACCCTTATGCCTCATAAATTTCCGGGAGTTTTTTCAATAAATTTGAGAGGGTCATAAACTTTGATAGTCTAATGGCTCTCAACCCGGAGCAGCTCGAATTATCCTCCATTTTTTGGCTCCAGACTTTCTTTCCGGGGCAGATAACTCCAGGATTGTATGAAAGTACCCGTCAGCTGAGCAATAGATTTATTTAAACAATCCAAATAGATCCGTTACATCTGCATATTCATGTAGTTCGCGATATAAACTGGCCCCGAAACATAAAAAAACGCGAATTTCGAATACTTACCGTTAAACTCTGCAAAGTGTGGATCCTCATTGATAGGAATAGCCATTCATTAGATCGGCGGAAACGGGAATAAAATCCTGACAGTCCCCTGAAAATTGAAGGAATTATAGGAAAAAGATAGCCGCTCTCTCACCCACACGGTGGTGGGCAATTGTCAACTGGATGCAATTGAAAAGTGATTTAGTGGGATCGAACGTTCATTACACAAAGATGGATGAAGCTGTCTGCGGCTAGCATAACGTTCGGAATTTTCTCTTTTGCAATTTGTTAGCCTTATGGACAGGTGGGGGACCGGGCAGTGCTGCTGGAGGAAATTTGTTGTAAATAACCCGGGGAGAGATGGATGGTTGCCCCGGAAATGAGGCAAAGATGCTTAATCACGGGAAGAGATAGTACCGATTGGGAGCTTCCGGTTGGGAGAAATTTAGCAGGGGGGCCAAAAGATGGATACAAAATGCAGGAGCAGCGACCCATGAATGTGAAAACGCGTAAAGAGGCTTTTGTTCTGACGTTAGTTGTGATTTATGACTACAGCCTGATGTCACTGTTACACATAAACTTTTGTCGACCCCACGGAAAAGAAATATTGGGGAATTTAGGCTCTACGACCTCGGCATCTTGTTTAAAAATCCGCCTCCCAACAAGAATAGTACAATCACTTCGGGACCAGCACATTAAAAATTAGTCCCATGCCAGTTTTTAAAATTCAGAGATATCATAATTTATAAACGTTTGTAAGCATAGCTCTCTTCTCTTATAAAAAGAGATCAAGGTTTAAAAGAGCACCCTGTGTTGAAAACAAAAGAATTTCGTAGTATCGAATTCTGGGGGTCAGACGTGTGGCTCATAAATGTCTAAGAGTTTTTTCCCTTTAACCCAGGGAGGGCAAAGTGACGTAGACGGATAAATGGGGCACTGTTCCCCTCTCCAAAAGAATGGATTATCTCCGTTTTTCGGTCTAGGAGAAACTCTAATGGAATAGCCACACGAGGTGAACGGGAAGTGGATTCGAAATGTTCCGTGGAGGAGAAGGAGAGATGAAATTGTGTGGCGACGGAGAATGTTGCTATTACTTCTCCCTGGGATGCAGTAAAGAGCGGGACGAAACGAGAATATGCATGAGAGATTTTTATTTACAAGAAGGAAAAGAGCTGAAATCCAAGGGCACTTTAATTTTTGGCTAATGACACAATTTCTAAATTTTTCTCACAAAATGAATACCGTAATCATGAACATGTAACAATGAACGAAGATGAACTACTACTATGTACAAACTATCACAATCTCTTCTGATATTCGGCTTACTGTACCCACTGCGGCAGCTCGGTCTGGAGGACGTACCAGGCGTCTTCCCAAGCTGCTGTAATTCTGTCTAACAGAATCTAAAAATCAGTTGTAGTGTTTTAGACCTTTAATTAATGTTACCTGGGTGTTTCTGGCGTGTTCCTCCTCCGTCATTTCTTTATAGCGGAGCATAACGTTTGCAATGAAGGGAAGATGCATGGCATGCATTACTAATTGGCGATAGTAGGCTCTCATAAACTGGAAGGAAGTATTTCTTAACTATTTCTGTTCTCCTTACATTTTGAAGAGTAAATCCCTGGTAGTATTGACCTAGGGCCTTGATTTTATAATAATGGCGAGGAAGAAGTTCTCTTTCCGCTTGGCGGCGAACTTCCGGACTACAGCAAAATACTAACATATGGGCAAAGTCCTCTCCCACGCTTCCTGCAATCCCTCTTTATAATATATTCTGGTAAAAAGCTACCGGTATGAGGCCCCTGCCAGTCGATGATAGCTCCCAAACTATCGGAGGGCTCCTCGTCCCTGTCTGCATGCCAAAGGAAGTTATAGGTCCAAAGATCTCCGTGGCAAACAACATCAGGAAGTCCTAAACCCTTTGTTTTTTAAATAATTGTGGCTATAATTTACCGAGATCCCTGTGGGAGTGCATCATAATGAATTCGATAAAATCGTGGTTATCATAAAGGTTTTTAAATTTTTGGTACAGAGGATCCAGTTGAGGAAACTGGTCCACGAAGACTTCCACAACCGGTCTGAGTCCTTTCAAAAGATTCAGGTATCCCTTAGGGAAATGGAAATATTCCCGCCTGAAGATAATTTCATTTTATTGGTTCTAAAGAGGATTCTTACCAAACGGATCCAGTGCTTTTTGAATAATTATGGAGGATCTTCAGTTCCTCTCCGATTTGTTCCACTTGGGACAGAGATAAGCTGTCGAAGAAGGAGACACTCTTAAATTCTGTCAGATCCTCCATGACAAGAGCCCCAGCAGAGAATTTTGTCCATTTCTGGCCATGGTAAACACTGGGAATCTTTAGGCCACGGACGTCGTTATAATTGTAGAAATCAATTTCGCGATTAAACTGATCCATCATTCCATCGATACGGGCTTCTTCCTAAAGACCTGGGTTACTGTATTTCCTTAAGATCCCACCTGGTCCTCTTTAATATAATACTGTTCGGTTCTCTCTTCTCCAATAGTAGCTATTAGAGCATTTTTAATGGAGCGCGTTTCAGGAGTTTTCACGATGACCTGAATTTCAGGATTATTCGGGCTACTATAGAAAGCATACGCTAGTAGATTGTCCGTTATTGTCTCCAATTGCAACTCGAACAATTTGAGAAACGAAACCGTCAGTCGATAAAACTTGACAGTTAACTTTAGACATATCAATAGTGTCCATGAAATGAGGAACTTTCCGTAGAAGGCGGGTAATACTCTCAGTATTACTGTCGATGAATTTCTTTAAACCAGCTGGAAATAGAGATTACTGTATGTTCCAAAGAGTCTCCTACTGAAATCTGGCCCGCTGGCTTTCTCGTGTAATGTTGTAATGGCCGTCTGTAGTTTAAGAAGCAGATTTTTGTAATCACACATAATCTCCTCGCTCAGTTGTGTTTCTCCAATGTCTCTCAGGTGATCATGAACCTAAAAATCGCAGGGTTACGGTAACTCTGTGCTATGTGCAGTGTTTCCCGATTTGCATAATTAAACCCATGCTCTCTCCCAATATCTCAAAGAATCGCTAGAAGTAAAACACACGCAGATCATTTTGCTGCCGATAGTTGTGTTGATTATGTAAGAACTGCGTGTTCATTTTAACAGAACTCATAAATTTTCAATCTTGGAAGTATGTTTTATCCTATAATAAATTATGTGTAAAACACATTCTTGAAAATGACCGAAAGCGGACCGGAAATCCTGGATAAACTCACAGCTTTGATGTCAACAGGGATCTCGATCTCCGGGAAGAGGACGAGGCAGGGAGAGGATTGTGCCACCATTTCTGTAATTGGAAAATAGACTGGAATAGACGGAGATCTAGGGAAAACACAAATCCGAGAGGGATGCGCGGATCAATGGAAGAAAACAGGAAAAGCGGGGAGAGAGACGGCATACCATCTCCTCCGCCACTCGCGCCTTACAGGAGAAATTCACGGGAAGGAAGCTAGGGACTACTGTAGGCCATCCCTGATAGGTAAAGGCGTTCGGCAACTGACAGTGGATCAAAAAGTTCTCCAATCTCATAAAAAAGTCGTGACATTTTCGCATATATTTCATATTTAGCCTATGTACGCATTATTTCTCTTTATATAACCAGGTGCTTATAAAAATTCGGTGAACATCAGCTGCTCAACATATATTCAATTTTTATACTTAGTTCCATAGTATAAATTAGCAGGAAGCATCGTGGGATGCTCCCCTCAGAAAAGTGCAAACCCATTGGCGTAGGAAGAGGTGCCAGGTTCTTTTATACAGCATTTGAAGAGGTCATAATTATTGTCAACTGATCATAAGGAATCTCTGCAGGACCTTAATTTGCCTTCTTTTGGAGCCAATTAATGTCTGGAATATGAAAAGTTCACTGGGGTCCAGACGGGACTGGCACTGCTTCCCCGTGGTTTTGCAACGACGCCCCCTCGAAGCTTCAAAAGAAGAGCCCCTCAATCCCATCACGAAAATGACAAAAAAGGCTGTTAAAAATAAAAGATAAGGCACACACAGTGAGGTCAAAAAATTGCGAGCGTATTGAAATATTCAGCAGGCATATGGCGATCATTAGGAGAAAAGTGAACTCAATTCCACGCAGATTTGTCTTCACCCCAGCCGTTTTTTAACGTCCATTAGCTTTGCAAACGTGTACTTACAGCTCAATTTTCGTTTTTTGCAATCATGCAAATTAAGTCCAATAAAGGTTAACAGCTGTTTTCCAGATCTGTTCAAAGTATGAAGCGGCCGTTTCAGATTGATCTTATTATGCGTTGAGTTAATAATTTATCGCCTACCGGGGTTTAACCTATGCGGTGGTGAACAATGAAGCAGCTGGTTTGTGTTGCATAACTTCTATGAGAAAAGAGAGGGTGGAGAATGGGAAATAAGAAAATAATGGGCGTTTTCCCAGGGAGGGCTGCAACATATCCTACAGTATTCTTTTCAAGGCAGTGAAAGCCCACTACGCTCCACCTATAAAATGCTTTAAAACGGCGAGCGAGGAGGGAAAAAGCTTAGGAGTCTGTAGCTGACCCGGTAGATCTGCCCCCTGTCTCCTGCGTCAATCCCAAGCTCTCTAGACCCCAATCCCGGAAAGCAAACCCTTGGACCCTTGTAGGGCAAGATACATTCCATAAATACTTGGACACCTTGTGCCTTTCTATTATTTTGATGCTTTCCAAGTAAATGTTAAGATATCAGCCGCTTCAAGCCAAAAGTGCAATCCCCGTCTACGTTCTATGTTTTGTGGGCATTTCTCGCTTGGATTGCATCATTTTGATCTGAGAATCTGGTTTGTCCAGGTTCTGCAAATCTTTCTAGGTCGACTACAAATCTACTGGATAACGTGATGAAGGCAATCAGGCGTAGCTCAGCTCGTAGCCAGCCGGGAGCCACGCAGTTTTGTACTTAGCTACAGAACCTATTTACATAAACAGACGGATCGTCTGTGTTCCGGATAATCCCCCGAATTAGCGGCATCCATACACGGAGATCTCTATTTCTTCGATAGTCAAACATCTGGCCGAGTTCTGAGGCTTTCTGAGATTGAAAATTACCCGTGACTGCCTGAAGAAACTGAACATTGGCAATTTCTGCTTAGAAAACTTAATTGGTTAAGAAACAGCGAGAATTCCTGTTCATTTTTTGCTCTTTTCTAGTCAAAAAGGTTCAATCGATCACGCTAACACGTATTATTTTTTCTGCTCTCGATAGTAACAGGTGCAAGTTTTTGCATATATTGTGTCTGCAATCAGCGAAAATAGAAGGGTGGCGGCTATTTATTCCCGAGTACAGCTATAGTTTCCGTTCTTGAATAGCAAAATATTCTCTTTGGAAAATACGAATTTCTGTAATCAACGAAAGATCTCTTGGAAGTGGGGTGCACGCTGAACGAATGACCTCAATTACCTCCGTCCTGACGCGTCGAAATTTTGCAAGCGAATAGCAGCGGGTTCAAAAACTAATCGTCTTGTAGCATAGTTTGCGGAGTGTAAGTATAGGTTTGAGAGGCTTTGCTGATTTAAGCAGCACGAGGAGCTCGAGGACTTCTTTGAGATTGGGACCTACCGTAAGATTGGTAATAACGTTAGAAGAAGAAGACGGAAGACTGAACACAAAGTTGCGACAAAGAGAAGTCCCTTGGAAAGCAATTTTTAACACGCTTTCTTTTCAATGTCGCATTTTGCGTTTGAATTCTCTGAACGGGTGACCATGGGTAGCTTTTCAAGTACAGAATTAATACGGTAACTTTTGGGTACTGTTTTGCCTGTCACGTGTGCCTGGTGGTTTTAATTTTCATACAGAAACTGTCAGGAGTCTCAAAGTAGTTTAAAAAAGGAGAATCATCAATATTGCCAAGGTTCGGTGGGCTCAAAAGACGATAGGGAGGCAAAATATTCGCAGGAACTGTTTTGCCGCTACTTCTAGGTGAAAACGCAGGAATATTCTTGGGTAGAAATCAAACGGCCGGCCATTTTTCAGTTGTTGAAAAACTTGAGGCACGAGTTCGACGACTGAATATTTTCATAAAGGATGGTAAATGAAGATTTGGTAATACATGAAGGTGTTCAGAAAGGGATGGCAGCAAGCTTTGGATTCGAGGCGCTACCGTTGAAAGCAAGATTCAAACGACGCGCTCAGCTTGGAACCAACAGGTCCGCGTGATCATTTCTGGAGATCACCGTAGCCCTTGCAAAGAGCAGCAGAAAACAAAAGGCATTAGAAAGTGCAGGCAGATACATTCGGTATATAAGCTCTCGCGGGGCTCCACGTGCCCGACTTGGACGTCATTCCACAGACTAGTACAACAGGATGAAAACAGCTGGATCATTTGCAATGTACTTAACTTGCAGAAATCAGATGGCCGGTCATTTTTCTGTTGTTGAAAAACTTGAGGCACGAGTTCGATGACTGAATATTTTCACATTTAATGCAGCGCGAATGTTCTTGTTTGCATTAATGGAGAGAAATTTTCTGATATGTCTGCTATTAAAAATTCAGGGTGTAAACCTATGTGATAATATGTGGGAGAATAATTCGTATCGTTCGTGATCTTGACATTTCTTTACCTTGATTTATGGCTATGCCTTTTTCAGTAGTCCTACTGTAGTCCTACTGTAGCCGACTTTATTTCAAGGCCGTGGAATGATTTCTTCCATTTCATTTTGAAATATCAAGCCGTCTAATCTTTTAATCTATGCAGAACGCAATTGACAAACAGCTGTGGTGTAAGAGCGTGACAGGACCTTTTTGCTGCTGGAATCCTGCCTTCTTTCGTACACGAAGCAAGTTTTGTGCCCGTCTTAAAGTTCATCCAGTGTTATTAGAGCTCTTTAAAAAGAAAAGCTGCAAGTGGCCAATCAGCTGTTTTCTGTACATCTGTGTTTTGTGTGGAAAACAAGCGATCAGATGGAGAAGCCTGAAAATTGCACCAGGAGCTGAAAAAGGCAAGGAGAAGTTTGATCTGCGGTGCAAAGCTGGAAGCAAAATTTCTGATTTCATAGACGGGAAATTAGACAGAGAAACGGTTGCTTTCAAAGACCAGAGAATTTTTGCAGAAGGTTTCCAAGAAATTGCAGCAGTCAAGGCCACGAAGGGGTCGAGACTGCAATGTTTTGGGGACTCTTTACGGACAACAGACGGTTCCTAATAACCATGGGACCTTCTGAAACATACTGTAGTTTCCCTGGAACAAGTTTTACGCCACCAAAACAAAAAAAACCCACCACGTCTAGTGTTATCCCCGTAGGAAGAGTGCCCGCCGTTTTAAAACCGGAAAAGTTTAATTTTTGAAATTCCGTCTCGTTAGTTTTGTTAAAGGAACCGTCAGGGACCTTGGAGCGAGGACAGTGGTCCTGTGGAGACTGTCCCCGTAAGCGTCCCCTGCGTTTGGCGTGCATTTGAATTTTGAACGTTTTATAGTATTTCTTCGTATTTTCTAGTGATTTCTTGATCTGCCTTCACTTATTGATGAACAGTAAGATCAAAATGGCCAATATACAATTTAAAAGGCGAATAAATGTGTCAATTTCGCATACGTGAAAAACACCTTTTCGCGGGGTTTCTCAAAGCCCGCGAAAATCTACAGTCAGCTTCCTAGGCCCCTGACGGTTCCTTTAAGAATCCGCTGAGGATTACACCAGTACAAAGATCTCCCAATACATAAAAATTGTTCGCTAGGAAGTTGGGCTTAACGGCTAAACGAGTTTCTTCTCTCGTACAAGTATACCAGCGGGATCTTTTAGAAGTTTAGAACTGAAAATGCCCATTTTTCTAAAAGCGCATTGTTCTGAGTATTCTGACTTATTTTCTCTTTCAGGTGAAATTAAAATTTCCCGGAAATTCGATTCAGGTGGAGCATTCTAGTCCCAAGAAGCCGCTAGGTCACACTCTACAGAAATATTTCCAGGTGTTCATCTTCTTATTGACGTGGATGGTCAATAACTTTAATAGATCATGTGAAAGTATTTCCTTAGCCTTCAGGAAGCATATCTATGATCCAAAAACAAGGAATATGTATTCTTGGCCGTCTCTGACGTTCTCTTTATTCTGTTCTTTTCTTTCTGGATGTTCCCTTACAGGGAAGGATAGCTTGACATCATATGTTTCTGGAAGACTGTAGAAAATCAGTTTCAAATGAACATTACGAATAAATATCAGTACGTGCTCACATCACTGCCAAGTCTGATTAACACACAGGTTTATACTTCGTCCCAGAAACTACAAATCGAAATCCCTGCCTTGTGATTAATGAAAAGCTCGATATACACCTCTATCTACCTCTGCAACTATTCCCTTTCCTCAGAAACTTCACTAAACCTTAAATTATTCAAAAAACTAAAAAATAGGAAATTATTTGACTTATTCTGTAATACACTGTCAAAATGGGAGGCTTGGTTACTTATTTAAATCATCAACGAGCTAGATTGGTTCCTGCTAGAATTCCTCCTAAAAAATCTGCTAGAACGCCTAAAGGGGATGTCTATCCGTGGATGAGGAGTACCAGTAAGTTTCTTTCACCTTATATAAAATAGTCTGGTCTATTTGTAACGGATAAAACAGAAGAGTTGGTCTCGAGACGACTGTGCGCAAGAAATTAAACTGGATATGCATGCAGCCGCTTCGGGACCTCAAAATCAAATCTAGAGGTTCCCTGACGACACTTGAAAAGAGCTGAGAGGGGTCGGATCATTTCCTCCTTCTTTGCGGAAGCGCCTTTTAATGTAAAAAACCGGCAGACGCTAGTTTGAAATTGCGGTTACCTAGCTACTGAAAAAAACGAGGCTATAAACCCGCGACGCCTTTAAAAAGTCTTTAGAACGTCCGAAAAGATTTCAAACTTGTTACTTTCCTTTGTTCCGCGCATTCGCTTCGGAACCCAACGGTCCTAGAAACTGTAGTTGAAAGGAATGCGACTACTACCAGAAGAAGAGCTAAATAAAGAGGGAGAGACAAAAAAAATAGAACGGCAAATAAGACATCAAGAAAAAATTAAAGACACGTTTATTTATTTTCTGTTCCATATTTAATGAAAGCTTATGCAAGAATACTCCACCCCGGCCCCGGTGGCAAAACATCCGAGGATCTGCTTTCAAGGGGCAACTGTTCGCTTTCCTCCATCTGCATCAAACTTTCACGTTATCCATAGATTAGCAGACACGATTTATTTTTCATGCTTCTTCTCATCATCCAGACATTTTTCGTAAATTCCTGGAAGTTTTATGGAGGTTTTCTACCCTTTTATTGGAAATAATAATAACAATTTGGCCCGTCATTTGCCATTCTAGCTCGGCTCTAGAATGCACCCGGGGCCTCTCAAATAACCAAGGAATAGCATGTGATCACTTTTAGCCATCAAACATTTCGGGTCAGGAAATTCAACCCCCCTAAAGAGCAGGAGGCAAAACGGGTACAATTACCTCCTCCTATCGAATATTCCACTTTATAGTTCAATTGACGTTTTTTGTTCCAAAATTCAAGGAGAGCATGAAAGTTTTAGGTTTCCAAAAAAGGGGATAGGGGCCACTGGCGGGTGGTGATTAGCTAGTCCAGCGGGAACTACCTATACCTCTTTTTTTTTCTCCTTTCTAGTAAATGCCACACGCTATTTTGAGTCGGTGGTGAGAATAATTCTCATAAATTTGGTACATTTCCTTCTCCGTCTTTTCATTTCCACTAGTCCCAGTTTCCAATCTGTTCACTAAATCCAAAGCGCCGTTTTGTAGCAGGCTGGCGCCCGACGTCCGTTTCCAGTATGATCGAGCCCCCGCACGCTACAATTGAAACAATATATTTTATGTAAACATCTTCTCATGAATTGTTTGACTGGCAAAAAAGCAAAGGTATACACGAGAAGGAGAGAGAAACATCACTTTTAAAGCATTTCGTTATTGCGCGCTTTTTCAGCTTCAGATTATCCCTGGGGTTGTAGAAGGAAAAGATGAGATTTACACGTAAAGAAATGATAACATCATTTGGCCTTAACAAAATGACATCGGAATGTAGTTTTGGTGGCCGGTAAAACAGAAGGAACATATCTGCACTCGGGAAATGTTGCCCTTTGAACACTACTGTCAAACCTGTCATTGTGACGGCTGACAGTTCGGAACTTTAATTCTTTCCCTGCTTTTCTTTTATTTAAACCATAATCCTTTGCTTGACAGTTCTTGAAGCACCTGTCATCTGGCGGCCTGCTACTTTTTGAACCTAACCTCATTCCTTTTCTTTTCTCGTCCTTCTGATTGTTTGAAGCGACTTTCCGCCCTTTGTATCCTATAGTAATCTGGTAAGACATTGATATACCCTTTAAAAACGACAGTATGGGCCTTGGGGATCCTGGAGCGAAGACATCGGGTTTCCATAAAAGTATCCGCTCGTTTCGGGGCCAAGATCCGAAGTAGCCTACTATCTTCTTTAATTTTGCTGTCTGACCTGCTCCACGACCATTATCCTCCCCTTTATGAGAGAGTAAAAACCGGCATCCACACTTCTTCTATGAATAGTGAATAAGCGAACGGGTAGAAGCACACACGCCACTAGATAAATGACTGTTCTTGGATCAAGAGTCTATTATTCTTTCCTTCCCTCCTTCTGCTAGTCATTTCATTAGAAAATGGAATTTTTTTTGCATGTTTTTGATGCCTTACGAAAAATTGCAGTACTTTATGGAATAAGATCGCATAGAAGTGATTGCCTCTTTAGGTACTTGAAGAAAGGAATGCACTGCGAGTTATAGCACTTCAAAGGATAAGGAGTCAGCTGTAAGGCCCGACCTTTTAAGAACTTGTTCTAACTCATGTTTAAACGAAAAGAGCGCTTCGAACTCTTTATTATTCCTCTTTTTCGCGCTAAAAAATGACGTCAATTTTAGTTCTGCCGACAAAGTATAGGAAAATATGGACTTCCTCCTAATATTTACCGTTTCCCGCGTGTTTAACCTATGCACAAGATTTTAAATTAAGCTATGGGGCTGGCTTGACTTTTTGCTTTGAAATAAAGCCCCTCGTGCACTTTTGACCATCTGGACTTTATCCTATTTCCCCTAAAAGCAAAAGCTGCCTTCTGCTTCCCAGGCCAATTGTCATAATGACATCAGTCTGAGCTACCGTACTCCAATGTGACCTTATTTCAATTAGGAGAGATAAAATTGCCGCTATCGAATGTCATAAAAGGACTTGTTTCCCATGTCTCCCATCGTGAGAGCAGCGGACAGCCTCTCATTTTGATCTCCCTCCCAGCAGAGGGGGCTTGGGAGAGTTCTCTCAATGACCAAGAACTTATCTTTTGCTCTTTTGCTCCTCTGCTAAGTCTTTGTTTAACTATGCATAAAACTTTCCCTCCAAAGCTCAGAAACACAGACACACACATGCTGATGACATCATTTTTGCAGTTTTAATGAAAACCCCGAACAGCCAGGAAGAAAAGAAGGAAAAAAGCCACCCGGGCGACAATAAAATATGCATAAGGGAATGAATAAAAGAATCCAGGTCATCCGACCCCAAACCCGCTTTTTCCTCTCTATCCGGCGACTTGTGATTTCTGAGCAGCCGGCTTAATCGTATCATTATTAAAGGGGTATATTGGGATAGGGGGATTGGGACAACTGCCTTTTTTAGGGGGAGATTACAGTAGGGTAAAATGAGGTTTCCCCCAAAGCCCAGCTGGCAGAGGCCGCATTGGGGGAAGCCACTTCCCCGTCGTGATGTGCGCCAGAAGTAGATTTAAATAATCGTGTTCTGCAGAAAAGCGACGACGTTCTTAACCTTGGTCGCTGCCCTTTGATAGAATTGTCTAACCTTTTGCCTCGTTTTTTTGGTAGAAAAACGCCTCCCCCTGGGCCCTGCCTCCCGCTGTATATGTTATATTTTCCTGGAAATATTTTTCGTAGGATTCACTGTTTGGTCTTTTAGGCTTCGCTTAGAAGCGTTTCTAAGCCAATTTATTTCCATCTTTTCTTATGTTTACACGAATGACCAATTCAAATCCCACCACCCCTGCTGAATCCGTTGTTTGCCCCCTCCGGTTGTTACACACGCCCTACCATCTCTGACTGGGGGGATGGATTATCTCTGCTCATTTAGAGGCCCCCCTGGTCGTTTAAAAAGGCCTTCTTCTAGAAAACTTTCTGTCCCGGACGAGATTCTGTCCGTGGAATTCTATCCCGCTTCTCTTTCTTGTTGACTCAAAATTTTTGGTTTTATGTTTCAAACTTTGTCCTCCTCTCTCGAGATGGATAACACGTGGCCCAGTCACAAAGCTGAGCCTAAGCAGAGAGAAAAAATTCCTCTTTCGCGAATGTGATACTTACTTTGCCCCGTTATTTGTCTAGTGTAGTAACGTTGTAACCGGATCTTCTTGAAATATCCACATCATTTGGACTTTTTGCTCTGGCGCTTCCTGGTCCGAGGCGTTTATGCTCATTTTATCGCTTCTAAATTGTCTCTGAGATGAGATTTTACCTGGGATGAGGTCAGAGACAGAAGAAAAGTCGGGATCGTTATCCTGAGTTTAATCACCTACAGACCTTTAATACCCTTTTCCTGTCTTAGAATTAGATCTCCGTCTTGAGGATGGATAACGGAAGAAGAATTTCCAACTAACCATTGTCATGGATGCTCTTTGTACTCGCCTTTTTATTGGAATTCTCAAATTCGCCCAATGTGTTCGTAGGGGTATCTATAGCAAGGCGATTTCCCAACAATTTGGTCCCCTCCTTCCACTTCAAAGAAAAGGGGCCAGTTGCTACCGTGATTAGTAGCTTAACCTCACCATTTATTACTGTAGCCCTAATCTATCATCCAGCCACTGCTGTCTAGCTTCCAAGCAGCTGTTTCTCCTTGGATACCACTTCCCCGGCTGGATTCTGCTCTCTTGCTCCCCTTTTTCAGCGTGTCTTATATTGTGGCAAAGGGCATAAATTATCCAAGTCCATCCAGCTGGGGCGAGAGAAAAGCCTCGGCCCATCATCTCCTTCCCATTGCCGACATCCTATATCCTTGCAACACCACCGCCACGACCCGCAGTAACATTTGGTCATTAACCGGGAGAGGACTTTATGGGCTGTGTTACTCATCTCCTTTAAATCCTCGCTCTCTCTCTCCTCTTCTTGTTTAAAATCCCACCGCGCGTGTTAAAATGTGTGCCCGACCTTCCGCTTCCCGGTGTTGCCGAAGTGATTTTGTTCCGCTTTTTGATGAATCCCGTCGGCAAGCGTTCCACCGGCAGCATATTTCCCCAGGTGTTCCGATTTTCCATCGCTGATATTTTTACAGCCCTCCTGCTTATCCTACGGAAGTTTATAGCAGAAAGAAAGGCGGTAATTAATGAGCTCAAATCAAGGACAAACAACTTCTTTACCCTGACGCTGATGACTGCCAACATGTGGTCTTTTTATGCACTCTTTTCCGGGTCTGTGAATGTAAAAAAAGCAAACACATGTCTGGGAAAAAGGATAACCTTGCCACAATGTTGAGGGGCCTCAAGTTACACTTTGTATCCCCCTCAAAATAAGAAACAAGACAATAACCGGAGACGGCATCCCCTCGGGTTACAATTGATCCAGAACACCGCAAAGTGAGAAAATATGGGTTCTGGTCAGGATCCAGGTGTTCGACATGTGATCCCTGTTTTTGTGACTCTTTGTTTTCTTAACTAAAAGGCCCCGACACTAGAAGGTGGTGGCTGTTGAAACTATTTTAAAACTATTTTCTATTTTCCAGCTTAATTTCTGATGCTCAGAACCCTTTGGAATGGGGTGTTCTATCAGTCTCAGAACCTTTCTTCCCTTGCCGGCTTTTCCCCAAATTGAAATTCGCCTGAACTCTTAACCCTCCCACACCCTCCTCATCCCCTTAGACCGAGTTGATTAGCCAAGAATTGGCTCTGAATGACACTCGTAAATAAGCTCAAGCAATTCACCCTTATACGTTCATAATTTCTCTTTTTCTCTCCGGCCCTCCTTCTCTCTCTTCTCCAAAAATTGGCAGGGGAGTTGAATGATGTCAGAGAGACGGCAGACTGATTTGGGTTGCTGCCGACCACCCGGGTTCCGCTTGTTTTCGGCAGCGGCTTTGCGCCCATTAACTGCGATACATCATTTCTAGTTCAACTTTGCGCGGGCATTTTGCAGAAGAATGAGAGAAGAAAGGCGAGAATCATCCGCGGACGGGGGTTCCTCTTCCGCTCAAGATTACGTCAAAAAATATTCGTTAGTGTCTGGACGAAAAGCGAGAGCAACCGCTGTGATGTCTTGTTCTTTGTCCCAGGGAGGAATAACCATGAGGAGGAGAGGGTGTTCGTCTATGGATGGAAACAATGAATACCAGGAGTGTCTAGAAACGAATGTTGCCATGCGCTAATCTTCCGTTCGCGAAGATCTGGTGTTCGGCTCCTTACCAACATCTTGTTCCCTCTTTTTAATAGCTCCCAGAAATCACCGCGGGATCTGGGCTACTGTAGCTTCAGATCAAAAATGAAAAATTTTGGCCTAACTTTTCCAAAGCGACTGCCTTGCGTTTGCTTTCCAAAATGTCTAAAGGATTCGAGTTTTTTTTCCGAATAGCTTTGTTTTCCTGCTTTCTTGAACCTTTTTCGAGGTTTATAAGAGGCCCCTTTTTTTGAAAACGCGCCCATAACGACTCTTATCCTACAGTAATCTCTCCAGATCTAGAAAATTAGGGCACCAAATACAGTAACTTTGAAGCTCAAAAATTCGAAGAGAGTGTGACGATTTGAAATGAGGCCTCCCCACGCGCCAATATAAACGCCAGGCAGTTTCATTAAACAGTAACGGAGTTTTTTTCTGGCTGATCTGTTTGATCCGTTTCCGCCTCTTCCAGCTCAAATGCAACTGTGTCAATAGGTTTTACGTCAAATGGCAAGGAATACTATTTAATCTGCACTTACACCTCACAATCAAAACCGTTTGTCTAGTCCGCCAAAAATTTCTCCCACCAACTCCCAGTTCAAACTATAGTTGTCAGGGGACCGCAACATGAAGGTGATTGTATTACGCAGAGCATAGAGAGAAAAAAAGATTTGCAACAAGACCAAGGCACTAAACCTTAATTGAGACAGCAATCCCCTCTTCAAATGCCCTATAAATCTTGACTAAACGAGACGGCTTCGATAGATAATAGGGAACCATCTTCTTTTTCCCATGTCTACTCTATTTTTCGACGACCTAAGAACATTACTTGAATTAGACCACATGACAAAGCTGATTCCTTGGGGTAGTGGCACTACGCCACTCCTTTCTCCCTTTGATGTCTCACCCCCTACTCTATATTTAAAACCCAGCTGGCCGGTGGGAATAAGCGTGGTTAACCTCAAGCATATAGACATAACAAGAGTTGGCCGCTGTTTTCCGGTAGGGGAAAAGGGAAATTGAGACCGAGTGAAATAATTATCAAAGGGGGCAAGGTAGTTCCTGCTCTCCGCAATAGAATCCTGTTTTTTGTCTAATTTTAGCAATCCCTCGCTTCTTTTGTTGAATGTCCCATTTTTAACCCTCTCCCTAGCTCTCTCTGCTCACCACGTGGCTTTTATGATCCGAGTTGACACCCTCAATTTCTCTTTTATTGTCCTCTACCGGAAAGAAGGATTGCCCCTCCGCCTCTCTTTGTCTAGAAAACTGCCAGTCACCCCGATGACTTCATTTTCTTAGGCAATTATCAATTAAAGCTCACTCCCAATAGTCTTGTTAATCCATTTGGGGGACCGACAAATCCACTAATGATGTTCTTCCTTTTTTGTCTGTCTATTGTCATCCCCTCAATTCTGGGTATAAAACCCATCTCCTGTCATTAACTCCTCATTCCCGCGAAGAACTACGGCCTGTTTACTTTTTTCTGCGTTTTGAGCTGCATCCTTTGCAAACTGCTCCCCAGAGGACCTGCATGTCGTGTATCCCGGCTCTGGAAGTTTCAAAAAGCATTTGGAGATCAAAACAATTGAAGGAATCTGTCATTTCCGTCTTGCAAATTAGAACAAGCAAAAACAAGCAGTTTAGGAGGGGATATTCCCCCGTTATCCTCCCTCTCCGGGAGCGATTAGTCATTCGCTGGACCCTTTCCCCTGATTCATTGTTAGCCCCGTTCCCATGTTAAACAATTTTGAAAAATTTATACACTTGCTCGCTCGATGAGCATTCCTTTTTGCTGTATATTATAAGGCGGCTAAAATAAGATGTTCAAGTTTTTTCGGGGCGGTTTAAAATGGTTGTCTCGGGGAGGAAATACTCAAGGAGGACGTCATTCGATACCTATTCTTGCATTGTTTATCCAGGGCACTTCTGGTACGGATCTGAGCCGAAAGATCAGATTAGTGCCAAAAGTTTAAAATTCCAAATAAGCTTGGGTTTCCTCTCCATTTCTTCTTTGATTTCAACGGGTTTAAAATAGAATTTCTTTAAAGAAAATGCCCAAGAGACTCGTACCCTTTGTTTGTGAGCTAGTTCCCTGTTTATCGAGTATTCTTCTTAAAATGTATACTTAAAGGAAGAGTTTTGCTTTAACTACGCTTATAAAGTTTTGCGGGAGCTTTGAATTTTGCGTTTGGAGTGGAAAAATGATGAAAAAGCGCGCGCTGAACTGGGAAAATGCTTGTTTACTGTACTTCTTATAGGTTTTGCAAGGTTTGTTTAAAGAAGACTCCTAGTAGTTGTTAAAAGGGTACTGTAGAAAAAGCAGGCTATCATTATGAAATTCTAAAAAGCCCATTTTATAAGAGAGACTAAAAACTACTTGTCTACCCATCTTCCTAATTCAATCAAAATGCCCGCGCATCCCTCTCGAAGCGTGGGAATATCTACCTCCAGCGCGATAGTTGGGGCTCCTTCACCTCCCTCGCTTTTTCCTATTTTCTTTATTATCCCTTTCCCATGCAGCATAACCTATCAACAGTCGTGATTGCTAATAGAAAAATGCATAAGGTAAGCGACACGGAAAAGCAAGTTCCTCCCCTTTGCAAATGACTCTCTTGCAGAGTTAAGTAAGGCTGTTTTTTTGCTCGAAGGCAAGATTTAATATCCATTTTTTAACACGCAATGACGTTGCGAAGTAGGCTGGAAATTGAAAGAACTTTTTAAAATTGAATAACCCACCCTCCAACGTCATTATTAAGAAGATATAAGGTTATTAGGAAGCTATTGACGCCAAGTAGACAATCCAATTCATTATGCCCAGTACTTTTTCAAATCTTTGTACTGCTGGAACTCATCGAATTACTTCGTTTTCTCCCCTGTTGAAAACCAAGAATCATCCGGATAGGTGGGTGTTGCAATCCAATCCTTTAAGGTTCATTGAGGAGAGGGCCTGGCAGTGTTCTCAATTGCTTCCTTCTCTGAATATATACCATTTAAATAGCCGCGAACGGGGGGAAGTCTCGAGTAGCCCAGAGCTCATCTCCCCGTGTCAATCAGGTTAAGAACACTTGTCGTCTACACCGGAAGTTTCATGATCCGCGGCAGCAAATTTCTTCATTTTGAACCCTTGACTTCTGGATTTCGTGCCGTTTGAAGGAAAAAGGGGAAAAATGACAAATCCTCATTGCTCTTGCACAAAACTAACCACCGCTGTTAATTTTTAATGAGGTCTTAAGCAGATTGTCTGTGCCCGTTCTGCGGACCTTGCCCTGCTATTATTCCCTTCTCCGTTCCCTCTCCCGGTGGAGGACCGTGTTCTCTCTCTCAACGTAGTTGTTTTGCCAGTCTGCTCTTGTCCAGTTCCCTCTGTCAGCACTTTTTCTTTCACTTTCGCCTGCTCTGACATGAACATACTGATCCTCCCCTTGTTTTTGACCCTCCCTGCTTCATTTCTCCTTGCCCGTATCCAATATCTCCCCGACTTCCTCTTTGTTGATTATCATTATTGCCCCATCCCACGTGCTTCATAACACATTAGTCACTAACGCCGCTCTTCCTATTTTGAAGCCGTCCACGTCCGGTGATGTCTTCTAACAGTTTTTCCCGTGTTCTGTGTCCATTTTTTAAATTTTTTCCCCTGGTCAGGGGAGAGATTTCACCCAGCGAAATACATTTCCATCGCGTGTTTCAAAATCTGAAATCAGTTGCCTTCCTTGCCCTTTCTTGGTCCTCCCTGGCTAGAAATACATTTGTATGGTACTCTGCTTATTTTCCCACAACGTGTAGACTAGGAGAAACTCCAAACTTTTGTTTTTAGAAGGTTTCTCCTGCAACAAATGACACATTTTGACAAGGCGGAGGACAACGTAAACTGTTCGCTTTTTCATGATGATTGGTGTTTTCCTCCTCCCCCCGCTTTTATTCCTTCTAAACTGGATGACTCAACAAGAAAGTATTAACGTCCCCTGCCGCTTACATCCCGAGAAAATCCTGCTCAAATTTCACCGGCGTAGTCTGGTTGGAAGCGTGAGAACGAGTGGATGCTCATCGAATGTGAGAATGTTGACAATAATATGGAAAGTCCAACCACTTCTGACGGTTTTCCACCCAGCTCTTCTCCGAAATCCTTCCATTGTTTCAATAGTTCTCATAGCTAGCGGTTACAGGAAGGAGGATGATCCGCCACCAACCGGAGGGGTCCGGCATGGAGCAGCCGAATCCATCATCTTCCACATCAGTTATACTGACTCTGTCAGCCAAGTGAGTCAATGCTTCTTCAAGTTAAAAGGGTTCAAAAGACCGGAGAGCGTTTTTTACAGCACACAGCCAGCTTTTAACTGATATTCGTTTGCTGAGAGTTAAAGGAAACCCCCCGAAAAAATTAATGTAGAGCGCAGGCTTTCAAAGAGGCGGGGTAATCCAAATGCGCTAGTTTTTTTTCAAAACAGTAGGATTACCGTAACGGGTTCCAGAACATTCCGCGCTGGATCTTTTGAGCAAAAGTGACCAGGGAATGATTCTCCGCGGGGTCTAAATTTCTTTTCTGATCGTAAACTCTGTGTGGAGAAATGTGGTCCGAGAGGATGATCTTGCGAAATCAGCTCACCGTATCTAAAAGTCTAAATATTCTCACTTTTCTAAATGTTTTGCTTGTCAGACTTTTTACCTCTTGAAATTGACCAACGATCCCAATTGCTCAGCAACTGACACTACCCAATAATACGTTCCAATATTTGCAGAGATCTTCGCGATATTGACATCAACTCCGTTTCCGATCCCTTTTGTGTGGTCTCACGTGTAGTCAATAGTGGACAACGTTCTAAGAAAATGGAAGAAGTTGGCAGAACAGAGGCACTTATCCTATCAGCTTCCCGGGAATACAATATTTCAGACAATAAACAACAGTTTGGAGCCGGACTGGGCAACCAAAATAAAAGGGACATTCTACCGTAGGCACGATCAGCGATTGAAATTTGACATCTTCCATAAGGGAGGGCCAAATAAGAACCGGATCCTGGGCAGCGCTTCCTGTACAATTGACGAGATTCTTGACGCTAATATGCACAGGATTACTCTCCCTCTATTGTAAGAATTACCCCCACTTCTCGGGAGGAAATGAGACTGTTTTCAGTGCCGACGGTAAACAGCGAGGGACTCTTACCGTAGCTGCTGATGAAGTACGTCCCGGAAGACAGGAATCCGTCTATTTTGTGATTAGTGCAACGGGTTTGGATAGAAAAGACTTCTTCGGAAAGTGCGATCCCTTTTTGAAGATTCTGAGGATTAATTATGACGACACGTAAGGGAAAAGTGTAATCGGAAGTTAAGAGATCATTTTCTAGGCTGCAGCTAGCCTTTCGGACAAAATATAGGGAGCAGACCCTCTCGCCCAAGTGGAAACCCTTCGAAGTGCCTATCGACCAACTTTGCTATGGAGACAAGAACCGGGAATTTATAATTGAATGTTATGATTGGGATCAGGATGGAAAGTGAGTCTCCCCCGCTGCAGAGGTGGATTACCAAATGTATTTTTAGTCACGACCTGGTCGGCTCTGTTCACACCACCGTAAATAGGCTTATCCATCAACAAGACATTGAGGGAAAGCTGGTACATAGTAAAAAAGCCCGGAAGTCCAAAAAATACACCGACTCTGGGACTCTCCACTTCCAGAAGGTTTACTGTTGGAAAGATCATTCTTATGGCGACTTTTTGACTGCTGGGTAAGGCGGGAATTTGAACAAAGTACAGGAAGATTTGCAGAACCCGGTTGGAATTCATGTTGGGATTGTCTTTCCCTTCCAGTTGGCAGGATAACCGTGTACAGATAGATCAGTACGATGCTGCTATTCGATCCATCGCTGATGTAAGTTCTGGGTCCTAGAAAGGTTATAAAGTCGAATTTTCAGATCTTTGGCCAATTCCAAATGCAGAACCAAACATTTGACGCCTACGGAATGGGAGCTCGGGTTCTCAGCGACCGAGGCAATCATCCAATCTTCCCTCTGGTAAGCAACAGCTCCCTTGAAAGCCTAAAATCCCTTCTAGAATCTAGAAACGGGCCAGCCGCACTGTGAAGGAGTGCAAGGATTACTGTACGCATATCACAAAGCAAGAAAACTTGTAGATCTCAACGGACAAGCACAATTTGCCCCCCTTATCAGGTAATAATAGTCTTATGAATAAAGCATGGTTTATATTCAGACTGGCGGCTCAAACAGCTGCTCGCGCCCCTCATGACGGGAGTGCTTATATTGTTTTGATCCTTATAACAGACGGAACGATTGCCGATTTGGAAAGGACAAAACAGGAAATTGTCAAGGTTCATTGATTCCAGATATCGGAGAGGTTAATGGCCTATTTTAGGCATCTACCCTCCCGCTGTCGATTGTCATCGTCGGGGTCGGATATGATTCCTTTGAGGAAATGAAGATACTCGACGGCGATGATGCAATCCTCTCTTATAATGGGAAAAGCGCAAGGAGGGACATTGTGCAGGTAGAAATTGACCTTTAGCCTATCAAAAAGAATTTTCAGTTTGTGGAACTCCGGAAATTCCTGCCTCCCCATCGACGATTAAGCGACGCTGAAATGCAAGATGCTAAAAAAGAACTGGAAAAGGAGGTGAGTATTCGATTTCCTTTCCATAATAATCTCGCTCGGCGTCACTAATCCGTTTAACCTACACATCGCTGATTATTTTTAGAATAGTACTATTTTCATCTTTCCAAAGAGCGTGTTGAGATGGCTTATGAAAGACTATTTACAGGTCCTACAAGAACTTCCCCTCCAGCTGACATCATACATGAAGTCGAAAGGAATAGCTCCCAAAAATATCGAAGGCAGTAATGGATATTCGGGGCAAATGATGATGCCTAACTCGGCTAGGGTTTCATCAGCCAGTCGGCATCACACCCCCGTTAGGGGACAATATTCTGGTAGGTATTTGCATTCAACAAAATCTACCGTAATCCATGATCATAGAACTCTTGTGTGTCTTGTTATAGAGATCTTTGCCCTTTCTTCGTATGCATTGACAGTCCCGCTAAACAACTCCAACTAGTGCGCTTCCACGCATTACGTGCACCTGCCCTATGTCTCCGTCTGAATAACAGTAAATACGTAACGATACTGTTTCCAGAAAGTCTCCCGGGAACTCCACGTGTCCGACGCCAACTTCCCCAGATTCCAACATCCGAAATGCAGAAACTACGTATCCAGTGAACCCAAATCAACCCATCCGTGTCCATATCATCCCTGTTGATAGTGATCTTTTTTGGCTTGCTGGTATTTCGCTTTGTATATCTTTCTTCCTCCCATCATTTATTGAAAAAGTCATCCCTTTTTATACAAATCTACAAATACAAGTCATTTTTATTCTAAATAAATTGTTTTTAACACTACAGTACGACAAAAAGAAATCATAGAATATCGGGTTAATATCACAAAATATCACGAAAACGGATACTGGTAAAGAATATGATCACAGAAACTCATGAGGGGAAAGAAAAAATACCAAAAAATCGTCCCGGGACGCAGATACTAGATCTTTTCCCTCCATGAAACGGGTACAAGCCATTGAGGGGCAATTAGTTGATCAGAGCTTGTCTGAAATAAACAATATTTTAATTTGGCCCCTCCACGGAAGGATTACTGTAATTCACTTTAAGATGCGCTTCCATTAGGGTTAATGAGGCTTTGGTCCCTCACCTGGCTGAGTCAGGATTAACCTCGACTATTCCTGAGTCAACGAAGATCCCCAGATAATTACGGAGGCTTGTGAAAAAGGTGCATTCGTTCTTTCCTGCAATCAGGGCCATTCATCTCTCTATAAATGAGAAATTCCTACCTTTGAGCTCTCCCTTCTTCGGGAATAGGTTGAAGCAGCCCATCTTGCCCGGCAATGTCGAGAGTGATAAAATTAGACCGGGGAGGCGGATCCTACAACCTCTCAACAATATTGAGGTATCTCCATAGTAACCCTGATCAGATTGGAAATAAGGAATTCTGTCGGAGCGCCAGGTGGATATAATAGGGAGGCAGACGTGCTTACACAGAATTCATAGGGGGAATAGCATTCAGGCGGAAATACTGAAGAGCGGGACGGATTATCCTCAGGTAGATGAGCAGAGAATAACTGAAGATAATTCAGCGAGTCGCCTATTTCTGGAATATCAGATGGCGTAGACATCATAAATCACGGATTGTGAATTATTCAGCAGAAATATATCGCATCCTTGACGGAGGATGGTTCAAATCCTGTCAGATAAAGAAGTACAGTAACTACAGAAGCAAAGAATCTTCCTGGCCCCCGTTTCTGAAACTTTTCCCCAGCCCCCTAGCGCCCTTTTCAGTTTTTTTTACGTTTCTTATCGGTACGCGTAACTTGTTTACCGGTATTATCCGTTCACGGACCGCGTCCATTTTATAGAACTATTGTTATTAGCCAACATCATTCGCTCGACGACATAACGCCGTCAGTAAGCCAGGATGACCCTCAGATAAAACCTATATTTACGTAAAATACTTTTTCGGTCACTCATCGTCCTTGAGCCCAGACATTGTGCAGATTTGAAACTTGGTTAATCATATGACCAAAACAGGAAGTGGCTTAGAAGAACGAATCTTTCGAGTAAAGTGTTAAAAATTAAATTCCTCCCGCTCGTTTGTACTGTAGACGTCTAGGTAAGTAAGATTCCAGAATTTTAGGCTATTCTCTCCCGTTTCAACCCAAAATGTTATCCTCTCTTGCAGACAATTCGATGCCCGGGAAAGCTATATTTTGAAATCTCTTCGGGGCAAGTCGGATCTGCTCTTACAAGGGAACCTTTTCACCTTAGGTTGGACTCGTGAGACGAGACCTAGTGCATTCGAAAGAGCGTCAAAAACTATCCCAGGCACCGGGTTCTGTTTTCCCAAAATGACTCGCGTTACGGTTTAGCACGCCAATTCAGTTTTACATGTTAAATTTGAAAAAAAAAAATCATATCATAACGATGAGAAAAACATCTTTTACGCACATGGGAACTGTGCCTCTGACTCGCTATTGTCGTTCCTACCAATTAGCCTGCCTAATGAAGAAAATAAGCATGACTTGTCTTCATTGTTCAACTTGCATTTCTGTTCCGCAAAAGACGATTGCTCCAACAGGGACTCGAACTCGGCCAGAAAAAACGCAAAAATCTTGTAAGCGAGCGCACTATCCATTCGGCCGCTGCTTTACGTTTCATCTATTACAATTCCAAGGATACAACGGCGAAAACCAGTTTTGACAAATTTAGCATGCAAAACTGAATTGGCGTGCTACTGCGTAACGCGGGTCATTTTGGGAATATGGAACACAGTTTCTGGGATAGGTTTTGACGCTCTTTCGAATGCACTAGGTCTCGTCTCACGAGTCCAACCTAAGGTGAAAAGGTTCCCTTGTTAGTGGGCTTATTTTGTACGGAATAGCTGCTTAAACGCGTTTCTTTCTATGAACCACGTGTTTTGAGGGCCGTTTCAGCCGATCTTTCATCATAATGGAGAGCGTAGGTTGGTGGTTGAAATGCTTTGTGATATGTCTTCAAAAATAATGGAAGGATAAAAATGTGGGCGGATTGTTCCAAGATGGTTTTAGCCGACTGCCTTATCTCAATCCTTGAAAATAGCAATAAGAAGAGCGGCTCAACTGTCTTACAATGATATCTTTAATATCGGGAATATGCAGATTTCTCGGAGTAAACGGATAACGGCCTACACAAACTGATTGAATCAGGAAGAATAGACTGATGCGAATTAACAGGTTCCGGTTTAAAAGGCTTGGGAGAACGAATTTTAGGGGCTCCTTATTTTTTAGAGCAAATGTTTGGAGCTGCATCTCACTACCCATGAGACTCAAGATGAAATTCTGAAGTCCTTTCGAATCTTGCCCGTAAAAGTTATACGCCACGCACGGTTTCAAGTACTTTTATTGTTCAGTGGTCTCATCAGAATTGAAAACAAACATTTTCGAGAATTACATGACCTAGTTACAGTATGTACAAATATTCATTTATACAGTGGGACAAGGTAATGGGTGATGGTGCATCCATGTTCAGAAGGTAGCGCTGCGGCTTCGCTGGAAGAGGAATATCTGCCTTCGTAGATCATTAATTTGCATGGTTAGGATCTCCTTTTTAAGATGTTCACAGGCCAGTTGGAGATCTAAAATATTCACATTTATGCCAGTCAGTGTTCCCCAGGAGAGAATCGGGCAATCCTCTGGTTCCTTAAAATTGAAATGTCCCGCTTTGCTATAGAAAAGCTGCCATTGTACTGGGTGATAAGCGCTAAAATAAGGGTGGATTATTATCGTTGGATTATCGAGCCGACACTGTACAATAGGCTGGTCTCTGATTAATTGGCAGCAGTTGAGCGGACTAAACTTTCTTGGGTATATCTATTCAACCAAAGCCGAGAAGCGGCAAACTGGTAGGTCCGTTGCGCCATAAAAGTTACTTTGATTTGCAATAGTCCACTCCTCCAGTTCACGACGTTTTTCAGCAATTAATGACTTGGTCTTCTCCACCTTCTTGTGGACGGTACATTTTCCTACAGGGGAGAGAGATCTAAAAAGTAACGGGTAAAAAATGCCCATAACAAACCGAAAAGCTCTATCCTGTCGGTCAAGGCTCATGATTTTTCAGGCAGCGGCAATAAAGATCGTAAAGAGGTGTTTGTGTATTAGAAAAGATTAAGCTTGAATCTCTCTGATCGAGGAGAGGAAGGAGATTTGGAGCGGCACACAATATATGATATCTCTAAGGGGACATTTGTTCACCCCCTTCCAGATTATCCTCCGTCTCTACGTAGCTTAAACTCAGATTAGATGGAAAATCTATATACAGCAAGTAATTTTACTAAAAGTTATACCCAGAGCCTATTTTTACTTCATTCAAAATAGCCAATACCTCTTATGATGCCGTTGCCAGATTATGACTAAAAACAAGATCGTGAGCAAAAAACGGCGGGCCGATTAATAGCCGCGAAAACGAAGAGAGGAGAAATAAGGAGAGGAAGAGCCAACAATATTTTTCCACAAGTCTACGTTAAGGAGGATAAGATTTTAGGTTGAGTCGGATAAGTTTAGGTTGAGTAGGATGAAAGGAATGAACCTTCTGTCTTATGTGATAAGCTCTAAACCTTCTAAAATACGAATAAATCGTCAGGAAGCAGGCTTAAAGCTGAGCAGGATAGGGTTAAAGGCTGTAAGAGGATTCTAGGGCCTTCTTAGGGCTCCTTAGGGTTTTGTAATTTTTACATGGGTTTCATACCATACCATAAAAGAAAAAAAGATTTAAGCTCAACTTTAAGCAGAGTCGCTGAGACATTTAACCGAACAGTCAGACAGATTTACCGATACAGTATCCAGCTTACATACAAGCGGAGAAAGTCACTGAAAACGGCCTCTGGGCCCTAAGAGAGTCTATTGCGGCTGTTATTAGGGCGCGCCATAATACTATAGAAGTAGTAAACTGGGTAAGTGGAACGAATTCGGTAAAGGAGTGATCTCGCAAAGTTGCTGTATTAGTGCCGTATTTACTAGCAACTGTGGGCTGTCTGATGACTCCAGCAGGATTAGGCCCAGCATGAAACCATTATAATAATTCAGCATTGCCTTCTAGTCCTCCTGCCTTCAAAAGTGTGTAATGTCACAGTAATTATCACAAAAAATAAAAGGAAAGAGCGGGGGAGAGTTTTTTTCTTCAAATAACTATCACGAACAACGTTTCCATCCTAACCAGACGGCAGTTATCCCTAGATTCGCAATGCTCTATGACTCGTTCAAGATGTACTTTTAATTTGTGTGCATATTATAGGAATGAGAATGGATGGGCAAAGGACTAGGCAGAGGCCGATCGGCCTGTCTTCAAACTTGACTTTGAAGGTTTCTTAGAACGAAGGCCATCTAATTCTTCTCGCAGCTTCTGACAAACAACTTGAAGCGCTGAAAACCGATTAGGAAATGAGAATAGTACTGTTTCAAACCCTTACGCTCTTGTAAAGCTCTCTTCAATTCAGCCCGTTTGTCGGAAATGATCTTGCTATTTATTGCAGCTGCTTCACTGTTGGGGGAGATAGATCTATACAATTCAACAGATGATAAGGAGAAAGTAGCTTGAACTTGCTTAGAGGTTTTTTGGCGAAGAGCTGCTTTCTCCATGCTTGGAGATAGACGTAGCTAAGATGGTAAGAGGCCTCCTTTAAAGAGGGTTACAGTAGATGTCACAAGTAAAGCCGCCTTCTTAAAGAACGATAGAGCGTTCACAAAGGTGAAGTACGTGAGCCGCACCTGACCTGATGGGATCCCCCCGCCAAATTGCTGCGCGATGTGAGTATAAAAACTTTTAAACTCTCCTTTTCTTACCGGATTTTGACCTCCGAGAAGGCCCCGCCCTAATAGCAATGAAAATTCGACGGAGAAAGAGCCAGGTTAAGTGTGCAAGATCGGTACCTGCGTCAGCGTCTTAAAGGAGGATTTGGTACCGCACCCTGGTGTTTGAAAAAGTACACGTAAGTAAAACAACAACTACGCAGTTGGGTAAGTTAAGCCGGGTATTTTCTGTTTACTAACTGATAACGAAGTCGGCTGAGGTGTAAACTGGATCAGTAAGCAATCCTGAAGAATAGTAGTTTGAGAAAACGGCGAGTATATTCTTTAATCTGTTCAGAGAGCACAAGTCTGGCTTGCTCGTACTGTTCCTGAACGGATTCCTCTTCTATGGAAAGCATGTAGAGAAACGAGAAATTCACCGAATTTTTTTTATACACTCGCTAGCTAAGCCTTTCATCCTCTGCAATCTGGATATAGTAGCTTGGGATTAATGTCATCATCGTCCTAATAGTCGGCTGTGGAATTCCAGACCCTTGATGAGTATTTATGACCAACTAAAGGCTCTCTCTTGGACACGCGTGGTCGATCACCAAGTGCTCGCGCTCATGCTCTCTAGCACTGTGTTTACTTATGCAGATCGAAGCACCGGAAACTAATGTCAAACAAGGGCAATGAACTGGCCAACGGAGGTGGCCTTTCTCCTTGTCTTTTTACCTAATTCCATGTAAGATTTTCTCGCCTTTCTCATCATAATATTTGTTTAAGCCAGGGTATGCAGTTCTCCTTCCCCTTTAGTTTCTCCGTAACCCCTGACTGTAAGTGTCCTTTCCTTGTGGATCCCGTCTGTGGAAGGAGCGGGCCAATACAGTACACCTATATGAATAAATGTGTGTTAGACTGTACTAAGACCAGCAGTCGGAAAGGTAGGACCCCATTTTTGGTCTAAAAATCGCCCAGATGTCGAATTACTCTACTACGGCGCCTGTTGCCAAGAGAAGATCTGTAATCCCTTTGCCTCTCCGGTCTGTGACCATAAAGGAAAAGTAGGTTCCACTTTTTTCTCCAGTTTATGAGGAGTCAGATGCATGACTCTCCGTGTGCTTTTGATCATGCTCAGTGCATGGAACTTCGGATGAACGGACGTCATCTGTCTATGGATTCCACTCAGCCAAAGTAAGTCAGGGTTTTTGTCGGTAAAAGTGCAATCGCTGTTTGAGAGGGAATCCGGGGATATTTTCCAAAATGGAAAATTTCAATTTCTGTATTGTAGCAAGAAAAAGGTTAAGCAGCTCTGTGTCGTCTAAGCCTCTTCCTCTAATACGTCTTGACGCGATAAGAGATGAAGCTTTTGAGAAATCCTCTTTCGAGGTGCCGGCTTCATCTCCATTCCTTAGAAAAGCTCTTTTGAACAGGGAAAAAGGAAATTTCCAGATGCAATTGTGTAAAACCGTGTGAAGTAGCCTGGAATCCAGTTTGCGACAATAAAGGACGAACTCATCCTAACCTGTGCACCTTCGAGAATTCAAAATGTCATCATAAACTGGAGTAGGATTTTATATTTCTCCTAAACTGGTGTTCAATTTAGGTTAAATGAGACCCTCTCGATAGACTATCCTGGCACCTGCTGTGATGATATGTGCATTCCAGGTAAGCCTTATTGTCCTCTATGCAAAGGTTTGTGATCCTACCCGTAAGGGGATATGTTTACTCGCCGGCTGGCGGCATCTTGAGGATTTATTCGCACGAAAGGGGTTATCAATATTCACACCTAGATTCTTCCCAATTCTAACAACAACTTATAGGTCATTCCTCTGAAGCAGTTTGTGATTCTGCAGGGACGACACATTCGGATCTTTGTTCTTTTTACAAAACACAGTGTCAATTGGCGAGGAGGAGCTCAGGCAAGAAGAAGTTAAGGGTAGCAGCTCTAGGTCCCTGTACACAGCCAGCTTCTGATATCCGTGATACATTCCACTATTTTATTCAGCGGTTTCCTACTAAATAAAGCTACGCTCTGCCACAAGAACTTATCGTTATGCGGCCCCACGAACGCCCTATTTTTAGAAACTGCCAAGACTATTCTGCTCAGAATTTTGTGGTCTTTCAGATGCGGTCCTCATTTTGCTGGGTTGGAGCCGGTAAACCATACTCTACAGACTAATCTAGCTATAGTTTGCTCCATTTCACCCCGAAGAGCATAACAAATAAGAAGATCTGTATAAACTATCGGTATTTTTATCATTGGCAGCTAGAAATTTTGTACAGTGCCGGAAATTTGTAAAAACAGCTTGGCGACATTAATGGAACACTACGGACATGGTGCTGTGATTCTAAAAAGGTTTCATTCATGTTTTTGATTAAACTACTACATTACAATAGGATTAATCGACGAATTTCCGAAGAGTTTGATTTTTGCCACTCTTTTCTTCAACTCCTTCCTTATGGTCTGGTTAAGTGTCAGATAGACAACTGCAGGAATGCCTAAATAAGCTGTTATGCGAAAAAGAAGTTCGTACCGTGGCCAAGAGTCCATGTAATTTGCACAAGAAGCGGCAACCACCATGGGGATGGGAAATAATTGATGTAAACAGCAATCAGGGCGGCAATTAAATTGACGGTACAGATGACGGTAGCTTGGAGGATAATCAGAAGGGCAAAAGAGGTAAACAGAATAATTGGCAGCTTACCGATCTTTGAAATTGTGTCACGGTTTCGCTATTGCCAAATTTCAAACGGATACCTATTGCGAGGACGATGTACGACAGGCAAATTAAAAGAACGACCAGAATGTTATTGATTGAGTGGGCGTGATTATGAAACTGGAAATAATTTTGATCTCTTCATCCTCTCATTAGAGATAGATTACCAAAGAGCTTTCTTCATTTGTCCCATAAATCATTGGAGTCAAAATCCATGTATTCTTCCCTGAGTCAAAAAGTATCGGAGGAGTGAAAAGGAAGAAGTAGAGGGAGTAGATTACCGGCAAAATGACCCAAATATAAATCCTATTTGTCCCAAAAATCTGAAAAATGGATCTTTCCCTTCTCCCCGAAAAAGTAACCTTATCCGCTATCCTGGCGTTCCACAGGTCAATTATCCTATTCCAGATAAGAATTAAGAAAGACAGACAAGATCCAGCCCAAGTTGCCAGCCCGATAGAACCGGTAAAATAGATCAGGTTGGGGTAGGTACAGTATTCCGCCCCTATTATGAACAAATACCCAGTAAGCAGGGCACTAACAGCAAGGGCAATGACATCGAAAATTCCTGGAAGAATAAAACGTGAGGGAGCTTTTGTACCCTA
Source organism: Oscheius dolichura (assembly GCA_932521035.1). NCBI lineage: Eukaryota > Metazoa > Nematoda > Chromadorea > Rhabditida > Rhabditidae > Oscheius > Oscheius dolichura. Next base: position 614,993 of record OW051497.1, on the reverse strand, counting down.
CCGAGAGCCACCATAATAGCGTAAATTCTCCGATTCTTAACAAGTCTGACCATCATTGAAAGGGCTACGGCGTAACAACACTCGGCTATTACTCCATAAACCATGAAAACGTAGCCTAACGTTTCTTTTTGGACCCCTTGAGGCACTCGTGGGATAATGCTGCAAACGAGATTGAGATTAGCAGCTCGGTACTGTAATTCCTGAGGTCTAGTGGAATTTTTAGGCTCAAAAAAATTGCCTCCTTTTTGGGGTTCTTCTAGGGATTACAGTAACCATTGCTAGGGTTCAAGAGATCTTTAGCGACCGGCTTACCTGCAATTGTAGTGAGGAACACCTTGAGAAGACCACCCAGCGGCAATAAACAGCTCCATGTCGATTTCTGAAAGCAATTTTGGTCAGCTGCTCGTCTTCTGGGATGCGAACAATTAGGATTGATTCAGCTTTTTGATCTCCAGGCTAAAGCCAAAGAATAACTCGAAGATCTATGCGTATCTTGTTTGGTTTTCAATAGATACGTGTAGTACGAGAGGGAAGAAGTCGCGCTCCCTAGTGGTTTGAAAATCATGGGCGACAAGGTAATTGTAATAGCATAATCTGACAATGTAAGGACATGGAGACGTAGAAATGCCCCGAGGAGTACAATGAATAGGAAGGTGGTGTTTCCACCTCTCAGAACTTCTAGAACTCACACCGCTGTGGTCAGTCGGCTTGATGATCCCATTTATATCAAGGACACTGGCATTTAACTAGTCTCGCTTTCAAAACTAGACGAATAATATTTTGATCAAGGGTCAGACTTTTTGGATGCCGTCGGGAGTGGATGGACAGAGATCTTCTTCAAGAAGTAAAGAAATGAACTTGTCTGTAATGAGGGTTCAATATTTCGAGACACTTGTGAAACCAGAGAGGGAACTCACCCACTTTCGACTTTCCAATTGTGACGAAAACGATACTGAGCAAAAGGGATATTTCTATTGTGCATTCATAGAATTGCAACTCTCAGTCTTTATAAGAATTTGGAAAAATTCGCTGGGGGTTTTCAGCTTTCTCCACCTCTGACAGATCAAATGCCCCTAAAGACCGCGCTCTTTTCGTTTCGGGAAAGACAAGACGGGGGAAACACTGGCTTCTTCTAAAAACACCCGGGAATTAAGAAATGAGGAAAAATTCGTGCGCTTCTACGGTCTATCGTTTACTCCTTTGTTAGAGAGAAAGAACCGATCGGCGAATGCCCTGAAGCCCCTTTAATCGACGCGCGACCTGTCCACACTGCTTGCGCATTTTCTTGGATTTCAAACCAAATTTACCTCATGACAGTATATTTTTCCAGGACTGATTCACCGTGAACCTCACCGTGCGCAATTGTTTAAAATGCAGTAACCACGGCAGAGGATTGAAGAAGGCGAATGAGATCAAGAGGAAGATGGCTATCAAGATAAGGGAATTAACTCCATGGACAAGGAGATCGAAAATAAAGAATAAAAAATTTTTGTTTTTATGGCTGGAAACAAGTTTTCTAAATGGACCATGACCGAAATAACTGTCGGAAGAGCTGCTTCAAAATAAGACTTCATATTTTTCGTCCATGTGGTGCCCCCCATGGTGCTAGGCGGCCTATATCAAACGGAAGCTGGATCTCAACTTCTCAACTTCTGTGGATCTATCGTATACCACTAAATTGATCTCGCCGAGCTCTATCCAGCCTCGGTTACCGGCTAGCCAGCCAGAATGAATTTCCTGCATATGTTTGGTTAAAAATAGGCCCCTTACTGATATTTGAATATTCAAAATATCCTTCCCCGGCATCTTTGAGGGCTGAAGACTTGGAAGTGACCTATTTGAGCAGGGTGTTGAGTGTTTCCTACCAAATGGACCATGAAGAAGAATATCTGATAGATAGCTTCATAAAAATGAAATTTGATATTTTTCAGCATGTGGTGATCGGCACTGAAGCGAGATGAAATGATTCAGCCCAACTTTTGGCGGCTTATTCGGGTCTCTATCCCTAGAAAGACGTCTGTTAGCATTCAGCTGTGTCGTAAATATCTTCCCACCTAATTCCGCGTCTAGACAGAGGCTTTTCGGAACTTTTAAAACTTATCTCCTCGAAAGCAAACAGACAAATATCTGTATTCGCTTGTTCACTCGACTGCTTACGAGGGGAGCCACAATAGTGCCAACAAAGACAGGGTGGCGCAACCGTTGTCCGTTCACTCTCTTATTGCGTCAGAAAATTGTCTGCCCTGTCCGTTCCCCGCATAGATCGATCATTTTTGCCCAAGCGGCTTTTCCCCTCAGCGCTTTGTTCCTTCTTTGATCACGGGTAATCCAAAGCGAATACCATTCCACTTCGTCAGAGCCAGATGGTTACCTTCTGTTTGTGCACTATTCTCCCTTGGTTTGGCTTCTCTAAACCCTAGACGGACGGTACCATGTCTGCGTTGTACAGCAATTGATCGTCTCTCTTCTGTTTTACTCCTTTCTCCCTTCTTCCTCCTTCTTTTTATTTGTCAGTCAAAAATTACCATTTTTAGGGGCATACATCACCTCAACCTTCACTTACATGGATTATTTTGGTTGACTAGAACCATCTTCAGTGATCTGAAAAACAGAAGGGATCTCAGAAGACTGCCGGCCTTCGCTACAACTTGGGACTACTGAGAGTCGTCCATCAACCCCCCTTTGGTAAGTATTCTTCGGCACTTCCATTGGTACCTATAGATTTCAGCAAAATTGGCATATTCGTCCTCTGCTCCCAACAGGCAGATGGTATACGAACAGCAGAAGGACGCCCCTATCTACCTATCGCCAACTGGAGAGGAATGCAGACAGATTTTGGGGTTCAAGTTTAGGGTGAACCCTAGCTAACTGGATAGATGGGGAACCCGAAGCCTTTGAGAAGCCCCACTTGTTCCTTTTTCGATGTAAGTTCTTCCTGCCTTAAATTGATACTTGCCGTATTCAGGGGATCGAGTGTTCAATATGTTGAAGAGCACTCGACTTCATAGAGAACATGATGGACAAGAGAGATTAGAAAAGGTTGCCGTCCAATAAATATACATGAAATGAAACAGCTCATAACCATGACTGGGGAAGGGTTCGGGCGAAGAAGATGTTAGTGAGAAGAAACTTGCCGAACTGACTTTCGGCAGGATATAAGATCTGCGCCGGTCTTCTCGTATTCTCTTCTCGTTCCCGATAATTATGTTTCTTGCAGTCCCTCTCGCGCCGATCTCAACTTTCGGTGCAATCTGTTGGCATACACAGGGCTGATTTTTTCGACATAGCTCGTACTTGGGTGATTATTACCTCAGTAATGGCCCTCTCTGGTGACCTGTGCGGCACTCGCTCTCTTCTTATTGCCCTAGTGTTCGAGAGGAGGCCAGCCCCTTTCTCATCTCGACTATATTACCGGTCACTTAGCTAAGTATTCCTCCCGCCATCCCATGTTTTCGTCTCCGTTCAAAACAAGCAAACAAGTGCACGGCGGCCTCTTGCCCCGTTTCAAAAATTAGTATCCCACCGTTCAGTTTTCCGCTCCTCTGGTAGCTTGTGAACTCTCTCCTTTGACGAACATCTGGTTCATTCCAATCGAGGCGTTAATATCGTTTTTTTGTGGAGTTTTTCCAATCACCGACAGTCTCACAGTAATAGGGCCAACAAGCGAGGCGTAGCGCAAACTCTGTTGGTTTAAACATTTTCACACAGACGGAAGAATAGTGCTGGCAGCTCTCTTCTCTATCATTCCTACGAATTTAGGCCCCTTTAATCCTAGTAGTTCCCTTTTTGCCGGTTCTTCTCTCGTCTCCCCTTTTTCCTCCTTCACTTCTTCTCTATACAATTCCCACACTTTCAATCAAATGCGTATATCTTTTAATTTTCCTCACAAGCCGACTGATATAAAAGATTCGCAAATCCAGGGATCCTAGTAGTTCCCTTTTTGGGAGTCCGATGGAGTCGACTCCTTTCCCATTTTGTTTAGCTTGGGTATCATCTATCAGGAGCACAAATCCCTCAGTTCCTCACTGCTCACGATGTATCAATCACGGACGTGAGGCTCAAGAAGGGGGACTCGGTCAAGAAGAAGAGAGTGAATCGTCGCCAGTGAGAACAAGGTGCAGAAAGGAGAAAAAAAAGAAAAGAATGCAGCAGTAATAAATAAATGAAGAAAATTGTTATTTGTTTCTGAAAAGCATGACGGAAATCATTGAGGAGGGGCCAACATCGTCATTTTTTTGACTGCACTGTTTTCAAAGTCAGTGTGCTCTCTTCTTCCGCCAACTAGATTAACCATTGCCATGACCATCTTGATTTGTTGACTTTTGAGAGATCTTGTCCGCCCTAGTCACTTCTATCCCAGCTCCTCTTTGGTGTAAACACCGCTGACCTTTTCAGCATTCCACCGGTCTCGGCTAGTGCCCCGATTATTTTTGTCTCCGCAATGGCCCTCGCTGCTGACCTCACCGGCGCTCTCTCCAATGTCTCCACCACTTGTTGTTGGCCTGTACAGCCTGCTTTCCTATTCTTGCTCCCGCTCCTCCCTTTGGTTCCCTTTAGATCTCTTTTCGCCCCAAATCTTTCTGCTCACTCCTCCCCCCTCTCGAGATCCTATCTTTGGCATAAACACTACTGACCTCCCCAACATCTGGCCAACCTCAGCTCTCATTTGGCTTTCCTCCGCGTCTATAAGAGCTGCCCCCTGTTGCCCTGTTTTTTTTCCATTCTTTAGAGATTTGTTGTTAGGCACAGAGATGTTTTTCTCTTTCTACAGGTCCGGCATTCTTATTCGCCTATATTTCAAACGCCACTAAGAAAAAAACAAATATCAACTCCCTTTCCTCATTACCCCGTAATAAAACGCGAGCTGACATAGACCGGAGCAGCCGTTTCAAAAATATTATCTAGCCGGGGACGGAGACACGCTTTCTTCCTCTCTTTTTGTTCTCATACCATTCCTCCCAAAGCCTATCCCTTTCCCGTTTAGGTCAGCTTGTCCGCCACTTATTAGAACCAGGTATCCCTCTATCTTACCGTCACTGCTCATCAAAAACAATCCGACAAGTACATGGCGGCCGCTTTACTCTCGTTTCAAAAATGTTACCTAGACAGGAACGGAGACACGCTCTCTTTCTCTCGTTTTGTACCACTCTCCCTTTCTAGCTTCCCTGATCTCACATGTACTAGGGCGCACTGTGCCTCGCCTGCCCATCAATCGATCATGCCCATTCGAATCCGCGCTTCTCTCTCAGATTATCTTTCTCTTTTCTCTTTTTTAAGATTGATTTAAACGTGACCATTTTCAGGAACATATATTTCTTCAACTTTTTCAACTAATTGATTGCTGTCAAGATGGTCTTCAGTTTCCTTGAATCAGAGAACTGAAAACGGTCGAAGAATTCGCCCTTCGTATGAATTACAGGTTACTTTGCCCCCTTTGTTTCACGAAAAACTCTTCAGAAGTCCTCAGCGATCGAGCGGATTTTAAGACTGAAAAAGAGACTCAGCTGAGATAGGATTCTGCACTTCTCCGAAAATACTTTTGAAGCCATCGTCGTACAATGATCGTCGTGCACGCCTGTACTCCTGTTCGTGGAGAGAAGGAGGATCGAACTACTAGAGGCACTTGAGGGCAAAGAAGACGGACGAACAGTGGCAGGAAACAGATGAAAAAGCAGGCCGAAGCAGGGGAAAAGAGAAAAGAAGGGCCTATAGTATAATAAATATATAAGAGATGAGTAGAGTGTTGTGTTTGCTTATTCAGGGGGAGGGAAGAGAAAGGGGGGGGGGGGGGGGAAATAAAATGGTTGCAAATTTTTTTCTTGTTGTTTCTATTTCCTTCTTCTCTTTTCGGGATCGGCAGACACCTGGCTGATCAGCCAAAATAGGCTATACTTCTCGCTTCTCGCAAGTACCTCGTCTATCTTGGCTTTCGCTTCTATCGTTTGTGATAAACACATAGCGTGCTATAGAAATAACGAGAAGGGTGACTACCCGGCAAAGCCAGGATGAATTTCCTTTGTTTGTTCTAGTGCCATTCCCCCCATTAGAGTTTATCACCCGCCTCACTCACTTCTCTCCCATCCTATCTTTTTGACCTTCTCGACATCTGGCAGCCCTAGCTCGTACTTGGATGATTATTACCCCAGCAATGGCCCTTGCTGGTGACCTGTGCGGCGCTCGCCCCATTCTAATTGTCTCAATCTTGTGGAGGGCCCCCTCTTGAATATCCTGCCGATCACGATAAAATATTCCTCTCTCCACTTCATCTTTTTGTTTCCGTTCAAAACAAGTCAAAAAGTACATGGCTTGCCCTGTTTGAAAATTTCTTCCCAACAGGTACGGAGAACGTTCTCTCTTCCTCTTGTTTTGTGGCGCGAAGAAATCCCTTGTCAATTTCTGAAAAGATCTAGATTGAAAAGACTTTTATTGAAAATTTATTTGAACAATAAGAAATGCTTAACTATTACCCATTTTGGAACAGTCTAATACTTCAATGAGAGAGACCACAACGAAAAACAGGGGAAAATATCATTGGGTTGGTCTAGAGGATTCAATACCACCGAGTTTTTGGACTATACTTTTATTTATTTTTTTTGGTAAAGACTACACGCGAAGAAATGTATTCAGGAAGGCTGTAAGCATGACAGGGATGAGCGATGATGTCTCTTTTTCATTAAAAAATGGAATGGAAGATGGCCCGAGAGTAGATTGGGATAGAAAGGTTGAAAAAGATGGGTGAGGGAAGGGTCGTTCCGAGAGATCACCGTAACTTTTAAGGATACTGTAGATATTTGAGAGGAATTATGAGGGAAGGTCTATTTCAACTCCTTCTATGTCGATGGAGTTAAATTGCATTATTTTTGGCTTGTGGCGGTGTTTGTTAATTATGTCGGACAGCTCGGCATGCAACTGAAAAATCGGTTTATTTTTTGTCGGTTGACGGATCGTTTCTCATTTTTGGGTAGGGGAAATAACGGTTGGTTCCGCGGGGGAGAATGGAAAGATCAGCTTATAAAACCAAGGACCCGATTCTGATTTTTTTCGAGTCTATGGTACCTTTTTTCGCAAGGACACCCAGCCTTTAGTTTCAGCGAAGTCGTGCATTGAAAATTTCTATTACCGGTCGTTTTTGGAAAGGAAAAGGGATCAGAAACCGGGCTAGGAAAGAAAGTACTGTGTTATATGCTAGTACGTTCCATTTGCAACGGATATTTCACGGATTCCAAATGATTCAGTCTTCCGCTACGAGGCCGGATTTGAAAGCTTCCTGGTCCCACAGCGGAGAAATTATTCCGTAAAATATCCATTGGAAAAAAATACTATACCGTAATCATTTCTAATTGCCGTTCAAAAGTGGAAAGTTCCCAATTTTCGGACCAGGAACCTCCCAGCCCCTGCCTGATCCGGAACTTTGAGAACTCCCTGAATTTGAAATGCAAGAGTAACCTACCCTTTCTGATTTATTCGTAACCAATCCAACTGTCATATGTTTATTATTTTCCTGCACGTCCAACAGCACAACCTCGACTTTGTTACTAGACTTTGCCGCGTCCTGAAATCATCCTTTCTGCTGCATTTCCTGGTGTGCAAAAGTACCTTATCACATTGATAATCTTTTAATCGACTCGTATTTTTCACAGCTGATACGTTAATCCTTAGATCGCCGCCAATTTTCCGGCAATCTAAACGTCGCGATTTGTAGCAGACTGCTTCATCTTGTATGTACACCAGTCCACCTCGTCTTCGCTGAAATATGGCTATTTTCCTTTTGAAGAAATCTTTGTCTGGGAAAACAAAAGGAACAGCGAGAATGTTCTCTTCTTGTCCACCCCCAAGAGGGGAAGTAATTTCTAAAAGAGCAGCAGCTGAAATTGGGAGCACTGCTAAGACCGAGTAAAAACACACGGAACTAGCTTTTTTCTATTCATCAAACACCAATTTCACCCCTGCAAACGAGCCGGGTTGTAGTCCTTTCTTTTTGTTTTATTTCCTCTGGTTAGGGTGTCGTGCACACGCCGGAGGAGAACACCTGACTCCCTTTAACATGTGATAGGACGTCGAGCGCATCGCTGTCCCGTAATTGAACGAAACGAACCTCCGTAAAATTTTCATCTTCAATTAGGATGGAATCCACGTGCCAAAAGTGACGAACTGATGGATCCGGAGGGGCAGGGTCACAGTGTCTTCCCAGAGCACAACCCATATTACATACACATAACCTGAAAGCTGCTTTTTTACTGAACGGCAAAGTGGAAGCAGTCAGGAATGGAAGAAAATTACTCGAATTGAAAGAGGTCGGTCACAATGGAGCGGGGGAGCGTTCAAAGATTTATGGTCTCTAATAGATCAAACGAAATGAAGGTTCATGTTCAAGAATGTGAGAAAGAATAAAGAATGAATGAGGGGAGATTTCTCAATCCTTTTCCCCGACCAGAAACAGAATACAGTAGGAAACGTGTTGCGACGAGACCGGACAAAAAGTAGCAAGAAAGAAAGAAAAGTTCTCGCCGTTTGCCCCAGGGCGAAGCAGTTAAGCACAGCTGGGCCGGTCATCAATTTTATTTGTTACCCAAGTGCAAAGTTCCGCCTGGGAGCGCATGGGGATCCTTTGAGGTTTTCAGTGACCGCGAATAGGTGATGAGAGTCTCGGAAAGATTAACGTTTCCGGGGTCTTTTCAGGGAATAGGCCGCTACAGTAGCCAATATTCCAGAGAAAGGGGGCCAAGCGTCATACAGGCATTACCAAAATGGCGGGCAATTTGGAGATTATTCTGCCTCCTTCACTCTCTGATCACAAAATTAAGGGCCAGAAGATGACGAAGTAAACTAGAACTGGGTCTCCTTTTTTGAAGATCAACTTCGCCCTCCAGTGAATGGGAGAACCACATAGAATGATTAATATTTTAAAGCGCAATTAATGAGGAAAGAACTTAGCTATTTGGGTAAATTGAGAACATAAGAGCCAGCCCGGGGAGCGGATATTTGTCGGATCCTTATCCGCCGGAACAAAGGACCTTTCCGGTGTCCTTTCCTGTTTATATACCTCCCCCTCCGGGTGGAAATTAATTTTTGATGATGTGGGTTAATATTATTGAAAATGTAATGGACACAGAATGTGTTCTTTTGACAAAGTACGGGAGGGGGTTACTGCTGATAAATCTGATAAGATGCGGGAAAAAAGGCTGGCGCTGCGGGGAACAGATCAAAAAATGTAGGCTGGCACAGCGTTTTTGATCTACGGAAGTTCAAAAACCTGTTATAACAGAAATATAGCGCAATATGGAGCGCGTATTTGAATTTCTTGCTGAAAATTCAAAAATTCGCGTTGGATATCGTACCAAACTCTCTTGGCTGCCGAACAGCGAGAAAAGATAAACACGGCTTACAAGAAGAGCATTGAATACTCAGTTTTCTAAAAGCAGGCGAACCCAGGTCGAAATAGCTTTGAGCCAGCTTTGCAGTCCAGTTGCTAGGCACAACAGGCATAAAGATTTATAGTATAAGAAACGTGATTGGATTTTTTTATTTTTACCGGTTGAGTTCAAGGAATTTCTAATTCTGATGGAGTAGCTACTAGACCGCGACATGTTATTAGGTGAATAAGCCCCGCAAGCCAAAAAGAGACGGTGGGTGGATTAATTACCCCAGTTCGGTTTTGAAACAAGGGACTCTCCCCAACGAGAGGAGCCCCCTTAAACGTGGGCATTTTTCTCTTTGTGTATGCAAGATTCCATTACTCTAATATGACTAATCCACTTATACTCTCCCACTCGTTGCGCGGCTGGGGAAGAAAAGGCATATCCCGTAAAGAAAAGAGGACATATCCCGAAGAATTAGTGGATTTGACTACTCCGGCCAATTAGACATAAACGACGACTGGGACAAAAAAGGAGAGAGAATACGAGCAGGAACTACTCCCAGCCCTCACACACTCGCTCTTTTCACATCCAAGTGCCATATTAGAGAAAATTGCCCCCGCTGGAAGGAGGAAAAGAAGGTGTCGGTAAGAGAAGCAATCTCTCTCCCGGAGCTTTTAGGAATAAAATTGACGTCAAGGGTCAGTATTTGCTCTGGCATGAGGGTGACTCTTTACCCTCGGACACTCTCGGCATCGTGGGAGTTTTACAAAGAGAGAGGGTCAAAATTCAGCAATCTGCAGGAGGTTTAAACTGAACGCGGCCAGCTACAAAAGACGCAAATCGGTCTTTTCATGCATAAGACAATGAAACAATATTCGGCGATGATTAATGTTTGCCGGGCGGATTGATACAAGGCAATGATTGTGCTCGACTAAAAAAAAAGTCTTTGAGATGACGGGAAAACTTGTGTCTTTTTACAGAAACAATTATTTAAAAATAGAAGAAATCAGAGAGAATACAGTGACTACGACTCTCTGCACCCATTAGACCCTGCCCTTCTGCGGACACAGAGCAAAAAATGGAAGAAATGGGCTTCAGATTTCCAATCTGACGCTCCCAGCTATATGAGATGTGAAATGTAGCACATCTCACTGACGTTTTTGCATAGTAATTCGGTCATAAGGAGGCTGTAGTTATGAGGAGACATATCGGTCGAAAAGAGAGAAAGAGAGAGAGAAGGGTAATGCGTTTCCTAAAGAATGACGGGAGTATCCTATTTCCGGGGGGCAAAGATGTCGTGGATGAATAATAACACGAAACGGGAGTGTGGAGAGGGTGGAGTAGAGGAAATTAGTCTCAAAATGGCAGAGCACAATAGGAGAGACCAGATTATCCTCCGGGAGAGAGAAATGGATGGAAGAGCGCAAGAGGGAGAGAATAAGTTTTGCCACGCTGCCGGCCACGTAATTGGCACCCCCCGAACCGCCGGGTAGAAAAAAGTTAATGAAATGATTCAGTCCTTGTGAAATGGCAGGCGGGCTCTTATCTCTCAAAATGACGGAACGAAGATCCCATAAAAATCCTGAATTCTGGTCAGCTGCCGACCCAGCTGTTTTGCATGTACGAAACGAGGGGAAAGTTCTCCTATTCAAAAAGGGAAGCATGTGGGGGACAATGGGTTTTTCAATTATTAACAAAGGATGGGGTCTTGAGAAGAAATTTTAGATTTTCGAGGAGAGAGAGAGAAAGAGCGGAGGAGGAAGGGGAAAGTGTTCTCCCAGGTAAGCTTCAATCAAAAACCTCCTCAAAAATGCAACATGTGCTACTTGGGACAAATTGCTTTTTGGCACCAAATGTGAAATGAATTCAGTTGTCCCCATGTCCTGGTCCAGGAGGAAACTAGGAGCTGATTCAATTAATCGCAGACGGGAAACAATACAAAGATGCAATGAACCAGCTACTGATGACGTCGAATGCAAGGTGTCGATAAGGAAACTTGCCAAAATTTCTGATAAGAGCAGGAATTTCGCAGGAAGCACCCTGACGAATTGTCTAGAATTCCCAATGAGTCAAGCTTTACCCCGAACTTGATAAAAATAGTAAGGCAGACCACTCCCATGCTTGAGAATGGAAAGATTAAACGATGAAACACAAGCCTCACAGCAGCTAGAGCAGCAAAGGATCGCGTAATTGTAACTGAACCCCACCCTGGCTGGGGACACACGTCGTTGACCAGGCCGGATTACCTGGGAGCCGACAGAGAGACACGCCACCGCCTATACTTCCCCCTTGAAAAATGACTGGCTGCGGGTAACAAGCAGTGATTTGTGTTCCTTCTCGACCCCGTTTGCAGTTGGAAATATTTGCATTTGCAATGAGTTGCCAGATTTTCCCGAAGCCGATTGAGTTAAGTCAATGCGGCAGTGGCTGTGAGGGTACAAACAACAATTTGTTCCCCTTTAATAAAATACGAGTAATTCTGAGCGCAGTTTAAAAAGAAAATCCTTTATTTGCTAGAGAGTGTGTTAGCCGAAGGGCTTAATTCTCGGGGTGATAGGATCGGAAGTTGTGGCGGGTAAAGATAGTCCCGGAAGGAAATCGCTAAAGTACACTTTTCTTTTCCCGGAAACAAGATTTTCAAATAACATTCTTGCTTCAAATTGGGGGGAGCGAACAACTTTCAAGATTTGATTATACAGACAAAAATATTATTCCACAAAATCCTAAAATGGACTGCCTAAAAGGCGAAAACTTCCTAACCCAAGCAACGCCTGTTGGAATAATGGCCTCGCTGTATATTTTGAGAAAATTCTGTCTCAATATTCTTGCCAAGAAATTGTAGCAAAAATTACGAATTGCGTGGACCACAACAACTGAAAATAGCTGCATGACGAAAGGCTCCTGTCACGATTTATGGAAAAGAAAACGCACTCCGATTGTTAATAATATTAGTGAATGAGACGGCAAGAAAATAATAGAGCTCATGTGCTCTTTTGTCAGTTGACTTGATTAATCCTGAGCCTCTCAGTAGATAGTGGGAACAGTCACATTGTTTCCAGTCTAACGGAAATCAAAGAAAGTAAAAAGATTATAAGGAAATGGGATAATTTAAGGATAAAGATGCGTGAGTAATGTTTGTGATCCGAGGCAAGGTTGTTTTGTAATGAGAGGTGAGACTGGTTCCGCCTTGGCGCCTGGCGGGAGTGGAGGATCGTTCTCGCGCTTTGTCTCCCCCCGGTGAGACAACACTTTTTGTCTCAAGATCTCAGGAAAAAGCCGGGGCAAGTGGAAACGAGCAGCCGAATTTTTAATCTTTAGTCTTTCCATAAATGGAGATAGCCCCCAGACATCCATCAAGGATCCGTTGACTCTTTTACATATGGGCCAGTGTTTGAAGCTGATTTTTTGGACAAGCAAACAAGGAGAGGGTGAGGACGGAATGCAGACATCCTCCATTTCTAGTCCTTGGAAGTTATGCAGAACGATTATTGGCTACAAATATCTTGCAGACAGAGTGTTATAGACAAAAATTACCAGAAAAATTGAGGTTATTTGGAGTTCCATGTACTGTATGTTTTGACAAGGGTATGCCGGAAACGAACTAAGGATTGTGGGAGTAGAAAACGGGGGAAATGCCAGTAGACAATGAAATATTAGAGCCCGGAATCACGTGAAATTCTCATCTTCTCTTTGCACCCCTCTTGGTTTTGTTGCAGAGAATACATGTGGCCCGTATTGGATTTCGAGTGGCAGAGCGACGTAAGAAGCCACCGTGCGTTCCGGAATGACGAGGATTTTCTCAGGCTCAAAGGGAGTAAAATCCGCGGCAGAATTGGGATATTTTTGTTTGTGGGTGGATGCTGGCTCAGCTGGGCGGTTAGATCCTCGTTTTAGTTTAATTATAGGGTAGCTAAATCGTTTAATTTAGACGGGGAGAAGTGACGCCAAATTGCTCCAGTTCAGACTTTTTTCTTAGACGGAGAAGAGAGGATAATCGACAAGACAACAACAATTATCCGCGGAAGTGCAATTGAGAAAGGGAGAGAGAGAAATTAGCAGTATTTACTCCCCGTGGCAAGGGAAAGGAAGGAGAACTGTTCATATATTCATACATCTCCTTAAGAGTTTTTGAAAACCGGTAAAACAAAACGGACCTGGATAAACATTGCATTAATTATTTGAATTTGAAATCCCTTGATAATTTTAAGACGAAAAACATCAGACAAATCTCTTGTAGTACAACTTTTCCAATTGTTGTAATTGAAAACTCCGCCTTTTGGGGTCAAAAGAGGGAATTTCCATTCAACTTATTTAAGCAAAATGATGTCGAAGTGGTCGTAGAGATCAAAAGACATTTTGCCGCTCGCAACATTTTGAACCACAGACGAGGGTCTTTCAACCAACGACGCTAACTGATGCGCACATCCTGCAAACGGCGAAATAGTAAAATCTCTTGATTTATGAACCCAGGGAGCGTAAGAGGGAGAAATTTTAGTACGAAAAGAACTCTGAGATCCCGTGAAACCTCCCAGCACTTGCGCGTTTGTTATGTGTCAGCTGGTCACATTTCAACCTACCAATTGACTCGTAAAGTCTTTTTATCGCCTCAGTCGGTCTAGTCAGAAGACGGAAAGAACTAAATTTAGAGAGAGGGAGGAAGAAGTCCCAAGTGATTATTTGGTGGCTGATTTGAGAGAGCGGGGGAAAGTCATCAAAAGGGCGGATGTCGAATTATAATTTGAGAGGCTGTAGAAGGTTATTTATTGCTTTCGGGGGCGGATTAGAAACTTTTCCAGTGGACAAAACATAATAAAGTGGGAGAAATTGCCTCGTGGAGGAGTTATTCTTGGAGGAGACAGTAATCTCCAGCTAGTAGACGCGCTATGTTAAGTTATAGTACCCGTGGTACTTTAAAAACACAAGAGATTTCCCTCTGGAGACGAAAAAGAGTGAAGTCTCTTCCTTTGATCTGTTTGAAAACAAACTTCAGTTATTTAGCAGCATTTTAAAACGACGTGTGACTGGCGGAGAGGTTAAAAATATCCTAGACAGACTATTTTTAAGATTGGGAAGGAGAGAAGAAGAGGTCAAAAGAAGAGAGAAACTACAAAAAAGGCGCCTTGTTGAACCCCTCTCGAGGTTTAATGGTGCGCATCGCTCTCATACGGGTTAATGATATGCTAGAGGAGAGAGAGAGAGAGCAACTCGCCGATTCAGATATTTTCCTTTGCGTGTGAGCAATTAAAGTCCCAAAGCTATCAAGCGAGAAGAGGAGGAGTTTAAAGCAGAGCCGCCGGGACCCCAACACATGTTGGTGGAAAAGTAGCTCGGGACGATGCTCAAGCACAGAAAAAACATAATCACCGCTCATTAGTGAGAAGCGAAAGAATGTGGTTTAAACGTCTGTCAAGATCCGCACAAAGAAAAAAACAGTTGAGGCCGTTTTTCTAGCCGGAGAGACTTTTTGTGCCGTGATTGGTGACCACCTTATCAAATAAGAGGAAGAGAAATGCAATGAAAATCGGATCTAGTTGTCAGCTTTTCTGGGTATTCAGAATATCAGCAAACAGGATACTAAGAAACGGGCTGATAGGATTGGAAAAGAGGACTTTATAATCGGAGGCAAAAACCAATGACGCAATGATGAGGGAAACAGACGGAAATATGAAAATGGCTTTTGCCATGACTTCCGCCTACATTTACGCTCTTCTCGGCATTAATTAGGCTAAATATGTTTTCTCTGATAAGTACACAATACGGTAACTGCCCAAGAGATCAAATCTAGGAATTCAAATACTCAGTTTTGCAGTAATCCTGCCGTTTTTAGAAGAAAATAGGACTGACTGACTAAAAATGATAAAAATATGGTCTCAAATGGGGAAATGCGCGAGATTATAAAACAAAAATGATATAGATTTGAAGAGAATAAAAGCAAAAGTTTCGCTGTCCGCGACCGGAATCGAACCAGTGTCGCCGCAATATCGCCCGCGGTGTACTACCACTGTACTACGCGGACAAGAGACTGGGGCACCCCAGCGCGTAGACTACCCCGCTGCCTGGCTGAAACACGGGGTGAGAAAGAATCCGACGCGGGAGGTAAAAGACGCATAGGAGCAATAACAGAACCGACGAGAAAGGCTGTACAAGCATAAATAAAAATGTGCTTAAGCCCGTCTCGACGACGTAAAAAGAGGAAACTGCCGCGGACAACTTTCTCAACTCATTTTTATCAGGAAACTTCGAGAATAAACCTGTTCCGAATAAAAGGAGCCATCTTCAAAATTGCCGAGAAGCCAAGAGCCCTTGAAAGGTCGAATTGCAAACCCAGAGATTGGAAAGACGCTGGAATAACGCGAAAGGGGCTCAAAATTTCCCATAATTGGAATTTTATGTTCCAAATGGTCTAATTTGCCCTCATTAATATTCTTAGCTTGTCTAGCCTCGGAAGTGATAACTCAAAAGAACCGGCTATCTCTGAACCCGTTTTCCCTCCCTGCCACTCTTTTTTGAAACGGGCAACTACTTCGATTAGGAGATTAACCTGTTTCCCCCCACTAGAAACCACCACCATCAACGCTCTCTACCTGCACTTTTCTTTTGCCTCATCCAGAGAGAGACCACACACTCGTAATGAATGGTCGATGGTCACACCGTGTAGAGGAAGAGGGGGGGATTCCTCTACACTCTCACGCAATTTCATTTAGTGCGGTCACGGTTGCCGACCTCTCCTTTGTTGACCTCTGCGATGGTACCTAATATTGTGCAAACAATGAGGCTCCGTTAATCTACCGCTCCGGTCATCACGGACGGTGGCTATTGTTTCTACAGTTTCTGTTAAGAAATCAAACCGTTCCTTCTATTCCGTCGACTTTTTCAAATTCTCCCCCACCGCGCCTAAAACAAAGGGCGGGCGCCTTTCGGAGCACGTCACCTTCACGCTACAGTAACTTTTTCCTTCTTGGCTTTAAATTTTTCTTTTTCAGCTTTTCTTGGTGAAATAGAGCGCATTTCCGGTAGACTAAAGTGACACTCTGTTCATTGTGATGGAAATTATCAGACCTCCTGGCCACTTACGCGACCTCGGCCCTGCCGGTCACTGTTTGTCCACGGGTAGGGGGCACACTAAGTTAAACATGACGCCTCCTGTTCCTCCTCTCCCCCTGAAGCACTTCTCCTCTATCCGACATGATGTCTCACTTCTATTGTATTCATATTGGCCGGCCGTATACGGCTATCAATGACTCACTCCGTCCCGTCCGTCTCTCCCCCGACCTCTAATAGATCCACCAGGAGATCTTAATCGGATCGACCTTCTCTAAGCAGATAGAAATCTCCGCCCCAATCTCTTCTGTGAAAGGTTCACCAGGTGAATTTGGCTCCCCTTTTTTGCACATATCGGCAACATTCCTGAGGGAGGAGAGCCGTCCCCTTTTCTGTATTCTTCCCTCCCCTTGGAAAAGGCCCTTTGTGACCGAACAATCTGACCTTCGCGCTAGGTGTGGTTTTCAGATTGGCATAGGAATAGAAAAAGTCCGCGAGAGCGTTAAGAAGGCGAATAGCTTTTCCTCCGTTTGATTGTCAAGACTTTGGATTGTCCCGGGTTACCGTCATTTCAAAAAGGGAGAGGGGAATTTTCAGCGTGAATAGCCTGCTATCCCATTTTCGCACACGACCACCTGTTACATGTTTGCTTCTTTTAGGGCTGTCAAAAACTGGTTCAGAGCTGGAAAAGCTTGCTGTTGCTTCTCTTTTTAAAGCCCCTTCTAAAATTATATTCTTTCTCATATTCCCTCTGACGGCCTTTTAAAACGTTTGCAGAGGACCATAAGCCGGATTGTTAAGTTCCGGACCTCTTTCTGGGACCAGAAGCACCGTATTCTTGCTGCAGTTTTCATTAAACACGCCCTTGACCACTACCCTTGAGCTATATTCCACCATCTTGCCCCATTCTTAGCTGCGATTGAATTGTTTTCCCTGTCTCTGCCTTCTGTTTAGGAAATCCTCCCAATCTGTCTCCTGTTTCTGAATCCCTATTAATTAGTCTTGAAGCGATCCATCCCTCCGTCTTGGAGGAAATATGCCTATTCTCAGCCCCGCCTCTTCCTCGCAACAATCTTGTCACAATCTGTCTCCCTCTACCACCATTCCTTACCTGTTTATTTGCCTTCCATCCATTCCCAAGTAGCCAGGCCGGGTACTTGTAAATGACTTACCGGCCCTGCCATCAAAGCCCGGCCGCTAGATGTCAAATAGAATGTCCTTCTGTAAGAAAGACAAGCAGCTACAGCTACTTTCTATCTCCCCTTCTCCCTCCCTGTCTCTGACCACAAAAAGAACATATTGTTCGTTTTCTAACGGGGTAGATTGAGGTTCCAACCTGTTCTGTATCGTTCCCAACACAAACCTTGAGTCTTCCGTCCGGTTTAAGGCTCCCTCCTGTTGTGTTGGGTGATTTATGCAATTTTTGTCGGCTGTGTATAGACCTGCCGACTCCTTTACCATTTAAAGCTCTCTCTCTACCGTCTATCTTCCCAGATTGAAATCTCCACTTGAAATCGATGAACGCGCGGGGTAGTGACAGGAGCCTATTACTGTGTCATGACCGTCCTTGTGGGGACTAGCTGCATATCCAGCTGTCCTTCAATCATCATCTTTTCGAGATCCACCGTACCTTGACATAATTATGTAATCGAGCTGGCTATCCCCTATGTTGTAAAATCAAAGATAACTGCTGCCATCTCTTGTTAGGCAAATGACCACTCAATCTTTTTGCCGAATCTCGTTCTTCTGGCAAAAGGGCAGGCTATCTCTCCCCAAGACAGTTTAATCATGTCGGGATAGCTCTCTCCTTTCCTATAACACTGTCAATGTTTTGAAAGACGTGAGTCACCAATTTCTATGCCTCATTTCTATACATCATAGCCTTATTAATCGCGAAGATCTCGTGTTTTTACAGCCCTGGCCTCCACAGTCATAACATTTTGCCTTAATCTTACCCCAAATCTTCTTCATCTCCGCGCATAAATCATCCCAGGTTTTGACAGATCCTTTGTTCCTTCCCGATCTGATGCCTCTAATTTTGCCAAGGGCATCCGTCGTCAGTCACGGTGATCCCCATTCTCTGCTGGTGAGATTGCGCTCGGCATATCCGTCAGCTATGCCCTCAATTTCCACAAAACGATCCGTCTCCTCACCCTCCTTTCCCCTCTTTCCCGGCTTGTTTTCCTTGTGACTCGTTAAGGGGTGAATTGAGGATTTGTTCAAGGGATTGTTTTCGATTTGTAAACACGCACAGCCGCGAAAAAGTGGAGGCGTGCGACTTCCTCTACGTGAAAGAAACCCGGAAGAAATAGGCAATATCTTGCAAAATTGCCGCTAAAATAACTATTTCAAAAGGTTTTGCTGTTACCGTAATCAAAGGACACCTCGTGAACCTTTCCCACGGCTGGCGCCCCGACAACGAATGATTCACAACTTTTTGAAATAGGCCTTCTATGTCGGCGGGCCTTGAAGCGAGGTTTTCTTCCGTCGGCTACGTTTTGAACCATATCCTCTACACACACGCAATCGTGCTATCAGCTGACCTTTTCCTTCGTTTCCCGAGATCGCTGGCGGGTTGTTGCGCAAGCTGATACATCGGTGGAGGTAAGGATTTGAGTCGAAGCGTGATGAGTTTATGTTTTGTATTGCAACATCTCGAACGGCGAGGGAGGGAACGTGCTTCAATGTCCGGTTAAACGACTCGTGAACGGCGCTCGTTTAAGGTCGTTTGGAGAGGCGTCTTTTCTCCTCAGAGAGACCCCCAACCAAATCAGGTCATTGAAACCGTTAAGGAAGGACGGCACAGTTGTCTAATCCCTCTCAGTGAGTTATTGACGCCAGTTGTGGGAGAGAGCTTTTTCAAGGACTGTCCAACTGCCCCATTGATGGCCAATAGGTCTATGCGAATGATGCAGCGGTCCTCCCTTTGTCGGCCGTTCATCACAAAGTGGCTAGCCTTGTTCAGTCGTCGGGCGTCATCTTCACTATTTCCTAGCTTTTGTTAGTGTTTATAAGTGTTAATCCTACGTTTTAAGAGTGTCTTCACATCTTAAAATAAACAGCCAGATTCCTACGGCGCGAATTATAGCAAACTTTGTTGTTTTCCCCTGAGAGCTGTTACCAAAGATCTCTAGCCCATTTCCGGTTCTTCTTCTCAAAGTTCCAAACTTTTTCCGACATTTTAACCCCTTACCGGGACTGACAGCCCCGTCCTCCTCTTTTTCTCCAGTGATTTACACAAAGTGGAACTTTTCCTGTTTTCCACAGATCAGTAATACTGTCGCCTCCTCCCAACAGGACGAATTTGTCCTTGGAGTCATGGCAATATTGCGCTATCGATTCCTTCTGTATATATTTCCCTCCAAGACCAACATCTCTCCATCTTACTTCATTAGTAATTCAATCGTCGTCTCATCTCCCGTGCCACGCCCCGCGCTCTTGTTTTGAGAACTGACCATTTTTGGCTGGCCATGGCCCAACAATCATCGGTTGTCATTTCTCTTGGACACGCGCGTGCGAGTAGCCTCCCCCTTAATGGCACCAATAATCTCTAGCTGTAAATTGTTCACCTGTGCGAGGTGGTAATTGTTCTCAGAGGCTATACTCACTTAGCGCAAGGTAATAAATCATGAAAGGTGCCCTACCACACAAGACGTTGCGCAACACTTAATCAATCTTCACTCCAATACGAAATTCCTGTAATTCCGTGTCATTGATCCTTGTAATGTCTTGGAACGAACACTTTTGCCTTCTGTTTCTCACGTATCGCCCTTTTCCCTGTTCTATAAATCAAAAGTTCACTTCCTCGTTATTAGCAGCTTCCAAGGGAGACTCGGAACTTTTTATGAACAGTTTTAGCCCCAAATTTTAAGATTACAATCTAATTTCCACCCGTGACCCGTCATTCTTCATTAAAATCGTGATTTTTGTTTCCGATACACTGTTCCCTTGTCTATTAACAAAAAGAACGTTTCCGTTCATTTGAAGCGCTGTGAAAACAATAATTTGGATAATGCGCTTCTCTTTTCGCCGTTTAGCTGAACGTGGCAGATGTTCTTGACCCACGGCCATCCGGTTGCCGCTTAGATAAAAGGGCCCTCAATCTCAGGGACAGCCGTTTATGAAGGGATATTAGGCTGGCCATTGTTCTAATTGGTCATCTCATCCTCCTCTCAGGCATCTTGTCTTCTTTGACACACTTGTTCTCGCCTCTGAGACGTTTTTGACAAGTTCAAGGACGAAATAGTTGCACCTATCCGCGAAAATGCAGCTGTAGGGTCAAGAGCGCAGCTGCAGAGAAATAACAACCCTCTCTCCAGATTTTTACCCGCCTCATATGGTTTACCGCCTTTTTTGACAGGGGAATCCTGTTTTTCCTTGCTTTTGCTGTCAAAATAGACAAAAGGGCCCGCTGCAAAGATGTTGATGTGAAAAATTGGAGAGATCGCGATCCTGAGAAAATAGGAGACCGTCGTATAGACCATTCAAATATCCACAATTTTTAGTACTGTATTCTCCGTCTTTATGCGGCGCGAAGCCATGAATCTGGCGCTAAACCCTGGGAGAATGAGTGCTATGGGAGCGGCCCGCAGCTCTTCCACACCCCCAGATCGCATCCTAATAAGGGGGCGACGGTCTCTCCCACCGGCCGGCCGGTAGTATGACTCCCCCCGTCGAAGGACCTTCCCATGTGCGATGACTTTGCAAACACTTGCCTGCCACCTCTGAGATGACCTCTGGGGGGTCTCTCCCCCCCCGCCCCGGTACCTGCGTCCCTGTCGCATCTTTCTCTCTTTTTGGTCACTCGGCTCCCCTCGGCCCGCTCTTTTGTACTCAACGTTGACCCCGCGGCCGTGTCTTATTGTTTATCCATGACCCTCACTACGCATGATTCCTCTTTTTCCACGCATCCTTTCAAACTTCACACGAAGACTTCCCTTTTTTCAGAGATGAGGGAGCTACCACTTCTACTATTCTGGTTGCTTCCCTTGGCCGCTAGTGGTTTGTCATTGTTGCCGCAGGCCAACCTGGATGTTGCAGGTCAAATGGTTCTACCCACTGTGCAGGTTAAAATCACGGATGCTCCTTTTCAAGTCTCAAATGCACAACAACTCGCCGCAATTAAATGGACAATGCTGGGAACGACGACGAAAGAAGTCATCTATTGTGTAAGTTGGCTGTAAATCGGCGCTTTTAACCAAAAATCCCGTCTTAACTTGGGCGGGTTGCACTGTTCAGCCCCGTAAAGGTTGATTTATGGCAGGGGGAAATAACTTTTGTCTATAAATTGATCGAGAAGTCCAAATATTTCGGGATTTTTAAAGAATTCCATAATTTTCAGGTCTCTGAAGCCCCCGTCAGTCAGCTGAGATTCGTCTGTGTTGACTGCGTCGAGAGAAATATCACAGACATGGTGAAAGTCCTAAATTCTGCTCAGGACCTGACAAGAAACGCCGGCTTCCCCGTAAGTAATTGCCATTATTCAAACTTACCGGTTGCCCTAAATAATCAGCCCTCCTCCTCTCACAACAGACCCGCGTTTAATGACTTGGCCGATCCTTAGAAAGGTCGCCTATATTAACCTGTGCCCCCTCTCCTGTGTGCAAATTACGGTTAATTACAATGGAAGGGAATCCTTCATTGTCAGCCGCGCATCTTCGAATATGATTAGGCATGCGGCGGTCACATAGGTGGCCGAGGTGGCTCTGATCACACAAAAAATAAGCCATGCGCTCTCGGGTTTGCCACAGGGTCAAGGCTAATGCTGAAAGGTTGCCGCCAAGCCGATTAGCACGAACAGTAGCATAAGAGTGGGCGCTCTTCACCTTGCTAGAGGGGCTAATTTTCACCCAACTAATCTTCTTCCTTTTTTAGACCGTTGCTTTGAAGAATGTTGCCGCTAATGCCAACTGGACCGGTGCCACTATTATGTGTCAGGCGGCCGTCAACGGAGGTGAGGTTTAGTCATTGGCAAAGGGGGACAAAATGACAAATTTGGGGGAGAGACAGAGAACAAGGCATAACCTTCTGTTTAGGAACGGTTGATTCGAATCCAGCTACCATAGACGTTCAATATCTTCGTCAGCCTCATGTGGTAGACGCCTCCGGCCAGGGCCCGGCTCTCATCGCCAATCAAGGCTATCGTTTCTACGTAGAGTGCCTGAGAGGAGCCGATGGGTTGTGTCAAAATGGTCGTCGCAAGACCCTTAAGTGTTCTGTTCAAGCACATCCGCCAGCTGTTCAGTACAGGTGGCTGAAGAATGGGCAACCCACGAGGTATCGTTACGCAATCATTTGCGTCAAAGAAAATCCTTTGTTTTTGCAGTGGAAATGGTGCAGAGATTACCATCGGAACAGAGATGATTGGACAATCCATTCAGTGCCAGGCTAATAATGGTCTTTTCTCCGATTCGGAAATGCCGACAAGTCAGGCCATTCAGATTGATCCTTACAGTAAGAAGCTCCTTCTTCCTTCTACGAACCTTTTCCAGCCTCTGCTTCTCTCCTTCGAGACAACTTTGCTGTCCTTCAAAGTACTTCTCCCTTCCAATCCGGTGGCAGAATTGAAATGAACCAACAGATCAACATGGCTTGCATTGTGGAAGGAAATCCCCGTCCTGTTGTCTTCTGGAGGATGAGAAAAGTCAACGGACAGGTTGTGGACGCCCCGTGCCCACAGGGATTCGACGGACAGTATCAAGAAGTCACCACGGATAGGGACAGGCCCCTTCCTCCCAATGTTGTGGTAAATTTCCCTGTTTCCCTATCTATTTTAATATTTTTAGCGCCTGAATGCCATCTGCCCTCTCCGAGTGTCGAACTATTCCTACAGTGGCCAATATTGGTGTGCCGCTTGCTCATATGTCAGCCAAGGAGCTCCGGAATGTTCTCCTGGGCTAGATGCCCCCGGCAGTAACAACCTAATGGTACAGGTGATGGGACCCCCGATGCAATCTGACTCTGCTCCGACCATTGAACAGGTACTACCTATTCCTATTGCCCTTTATGACGTGCTGTGAATTTAGAATGCACAAAGTAACAATGCCGTCGTCACGGTGCATTACTGTGCGGAGCCGGCTCCTCGCCCACCGAGGGATGTTGTCTTTACAATTGATCAGAACGACCTCCAGGTTTGTTTCATGGCTTGAAATTACTGTAATTCTCCGTTTTAGGTTGGACAATCCTGGGAAAACTTCCGATTCGAGAGCACTACTCAAAACAACACTATTCCCAATTGTTTCGTCGCCCGGCTGCAGATTCTCCCCGTCAGGGAACAGGACCAGTACAGGCAGATTAATCTCAAGCTGCAGAATCAGTTCGGAACAAAGCTGTGAGTTTATTCCTTCATTGTTTTTATGATTCTTCGTTTTTAGGATCCCTGTCTCTCTTGACGCTCTCCTCGGAGGAGGATCTACCGCCGCTGGAAGGATGAGCGGCTGGATTATTGCCCTGCTAGTTGTCTTGGCCGTTATTCTCTTCGTAGTCTGCCTGGCCGCGATTTGCCTGAAGAGGAAACAACTCTGCTTCAAGGGTAAGGGTTGTTCTCGTCTTTTTATAGTGAAAATTCCAGGAACCAAGGAAGACGACAGTTTCAGTGAGCCAAAGGCAAAAGCAAAGTGAGTTGACTCCATTCTTTCTCATTTTCTACCGTTATTTGGTGGATTTTGAATATTTTGTTCTTTCAGTCTCAATGTCCGTGACAATTTCTACGATGTGGACGCTCCCCGATCAGTTCACCCCTATGGCGAGGTAATGGAACCATCTTACAACGTCTACATGAGCCGGGAAGCCGTTGTCTAATACAGCAGCAGTCCGCCTCTCTTCCCCCAGCTCACAATATCTCTTATCTTACCCCGATCTCTTTTAGAGCCCTTACGATCTGGCTGTGCAAGATGCTTACAACAGCTGCGACTCTCGCATGTCCTCCGTCTAGTTGCACCCCCTGCCCTGTTAGTTTTCCTTCTAACACTATTTAAATTGCCGTGTCACTCCAATCCCTGGTGCCTTTACCATTTTGTGATAGCTTTTTATCATTCTTTTCTAACACAGAAGCTTTTAGTTATTCTAATTTCCACACTTTTATGTTTGCTTTGGCCCACGGACTGGAATGCTTCGCTTTATTTCAACTTTTTAGTATTTAGTTCAGCTTTTTACAATTTAGAAACGCATAAGCTACCATGAAGGCGTCAACTACGCCGAGCTGCAGCTATCGCGTCCGTCCACCGCGTTGGAAAAGGTCGTAACTATGCCGGATCCAACAGCACCAGCTTCTGATTATCGTCCACCATCGCACACCTCTTCCGTCCAGTCCATTGTCTAAGCTCGCTGTTCTCTCTCTCTCAATTTTTGTAGGCCACCCGCTTTTCTCAAAGATATTTGCACAATTAGACGATCTCTATGGTGCTCTCTCTCTCCGTTTTTCTCACCCAATATACAGTAGTTTTAAATGTTATACGGGCCGTAATTCACTGCAGAAATTGTTCCATTTTCATTTTTGTCCGTCTTTCTATGCGGTGCACACACAAAAAACTCAGTTCCATTATACATGACGTGCCTATTCCCTGCCCTCCTTTCCCTTCTCTTTATAGAATTTCCTCGTGTCATAACGGTTGTTTCGATCTCAAATGCAATAGCCGCGGCCCTTTCTACTTTTCCTCCCTTCCCATTTCACAGACACTTTGTATTGCATTTGAGAAGCTCAGATCTATATGTGGTTATTGTTAATTTCGCCCTATATTGAATGAAAAAGAGAATCTTTTAGTTGTTAATTGATTACTGTACTTGTTTAAAATTTAGCAACGCTGTTCTCGCTAAGAACGGTTCTTTGGTGGGAATCTATCTTTTTGAAAGCATCGTCATTTTAACCATTATCTAATCTCCTTTGAACTTTCACCTCGGAAGCTGGTTTTAGAACTCCGCGCTCTTTTAAAATTTAAAATTTTGTTCCCGCGCTTCAAGCCCTGGGAATCCAATTCAGACTGATTAAGACTATTTTGTTTATTTTATGATCCGAAAAATATTTTTTACAGAGAAATTGATTGTCAAAATTCACAAAGACGTTGATATTCTGTGAGCCACAGTTTAGACAAAAGCCATGGGGTTCTCGTAGCACTTTCCTTCTCCGTCGGCCTTGCAGGAGCAGCGGTTGATCATGTGCTGCTGCTCGGGGGTGAAGATGGTCAAAGGAGGGATGATGAAGACGCGCTTCCTCCTCTTCCTGGAAAAATCAACTTGTTTTCAAAGTAAGATGATAATCGCCGAAAAAGTTATCTCATTTCTGATAAGTTAACGCCCTAAATTGTTCGAAAGATCCTGCTTTTATGGCAAACATCGTAAATACTTGGGATTCTCATCATTTAGAAAATAATTGTTCTTTGGTCTAAGGAAAGAAGGGAAAAACTCACTCCCTGTAGCTAAGGATGATCCAGCACATGACAACAAAAGTAATGGACAAGACAGCAATTCGGACCATCTGAATCGTAGTTTTTACTGGAAAATGGAACGGGCTGACCCTTCGCTTGGCGTGAACTCTACTGTCCCTCTCGCTCTTGGCTTCCACAAATCCCCTCTCGGTGGAATCGGAATCCTCCTCAGACTCAGAAGAGTCGTCTACCTTGGCGGGAGCTTCAAAAACCCTAAAAAACTGATCACTGAAGGAGGGGAAGGCCGTTTACTCTTGTTCATTGGCTACTTCGATCTTCAGAGGCAGGAACTCGATCTCTTCAGCGCGACGAAGAACCTCGGTCTCAGCATCCTTGGCGTCAATGTCCTGGGGAGGACGGACTTCAAGAATTGTTCCCTCCTGAATCATAGTTTACAGAATAACTGAAGTTTTCCTACCTCATTATCCTCAACCGTCTCGTAGTTTCCCTCTCGGATCTGTTCCTTGATCATTTCCCGGGCCAATTCATGGGTAATAGCTTCTTTTAACTGTTTCTTCCAGGGCTTGACATCTCTTCCATAGTCTTCGTCTTCATCGGTTTGGATGGACTTGTCAACTTTGTCTACATCTTCATCCTCTTTCTCGTCTTCGTCCTCCGGAGGAAGGTCATCTTCAGGAAGAGGTGGGAGCTCATCAGAGTCGGAATATTCTTCCTCCTCCTCGTCGTCTTCAACGGCCTGCTCCTTCTCAGCTCCGATGTCTTCTTCATTCACTTCCTTGGCCTCGATCTCCTCGTCGATCTCCTCAGAAGTTAGTTCCTAAAACAGCCAATATTGAATAGAAGGCAAGAAGAACAACCTTTGAAGGGAAGTTGATCATTTTCCTGTCCCTTAGCGGCTTCTTCATGAAGTCCTCCTCTTCCGCCAGGCTCAAATCCATCTTGTCATCATCGTCCAAGTCCGGGCGATCCAAGTTGACAATCTACACCTTTATCCATTCTTTTGCACTGGGTGAAACCCACAACTTTTCCATTCTCCACTACTTCGAATCCCTTATCCTCAGCAGAATCATAGGTCGGATGGCTGGCCTTGAAGTCATGAAGGAGCTTCTTTCGGAACTGCTGGTACATGGAGAAAGTCTTGCATTTCTTCTCGAAGTCTTCATTCTTCACAATTGTTCGGCTTCCACACCAGCCGCACTGGGTATTTGTTGTGGCTGTGCACTCTTTCCTGCAAAAGTGTTTGTTCAAAAAGTACAAGGAAACATATTATGTAGTCACTATTTTTATTTGACGGTAAGTCTATTTTCTGATTTTGAAGATCAGTTTGAAGCATTTTCCCGCTCCAAAATGCTCTGAACCATAGTTCTAACACCGCGGAAGAACTCCCCAGCACCAGATGACCCAAGTGTTTTTATGTGTGGGCACTTGCCCCCTGGACCGGTCTGTTATGCAAATACAGCAAGAGGACAACTTTGTGTCACCCCATGAGCATATTATTCGATCAATGGTAACAGTTCTGTGCCAGGTTCATGACTGAAACTGTTTTTCAGAGTATCCTAGCTGATGATGATTGGGAATTGACTGGATCTTTTGAAATAGCCGTTACTGTCGTCCCACTCCTTCCGACAGTCGTATTTTTGATAAAAGTTCCCCCACAACCGTCTAGTGACGACTCACCGAATGTACATGAAGTCCTTGCACTCGCTGCAGAACTCACACTCGCCGGAGAGGCCATTGAAGTAGCTGCCCTGAATTATGTCATCGTTATTTTTTTCCCTATTGGAGTGGTCCGCCATCTGTTTTGACTATACTTTTCTGCCAGTGTCATGGACAGCTTTGCGGTTATCTTTAGAGCTAGTCACACAATTTTCATATTCTCCCAATCAATAGAGAAGTATGATGAAAACATTTTGCCTTATCAGGGAAGGAGCGGAATAACACATTTGATCACAGGGAGAGCGGCGGCAGGAGCAATGCTCATCTTTGGAGCCGGGGCTCACCTGTTCACAGGGCTCTCTACCTTCGGGAACTTCGTCTTCTTCTACTGAGGTTTCGTAACTGTCAGCAGGGAAAACGCTCTACAATTCAAGCCAAGATTAGTGGAAGATGAAGAGGGTAGCTTACCCCTATCATACCAACATTGGCAGTGACGAGACCCAATAATAGTAGAAATGAAAATTTTGCCAACATCTGGCGCGGCATTCTGATACAAGAGAGAAGAAATTAATAGAGTGCGCTCTTTAGGAAGAAACTGATAAGGAATAAGAGTCCACCAAAAGGAGGGGGTTGCCCCCGGGGTCGTGATTGGGCACTTGTTTATTTCGTAGACGTCGGGAGGGTGGAAGACAGAAAGGCAAAGTATAGAACAATAGATACATCTAATTCCAAAGGAGAGTCGTCAGCACTGGTCACAATGAGAAAAAAGGAGATGACGAATAACCTCATTGAAAAGGCGGGAAACGGCATACCGAGGATTATATATTCTCGTTATTTCTGAGTCACGAGACCATCTTCTCAAAGATAAAACTGTCGAAAAGGATACCGAATGTCTGGGAAATGAAGAGAGCGAGAGGATCAATTTGAAACAAAGAAACTATGGGAAAAAGGGACGCGAAAAAACGCGAGCGCAGAGGGGCCAGATGGCTGACCCAGCCTCGACCAAACAAGGGGTCTTGAATGTTGAAATTATCTGTCTTCGTATACGAACTGACAAGGTTACTGTAACCACCCAAAAAGGGCCAGTGACATGGGTTAAAGAAGAGTACCCCTGTCGACATCGTTCGCGTCTCCTGCCATAATAGCCCGAGATCGTTTATGATTTAGATTACCTTCCATATGTGCCGTATAACTGGTAGTGCAAATTGGTAAAACGAGAAATGGTAAAGATTGTCTGCTGATGGATAATTGTTATGGATTGCGGGAAGCAACTAGCCCGGGGACCTTCCAAATTCAAATTTGACGTTACAGTACCCTTCTGTTAAGCAATTATGATGTAATCTAGCGCGGAAGTTTTGGCCTCCTCGATTGACAGCTGGGAAGTTTTCAAAGTGGTCTTTTTTTACCTCTTCCCGAGATAATAGACCTCTTTTCTGATAAGACTCGGTACTTTTTTACTGCCTTTAAAAGAAGATAGGATGAAAAATGTAAGGGATAGGTATATGTAGACATACATCAACAATATTAAAGGAGGTGGAATAAACAGAACTGTTGAAGGATGGAGTGTTTATACATGAATGGACACTATTGACTATTTAGACTGTTCCAGACTGTCAATAGGATTCAACTGAATTGCAAAACCTTTTTCCAATATTTCATGCTTGTTTTCAATTCGAGACCTGTGGTGACGATAGTTTAACATCCTCTGAAAAGCCGCCTATCCTTTCAAGAACCTGCACTTTCCATCCTGTGCAATAAATACACTATTTACATATTTATTTGCCTTAATTTCGATTATTGGAGATCACAAATATGTTATTTGGCAACAACTCTAATCAAATACAAGTACTACACCGAAATATTACACAACAGAGTGTGCACACAATGGGACGCGATGAGTTGTTACAGTTAAATTTAGCCGTAATTTTAAGGAAAATTGGCAATTGCAAGAAGCACTTAGGCTGAATTATGCAGAACATGGTAAGGTTATACAATGTACAAAAACATACAGATTAGCTGGCAAAGAAATCTAGGGCTGACTTGAAGTAGAAGTGGATTAGAGTCTGAAGTGGGGTGACTAGAAGTAGACTAGGGAAAAGTGGTTGGCACAAGAACAGACGACTACAAGGAAACTATCACATATCTTCCCGGGAATGGACAAAATAACAGTGAAAAAATCTGCTAAGCTCACAATATAAACGAAAAAATAAAAGCTATCAGTGCTACCTGTGTTTTGAGAGAGAAAAAATCAGGTCGCAAGGTTTAAACTATGGCGCCTCCTGGTGGTGCAGGGACTTCAATGTGGATTGATGGGATCTCTTCTAGGGCGGTCGGTGGATCGATATACCTACAGATTTATAGTTAATAATACACAAAAATAATAAAAATTTACCGTTCAAAGTCCATAATTGGGAGGGTATCTTCCCGCCGGCGGGCGGCATCCCGCCAGGAACGAAGAGAACGTGAGCACATTATTCGTTGGTTGTCCATACGGCGCATTCGGTTCATACGGTGGCTGAAAATTAGAATTTAAACATGTTGGCCCCTCTTGGATCCTGTATGTTCTTCCTAATCCTTCTTGTTATTCACCCCCTTAGAAGAGTTCATCCCTTTCTTAGGGATCACTATTATCGCATGACCACGCGGAGTGAACTAAACGAACTGGTAAACAAAGCCAAATGGAATCCCTAGGCACCCTATGAGAAAGAAGTTCAAACGGATTGAAGTACTTACGTATGGCGGATATGAGAAACAGCAGCGCCAAACGAGAAGAGTCCACAAAGTGAGACTAAAATAACACCGGCTCCTAGAGTGACTTCTTCTTCCTCCGGTCGCTGTTGAGCAACTTCAGACTGTGCCATCAAGGCCATAGTACAGCAAAAGAGAGTGATTATCACTGTAATCCGGGCGTAAACAAAGGATTACGGCAGAAAATACTCACTGTTGCACATTTCCGGAATTGTATTCCTCCGCAGCCATTGAAGGAAGGGGTTGGGAGGGGTACAGATGGCGATGGTGGCGGAAAGGATCGCTGTCATGGCCATCACAAAGCAGAGAGCAATGACCACGTAGAAAATGTTTGCCACGACCGGAGTAACGCAGTCAATTAGCACTGAAAATAGAAAATTAGTAAATTTCAGTTTAAACTTGGTTCTACTGTATGGTCTCGATGCGAATATAGTAATTTTCTTGTTTATAGACCCATTTTAAGAAAGAATGATCTCTTACCTCGCCCTTTGGCATGAAAAGCAATGTGTGTCTTCCCATGATGATCAAAAAATCCACCAAACCGCACCGGATTCCAAAAGTCGAAGCATCCTGAAAATAATTCATTTCTCTCTTTTTTATCCACCCCTCGTTCAATTTTATTTCCCTTTGATATACTCTTCGCCGGTCATGTGCTCTCATTTTTCAGCTGTAACGACCCCTACACCATCCAACATAATAGCCTAAACAGCTGAAAAATGCCAGGCAATCTCCGGGAGAAAGTACTGTAACTTATAAAAAGAATGATCAGGGTATCCAGCTCATTTATAGGAAGTGTCCAGTGGGATAGCCCTATTACCCTCGGGCAAGTAATGTGTTGGGGGATATTTGATACTGATCGCAGCTGAGGAAGCCCCAAGATACTCTGAGTGGACTATGGGCTAGAGTGCCTGAATCAATACCGTTTGCCTAAGCTGTAGACAATGGCAAGTAGGTTGTGTCCGAGGAGACGCGATCAAACAAAACGGTCATGGGGACAGTAAGCGATTTGTAACATTGCTGTTAATGCAGGGATACTACCGGGACATTAATTTACAAAAGTAGGAGCAGAATATGAAAGGTAGACGCTTTTGCTGGAGCCTCGAGCTGGATAGCCTGCACAAGTATGGGCCTGAGAATGACACCTTCATAAGTCTTTATCCTCACAGAAAGGCAGGCGTATCCTTTCCTTTAGTCGTCCCCCTCCCAGTTCCCCATGTTAACTTCTTGCAACATTTCATAAGCCCAATGGATGTCGTTTCACCTGCGCAGGGCTTACGCGGCGGCAAAAAACGCCAGAATGTTCTCAACAGCTGTACGAGGCTTAATTTTTGATGGAAATGAAAATAAATTATGTAAAATGACTGACCAATCTTTTCGCACTTTTCCGTTTTACTAGAAAGCTCGAACATGAGATCCAGGGCGGCTTCTTCTAGTGGTAACGATCCATTCAAAGGTGCACTATTGATGTAGATCCAATCATTTGATGTCAAAGCACAGAGAGCCTGAAAAGGTTTCAGTTTTTGACGTTAGATGTTCGTTTCTGCGCCTTCAGTTAATTTTATGCAGTATCTAATCCCCTGCGTACTTTAATTAACTTTTCCCCCCGTTCCAATGCCCCCATTTTACTAGAAGGTTCACCTAAAGTTTGCTTCCCTTCCTATCATTCGGCGGAGGATGATTGCCTCTGACGGGAATCTTATTATGGTTATGTGAGCGCTCCGAAGAACCTCGTTTAAAAGTAGAAAAGCTTATTGATTCCCGCCTTGTCCTTGTTCCCAGAGAGAGAGAGAGAGAGTGTGCCACTTCATGGGCTTTACTGCATACTTCATTAAGTTCAAATCAATAGGGATTAAAAATTATTAACCCGAAGGAGGGAAACTCACCAGAAGTGCCGTAATTATGTGGAAACCAGCAGCCGCGTAATTCGCCTCGGAGCAATCCAAGACGAATTTCCGAGGCATAATTACCTGGAAACAGTTGTTCGTCACAGCAATAGGAAAAGAGGAAATGGGAAAGATAGAGAGAGGAGCATAATCGTATTTGGCTGAATGTTTTTCAGGGGGGTATTTTTTTCAAAGCAGCGCAATCTTTGTTTAATCAGGACGACAACAAACGCGGTACTGCTGGGATCATTTGTACAGTTGAGCACCGTGAGCAGGTTTTTTTTCGAGAAGTTACAGAAAAGATCATGAGAGAGGAAGTTACTGTCTCAGACGGTGATTACTTGACGATTAACTGTACTTTAGAACTTAGAAACGGGTTTTGGAGGGGGCAAAAGGTTTCTAATGCCATGAATTAATTTCAAAACTTCACTCTAGTTGAGCCAGAATTTTATAAAGAGTGTTTTGAACGGGAAAATGGTTCTTTCTCCCCAACAAAAGGTTGTTTTCTAGTTACTCGGTCTTTTGCTTTGTATGGGGGCCTTTTGACTCTTTTCTAGAGATTCTTGCCAACTCATTTTGATTCCGAGATTTCAAAATATGCATTTTCATTGTAAATTTCAAAGCCAAGGCATTTTAAATGGGTTGAAAGGTAACAAATGGAAAGAACTCCGTTTTTTTCGCAAAATTTAGAGATTCTCGACGGCTGACGCCCTTTACCACCCATAAAAGGAGGCAAAGAAATATCTAAGCAAATAGAATGAGGAGAAAAACCAGGAAGAATAACAATATCTGACAATAGATTGCCTATTGCAGAACAAACAGAATTAAGGAAAGGCTCAGCCCCTCCCCTCACTTACGTATCGATTGTGACCCGCAAATTTCGGGCCACCTTTGACGCCTGCTGCGGGACGCGGCCTCGCTTAGACCTTTAATCTCGCTTTCTTGGAGGGTTCTGATCTGGGTCAGTGAAAACTTTTAGTACACAATCTTTTGCACATTCGATGGAATAATTCGCAACTAGCCTAAAATACAGCCTTCTCTAGTTCCAGATGTCTCTTTTTCGAGAAATTTCACATAAACTTTGGATTATCATTAGAGCGCCAGGAACAATAAAATCTCGCTCTATTGGCAATGTCAAGATTCACTTGAATAAGTTCTTCTTCGTTACATCATTTTCTTCTTCTTCTTACCGATACTCTCCATTTTTTCTTAATATACTCTTCAAAGTACAAAACTTGGCTCCATTTTCCAATAATTTTATATTTTTTTCAGATGTTTAAATTGATCAGGCCGATACTCAATATATCTGTGATAAAACAAGCTAGGAATTATACTACTCCAGTCATAAAAACAATTAAATATAAAACAAAGGACGAGACATATGTAGCTAAAGGAAAAGTGAGTTTTTCTCTTGGTCCTTCCATTTTCTGGCTATTTTCTTCAGATAGGGGATTCTCTCCTGGATGTTATGATAAATAATGATGTCCCGCTGGATGGATTCGGCGCTTGTGAAGGAACATTGGCCTGTTGTACGTGTCATGTTATTCTGTCGGAGGAACACTTCAATCGGATGGATAGGATGAACCCGGCGGGAGAGGAGGAGCTGGATCTGTTGGATCTCGCACCGGGGCTGCATGATCGAAGCCGATTGGGATGTCAGGTAGGGAGACTCACTTACTTTTCACTTTATCTCACGCTTCGTCTGTTTTTAGGCCTGTAAGGACGATTTACAACTAGAGATCCGTTTAAATTTGAAGTTTTTCGAAAGTTTGCGCCTAAATCTTGAATTTTCCCCGGAAATATTAGAAAAACTGGCTCTATCCTGAATTTTGAAGCAATATAGGCTTCCAAAGTTGCTTTTGATTATTTCCCGGCAAGAATAGAACAATATTCTAGCTGACCAACTTCAAATTTATTAATTTCAGATCCAACTAGACGAATCTGACCCGGATGAGATAGAAGTAGAGGTGCCATCAATCCAAAGAGACGCCCGAGCTTTGTAACCTGGTTGCCATTACAATCTATTTGTTTTGTTCTGTTTGTTTTTAGGATTTCCATTGTACAGGTTGCCATTTGCTCAAAAGAAAAGAGAGAGATTTTATCTTGTTATTGAAGTTGTTCCAAAGGAAATAAAGATGCTATACGGTTTAATCGTACTATAGAAATTGAAGCAATGTCTTTGAAGAATTTCTCTTCGCAATTTCAAAGTTTAGCGGCAATTACAAACCTGTTTTTATGAACGACTTCTTCTGGGTGAAATTCTAACCTTGTGGCAAAGCCATCTCAGGAAAAGAAGCGGTTTCTAGTAAACTAACTTTCTCCTTTTTCAAATTTCAATCTTTATAGCTAGAAAAAATGATCGCTGATTGATTTTATCAATGGCATATCTTGTTCTGGCGGTCCAAACAGCTGACACGCATTTCGTGAGCTTTGCGCCACTCTCGTGTAACAACTGCGCCCTTTCTCGCAAATATTTCAATTTTCGTCATATTTATTTGGTATTTCAAATTATTTGCAAGCCTAAAACCCTGTAAATTTAAATTCAAACGACTTTTCAAGTTCACACGTGAAGAGCGCCGATCATTGCGCTTTGTCTTTCTTTCCCAATCCCGCTTTCGCTGAAATATTAATTTTCTGGAAAATCCATCCTCTTTTCTGCTCTTATCCTTTATATTTTTTAATATTAAATAGTTTATATTGTTGTTTTTAGGTAACTACAACCGAAGACAGTGGAAGATCTTCGGAATGTTGAGAATTGCAGCGGTGAGTACTAATTCTACCTTTCCGTTTTCTAAAAATTCAAATTTTCCGGCAAACTAAGACCAAAATTGGTGCAGATGTTGAGAATATAGTGCTATATAATTTCCCTACATTATTTTCAAATTACAGAAAAAATCCGCTGAGCAGGGAATCAAGGGCGCTCGCCAGAACGCCAACACTGCCACCACCACTGCTAAGGCACCGATTCCTGGAGGTACTCCATACCCAGCTCCTCCTGGAAATGTTCCACCAGGAAGGTACGTTTATAACGAAATTCTACTTATGTTTTACCTAAGCATTGTGTTTAATATACAATATTCTTAATCTTTAGAAAATCTGGAGGTGGCGGCGGATTCAAACTTGCTCTAGGAACGATTGTAGCCGGTGCAACTGGCGTCGTCGGCTACGCTTATGTTGACCCCGAATTTAGACATAAGGTACGCGATTAAAACATGTTATTCTTTATATTTGTATGCATTTTCAGGTCGAGTCAACTGTTCCCCAAGTTAAACCAGTGTTTGAGAAGATTTTGGGAGAGTCAAGCCTATCGAAGACCAAGCAACAGCTCGGCGATATCAAAAATAAGGTGGTGGACGCTATTCCAAAAAGGAAGGAAGATGTCTTGCCCCCTCTCGTCACATCGTTCCCTCCTCCAGTCGAAAAGCGTGATCCCGTCCACGTCGAGCCGGTCAACGTTCGCAAGGAGATCAACGTCCTCCCTCCTAAGCCATCTCCAGATGAAGTTGCTATTTATAACCAAAGTGAGTCGAGCATTCACTTCATATTTACGTGTTCCCTTTAGAATTGGAGCAATCTCTTCGCAATGCCATCCAGCAGGCAGAGATTCGTGTTCAATCAGCTACCGAAGCGAAGATCCTCACCATCAACGCTATCAATGAGCACGCTGAACTGTTGAAGAAGACCGTCGACAACGGACAGAATGCTAACTGGGAAGGCGTAACATCGGCGCTCCAATATTCTGAGATCTTGGCCAGCAAGGACGGAAAAGCTGAATCAGAGTCAAGGAATTACATTGACCAGCTTAAAAAGGTATTCTTTTAGCTAGCTATTTTCTTTAATCAAAAGTTTGTAGGTGATTGAAAGTGGAAAGAAGAATAACTTGACGGCTACCAATCCTCTGCTCCTCAATGCCACCGAAACAGCAAACAAGCTCTCTCATCAGCTGGATGAGTTGAATGGCTTGGTCTCGAAGGTAAATTTCACACATTACTTTTTTTCTACAGTTATACTTAAATATATTAAAATCTTTTCAGTCCCGACAGGAGTCGCAAGTCCTCAACCAGTACAAGGACCTGATTGAGCGCAGTCGCCAGCAGTTTGCTTTAGAGATGAAGAGTATTCTCCCCAACGTGGATGTACACGCCAAGGTAAGACTTGTCTTTTAATCTTGAGAATATTTCCTTATAGGATAAGACCCTGAATGAGGATGAACTAAATGCTCTGATTGCTCACGCCCATTTGAAGGTAGACCAACTTCGCCAGCAGCTGACTGACCAACAGGTAGAACTTAGTCGTTTTTATGCCCAACACTACGTTCAGGTCCGTGAGGAGCAGCACATTGCTCGTGCTATCGAAGACCAGCGCCGGGCTGATGAAAGAGTTGCCTCAGACCGTTTGGCCATTGAGATCAACCGGGTCCGCAACCAACAGGAAGTTGATGTCGAGCGAGCTCTGATGGCTAGCCGCAGCACATGGGAAGGAGAACTGGAAGATCAACTGAAGAGAGCATCCTCTGCTCACTCTGAGCACTTGGAGCAGGTTATCAGGACACAGAGGCAACTCTTCGAGATTGAGCACAACCAGAAGGTCGAAGAGGTAGGCAACCATCCCATATTTGGTTTATTCCTTGCTTCTAGGCAGTTGCGGTTGAACGCGGGCACCACACCAAAGTAGTCGGAGCTGCTCTCAGTCGACTGGAAGGAATTGAGCATGCTCTGAATAGCCGGGTTGCTTTGGACGCCGAGAACAGGAAGGCCAAGCAGTTCTGGATTGCCTGCCACAATCTGATTGACACCATCCAACATGGCAACAAGGGTGGTAACGACTTAGAGGAGAGGAGACTTCCACTGGGAGATACCTTGAGCCGGCTGCAGCAAGTCAATCCCGACGATTCGTTCGTGTCATCCGTCATTGCAACATTCCCCGACCAGTCGAAATCCAAAGGATTGTATACGGAACAGGACTTGAAGAACCGATTTGATAAGGTGTGTGGTCTTCAAGCCGGACGTGTCCTGAAGATGACACCTATTACGCCTTTTCTTTCATACCTGCTAACCTAAACGTAACGCTTTTAGATCTACAACATTGGAAGAAAGACCTCAGCTATTGACGAGAATGGAGGATCTCTCTCGGCCTATATGTGGTCCTACATCCGCTCGATGCTCATGATGGAATTGCCTAGAAAATTCGCCGAGACTGACAAAATTGACCCCCTTGCCATTAATAACACCGAGGTGATTTTAATTTTTCTTTCTCTTTATCAATTGGATACTTCCAGGTCCTTGCCCGCGCTAAATGGTACGTGGAGAGGGGTGATCTCACCGGAGCTTTGAAAATAATCCAGCTTCTTCGTGGCCAGCCCGCTCTGTTGGCTTCTGACTGGGTGAAGGATACACAAGCCCACCTGGAGTCCCGTCTTCTAGCCGAGCTGTTGGTTGCCCACGCTGCCGTCTCATCCATTCGATCAACGTATTGAGCTTTTAGTGAACTCTTTAGGTAGCATCCTGGTTACCTTTCCCTGTTTTCTCCTGTATTGCCTCGAAAGTTCCGATGCTAGCGTATGCTGTAGTTTAGCGTTCTACGCATTACCGGTAATAAATTTAATGTCCTTGGAGTTCCCTTCCGCTTTTTATATCACCTGCAGGTCACAACACAAAATACAACACGGGGAAGCGCTGACAATATCCAGCCCACCGGTGTATTTTTTTAGCGGCACTCGTAAATTCATGAAGTGACTGACGTAAGATCAGAACCAGAAAGGTTACCGTCACGGAAATCCAACCTTTGTTAGAATTGAATATTGGGATTCTATAAAGAAAGACTTTATAATGAGAGGGATTATTTTTATACACACCCGCTAAAGTTTAAATTTAACCCCCCTCCCCGCTGGTCACTTTTTCATTTCAGGACTGGGTGTTCTAGATGTTACTACTTCTTCCGACTATCGTCGGTTTTGTAGCCTTCCAGCTTCTTGTAATAGTCTACGCAAACAGATTTTAATTAAAATTTGTAGCCCCTAAGCCGACTGCCTTCCCTTTTTTCCAGTTACGCTGACACATGCCTTCAACTTCCGACTCTTTCTATGGATAACTTTCAGCTAGAATTTCTACAGATATTATGGATAACGACACTTTGTGGAACCTTGCAACGCTAGTGAACACTCTGCAGTCCAAATCCTTCTTCGGAAAGGATAATAAAGTGCCGGATCCCTTCTTCAGTGGACAGTTCACCAATATCTCGGATAATATTCTTATTAATCACGGACACAGTCAGGAAACTATAGGATACTACTTCGCAGGAGTCAATCTGCTCTGTACTATAGTTTTCTTGACGTACAAGGTAAGAAACCTTCCTGCTTCAGTCTATCGAATTTAGGAGAGGCTGCACTATATTGTTCCCCACAATATAACCAAACAACTCTTCGGATGGTCAATTTTCTTGCGTTTCTTCTCTGGATTTCTTCTTAATTCTTCTCACATAGTCTATTCAACTACTCTACACGTCGAAAATCTTAATTGCTTCAATTTAACACAAGGAGTATTCGAATACTGGACAGGAAGAGCAATAATAGCAGTTGGAAGAGGTTGTGGGGTTACTAGCGTCATTCTCCACGTGGCTATCACCCATATTCTGTACAAAAGAGGAAAGAGCGGCAGCCATCCGTGTCTCTTTCTCTCTCATCTAATTGTCCTACTCTGTATTCTACTTTCGTCGACGGTATGGTTCATTCTAGCTCATTGCGTCGTCGCCTATTATGCTACCCTCTTCCTCATCTGGTTTTTCATCGCAGCTTTTGCCGGCTCTGTTTGGGATGTCTATTCTAAGAGGTCTGATTATGTAAGAAGCCTTTTTCGATAATGCAGAATGTTTGTAGACAGACACACCAGCTTCTATAGCCTATACAAGGAGAATTTACGCAGTTGGGCTGGTTAATATGTTCAACATAGCTTTGGGAGCATTTTGTGGAATCTTGGGGGTCATCTGCTGGGTTGGTTTTTTTACCTGGAACATTCCTTTACCATACTAATAATTCAGGAGCTCACGGCCGATAACCCAGCAATAATATTGCTCTCCTTATCCATCCTGTACATGATCTACCGCCCTATTTGGAGGGGCCTTCTGAAGTTCTATAAAAGCAGCAGGGTGTATTTCTTCCCCATGAAAAAGACACGAGTCATTTCTCTACAACAGTCTAAGCCAAAATGCGACGCATTCTTCATCCATGTGAATCTGTCCCAAAACGACGGGCGGTCTGCCCCGCAATTTGATAGGCTGTCTCACAATGAGGAACGAGAAGTTCTACAGGTTGAAGATATCTTTAGTGAATGCCTGCCCCCCGCTTTACCTCTCCGTGCTGATGTTTATAAAACTAATTGCTAATAAATTATTTATTTAATATCACTCCTCTTCCGGCCATTCGAAAGTTCCAACAAGCCTCCGTTCATCTTGTTCCCACACCGTCGCGACGCTGAAAATGTAATATAAAATCGCATTCTTGAAAGGTAAAAACTCACAAATAATCAACATTATCCGTTTGTGGGATATTGTTCAATGGCCATCGTTCTGTTTGTTCTCCCTTATATCATTGACTGCCATTTGAAGCAGAGCTTTCGTCCTCACTTGTGCACATCTTGTTAGTTCTGAAACAGGAATATAGGATATGCTATAAACTAAAGGAACTCACGTAGCCAAATCACCGGTAAAGATGGCCGGTGTGTTGAAGACGATCGCTGAGTCCTCAGAAGGCATCAGGCTCTTCAAATCAAGATGGCCGCTGATTGCTGGTGATTCATACAATATCCATACAATCAAATAATCGATCAAATTGAAGTGGATATATGCCACTGAAAATGATAAATTTTGAATGTTAAAAGAATAAATAAGAACAGAGAGAGAAGCGCGGATTTGAAGGGGAGGCGATCAGTTGCAGCGAGGGACCGTCCGTCTAGAGAATAGAGAAGCCAAATCTGGAGAGAGCGGTGCACACAGAGAGAAAAACCATCTGACTCTACGTCTCTCTCCTGGGAAAATTTCGAAACGGGATACACCGCCTCCCTGTGCTTTACGGGTCTTTTATGACAGTCGGCTTGTGAGGAAAAGTAAAGATATGCGCATTTGATTGGCTATCAGACAGCCTGATCCAAAATGAGGAACGAGAAGTGCTTCAAATTGACGGTATCTTTGGCAAATGCCTCTCCACTTGAATGTTTACAAAGCTAACTGGTAATAAATTATTTATTTTATATTCTAGTTGTAGAACTCCTTATATTTTTTCCAAAAACGCGACGACCAG
Source organism: Oscheius dolichura (assembly GCA_932521035.1). Classification (NCBI taxonomy): domain Eukaryota; kingdom Metazoa; phylum Nematoda; class Chromadorea; order Rhabditida; family Rhabditidae; genus Oscheius; species Oscheius dolichura. Next base: position 574,630 of record OW051497.1, on the reverse strand, counting down.
GAGTGTCCGGCTCATTCAATCAGTTTGCTCGTATTCGTCTTCCATCTTCTAGTCGTAGACTCCCTGAAAAGTAACAATAAAACTGAGATCAAAATTTATAGAGATGCAAATAAAAGAAAATATAGAAGCAACGTACACCAATCAGTCAATTGCTTCGGAGTTACCTCTCAAACTTGGAAAAGAAATCAGGAGGATGAAGTATGTATCTGCTCTCCCCCGTAAGGGTCGGTGGTGAATGCCATCTTCAAGGCGTCAGCGAGTGTTTTGTCGCCGGTCTAAAAAGAGCAGTTTTTGACCAAAAAAATGAGAACTACCTTGCGTTGAATCCGATGCATATCTTGCGTGCTTTGATTCCAGGGATGGCGTTCTTCACCTCCAATATGCCGCGGATGGGTACGGCACTCTTCCACCAAATGATATTGCCATCAACTCCTAGAGCTGATATCGGGAGTTGCAGGGGAAGGGCTCGAAAAGGCGCGCTCCTGAATAGGTTCAAATATGAGAAAAGGTACTAGGACCCACCACAGTAACCAGTTTCAAAGCCTTTGTCGTCGCTGGTTTGTTGTCTCGGCTCTCTTCCGAGTATTCAAGAATGCTAACAAGAAATTGTCCTCGTCTCCTTTTTTTTTCTCCTCCAGAAAACCAAAGATGGTCGTCGTTTATTAAAAGAAGCTGAGTGGAATTATCCCTGAAAGAGAGAGAGAGAGAGAAAAGACAAAAGCCACATTCGAGTCGACCCCGAAATGACCGGCATTTCTCACAACACCCTGAGCTATGTCGAATCATACGAAATTCTACAGATTGACAGTACCTTTGGCGACCTCTCCGCTGCTTTACTTTCCCATTTGAATGCTTGCAAAACTAATGATAACAGTTTATTTATTTTAAATCACTTATGCCGCCACTTCTGATATCCTTCTTCTTCCAAAACGTGATCGTATGGACTGTAGGGCTCAGCTTGAACCAGCGAATGTTGGTGCTGCTGATAGATTCCCTGAAAGCTTTTTGATAAAATTGTTATCTCGAGTTGTAAGCATGCAGATTGAGTAAGAAATAGTAGAATGCACCTCAACTTCAAGATGTTCAGTTCTCTTCGAGTCCTTATTGTTTGTTTTTCTTAGCACCATTTCTGCAACAAAAAAACTTGTGTAACAGTGTATCCAGTAAAAATTTACTTTTTAGAATCAACCAATTGGGCGTGGTGGTCCTCGTCGTACTTGCAGTCAAAAAAGTGCTGAATCCATAATTTCGATGTTGGCAGTTTTGGTGACGATTTGATTTCAGTTTCTTTCTGTATCATCTCGGTATTATTTTCTAAAATCAGATACCTTCTCTACTTCTTTAAAGCTTTCAAATAAGCTGCTACTTTTTATTGGACATTTCTTTGGAGAAAGCTTTCTCATGAGTTGTGCAAATTCTTTCTAAAGGTTAGTTGAACTTTATAATTTAAAGAAAACCCACTTGAGCTTCTATTCTAGCCGAAAAAACCTCAGATGATAGCATGGTAGTCTCGTAGCCTGCTTGAACCATTGCCCTCCACTTTTTAAATTCGCTTTGAGGTACTTTAGAAAACTCCTTTTTTGAAGACGTGTCTATATGAAAGAGGTAACGATTAAACTTTCCCGCTTAGCGCCGGGCTCGATAATACCATTGCTTAAAAAGGTGGGATAACTTACAACTGCACAACCAAGATGAGGCCGAGCTCTCCACATCCGAATCCTCCTCTACCGGTCTTGTTCGCTCTCCCACTATGTGCAGGCCAAGCTTTTCGTCCTTGAGTAGAGACGGATGGTCTCAGAGAATTCTTTCTTTGACTTTCTCCTCCAGTAAGCCAAAGATGACCGCCGTTTAATGGCGACCCACGCAGAGAAAAACGAATGGATTTATGCCACTGGAAATGGTATCCTTTAAGTGTTAAAATGGGAGAGAGGAAAAAGAAAATAAGAGCGAAGAGAGAAGAGAGAAGAATGCATTCGAAGGGGAGGCGATCGATTGCGAGGAGCCGACAACAGTCCGTTTACAGATCAGAGAAGCCAAGTCCGGAGAGAGTAGTACACAACGAGAGGTAATCCGTCTGGCTCTCCATCTCTGTCCAGGCCAAACTTCGAAAACAAGATACCGCGGTGCCGCTCTGTGCCTAGTGGCTTTAATTATTAGTCTGTGGGGCGGAGAAGGAGGGCGGTATTACAGTCTGTGGGGCGGAGGAGGAGGCGGAGAAAATGGGAATGACAGTCGTTTTTGCTTGGCAGAGTGGAAAATAGTTGCGGATAGGAAAGGGGAGATTGTCAAGGCGCCAAAACGGAGACCCCAGCTGAGCGAGTGCAGATATTTACATTTGATGGGTCGATACTTGGGGCTGGGATGACCCGAGGAAGCTGTGTTCGGGATGACCCAAGGACGTTGTGCCAGATGTTTGTCTCTGTTGCCGCTTGGATGGGCATGTGTTCGTATTTGCTTATCGAAATTGAAGAGACTGCTCTGTTGCAGGAGACATTTGAACAGAAGAGACTAAGTGAAGCTGTGCCTCTGAGTGGGAGAAAAGACAAAATTCATTGTGTAATACCTTGCCGAACTGAAGTTTGACGCATTTTTCATCCTCGAGAATCCATCCGGAAACGAGCGGTAATTTGGCTGTTTGAACCATAATGGGGAACGAGAAGTTCTACAGATTGACGGAATCTTTCGCGAATACTTCCCCGTTTAGCTCCCCGTGCTGATGTTTATAAGACTAATTGATAATAAAATATTTATTTTATATCCTAGTTGAAGAATTCCCTCCTCATTTTCTTTCCAAAATTGTGACGACAAGGAGTATATGGATCATCCAATTTCGTGTTGGTGGAGTAGATTGTGGCATCGGTTGACTTCCTAGAAAAGTATTTATAACCTCGGGAGTTAAATTTGTAGAGGTGCATATTGAATAAGAGGTAGAAGTACTCACATCAATCCTTTCATTCAATTCTCCCAGAGCAGTTTTCGTTGGCTTTCTCCTCCAGAAAGCAAAGATGGTGGCCGTTTGTTGGCCACCAATTAAGGGAAAGCCGAGTGGATATATGCCACTGAAAATGGTAAATTTTAAAAGGTAAAACGGGAAAGAGGAGCGGAGAGAAAGGAACGGATTCGAAAGGGGATGATCGATTGATGTGAGGGACAGGCGACGGACAGTGTGCCCCTTTCAGTTGTGAGATCAGAGAAGCCAAGAGGGGAGAGAGTAGTACAAAATGAGAGAAAGAGACGGTATCTCCGTCCCTGTCGGTGAGAAATTTTCGAAATGGGGTAAGGGGCCGTGATGTACTTGTCGGCTTGTCCTATCACCTGCTTGAGAGGTAAAGCAGATCCCTCCTCCGGTATCCGGATGGAAACTCGAATTATTCTTATCTCTTCCAAATCGACCTTTGCTTTTCCCCTAACAAAGGTTTGTTGTGTCGTTCGGGGGAGAAGCGAGAGCCTCTTTATTATAAACAGTTATCATGAATCATATCTCCCACTCGCTTTCATTATCCCCCTTTGGCTGCCCTACCGTCCAGTTGCTCCTCTCCTTTCTCTGTCCAATATCCCTTTTCCAAAAAGGGCATCTTGTAAGAGTGGGCTGATTAGGTATTCTGCTCGCTACCGGAAGTTGTCTCACTATCCGCCCGCCGTTAGTATAAACCAGCCATTGTTTATCCCCCCTTCGCTTCTATTTTCATCATTTCTCCCCGGTATTTCCCCTTATCTGTCTGCTCTTTCAGGGGAATGGATCCTGATCCGCCGGCCAACTTGACCACTATCGTCGTCGATCCGAACGAGCTCCGGGTGAATGTATGGCTCTCTTCTATGCTGCTTTTCCTGGCTCTTTTCACCATCAAGATTCAGCTTCAGAGCGGTCGCTTCGTGAGTCTTTCAACTATATTTTCACTTTTCTTTTAAGAAACTCCCCTGGTGGACTTTCTTCTCTGCTGGAAAAGCATTTTATCACATACAGTTTGTTTTCTACCTGATATCTCCTACCCTCTACGCTGTGGATAATCTCTGGTATGCTGTCGACAGAGCCTGGTACCTGTCTAGCCTCCTCCCATTCGATTCAAACCGTGCCACCTTCAAATGCATCGCCAGAGCTGTCTACGTGGCTTCGGTAGGACCATTTTATCCCTGTTGAGTCATCAGTCTAGTCGTCGATTCCCGTTTTCTATTTCGTCGAAATCCTGGAATATAACCGAGTTCCCACCTTCTTGTTCGGCGAGCCTTACCTCCCCTCATTGTTTTTCTTCGCATATGGAATCCAAGTAAAACAACCTTTGGGAAAGAAAACTGATTGTGACTTTAGCTTGCTCTCTCATACCTCTGCTGCTACCTAACATTTCACAAGGACATAATATTTTTGCTGGTCACCACCTGTATCAGCATCCATACTACTTTCATAGCCATTGTGCTAACAATTTGGGAGCGGAATAGATCTATTAGACACATGTGCAAGCAGCCCCTAGGGTACACCGTCTACCCCGAAAGGTATATCTTCAAGGCTGCGTTTTAAAAAGGTTTTAGGAAATACACGATCAAGGTGATTGCCATGGTTCTGAGCCAGTCGTTAACCTTTGTTCTGATCAACCTGTTGGGAATTTACTTCTATTTGAGTAATTATCAGCAATGGGTAAGTCTCCAAATCTTAATTTTCATTAAGTTTCCAGGAAATCCCTCATGCGGCCCCCTTCCTGTCCTGGTCGTTCTCCATAGTCGTCGATTGGCTTCAGTTTGATTTGTGGTACTGTCCCACGAACGCCCAGAGGATTAACTATTGGTACCAATGTCGCGCTAGAACGGCTCCCGGTCCATTGGTTCGATTTGCTGGCTCCCAAAACGTTGCTCCTGCTGTCAGTGCTCCTCGACCTTCTAATGTGCTCAATCAAGTCCTGCTTTCGGCTTCCATGCCCTGTATTTGCCCCTCTGTTGGTATCCAGATTGATGCCCCTCTGGCCATTGAACAGAGTGAAGGAAATGGCACAACGATGTCTCCTTCCGGTGAGGTGGCTTCCACCTCCGTTTAGATCCATAATACCCATCCATTTCCCTTTTCCCGGTATCTTCTCTAATTACTTGAAGTTGTAACCTTTACTAAATGCAAAAAGCCACTCCCTTTACCTAATTAACAAGTTATTTCCAACCTCTCTCGTTTTTCCAAGTCGTTCCAAGTCGCATAGTTCTTTTGCTGTAAGCTAGTGAGGATGGCTCATCCCCCAGTTAGACCCACAGAAGGTTTATTATGTATCAAAGTATAGATTCCTTTTGGGTGAGTCAAAACACATAAAATGACGAAATAACCACGTTTGGCTTTGATACACTTTGAAAAACAGGAGAGGTCTTCATATTTTTGGAATTCAATGTGTTGTGAAGGCTAATTATGAGCGTATGGATACGTCAGCCTGGCTTTTAGAGTCCTTTTAAGGAATGCTCTTATTCCTACCGCCCCTATGATCCCCATTACTCTGTGATGATCCCTCGTTGATGCAATAAAGTGGTTCTGAGCCGTAGACTTTCTGCAAAAATGACCGACAGGAATAGCTATGCTTACAGATGTCATTAGTCTGGTCGAGCTGTCGCGTCAAAGTTCAAGACTGTCATTATCCCACGGGTGTCGTCACAACAGGCAGTTCAGAGAAAGTCACGATGCTCTCACAAGATCAAGAAGGAAGTCCAGTCCTGCTTTTTTGTTCTGGTGTTCCTAATAACCGGAATTCTGCAATCAAAGAAGAGGGCCTTCATCAGACTTAAAAACCTTTGCTCTTCTCACCACGCATAGGGCCCCTTCATTTAGGTTGCTCCCCCTGCTAGATCCCCTTCCTTGAAAGCATTTCACTGATCGGGTAGACCGATCTTTCACATCTTTTGATAAACAGACAAAATTATCGGCTACGGGACTCTTTAAATATAGATAACAGCCAGGCCGTTTTTGATCTTTGTGACGTTCCCGTGCTTATTCATAATCCGTCTACTGTAGTTTCTTATACAGATACTTAGACTATACGGGGGAAGTGTACGAGCCCTTGACTCTGTTCTTACCTTCTGTTGTTTTCCGGTATCCTCTTCCGCTCCTCTACAAGAAAAAATTGTTTGTCGTACTCAACCCGCAATTTCATAACCTTTCCTGTCCCAGCTGACTTTCTTCCCTGAAATAATTCAGACAAGTACAAATCCGTTTCAGTGATGTTCTGGGAAGATTTCATGGCCCTTCTTCTTGAAGATATGGTAAAGGCTGTTTTCATTATCTCACCTCTTGTGTGCTCTCTCTATATAATTCCTATGCTGTTGGTTAAGGTAAATTATAGCCCCCTATTTGGGAATCAAAGTTGTAGAGCTGTACCCGTTGGATTCATACCCATAGGGGGCTCATTGGCTATCGAACTTTCCTTCTCCAAACCCTCTGTTCAACTATGCTGGCAACTTTGAATTTCGTGTTTGATAGATGGTATATTGAGGATTTCTTTCATGGAGTCCAAGTGTCCTCTGTGAGTAGTTTATTATTTTTGAGACCTTTTGAGTTCAGGTGTTTATTGTTCAGTGCTCAGCCTACGAAGCTGGAGGGCATAACAGGTTGAAAGAGTTCCAAAAGAAGTCCATATTATTAGTGGCCTGTTTACAAACTGTTCTCCTTTCTGCTGTTACTCTTCTTGGCCACCAGGGGAAGGTAAAAAACTAGAATATATTCATTTATCAATCAAATACAGATAGCCGTAACAATAATCGAGGGCTTGGCTGTTCTCCACGCTGTTCCCTACGCTATTGGGAAGTACCGAGCAGGACCATGTGCTGAAGGTTCTTCCAACTACTTTGTAGGGCATCCTACAGTAATCAGGGTAATCAGTTCTTTAGGAATGGTTCTACTACGTCCGGAACATGGCTGCCCTTCCTCCTGTCATTGGTTTTGCGGACTTCACCCTGTCTGTTATTGGATTCTACGTCCATGTTAGCTCAATTCCCTGGAAACATAAGTACAGCTGTCGTTACAGGAAGTTGACGATAGTACCCGATGTTTTGCTCATCACGTCATCATCCTGGTACATCTCGTCTATGTTCACAGCAATTGTGGTGAACTCCTGGCTACAGTTGTACAAAAACGCCCTGTCATGGTCTAATCCTTTCCATAGTCATTCCCTCAATTGTTCCCTCACTCCTCTGCAAAATGTGATATCTTGTACATTTTTCTGTTCCCTCATAATATTTTATAAACCCCCTCAAGCTGAGACAGGGAGGCGGGTGACTATCCCTCTCCCAACTACCTATTAGGGAGCGAGATCGAAGACATTAATTCGTTTAACCATTTCCAAGATAATAAGCTGTTCTTCTTCTAGTTCTTTGGAGTCGGAGGTAAATCACGTGACAGGCATGATCCTTTGCTTTTAGTAAGTAATAAAAAATTGTAGTAGACATTGTTTGCGACAGTCGGAAGTTGAATAAATGTGTATAGCTATGAAATATTCTGAAAGAGTAAAACATCAATGACGGGGGGACTATAAAAGGAAGAGAGAATTTCTTACGGTACTCGGAGGGCTTTCAGGACTTTCCTGATATCTTCGAGTCCTCTTTTTGGGTAACACAGAGACAGAATTAACCCATACTTTTTCCCTTATTCCATTAGTCACTTATACTTCGCTCAAGATCTGTTTTGCTGGCTACCTGACTACTAATTACTGAAGATGGCACCAGCCTCCGCCTACCTCATGTGTCACGAGCTTTCAAAGTCCACCTAGCCTACAGTAGTATAAAAGGGCATTTCATCACAAGTCACAAAGACCTCTTTCCAGATTAGATCATGCTCTGGGTAGTGTATTTCAATATATTTAAAGCTGTCTCCATCCCAGTATACCAGCTTATGTGCCTTGTTATTCTCCTTGTTCTCTATGCTAAGAAGCACATTACTACCGTAAGAAAAAGGTTAAGTTAAAGTCAAAAATGAGTAGCTACAGTATGCTCCAAAAGAATGGTTCATCACCCGTTATGCCCAGTTCCATTATTGGACAATGTTCGGAGCTTATACAGCTTCCTCCTTCTTCTTTATCATGGTCCAATTCTTGAAGACCATTTACAATGTTATGGAGTATGAGCCCAGTGTCTATACTTCCGTTGTGACCTTCCTTATTGAAGTCGGGACTACTTTCACCTTTATCGGGGTTAGTTTTCTATACATCTTCTTTCAAATAATTGAAGATCGCTTGCCAATACTTCCTCTTCTTCGGACTTCCCTGTTTTTATAGATACCGGACTATTTTTCTATCTACTTCCGTGGCCATCGTAGGTTTACTATAAAAGAGAGACTCGAATTTAGTTGTGCGTTATGATTTACTCCATCCCATATAGCGGACATACTGTAGACCGTCGTGATGTCAACCTCTGGGTAAGCTTGTTGAAGAATGGTCAAAAATTCAAAAATAAAAGGTTGTTGCTCCTCCAATTTATGTAATAATCGTTGTGGCTATGAGATGTGCCTACACTGGATTCACGGATATTGACAGCTACAACTTGGACGACGATGAGTACCCATCGGTGAGATTTCAGACAGGTATAAAGATTGGGAATTGTTAGGCTCTGTACATGTACAAACCAAGAATCGGGGCAATGGCTTTTTGCTATTCCTACTTAATCTTACTTCAAGCAGATTTGGCTGCTAGATTTCCTCACTATTTTGTAGGAAAATCACAAAAATCGGGTGATAATATTGTTAAGGATGTTGCCTACGGTTTCCCGTTTCCTCTGGTCGCTTTCTATATCCTCAGAATTATCTTGGCTAAGACGTTCCGCCGTCGGGTTGTCTACCTTACTACTCGAGGAGAACCCTGCCGTATTCAAAAGTAATTTCAAGATTAAGAGCAGATCTAAAGTGTTTTTAGTGTCACCGTTGCTCGACACCGTTACGGCCGCAGAAACTATGAAAGGCTTGGTGGAGTCGTCTAAAACACCTCCAGATCACCTGCTTCCTGATTCACTGACTTGAGTTGAAGATTTCCACCTCTATACCTTTTTTAAATAGCTCTGTCTCTAATGTTTTGACTACTCATTCCCGTTTTATGCAATTATTTATTTTTCCGCTTATTTTCGCCTGATTTCACCGTGATTCTAATCTGTATTCAAAGATGTCTCTTTGCACATTGAGCCCGATTGATGTGTAGAATTCCTCAGATATGTTTTCACCCCTAGACTTTTCTCTCCATTTTATTTTCTTAACCACATCCTCTTACCCCTCTCCTTCTCGCGTGAGACTACATTTTCCCTTTCTCTGTGCTTAACTTCTCCTGATTTTACTACAATTTGTCTGTTTCCTCACCGAGTAGAAGAATAAAAGTTCAACCAAAAGAACATCAATTACGGTAGCTTCTTTGCAAAAGTTAATCGGGGGATCATCAGACGGATAATTGCAAAAAGGATCATGTTCTTTCCCTTTGCAAAGACTGAACCTTGTACAGGATTTTGGTCTTTAATTTCTCCACCAACTCCTCTTCCATTAAATAACAAAGTTATTTTATCCTGCCCTTCCCTTAAAATCACGAGCCCCAGGAGGGGCGGAGCCAGGTCCTCTTTTGTACTCTCCTTGGAGTTGGCACTCTACCTCTCATCATACCCAGGACTCGGCTGGCGCACCACACGGCTCTGATGGTGTACCACCAGATGCATGGCTGGGTCTACGTAGCCCTGTCGGGGGCCATTGCCTTCTGTGGAGGATGTATCTGCTACCAGGTGGGATATTTTCCTTTTTTTTTGAAGTTACCATAGGGGCGGCGACCCTGGTTTAAACTTGCTACTCCTTGGATGATTCTTATGGCAATTTACGCTGAGCATACGGCTGCAGCACTATTACAAGCTTTGGATATGGTCATCTTCATGACGTAGGTGTCATTAACAGTTCTTTTTGGATTATTTGCAGGGATAATAGTGAATCTGTAAGTTCACTGGAGGTTCTTGCTAGGGCTCTCAACGTCCTAAGTGTACGTTTCATTTTTACTCAGTTGAACAGCGATGAAAATCTTTCGAAGCGCTAAAAAACCAAATGGCAAACGGGTTTGCGCTGAAAAATTGAGATTTGAAGCGTTTACTGTATTCTAGAAAGTCTAAATATAAAAGCAACAAAGCAAAAATGTTTGCACGAAGTGGGATTTGAACCCACGCCTTCTTACGAAGACCAGAAGACCCGAACCCGCAACCTCGCGGTAAGCTCGTCGCTTGAGTCTGGCGCCTTAGACCGCTCGGCCATCCGTGCATGCTCTATCGCGGCTCATAAACTGTTCACAACTGGTCTAACGGGCTCATATTGACGTTCGCAACCTTTAGATTGTCGATGTGCTCCTTTTGTGCTTCTTTGTCGATATTATTCGGAAATATTTCGAAGATGGTTCGGAGAAATGTCTCGCCAGGACCATGGTTTTCGGGGTAGGTTTTGTTTCTTCTCATTGAAGAAGGTATCGATTACAGAAATTCTTTTTGCTTATATTCTTGCACGCTTATTCACACTTCCTCCGAAAGGTGATAAAGCCCCATAATTCTTTTGAAATCCTTCCATAGTATTATGGAATCTTCATTATGGTTACCATCGGAATAGTGGGGATCCTTTGCTTCGCTCGCCTTCTTGTCAATGGGGCACACTGCTTTGGAACCACAACTCAAACACAAAACAACCAGAGCACTGCAGATATAGTAATCCATTACTCTACTGCCCTGATTCTTTAATACAGATCCAGGAGAAGTTCATAGAGTTTTTGTGTTTTACGGCCTTGAACATAATGGTTGCTAATTGGTTTGTTGCCTTCTTCAACTTGGCGGAATTCCTGATCCCAGGGGTATAAAAGTAACATATCTGATAGTTGAATATTTTCAGGGGAGAATAGTGCAAGTGGCTGCCCCTATCGTAATAATATTTATGCTTTGTAATCACGAGAAGAAAGTGAGACTACTGCTGGGACCCAATACCCATAATAATAATAATTTTGAAGTTTCCTACCGTGCATCCGTGACTAATGCCAGTGAAGCTGAGCCTGACATTTTCTTCCATTCGGTAGGCAATTCCAGAAGGAGAAAATTGATCGGATTCAGCTTTCTACCGGCTACCAAAACGCCGAATTAGTTCCCGTCAGTTCAGCTAGGGATAGAATCACTAGCCTTATTCTCGACTTGGAGGGCAGCGACGATGACGACCAGGGTGATATGGATATTTGGGAGTTTATGAAGACTGAATCGGCTCGTGAAGATGTAGATTTGTTCTCCTTTGTTGGAAAAAAACGACTGGTTCAGAGAAAGGAGGCGAAAGAGCGTGAAATGGTCTCCTGGGGACAGTTTCTCAAGGAATCGGCTAGGAACCCTGACATTGAAGAGGCTAACCAATTTGGAGAATGCTCGACTACTGTTCACGCTGTGGTCCATGAGGAAACTGTAGATGAAACTGCAGAGGTTGAAGAAGCAGAAGTACAGGGAGGTGCTTCCCAGACAAAGTTACCGGATATTGCTAACCAGTACCAGGAAAACGGACAGGAAGAAGAGGTTGTTTTCAAACACACCCTAATCAGCAACTTTTGTAGACCGGCGCGGAAGAAACTGGAGAAGAGGCAGAGAAAATGTCATTGGACAGTTATCAAGGGGACAGGTGTGAATCCTCTCTATCGTGCCAGGAGATTGCTGTTTCTCCTGACGCTCGTCCTGCTGAAGTCCCAGCGGTCAGTTTTGAACATATACAGGGAAATGACGTTTTTCCAGCTGGCAAATACTGGAAATGAGACGAAGGACCTCCCTAAAGAGCAGGACGCTCCGACCGTAACTGATAAACCCACCGAGCATGATTAAAAGGCCCTGTCCAAATATGTAACCGTTCTAAGATCCTCCGTATATTTATTATCGTGTGACCGTTTAATTATACGACACATTTTAATCCTAAAACTGTTTCTTCATGTATACTTCTATTCATGTTTACCGTGGAGTTTCCCTATTTTTGTCTGTATGGTCTATATTCCTCCCTAACAATCAAGAGATTATTTTCATCCCTCATTTTGAATTCCTCCAGCATAGGTTGGGCCTCATGTTATATTCATCTTGATCTCCTATGTTCTATATATCCTCTACGTTTATTTTGACATTTTATATCTATTTTGTAAGGGCTGATCTAAATAAAGTAAGATAAAGGGCGGACTCCCACTCCCAGAAATGTGCGGAACTGTGCCTGAACACTACGATGAACCCTTAGAAGCTTGGATAACTAGGTCACACAAATATCCCGAGACACCCCTGACGTCGAACTACAATGATAAGGTAGTAAACATCTACCCAGGCTAAATGTAGTTCCATCGACCACGAAAAAGCAAAAATCCGGAGCTGATGTCTGCAAGTTTATTGAGGGGGTCGGTTGGTTCACTAACTGTGAATTTCCAGTAATCTCTATCCTAAATGGTCATTAGAACCATGTTTAACTGCACAAGAAGTCCGTCTTGATCAATCTGTGACGTCTGTCCAAATAGTCTTCCAGGTAATTGTCCTCCTTTCAAGCTAATCTTTTTGAAATTGTATTGTACCCCCGCAGCATTGATCTGCTCCTGCAACTGCTGTCGAGCATTTTTGACTGCACTTTGTTGTCTCAAGCTGCTGCTCCTGATGCAGCAGCAGCAGCTACCGTATCCTCCTCCTACCTCCCATTAGAGGCGTTCCCTTGGGCGCCGTCATGATTCACAATGTAATTGCACGCAAATTCCATGCCTACATGCGATCTTCTTGTCACGAGAGGCTAATTTGTCTCCCCTTTTTTTCCATTTTGGTCTATTTAAATCCCTGTTTTAGGTTAAAATGTGGGCGCTGAAGCCGTTTAGGGCTGTCTGGATTCTCGTAGTCGCTGGCGTCAATCGGGTGAGTTATTTTAAAGTTCGAGGGTACTGTCAGGAGCATGGGGATCTATTAACCTAATTATTAAATGCGCGCCTTTCACAAAAAGGAAAATCCAACCATGCGAGCATTTGCTTCCGGACAAGTGCACTTCATAACTTTCTAACAGTTTTTTTAAAAGCGGGGGAGAGAAGCAAGGAGGCCAGAGAGTGGTATTAGCCTCATGTACAGTGCTGTAAGTGGTCTTAAGGTCACCGGCCAGCAAGATCCCCAAAATGCTGACGTAGAACTGGGAGAGATTCCCTCCCCAAGGTACAGAGAATGGCTGAAAGAGAAGAGAAAGTGGGAGAAGTCAATCAAAAAGCCATATAACTATGACGAATACTGGGAGGAGGTCTACGAGTGGAGGTACCCTTCCACCTGGAAGAGTTACTTCAAGAAGCAGCTCATCCGCCTGGGTCTGTGGTGTAGATCTAACTACCCTTGCTGCTGTTGTGTACACCGTCTCGTAAGGGACCGTTATGAACGCTATTCTTAGGTTTTTTTTCTCTTGGCTAGAAGATTTGTTAATAAATTTTAAGAGATGACTCCCTTTTTCTATTGTCTGAAGTCTGTTCGAGCAGATGATTATCTGATTTAATAGCTCTTTTAATGTTTTTCTTCCGCTTGAATCCATGTTCCCCATTCTTTTCTCTTTCTTTCCAGATTAAGATCCACCTGATCGCTTTCTAATTAATCTCAAGAACATTTCTTATTGAGAAAATTGTGTCTCAGCCTCATTCTTTTCATTATTTCATTAGGGGTTCATAAGCAGATTGATCATAAAAATATATCTGAAAGAGAGCAAAAGTAATAGGGTATGGATTATTTTTCATTTCCTATAGCTTCTGATATATTTCAAGGAAGTAACTAATAAAGAAAAAATATAGGATGCTTCCTGATTTTTGTCGTGATATGACTTCATCCGTTGTTGGATTCTTCTCGGGATGTTTTAAGGTAATTGAACAATTCGTAAACTATTCTTTTTAGCTAACTGCTGCGGTATCTCCTGCAATCCCACCTACCCTTCCGCCAGAAGAGAAAAGTGTGGCCCCTTCACCAATTGTAGATCAACCTGTCTCCAATGAATCAAGTGCGGTTCCCCAAGATTCTGAACATCCCGAAGGGGAAAGAGTAAATGCCGCAGCCGATCGGAGAGTACACATTAGTCCAAAAACTATTCAAACATCACCTTCAGGAGGAGGTCCCCATCCACGGAGAGATCCAGTCTGATGGGACTACTGACAACGGAGCAGGTGCTGTCTCCTCCCGTGCTTCAACTGCTCTTGCTACAGAGCCTCCCGCTGAAGCTGTAAGCCTGTACTAACAATGATATTTAATAAAATCCTTCAGAATCGCAGTTCTTCAAACGTTGTTTGGCCAGATTGCACTCTTTCCCATCTGAGATGGTTAGTTTCGAACAATATGTACAGTGGACCACTTCCCGAAGGATTCACACTTGAAGACGAACCAGAAAACTAGCAACTATGCAATCAACTTTCTTCAACTTTAATATATATCCTCCTCAAACTAACAGTGTGTGACAAAGTGTATGGCTAATAAATGGTATACAAAGCTATTTGGTTGAGCAATAAGTGAGTTACATCAGGCACTTTCTCCCACGGTGAAGCTCCGTTCGTTCTTCTATAATATTCTACGCAAAATTTCATGGAGCGATACCAATTTTCAGCTGGGTAGACTTCTGGTTTTTAAGGGCGGCGCTAGTAACTTACGACAATTTCGGCATTGGATGGTTCCCTAGAACAAGACATCTACCTAAAATATTGTGAATATAAAGCAAAGGTGAAAAAGAAAGAGATATAATGTTGACCAAACAACGATATTGAAACATGTACAGAGTTCAAATAGCATCGAAAGCTCCTGAATATGGTGTCTATCTCTTCCACTGGATGAGACGAGCTCATTTTCGCACGTTTCAACCTTTCCTGAGGCGGCTCCAGCAAGCTATGAAGTGAGCAAGTTCCGTCATGGTCTTAAAAATTCCTTAGTCCCAAACTGATCCTTTGCTTCTCCCTGGTACAATTGAAACTGCCGTACAAGTTATGCTCTGTATTTGTAGTTTAATTACAAGCCTCTCCTAACAACGTTCCTAGAATGTTGCACATATACGGTAGTGTACAATTAGCGACCTTGTGGCAATCAGCGGAAGTGGTTGTCTTCAGTCTGCTCAACGTCGGAGGTCTAGATCTATACCGTACCTTTTTAGAATTCAGCAGACACAGTAAACAACCTCTACTTTTGGGGGCGTTCCCTTTCCCCCTAGTTATTTGAAACAATTAGGAAGCAGTCGCATGATCTACAGAACGACCGCTCACTTCTTTGTCATTCTACTGTAATCCGCCTCTCTTCGTCTTTTTTATTTTCCTGCTAGCTAGGTTTTAGATATGTGATGAATCTCGAATCGGGAGTTACGATTATACCAACAACAACTATTTATTTGGATATGGCCGGGCTAATTAGTGGAGCAGTGACCGGTGCTGTGTCGGCACCTTGCCTGATTTATATCTATCGGAAATACAACGACCAGGTTGGGATACTGTTTCAAAAAGAAAGGGGCGCATTTTAAGGTGAACATTGTATGGAAGTGGATTCCCAGAGCTGCACCTCAAAGTATAATCCGCTCCGTTATGTTCGTCTGCATCCTGTATTCACTATTCAACCTTCTGTCAATCATTCCTCCTCTTGTGAGCAATGCTCTGGAACTGGAACAGCCAATCAATCGTTGGTGTGAGCTTGGATCAGAATTCCTTCAGTTCATGGGAGCTACTAACCTTGCTAACGCGGTATGTTTCAAATATTTCGAGCATTGTACCATATATTTAGTTCATAGGAATTGGTCAGCTCTTCCTTGAGAATAAGAGATTTCTGAAGAAGGAAAACATCGCCAGCTTTGGTATAATGCGAAAGAATATGCTAGTTATGGCTGTGGGAGCATCCCTTGGAGTTATCTTTGTCTCAACTGAATATTACTTCGATCTACTATCGTTCAGTCCTCTAAAACTCGTAAGTTTCTTTCAACTATAAATTTTGGGGTATATTTTCAGACAGGCTCTGTTTTATCCATCTTCGGAGCGATTCTAACCATCTTCTTTGCTTGCAACGTTGGCGCAATAAGGAATAAGGCGTATCCCATCCGACTGTTCGGATTGGTCATTGTTATCTGTTTCGTGGTGGTCGTATTGGAAGTTATCAAGATCTTCTGCACTTTTCACCTCATCCCAAAGGAAATGGTAAGCTTTATCAAAGCCGTGTTTAACGTTTTTAGTCCTATACCTCGGCTGTACCTCTACTATCTCTGGTAATCATCGGCTATGGGCAAATTTCCTACAAACCTCCACCTCTACCTCCTAAATTCGTTGGTAGGGAACTAGAGGAACCTTTTTCAACTATTTTTAAGTCCAACCTCGAGGGAATCCTAAAGTCCTTGGCCTCGCCCCCGTCAGAGGGAGCAAGCCGTACTCAACCTTAGTGGGCGACCCGTGTAAAGTCTCCACTGTTCCAGTACGATATCCTGCAACCAACCTTATTATGGTTCTACCACATGGAGAAAATATTCTGGCTCCTTTCAAGGGAGTTCATCATCCAAAGACGGCCAATTCTGGCCCAGCACCTATTGAGTGATCTAGCGATCAAGCACAATAAAGCTTCCTGTTATTTCTGGTGTACAGCATGGACACATGGGAGATATGATGCTTTCCTAGTGATTCACCTTCGATAAACGTTGATAAAGCTTCAGTACGACCTTGTGGTCAGAGAAAATGACGCTAAGTAGTGAACAGGACGCTCTCTACTCAGTGAAGCATCGTTTTTGGCCTAGCTGATAAAGTAATTCCCGTCTCCTTGATAAAGCGACTTTTCTACGGAAGTTATCAGTCTCGAGGTATGCTCTCCTTCCTCCTACTCGGCCTCCTGCCCTTGGTTTTTTCGGCTGCAACTTACTCGGACACCGTTGCTCGAAGCCAGTTCCTTCCTCTCTCTGCTGCTGCTTATGGAAATCCTCAATTGTGTTTGACTAAGGTCTTCGGAGATGGAAAGGTCAGTCACTGATAAAAGTAGGAAAGGTCCTCAAAATTGACCGGGGGATTCTGCTTGCCAAAATAATTGGTGCTGTCTAAGAATTTTGCTACGTATCCTTTCCTAGACAGAAATATGTTCAAATTTTAGCTGTCCCGCCAAATAAACGCCAAGTGTGACTTGTTCAACAACGACATCTGCTCCGGATACACCGGGGTTATCCCATCCCAGAAAGCTATTGTCATCAGCTTCAGGTGAGCATTACTCTCTTATCTCGTATCGCCCCTGATTCATCAACCTAACTCCCTGATTATAGAGGTACCCAGGGCTTTTTGCAACTCGTCATGGAGGCTGATAAGAGTGTCTTCGGTAGCCAGGTACGAATCGAAGACACGTCATCGTAGATAGCAATTCAGATGGCCTGGATTGCTGGAGGAAAGGTCTCGAAGTACTTCGGAGATGCTTTCACTACCTTGTGGAATCAAGGAATGAAGGACGACTTCCTCAAGTTGAGAAACGCTAATCCTACGTACGAGGTTTGGGTGACTGGACACTCTCTCGGAGGAGCTATGGCCTCCCTCGCTGCTTCCTACATCGTCGCTTCTGGAGTCGTCCCCAGTACTGATGTCAAGTTGGTCACCTTCGGCCAGCCCAGGACAGGAAACAAGGACTTCGCTCATGCTCACGACGGGCAGGTTTGCATCCATCAATAACTGTATTCTATCGCCATTTTCCAGATGGACTATGTCTTCCGAGTTACACACTGGAGGGATATGGTTGTCCATGTCCCGAATGAAGACTTCGAAGGCTATTACCACCACAAGTTTGAAGCCTTCTACAAGGAGAAGATGCAGCCTGCTGATGTTACAGTATGCCAAGGTAGACTCTTGTTACGTATTCACTTGCTTATAATAAAAGGCATCCCAGAATTATTAGCAAAAAGCCTATAATTGACCCTCCGATCTTTATCTTGCAAAAATTTACTTCCTGCCAAAGTACAGAGATGCAAAAGAGTACAATCGGTTTGAGATCAATGAACTTAAGATCCTTAGGAGATCTTTTACGTGGTCTTTTTAAACAGAGAAGGAAGAAGTTTTTTAGATGATGAGGATGGAAAGTGCAGCGACGGCCTGTTGGTCACCACTTCCATCGACGACCACCTTCATTATTTCAACGTGGATGTAAGCGATTACGGAGAGAAAGGATGCAATTAAATTACAAATAAATATTATAAATGCCTATCCTTTGATCCTGCTCCAAAGTATTCCATCCAACCTTTGATTTTAATGAGACAAATAAGGAAAAACATCCCCAAGTTAAAAACTGTGCTTAGTGCAATAACCTTCTGCTCTCGCTTTTTCGCTTGTTTTCGAAATCTCCTCTCCCTAATTTGCTGCCAACCAGCTCATTACTCAACCAATCATGAGCCCGACTCCTCCCCTCCTTGAAGTCTCACTTCTCAAATAATTGAGACAATGGATCACTTGTGGGATCACCCTCCAATGCCTCCACTAGATCTTACAGTTTTTGTCACTGGCAGCTTAGTCTTTTGGGAAGCGTTCAACGACATTATTCTACTTTCTTCCATTTTCCTCTTTAACATCCTCGTGAGTTCCTAATTAATCGTCTTTTTCTAAAGAGAAAGTGCAGGTGAAGGCAGAAAAGAGGGCGATCAGTTGTGCCTTATATCAACGGAGTTATTATTTCCACCAGGTGGCTACAGTCTGTGCCTGTTGCTATCAAATATCCTTATCCCAATTGTGAGCCAAAAGAGTGGGTAAAGTGGGAAATTTAGTGAATTCAGTGAAAATGATAAGTCCAATCCCATCTTCTACTACTTCAGTGGCCCTTTCTTACGTTCATGTCACTGCTCTTCGTACCTCATGGGGGTACAGCGGCTTTTTTCTTACTGTAGAGCATTAATTAAGAGTGTTTACTCTGCTTGGGCAGCTCTTGCTGAAGTTAAGGATGGTTCTTATTACCAACACACGCTAAGAAGCAGATTGAAGTGGCTCAAGCGCACTATAATACTGGTACAGTTGTCAAATTACCTGCTCTAACGGAATTTTAGGTCCTGATCCCATTTTCCCTCTTTATAGCTGGGTATAGCTTTCATCTTACGAACGTTATAGTCTTCCCGGTAAGAATACAATAACACGGTAACTTAATGTTTCGTTTAGATCTTCTATGGGATAATTATGCCGATCTTTTGTTTAGAAATCGGCTGCGGGGCAATCTTCGCCATGCGAAATGCAAAATACCCCGTGTGGCAGATTTTCAAGGTATAAACAACAATTTGCAATAAAGACTACCTTCTCCAGGTCCTCCGCTACAAGCCTAGCCTCATTTTAGGAGACTTCAGTGTCTACAATGGGCTTGTCAAGCTCATATCTGCCAGTATTCTCTTCGCTCTGTATTTTCTATATGACTGTGAGATGGTATAGTTTCCATGAAATTAAAAACAAGCTTTGGTTCCAGGATTCCTGGTTGTGTATGTTCCCAACGAGTCACATTCTCATGTGGAAAATCCTCAAGCGTCAATCTAAGGGAACAACCCTGTGGACTGCTCTTGGTATCCACCTCAAGAAGAAATTCTTCAGCTCCGGGATACAGCCCGAGATAATTGTCAGTTATCATGAGGTTAGCAGTGCTGCATCCACTCCCCGCGTAACAATCCGTCTCCCCAATGGCAATATTAACACTAATATTACGTACATCCCTGAACAACCCTTATCCATTAATACTGCTCCTGTAACATTTTCTCCTCGCCCTGAACCCCAAAGCCAATCTCCCCCACGTGCACCTGTGAGTGTCGTAGTTAAGGACTTGGATGATCACATCTCCCAAGTGTCTGAACGCGAACTAGCCCAATCATCCCCATCTCCAACTCAAGCACCTCCTTCCCCTTCTCCTCCTCCTCGTAAAAACTTTATCCAGGTCAAGCCATGCAAAGATTACATGTATAATCCGAAATGCTAAAATCTAAAGGTCGGTATAGCACAAGGGAAATAGAAGAAGAGCGTGACTATCCCATATTTTCGTTTGCCTTTCCATATTTCTCTATTTTCACACGTTGTTAATATATTTTTGTCATTTTTACATTATTGATACGGCTTTTTAGGCCAGTTAGGTCAGCATTAAGCTTTAGAAATCTTATGAAACTATTTTAAATAGTTCAAAGCATAAGTTCAAAAGTCCCTTGCATAAACCCAGTTCCTCTTTTATGTTTCTGTAATTTGTTACTCTTGTCTATTTTGTAATTTAGTGTTTTCGGTAATTGTTCAATAAAATGTCGATAAATAATAATGGAGGTCAAAATCCGTGTAAAACTCTACGGGCCGCCTACAATTGCTTACTTCTTGTCATAATCGGTTATCCTTCTGATTCCTCCGTTAGCAGAATGTGTTATGCCCTCATCAAAGATTTTATGGATTGTTCGTCGTTTTATTGTGAGTTTTATACCAAAAAGAGGTTGCGAAAGAGTAAAAGCCGTTCAGAGTAGTATTGTCTTCAATGCACTATTTTCCTGTTATCGGGAAGATGTTCTAGCTACTTTGGATAGGTCATATCAGGAAAATATTGACGATCTTATGTCGGAGGAGTATCCAAAAAAGATTCGAACAAGCTATGGGATTTTTATTCTACCCAAGGTCATTATTACTGCATGTTAGTAGTATCCAATAAACATTATTGTCTTGACAAGCGTCTTTTTGAGTGGAGAGAGGGGGAAAAGGATTAACAATGGTTTAAAGGTATCTTCCATGTCATAAATATTTAAATAATACCGTAAGATGAAATAGAATATTAGAGAACCCTGTTCTTACTGTATGGTACACTTTTAAAACTTCAAACGTGGTCAGGAAGAAACGTAGGAATTGTATTAGGGGTCCATTTACAGTTTAAAATCGTGTCAAGTTCATCTTTGGTTTATTTTGGCTCCTGCAAAGATTTCCAGGTATTACAGGCGAACAGATCAACGATGATTCACAGCTGAACAAGAGTTCAACACAATTCTCAACAATTGAAGCCTACCTGGGCCTGTGATCCCCTCTCCCCCCAACAATTATCCTACCTCTAATGAGGCACCATACTAGTTGAGGACCGCGTCGTCGCTCCTTTATACTGATAAACATTACACTCTCATATTATTGACCTATTTTGTTAAAAAAATATTATTTCCAGACTTGGACCCGCTGCAAATGACAGATAAAGTAGATGTGGAAGTTGTTCTTCACCGGGGTAGGTTTTTTCTCCAGTCTAGAGATTCCTCGAGTTCTTTAGTCCTTTAAAATGTTAGTTTTAGCGCCTTCTCTAATGTCCTACATCTGCTGCTGTGCTAATACCCGGGATGAGACCGTAACTGCCGTTATTCGTCGAGCCAATGTTGAGACTCCGACCCCGACGGTTACTGAATCCCATGAAGAGACAACCTCAGCTGCTACCGAGTCCAACCGAGAGGAATCTCCTCTCCTGATCCCCCGATCACCGGTGACTACTCATACTCCGATTATTGTCCGTGAAATGCTCTCGGAAATGTTACGAATCCCCTCGGATGAGGTCTATCTATGACCGCATTGCAATAAAACTGTTGTTGAAAGGTGAGAGACTCGGCAAAGGGCGACAGTACTGACCGGGAGAAATAAGTGGTCCCAGCTTCATTAAAAGGAGCCAGAAGGGAACGGAAACGATTCTGAAGTAAGGAATTAGAAAACAGGCGACGTGCAGGAATACTAGGGAAGTACAGGGCTTTTTACATGATAGCGGACAGTCACCCTGCTTACAACTTCCACTTTCCTTTGTTTTCATCTTCGCGTAAAGTCCTCTGTAGTGATGGGACAAGTCAAACGATCACAGGACCATATTTGTGGGGGCTGATCGCGATCATATAAACTGTGATTCATTAATCAGACGCGTCTCTGCCTTGTATTCTCAACAGTTCCCCCTCTTTTTCCCTTAGCCAGCAGCTCTTCTTGTCATTTCCACATTATTCTAATAAAATGAGCCATATCTCCTGGCTACAGACCTTCTAGCTAAGGAAATCTCTGCATAACAAAGAGATGAGGCCTAAAATTACTCATAAAGGCTCGTTGCTTTTATAAATCGCCTCTGCTATGTCTGCAGCTAAAATCCTGTACAATTTGAGGATGTTCAAGTTCGTTCGCCGTTTCTTCCGAGCAATCTTTAACTGTATGAAATCCAGCGAGGTTACTGAGGTGGCTCTTCGGGAAGGCGCCGTGATCAAGATGAGGATCCATCCTTCCCAAGTCGGGTAACAATTTCTCCGATTGTTCGATAGTTCTTCCGTTTAGAGACTGTCTGAGCCATAATGCTCGCGTTGTTGAGCCGCCCACTCGCGAGCTCCACTTGGACGGGACTCCTCGCCTGTCCAAGGGATCCATGTACCGTTCCTGGGAAGACATCGTTGCTGAAATCAGCTCGGACCCCTCTGGTCGTTCTTAATTTGGTAAGCAATTTACCCATTATCCGTTGATTTGGGAGACTGTACAAAAAGGGAACAATAGAGAAGACCTCCAAGGACACAACAAAAAGAGAACAATACTCGTTGAGGAAAAATATAACCAAATCACGGCTATCTTTTCGGATCGGCAACTTTCAGTGTTCTACTTTAATTTTTCCTTTTTATTTTAATCTACGAGAGGTGCTGCCGCCCCCCTCGACCCCCCGTCATATTCAAATGCTCTTATTCATGGGAAGAAGATGGTTTGAAATCCTTACATCTCGCATTCTACTTTTCCCCAGTTTCCCCTCGACCCCCCGCCTATGTCCACTTTGTTGGTATCTTGTGTCATGGAAATAACCGTTCCCAGAGGTAATACCTTCATTTCTTTCCTGAAATCTTATCTTCCACGGCTGAACATAATTCATTGCCGAAAATTCCTGGGAAATATCCGAAAAGATAGCCGTGATTTGGTTATATTTTTCCTCAACGAGTATTGTTCTCTTTTTGTTGTGTCCTTGGAGGTCTTCTCTATTGTTCCCTTTTTGTACAGTCTCCCAAATCACTCTTTTTATTGAGATTCATCTCTTTTTAACAAACGGATTGTTCCCTTTTTGTTGATATTCGGTAGAATATCATAAAGCCAAAAGGTAGTCCGTAGTTTTCCCAGTTTTCGGTTGTCCTTTGGTAGATTTCACATAATTGGCAAAAAAAAACATTGCGCTCTTCGAAGAATCAAAATAATCCACAGCGAGAATGCCCCTCGTCTGTTTGATGTTGTGGCTCTTCCATTTTTCAGACAATTTTCATGAAAATTGGTACCAGGGGGTAAAAGACCATCCCGAATAAGATAGCCATGTCAAACTTTCAAAATTCTCTAGCCGAAAAGTCAGATGTTGGAGATACAATCGATGCACTGCCAACAACTTCCACTATTCTTCCCACCGGTCCCCTTGTCATATTTCCGAAATTTAACCGTTTCCTCTTTGGGCGCATACTAACTCATCTGAGGTCTTGTCCATTATCTCATTCGCGTTTTTTCCCATAAATCTGCCAAAAACGTGGTTACGAAGCCATTACGCCACGCCACGCCTACCAGCTGCTTTTTTGGCTCCGAGAAGAACAACTGCATTTTGCCTCCAGCTGTAAGCTATGATGAATTCTTTGATGGATTTCGGCGATCTCACCTACTTTCGGGAGACGCGGCCTAATATCTCTGAGTCTTCCTTCTGCACCCGTGGGTTTTTTTTGTTCCAAAATATTAATAGAGGGTGACGCGTTAAAGGAGGTAGAGCTAGTCGGCTGGAATTAACGCAGGGCTGAACTTTGTTTCCAGCCAAAAAATCAGAACCGCTTTTTTGATATTGTTTCTGCCAGACAATGCCTCACTGACTGTTTAGATGTAGAAACAATCGACGTTGGTCATTATGAACTGGGAGGATTCATAGCTCTGAATATATTTTATTTAAGAGTCATGTCTGCTTATGGAACTCGCAGAGCTCTACGCCATGAGGTTGTTTTCACTTCCTCTATTGTATATCAGAATCTAGAAAACTTTTAAAAATAGTGACGAGCGCCAAAAGAGTTATCTCAAATGTTGCATAGATTGTTGGAGGATATATCCCCGGTTTTTCCTTGTCGCCACTGTTGTAAATACTTTTCTGTAAGACTGAATTTACCGTATAACGTTGGCCATTAGATTTGTTGAATTCTGCCCATATCTCTCTCTCATGTCATTTCTACAGTACTGTTTGTTGCTGGGAGACTGTATAGCTTCGTCGCGGTGAGACTTTCTCATTCTTTAAATAATTCCTTAGCTCTTCTACTTCACTTTCTTCATTAACAGTTTAATAATTCCTCATTCCAATTGGGAAACATGGTTGCCTTCTCATTGTTTAAGTCGGGTAGGTGGTTTCCCTATTTATTTTATAAGAACGTATTTAGGGAGTTCTCCTCTGGGTAGGTTTTCTCTCCTTTACATCTCTGTACGTCTCTGCATGCAGGGGAAACAACTTCCACCAAGCTGATGCCCTATCTTATGATGTCCTTTACCGCTCTCAGAGGATTTGCCTACTTCCGGTACAAATACGATAAACATCCCTTCCGCGTAAAACTGCCGGAGGATCGGGGAGAGGTAGGGACTTTCTCCCATATTGTCAGAAGAGTCATTTATAGAGACCTACAGATGAGCTGGTTATTCTTGCAATCGCCCAATTTGTCTTCTCCTGCTGCGGAGTGCACTACCAAATAGCTATTTATCTAAGCACCTGGATTGATCCTGTAGGGATTTTGGATCCTATTAAACCCACGCATAGGATCTAACATTAGCTTTCCCGATCCCCTCGTTGGCCTTCCACGCAGCCATGGAAACGTACGGGAGGAAGGTCGCCCACATGCCGCTTGAAAGGAATCTCTGTGACAGTCCGGAGCACTTCGAATCGAGCAGCAGCAGTCATGAAGAAGGAAGTCGAAGGGTCATATTGAACTTGAGAAGTGATCTTCCCTACTCGGTCAGTTACAGTGCTATCAGTGATCGAGCACCTCTTGTATCAAACGAGGGGATGTACTCTGTACATAAAAGTTCCCATATACAGTAGGATAACAACTCCGTTATTTTATCCCTTAGTCAAGAATTATGACATGTTGAGAGGGCCAATTATTTTTGAACGAGATCGTAATGGAAGCGCTCTACGGGACAAAATGGGCTAACATTTCTCTTCTTCGGGGAAGCATGGTTATTTGAGCAAAATAGAAGATGAACCTATGCTGGGAATGAATTGGATATCGAAGAGGTAGTCATTAATGGCAAAAGATACTGTTCTAGCATCTCGACACGGGTGAAAGAGGGCAACAGGGATATTCGCATTTTTCCCAGTAAAAATATATTTCCTGACTTCACTAACGTTTTCAGCGGCCTCAAATTACCCTAGAAAACTCCTCAGAAAAAAAGCAAAAAAGATTGCCCCCGGGCGGATCCGAACCATCGGCCCCGTTACGCAGGTCACGCGCGCGTTTGGCTGTCCCACGTTTTTTGAATGCTCTCTAGTATTTTAAAAGTTGGCTATTCTTGTAGAGCAGCTTGTGAGCTTTCGAATGACATAAAAAATATAAAAAAATGTTCCTTCGCTGTTTGACTAACATTCGTAAGCGAATGCAGCTTAAATCACGAGGATATGTTCTGTCCCAGAACTATAGTCTGGACTTTCCGCCACTGCGCTAAGCAGTGCGGTGGATTCAAGGGGATAGGCGTCCGTTATAAGCTTGGGGGAGTATGTCTACCACGGTTATGATATTCTAACCCGATATTTAGGGGTATTTGAGTACCCTGAGCAAGATGTCAGTGTCTAAATTTCATGATAGCAGGAAAAAGTGCACTTAAAAGGATTTCGTGATTTGTTCCATGATAAAAACAATTTCAGGCATCATATACGTTTCCAGCGACCTCAAGTTACCCTAGAAATGTTTTCAGAAAAAAAGCAAAAAAGATTACCCCCACACGTCACGCACGCTTTTGATTGTCTCACGATTTTAAAAGTAAATTATTCTTATAGAGCATCTCGTGAGCTTTCACGTGATATAAAAAAAATCCAAAAAATGCCCCTCCGCTGGTACCCTAACATTTGAAAGCAAATGCTGGTTCTGTAGGGAGGTTATTATCGGTCTCGGAACAATAGTCCAGTCCGAACTCTCCGCCACTACGCTAAGCAGTGCGATTTTCTTTTAATGGATACATGTTCTCGAGCATGCTGAATCCAATGGAAGCCCTTAAACCTATTGAAAGTCAACAGGATCACCTCTTCTGATTTTATTGACCAGATACTGTGAGGTTGCTTAGTCTATAAGAACAGCCTAGCATATTTAGACTTGATCGAAAGTCATTCACCTCAAACATCCATAAATTATTGTACATGACTTAGTTGTTAATCTCGGAAACCACTATATCACTAGATCAATTTGCAAAATTTAATTAATCTACCGTAGTTACCGAATCACAAGTCTCGATAACATGTTGCGTCAGGGAGGTACAATTAGAAATGTTCATCACATTTCAGCTTGATCGAGCATGAATGCAAACGGATCGAAAGATAGGGGTTTTCAAAAAAGTTAATCATTCGAAGATGCTGCCGACTGCGTGGTTTCTCGCTTCTTTTTTAGTTCTAGTGTCCAATATTTGTGCAATGATTACACTCTACAGCTGGGTAGGCTTTGAAACCCTATAAATGTTTCTGGTTTGAGAACAAATTCTGTTGTTTTCGCTGTAGGATCTGGGCAGTCTTCATGGCTACTATTGGTCTGCTAGGAGCTTTTCATCTCAACCCTTTTACGTAAAAACTAACCTCCTACATGCCATATCCAAATTTAGCTTGAAAGAGAATGATTTCGAGGACAAAATGGCCGGAGTGAAGCTATTTTTCGTAAATATGTGCTTCATAACAGCGGTAAATCTCGAAATAATTCTCATAGTTCTTTAGTATAGACCTTTACGAACCACAAGTTCTGGACAGTTGTGTTTATAAGCGTCCCTAAAGAATATAATAAGATGAAGAAGAGATATCGAGACTCTAATCAGCAGCTCGTTGAGATGCAACCCCTCCCAAAGCGAAACCAACTCCCCCAACAGGAACTGCTCCTACAGTTAGAAGTCCTAGAGGAGTAGAGGAACATCTCCCTTTCGCATCAGATTACAATTATGTGATCTTATCCCTTTCTCTATTTTGAAATAAATGCTATTGATCCCGCGCTTGTTGTGTAAGTGCAACGAGGCATTCTCAAGGTGCTGACAACACGAAAAGCTTTCCATATGTTTAATTAAATACCTTGTTAGTATAACAAGGCTGTGGGATCGAAAGCCGGCTGCTTGAAGACCGGTTTTGGTTTTTGGCAACTTCGGGAGCATAGCATGACAAGTGGCGGTGTCTGGAGCAGACATATGCTTCCGACCATCAGATAGAAGCTCCAACCAACACTGAAATTTTAGTATTATTCTTTACAGGGCCCTTTTTAGCCCCCCCAATGAATCATCTGCCTTTCAAACGGTCAAATACGCTTCAAATCCCCCATAAGAGACGGTTCTTACGGCAACAAATTAATCCTAGAAGGTTTAGTTCTCATTATCTCTCTCCCGAAATTTTCAGTTTCCTGTCAAAAACGATTTGCTTCGGCCTTCAAGGAATTCGCGTTCCACGGCCAGGGCTATCAATTAGCGAAAGACAGCTAAAGGTCGGGTGAAAGGATAATTTACTCCACTGGTAGACGGGTAAGATCACCTGTTGACAGAAGGTGTTCCATTTTAGTAGCTACATTTTATCCTGGCGACCTTTACAGATCCACAAATTGACAATCTTACCGCGCTCATTAAGATTTACTGCCTAAAGCAGGTCAATCAGGTCTTTGTCGCGAGAGTATCAAGGTTATCCGTGTCCCGGCTACTCTCCTCGTGTCGAAGCAATTGCGAAAAGCTGGATCGAATCGTTCGTGTCATCAAATTTGCAGCAGAAATCTCAGATTGTATTCCTACCGCCAAAAGAAATGGTTGAAGCAATTTGACACGGCCAGTTATAGCCGTCGGCTACACCTTAGGTAAATACGGGAGACCCGAGTGGACGCAGGAGCATGACAGCTGATTATTGGCCTACACACCCCGGAGACAGGACCTATTAATTTTGGGAAAAAGGTTGCGAAAAGCGGAACAGGAAGGGGAAATGGAGAGAAAATGGAGGATTCTCACTTTGCTCTGCCGAAGGTCGTGAATCCTCCGAGAACTTGCTCCGGCAAGAGGAGGTTATTCTTCAAGCTGCTCTGATACTGGACAAGGTACAGTATTATTACTGCTACTAGTGATAAAGCTGTAATTTTAACTTATACTTTTTTTGAACTGGGAAAAGACTCACAACCAAGTAAGCTCCAAAGAAAGATACCCATATGACCCGCTACTGATTCTTCATCAGGACAGACTATTGTAATAACCGCGGTACAGACGCCTATGACTATCCACAAGGCTCCTAATGCACCGAACGCTAGCATTAGTATCCAGGGAATTCTGGAATAGAAGGAGATTCCAGTCTGGAGCTCGGAAAATACTGAAAAATGGATAAAGAAGAAGGCGCACAAACAAACCATTGAAAACTACAATTTTCGAGCCGAGACCCCAGTCAACTTCACGAATTCCGGTGAAAAGTCCTGATGTTACATGACTTCGTCCCTCGGAGAGCCCTCTGTCATTCCCAATGGAAGCAGTTATCCAATGGTCAGTGACAATGGAACAAATGAGAAGAGATAGGCTGAAACATAAAATTGAATAAGGAACGGGAGCACGAAATGTTTCCTAGTCTTTCAAATGCTCAAAAATCTGCATTGGAACCAGATGGCTTGGGAAGGATGGCGAGGAGGGCACACGTTGCCTCCTGTGCAAACAAAAATACCATCACGGCAGCTGGATTTCCGCTGTTTTTGTGCAAAGGATGGGCTCGTAAGACCTTTTGTAAGCAAGGAAATCGAGCGAGACTCGTGGGCATGGCACGAAATGGAGAGGGCGTTTTATTTTGTAACGAGAACATGTAAAAAGCTTGATACGGATTTGTCAAGAAGAGAAGGAAGGTCAAGATTGGAAGAGACAAGAGGAACGGATAGGAATAAGGTCAAATGTTAGAGAGATGAAATTTACCTGATAAGAAAAGCAAGTATAGACAGAAGTACGGCCACTCCGTCGCAAAGACGACCCATCCACAGAACGGCCTACTCGGAAGCCAGACTTCCCTCTTCTGACCTTAGAGGTCTTACGGCAAACTAAGGAACCTTAGGGGGCGGGGTTCGTGATTAGGCGCTCGGGCTGGGGTGGTGGTCATTCGGCCGGTTCCCGCCTAGCCCGACAGCCGTCCGCTCTCTGGATTCGTCACCAGGGGTGAGGCCATGTTGCGCGAAAGAATTGGGCAACACTTCACGGCAAGGACGCGAACGTCGGAAAAGATAAAGAGAGACTGACATTCTGGTCCCGGGTGTGAGCACATGAGAATGCGGGATGTGAGAGAACCGGGCGGAAAACATCTGTAGCTCTTCAAATTTTCACAAATTGACAAGAGGAGAAGGAATTTGGGCGTTTGTTTCTGGTAGCTTTCCAAAATTTCAAGGAATGGATAGTGGCAGGGTCTAAGAATTAGAATTGGGATCGCCCAGATCTTACAAGGGAATGTTTTAACTTTAGGCCGGCTTTTCGATTGAAAAGCTATACCATTCGAAAGAGCGTCAAAAGTTATCATAGAGACCGCTTTTAACTTTTACCGAACGATCCCCGTTACGGAGCAGCGACAAAAAAATACAAAGATTGAAAGCGCACAGAAATTACCCAAAAAATATTGCAAAACGTTTTTGACCCATGAAGGATCGAACCCTAGATGAGAAAAGGCAAAAGAATCATAGCCGAGTGCACTATCCACTCGGCCACCACTTCACATTTATACTAGTCGCTTTCATGATTCCTGTTTCAACGGTCGTTTTTGTCGATTTTCGTCAATTTTTGCCGACTTTCTCGGCGTCGCTGCTCCGTAACGGGGATCGTTCGGTAAAAGTTAAAAGCGGTCTCTATGATAACTTTTGACGCTCTTTCGAATATAGGTTTTCAATCGAAAAGCCGGCCTAAAGTTAAAACATTCCGTTGTTAGCTGCTCATTATTCTCACTGCCAAAAGCTAGGAGACCGGGAGAGAGACGAGCTACTCCGGGGTATCACCCATCTAAAATAGACTACGGTAGACTCATCCCGACTACCCTTATAATGAGCCCCATGACATTTGGATCTGCCCACAACAATTATTTACCTACGGAAGACTCTTCCACCCGCCCTCCCTTCCTCCTGTCTATTTTGAGCATCTTGTACTACCCAGTTTTTCGGCTGGTTTTTCGAACTTATCAGCACAGTCGGCCCCGGTTATACGGTAGCTCTACCCTCTAGTCTCAGCCAATTAAACTTGTTTGCAAAGATATCAGCTCACAAAATTATACCCTTTTTAATAAGTATTCCTGTAGACGTCAGGCGCCGGTGCCAGGTCGATCAATCTGCAGGCATGACGCAAGGACCAAGCTTGGAATTTCTTTAAAGCGAGGGACCGGCAAAATATTCAAAACTTTATTGCACTCGCAAAAAAACAGTAGAAATGCGGAAAGGGGAAAGACTGGAGGGGTAACAATTACGACAAGGTGAAAGAAGAACGAAAGAGTCATGGAAACTGTACACAGGACTAGAAGGATCAGCTTGGAGCAATTTTGGTTGGGGAAGCGAAAGACACACGTTTTCGGCAGTATGGGCACCATTTTTTGAAGAGATTAGATCGAGAAGGGGCTATACACGGAGGTTGGGAGCATAGACGACGTGCTGCTCTCCTTCCTCTCGGTATTTTTCACTGGAACTGTCGCTCTCATCGGGAACTGTTCGAGTTTCTTGGACGAATCTGGTGGTGTGGGTTCGCTTGATGTCCTTTTCTATGATCTCGCTATCGTCGTCGCTCAGGTAGTGCTTTCTTTCCCTGAATTTTGTTGATAGTTTTCAATATAAAGGACTACTGGGATTCTTTTCTGTGTCATGGCTACTGTAGCCTTCATTTTGCTCTTTTGAGCTCTACTATATAATTGTTATGCTCCCAGGTACCCCGGGCTTGACAGACGATATCGATCCTCATCTTTAAGCCGAAAATTGCCGTTACCGTATAACCTTCTCCCATTATCTTCAAGTCGCGATCTCTAATTAGGATCGGCACCTGGAGTCTCCTTCCATCACGGATTAATGAGCTGCCATTTCAAAAGAAAAAAGCCGGGACTTACAGTGTCTCAACTTCATCAAATCCTGACATCGGGGCAACTCTTCCCATATCCCTTTCGTAGGCGTAATTCCTGTAGCTGGATCGGTCCGGAGGAGAGGGCTGCTCATTCTGGTACCTGGAGGGAATAATATAGTAGGACTACATTTTATTTTGTTACGTTGTTCGGGTGAACTTTTCGTTAATAACTTTTCCTTCCCGAACAGAATAGGCTCCGCCATTTCTGTCTCGGCTGTATGTGTCATAGCCACGATAGTCACGTCTGTTGTCGCGGTCTCTTCTTCCCCCAACGCGTGTGTATCCAGTGTCCAGACTGGAAAAAACCATCGGGTAAGATCAAAATTGAAACCTACTATTCTTCCCTGTGGGTGTTGTAGCCATCATCCGTGATCACCTGAAAAGGAGACCCTACAAAAGAAAGGACTATAACCCACAGCTGGGATGATTCTTTCCGTCCGCCCAGTGGAAATAGCCTCCTTGTAGAGGGAACCATTTGTGCCGACTCCTTTCTCCATCGAAAGAGCTTGCTCTGTTCCAATTCCAATGGACTTGTTCTCCTCCAGGGTGGCTATCCTTGTTGTAACGACCTTCTTCTCGGTTCTTCTCCGTCTGGAAAAGGCCCAAAGGAGACAAGCAAGGCAGCAGAGCAATAAAAGAAGAAGGAGAAGAGCTAAAAGGAGCCATAACCACCAGGGCCAACCGGCATCTAAAGAAAATCAAATTCCTTAATAGAAAAGTCACGACTAACACCAATTACGGCCGGCTACTCCTACAACGGCCACTGGATATTGGTGAGCCACAGGATACGCTCCGATCATGGGTGGAGGAATGACGGCTGACATACCATAACCACATTGTACGGGCGTTTTAACGCAGGGGAATGCCGCTAAAATTGGCCGACGCTCACAGGATCTCTAAAAATTCCTCCCTCCTATTGTTGTCTGCCCATTTCCTTACCTCAGCACATCCGCAACATTGGTAATTGTTGATCTGGCAGTTGAATTGGATATTGGTGGCCGGTGCTCGGAAGTGCACTAGAGTTCTTTTAATGGCTCCGACTTGGGTGTAGTGCTCCGTTTCAATGCTTTGCTGGATACCATTGACACCGCATTCGACGCATCTGAACAGGCTCCCCTTCGTAAAAAAAATATTGCAGCCAATTTTTCCTTCTCCCGCTCATCCTCTCGCCACACCCGGCGCCGGACACGATGATACGAATATTATTGGATGACGAGCACTGGTCGCCCGGAGGGCTGCCTTTTTGGCAATGGTCATGCTCAAATACTGGACGCTATAAAACATACGAACGAGGTGGCGATTCAAAAGAGCGAAGGCAAAAGGGGGGTTGCTGTAAAAGAAGCCACAGAGACATTTCAACATGGTCGATAAAAGGGTTTCAAGGCTCGCTTAGGAGGAAAAGTTTGTTTGAGTTAGACGGTTTCCAGGTGTTTATTATGGCGAGACACGTGAGTCACGAACCCGGGGGTGGTAATTTTTTGCTTTAGTGAGTCTTATTGGGTTGGGCGACCGATATTTGCCTTTCTTCTAAGGAAATTTTTGCATTTCTAGAAAGAAAAGAAGAAAGCGAACCAAACCTGACTAAAGTTCGGACAAATAAATAGAAAAGAGAGTGGGAAAGGAAGAAAAAAGTGTGAAAAGGCTTAAATTTCTAAAACTCAAGTACTTTTTGATGTCTTCTAACTTTCCCCCACTTCAAACAGCCCGGGTACACAACTCCATGCAACAATTATACTTTTTGTGCAGATTAATGTGCCATAGCAAACAGGCGCGACACCAGCGAGAACTATAGAAGGGGGTTGTTTGTGAAGGGCCCAGCTCTACCACCCCTTCTAAATAGAAGAAACAACAGAAAAGTATACTGACCCGAATGGTCCAATGAATTGAATTCCATTCATGGCGCAGGAGTCGATCATATAGTCGTTTGCATAGGAATTTTCCAAGTAAACCTCGAATGTATAGGGCGCTCCAACGGTATATTGGTGGCTATCGGGAAGACCTGTATCGACAAGATTGTCACTGACTCCAATGTAACCTTAAAAGGTGTTGCGAAGGATAAGGAAAAGAAATTATACCTATATGGACTCGTATATCTGCCGGAGGTGTTTTCGTTGCTCCTTCGGGCCAAAAGAATAGCAATAGTAACAAGGGAAGGGTCCTCGACCCCATGGTCAAGTCTAAAAGCGTTCGGCTTAGCTTTTGTAATTCAAGCCAAGCTGGGAGAATGGTTGTTCCCCTATGGGCGCTGACTAAACCATATGCGCTTGCCTGACATTTCACGAAACGCACCTCCCCTTGCCGCCAACGTACGGGGCTCTGATTCATCATCAGCAGCAGACAGCGCTACCACCAAAACTCTCGTACTGTAAGGCTGTACGATTCACAAGGATATGGATACTTGTAGCGGAGGTTTTTTGCCCCTCATTAAGAGAACAAAGAGTAAGCAAGAAACCAGTTTCAAGGCGGGCCATTAGCTCACGTCTGGGGATAAGTAGACTCGCTAAAGAGCTCTCAGGCGACGTTTCTCTTTAAAAATAAGCAGAGACTATGCCGTTTTTAACTTTTATCAATTCGTAAACTTAAGCAAACATTACCCGAAAACCACGTGCTTTTTATCGAAGAACACATTACGTTTTCTAGCTTGTTGAGAAATACCTTGAGAAATACCTTACTTTTAATACGATCTTAATACTCAATTAAAAGAGAAAATGAAAAGCGGTAGATTCAGGCAGTCGATCTCCAGTTTTTACCTTCTAAACTTCTTCTCTTGGCTCATTTCGTTAAACAAGGAGTGGATTTTTGAGCTTAATATAGATTTTAATTTAAAAAACTTGTCCTTGAGATCGGTCTCGGTACATAAACCCCTTCTTTTTAGAGCGGAACGATGATAAGACTGAATACAACTTTTATTATGCTTACAAATAATATGTCAACAATCAGCAAATGAGAAAGTTATGATACACACAACAGGGAGCAAAATATGGCTTGTGTGGGAACAAATAGCATTGAACCAAATGGGATTTGTGTCAGTAAAACATGAAAGAGATAAATATAACTGAAGTTGTATAATGTCAATACCCTGTGGGGAGTTGTCAGCGGTTCTTTTTTACAAATAAACGGCGGGGCAAGTCTACTGCATCATGAGGGCTTTGAGATTCTGTTCAAGGATGGATTCACGGACATCTTTAAAGACTCGGCGGATATTTTCTGTGTCAACAGCTGTGGTAAAGTGATAGAAGAAGGGCCGGGCACGGTCCTTTCGGGAATTTTCGAATTTATCTGCTAGAAAGAATTGCACATCCCTTACGGAGAGATGATCTCCAGTGAAATCGGAGAAATACTGACGGATGTCGGATTTTGGAACTTTTTCTGGAAATAATCTTATTGAAAAATGGTCTAGAAACATTTAGGGTTGTTGTATTAAGTAAATGTCCCAAAAGACCCTCAACAGGTCCCCAAAGAACCAAGAGAAGGCTTCGCGGCTTCTTGAATACACGATTACTAGCAGCTTTTGTATTTTTGGCCTTTCCCCTTTAAATTTAGGGGCATTGACGTCATTGTCTGTCCCGAGTGCCAGCTCTTTGGAGGATACAGCTACGCGGTATCTGTGATCTTTCCGGTTAAAGATCAATGACTCCGCAATCGCAACGCTCCTCTATTATTAACTTTTCGAAACAAACATACAGGGTTTTGACTGAAGAATTTTTCAAACCTTCAGCTGAACACCGAGGACCACAGAACCCACTCAAAACACCATTTTCGAAGACTTTCCTAATTCGAACCTCTATTTTTACTATTTTTAAGTTACTGGGTTGACTTTTGAGAAAGAGTATTTGTGAGAATCCCTATTTTATTTATCAGAAAGCAACCCGTTGCTCCCGGTATTTAACTAGCTCTATTCTTACGCTTCGCTTTTGTTCTATTTGTCCTCTCACCTTTCAACAAGTCGCTCTTGTTCATAAAGAGAATAATCGACACATTACAGAAGGCCCTATTATTAACAATCGTCTCGAAGATCGACCTCGACTCCACTACTCGATTCGTTCGCCGATCTTCCAGAATAACCTTCAATTATTGTTCACTGATCTGGAAAAGGAACCAACCTGGTCGTACTCGTTCGAAGCTACCATAAAAAGAATGCTAGTAATGTCAGAAAAGCATTGAAACCATTTCTGTCGCTGAGATCGCTGTCCACCCACGTCAATAAATCTTCAAATTGACCTGTGGTTGATTTAAATTGCCGCCCACCTGAAGGGTATCTTGTTTATTTCAAATGTGTGCTCAGAAATTCCTCGCGTTGCTTTACG
Organism: Oscheius dolichura; assembly: GCA_932521035.1. NCBI lineage: Eukaryota > Metazoa > Nematoda > Chromadorea > Rhabditida > Rhabditidae > Oscheius > Oscheius dolichura. The sequence goes on along the minus strand of OW051497.1, from coordinate 539,139 downwards.
ACAATACAGTATATCCTTGTTTGTGGGGTGGAAGTCCGGCATGGCTATCCGATTGATGTGGTCGAAGAAATACTGGCATGAATCGCTCTGAAATCCCAGAGTTTGGCTTCAAAACTGACGCACTGGAATTTGGAAGAGATTCCTCTGATCGTAGGTCTTCTTGATGGCGGCATCTGACCAAAAATCTCGGATATAGGGAGCCACTTCAACAAATGTTGTGAAGTCTATGCCTTTTAGAAGATCGGCAATAGTGAATCTGAGGCAAGTGTTTGTCTTCTCTCGGCTCATGAAGAGTCAAAATACCTCATAATTTGTGGAGTGTTTTTCTGGCGGGACGGATCTTCCCATTCAATATTTAACTTCTGTCTAGCGTCTAGGAGGACTCTCATGGCCGAAATGATATTCTAAAGTCCCCAGATAATCATAAAATACGGCAGAGCAACCTGATATATCTGCTGGCGATATGCTCGAACCTCATCTGCTGTGAATTCTCCTGCTCCATGGATAATATGCATCTGTTTAATGAACGTACTCTTGCCCGACTCGCCAGAACCTAGGAGCAGAAGCTTCACCTAGAAATTTATGCCTAAAATACAAAAACAAGGAGGGTTTACCTGTCGCCTCATTAACTTCTTCTCATTGTGAAGTTCTGAGTCGATGGCTTTGGAGATCCGCCTGTCTTCGGAAGTGTCTGCCACGCCGAAGAACAGCTCACAGCAACACAAGCAGCTGACCACCATCCGTACTATCCTAAAGAATTAAAATGAATTAGGATTAGGAGAGGGAAGGGGATCAGGGGGAGGAATCACATGAATGATGTTGGTAGCAGGCGTTGGTCACCGTGTTTGGTATGTTTTCAAACAGAATACATCATTTAATAAAAGGCAGAGGGCAAACTGATGCAGTTCTTTCTATTATGACTGCTGAAAATCCCCAATTCTTTGGCAAACAGTCCCAAATTGACAAATTGTGCCATCCGAATGACCTAGTTGCTCAAGAAACCCCACCTGTTTCCCAAAGCCCCTAGAGAGTAGCCACCTTCTCCAAGGTCGGCAACCTAAGCGGAAAACCATTCTAGAGAGAGATGCCTAGTTCAAAAGACCCTCATAAATCAATGAGAGGCTAAAAACCGTCCCCCGCAGGAAAAGCGTGGTCCAGTTGTTGTATTTCTCAACGATTAGCTGCTGCCCGGGCGAACGACAAGCGAGTATGATTCATAGGGACAGCAGGGGAAAAACCCACCCTGGTTGGACTGTCTTTCTTGATTTATTAGAGCTAGGGAAACGCATTTTTGGGCTACTCCCATGCGAGGAAAGGAAACGACAAGTCTATCCAAATGTCAACTGTCTCCCGAAAGAGAGAGAGAGGAAGAAAACATAATCGTACGGAAACAAACTTCACCGAACAGCCGAGGAGATTTTAAGAAATTTAACAAACTCCATCTTATCCCAAGTACCGTTGCGTAGTTTCCGTCGTAGGACCGACGAATTGAGTAAAAATGGATGTTTGATTGGCGAAAAAGATGAGAAACACAGTCAAAGATTGCCAGGCAATCGAGTGGACAGTGGAGTTGGTTGCAAAGGATCAGCTGGGAAGGGGATAATAAAGTGAAACCGGAGAAAGGGGAACCATTTTTTGCAAAAAGGGGGAAGAGAACAGTGTGTGTAAAACAAGACAACTCTCCCAGAGGGGGATCGCTCCCTCCCGGGTGGTGACTCACCCATACAGGTCGGCGGCAGCCGCATTGCAAACAACGAACAGTTCTGGCAGTGTGTGGCATTTTGAGTCAGCTGAACATGACGTCCCGGGGGCACTTTCCTGGGAACTAGCTTGTCTCGTGACACGGAGGGCCTTTGTTTAAGTGACAGGAGAATAATCATCACCTTTACTGGGAAGAAGTTTCACTTTCTTGGTTTTAGACTGGCCGATGGAAAAGAACCTGACTAGAAATCGAAGGTCGCGTGGAAAAAACAAACAGGACGAGGAAATACAGAGAAAATAGACCTTTAGATTTGATTTTCCTATTTTTAACGCGATTGCCTAGTATTTTTCCGCTAAAAATACGAAATTCGAGCAAAATAAGATGAGCAACAGGGAAAAAATATAGTTTACGGGGGTGAGACATGCATAGACTTCGTAGTTTGTGATTGGAAATGATCAGAAGGCCAAGAATGCCCGCGAAATTACAGATATTAGCATATATTTGAACAGGGAAGAATTGTTGACAGATTGTGTTCGATCAATGTCTCGCGCACTATAGAGATCAGCCGGTCAAGGAGAAAGCACACAGCCGTAGAGAGGAAAATGGAATCTATGAGTAATATCACGTTTTTGAGCCACAAAGAGAGGCTAAAGCGGGGGATATCGGTCAGTGGGGCCCGCTTTATACCCCAGTGACTGATCATCGGCTATCAACTGCTAACATTGGGAAATTCCTTTGTTTAAATACACTCATAGCTCAAGAAATAAGAAAGAACGCATATAGAATGATGAATAATGTCATATTTCCGCCATATTTCATAATTCCCGTTAATTTTGAGTAAAAATGGATTATAATCATCATAAAATAAGTTTAGTAAGAGGAGAAAATCACAGGGTTTCGGTTAAATTCCAATTTTTCGGATAGAAAGTAATAAGAAATGAAGAAACCCACCGTTTCCATATCGATGAAATAAAAGCGAATATAGATTTTGTCATGTCGACAGTCGGCTGAGCGGAGTCGGCGAGATTCGCGATATCACCGGGGCGCACGGCACTCAAGAACAAAACAGAGCAGGGGTGGAAGCACTTGACGCCAAACAGTGACACAGTAATTTGACTTATTCCGCTCTTCTCCTGACACAGCAGCAGCAAATCGGTATTTTCATGGTATAGACCGGTCTGCCAACATTGATTTTGCGGTTGTTAGAAATAGGGGGCAGGGGGTGGGAGGAAGGGGAAAGGAGAGACAAAGTTGAAGGACACCTCTCTTTGTTAGGAAGAGAGAGAGCCATATGTTAACCCGAGGGCCGGCGGGGATGAAGTTGATAAGAATGACACCGCGCCGGGTGAGTGGACACCTCTCCGTCTGTTGATATTGCTATTTTTGATAGAAAGAACACACAAATAGCAAGAAGGAAGATCTCTTCAAAACATGTTTGCCCCTTTTTGACGCAAACGTTCCTTTCTGGGAAGGACAGTCCCCGGAAGAGTTGAAAACGGTTATTACCGGAAATAAAGTACAGGATAAGCTATCACAACAAAATTTATTCCCCAAAAACAATTCCTATCATATCCAGTTTTTAGGGGTCCTCAACCTCTCGGCTGCATCATCGCTTCTCCAAAAAATGCCCTTCAGTCAAAGTTGTCGTTTCCACTCCTCCATGACCCCCTTCTGCTCATATTCAAACTGAAAATTATTATATTAGAAAAGGGTATCGAAAAATATACTCACGAATAGATCTAATTCAATGCGACGTCTTGCGATTTTATAAAATATTCCACCAGGCGTCGTTGAATTCAATAGGTGGGTTGTCGATCCTCCTCACCCGGGACTTCATTGTAGGTCTTGGCTGTAGTCCGGTTAATCTGGTCGTTGATTCCAGGCTATCGATAGCCGACTGTTCGGTTCACAGAAGGAATGAACAGCCAGGCTCTTCTCGGATTTTCTGAAAGGTGCACCTCAAAAAAACAAGGTGAAACAAATACATACCTGGGGAGCTTTCCAGCTTGTCCCGGTCACTCTAAGTTTTTCTTCTTCTACTACACAATCCATCTTATACAACATCCATAATGGCTGATAATTGAGGGGAAATATGCCCCTGAAACAATTAAGCTTTTGATAAAAAAGGTAAAGAGGAAAGCGAGGAGAGAATCCTCGATTGGAAGTACAAGTGATTGGTTCAGGATTGACAACACCGCCAGCTGGCAGAAAAGAGGTGAGCACAGGGATATTGAGGTCACGACGATCCGTGAGATAATAACCAGGGGGAAAAGCGAACCATCCCGCTTCTAGAAGAATCGCTCGAAATACGTGTCAGATCCGCAAGAAAGTACTGTGCTGCGCCTTGGGAGCTCCAGTCGGAGGGCTATAAAAATATCGTGGGAGATCTGTCGACGTGGATACACGGCTGTATTGTCTCGCTTTAGAAATACGTTTAACAAAAGATCCCTTATTCCGTTTGCCTTTCCCTTCGTTCCTTTTGCTTAATTCCCCTCTTCATAAAGAAGTGTATATTCAATTAGTTTTGTGCGACGATCCTATTACACGGGTCAGAATCTCTATACGTCAATAACCATTTGTTTGCTTTCCGAATCTCAGTGCCTCCTTTCCCATCTCCTATCCCATTTCCCTTCCACTTTTTCCCTTCTCTCTTACAGAAAACTTTCTTACAGGATTGGTATACATCCTGTCCTTCTTACCTTTACAAAAAATGCTTCTTTAAACACAACGAAAAGACCAAGGTGAGCTCCCTTCTTTTTGGGTAAAACTGCAAACAGTTTAGCTCTAGGAGCAAAGTTGGCAAGTTGTGGAAAAGCCGAAAACCCTCCAAGTCGCCTTAAAACGCTCACCAGGTCTGCTACATGTCCGAGGCCATAGACCTTAAAGCGATGGTAAGTAAGAAAAATACATTGGTTGAAAACTTCACAAGTTTTGTAGACTCCGAAGAGGAGGATAGGTACGAGATGAGGCTCTAGTTCACCGACATGGACTGGAGCGTCTGGAGCTGGACAACGTCTACCTTTCTGGCCTGCCACTTGGTATGGTTGATATAATCGATCAATTCAATTTTTGAAAACCATAGGACCAATTCACGAGCGAACTGTACAAATACTCACCACTACACAACGAAGAGGATAAAAGGTTTAATTTATGAATTGTTCAAAATTGGACTTGATATTTTTCACCCATGCCCCCCACACACAATCTCCAGACTTGATCGAGGGCCTCCGTACCAAGTTCTCCACTTCTGCGGCTCTGCCATATACCACTAAATTGCTCTCGTCGAGCTCTATTCAGCCCTACTTCTAGCTCATCTAGAATGAATTTCCTGCACGTATTTCGACCCGAACTAGGCCCTATACTAGCCCCCCAACGCCGTCTTTATTGAGTTATCAACTTCCGAGATTAATCGAGGAGCCACCCCACGAAATCTTAACTAGAATGGAAGTGGAAGCAGTTCTCATGGCTGTTCGGAAGTCCTGTCCAGTGGGCCAAGGAAACGGAGGAACCAAATGGCCGGAAATCCGAAAACAACAAGTGAAGAGGAAGTGTCTACGCGTGGAAAAAAGGGGGCGATCAACAAGAGTCAAAAGACTTCAGAAGTAATTGAACCTATTTTCTGCAAGACACACTAGTTTCCTTGTTTGCTCCTTATTTAGAGACCATTTTGCAACCGCTGAAAACTAGAAAACCTCTCGTTTGGGTTGTTTTTCTTGGTCTTTGCAGCAGTAGGCCTCTCAACACTCATCCAGACGCCATTTACTTAGTGTAACAGACAATAGAGCTCAAAAAGTCAAGAAGGCAAAAAGAGGTCCCCAAATGAAGATAGAGATCACAGCCGGAAGAATTCCTCTCCCTATCAGGGAATTCGCGTGCCGTCCTGATTCACGGATTCCATGAAGACTTGCCCTTCTCCTACGCATTTTTTTGTGACGCAATTGGGAACAGGAATAAGAAATACACTTTCAACTAATGTCTTTAGTCAACAATTTTGTTCGAAATCAACTGAGAATATATGTACAAACAGTCCGTAACACAGACAGATTGTAAGATCATAGTTCAATGAGACGGGGAGGTGATTAACACATAGGTATCTGAGATCCTTCAACATGGTTCGCTTCTTCGCATTTCTATCTGCTTTAAGCATGACGACGCATAATGACAACTTGGTCCTGAATTGCCTTCAGGATGAGACCCATGTGGGTACGGTTAGGGACCTGGAAATCTATTTTAGGGGGATCATTTAATGTCTCTTACAATAATCTCTGTAGCGGCAGGAAACTCGTGGGATTTGTATCCACAGGGGGTCATAAATCCAGTAACTTCGTCTGTATTGGTGGCTAGGGTGTAGTGATAACGTCCGACGGTTTCGTTTCTGCAAACGCGATGATTAGGTTCGGATCCTGTTCCTTGTATACCTTCCGTTAATGTCGTTGAGGAAGTCCGAATCACAGAAGAGTCCGTTTTTAGCATCACAGAAACCGGGAGACGGGCTCTTGCATAGGTAAGAACCTGAAACGAACGCGATTAGACGACGATATTTGAATATGTGAATACCATGATTGGCTCCAGCGACGGCGAGAAAGGTAACCACTCGGTGGTTGATGGATTCCCCGATGTATTCCCCAGTGTCTACGCAGTATCCACCCATTATTGCCTTGAAAAAGGGGGTGTATTTGTTTTTCAAGGTCGAGTGTACCTTGCGGGAAATAGGAGATCCCATGGAGTAACCAATGACATCAATGTCGGAACCATAGTACTCGATTGTGGCTTCCAGAAGGCTACGAATCTGAAGATACCGTATTCAATAGGCACTTTGGAGGGTTCCTTACATTTTTGACATATTCACAGTCCATCGTCTCCTGCAATGAGCTGATCAGGTCGACTTTCCCCGGGCCATACGTCGTGGCGATCAGTCGGTTTAGTGGCCATCCTAAAAGTCACGTATTGGGGATGTTTGCATCTTTTTATAACGGACCAGATGTCGGAGCCATATGGCCCACTTCAAATGATCATTTGCACCCGGGCGCAGCCGTTTTTGATAGTCTTTGTGGGTGGTCAAAAAGGGCAAGAGAGTCAAATTTGAAAAACAAAGATCGCAAGGGTGGCTTCAGGTAAAACCCTTACCGTTTCTATGAAAAATGGCTCGCTGTCCGAGAAGATGACCAGCCTTCATTCGAAGTCCATGAACAAACACCACTGGGCGTCTCCTGAAAAAAGAGAAGTGTTCTCTGGACATGTTTATCACTTCTCATCCAAGTCAATCGTAGATCATGGTAATAAGTACCTATTGAATTTCGATTTTCCTTCTCTTTAGATACTTTGATCTTTGGCACATGGAAAAGAGCGCCGTGTCTGGTAAAAAATGACGTTGTAACTATCTGTTCACTTGTTGTGAAAATGGGTAACAATAACAGTTAATTATTAGGCATATCGCGGCCCGTCACCGGACGATCAAGCAAAGATAAACAAAATTTAAAATTAGCTGCCGATTGTGTAGGGTCTACGTGGCTGTCATGTTTTGAGGAGGAGGTATGCAAAAGAACTAATTGTTTGAGATTTCTTTTGAAATTTTTATACTTTAAGAGTACAGTAAGAGGAGCTGGTAAGAAGAGAGGTAAATAAAGTGTTTGCTACTGATCTGTGGGTGATTACGGAGCACAGGAAGGAAACCTAATCATCAGGATTACCGTAATCCCGTAACTTTCCAAAAATATGCAATACTCTGGTTTAATTTCCTAGAAGATCACAGTGCACATTCTGGTCAGAGGGTGCGTACGGTACATCAATCTACAATGATAAACAGTTCGAAAATCTCCCTGCGAACGGAGGGTCATGTTTTGTAGCCTTTTGTGCATATCATCGCTGATTTCTAAGAATGGCGAAATTCTCCCTTTCTTCTCAACTACACTGTAAAGTGACTGATGACCTCTCAACGCACAACTCCCAGTTGTACGGTCAACATTTTACACAAAATGGAGAGGAATAAAACTCACGATGCGGCGCCCTCGTCTGGACCTCCTCCAAAACTTCCAGCAAAGCGTGGGCCGAGGTCAGCTCGGTTTAAATTCATCGCGGTTTCTTCTCCGAATTTTTGACTGATGAATTTCAAGAAATGTGCCTTCATCAGCCCGTGTGCAAGTGGCAAAAGCAGTAGGACCGCTGCAAACCGCATTCTGAAAAACCATTCCATTTTACGCGAGAGAAGTGTGGTTGGGAAGTGGATGATAAGAGAGTTTAAAGATGTTTCGAGAACGACCATAGATTGTGTGACCCGTATCGGGAGAGGGGATGATGACAGTGATGACTGTCGGGGGACTGGGGCTACTCCCCTCTCCCAATGTCACACCTCCGTTCAGAACGTAGAATTGTTTTGGGCTGGCGGGAATGCGGGTAGGGCCGCGGTACCCGAGGCTTTTGAGAAAGAAAACCGCGGGGGTAGGCCACGCCTTCTTCTCGCGTGGCCGGGAAATCAACAGGAATAGCAGTCAAAAAGGCATATTGAACCGGTGTTCCCTCTAGAAAAGAGGATCAAACAGATAGTAAGAGGGAGAGGGAACGAGTACGCTTTGACAAGGGAGGAAAGTGAACACCTATAGGGCAGACTCACGAAATATAAGTGAAAAACATGGGAAAGAAAGGAATTGTAGACGGCACGAGGGGAAGGACAGACTATTGTTTGTAGTAGGGGGCAATAAACAAGGAGTTATGGGATGGGGTCTGATTTAAATGACCTCTTAAGGATGGACTTTGAGATGTTTTTTCCTAGAAGGCCGTCTACCTGGGGAGGATATGTTAAAGTATACGGTAGGAAGCTCAGAAGCCCTAAAACTTTCTGTCCACCGTACCAAAACACATTTAAGACGATCAGATACCAGCGGGTCCAATTTAAGAGTAAATTCATAGTGACAAGTTTCACTGCAAGAGATCACAAAGAAGTTACTACGGGTGTGATTCATTTTGCCTATTGTCGAGGAAAGTTAAGGGTGGTCTCTACCTAATTCATCTTATTAAAGAGAGAGCTTTACAGTACACAAAGCATGTGCACTTTCCTCTCCTTTTTTCAGTTGTAAGAGGATATTCCTTTCATATTATGAATAGCTGAACATCTGAAATCGGATACCCAGCTCACCCCAATGTTCTCTACCCTATTCTGACACCATATGTTTTGGTTGTTGAACACGTTTGTTTTCTGAATAAACGCCGAGACATGACGTATTCGTACTTCTTTAAAGTGTTCTTTAAACATGTAAGAAGATGATCTGATCAGGAAGATTTTTTTTCCAGGAGGAGGTGTTACGCGGGAGGCAAATCAAAGAGTTGCTACCCTCTGATTTTATGGCGGAACGGTGTTTGTTACCCCTGGAGCTATTCAAAACTGGAATTTCACAGAGGGTATTAGAAAATTTCCGCCTTTATAGCAATTTAAATGGTGGGAAGTTGAATGTAAAACGTTTGGGGCTGAAGGGAAGAAAACATAGTAAGCAATGGGGAGCGCTGGAAAATGATGACTACGTCTTTATCTCGCGACTAGTTTTCTGCTTAAATGGGGGGATGCCCCTCATCTTTTTAAGTCAGCAGCGCCTTTCACTCTCTTTTCTGATTTCTGATACAGCGTATTAATTGTCCCCTTTCTCATCCAAATACATCAAGATGCCCGCGCTTTTTGATCCAGTCTGTGTTGTGACGCCTCTCTTGACCATTTTTGGGAAAATAAGCGTCACCTTTAATGTGCCCTTAAAAATGAAATAAGACTATCTCAATCTCCCGAAAACAGTCGCAAAAAAGGCATGACCACGACATTATAAAGCGTGTCTGTTCGCTCTAAATCTTATTATCTCTTTGAACCTTTTTGCAGGGTAGCGGAATAATTATCGCCCATCATCATATGTGTTTGAGGGCGATCTGATTGTCCTCAAAAAGAAAAAAAGAAATAGAGAGAAAGAAGTGAAGGGGGGGGGGGGGTGGCTGTCACGGATGGTTGGATAGCTGTGGTTTGTAGAGAAAAAGTTGAACGGGTTGTTGCCCAGTCGGCGGGACTGGAAAAACCCTATCTAGCCGTTCTTGTCGTCCTTCTTGGGTCATGCTGATGATGACAATAATATCCCCCCCCCCCCCCCCCCCCCCCCCCCCCCCCCCCCCCGAGTGGGGGTGGATAATGACAAACACCTGACCAGCAGGGGTGAGTGAACTCAGTGTCCCAAGACATACTTGAAATAAGCTTTTGGTCTCTTTGTTTCTTGCTGCTGTGTGAATGCAAAATGAGCTCTGGCCTTCTTGAGGGGAGCAAATGAGGGGAAAACGAACGGCCACCGGGGTCGGATATCCCGGCTGGGTGGTCCCTTCCATGTGAATTCAACGTGAAGGAATTCCAGAAGAGAGTACAGTAAGCCTTAGGGGAAGAACTCCCAAGAGTGGACTGACCGCGAGAGGCGACCTTATATACCAACTGGGAAAAGAAATGACAGCGGACCGTCGTCAAATGATGACGAGACGGGCGGTCAGGCTAGAGTGGGAAGAGAACTTGGTGTGATTTGTACGCGACGCTAGTGGCGGGTAGAGTGAGACTACCTACTACACTTAAAAACAACGTCATTTGTTATGAAGAAACCCGTAATAATTAACCGATGAGTTGGGAAAAAAAATACAATATTTGTCTATATAAACAGGAACCCCCATAGGAATGACCTCTCACAGTGCTGGAACGAACCAAAAAATGTCTTGGGAGATGACGAATTTTCGGTAATTTGATTGGTACTGCGGTCAAGTTAATTCCTTTTTTTAGAAGTCGAGTAAGAATGGCTTCATTGTTACTCGCCACCCAGTTGGTAGAGTTGAAAAGGCATCAGTTGAGTCAAAATGGCGTGGTGTTCCATTAAAAAGAAGCCCGACTTCAGGTCATATGGCCCCCAGTTCTTTCTCAGCCGCCTGTGTACGGGATTTTTGGACTCGGGTAAAATATTTATGATCTGAAAGATTTGGCTGCAAAAAGATGAAAATAGAAAAGGTCGCTCCCACGGGGGTGGACTTATTTCCAAAGGGATGGCTTTAAGAGTGAAGGAAATGTTTTAGAGATCCTTGGCACCTCTTTAATAGGAAATATTAAGCGTCTCCTGAGGTCGATTTGCTTAAAATAGATCTATAGGAGGAAGTAATGTTCTCATTTTAGCATCCTACTGATGTAATACGTACAAATGCAGCCAATTTGTAGCTCCAGGTCAAGAGAGTGAAAATCCCCCCCCGCATTATCAAAGAATTTGCTCCGTTTGAGCTCTACTTTCTTAGGATTCAAAACAACGACAGGATAAATTAACAACAGCCACTTTTTCTCCTTGTCTCCTAACCAGAACAAGTATAATTTCTGTGCGGGGGTTTTTTGAATAATACGAGAGGCAGTAGTAGGGAAAAAAAGGTGGGGGAGGAGATGTTTGTCGGGAGAAGCAGATGGAAGGAAGGAAGAAACGTAGGAAATATTTCCGGTGCCCGATTAAACCTGCGAGAGAGGCATATGCGAAAGAAGGGGACTTCTCAGGGACTACGGTAGACAGCGGAAATAATTCAGGGCAAAACGAGGAAAAAAGAACGACGACGGGAAAAGAAGGACAAGAAAAAAAGGTTAACGTATTCTGGAACTTCAAAGAAAAGCTTATAGGGCGGGAAAGGTAAATTATTCACCTGGAGGAGAGGTTGAGAGTCTTCTCTCTGGTTGTGAAACCCCCCTAACTTTAAACTGGAAGGTGGGCGAAAGTTTCTACCCCATAAGAGTGTTTATTTCTGTCTATTTGAAGACCAAAAAGTTAACTTACTGGGAGGAGAAGAGGGGGTTCCCTTTCCTTAAATAGGAGAGCACCCTTCGCTCTTAAGAATTTCGAACTACTGAGTCGCTGACGCAGTTTTAAGGAAGGGAGACGACCAGCCCAGAAATTAAACGATGTCTCCGGAAGTAAGGAACCTTGACTTTTTGCAGGAATTCCCCCTAAAAACGGCAATAAAACTCCGATCTATGAAGAAAGTCTCATCGAACTTTCAACCTGCCACCGTCTGTATCTTAACCGACAAAATGACCAGCGTAATCTGTGAAACAACGTGTGTAAGAAGCCGGCACGCGTAAACAATGGCCTCGTCAATTTCAACCGCTTTGTCTGGCGGTCTCTATGTCAATTTGATCATTCTTGTTATTGTTACGGGGTCAGTGGATTAAATATTAGGACAAATCAGGGTTGCTCTCGTCTCGGTTAATAATTCACCAATGAGAAGGTGTTTTTAGGCGTTCCCGAGTGAATTTATTCCTGCTACTCGTTCTTTAAATAATATACTAGTTCATTCTTGGCCCTTGAAGGTATATTTTATGCGACTGGGGAAGAGGAAAAACAGAGGAGAAGCAAAAGATCACCGGCGTCTGCTGTACAAAGTACAGGCAACAGGGCAACTTTCTCGTCTGGCTAAACGTCATATATTGTACAGACCCCCACGCGACAACCTCAGCTTATATCACGGCATTTGTTAGCATCCGGTATTCGAAGGCCACAAGGGGGCAGAGACAATCGCTGTCAGCAACTTTTTCCCCCTTGTGAGGTCATCAAACAATTGCCGACTTGTAAAAAGGACTGTGTGGGGCACATACAAATAAAAACCTCGCTGTCTAATACGTAAAATTTGGGAAACGTCGCTGTGACGTAGATAGGAATGAGCGGGATGAGGCGCGTCCACGGGAACTGTATCCAACCAATTTCGACGTCACCGATTTGATGCATCAGTTTAGCGGGTCAAAACCACAAATAAACTTTCAGTGGGAAAATTTTTAAAAGTTTTTCGAGACAGAAAAGGGAAATGCAAGAGATTAGGTAATGTATAAGGACGTGTGTTTTGTTTGGGTTAGTTTAAGCGGCACGGTTCTCGCGCACAACTTTACACACTTCCTTCTCGTAGATTCTTTTCTCCTGATGTCATTGTCATTGTGTCTCTCGTGTTCCCATGGTTGGGATGATTTTACAGCATCTAATTTCGGATGAAGTCATTTGGTCAAGTACAAAATTGGTCTCTTGCCCTTTTTGTCTAAAAGCACTCATCTGTGTGAGGAGGAGGGGTGAACATCACCTGGACTCAATGATCTAGACCATAGGAAATACTGCTATTAACTTTTTGCGGGTCTTTTTTAAGCTAATCAGCTCTTCGTCAGCCACGCATCACTAAAACAAAGAAAAGAGCTGTTAGTGATCAGACTGGTCACTGACCACGGCTGTATAATAATTAATCAAAAACTTCTGCGAGGGACCACTATAAATAGAAGGAAGTAAAAAATGAGCCCCGAGATCAAAAAATATCGCTCTGATTAGAAATTCTAAGCATGTACTTTACGGGAATAATTAATTTAGCTGAGCAGTTGTAATCTATTTACTACGGGTGGGAGAGTGTTCCGGGAACTCATTGATGTCTGGGGTATTCGAAAAAACAAAGGAAGTAAGTGGGAGTTGGGCTCTCCCGTCTCTAATAAGAGAACAGACACTAGGGAAATTCTAGAGGGAAAATCTTAAAAAGGGCGGCAGAGCTTTGACTCCCTCGTTGGATTGAAGCCGGTAGATTATTGTTTCATCTCATGTAACTTCCTACCAGAGGAAAGGGGAGGGCAAAATTGGAATGGCACTCCCGCAGACCCTCAATCCCTCTCTGCCCCCGGATGACAGGACGACTTGACGGAACTATCCGGGACTTGGAAAGATGACTGTAGTGCATCAAAGTCCCGGCTCTCAAAAGGGCCAGTAACTAGTATTTTGCAGAATAATGTTCCTCAAAAAATGTTCAGGGAAAGCAGCACCCGCTGAGGGACCAATACACCATAATTGTAGATTTCTGGAGGGTTATAGGAAGGGTTATATAGAACCCACCTGGTTTTCTCTGAAATACAAGTTAGTACACCCACCCAAATCGAGTCTTTTTCCGGAGAATCATAACATGGTACTTTGTTCTTTCTACTCCTTGCTAGTACGGGGTTGGGATTCTCCTTCCTGGATCTATGAATAGTGCTCTCCGGAGTTTGACTCCCCTCCTCTTGTTGTTTATTAAATCCGTGTACCAGTCTCTGCCATCGTCAACAACTATTTTCCATGGCTTCTTCATTAGAATCATTGAACACAGTCATCAGTAGACGAGGAGAGCTCACGTACTCTGCTCCATTACCAAAGCAGATCGCCGTCTCATTCGGTATGCGGGTCAAAACACACATAAAGCTTTCATATTTTCTGAGAAAAGGAGATATTCTTGGGAGTTTCAGAGGGATCGGTCAGAATTTTTGTCTAAAAGACTTTCAAGGCCCTAAATGTGGGTGAGCAACCTTAACCGTGGTTCCTTGTCAAAAGGGACTCCTCTGTAGATCCATTGAGCCGGCAATAAGCATTACAGTACACGGCTCCTTCAATTTATCCAGACAGTTACTTATGTTCCGTTCCAGGTGTTCCAGATGGCAGTTAATTTTCACCTGGAAGTGTTTTCCAAAGGGCGCCTTTACTCTCTTACGGTAATATAGGGCAACTCCAATTTGATCAAGGCTTTTCTGGGAAAATTGTCTTTGATTTCTTGAACTTTGATGAGGGGTTGTCTCGCTCCCTTGTTTTGTCCTTTCTCATCAGCTGGTTCATTTTGGGACGCATATCGAGCTACAATTAGCCTGTGACGACGACAGTAGACTAACCAGTCCTTTTTCAGGGCACAAGACAATGAATCATAGTTATTTAAATGCTGATCAACAAAAGACGTAGCAGCATGAGCACTTAAAGGGACCGTAACACACGCGCCATTGCGAATTGATACAGTACCCCTCCAGTTTTGCAAATTTCTTTTTTAGCAAGATTTTCATTATGTTTTCTGGTGAATTTTACTGTAATAAATTAAGCAAAGTATATGCTACAATTTGATATAAAAACCAAAGCGTAACTCGGCGAAAAACGATTTTTGTGAATTTCAACGGTGTTCTATTGGAATTGCTAGTTTCTTTTGTATTCAACAATATTTTTGCATTTTCTCAACTGTTTTATAGTAATTTGGGGTCAGCAAAAATGAATAACTTATTTAAAAATTATGAAAATGCATAGAAAGCATATTTACATGCAATTGACAGTAAGCGCGCCCCAAAATTGTTCACACGATTGGTGCATGTGTTACTGTCCCTTTAATGTGCCCTCGACAGATGTGAACTCTTTCGGTGGGCGTGGCTTTTATAGGGTTTTTCTAGGGCTCTCGCTTACATTCAAGATAGGGTAAACACGAGACAACGGATGACATGATAGTGAACAACGCAATCTGACCGACCGTCACGTTACTAGGTATAGACATCATCCAGTCATATGAATCGGAAACCTTAACGTGTGTTTAACAATATTCCTCCTTATTTCTTACCGTCAGCGAGGATCCATCCAATTTAAAATCGTATCTGACCATATACTCTCCTTCACCAATGGGAAAGGACGTAAACGATTCAAACGAAGAATCGTTATTTGTTCCGTAGTCTACCAATATCCCTTCCAGACTGGCGGCGGTAATAGTCATTGTCATCTGGACCAATGACCTAGATTCCTGTGAATATGCTACTATTTGCCCAGCAGTTTGCGAGCTATAAATCTCAAATGATAGAGAAAGTCAAGATTCTACCTGTTATAAATACATGCAATACTCCACCACTCATTGCCTCGAATACCCAGATTGGTATAATCTGTGGCAACTATTGCGTCTGTTGCCTGAATTGAAACACATCTTGCTACTGGCTCAGACCCACCGAGAAAAAACTGAAAAGAATCGCCCAATCGAGCAGGGCTGCCATCGAATGCACTGGCCGAAACCACAGTTAGTTTCCAGGTTACTCGTTCTGTACATGCTAGGTTTAAAAAAAACGTCTCGGGCCTAATATATTTCCTGAGCTCATGATTCCAGAGAATTACATGCCGACACGTCTTATTATCAATAGTCTTATTTTCTACGGTCAGGTGAAAAGTTTTCCAACCTGTGACGACAGGCCAACATTTCTGTCTTCATTTGCTTGTTGGTATAATCAATATTAGCCAATACAGAGAGTAATGATGAACTGTCTAAAACATCCGCCCTGCTCTGACAGCGATTAATTGCACGTTCGTTGCCGGCCGTGTTGGTGAGAAAGAACTCGATACAGGACGCAGCGGGGAAAATTTTCACCAGTTCCATCATATGAAAAGTTGAGCACAACACTGTAGAAATGAACGGTACCAAGCGGTTAACAGCAAGAAAAGTTAAGTCCTTTTCCCTGCCTTTGGGATATAGCATGGGTCTCTTTCAATGGGATCAATTATAGTGTGAACACCACATTGATATAATAGGAAAAACATGGATATGTGTTTATTATAATTTTATGTACATAAAGAAAAACAAAATGAGATTAGGAGGTAATATTAAATGTATGTCTTTAAAGATAGTAAAGCTTATTAACAACTTTTATTCGGGTTAACTCCGCAGCCAATATCAGGACTCTTACGAAACGGAACTGTGGTGACATCAACCCAATTGCCCTCCACACATTGAAGGGGGAGATCGGAGGCTGATCGAAGCAGCGTTTCGCCGCAGTAAGCCGCTGGATTGAAGAACCAAAGGTGACGCGATGTCTGAAAAGTGATGTTAAAATGTAATTAACAACGATAACCAGCAGCGTCTTGTGTCTGCCGAATCAATAAAGTTCCCCTCAACAGATCAGCAGGTGGTGGCCCTTCGTCTCTTCTTATTTGAGGGCAGGGGATACATTTCTCTAAAGCTTTTGACTCAAAAGAATATAAGACAAAATCACCTGGAGTCGTAGCAGACGGTGAGTATGTTGATGATCTAGACGTTGTAGTCGATGTCGTCTGCGCAGCAGTTGTGGTCAGTGCCGCACTGTTTGTGCTCTCCATCTGGGTTGTTGTCTGGGTCACTGCCACCACGGTGGTGCTGCCCACCGCGGCAGTTGGTGCATAACCCAATGTTTGTGGAAGGACGGTTAAAAGTACAACAAGAAGCATTCCAACTAGCTGGAGGGAGAGCAGGGGAACGACGACTATTCTTAGTTGAAATCTTATAAGCACAGTTCATAACTTTTTTCCCTTTTGCGCCCCTTTCTCATAAGCCGCAACAGGAAGGCGACTAATCTATCTGTCAGAATAGAAGATTGCTTAGGCGGCCCGCAGTCGGTCCTCTCTATATTTCTGAACGTCGATGACAACTGGCAAATCTTGTCGTTTTTCTTTTAAGAATTATGGTTACCAAAGAACGGCTTCATTTTATTAGGATAATTACGGTCAAATCCAATGCCAAACAATATTTTTCTGGTAGAATTACCGTCGAATAGGTGATTCTTTGTACTTCTTAACTAGCTTGTTTTGCCCTTTCCCATTACTTGGGTCATTTTGAGAACCACAACGTATATCAAACTACAATTAGCTGATGACGACGACAGACGGCTAACTAGTCCTTTTTCAGGGTAAAACGAAGCAGAGTTATTTAGATCTTCATCAACAAGACGTAATGTAACAAAATGACCACATTCAACCAATGACGATCTCTTTCGGGGGAGCGATGGCTTCAAAAGCCTCTAACCTTTGGGCTTTCACAAAGCCGACGGCATCTCCTACAGAAGGGAAGAAATGCTCCTTAGGAACCAGTTTATAGAATTGCGTAGAGCGAAAGACTTGTCGAATCTCAGCTGAAAATAAACTGTAAAAGTCAATTGTTACAAAAAATACCATTTACTCCGCTGAGTAGGACCATAATGTCTTGATCTCTAAGTTCTTTGCAGATTTCTTTCAGTTGTGAAATTCCCACAGAATCTACGTAAACAATGGGAGAACAGTCAATGATTAGGTGTCTTCTGAAGTGAGAAGGTCTCTCTAGATCCCATTCAGAGAGAGTGAAGTTAATTCCCTTCTTAAACCTGAAAAACGCTATTTTAAATAAGAATATAGGCGGCCAACCTTTCAGAATTAGTAAACTGCAACGGTCCTTCGAATCTGAACATAGCCATGTCGGCGTTTTTACTCGCTGGAACATAGTACTGCCAGTGGGGCCATTGTGTCCTCATGACTACAGTCAACACGGCGAAAATCAGAGAAACAGCTAGTCCTTCCATAACATCGATGAATATTGTAGAGAAGCAGGCGACTATCCAAGTAATGGCGTCATATTTAGACACTGGCCAAAGCTTCCACGGCTCCGTGAATTTTTCAAACATTGGCTGGAGGGCGACCACAATAACCGAGGCCAGAACACACTGAAACGGGAAAACATAAGAAACTAGAGAAGAGGAGCCCACCTTAGGCAGTTCCGTGAGGAATGGTCCTAGCCAGAGGATAACAACCATCAGAAGAGCACAGCTAAACAGGTTAGAGAGTTGAGTTTTGGTTCCACTCCGGACGGCTACCATTGTTCTTCCAAGAGCAGTAGAGACCGCGTAGATGGGGAACATTGACCCCAACGTGCTGCTGATTCCCAGAGCGTACAGTTCCTTAAAAATAAGATACTTGTAAACAAATACGGTAAGAATTCTACCTGATGGACGTCTACTTTGTATCCAAACTGATTCGCCAGCATTTTGGCCATTGAGACGTGGACAGCAATACTGACAATGGCGATAGAGATGGAGGCTTTGAAACAAGCTGGGAAGAGTTCCATAGCGGGAAGTGAGGGAGAAGGTAAGCTGAAAAGTTGAAGAATATTTCAAATTTGAGGATCTCTTACCCTGCGGGGATTTCTCCCACAGTCATGACTCCCAATGAAACTTTCCAGGAGAAGATAGCAGAGAGGATAGTCGCCACAATCATGGCCAGCAGCTCATAGGGGATGGGAAACCGCAGCTTGACTTTTTTGTTGATCAGCGGGGAGACGAGCTCTTTTCCAATAACCAGAAAAGCGATTGTACAGACACTGATCAACACAGTAGCTAGATTTGCTTGAGACACCCGGAGGAATAAATCCTTCATCCTCTATAACAATTTGTCCCTTAGAGGTCAACTTCTGAACTAACCGTAAACAGGTAGCCGGGTCCGCTGGCGTTTGGGACAACAACACCCATGATGTCATCTATTTGAGTGACGAAGACATGCATAGCAGCACCTGAAAAGAAAAGGACAGATTGTATCAGTGTTCTCCTCTTTGTGAACTTTTGTTTGACTGCTCGGTAATTTTTAAAGGGCCAAGGGTGTAAGGAAGCGCTAAAATGGATTACAAATCTAGTTATGGGTATGTTTCGCATCTCCCCTGGATATCCCCGATGAGTCCGCAGCCCCCGTCGGTTTCCCTGAACTCCATCCATTAGTCTCCTCGTATGATTACCCTCATCCACTCTTCTTTCCAAATAAAAGACGAAAATCTGTGGGTGGTGGACGTCGCTCCTCATGAAATTAACTCAACTAGAGCAGGGAAGAGAGGGGATTCCTTCTTCCGTCTTTTTTCTTCCTCGTTCTTTCAATTACGATGGCACATAGGGTAGACGATGCTAATTCAAAACTATACAAAAGCGTGCCAAAAAATTCCAGGTTTCTCCCGTTTTCAACCAAAAATAATGAGTAAAGGTCTAACCTGTAGAGAACCCGGAAACTAGTGGAGCGGAGAAGAAGGATAAAACAAATTGGAGTCTAAGTAACCCGCAGATAATCTGAAAACGGATTCTTAAACGGAAATCGGATAATTTACCTGCCAAATCCCGACGCTAAAAGCTATGCAAGTCGCCACTTGGATGGCCGTTGCGTCAATATATTTTTCCATAACTTGTTCGCGAGCTATCCCCGCCATAAGGGCGACAACGGCGAAGGATCCTGAAAATCACTTTATCTCTCAAAATAAACATTAAAATTACCTAAGGAGGTATGCTTTGAAGTGCCGAAAAGCATGTAGAAAAATGCTGGAAAACAGGAAGCATAGATTCCATAAACTGGAGCAACTCCCGCCAGGAGGGAATACGAAATTCCTTGGGGAATATTCATAATCCCGGAGGTTGTTCCTCCAATTACGTCGGAGATAAAATCATCCTTCCATTTGTAATTAGGGAGCCAGGAAAGGATCGGCATGGAGGAGACGACGGACAGTAGGAAGGCATCTTTAGAATAGCAGGAGGATAGAAAAGCCCGCTTGATATTCCTTTTAAATCGTTGTAAAGGAGGTTCCAGCGGCTGTTTTGATCCGTACTGTTCATCAAATTCTGCCTGAAAATGAACACTAACGGCTTCTTCTTGTTATTTCTATTTTAAACCTTTCTCCAGAATCCCCGGTCTAAATTGGCATCGTAAACGGGGAAGAAATTGTCCCCTCGCCCACTGGAAACCCTCCAATTAACGACATACGGTAAGTTTTTTTAAATAAAGACTTTTGAACGGATTGTATCCTTCCCCAGGCAAACATTCCCCTATTTTTAATGCAAAATTTAAAGATTACGGTAGAGATAGCGTGCTTACTTGGTTCATGTGGGGGCGATCCAAGTGATCCAAGGAATGAAATCGTATTTTTTCTGTAAACATAAGGAATAGAACATAAGTAAGCAAAGAACCAACCTCCACCCATGATGTGACTCTGAAAATGTGCGGCGGAGAAAGTTCCTGGTTAAAATATGCGTGACGCCACTCGTATTTTATGGCTGATTTGAATAAGTCCTGAAATGTGGTCACATGTTTCAAAACAATGAAAGAAAAGATAGAGTCTGGCAAGGGAACGGTTGTTAGAAAGATATAAAAAGAGAAGAGTCTTCACGTTTGACAAAACGATATTTCTTTCGCCGGCCCCGGTGAGGCAATGTTCCCACCCGTTGGGTGAGCAATGTCTGTCTGATCGTGTCTTATCGCTATAGGACATCGGATCTATATATTTATCGATATGTGAGACAAAAATAACTGGGGGTCAACGTGAAGACAGGAAAGACGTGAACGTTTTACTCAACGCGGCCAGAAAATGACAAGAAAGCGAAAATATTTTGTTCTCTGAAAGCGAAGCGAAGATGGCCATCGCGCAGCACCCAACAGACACTTTTTCTAACAGTCTCGGTCAGCAATTACGTAGATAGTGACGAAGAAACGAGATCGGAACGATGGATAAGGTTCTTTTTGCAATTTGCAGTTGATCATCGGAACGAAACTTACACATAACAGGGCGGAGAGCAGATTCCTTGTGGGTTTCTCTCTGAAAGTTTAATTTTGGCGCCAGAATCAGTGTTCAAGAATTTCCGAGCCTACAGACGGCCTTTGCCTCATCTAGAGGGCATTTTTTGCGGTCTGGATTGGTTCAAACCTTAAAAAATGTTTGAGCCCTTTCCTGTCGAACCAAACTATAGAACAGCTCGTAAACATCGAGCTTATGCCATAAGTTCAGATTTCCCATTAGAAATTCATAGGCCGTTCTTTTCTCTACAGCCCGGAATATATTTTGACGACGGGATCCTGACTCACATTGGTCTTGCAGCAACAATCGCCCGTCCAGACGCTGATTCAACTTGAGTAAGCCTTTCTTTTTTCTCCCAATCCGTGTCATTTTTCAAAGACTAACAGACGGAATATGACCCATCGAACACTTTCTCCTACGCCGGGGAGTCTGATAGGACCCAATTACACCCACTAGTAATCAGCTACCCTATAAGGCTACTCATTTTTCTTCCACTACGCTTCCTTCTAACGAGGTGAAAAAAGTCCAGATTCTCTCATTTCACCCAAAAACACTCAATTTTTCTGAATTCATGAGATTTCTGGCACTCTAAGAGTCAAATTTCGGGTTTCCATGGTTTTCCCTGATTTACTGACTTAGAGAGAAGAATCGGACTTTGGGTAAATATTAATCTCTCCCCTGTTCAGCATTGTTTCCTACTTTTCGGCCCGTTTTTATAAGTAATTTTCACTTCACAGATTACCGTTCCGGTAAGCATGCTTCCTCTCGTCATGGGCATGTTTACTATCCTTGAATCTCTAAAAATCCCAGTCAAGAGGATTTACCACATCCGATCTTTAAATAGAAAACCTTGAAATCTATTTTAAAGATGGGGATTCTCTTATAAGAGGCTGACAGTCACATCATTACTTATTCCGGTCAATGAGATCTTTGGCCGGACTGTTCCGATTATCCTTCCCCTCTCTTCTGTGTGACGTTTACACGTCGTTATTTAAACTAAGCCAATTGCCAAAAATCAGCGAGAGTATTCTGCAAAGGTTCTTGCTCTAATGAGCATTGGGGAAAGGTTAGATGAGCTGTGGCCGAGGGGGACGCGGAAACCGTGAGAGACCTTACTTTGCAGCAAAGTATCAGGTGAACGATACTGTAGTCTCTAAAAGTGCATCCTTGTGGGATTTAGCCCGTAGAGATAATGCGCATCTCCTTGACCAACAATTACAGGGCTCATCTATGATTATCTTTTCAGTTGCTGGACAACAGCTTCCCAAATTTTCACTCTGTTTAAAGATGAGCTTGAGGAAATGTCTCCGCAACTTCTGCCTGGCTGTTGTTTCCCGGAGGATAAGGTATTTCCTAAATTCAATTTAGCTCTTCACTTAATTTTAGTAAAATCAGCCCGGATCCTTCTAAAATGAGCACGGTTATTAGAATTATTGTTAGCGGTTAATATTCACCGGGTCCTGAAACGATCCATGATGTTCTCCCCATTCCCACTCAGATCTGTTCCTGTTTACAGTAAAATTTTGAACTTTCTACGTTTTTTTCTGAGAATTTTCGCTGGTTGACGTGAAGAACTGGGAATTTTTCCCTGAACTGATATCATTTTTCCTGCAGGACTAATCAACAAGAGAGAGAGAAACTCCTCCCCTCCTTTCGGGGCGTAGTAGCCGTGGGTCCACCCCTTGGCATCCCCAGATGTTCATAACAGGGCACACGTGCTGGTGGTTACACGCCCTCCGCTCCTCATCGATTTTGCGTGGAGCATAGATGCCCGTCGTCTCGTCGTGCAGAATGATTTCCTGTTTAAAACCGTCAACCTCTGATGATGGTAGCAAGGAAAAGTCCTTGTTCGACCTGCCGGACGAGATTCTCTACGAGATTATGAATAAAATGCCCAAAGGAGCCGAAGTGCAGCGCTGTCGCCTCGTCTCCCGCCGCTTTGAACACATTTACCAGTACAATCGGCATCGCTTCACCCGTCCGGAGATCTCCGTCAATTTGGTGAGTCCTTTCCTCTATTTTAAAGGTCCGATTAGCATTCAAAATTCAAAAAGAACCCTAAAGCCGCGCGTTAGCCATTTCCCGCGACAATTGGCTCCATCTCAATCTTCAATTAAACCTTTTTGTTTACCAATTTTCGGCTTTTGACATTTTCGCGGCTTTCTTTATTGCGTGAGGGGGGAATCAGCGTGGAAATAATTAACTTAATGGGATTTTTTCTCCTCTTCTCATTCTTTTCGAGACCCCCCGTCTTTTTTCATATTCTTTTATTCCATTTCTTATGATATAATTACGGGGAGTGCCGCGGGGGTCTCAATGTTGTTTGTTTATTTATTGCTCTATTTTTCCTCTCTCTCCCGGGGACCGCGAGGGAGAGACGAGCCTGAGAAAAGCATGCAGTGACGGACCAGATCATCCTGTAAGCCTACAGGATCAGTCGAAGACATCCATGTCGAAATTGATGCAACGTTGAAAATCAAAGGCTGCGGGAAGTTTTACCGATTAAACACTGTTTTTAGAGCCTATTTTGGGTTAAAATGAGCTCAAAAAAGGTGAAAAAATGATCTTTTGCTTTGTTTTTCGCTCCTGGGGCCAAAAGTACTGTAAACAGATTTGCAATTCTTGGTAAATTTTCAATTCAACCCCTAAAAAACTCTGTCCCTTCTCACTATACGATTGTAGTCGTTCCCTAGTAGACTCCGATGACGGCTGTGAATTTAAAGATTGTTTTTCGTGTTTGGATCACTTTTCATCAAAGATTATCACCTGCTCATGCATTTCCGTTAAAAGTTGATGTGCGCCATACAGATGTTTGCTGATGCCGGGCAGTTAGAAAACGGAGCAGAAATTTCCAGGGAATCAACTGGTACTACGAGGATGACATCTCCTTCACAATTCGATCAATGGATCACAAGACGAACCCCAATTCCTCTTCCATAGTTCTCATCAGCCGTCCAGATTGCATAATTGTCATGCAGGGTGACGATGTCTTCCCACAGCTTTCATTGAATTTCTACAAAAAACTTCGTAAGTTCAGTATAGAAAGGGAATGTCTCTGGGAAAGTGGCGCGAGCTTATGCAGATCAGAGAGAGAGTTCCGAAAGTTGTTTTAGATCAGGAAGAGGAAAGAGGCAAAATTGGCGCCAGCCCCGGGTTATTTTGTGTTTTGAGAAAACGGCAACTATACGGCCTCTATTGTTTCCTTTCTAGACGGATGGGTGCCAAACAATCGCTTCATGAGCTTCCTTGGAAAGACCCGCAGGTCTGAAGTTGGTCGTTGTGCCGTCAGAAATCTGGAAGAGGCTCTGACCCTCCATTTTGGGTATCTCTCGGACAGATTCACTGTTCACTTCAATGAGGTTTTAATCATCCTTTAATCGACTAAAAATTGAAAATAGGTGAATTTCAACGCGGTGAATCGGTACATCCCGCTCTTTGTCAAGACTTTCCTGGCCTCCAAGCTTCGAGTCGCCTCAGTCCGTTCCACAATTTCTACCCATTCTCAAGACGTCGAGGAATTCTTCAAAGCCATTTACAAAAGAGGTAAACTCGCGGAAGGAGAATGGAATAACAAATCTCCTCTAGGCTGCTTAAACTACTCGGTGGTTGATGTTTCCCATTGCAACATTATTGAGCGTGTGCCATTGAGAAACTTCAATTGCGTCCTTCTGGAGTCTAACATTCCGTGGGAGGTGGACTATTTCATCGACACTGCTCGGGTTAGTTTCCTTGGGAAATTTGCCACTTTTCAAGCTGATTTAATCAAGGAGGCAGTATGTAATTTCCTGCTAAGAAAAACTACTCTCATTTCCTGTTACGTAACTTGTGATTATGAGTCTAGTGGGTTTCTGGAGGATACGGTAGTCTGTTCCATTACGTAGAAGGAACTTTCACACTGATAACAGGACTTCCGACAAGAGCATTTCCGTCGGCTAATGAGTAGAACGCGGAGGAGAATTACGCACGAGATCAAATGATTCTCAGGAAAATTCAATAAGCCCTTTCCCATGACTAATTTTCTTTTTTCTTGCCAGAAACGAAGTTTTTATCTCCATGCAATTTTCGAGGAAAACAGACGTAGGTAAAGCACAATTTGTACGACTTGTGAACAAGTTGCACATGTTTGCTTCGGTGCATCTTTGAGGAAGTTTTGCGCTTCTTATCACAAACAGGTTGCATCATTTCCCTGTTAGGAAGATAAAGAGATCTGAGGAGGTTACTATAGGGGCTGAAAATCCGGGAAACTCGAATTTTTAAAGGGCCAGCTAGGAGTGGAGTTATTCAAAAGTGACCACCAAAAATGGGGGAACTCCAGACTCTCGTGTTAAGACCCCAAAAACTTTCTCCTCGGTCCGTTTAAGCGGAAGGCCGGCAAAATTTGAAGCTACAGTACCCGAATATATAATTTGAAGCCCGCTTTGGGTGTTTCAGGAACATTTTGAGCTTCTGTTTATAATAGTACTATGCACTGAACCTCCCTTATACTGCCTCATTAATGGAATAACACCCTATCAAATATCCAAATAAACAAAAATCTTTCAGCGCTGGCGGAAGGGAGAAATTACAGTCGGTGCACTGCTTGTTGTCCACGGGGCATGGGCACCCATGTCTGACCACCTCCAGGAGATGATGGACACTGTCGACCCGAGTTTAGAAAAGGACTGGGAAGGATGTTTCATAACCCGACCGCAGGACAAGCAAGTCCTCCGGTTTGAGCGTTTCCGCGCCGGTGGAAACTACGACAACGGTCGAACGGTACTGTACGTCTATGACAGGAAACTCTCCCTGACCATAAACCGCTACAATTTGTATCGTCAGCTCCGCGGGAATCCGAAATTCGCCTTCTCTCGTGGTATCCTAACGCGTTAAAGTGTAGGCCCCAAGGATTTTCATGTAAATGCCGCCTAGCATTCAATAGACCACCCTCCTCTCCAAAAACGATGATGTCATCCCGTAGGCGGTGTTGCAAACCTTTTCCTTTTCTAGCAAACTTCATTTATTTTTCATGTAGATTTCATTATTATATTTGTTTTCCTTCCCCAGAGAGATTATAGTCCCGTGACGAAAAAAATTCGTGCTGAAATACCGATTATTTTAACCCGGTTCTAATTTAAGAAAATACTGTGGCATTATTTCATTTTCAGTCATTTTTATGCAAATATTTTGTATATATTGCATTTACGTACAAAGCCAAAAATCTAAAAAAAATTAAAATAATATATAAACTCAAAAATATTCATATTTTCCCGGGTAATTGTGTTTATTTGTGATTTTAACAAATGTTTTGTCTACATTTTAATTCTTGTTAGCGAAATTAATAAGAAAAATTGTCAGGAAATCAGAAAATCTTAAAAAATACATTTTGCTATGTATATTCTTGCCATCTTGTCGTTTGAACCCATTTTTAGTTTTAAATTATTCTTGAACAATGTAGAATTTAAAATTGTGAAAAAGAATACCATCAAATATCACGAAACATTCCAAAATGAGTAAAAAATAAAAGAATCTCAATACATTCAGGTGTTAGAAGTGCTAGTTTCTCTTTTATTTTCCTCTGTAGATTTGTTTTCCGCCATTTTTGCCCTTATTTATTTTCTCCCGACTTTCTCTTACGTTATCTGTAATATTGCTTTTTATGTGCGTCTCGGGAAGCCTTTAGAACGGCTTCTGGGTCTTTTTTATTGCTTATTGTGTCAGCAAATTCTTAATTTCATCGTAGAAATGGCTAGTTCTTCTTACTTTATAAAGAATTAATAATAAATATTTCTGCTTTCATATCTCGTCTGCCCAGGAGATCATTCCAGAGAAAATCTTTTAGCAGATGGGGGTTTGTAATCTGAGCCCTCGAGAGTTTTTCGAGCTTTCTCTCTCCCTCCGTGTGACTATAAAAAATGCGCATGGAGAGACGTCGACGAGCATAATGACGACAATGAGAGAATAAGAGAGGATGATGGCTGGTTCGCAAACTTATAACTTATGGAATACTAAAAGACGTCCCTCGATGATGTAATATCTACTTTGGCTATAGAATCTGGGCGGAAAAAACTGGTTTGGTCTCTGGAGATAAAGGGAACATCGGTCGAAGGACCAGGATTTCAGCCAAAAAAGTTTTAGAACAATCAGTAGGAAAGTCGTTTCAGATCTCCCAGAAAAGACAGTGAATACAGCGTAAAATTCACAAGCAACTCCCGGTTAGCCTCCATTTTGGGCTTACCAAGAGGTGGCCGAGTTCCGGGTCTGCTTTTCCCGATACTGAAAAGGAAACGCCCGGGAGCTGAAATTTCAAATCTCAAAAAAACGATCCCAATGCCAACCAGAAAAGTAGTCTTGTGCTGCAAGCAACAGTAAACTTTCCCGACGCAAGAACTACTGGAGGACCGGAGGAGATGTGGACTCGGTGCCCCCCCCCCCCCCCTTTCGTGAAAAAGTAGACTTCTTTTTGAAAATAACTAGGCTACTGGCATTCAACCCCCTTTCAGTTTTAGGGAGGCTTGGAGACGATCCTCTACAGATCGGAACTGGTTTGGTAGTGGAAACCCCTGCAAATTATAGACGCCACTTGTGACCAAGTCATTTCTTAGGAATAACAGCTCCGAAATATGGAGCTGATGCTACCCAGCGTACTACTCCGACTATACTCTCTTGTAAATTTGGGCTGAATCGATTTGCTCCTCTTGCTGTTCTCCCCTATCAAACACCCTTTGGTAGAAATGAAGGTCTCCTAAACCTTTCCAGGACTGAACTCCCGGGCTTTTAGACGATCATCAGAAATGTGCAGGGATATCATCAAGCCGATGGCGTTTTAATGTAGTCTTCTGTAAGGGTATTAGACGTTTTCTCTAATGGATCCTTCATTCCTAATCTGAATCTGAAATCAGCTTTTCATCATCTTTATCCGAATAGAGCCAAAGAGCAAGATCATCATGTCTATGAGGGAAAATGCTAAACTGTTACGTCTGTCTGCAACTAGAGGATAGCAGACGTCTTTCTATTCTCAAAAATGCCTAGCAAAGGAATAAAAAACTGTCGTTGAACAAGAGGCATGTATAATAATTCACTTCAGGTTGGCGCTTCCTAGACGTGAGAATACAAGCAGCCAATCTTCGTCTACCCGTTTGGCATAGTCTACAGCCTTCTTATAAATTCCCAGTGCAGAAAACCAATCGCCTAACAGATGTACAATAACCCAGTGCCGACAATCCCGACTATCTTTGAATACAACGATCATATGCGATAAAAAGCGATGGAATCGATTCACAGGGAAACCTATAGCTGAACTGCTAAACGTTAAATTTATACATTGTAGAAAAGATTGCCCCTTATTTATCAATAAACACTTATTATTTTCGCTTTAAAGAAGTTAAAAACTTCGTCTCCGCGAAAATCATGCTGCGTACCGTGTAGCGTCACTTTTTGTTCAAATTTAGAGAAAAACGAGCCGCTTTCTAAATTATTTTCAATCTTTCCCTTTTAGTTGATTTATAATTTGTACA
Organism: Oscheius dolichura; assembly: GCA_932521035.1. NCBI lineage: Eukaryota > Metazoa > Nematoda > Chromadorea > Rhabditida > Rhabditidae > Oscheius > Oscheius dolichura. The sequence continues at coordinate 510,810 of OW051497.1, read as the reverse complement.
ATGCTTTCACTACAGAACCATGGAAATTGTTTATTTTCAGATTTCCCCTTGAAGATCTTGTCAGGATGATGTCAAAGATCTCCTATACCCCTGAAATGGAAAATACAGCTGCGAATCCGTAATGTGAACGAGGTAATAGATATTTATTAAATTTTGCTCATTATTTCAGTAAATAACGTGCCGTAGACGGAAATATAACGTGTAGAAGTGAATATAATGTGAAAATAAACGAACCTCCGTAGGAAATTAGGATTTTCTGGGAAAGTAGGCCATTTCCTTGCTTTTTTTTCAATTTTTGGAACAGATTGTAAGAAACAGCATGGCCAGGGGAGATGAAGAGTCAGGTCTGTATCAATCACAACAGTCCCTGCACTCCCACCTCTCCAGGCCGTGCTTCCGGGGGAAAGTGATACCTGGTAGGGGGTAATTTAGCCAGGTGATCAGGTGAGATGTTTCGGAGGTATAGTGCACAATCCGGGATATGCCTCCTCAAAACCTCACCTGATTCTGCCTGTTTTGAGGAAGGGGAATGTGAGCAGGAAACAGTTTCACGTCATAGGTGAGGTGAGACGTAAGACAGGTGCCAAAAGTGCCGTGTACTTCCGTCTGCTACCTCACCTAATCCCATAAAGGTGGTACAGGATGGCACATTGCCGGGGGCAGCTCTAATCGAATAGCTAGACTGAATAAACAGAAAATCTGTCGTGGTCGGAACTTTAACAGCACCTAGAGGGGGTACATTGCCAACTTTTGTACTAGACCTCCCCGGGGACTGTATTTCCGGAATTTGAATAGTTAGAAATATAAGAAATAATGCTAGAAAGGGACGGGTTAACGCAGTATCTGGCGAGTTAACATCTGTGTATCGAATTGCCCAAAAATCGGTGCACAGTACGCTACCTCACCAGAATTTCCTGCGTCATTATCAACCAGCGGGAGGGGGAAGGATATGAATCTTTTAAGGGGTTCCATAGACCATGAGGATAAGCGGGAATAAACGTCTCGCTGGAATCAAAAGTCTGATAGGAGAAACGGTGTTATAGCCCCTTTTCTGGGAAATGTATATACGGGGAGGGGAGGGCAGGAGCCGCCGTCGACGACAGAATGAGGATATTTCCTCCAAAGTGCAAGGGATCTCTAAACCCTCCCCGGACAAGGACAATCATTAGAGAAGCCTACTAATCTTATGGTTTCAGGGAGAGAGAGAAAAAGAAGCACTAGCCCCTACTAGACAAGGACTGGATTAGAACTGGTTAGAGATTAAGCAGGGCAGAGTACGAGGAGGTTGGTCTTTTCCTTTAATCTTCCCCTGAGTAGACACTTTGAATAGGGAATGAGCCGTCTAAAGGAAGCCAAACTTTCTGGGTATGTTCGGAGCACTCCGACCATTCCTTTTAAGACCATATCCCCTCTCCCCGCTTCAAAAGATCATATTTATGTACATATTTTAAATAATTCGGTGAGCCTAACGAAGCGAAAGATCTTCCATCCAAGCAAATCAAATGGGCACATTCGTCAAATTTTTAGCCAATTAGTCTGGCCGGCTCTGCCGAGTTGATTAAAAATCTTCTAGGAAAGTGTAGTAACCTCTACCTGGTACGGAAATTCAATTAGATGAGGGGCTAGAGGCTCGTCCCCGAGATCATATAGATTAAAAGAGAGGACACGAGTTTGTAGACAGGTCTGGCCAAGGGTTTAATTAGCGAATAGAGGGAGTTGGAGCAGTCATATTTTGTGAGAGGAGGCGTTCATTTCGCTAATTGCCTTGCTCGCATAGGAGAAGAGTTCTCCCTGGTCTTGTAGGGAATATAAATGGCAAAAGTCGGCTGCAAAAATGTTAAATGAGTTAGGAGGAAGAGGGCGGTAGCTAGTAGTCCCCATTTCATGGGAATGCCATTTTTAGGCGGGGGAGGTGGGCAAGGGGGCGACCTGCATCATATTCATAAATTTTTACTATAGAACATTCCCCCCTTTGAATTTGTAAAGAATAGAGGTTGTTCTATAATTTCCAGAAGTCGTTAGCCCACTTTTTGGGGGAAGTGTCAAGGGGGAAAATAGAGCGCAGGAGAGAAAAAAAGAAGACTGCTTTTTACCTTGGCCCAAACTGGTTCTGATAAGGATTTTTCTCCCGAGAACCTTATATAATCGTTCCTTTTCTTACGTTCAGTTTTCGCATCGAGTTGACAGGCGTCCTTGAGTGTTGTTACCTGAAAGAATACCAAGAAAAACTGAAAAACATCGAGAATTTTGATAAAATAATCAAGTTTTTACTCTTTTCCGTTCTTCGAAAATGAGTAAATTGCATTTGCCTAACCCATTTTTTGCTTGCTTCTTTTTACAACTTGCAGCTGGGGAACTTTTCTAGAATCCTCGATAGACATTCCGCTTGTTTATGAATCGTTTCTGCTCTGTTTTCCCCGTCTCAATATAGAAGCAACAGAGCCATCTAGAAGCTATTCGAACAGCTGAGAGATGTTTCCAGCAGGGTCTGGTCTCTGCTCTGGGTATCGCGCGACTCTCCACTATTTCGCCGCTCTCTGCCCCGGCCCGCTGGCGTCCCTCAACCGTCAACAATAGCTGCCCCACAAAATAGCGAGGGTGAACGGCGAGACGCAGAAGAACTTTCTGGAATATTCAAGAAACATCCGAAATTTGGATATATAAGTCGGCAGTTTCAGGCCATGAGTACCAGTTCTAATTCTGAACTACGCTCTACAAAACTACTACTATGTCTTCGTGCAAAACTATTGGAATCGACCTTGGCACCACCTATTCCTGTGTTGGAGTCTACCAGAACGGAAAGGTAAGTCTTTAATCCAATTATTTGCTCACGTTTACCCAATTTTCTAGTTTTTCAAAGCCACATGCCAAAAATATGTCATCCCCTTTCTTTTGGAACAAAATTCTCGAACTTCGCCTCTGTATGAACTAAAAAAAGCTCTTACTTAATTCTTGAACTGTTCGTACAATTTTGCTACTTGCCCCGTTTAGTTTTCGAAAAACGTATTCGACGGTTCCCTTATTTCCTCATTTTTGAATCAATCCGGTCCTTTTCGAATTTAAAACTTTTTTGAACCTTACTAATGTAAAAAAAGGTAAAACAAGCGCTAGAATAGTCCATAGAAGGGACAACCGCCGCACTTCGCCCATGTTCTTAAAAAACTTGAATTTCCTGAACTACGGGGTCCCTTTTTATCATTTCCTTATCGTTACAGTTCCTTATTTTTCTTTTTGCAGGTGGAGATCATCGCAAATGACCAAGGAAATAAGACCACACCCTCCTACGTAGCTTTCACAGATACCGAAAGGCTCGTAGGAGACGCGGCCAAGGATCAAGCTGCCCGGAACCCCCAGAACACCGTCTTCGATGCAAAGAGGCTGATTGGACGCAGATTCGACGACCAGACAGTTCAAAACGACATGAGGCACTTCCCTTTTGCAGTCAAGAATAAGGGAGGCAAACCAGTCGTGGAGGTGGAATACAAAGCAGAGAAGAGACAGTTCTTGCCGGAGGAGATCTCAGCCATGGTACTTGGAAAGATGAAGGAGACAGCTGAAAGTTATCTCGGACATCCGGTGAAGGATGCTGTGATTACTGTTCCGGCCTATTTCAACGACAGTCAACGTCAGGCGACCAAGGATGCTGCAACAATTGCTGGACTGAACGCTGTCAGGATCATCAACGAGCCGACAGCTGCCGCCTTGGCTTATGGACTCGACAAAAAGACTGAAGAACGCAACGTGCTGATATTTGATCTTGGTGGAGGAACTTTTGACGTCTCCATTCTGCAAATCTCCGAAGGATCGCTCTTCGAAGTCCTTTCTACAGCCGGTGACACACATCTTGGAGGAGAGGACTTCGACCAGAGAATGCAGGAGCACTTCGTCCAGGAGTTCAAGAGAAAGACCGGAAAGGATATCAAGAGCAACCCGCGTGCTCTCCGCCGGTTGAGGACTGCCTGTGAACGAGCCAAGAGAACCCTGTCCAGCTCAGCTGAAGCCATACTCGAAGTAGATTCTCTTCATGAAGGAGTCGACTTCAATTCCAAGATCACCCGTGCCCGCTTCGAGGAGCTCTGTAACGATCTCTTCCGACAGACGCTGACCCCAGTGGAGAAGGCCCTGAACGACGCCAAGCTGGACAAGAGCAAGATCGACGAAGTTGTCCTGGTTGGAGGATCCACCCGAATCCCGAAGGTCCAGAAGCTGCTCAAGGACTTCTTCCTTGGAAAGGAGCTCAACTACAGTATCAATCCTGACGAAGCAGTCGCCTATGGAGCTGCTGTCCAAGGTGCCGTCCTCGCCGGAGTTCAAGACAAGGCCGTCAAGGACGTCCTCCTGGTTGATGTGGCTCCACTTAGCTTGGGAATTGAGACCGCTGGAGGAGTGATGACCAAGCTGATCGAGAGGAATACCAGAATCCCGACCAAGACCAGCCAGATCTTCTCAACTTATGCCGACAACCAGCCGGGAGTCTCCATCCAAGTCTATGAGGGAGAACGTGCCATGACCAAGGACAACCACCTCTTGGGATCATTCGAGCTGTCTGGAATCCCGCCAGCACCCCGAGGAGTGCCCAAGATCGAGGTCTCCTTCAACATTGACGCCAACGGCATCCTGAACGTGGCAGCTGAAGACAAGTCCACTGGAAAGAAGAACACGATCACCATCAAGAACGAGAAGGGCCGCCTGAGCGATGCTGAGATCCAGAGAATGTTGGATGAGGCCAAACGCTTCGAAGAGGAAGACAAGCAGATGCGGGAGAAGGTTGCCGCCAAGTGCAAGCTCGAGGGATACGCCTTCCAAGTCAAGCAAGCTCTGGATGAACATGGCAGCAAGTTGGACCAAGCTGATCGTGACCGTGCCCGCTCTGCCTGTGATGAGACTCTGACCTGGGTGGAACGCAACCAGACGGCTGAAATTGACGAGATCCAGGCTAAGGAAAAGGAGTTGGAAGGTATCTGCCGTAGCATCATGTCCAAGCTTCACGGAGCCGGCGCTCAACAACCCGGGGGAGCCTCTTGCGGCCAACAAGCCGGCTCTGCCCACTCTGGACCCACTGTCGAAGAAGTTGACTAAATTTCCTGGTAGTTGTAATCTGATCTCTATTATTTTTGTAAATACGCTAAATATTTATTGTACCTTCTGTAAATAAAGCGAACTTAATAAATAAAACCTCTGATTTTGATAGTTAGGGAACGAGGGGCGGGAATCTTCGAGAATCTTCTAGGCTCTTCCACTTTCCGTTGGAAAACACCTCTATACAGGTCATAGGACTCTGTAAAATGTGGGTAATATAGAAAAGGACAGAAACCTGTCCTACCTTAGAGAAAACACTGAAATCATCATTTCGCTGGCTATTTTACTCCTCGGACGGTTATTTTTCCCATTTGCCGTTAGAGTTCCAGTAAAATTTAGTGCCACAATGCTTTCTGCATACAGCTGGACTTACTGAAAAAGAAAATGAAAACATTATACACGAAGCTTACTCATGTTACTCCGGGAAATATTACAAAATACCGCAGAGCCAAAGCAACTTTGGCGATTCCATTAGTTCACAATTCCTTTTGCTACACATTTAAAAATATGGTAAGATAAAACGTCCTGAAATAAAATTCTATATTTAAAAATGAAGCAGGGACATCAGGGAGAGATCAACGCTCTCCGAATAAATCTAATTCGACTCACCAGAAGTTGATTCATGAATCATCTAGACAATTTCATTCATAATTGTCCCCTGTTGGGGAATCGTTCCATTACAATTCTATGAATTGTCCATTTCTTTTTAATCTGATGCCTAAAGAAGTTATTTAGGATGAAAAAAGGGAAAATGCTGTAAAACTTACGCATTTTAACTGCGATTCAAGACGCTCCTAGCGGTGCACCGTCTATTTAGCTCCTGAAACCGGATTCATTATTATTTACCCCTCTACAGCTTGGGAGAAATAGTGTAGATTGAATTTTCTCTGAGCTAACAACAAAACAGGGCCGTTTAATGTAGAACCCAGCTAAACTGGGACGATTTGCACAGCAGAGCAGCGCAATTGGCTTCAGTGTTTCAGAAATACCTCTAATTCTTTTGAAATTCGGAATAAACCACCAAATTTCTGGTCTATTAGCTATTTAACGATTTCTAACGAATTTCTCTTTTGATAAAATCTGTTTTAAAATTAGTTTATGCCTATAGATTAAAGAAAAATAGAAAATTATGAAGCCCTGCCTATTTTACAGCAGCTGATTCTCCTCTCCAGTGTTGATTTTACGCTCCAAGCAGCCTGAAATTATTCTGGTTAGAAAAACATAATAACAAGAGAGAAAATAAAAGGAAGCCGCAAAATTAAAGCGTTCAAATGCTCGGCCCAGCGTCCGCCATGGGTCCCGACACGGAGACCCTTCACTATCACGCGTTCCTTCTATAACTGGGTTCAAAAGATTGAAAATAAAAATAGTTTATGTGAAATATAAAGCTTATTTGATAGCAAAAACACCCAATGCCTTTAGTAAAGTTGTTCCCGAAGATTTATCCCACAGCTCTAGTTCAAAGAGAAGCATAACTTTTGGCATTTATTCGCAGTGCTTTTGATCTATGATGAAAAGGGCAAGACGCAAAGCTTAGGAAAAAACAGTATTTATGGAGCGGAGTTTTTTTAGGGGTTTAGTTAGTTGGGTGACCTAGTTATCGGACCGGACTGGAACAAGGGTTATTATCTCCAGATGGGAAGCCCCAGCCGGATGCCATAAATGGTTTGCCACTGAACAAAGAAGAATCCACACTCAGTCGGAAAAATTGGGCAGGTAATGCCCTTTTCATCTAACTGTCGACTTGTAGAAGGAACTATAGAATACAACTGTACGGTCAAGAAGAAACGAGCTCAAGATCTCAACTTTCCATACAAACATTCATATTTTTCTCTTTTTACCGGTAGAGATCACGTGCAAAACCTTTGAATCAGTCTAATTCTGACATCGACTCTCAAGAAGAATTATCATGAAGAAATTTCGAGAAGATCGTCTGAGTTCCCCAAGCCCCATCCATTCATTCGAATTATCCGGCTTTTTTATTTATTCAAAGAAATAAAGCATTGTAATAATTTAAACTATTTATTAAGAACACAATGCTACAATTTTAAAGTAGCGTAGTCCTCGGACACGACGGTGCTTCGCCATCTTCGTCATTCTGAAAAATGGAAATTAAAGCTGTAGAAATGAGCATGTTGATTCAATTTAAATGGTTCTAGTAGTTTTAAAATTGAAATAACTGTAAATACTTACCTCAAGCTCATAACGGGTGGGTCAAATATAAGGGGACAGATTTCTACCCATTGGGATGGCACTGAAAATGTTTCTTTGTGACGCAAAAATAGAAGCTTAACTTACACTTCTTCCGTAGCGCGTCGAGCTGCAGTGCTCTCCTCTTCCAGTTGGCTTTAGCCAGGCCTCAGCATCCGATTCCATTTAATTTTTTTAAGCAAATAGTTTCCATTTGATTGGGAAAAAAGTAGAGACAAGATGTATGCTCGTCTGAAAATATAAAATATAAAAAAGAATGCAGGAAGTAAAAGAGGAAGAATGAGGGAAGAGATCCGTCTGGCGACAATCGCGGATCCAAATACTGATGTGTTGGGAGGGGCGACCCGTCTAACGCCTACGAAACGACTGCGGGGCCCGATCAATACGTATATTTGTGATAAAAAGTACAAAAATACTCTGTGCAAAAGAGTTTAAACTGTCTAGACTGAATAATAAGTCTGTGGCAGGCGTCAACAGCGGCAGCTATGGCAACGACGGCCCGCGGCTTCCACACAGGGCGCAGTAACTTCGACTAATACGAAAACAGGGACTAAATGACCGAATAAAGCAGGCGTACGAGATAATAAGCTGGCGTACGTGTTTATAAAACGTAAGGATTGGCAGAACATGTTTGCTTAGCCCATATTGACTGTCCGTTTGGTTGTCAATGGCAAGATAACAACGTATCACTTGGGTGACGAAACAATACTACTCGTCTAATAATTTAAAAACTAGGAAATGCAGGAGAAACGAAAAGAAACCGACGAAGAGTAAAGCGAAAATACGTCGATTGCGCTGTCGTTGCGTCAACAAGCGTCAGGTGGCCAGGCGGGGTCCCGCCGCGATCCCTGCCCTCTGTACTCCTCCTTTATTAGATCAAAGTAGGTAGCGAAGTTCTCTCGTTATTGTACCTGCGTATATCCTTTGAAACTAATCTCGTTCCTTTTTTTAATGACAGTAATCCCAAAGTAGGTGGATGTTGCGGTTGCAGGAGTTCATTTTGAGATCTTCCGCCGAAAAAAAACCGGGTTTTTTCGCCCGCTCAGTTTAGGACGTGCGACATTAGGTCCATGGACCTATTGTTGCATATTGGCGCCCTGTCTTATGTAATGTTACCGTAATTTTGTTAGAAACAAATGCTTCCAGCTAATAACACTCTTTGAGTTGTGGTAGAATTTCTGTTTACGAAGAACCTCTAGAATTCAACTTCTTCCTTACGGATCTGTTGTCTGCAGCGGAATCTTCAACAGTCTTGAACAGTCTTTTATTTGCTTCCGCAGGTTTAATCTTTAAATGAAGGGCGTGGTCAGAGAAAAAAATCGTTCCAATCGTAGGCGATTCACGATTTAGTTCGCTATTGCCTACCAGCGGCATCCTTTTCTGTTGGCAGTTCCTTTGATCATCGCGCCTAGAAAGAGACCCGCTCATTCGAACCAGCCGTTGTTGATAGTGGTTGCTAGGCAACTTTTTCCTATCATCAGAATATTCAAAACTCCTCCTACTTTCTCCCTCATTTGCCTCCATGCGCGCTCGCGGCATACTGCTTTTCTATTTCCACTCTCTCTCTCTCTCTCTCTCTCTCTCTCTCTCTCTCCAAATCCTTTTTATTAGAGACTGACAATAATGACTGATCTTTCAGAGGCATACATTCTCTCTTTCTTCAATTTTAAATATGTTCTGAATCATATTGAACTGGATTAGAAAAGTGAGTTCTTTCTTCTTTTCTTTCACTAATTTTTCATTATTTTAGGCCGTGATCCATACGCTTGAATTTATTAGATTTCCACAACTAGTATGAGATGAGGACATCCCCTCGGGCAAGAGATACAAAACGGAAATGTTGAGCTGCCCCCGGTGCTGTGTTTCCCGAGTGGTGAGGATGAAATCTCAGCTGGTAATAATGGTTTTTAGATTTCATTAGTATAATATGGTTTGTTCTTCAACCGGTGATTGAAAACCATCAGTAAGTTTTATCCTCTGATAGTTTAAACAAACTGAACATTTTCAGAACAGGGCACGAGAGTGGTGTGGATGATTTCTGCGGTGGTTATTTTGGAAGCCTTTTCTGGAATCTCTTTGCTTAATTTCATCTTTAAACACCGATCCCCTGTATATGTCTCAGTTGTAAATTTCATAATAAAAATTTTCGTATATACTTGTTACTTTATTGAGAAGCTGCAGGCGATTGAAAGCTTGGGGGAGAGGGGGCATTGGGTTCTCTCTGGACAGTGCATCATTCCACCGTAGAGGATCATCATCTGAGCGTAGTCTTTCCGTAATCATCCGACTATAGTAATGTGTTCGCTCCGTTTCTTTTCCGATCCTGCTCGGCGCCCCGTTTCCATGAGAACCGCTCACCCTTCGGTCCCTAGGAGCAATCTTGTGACGCGTTCCGCCCTCTATGGATCAATAGCCTCGCGCCGACAGGGAACACTGTTCGGGAGGCAAATAGCCAGAACATTACGCCGGCGGCGGCCTCCCCTGCGCGTTGCTCCTGTTCCTCCCGTCCGAGCGGCAGTCATTTATCATCCTCCATCTACTCATTTACTCATTTCTGCCTGCATTCCTAACCATAATACCTCCTTTTCAGCTTCATACATAAGCTCGGCTGTTATTTATTACATTGGTATTGTCGTTTTTATGGGACTGGGATATGGAGAAGACTGTTAATGACATCTAGCCTGCCGTTACGTTACTCAAAATGGAGCCGTACAGGTAAATTTTTTCTTCTACCTCATTAAATGACCCGGTTTTCAGGCTCCTTTTAATAAAATCCTACGAAAATTGGAGGGAGCGCATGGGTCTCGTTTGCCGTTTTTCCTTGATTTATCTTCATTGTTAAAAACGTTTTATAATAAAATAGGATGAAATCCGTTTTACTTTTCGAGGGAGATATGTGTGAGGGGGGTTTCGGTTTCGGCCGTGAGAGCCCATTGTACGGAGAATGACGGCTGTCGGGGCCGAAAAAAAGACTCCTTGTCTTCCGCAAACAGACGGCTATAGGATTGAAACCGCCGTTTTAATGGGAGGCAAAAGAATAGAGATGGCATATACTACAGGGGACGGGCAAGCCATTTCAAGGAAAGAAAAGGTACCTCTTCAGCATACAACTGGTACTGGTGATCGAACTACCAGTTTTGGTTCCTCAGACCTTCAAAAATGCTGTCATAAGGTACAATAATGGAGAAGTGCAATTTGGTCAAAGTTTTAATTCAAGACGGCCTAATACAGGGCATAATTCCAAGTAGGCCAGTTTTAATCGCCAAAAGTTCCAGTTCAAACGTGTCAAAACACACGTGTGAACCTGGAACGTTTAGCGTTTGTGGACTGCGCGACCCTTGGAATAAACAAAGCGTAGACCATACCAGGTCAACTTAGGATAGATTAGAGCCACAGGGACAAGATAATCGGTTCCGTCCGAAGAAAACAGTTGTCTTACGGGGCCTGCAGCGAGGTGTTGGTATTAATCACCGACCAGGAAGTCTCTCTGGCGTCTTAAACTAACGGTCACCATTATTTCGCTCACAATGGTCTGTTCAGATCAATTTCTAACCGTGCCTGAAATATAGGAACAGCGCGCTGCTGGTCAAACAAGGACCATCTATCTTCTTGGCTGCTATCTATTTAATTTTATTAGCAGCGGCGATTTTTTTGGGTCAGAGCGCACGCTTCGGATAATATTAATGACTTTCCAACGCCTCATTTCACGGGCTGGCGTTCCTTTTCCCAGGACGAACAAAGCGTTTTGTCTTCATTGTTAATCTAGCGGTATCTAGGAATCGCTTTGGAAATAAAATAACCGTGTCGAGCAGAAGAAGTTTACAGCTGATAATGTGGAAAAAGAAAGAACGATTACCTTTAGAATACAGAGAATCGATAGCTACCAGGCTGAGGTAGAGATGCGACGGGATACTGCCGAACCATGACCTTTACCTTGCTCTGACCTTGTCCATTAGGGAAGAATGATGGAATCAAGCCGTTGTATGACCTAATTTTTAGTTAGGAAAACAGAAGATCTCAGATTCAGGCATTTATTTTAGTTATCGTTGGCTGGGAATACCCGTATTCATACGCCGGTTTTCTTTTCTGCTGCAAAGTCTTGGAGAATTCGACGCCCTTCCCGGGGTGAAGGTTGGTTGCTTCCTTGACTATCCTTCTGTCGCCGATGGTCGTTGTCCTCTGGGTAACTCTTTCTCATGTGCAAAAGAAGCAAAATTACCGTTAGTAGAGCATTTAGAACACTCTCCGTCTTAAATTTGCTTTACAGAAAGAGATTCCCAAATATAATTCTCCATTTTTTTGTTAATTCTAGGAATTCCTCGGCTATCATTAGCTGACTAAGAGCGAAGAATGGATTCGACGTCGACTACACGAGCCTCTCTTCAATCTATTGTAAGTATCATTCTTTTGGCTTTTATTGGTACATCTTCATTTTAGGTAGCACAATGACTTCAACTACCAAGCAACATTTTGATGGAAATGGAGGTATTTGGAATATTTATCGAGCAATTTACCCAAATTCAGGATATTGGCTACCTTCGCAAAAATGGACAACGTGAATGATGTCACCAGGTAAATAATTATTGATTTATTTTAAAAAAAGATCTTTTTAGAAGTGGCAGCTGTGCTTTTGTTTTTGTTATCGGAGGTCTTAGAGAAAAAACTTATTGGAATAGACGCCAAAGCCTCAATAAGTTGGCCACTCCCCTTTTTTGACAATCTATTGAACTGTTATTTATTGAAAATAAAGAAATCTTGATAGTTCGACAATTTGGATGACCCAATTTCCTTTTTCGATGACAAGGCAAGCAGAGTGGAAATAAGATATATAAAAGGGGGACAGGGTGAAGTTAGCGAAAGACGGAGAAGGATTACTCTACAATAAACTGGGGGGAATGGGGGCAGGGGGCTGGGGTGACGGATATGTTGAGATGGGGAGTGAGATCGTCGCTTCATTAACAGTTTCCACAATACGAAGAGACCGAAGGGGGCCCATCTGCCGCGTCTAAGGACACTGCTTGGTTGTCATTTGCACCCGGAACTGAAATGGTGACGGTTAGAAGGAAGATATTATTTCAGTCCCTTTGTTTTGGAGTGCCATCTTCTTCAGACGGACATTTCTGGTAATGAGCCACCAAGGGGCCAATAAGACATTGTTTTCAACCCTTATCTTCTCATTAAAAACAAATTAACGACACTGTACATATTGGGTAGTAATGGAACCTTGGGCTAAAGTATGAGATGTTTTTGAAGCCGTTTTAGATCTTTTAACATGTGTGGGGCGCTTCAGGACCTACAGAGACCCGTACAGAAATCCGTACTCGCTATTGATGGTCAGGATTGTTTCAAATACTGTAGATTTCTTATTATTTTGAAACTGACAGGGAAAAACCTACCGGTTACGGGAAGAGCCGTCGTGTCCACACTGGAATGCACCCTCTGCATCACCAGGTCCAGTAGCTGCTCCACAGCCTTCTCCACATTTGTAGAAGTACAGGCAGAGGTCTCAATGTAGAGAAGACCCAGTTGATCAGCTAGCTGCTTGGCTCTAGCCGTGCTGACTTGTCTCCGATTCTCCAAGTCGGCTTTATTCCCACAAATAACAATGTCCGGTGTGTCGCAATAGGCATGAACCTGGAATTTTCAACGTCAAGGCAGGCCGGCTAAATGAGTCGCGAAATTGGAGGCTTGTTAACTTGTACTCAATTTGTGTGTTTGTCTCCTTCGAAATTATCCTCTCCCCGAGAATTGCTGTCATTTATCTAAAGCTTCCTCTCTTCTACGGTCAATTCCATTTAATCACATTAGGGGAAGAGAGGAGGGAGAGTTTTTATGGAGAGCATATCTGCCATTTTTCACTTTTGTAATTTGATTCTCTTCAAGTGCCAAATAAATTGCTTTGGAGAGAGTGGCACACCCACATAGACGCTGCTAATTTTCGATTTATGGAGAGGAGGCGGGGGTGGGAGTAAAACCTTTCCTAAGGAGAGCCGCCCGGGGGCCGGAAGAGCAATTTTAAAATACCGGGGCGTGAGAAGGGAGAAGGTCATTGATCACGCGAAAGTTGGAAATATTTACCCATTTGGAAAGTTGGAAGCGCAAAGAAAAACGAACGGATGAAGGGCCTACCTTTATCTGGGATAGCCAGTCTCTAATGTTCAGGAAGGACTGCTCGTTGGTGATGTCAAAAATTAGGATGAATCCCATTGCATCGCGGAAGAAGGCCGTCGTCAAGGAGCGGAATCTCTCCTGCCCGGCGGTGTCCCATAGTTGGAGCAGTACCCGCTGGCCACGGCCACCAAAACCTCCTCTTGAACTCTTGTACACCTGGAAATGGGCAAATTGGTCAGGAACTTCCGCTGTTATTGAAGAAATTTGAGGATAAACTATATACGAAATAGCTTACCACCTTCTTCTCCTTGAAATCAATTCCCACGGTAGATATGAACTGCCCAGTGAAGGTGTTATCTGTGTACTGGTGCTAAACGTCCTGCTTTTTTGGACGATATCAATTAAACTCACGAGATAAGACGTCTTTCCGACTCCAGAATCACCCAAGCAGAGCAACTTGATCAGGTAGTCGTAGTCTCCCATTCCTGAAGGCCAATGCTCGAAATAGATGAAAATGAAAGAGGGAAGATGTTTGTCTTTCTACGTGGGAGGAGGCGTCAGAGACTGATATGGGAAGGGAAGAGCCGATAAATCTATTCTCATCCACATAAAGAGAAACAAATAGAGGAAGTTCCTGGATGTTTTAAACACTCAACAAGAGAGGACACAGAGAGTCGGAGACACGAATTGACTCGACGACAACGGCGACGACTTTGGGCGCACGCATACACATGCCACGGAAAGACATCGATCGCGGGGAGAGAGACAACGACGGCTAGAGGGATTAGAGAGAAGGAACGAGGGAAACACCTCCGAATGATGGGGAACAGTGGGAAAAGAAGGAAAACAAGGACAGTCACACATTACAAGCCTTCGCGGCTAATTCTACCTGGTGAAACGAGGGAAGTCGCTCCATATCAAGTTGAGGGGTTGAGACTTTCTGGTTAATGCATTGAGCAAGTAATGCGGTTAAAGGTATGTATGATAGAGAAGACCCTGGACTCCTCTTTAGCTTTCTAAAAAGTCAGTAACAGTGTGAGTTTAAAAGCTGCTGATCGCATTGATTTCGATGATCTTTGGTATGAATTTTTTTTGGAAAGTTCCAATATTATGCCTTTGGTGGAAGAAGGCTATCTTTTGTCACACCAGCATTCAAATTGGACAAAAGCCTTTTCTGAAATTATTAATCTTCCCGTTAAAAATGAAAGGCGCTTCTTTGGAACATGAAAATGGTCCTGCTTCTCCAACTCTTACTTTTGGCTGGTATCGGCCTTTCTCTTCCAAAAAGGTGAGCTAGGCTATTGCGGATTAGGGTCTTCAGCCTCTTCAAGCAAGTATCCACCTATGCCGAACCATGGCCGAATCATACTGTTTACTACTTCTTTGATGGAAATTTCAGTATATTTCTCCTATAATTTCGTTTTAAAATAGTCTTTCAGCCAAAGAAGAGAGGGATAAGGTTAACCAAGGAGTTAGAATCTTAGAAGAGAACACTTGTATAAAATTCATTGAAGGAAAAACGGACAAATTCGCAATAAAGGTATAAATAATATAAACAAAGATGATTTGCCTTTAAATTACGAAAAACCGCGCCTGTTCCAGTGCACCAGGTTTTGTTGGTGGGCTGGCCCGTCCAAATTCCGTCCAAGGCATGTCACTAGATCCTCATGGAGCTGGAAAGTGTCTAGCAGTAGTAAGTTTCTCCTAGTTAACAGACTATGACTAGATTGGGATCACTGTTCATGAATTCCTCCATGCTCTTGGGTTGAAACATACACAAACTAGGACGGATCGTGACCACTACATCACTGTCAACACGACGAACATAAAAGAAGTAGATTTACTCCTTCTTGGTTTTTCTATAGTCCCTTCAGCCGTTTGATTTTTCTCAATACGCCAAAGAGCCATTTCTGAACATAACTCCTTATGATTATACGAGTTATATGCATTATGCTGCTTTTCCTAATGGGTATGTTTTTCCTAAAGAGATAATACTCTAATTCCAGAGATTATCGTTCAGTTAATATCGATGTCCCAACAATGCTAACAAAGGATAGAAGATACAGGAAGACCATTGGTAATTTACGAGGATCTTTCTACGATTTCTACACGGTTAACGAGTTCTACAAGTGCAATGGTCAGTAGATGACCTAAGGAATCAATGTGTGTGTGTAGAAAAATGCTCTAGTAGAACTTCTGCAAAATGTTTCAACGGAGGTGTCCCCCATCCAAGACACTGCGCCATTTGTCTCTGTCCATCTGGCTTTGAAGGAGATTTCTGCGATCAACGAGTATTCTTCCCGAGTTCTTACAATCTGGCCTATATTTATAGCCAGGGACTTGTGGAGAAACGTTTTCTGCCGTCCCAAACAAGGCCAAGAGTCTTTTTCTTTCTATCGGCGAGAAGAACAAGAAGAAAGAGTTTGCCCCAACAGCATGTACCTACTGGATTCAAGCTCCTCCTGGCCACCGGGTCGACATAATGTTTACGGGAGTGAAACAATATGGACACAGCAAAAGAAGTAGAGCTGAGAAGGCCTCGTGCAGGTTTAGCGGCTTCGAGTTCAAGATTAATAAGGATCCACGGCTTGGAGGACCAATGTATGTTCCCCTCTTTAGCTGAAAATATCAATCTCGATTTTAGTTTCTGCGATCGCGAAGATTGGGGAGCGAATTTAGTCAGCGACCTGAACCCAGCACCTTTAATATTGTTCAATTACGAAGGCAAGCAAGTATACGACTTTCTGTACAAAGCCGTCCCTATATAAGAAATAACAACCAGATCATGAATAAAGACACTAAAATACTATGCCACTTTAAAGGGGAAACAGTGAAAAACTCTGAGAAGGGCACGGCTTCTGGTAGCGGAGACGATAAAGGAGTCAGAGGAAACGAGCCGAGCCGTATATTCCCGGGGCAGACTGTTCTGCCCGATAGAAATGAAGACTGTCGAGCTCAGGTATAATCCTCTTCTGAACCAGGGCCATTTCATTTCTTCATTCTTCGTCCTGGAATGGCCTTTATCGGGCTGCTCTGGTCTCTCTCCCCGGCTGCTTCTGGCGCCGCTCCCGCGCCCGCGCCCCCTCATCCTCCGCACCAGCCGACGCTGGACGAGACTACGCTTCTGCCGGTATGTTCCAACTGTTGATTTCAATTGAACTACATTCTTTTAGGCTATGCTAGTGCGGGCCAATGCCGAGGACAAGATGAAGCACGTCGGCGAGCTGACGACCCTGATGTATAACTGTCAGGCTAACATGAAGTAAAAGCCTGTTTTCGTTCTATTTCTTGTTCTTTCTTTTCGTTTTTAAAATAAATAACTTTTCCAAATAACCAAAAATTTCGCTGCCCTCATGATAACTATACCGGGAGCAGGCTGGGTAGTTTAATTTGTTCTTGGTCTCCTCCCGCTTTACGAGAATGAGGTCTCCTGGCCGAACATCTCCGCTGTTAGGAACTGCTGCTTCTGGGTTCTTGCATTTCTTTCACTGCTTTCTTTGAACTTCTTCTGCAGCATTTGCGTCATTTCGGCGACCTGTTCCTTCATCCGAGTGGAGTACAGGGAGAAATCCTCGTAAACAAGAGGTCTCCCCGGTAGGATACTTTTACTCCTTTCCTGTCCAGTTTGCCCATGAGATCGATCCCAATCAGAACAGGTGCGGGGCAATCTTGGTCCCTGGACACTCGAAACGTGTGTTGAAGAAGTCGCGTTCCAATCCGGAGTGTCAGGTTTGCCTCTCCCATCATTTCGAATCCAGTTCCATTTGCTGCTCTTGCGGTCGTCTTTCTTCGGTTTTCCATCCTTTTATGGACGTAACTCAGTGTAGAGATGGGCAGGTAGCTGAATGAGGCTCCCGAGTCCCAAAGCCCCACAAGCGTTCGATCTTCCAATGAAATTGGAACCAAGGGTATCTCGGCTTTGCTGGCTTCCTCGTCTTCAACAGCACCGATTCCTTCTCCAACTCCTTGTCCTTGAGCTTGTTCAACGCTGTTTACGACTAGAGTCCCTGGTAGCTGCCCTGCGGTGTGGTGGGCCTGCCTCCTCGCGGTGGTTGTTTTGTCCAGATAGCTCCGCAATTTCATTCCAACTGCTTTATCTTTCCATTCTCTTCTTCCAAGTTTCACTTGCGTCTTGCCCATGTGTCGCTTTCCTTGTTTCCAACTTCCTCCAGTTACTGCTACCGTATTCCTCCATCTACCAGACAAGCTCTTCCTTCTGCTTCTTCGACTACTTTGACTTTTCCACTTTTTCTCTCTGCTTGTTTTCCTCCGATCCTCCTTGAGCTTTCCAACAAATCGGTTTCCAATCCTCCAGAGTAGACCGATTACAATCAAGGTTAGGATGTTTTCCTGACTTGTTGGCAAGTTTTCCATGAGCCATCCATCTTCCGCGCCAGCAACTGTGACTTCTTCCAGTGGAGATGCATCTGCCAGCTGGCACAGTGCGGGGATTACGATGGGGAGATAGGTGAAGAGGGGGTTATACCACCTGTTTCTCACATAGTAGTTCTGGTTGTCTCTTTCAACTTGCTCCTCCGTAGGATAGTATTCTTTCCTTCCTTCTTCTTGAACATCTCCCATCTCCACATCCTCAACCACGTTGACTCGTAAGGCGCCTCGGAGAACTCTTGTGGCACAGTAGCATGTGAGCATGAAGAACCCGATAACTGCAGCAACAATGAAGATTCCACCTCCTATTAGGATCATCTTCCAGGAATTCAGCGTGTCCGCAATGGATTGAATCAGGCCTCCTGTTGCTTGTGTTATTCCTCTTCCTAGCTCGAAAACACCATTGACAAATCCGTCCAGGCCGCCTGTTGCATTGCTGGGCGCGGTGCGATAGAACTCTTGTTGTCTTGAAGTGAGGCGAAGGTCCTCATCGGAAAAGCAGAATCCTTGATGTGATGGAAGGTATGTGAGTCGTTGGAACTGATAATTCTCTGGTTGACCGGTATGCATGCTGGTGACATTGGCTTCTGCTTCCCAGTTCCGGCACGTCCCGTTCTCGTCCCTCCAGATGAAAGGGATCACATTCTCGCAGCTTGTCTCGATAGCAAGTGACGTCAGCGTCCGGGTTCCAGAAAGGATGAACAGCGTCTCGTTCTGCTCCGTAATCACCGGGGTGCTCTCGTAGCACGTCTCATTCACCTGATGATTAGCAACTATCCTGGCTTCCACTTGTGGGCATTGCGAGAGTACCAACACGTTTCTTCCTACGAACCGGGCGACCACGTCTTCTTTTCCCAGGATCGTACGCATTCCAACTGTAGGGTCCAAGCGGAGCAATCCCCACCAGGTCTCGATTATGGGCCAGGCATGTGGATCGGTATACTTGTTGGAAAGAGGCTACCAGGTCGTCGTGGATCTTGCCCGAAAGGTAGTTGAGCTTTCCGTCATTGTTCAGCGCTGTGAGTCTTCTTCGAAGATTTTCTTGACCATCGTAGATAATCTGGTCGTACTGCAGTTGTTGCTTGGCATCTTCCTCCTCCGATTTATCGTGCTCAACCTCTCTTGTCGTTAGTAACCGGCGAGTCAATATCGTGCTCAACCTCTCTTGTCGGTAGTAACCGGCGAGTCAATATCGTGCTCAACCTCTCTTGTCGGTAGTAACCGGCGAGTCAATCGGGTGAGCAACTGAAGCGGCTGGTCTTTCCAAACCTCTTGGCCTCCTGTCCCAAAACTGTCTCTGTAGATCCGTCGGCGCCTTTCCATAGAGTTTTGCTAGCAGCTCTTCTCTCCTTCCAGCCTTGCTCCCGTCCATGCGACCAGCTCTTCCATTCCAGATCTCCAGTTGGGTCTCCAGGGGCATTTAAAGTTCATGAAAGTAACCAAACTACTATTTCCAGCTCCCATCGTTTGTGAAAATGTCAAAACTGATCCTGATGCTGTGTTTGCTGGTAGTTTTGGCCCTCGCCGTCTCTTCGATTGACGCTGTAAACCTAGAAGAACAGTTAGAGGAAATGGGAACGGTAAGTGGCTTTGATACTCCACGAGTTTCTCTCAATTAAACCTAGCTAACTATATTCTCGTTTCTAGGTATCCCGTGCGAAGAGAGGTCCGATTTGTTGGGAAGATATGGTCAAGAAATGCTGCAAGCACAAGTGCCAGGGCGCAGGCTGCCGCTACCTCATGTGTTCTATGTGCTGTTAACTGATCCAACTCATCATTCTTTCATATTAATCCTAATTACCTTAGATTACTAGCCACCGTGTAAATTTGTAGTTTTTATGGGAATAAAAACAATAATAATAAAAAAATTCCAAAATAGAAGGGACTAGTGAAGAAGGGAAGTCTCTGTGAGGGCTGGAGGCCAGCTGGCTTTCAAAGAAGAACTCTAGCCACCAAAACTTTTCTACGAACTTTTCTATAAAAGTTTTCATAAACGAAACACATTCCATAGAAGCAAACGGCCGATATTTTACCATTGTTCAGCAGCATAAAAAATGTTGGAGGAAATGGAAAAATATGTGTATCATTAGGAAAAAATTCTGTGAAGTGGCCAAAGTCGCTGTCGAAATACATAATTCTCGAATAGATATGGAACCCCGAATCTTCGTCCCAAGCAAATGTTCCCTATCTCCCTTCTACAAGTTACATTTTCACCGTGAAGAACGTCTTTTGATCCATTTCTAATGGCGTTTCGGCAATCTCCCGGCTTGCAGGGAAATTCTCTAGGGATTTACAGTCTGGTAGCAAAGAATTCCCCCCGAGGTGGTGATAACTATGCCGGTGGCGGCTAAAGACAACAGGACGGAGGAGGAAAGTGCTTTCCATAAACTTCATACGTACCACCAATCATTAGCCTTGTGACTTTAAATGTCTTGTTTCTTGTCTGGTGTTGTATTCTTTTGATCTGTTCTTTTTTTAGTGAATCAGAAAATACAAAAGGACCCTGTTTCTCATCGCGTGTCCTTTATATTTTCGAACTATCCTTTTCTAGTATATCAACATACACACAACAACCGGTTTGTCTACTTATAACTCTAGTTTGACCACCGAGGGCAAACATGTTTTCTAAAAATTGCCAAGGACAACATCTTTTTGTCAACAGAAAAGATGAAAAAGTGTTCTTGCTCTGAGGATTGCCTGTTGTTTTGTCCCCAGGTGGCTTCAGTATAAAAGGCATGAACATTTCGACCAATACCACATCTTGCGCTTATTTTCACCCCATTTAAAGTTCATGAAAGTAACCAAACTACTATTTCCAGCTCCCATCGTTTGTGAAAATGTCAAAACTGATCCTGATGCTGTGTTTGCTGGTAGTTTTGGCCCTCGCCGTCTCTTCGATTGACGCTGTAAACCTAGAAGAACAGTTGGAGGAAATGGGAATGGTAAGTGGCTTTGATACTCCACGAGTTTCTCTCAATTAAACCTAGCTAACTATATTCTCGTTTCTAGGTATCCCGTGCGAAGAGAGGTCCGATTTGTTGGGGAGATATGGTCAAGAAATGCTGCAAGCACAAGTGCCAGGGCGCAGGCTGCCGCTACCTCATGTGTTCTGCGTGCTGTTAACTGATCCAACTCATCATTCTTTCATATTAATCCTTGCCTCAGATTACTAGCCACCGTGTAAATTTGTAGTTTTTATGGGAATAAAAACAATAATAATAAAAACATTCCAAAATAGAAGGGACCAGTGAAGAAGGAAAGAAGGTCTCTGTGAGGACTGGAGGCCAGCTGGCTTTCAAAGAAGAACTCTAGCCACCAAAACTTTTCTACGAACTTTTCTACAAAAGTTTTCATAAACGAAACACATTCCATAGAAGCAAAAGGCCGATATTTTACCATTGTTCAGCAGCATTCAAATTGGACAAAAACGTTTTCTGAAATTATTAATCTTGCCGTTTAAGATGGAAGACGCTTCTGTGAAATATGAAAATGGTCCTGCTTTTCCAGCTCTCTCTTTTTGTCGGCAGTGGTCTTTCTTTTCCAGAAAGGTGAGCCAAAAGTTACTGTTTTAAATTTTTTAAGTCTATTCAAACAAGTGCCTATTGATGTATTGCCATGGCCAAATCAAACTGTCCACTACTTTTTGGATACCAATTTCAGTCCGTTTCTTTTAATATCACTTTAATGAAAAGAGTTTCAGCCAAAGAAGAGAGGGACAAAATCACCCAGGGTGTTAGAATTATACAGGAAAACACTTGTATCAATTTCATCGAAGGAGAGACGGACAAATTCGCAATAAAGGTATGCGCTGTGGTTCAAAAGAAGTTGTTTTAGATTATTAAAGGAAATTTTTGTTATAGTAAGCTGGGATGGACGAATACTCCTTCGCAGCTACTCTCTCTTAATCCGGAATCAACGGGAAAATGTTTGTCAATAGTAGGCAGAGTTGTGTCGAATTAATCAAGATAGATTGGGATCACTGTCCACGAGTTCCTCCATGCCCTTGGATTGCACCATACCCAGACTAGAACTGATCGGGACAATTACATCAATGTGAACATGACAAACATTAAGGTAGAGAAATTAATGCCTATAAGGCGCTGTTTTAGGAAGACGATCGAGCAAACTATTTAAAAGCGGACTTTATCAACCTAACTCCTTACGATTATGGCAGCTACATGCATTATGGGCGTTTTCCAGTTGGGTAAGTTTATTTCTGGGCATTAATCCGAACACGAACAAAATTTGATAATATCCTCAAATTTAAGAGAGAACCGTTCTGTTAACGATGATGTCCCAACAATGGTGCCGACTGACAAACGATACAAAAAGACCATTGGTAGTTTGCGAGGATCCTTTTACGATTTCCACACCGTTAACGAATTCTACAAATGCAATGGTTTGAAAATACAGAAAGGAATGAATAGCAGTGTTCAGCGAAGTGTCCCAGCCACAGTTCATCAAAGTGCTTCAATGGAGGTGTTCCCCATCCAAGACACTGCGCCATTTGCCTCTGCCCACCAGGCTATGGAGGAGATTTCTGCGATCAACGAGTATTTTTCCCGAGTTCTTATAATCTGCTCTTTATTTTAGCCGGGGACTTGTGGAAAGACGCTCCTTGCAGTTCCAGAGAATTACAGAAGAACGACGTTTGCCCTGGGAGAGGAAAATAATAAGAGAGAATTCGCGTCAGCCACCTGCAACCATTGGATTGAAGCTCCTCCAGGCCACCGAGTTGAAATAATCCTAATTGGCGTACAGCAATATGGCCACGGGAGCAGAACAAGATATGAAGAGGCTTCTTGCAAACTGAGCGGCTTCGAGTTCAAACTAAACGAAGATCCCAGACTTGGCGGAGCAGTGTATAGCTCCTCCTGTTCCCAAACCAGATGGCTTTTTTAGATTCTGTGATCCAGAAGATGAGGGGGCAAGCTTGGTCAGCGACCTGAACCCAGCCCCGTTTATGGTGTACAACTATGAAGGAAAACAAGAATACGACGTCCTGTACAAGGCTATTCCTATTGAAGATAGTTTAAATGGACAATAATACGCTCGTGAATAACATTTCTGTAGACATTCATTGTTCGTACAACCTTACTACCTTCCAAACAACCAGGACCCTTGATCAGAAAAGCAATCGAGTTGAATTTTCAAAGCGACAACCGTTTGAGACCAGGAATTCCCCCTCACCTCCCCAAAATTCTTTATGCACAGGAATATTCAAAATCAACTTTATTAACAAATTACTCAAATGATTGTATGATCCAGCAAACTTTCTGGATGTAGCTGGTGGGAAATAAACACCCATCCATTGAAACCCACATAGGACCATGTTTCCACGCTATCAAGTGCAATAACGAGCAACTCGGTGGTGATGATTCAGTATACTCCCTACTTCGCACCCACATTGACCCATGTTTCCAAGTTCTAATGGGTAGGTACCGGTAGGGTGTAAGAAGCTGACTTGGCCATCTATCCACTTTTGAGCCGTAGAGCTTAAACTTCCCAGTTTACCGGTAAGACTGATAACTAACCACAATGGAAATTCAACTTATTCTGAAGTTTTAGTAGTTCATGGTGAATTGGAAGGAGAATGATTACTCATTTGAGAAGCAGATCCTTATTTATGAAGAATCTGGAAAAGAATATTTAGTACTGGAAGTATCCAGCAAGTTATAGAGAAAGACGAGGATAGGATAAGATTGAAGCCGGCTAAATGATTCCGATTCTAAACAGAGGCGGAGCGAGCAGATCCGGTGTCAGTAGTTGTAAACTAGCCGGCACACGGATGGATTGTAAACGCCGTTAATTGAACAATATTGAGGAGTGAGAATTGCCGTGGTTACAAGAATAAGAAGACTATAACCCTGGAAATCGAGCGCTAACTCAGAAAAAGTGCAAATGTTAGGCTGACATTGCGTATCTACAATAATTTAATTGCGAAATTGATAACGGAGTTAACCACCGCGAAAATGCTGCTAGCAGAGAAATGAGCCAGCCGGCAGCGGTGCGAGGGCGGGTTCTAGTCTGCTGTATTGATCAGGGTTCGGTCGGGGCGTAGAACGAAGATTACTAGCAGAGGGTCCAGAGAAGCCAGAGGGAAAATTAATCATGAGGCATGGATAAGCTCTATCAGGGCTCCGCTCATGCAATCACGGGGAAAGGGCAATGTTGGGGGAGAGCTCGGCTTTGCCTGAGTGGACAAAGTGAATCTCTTTGAACATTTCTTTGAACATGAAGGAGTCTTCTTAGAATTAAGACATTGTGATTCCTTGAAAAGGAACTGTTCGAGAATGATTTTAAAGAAGGGCGGAAGGCGGGAGATCTGAATGATCTGCACATTTGTGAGTACATTTCTTGAGGATACCCCTATATATTTTTCCGGAAAGGCGAGAGAGAGAGAGAAAGAGAGATAACATGGTGGCAGCAAGGATAAAGCAGAAAATGAAAACTGTTATCTCTAAACCAGAACACCTAGATCATTTTCGGACAAAGGGTTTTGAAATGTATTTAATCCCGTTGAAAACGAACCGCCATTCTGTGAGCCATTTCCAGTTCTGAAGAGTCTTTTATGAGGCAGAGGCTCAATTTGGGCCAGCACAGCAGCTGGCAGATATGGCAGATGTTCCCATCAAGCCATCTGGCCCTGAACTGATAACAGAATAGGAACGCGATTTGAACAAGAAAAAGGTTACTCCAGTTTTTATTCCACTTACAAACAGGATAGAGTAGGAAAATAACACGAAACGCGAGATCTTGAACACTAGAGAGACGGTCGAGCTAGAAAAGTAATACAGACAATGAACGAGGAAAAGAACAACTATGGAAACTGAGAGTATTCACACAAGTATTTACAACCGGTTGAAACTGGAAACAATTAACAGGAAGGGAGGAAAACATGGTAAATCAAAACAACGGTTTTGCTTGTCTACCGGGCGGGGACCAACATATAGAAACGAGGATATTCGTAAGGGTCGCGATTTGGAGTGTATTCACAAGGAACGGGAAGGATCACCCATCCGCACTCCGGGTACGCCGGATTCTTTCGTGGCCAATTGGGTTTGGTTCCCTTTGGCAGGGGCGAAGCTTGCTGGCCAGGCTGAGATGCAATGCCAATCGGTGGAAGATCTGAAAAGGATTACGGTAAATAGGTATATTTGAGGCAGATGTGCGATACAGAAGAGGCTAGATCAGTTAGACTATATTGGCTCTTATGTCTCTTGTGGCTAACTCGTATCCGTACGTGCCTGCTGGTGAAGGAAGCTCATAACCTGACAGTTAATGCAGTGCTGTGCTCGGCTAGCGACGGATCCCATGCTATTCCACTGCCGCCTACAATTTGTGCACAGGAACTCGCCATAGCATTTCTCCTTTCCTTGATGTGGGAGTAGTTCCTGGTCCTCTAGCTGGCGACGCTAAAATTAGTGCGTATTGTCCGCCAAAGAGGGGAAGCCTTACCGTGGGGCAATCATCAGTGTGCTGTACTTCCCCGTGGCACTGCTCACAGGTGTATATTGCCTCTTCAACGCTCTCGGTATCCACGACCTTCAAAAGTTCCTCGTTTTCCGAATCAGGGAACTCATTCCCAGAGTCGTTTTCTTTACTGTCTAATCCAAATCCATCAGCGGATAAGTTTTTCTAAACGCGTTGTACTATTGACGAAAATGAGAAAAACAACACCTCCATTTCCAGTAATTCCAACTGTTCACGTGGTTGGACCTTAGACGTGGCTGTGCCTGTAATAGCCTCAGAATACGATTTGACGTCTCGTCTCCAAGGATTAGGAGTCTGATTTGGCGGCTTTGGATGATATCCGAGTGGAGGAAAGTCCCAATTGGAGTTCACGTTGAGGTCTTCAGATTCGCAAACAGATTCTTGATCAGAAACCGGGAGGGATTGGGGTCCGCTGTCCCAAAGCTGGAAATATACTGTATGGACAAAAAATAGGGGGCCTACACATTCCCAGGTGGTGAACGGAGCATGTCGCACAGAGAGATCTCGGTCGTACTCGAACATTCTTTTTTTTCTGGAAAATAGAAATAATAGAAGGAAGACGGAATGGAACGGAGCGTGTAAATAATGGAAGGAGTGATTCTAAACAATGCGTATCTCCTAAGGTATAAGAGATTGCGGAGGTCAGTGCTGCGGAATTCCGGTGCCCACGTATATCCGTGCAGATAGAAAGAGAGAAAGAGAGAGAGCGCGCGGCAAGGGAACTTATGGGTGGCCCCCCAGAAATTGTTGTCCATTGAGATCGTTCCAGCACCCCTCGAACACACTACTATTATTATTATGGGGAGAAAGGAGGAAATGTGGACGATACGTCAACAGCCAACGGAGCCAACGGTCAACTTCTTCAGAGTCAATGGTGTTTATGAGAAGAGGAAGGATTAAAAAGGGGACGATCTTTGGGCGGCTGCTACGAAAACTTCCTTCAACAAGCGTTTGCCAGTTGACACATTAGGTGGAGTAGTTTTTGATGCAAATGAGCTGGATTAGGAGATGGTACGCGCATAAGAGTGGATATCTCCGGAAGGGGGGATCAGGGCGGATAATAAGAGCTCTGACGCTGTTAGAAGATATCTCCACAGGAAGTGGGTCCAGGGGGAGAAATCCCAGACTTCCTCCAATTTCTTAATCCCATGAGACGATTAAGAGGAAACTATACTGATTGTCTGATTCCGACAATCCGATTTGTTTGGGGGAGTGATCTAATAAATTCCCTGTTGTCACCAGTGAGATCAGCACCAGATTAAGGAGACATTTGAGGAGCTACGTAGCCAGAGGGTTCAAAATGGAATTCCAAGAAAATATAAGGGCTGAGTACGGGGGTAGTGCACATCCGTTTTTGCACCTGCTTGCAGCTGGCCGCTCGAAGGGCAGCCAAGGCACAAAAACGGCATGTTTTCCACCAGACTTTAGGCGCTAGAAGAGGGCAAAAAACAGGAGCATTGCCCTAGTGACTGTCGCTGCTTCTTATCAGCTGGAAACGCTGACTGTAGCTGAATTAAAGGCGGGGCAGCACAAAATGAAATGGGAGGATCTTGCCTTTAGGAGCTTATTGAACCGGAAGGACGAGTACCAAGTTCCGATTTGTAACGTTAGCTGACCTTTTCGAACCGGATAACTCTCCCGGTTAATG
The DNA here is from genome assembly GCA_932521035.1 of Oscheius dolichura. Taxonomy (NCBI): domain Eukaryota; kingdom Metazoa; phylum Nematoda; class Chromadorea; order Rhabditida; family Rhabditidae; genus Oscheius; species Oscheius dolichura. Next base: position 483,878 of record OW051497.1, on the reverse strand, counting down.
CGATGAACTACGTATAGTGCTTCGTTCACGGAGTAAAAACTGTGTACGTGCATTGGTAAAGGTCTCCCTTGTGAGTTGGATAAATAGGTTAAATTTTGCAAGGAGGGGCAGGTGAGAACTGATAAATTCTGAGAACTAGCGACAGCCCACATGGCTGGATATTCAATCAACGGGCGGATTCTGTCTAATTTCCGATAGATGACAACTTGACGTCAACAGTCATCGACGGATACTGTGCTCTTGAACGAAGTATGAAAAGCGGCTTAATGAATTCCTGAGAATCACGTACGGGAATGATGAGTATCCCGGAGAGGGAAAACGGCATCTGTACGGGTTGACGTTATTCGATCTCTATGTTGGGTTGTATAACGCGGGGAGCAACATGGAGTAGTCATAGCAGCAGGTCGGGGGAATGAAAAGGAAGAAAGGGAGACACACATCATGCGTGAAATTTAGAAATACCATACTCCTATTAGCATAAATAGCACTCTAATCAAGCTGATTGAAAGAGATTCGCCCACTCTGCGCCCCCGTAGGATATTGAATATTATAAACTTGGGAGATTACGGTAATGAAATAGCGATGTAAATAGAAGCCAAGAAAATGGCCGTGTTCTTTCCCTTGAACCTAATATAGACTTCTACGTCTGCGGACTTTCCGCTTGATCTGAAACGGCAAAAACAACTTTTTTGGTTTTTAAAACAGCTGCAGCATAAGAAATCGCTCTTTATCTTGTGAGGTACTAATGGGGGAAAACATAAAGTATAAAAGATTAGACGTATCGTGTGCTACCGATGTACTATTCATGATGGAAAAGCAGACAGACTTCGAAAGGAGGCTTGTACTTGCTGTTGACTATCTCAATAGGACCATACATAATCTACCGTAATCCTACAAATTAAAGGGCAGAAGACTCCAAGTTACGGCTGTTATCGAAGGGGCTCGAGGATGTGCCAGGAAGACTTTAGTCCAAAAGATACAATAGCTGTTGACAGAAAATGGAATGTTCTCTTTGATAGAACAGTTGTCAACAACAGGAAAGGCCTAGGACGACTTCCGTGAACCATGATGCCTTATATCCAGCTCATAATCAGATGGGATTGTTCTGCCCACCTTCTTCCTTTCTTCTCCCCCATGCTCATCAAAAAGTCATGTGCATTAGGGATCATTAGACAGGCTCCTCATAGAAGAGAGAAGTATAGACCAGGCGCTGCGAGCTTCTTGCCCATTCCAGGAATGAAAGCGTACACAAGGGTAAAAATCTTAAGGGATCCCCTACGAGTCATAGATTTCAAAATTTCCATTTCAGCGTGATCATCGTTCAGTAAAACTTCACCAATCTAGGCTAGACGTTCTGGTGTTTACCGCCAATCTATTGAAATTTGAAAAGATAACTCTTTGATGCAGACGAACGGATGATTTCAAGAGAGGGAGAAAAGGGGTTCGAGAAGAATTTCAGAAAACGATTCGAGGGATTTAGATGGTTGAGTGGATTATCAACCGAACAACAGGAAAACACAACAACACTTTCATAATATATTTATATAAATAACTCTGCGTTCAAGACGTCAACGTCGAACGGCCGGGTCCTGACGAGCTCACACTTTCTCTTCGTAAAAATCGGTCTCCTTTACCGGCTGGAGTGGCCCTGGAACCCCCTGAAAATCCTTTTTAAAACTGTCTAACAAAGTAAACTCACGGTCACTGCCTGGTGGAAATCGGCGTCCTCAAATTGATGGATCTAATATCATCTCCTAAACATTCTTTTTAAGAAACGCATCAAGTTGTTTTCTGGTTTAGTAGGTTTAGTATATGGGGATGGTTAGCAAGGAGAGTGATCTTAGTAAACTTACATTTAGACCGTCTCACCGAAGACGTAGTCTTCGGACGAAGGGCTCCAAACTCGTACGTTCCAAGAGTTAACCCTTAGGGAGAAGCGTGGGTCCGATCTGCTGGATCTCAATTGCAGTAGAGTAGCTCAATTCTGTGCTGAAATAGAGTATTGAGTATTCAAATTATGACAAGGGCCAACCAAGCCTTGCGATAAACAGGACTTGTCTAGGATGAAAAGCCTGTCGTCCATGCTTCTATTCATAAAGGAGCTATTTACAAACTCCGTTTGGCAACGGATGACGTGAAGTGGTCCGCTAATCACATTTTAAATTTTGTTCTTGAACAAACTCCATGTGGTAAGTTGAAAGCTGAGGTGAAGTATGCACCTGAAAATGGTTAAAATTTGTTGGTGGCTATGGGAAGAAAAGGCAGGGGAGAGGAGAGCCCAGAAGAAAAAACTTGAATATGCGACAATTGCGCTCTTTTCAGAGGCGACCCTTTCAAGTCCGCGCAAAGTGGGTGAATGGCAACTGTCGGCGCCAGTGCTGATACGAGAATTGGACACTCCCCTCTCCGAATTTCACGGAGGTCATTGCAAATTGTCGCAACGTGTTAGCGTCTCGAGGGATGATGGAAAACTGAAAACCGCCGGCGAGAGTAAGCACCAGGTTCCAATATGGATCTCTTAGAAGGTGTAAACGTTTAAAAATACAGTCAAAAACATGTTTATTTAAAAATTGCAGTAATTCGTTATCTAGAGCGCGATACATTTATTCTTCTGTGCGTAGGGATTGTTCTTAGGAGCTCCTCCCATTGCTAATGGATCGTCGGGCTGGTTCTCTCTGACATATTTGAGCATCCTGAATCAACTCTTTATAATTTCAAGATTGGAAACGAACTCAGTTGCTGTCACAGAGATTTTTATACGATCCAGAGCAGCGTGCTTCTTCAAGTGGTTCACATGCTTGCGGAATTCGTCTACTCTTGAATCCGGAGAGTCCGTCGGCGGTTCAGCGGCCATCTTGTCGGTTGAAGACATCTATTAGGAACTGAAAATGTGAATAACAGAAATTCTCAGAAACATCAAGAGGATTAGATTCACAAAGGGCTTCGGACATCATTTGACCGTGAGAATTGAGAAATAAACAGATGATGAGAAATAATGTGATCTCTACCGGGAAAACGTCCATTATTTAAATAATTCATGCCTTGTGATAATTTGTTAAGCAAAGTAATCCGCTGCTGATCTTTTTTTCTTCGTATGTGCGTCAGTAAGAAATTGCATCGAGGCGGGGAACAGAAAAATTCATAGAGCTATTTTAGATTATTTCCCTGGTTGTGGGTTCTGCTAGACAGCTTGATATTTTCCCCCTGTGATACGGCAGATGTTAAACTTTTCGGATTTACGATTGTTTATGTGGTATACCATGCGCAGCAGGTGCAACAAGCCTTATATTTCAGACAACACTCGTATAGTTAAGAATGACTATGCCATTTTTAATGTTTCCCTTATTTTAATACCTTCTAGGGTAGAAAAACACGCCCAGGGGAAGCCAAATTGCTTGAAGCCCTTAAATTTCATTGATTAGGAGCCCACTTATAAGATTTCACTCGTTCTTGTGGCCTCGTAGATCATTTTCTCTGCTACTTTGGCTCGGTTCCTTCAGATTACAGTTGGAAACGCCCTAAAATCCTTAAAAACCCATTAAATGGGAAAGTTTAGCTCTTTCTGGAACAAAAAGTAGGCAAAAAAGAGGGTACAAAGCCCAGCGGAGTCAAAAATGTTGCGAGTTGTCCCGATATCTAACACCTTTTTACACTAATTAGCATTGAAAATCATGGGAAAGGGATTATCTTTTGGTTCTAATTTCTGCGTCTCATTAGGGATCGTAAGTAGAACAACAAGAACAAATTGTCCTCCTGTATTAGTACTCAGAATTCCCCCGACAATTATATTTGTTGATTCAATTCTTGCTAAAATTCGGCTGCAAAAATGCACATTTTACGTTTCATGAATTTTAAATTAACTTCAAATACTCTACAGTAATTTCCTTTTATAATCAAGATCTTTGAGTTTGCATCTCATCGCCCGTCCGGAATTAAACCTTGGAAAAGATTGAGTGGGATGACACGTCCTTCAATTGCCCCTATATTGAGACAATTAAACGTCAGCAGGGCGATAATTAAATTCCTCAAAAAATGTAAGGGGAAGTGTTCTTTCTTCATTAGAATGTTTGCGGCTCTCGCCTTGTGCTCTCTGAGAAATGTCCCATCCCTATGGCCTTATCCTTTCAGGAAGATGGAAGAGTACGAGCACTACATTGAGCAGCTCTCTGCTCATGTTAAAATCGAAAGGAAGAAGATCTCCGAGACGGCTTCTGCGTAAGCTCTGCTCCTATTTATTGTGCTGAGGTTCCTTTTAGTCTTCTTGCCTACTGCGAGGAGAACAAGAATGACGATCCTCTGATGGGGGCCGACACTGGGAAGGAGAATCCCTTTGCTGAGAAGAAACGCTGCATACTTCTCTGATGTTAAAGAGATTCCTGTCAATGAAAGTTTGTTGAAGTTTCTTGTTGCTATTGCGCATTTGAATTTCGTTCTTATCGGAATAAATCGTGATGGCCATACTGCTCGACCTTCAGTGCCGTTACAATTCTCTTCCTGTCCTTGAAGGAAGGACGGTGACCAGGGTAATCAATCTTCGGCCCGAACCACCCTACTGACAGTCGGCAATTGCCGCAGAGGAAATGGTCTAGGGTATCTCGAGAAGGATTTCTGCCTCCTTCTTTCATAGAAATGATACTCTGCTGATTTTCAACAACTTCCCTAAACAGTATTATCAAGGTCAGCGCAACGAATCGCCTGCGTAGATCCGAAAGCCCTTCCTGTTCTTCAAATCATCATTCCGCGCGCAGCTAAGATTAAACGGATTTAACGAAGGAAACTCCGGTGATTTATTATTAGAACACACTATGATCGTAATATTTCTGATCTAACTATCATCGTAGGCGTTATGGAAGTTACTGGAGCGCTGTACTTGAAGATGAGCTCCTTGTTGAGGATTAACTGTGTTACACTATGACAACATCCTGAAAATAAATTGTCCTTTTTTTGTTATCATCTCCTCGTTTACCTGCAGCTAGAAGGCCAAGTACATAGAATGGCCCAGCTGTCAGGAAAGTGAGCCAGGTGGAACCAGCTAGGTCTGATATTCCTGCAGCCATTGCTGGAACAGTTATGCAGAACAAGGAACAAATTAGAGTACAAAGAGCGGACTTGTTTGCCTGAAGAATCACTATTATCTGGACTATGGATACTGTATTACCTTCCGGAATCGCATCTTCTCCTTTTTTGTAGTCCCCATGAATTGTGATTCGGTTGAGAGGATCTCCAACTTGTAGACAATCAATATTATGAGGATCACAACCAGGAATCCCATTCCCTGAAGAACATATCCCTATTTTCCTTGTAGAAATTTACAGCATTGCTGGCTCCCCAGTAATATTTAAATTGTGTGCTGGCAAAACACCCAAATGTGGAACAATTTGGTCTCTCGGTAAAGGGGCAGGTGGCGAAGGCTAGACCCACGTCAAAGATACCCCCAGCGACAGCTAAGGCTAGCGTCTTTATTGTGTAGAACTTGTGATTTTTCATACGGTAGAAGGCAGGGTAGAAAATAGCCTGAAATATAATATTCAATTATAAAGTACGAGCGCCTGTTGTTATCTCGTACAACTGGCCCCGAGCAACTTCCTGATTTATCAGCATATCCCTCGACCTGTTTCAATCTGGTTTATTTGATGACAAATCGGAGTTGAATGTGAAAGGAAAGGAGGAAATGAGAAGTGTTCGAATCTCACATTAGCACATGAGAATTCGTTCATATTGCGAGCTGGATGATATCAGGAGCAATGAGCGGCATTTTGTCTTTCGACAGCTTTGAGACTCTCTGGCGGATACCCAGCGGTTTGGAATCTAGGCCAGGGAAAAATTACAGCCTGTGGATACCGTAGTCTCCCATAGATTACAATAAGTACCAACTTACCAGTATCCTATCGATGGCCACGGCTATGATAATCACAAGGTTGACTTTTAGCTGGAAAGGCAGAGGAATGGCGGTCACCATAACTGCCAGAGGATCCATGGTGAAGTAATCCGGTCTCCAGTGGACTGTCAAGTATACTGTATAAGGAATAGCTAGGCCGTTTTATTACGATATTTTTCAGATAACTTACAGGTTACGGAGTGGAGAAAGTCTGACCAAATTAGGGCAAAAGTCAGGTGCAGATTTGGACTCCTCACTAGCTTCACCTTGCTGGAAAAGAGATTGTTTCATGAAGATTAGACAGCTTACTGCGAAAGATACAGTAACAGAAGAGAAGAAACGATCCCTAGAGCTTGCAAGAATAGTGTCATAATATCCATAACAAGAATATTCTCCCTAGCCATGGCTCAAGAAGCGATAACTGCAGTAATTGAATTGGTTCGGGGCAGGCCATTTTCCGGGACAAGACAAGACAGGGGGAAATGGTTCGAGGAAAGTAATCAAAAAAGAGTTCAGAGTTCCATAAGTTTTCAGCTGGGAAAGCACAAAAAACGACAAAGTATAGGTGTCGACATCTTTTAAAAAAAGACAATGTATAGCCGTCTAGATCTTTCGATGGGCAGTAATATTCAACGTCTGCGATGTATTCGAATTTTTCCTTCAAAGCGTCCTTCCTAAAGCCTAAACTAAGCCTAAATAGCGTATATCTCATGACTTAACGGCGGAACTTCCTTACTCTTAAAACAAAAGTTACTATTTACGTCGAGTTCTTTCGATGATACGAATATCTAAGGTCTACTGTGTAATCTAATTTTCACTTGAAAAACTTTCGAGGATGAAATCTCGCCCTTTGTTCTGCATGGGCGCCTGCCCAGGATGTTCAAAGTAACTGAAATATTCCTCTCAATTACTTAAAATATGAATAGGCACTAGTAGTCAGCAGCTTATTTTTGCTAATCTGCTTGGCTGCACTACAAGTTTAAATAGTGCTCAACAAGTGCAAGCCATGTCAAACAGAGATCAAGAAGAATCAGCAAGAAAATCATTTGAAGCCATCTATTGGGATTCAAGATTTGCAAAGCACCCAACCATGGCGTATAGGTATATTCTCTCGTCATTTCCTTGATTAAAAGCTTATTTCAGAGATGGAGACTCTTGTTATCAGTTTCATTACCGAAGAACCATAAAAAAGGGAGATGTATATATATGCACAAACTGTAAAAATCACTTCGGGAAAGAGCTGAAGTTTATGGTAACGTTATATAGTCGGTTTCCAACAGAAAAACCGCGGCTAAAGGTTAATTGTGTATCCTCGCGCCACCAAACAGACCAAAAATGAAAAATTACGCGTCTTTTCGGTTGGAAACGGACTATAATGCCCTGTTTATCTATTAAAATCATCTGCTACCTAAATTCAAAACTTTTAAAGGTAAAAGATGGAGTGTTCGGTTCCGATCCTACAAAAGGACACGATTGTAAAGCACAGAAGTGGACAGAAGCGTCTGTCCAGCGTTTTGTTTAGAAAACAAATCAGGATGTGAGGAAATCGGACACTTACCGCCGACCTAAAACTACTTATGAAGATGCACTCAAAGCAATAGTCAGCGATTCTTCGAAAAGTATATTTTTTCTGGCGTGTGATATTACCTTTTTAAGGTTTGAGCGAGCGAGAAGAACTTGGACAAAAATACGCTGACTTTAAAAAGAGAATCTGGGTCTCGTAAAATCCATGCAAAGATCTGAGAAAAGGAAGTCCGTAATGGGAGGTGTAACGGTATGTAATGATTTTATTTTTAAAAAAACTCTTAGTTTTCAGGATAAATTTAAGAACAGTTTAATTCTCCCGGACGTAGTGAATGATGTCATTGGTCCGCCTCACCCATTTGTTCGTGTTGATACCGCGAAGGAGCTCATTATGTATACCGAAAAGGGCTTACTCACATTGTGGCCGATGGGTGTCATAAAGTACAACCTTCTGAGCTTGGAAGATCGGGACAGTTATACGTTTGCCACGGGATAACTCGGACAGGGCATCAGGCCCCCTTACTGCTTGCCTTCGTATCTACGCACATCAAGCAAGCCTATAAAAAGCTCTTTAAAATACTGAAGGATCAGGTTCTAGCAGCGAAGTGCGACATCGAACATTTGAAATTCGTAGTTGACTACGAGATTGGAGCAATCAAAGCCATTGAAGAGATAAATCTACTTCCTCTCCAAGCACAACTTTTTCTAGACGTTCTCTGAAGATTGTGTCCAAGGCTGTTTCTTTCACCTCACAATGTGTTTTGTTAGAATGTGCCATAAATTGGGGCTGGATCAGTATTTTGATGAATATCCTGAAGTAAGCCAGGGGTACGATCTGCTGCTGGCCATCTCGTTTCTTCCTAAAGTATGTGAATTTCCTATCTGTTCTACGATTACAATAGGAGCTGATTCCTTTGTCCGGAGTGCTTGAAAGCCCAGTAGCCGATGGACATCCCGCTAGCAGCACATGTCTGGCGTTCATCAAATATTTTGACCAGACATGGGGCGAAAACGGTACTTTCAAAGATTTGTGGCATAAATTTGGAATCGTAGCTCAGCGAACCAGCAATGCGGCAGAATACTGGCATAGGTTAGATACATTTTTCTCTCTAATTATTCTGATGTTTAAAGTGAGCTAGAGAAAAAACTCGATATGGTTCAACATCCGCCGCTCGACGAGGTTTTAGATGCTCTTCGAACAATGCAGCTAGCAGCATATTTTGATGTAGCCGGGATAAACATCAGTTGTAGTTTTATATTTTATAACTTGAGGCTGCGCAGGAGAACCGGGAGAAGAAGCTTCATCGACGAGACCAAGAAAGGCGAGACGCTGTGGCCAAATCAATGACCGAATTTGCTGATGATATAGAGAAGAATGGTGCCACACGCGAGAAGTGTAAAGAATATTTATCTCGTATGACAAGATTCTGCAACAGAAAATCATAAATACTTGTTCCCATAGCCGAATAAACTACATATACACTGTATACTCTCCTTCAACTATCAGCATATTCAGGTAGAAAATACACAAATCTTCTAAAAAAACATACAAGTAACAGTAAAAATCTGAAAATTGGTTAGGATATCGCACATATGTGACGATAGCCCGAAAAGTGTGACCATAGCTCGAAAGCAATTTTGGGGGTGTGACCATAGCCCACTTTTTTTTTCGGGGATCACTCCTCCCAAATTGGACCTCTGGCAATAGATTACAGGAAGGGAACGATCACAAAGGCCTGATGCCAATTGTTTCCACCCAAACAACCAGGGATCAAAAGAGCGTGTTAATATCATTCTGATCTCCAAATCAAAACCTCTAAGAAAAGTGTCACGACAAACCGGATTGCGGTCCGAACAGCCGCAGGTACGCAATGAGCCGCGTAGCAAGCCGAATCAAGTGTGTGTTGTTCCGTGATTTATCGGCAACAGTAGACTGCCCCCTACGGCAATGCCCTTATAAGGACAGAGGAGACCATGAGAATTTCAGACAGCAGACTCCCATGTTTGGTGTCGTGGTGTATGCTTTGGTTATTCCTTCGGTTGTCTCTATCTTGGACAGTCATTTCTTGGACTTTCTGAAGAAGCATTATGGTGAAGTACACGCAGAAAAAATGAACAGAGCGGATCTTGGTCCCAATGGAGACGGCAGCTTCGGAGGAGGAGATGTTCCCAGAACGTAGGGTCTTCTACTGAAATCGTCAAGAACTTTCATTTTTTAGACGCCGTCCCGTCGTTTTCATCCACGGCTTACGCAATCGGGCTGGCTATCTTTGGAGGAACAGAGATATTTTGAGCAGAAATGGTAAGTCTACCCTTTTTAGAATATATAAATCGAATTTTAGGATGGGAAGCTCATCACGTCCTGGCTACCTCTTGGGGAGATGGTGACCAAGGACTGGGAGAAGCTTTTGGAGAGAGCTTGAAGTGTGAGCATGTCAAACAGGTACATCTTTTTTCCTGTGCCACATTTAAAGAATTTTCCAGGTCAGGAACTTCCTAGTGGCGACTATGAGGTACTACAGGTCGGACATCGACGTCATGGCTTATTCTATGGGCTCTCCTATTACTCGAAAGGTTTATTCCTATTCCTGACTATTGTAAAATTCAATATTCAGGCAATTATGGGTGGGAGATGCATCGATACAGGAGAATTCGTCGGGCGGCCGCTGACCAAGAGGATTCACACCTTCGTCTCCATTGCCGGGGCTAATTACGGTAGGGACTTCATTCTCTTCTTCTCCCTGGGGCTCACTTACTTTAAAATGCTACCAAATTCGCGAATCTAAAGCCCCTTTCTGTCTCGCTAATCGAAAAACTGCATCACAGATCAAAACACAGTTTTCAGGAGCCCAGATGTGTGACTTCTCCTTCCCGGGACTATGCGGAATTGAGACTGGCCTCCATTGCGCCTCCCGTTTTCTCTCTGACATAAATTCCAAGTACGACGCTCTTTTTCTGAACTGTTCTGTTCCAGGGAGGGATATGAAGGTCGTCATCGATATTATATCCACTCCACTGGAGACGAAATCGTGGGAACGTGGACATCTTGCCAGGAGATTCCGTCCTCTTTGAGGGGAGCCAAGGAAATAAAGGTGGGGGACTCTTACTGTACTCACCGACTTCAAAACAATTTCAGCTTGAAAAAGTCTCCCACGATGACACCATGTTCCACGCCCTTCCCGAACAACTACACACCATGCAATTACAGTACCGGAAAGACTTCAAAAATTGATCTCAACTTAGTATTTAGTCGTTATTTTTGTTTTTTCACTGCTTTCATAAAGTGATACCTTTTGATTCATTTCGATTGCCAAGGCTAACGAGGAACTGGAAAGGGCATCTGCTTGTCAGCCCTCGCCGCCACAATTTGTGATATATCGTCTGGATCGTTAGCCGCTCCATTACATCTACTTCCTTTGCCCAAAATGGAGAGAATCCTGTCGCTTGGCGCGCAACATATTGCGCTCCAGCTATTCTTATCCTCTTCTTCGGGGGAACTGTAGTTTGAACAGAAGGTGACCATATAAATGGGTCTGCTCGGAACCAAAAAGTTCGTCGAACAGGACATATAAGCGGGGCAGTATGTGTGACGCGCTGAAAAAAACCTCCGACGCTGCCCGGAGAAATCTATGAGACGGGCAGCCCTAAGAACTGGGAGAATTCTTGGGCCTGTTCCAAAAGAAACAATGGTTTGAACGTAGCTCACTTTATAGCGTTCTTTTGGGTGAGCATACAATACATTATTTATGTCTCAGCTTTTGACGGAATCCATAGTGAGGAGGCACAAGCTCAAGGCGGTCAGATTCCTTATCAGTTTGAAGAAGAATAAAAATACTTTTTAAGTCGTGGGGCCAATTACAAAAAAGCAAACCGAGACAAGAAATCAAGAAGAAATAAATCACAAGTAATCAAATAAAACTCTGTACTATTAGTTATCTCGGATGCTTTGGAGCTGAGCCTTTTTTCTGCAACGTTCACTCTGACGAGCATCGCCTGAAACAGGGCAGTTCTACTGAAATCAATGGTTTTTAAACCATTCACAGGCTCACTTCACACGGAGACTGACTCATAAACATACTTGGAGGAGGGTGGACTCATCCCTGGTCGGAACGTGGGGCGGACGCGGCGGCGGGGGCGGAGAAGCAGCCGAAGACGAGAAGGCCTGGAGCCAGCCGGCTGCTGCCATGATGAAAGCCATAATGAAGAAATGAAATGACCCTGGTCCAGGCCAGATCAAAGAGGATTATACCTGAGCTCGACAGTCTTATTCATTTCTACCGGACGAGACGGTCTGTCCCGGGAATCTACGGCTCGGCTCGTTTCCGTCGGTTCGTTTACTATCTCCGCTACCTGAGCCCCGTTCTTCCGGAACTGGAGACGGACAGCTGGGGATTTCATGGTTGGTTGGTAGAGTTGACATTCCTCAGCTTACATTTTCTTTGAGGTGAATACAATACCGTTCAACATATCCTAGTTCCCTTTGACGAGAATAGTGACTAAAACCTTTGTGGGCCTGGTAGTCCATTTGAAGAGAAGAAAGGCAGTGCTGTCGAAAACCCAATATGACGCGTTCCAGGAAACTATACCCCACTTTCCCGGTCGGATAGAAAATTCCAATAATTTCAATAAGCACGTACCAAAAGAGTATACCAAAAAAAGTGCTTGCGCCAAATACTAAGAAACTAATAAAACAAAATAAACAAGAAATCCAAAACTTCATTCAAATAATCACTGGTGCTGATCCAGCAGGCGTTCCAGCAGCTCTACAGCGAGCACCCACATGGTCATCGCCTGAAATTAAATAATTCGATTGTTGAATAGTTGAGGTTTGCAATTAAAAAGGAATAATTTAAAACATACCAGAGGTGCGGGTCCTTCGAAGGCGACTGGCGGAAGGTGAGCGGGAGCAGCCGGAACCGGAACCAGAGCAGGGACAAGTGGCGGGTCAGAAGTAGCCAGGGAGAAAGATCCGGTCAGACCTATGAAGGCCATGATAGACAGAAGAATGAAGAAATGAAATGGTCCTGGTTCAGACCAGGTCAAAGAGGATTATACCCGATCTCAACGGTCTTCTTCATGTTTACCGGACGAGCCTTTTTTCTTTCATTTTGTCAGATATTTTTCTCATTGGTAGTGATCCATTGATGTGTCTATTGGGCACTTTGTCCATTCTGTTCAGTCCACACGCCCATTTTGCCATTTTCATTTTATATTCACTCTTTTCTCCATTTCTTGTGTTACCGGCCAAAATTCTGCTCCATATAATATTGCAGGGCGTACTACTGTTTTTAGGATTCTTCCTTTCAGTCTTACAGATACTCTTTTATCCAGGAGTATCTCCTTGCATGCTGTAAACTTTTGCCATCCGCATCTTATTCTATTGTCCATATCAGCGTTGATAATGTTGTCGGTTGTTATTATACTTCCTAGGTATTTGAACTGTTCCACTCTTTTTATTATCCCTCCATATCTTTCCTTCATTACTGTTTCTTCTCCTCCTATTATCATAGCTTCTGTTTTATCCATGTTTATCTTCATTCCTATATTTTCTAGCCTTTCCTGTATTTGTTGTAGTCGGTCTTCTACTTCCTTGATTTGCTTTCCAATTATGACAATGTCGTCCGCATATAACATATTGACCGGTGTTTCTTGTAGTATATCTCCGATTGCTTCATCTATTACAACATTGAATAGGAATGGGCTTAGTGCGGATCCTTGATGTACCCCTGTTTTTATTTCAAAACTATTTGTTGTTCCAGCTGATGTTTTTACTGTAGTCTTGTTCTTCGCGTATGTATCTTCAATTAGATTTACCATGGATTCCGATATTTTTCTTCTTCTTAGGGCACTCCATATTTGATTTCGTGGAATCGAGTCATATGCTTTTTCTAAATCTATGAAGACAGTCACCATTTTGTCTTCTTTTTCTACTGTATCGGCAATCACTTGTCTTATTGCAAATCGAGCCCGGCGCGAAGCGCCGGGCGTGATTTGGGTTTAGTTGGAGCACATGCCAAGCCCTTTTTTTGATTTTGATGGCATAACTTTTTTCAGTTAAGAGATATTAAAAATCTGCCTTCGCCATCGTGTTCCTCGTAGTTGATTACCCCTAGTGACCAATTTTCATGAAATTTGTCCATAAAATAGATGAGCTACGACTACAAACGTGTTTTGAAAAGTGGCGCCGTCCGCCGTCCGCGTCCGCTCGCTGTGGCGCTTTCCGCTGTGGCTCCTTTTTTTAAAACCTTTTGCACGCGTCCAAAAACTTTCACAAAACAGCTATATATACAGTTTTTTACGCTGATTCTGAATATGTAATAAAACAATTGGGTTGGTGGGTTAGTTTTTCTGCTATAGCATCAAACATATTTTTTCATGGTTGTTTCGGTAGCCCTTTTCGGCTAGAGAATTTTGAAAGTCTGACATGGTTATCTTATTCGGGATGGTCTTTTACCCCTTGATACTAATTTTCATAAAAGTTGGCTGAAAAATGGAAGAGCCACAGCATCAAATAGATGCGGCACGTCGTCGATGGGGTGCCTTTCGCTGTGGTCTTTTTTGAACAAGGTTGTGTGTCCATCTAAAAACCTTTGTAAAACAGTTATATACACATTTTTTTACGCTGATTCTGAATATGTTATAAAAAATTAGGTAGATGGGTTAGTTTTTTAGCTATACCATCAACTATTCTATTTCATGTTTCTGCACGTAGCCCATTTCGGCTAATGAATTTTGAACATTCGACATCACTATAGTCTGTTTCAAATGGAAAAACTTCTCCCGCACGGTTCGGACCTTCAAATTTTTCGAGTTCAATTTCTTTCAAAATTTTCGATAATTGTATCTGACATAGATTTCGGCGATTTTTATATTTTTTCGGTAGTTCATAGCTCAAAATAAGCAAAAGCAGCGATAAAAATAATCAAGATATATGTGAAATACGCATAAAAATGCATGCCAAAATGTCAGGTTGGACCATCTAGACGGGCAAATGCTCTATCTGGACCCGACTTTACCTTTAACTAAATTTTTTCCATTTGAAATGGACTATATCTTATTAGGGCATGAGTGTTTAGCTTTTGGCACAAATTTTCATGAAAATTGGCAGAAAATGGAAGAGCCGCAACATCAAACAGAGGCGACGCGCAGCCGCCGTGTCTGTTGAAGAACGCATTTTTTCTAGCAGTTGGACTGCAGAGCCGTAAAAACTTGCTAAATTGACCTTATTTACCTTATTGGTGGCTTCTTCGAGCTTTATACAATTTTTTGTCAATTATACGAAATCGACAGGAAGACAAACTTGTGCAATGACGTTTGCTGCTTTAGAAATTATTGTGGCACAACCCATTTTTCCTCCTAGAGAATGGGGAAAACCAGGACTATTTCATGGCACAAGCTTTAGGATCTATGATATTCTACCGAATATCAACAAAAAGGGAACAATCCGTTTGTTAAAAAGAGGAATCACAATAAAAAGGGTGATTTGGGAGAGCCTACAAAAAGGGAACAATAGGGAAAACCCCAAAGGACACAACAAAAAGAGAACAATACTCGTTCAGTTAAAATATAACCAAATCACGGCTATCTTTTTGGATATTGCCCTTTCTCTGCTATTTTTAGCAATGAATTATGTTCAGCCATGGAAAATAGGGCTCTGGGAAAAAAAAATGAAGGCATTGTCTCTGGGAACGGGTATTTCCATGACACAAAATACTGACAAAGCGGACATATGCGGGGGGTCGAGGGGGGCGGCAGCCCCCCTCGTAGATTAAAAAGAATGAAAGTGGGGAAAAGTAGAATACGATGTAGATGTAAGCATTTCAAACAGGCTTCTTCCCATGAATATGAGCATACTGATATTACGGGCCTGGGCGGGGGGTCGAGGGGGGCGGCAGCCCCCCTCGTAGATTATAAATAAAAAGGAAAAATCAAAGTAGAAGACTGAAAGTTGTCGATCCTAACCGATAGCCGTGATTTGGTTATATTTTAACTGAACGAGTATTGTTCTCTTTTTGTTGTGTCCTTTGGGGTTTTCCCTATTGTTCCCTTTTTGTAGGCTCTCCCAAATCACCCTTTTTATTGAGATTCCTCTTTTTAACAAACGGATATAGGTTCTGTCGAATTGTGCTTCGTTTATCTTTATAATTTGACGAAGTCTTCTTTCAAGTATCTTTTCATACAGTTTGAATGTATGAGCTAGTAATTTAATTTAATATATAGTTTCCACATTCGCTAGCATCTCCTTTCCTTTTAAATATCGGTATAATTTTGCTTTCTCTCCATTTGTTTGGCATTTTCATTTCTTTTACGATCCTATTTAAAAACCACGTCAACCACTTTACTCCTTCGTCTCCTAAGGCTTTCCATACTTCAATTGGTATTCCGTCTGCTTCCGGACTTTTTCCTGTTCCTGCTTTTTGCATCGCCCATATTATTTCTTCCCTTCGAATGTGTTCTATTGGTCCTTCTGTTTTTTCATCTACTTTCATCTTCTTTTGTTTTCTTTCTTCGTTCAGCAAGGTTTGGTAGTATTCTTTCCACCTTTCTTTTACTTTTTCTTTATTTATGATCATCCTTCCTTTCTTGTCTTTTATCATCTTGATTTCTCTTATATCTTTAGTCAGTTCTTGCCTGTTCTTCGCAATTCGATATATTTCATTTTCTCCTTCTTTTCGTTCTGCTCCGGGAATATAAGGCGCGGCTTGTTTCCCTCGGTTCCTTTACTGTCTCTGCTATCTGATCCCCTTTCCTTCTCCTATTTGTACATTCTTTTTTCCTTATAACGTATTCAAGGGTTTCTTTATACGAATAAGACTGAGGGACGCTCGTAGGTGAGCATAAGGCCCATTTCCCCTGGGGTCCACGAGGAGAACGTCGGAGGGAGGTCCTCCTCAGTATTCGTGTCTGACGCTGTCAAACGATTTATTAAAAGTTTCGTGCTCACAAAATCTCTATTTATTATGCGTTCCGCTCTAATCAAGCACCTTACATTGGTGTTCCATTTACTTTTATCTCCTCTTCCTCTTCATAGTAGGTCTTCACTGCTATGACATCCAATTTCCCACATTGCATAGTATCCAGAACGTCTGAGCACCACAGGCAGATGATTGCAGCCCATTCAAGGAGCCCCAGCAGTGGAGTAGCTAAACATTTGACTAATTCCATGATTGGAAAGAAACTCACTGTAACTGTCACAGTAATTATGATCAAGATAGACTAAAATATTCGTGTAGTTGGGTATAAATGTAGCTCCAACTACTACAGCCAGTACTATTCTAATGTATGTCAACTGTTGGTGTCCCTGAAATTTATTCTTTAACATAAAATGGCTAGAACCTTACCGTATTCCAAAATGAGAAGAGCATCTTTAAAACGAAAGTGATATAAGCTGTAATGAACGCTGGTCGGAAGAGATAAAAGTCTGAAGTTCTTTTTACTTCAAAATGTAATGGGGGAAAACTCACAAGCCTTGTCAGGGTCCCTCAAATAGTTCGATAGCATGAAGAGCGTAATATTATGGAAAATTTCATTGTAGACAACGATCCACATGAAATATTTGCCGAAACTGGACGGAGGATCTTTGAAGTTCTTCATATAGCCAAATAATATGGCGTTGATAATACGAAAAGTCATTCCAAAAAGCACTGCTCCCCTAAGAGGGACCTAGACAAGAGCAAAACTGTAAATTTAATAAGGAAGCATACCTGGACCCATGGAGTTAACTGACTAGCCCTGTAAATGGAGCGGAACCATTCCTTTGCCGGGATTAACCTTGCCTGAAATTGTTATTCAAAAAAGAAGGAGAGAAAGCCTACCCAGCAGAAGGTGTCAAAGTCATTTCCAAAGAGATAGACATGTTTTCCTCTCAATACTTCATCGTACCATACACGACCTGGGGTTGCATTAATTTTTTGCCCAGTAGCTGGATCAGTGTAGTTGTAGTATTTTACTCCGTCGGCATTTACCTGGAAAAGAATAAATTAGGAAAAAGAATCAATTCAAGGCGTTTTTCCCTAAAATTTGCCACCTAGAGGAAGCATCCATAAAAACCTTACCTTGTAATTGTCTAGTGACCATATTGTCCTCTTATGACTACTTATACTGGAAAGTGGCGTTTCCCTGTTGACGTTAATAAAAGCACAGAGCAGTAGAAATGATGTGACGCCAAGTTGTAGTGTGGAAATATCAGAAAAGCGAAGATGACAATAAGGTTCAGCTGTATATATAGGATCGGTCCCAGGTGTCGTCACTTCCATCCGGAGAAAATCCAACTAAAGGGGGGTTTTAGATAGTGAACACGATCCGACACCTCCCCATAAAAAGGGTGCGAAAATTGGATAGAAATCGTAAACACAAAGAGACTCGCGTTCGAATGAGCTTATCAAGTGTCTAGACAAGCATAGGCTATATAAACGGGGTGAGAAGTATTTGAAATGCTTTTTCTTTGAATTTTAGGGGTCCTCGAAACGTAAGTGCGGCTACTTAAGGACGATCGGGCCGTCGAGAGGGAACAGTTCTTTGGGATGGATTAGACAACGATTGAGGTCAATGTAAGCGACTTCTGGAATTATCCTTTTAATCCTAACACACTTGTTGAATAGAAAAGGAGACACCCACTTAACCCTTCACTAAAACCACCAATCTCTAACCCGGTCATGACTGGAGCAAAGAAACAAGAGGCCAGAGGTTTATCAGGAAGAGAAATTAGCTTTAGGCGAGTACCAAATGGTCGAAGGACTTATATTAGATGGCATCTTAGATATTGAACAGCGTACAGAAAAAGTCTCTAGGTTAAATGTCTAAGGATTATATTTTCCAGCTAGGATTAAAAGGAAAAGAGGCGAATATGGTGGAACTAACCGTCAGGGATGAACTTCGCCGTAGGTGGCATTGGCCGAGGACGACGGCAGCCGGTAGAATTAACGGTACGTTATAGTGGACCCATTAGCATGACTGTCGCTTTCCATCATCGGAAGTCATCTGTTTAAGAGTGAAAGCTCTTGATCTCTCCTCACTGGTGAAATACGACACAACTTCAATTTTTCTGCTGTTCTAGGCTTTCTTAAAATGATAATATCTACGATGCGATTCTTTCGTTCATGATCATTAATCAAATAAACTGGAAAATGATCTTCAAAAACATATTGTCGTAGACGATTTGGCATGGAACACGGAAAAAGGCTTACAATTTTTATTCCAAAGGGAAATCAGCCGGTATGATATGACACGTAGAGACAGATTCACGATAGGTTAAATTAATTGAGGAGTGTACCTCTTCAGGCACTCTTGATTCTCCATATTGATCATGTACAGGGTCAGCGGCACGGCGAAGGGGAATTTCTCCGAATTTATCGATGTTCCTGGGGGCAGAGGCTTGAGAATAGCGTATCTGAACAACAACTGAGTAAATAAACTTTTAAAGGGCCTCGCCTTTTTTCTTTTACAGTTCTTTCTATAAATTCATGGATCTCCTGCATCCTGGTCCCGTAGTGGATCTAAAAACAGGCATCCCTTGTATAAATTTTAAAATAAGGGCTTACCATTACGTTAAATTGGCATACAGTAATTTCCAGCTCGTCCAGTACATCTCCTCTGTATGTCAAAGGCAAGATTTCATAATCTTTAGCAGCCCAGTCTAGCCAGATTCCGTCGTAGAACTTCAATCCGTATGTCACCATGAATTCAGTAAATTCTTTCCTCCCAGCTCTTCTTTTCGTGCTTCTCTGCGGTTCTACATGAGTAACTACAGTTTAAGATTTTAAAAAAAGCTTACTGGGGAACTCCTCACGATGCCAGTTGACCTCCTCTTCGCGGTCGTCCGTTTCTGGGAAGAATACACCCACATCGGTGTAGTTTCCAGTAGCAATCGGCTCCGTTCCAATGAATGTTATATTACTCCATTTTAGTCCCTGAAATTAGATATTTTAGAATACCAAAACAAGGTTTTTAAGGGCAGATAGTCAACATTTATGGGTTAGCCTTAGCCGCCCCGTTAGCATTAGATATCAATTGCGCGGAATAGTTAGCGGAACAACTTGAAGCGTGGGCAGAAGGGGTCCGATCGAAATTCCTTAGGAAGGCCTTCTCTAGTACTTCTATTTCAATTCCCGGTTCGCTAATCATTTCCCTTGGGCAATCTGAAGGCGGCAAAGTAGAAACGGCACAAGAAGGTACGCCACTAGCGATTAGCCTGCAACCGGTCATCTAACGGGCGGCTATAACCGCAAAATGCCCTTTGGAACGGGTTTCATCCGGCGTTTACAGGAAGTGCTGAGAAATTTTGAAGACTCACCTTCCTTGCATTCTCAATATCTTCTTCTGTCATTCCTTCTGCTAAATAGAGAATAATTGGTACAAAATCGTGAGATTTCTGTAAAAAACGGTATTGAAAATACAGAGAGAATAAGTGTACCTCGAAGGTGAATCTCATAGGTAGTTGTCCAATGTAGGCACCATACGTCGTAATATTATCTGTGAGATACTTCTCGCAATATTGAATAATAGTCGGCCATTGAATCCAGGTCTAAAAATATTGATTTAAAATAAAAAGAAGGGAAAAACTTACAGAGTTGTCCATTTTGGCGGCATTCAACTGCATACAGGTGCTCCAATCTTGGCGGATTATGCCTGATTCGTCGAACTGCACAAATCCGAACCTTTCCTGAAAGTATAGAGATATTAAACTGTATGAGTTGTTTGGTGGGAGCTTCTTTTTCGATTCTATGCAATTAGAAAGGCACAGGATTTTAAAAGGCCGGGTAAACAGTAAACTATGACAACTACAGAAGGGATAGGTTCCAAACGAGGCTGGACGGAGATTGGGCTTTGAAATTACGCTAGATTTTGGATAGTATGTCAAGATCTACTTTGACAGTCGCGATTGAGAAAATAACCCAACTAGGAGATTAAATTACAGTACGAAATGAGCTGCCAGACTAAAATTTTAGCCCATCAACTGGTTCATCGCCATTTTACTCGAAAATATGAAGAATATAGCGGCCCATGGATTGAATCCAGATGGCCAGTGGGGCATATGACTTCATGGAATAACCCTGTACTTCTTTCCTAAGACAAATAATGGAACTCCCTGAATGGTGAAAAAAAGGAAGAAGGAAATGTCCTACCCTTCTCAATGATTGAACCAGCATCACAATAGGGAGGGCAGTCGACAGCATAGCAAAAGCAGCATAGAAAACATATCGCGCGTTTATCATCATGTTACCTGAAAAGAATAAAGGAATTCAGAAAGTGGAGAAGAAATCGATGGGATCTGAGCTGATTGTCTCATCGCCCATATATCGAAAAAGAAACATGAACAGGCAGTTTTCGGGCGCAGTCCTCTTTCTCTCTCGCTCTTCTCATTTAAGCGCCTGGGGAAGTGAAAGGGCGCCATTGACTGTACGCGGCGCTGGATGAAATTCGGGTAGCCCCCTCCTCCGGCCGAAAAAGGCAAATCCGCAATCAGCTGGATTGGGGCGGCAGGTTGCAAAAGGGCGAGGACAGGAAAGGAAAGGGCACGAATTGGAACGATCTGCTTATGTGGAATGTTCCTATTGTTGAAAATAAACGGAAGAGATTAACCTTACCTTTTCAGTCCATGACTTCAGGAAGATTCTCCAATAGTTGGGCAATTCCAGAATAGTTTCTACATTTCTTCGGTAGTTCTTCGTTATTATACGGTTACCTACCTGAAAAAATAACGTTTCCTTTATTATTTGGAAGAAAAACAGCCATAAAACGCGGAACATTTCGATTTTTTTGACAAGCGCGCCAAAGGAAAGTGAGATTTCCTGGTCAAATCAATTTTTTTGCAAGGGAAAAACACATGTTTTGGGTTTACCTGCCTTAGGCTAGTTTTTATTATTGTACAAGCGGATAGCATCTTCTGAAATGATTGAAAATTATAAACAGAAAAATAAATGAAAGAATTTAATGAAAAACAAGAGGATGCGTTCAAATTACCCAAAATTGGCGGCTTGCCCAATGAGGTATCGCATCGCTGTGAGACTCATAGCAGCTGGGACCTGCTCCAGGAATAACAATATAATTAAATCGCTCGGACTTGTTTTCGCATCACACTTCTGTTGGTTTTCTGACGCGGTGGACGGCTTTACTATTCGTAGAAGATTGCTAGCGGCCGCAAACCCTATTCTGTCTTACGTTTCAGAAGAGAATTTCTGATTTTCACAAGCCCGTTTCAATTTGAAGTTTACTTAGTACTTCAAGTTTGACCGGCTTGCGAAAACGTCAGAGAAAACGGACTTCTGCTATATTTCTTTCCATTTCTATGGTCATTGGAACATTTTAATGTGACCGCGCTTCACAAGAAGTCATTCTCAGGCGTAAGTCGGGTAGTCGTAGTACAACATTAACTAAACCGTTCAAGCTCGTTTATTTTAACGATAAATTTCCTTGGTTCGGTCAGAAATGAACAATCATGGACTTTTCAATCCCACAGGCGTTAATTCCTCTTATGAACTTGACAGTGCCATTATCTCCCCAGCCCAGTCCCCAAGAATTCTTGACGAGCCAGTAGTCAGTTCCATTCTCTGTGCCGTAGCCAACAATGGTCATGGCATGCCCTGCATTATCAACATCCTGGAACGATTCGCCTATGTTCCGCTTTATTATGCAGAGCAGCCAAAGGAGCGCGCTCCGTCTTTACATCTGAACGTGTCGGTTCATTTATGCTCTAAAAGCATAGTTATGCGTAAGCAGCTTCACCTCTGTGCAGTTACCAGCTGGGATGAAGACACTTTTAACGTCTTTTTGATATGACGCCCGGAGATGAGTAAAATCCCACGGAATAGGACTGACTCCTAATCAGAAAGGTATTCAGAAAAACCAAGGCATACCTATAGATACTGAGCCATGTTTAGCAACCCATTGCATTTGTGCTTCTTATTAGGCAAATATTCGCGATGATCAATGAAGATTTTTGTCTTGTTTTTTTTCTGGATAGTCAGTTTTTAAGAAGAGTCCGTTTTTGGCAACATAACTGAACACACGGTGTCAAGTTTCCTTGGAATGTACTTACTTCATGGCGTTAGAGGGAAAACAATTCACCCTTTCTTGTCAATAAGAGTGCTTACATCATTGACGAGCTGGCATTCCTTGGTATTCTTTGCAGTATATGGATAGACCTTTCCGGGTAGATTCCCTTTTTACGGATATATCTGCAAAACGGCAAAAAAAATCTTATACTTTTCTCACTCCATAGCTACGAAGGGATGACCTCCGCCGCAACCGTTGTCCCACTCACGATCAGTTGCTGCTCGGACAATGACATGACGCTGATATTGTTTTTAATCATATGAGCTGATTCGATAGCGGAAGTGGCAGCGAAAGCCCAACAGGAGCCGCAACCCCCTTGGCTCTTTACAGGAGTTACTTTCCCTGCGGCAACCCAGTCCACGTGGCTTGGGATCTTCTTGCATCCTACAGTAGCGGCCTTTTTTCGACGCGGGGTGTAGCTTGAGTGCTTGATTTCCTTGATTCCATTGAACAACTAAAAAAAGTCTCGGGCTGTACGGTTGATAACGAAACCAACCGTTCTCTTTTCTTCTCTAGTCCAATCGGTGAATTTGTTCTCACCGAACCGGGCGAACTGTTTCTTTGGGACCATATTCAAAACAGATCCACTGGCAATGACAGAGATGCAGAGAAATTTCCCAGATTCCGTAGCGATACTTTCCTTTACTAAAGCGTTATACACCATTCACGCACCTAGTTTATTCTTCAGTTTTGCACAGCAAAAAGAATGTTTTTGAATCCGTGGTGCCAACTACAAGGGAGTTAACCGAGAAACAAAATCACGAAGAAGTAAAACACAAGAAATGAAGTGAAATCTTTATTACTCATCATCCCTAATACCCTGGATCTGTGCCTTCAGCTGGGCCACATGCGTCTGCGTGTCGTTGGCATTCAGCCTGATCAGCATCGCCTGAAAGTAGATAGTTCAACTGAAATCAATGGTTTAAAACATACCGGCAGGAGGGACGACTCGTCAATGGTTGGCTGGTGAGGAGGCCGAGGCGGTGCGGGCGGAGGAGCAGCCGGAACAGCAGAAGAAGAGACGGCACGGAGCCAGCCGGCTAGGGCGACCACAAAAGCCATAATGAAGAAACCAGCGGGCCTTCGGCAGCCTACGGCTGTCGTCTGTCTGTCAAAGTTATACGTTTCGACCTGTGGCGACCTTTCCGCTCTTCTGCCGACGACCGCCTGCGGCGGCCCCCGGGATTAAGACATTTTTTATCCCTTTACCGTCGGACACTTTCCCATCGGACAGACAAACAAACAGACAGACAGACAAACACCATAGCACTTTAATAATGAAGAAATGAAATGATCCTGGTTCAGACCAGGTCAAAGAGGATTATACCTGAGCTCTACGGTCTTCTTCATTTCTACCGGACGAGACGGTCTGTCCCGGGAATATACGGCTCGGCTTGTTTCCCTCAGTTCCTTTACTGTCTCCGTTATCTGAGCCCTGTTCCTCTTGAAACTGCAACACAGATTATACCAGAATGGCTGATCTTCCAGTAGCTCACCGGATTTGATTTTACAGCCTCAATGAGCCAGAACGATCTAGTTCATGCTCTTTTTAAGATAAGAGCCAATATGACGCAGGTGATAGTGTTGCAAGTATAAAATCTATTTCCCCGATAAGGAGCCTAGTCGCCAGAATGGTTCGCCAATTGGTCTTCCTTCTTGTTATAGCGCTAGGCGCAGCTGCCATCTCCAGGTTATCTTTACTTTTTATTTCTAAGCTAAATTATTACAGAGTGCCCCTGGAAAAGGTTAAACTGAGAAGATCGGCTTTCCGTTTCAATGCTATTCGTGAATTTTTGAAGCAGAGATACATCCCAGGGCATGTTTTTAACTCACAGTTGGCCTACCAAGAAGGACTTTCTGACTACCAAGACGCCCAGTACTATGGTCCTGGACAGCTTGGATCCCCTCCTCAGAACTTCTCTATCCTTTTTGACACCGGTTCTTCTAACCTCTGGGTTCCCTGTGCCAACTGTAAGCAGAGTAACATCGCTTGTGAGCTCCACAAGAAGGTAAACTAGTCTTTTTCTTTGAAAAACGGGTTCAGTTTGATTGTAATGCCTCTTCCACCTGTACCAATACTGGTCAACCATTCGAGATCCAATACGGCTCCGGTTCAATGAAAGGAGTTGTTGACAAGGACATCTGGTGCTTCGGAAATGACCGTCAATACTGCACGGACGCTACTCAAGGATTTGCCTGCGCTATTCAAGAGCCTGGACTAGCTTTTGTTGCTGCCCAATTTGATGGAATCCTCGGAATGGCCTTCGACTCCATTTCTGAGAACAGTATTCCCCAACCTATGGATCAAATCTACGCCAATAGTGCTATCTGCAAGCAGTCTCTATTCGCTTTCTGGCTCAACCGCGATCTTGACCATAACGTGGTTGGAGGAGAGATGACCCTCTGTGATATGGATCCCAACCACTATAGCGTTAGTTGTTATTCTTTAAAAGGGTGGGGTCGGTGTCTTATCAAAATTTGTAAATGAGCACGTGAGATGACGAAAATCTCTTCAGGGAGATATCGCCTGGGAGAAGTTGAAGGCTGAAGATTATTGGAGAATCAGTTTGACTTCTGTTAGCGTCAACACCAACCAGGTATACAGGTTATTGAATAATTAGAAGAAGAGATCTTTAGGTTACTGGAGTAGTCGATGCCATCGTCGACACTGGAACTTCCCTCCTTACTGGACCTACCGCTCAAATCCAACAGATCCAAAAGCTCATCGGAGCTATTCCCATCGGAAACGGAGAGTATGAAGTCCTCTGCAGCCGAATTGACAAGCTCCCGCCTATTACCTACTCCATCGGCGGACAGGACTTCGTTCTCCAAGGAAAGGACTACATCCTCCAGTTGGACAACAACGGCCAGACTACCTGCCTCTCCGGATTCATGGGACTCGACATCCCTGCCCCTAATGGGCCCCTCTGGATCCTTGGAGATGTTTTCATCGGCAGATTCTATTCCGTTTTTGACACTGGAAACCAAAGAGTTGGATTTGCCCAATCTAAAAGCCAGTAGAAAGAATAAAGCCGTCCCTTTGCCCAGATTTAAATTGTTCATCCTTATGTCACCCCGGAAGCGATATCGGCCGGCTGTGTGGCTTAATTTATGATCATTTCACCGTGTCTGTATGGAATGATACCATGCGGGGATGGTCGGTGGATAATTAGCATATTCAGCACCCTGTCCTCCCCCTCCCTGTCCACAAATACGGTCAATGCCAACGTAAATCCTATTGTTTGCCAGTTTACACTTCGAGCTATTCTTGACCTAATACCTTTTATGTGGTTACATAAGTACAGCGATTAGCTGGCTACTCATCCCTGACGATATGGACTCATGGGAAGCTCCTGGGACCCGGACCGTCGGGAGGATCATAACCCGTTGGCATTTCTTCCGCTAGGTCAGGTCGTAAAAGACTCCCGCGCAACCGTGTATGATTTATGATTCTCTTTTATCCGAGAGATCCTCACCGAGATTGATCCTCCTGGAGGAAAGGGTCCCCCGGTTCGTCTCACCTTTTTATCTCATTAGCTCTCACCCTATCACCTTGCTTTCAAGGCTGGGAATATTTGCTAGTACAACTTTACACCTTCTAGGGGGCGATGTGCCGCAATTGACACAGGAAAAGGCACATTAGGCGGCGGCTCGTTAGCATGAAGTAAAAGACTATCGCCGCGCGGGGATCTCGACCCATCACCTGGCATAACAATGCAAATTATTTCTTGTACTTATTGCGCCGGCGCACCTCTTTTTTCTCCCATGGGAATGACTCCCGAAGGCCTGTTTCCCATAGCCTCGCCCCGTCAAAACTGTCAGGAAGCACTGGCTGTTCTCTCTCTTGTTGATTGTATTCCTATTGGGAGTGTACTTTCTCCTGACCTTTTTGCACAGCCATGTTGAGTCATGTACTTTCCCAGGGGCAAAAACTTTCGCCCCTTCCTGGTGACGAGTACGCTATACGGGGAGCTGACTCGTATCCTGGTCATTACCCAAACAATCTCGTCACTTTTTGTCTAGCCACTTGCATTATGCTGAACAATCCTGAACTTGAAAGAAATGAGACAGGATTGAGGTGTTTTTTGACGAAGAAGATGCGGAACACATCTCACCTCCCGACAGGTTAAGCGAGCGGCGGTCTCAGCTGTGCAACAGGTGTGCTTGACCCCTTATCGCTGGCCACAGGATAAAAAAAGATTACCCCTTTCTGGCTACCCTTCCGGGTGCCCCCTCTCCCCTTAAAAACATCCTATTTTCCCCTCCTGTACCAAGTTGTCCTCTAAAAGCACTTTATTTTATGGGACCCTGTTATGAGCCCCACTGTAATAGCAACAGTTGGTTTAATTGGTTGTTTCCCAGGGGGAACAAGGCCCCCGGGCCTATATCCTACTGTTTAGCCTGTTTCCCCCTGTTCAGGTAGTTAAAAAGATCCGCCGCGTCATCATCATCAATCCATACAGTTTACTCTTTTGTGCGGCCTCTCTTGAGCCACCTGCGCCATCTAGTGCTCCATTCCTTGATCAACTTGTTCCCTTTTTCCTTCCGCCCTCTCTGACAAGTTTCAGGCAGATGGAAATCTTGATGAATTTCTTTCTAGCGCGATACTGTCAAAAAAGGTGATAGATGAAGTGCGAGGAGAGAAAACTTTTCGCGCGCAACCATCATTATGATCACCTCCGGTCAGCTGCCTCCTCCGAGAGTAGCCAGTTTCCTCTACTCCTCTTGACATGCTTGACTTTGTTCGCACGCCCTTTTGCTCCTATTTTTCCCTTTTCCTCTTCTCTCTTTTGCGGTCCACTATGCGGGCACGAACCGTGTTGTCGGGGCGGTTCAAGAGGGAAGTGGCGGTGATCATCGGCTTCCTCTGGGAAAAAGCGAGTGGAACACAGAGCGCGCGCATTTCTCCCGCCCTTAAAATTCCTCAAACTTGACAATTTGCATAAGTTAAATGATAGCCGAATTCACCTTGAACGCATAATTAAACCAACATTGGCAAAGGGGGCACCAATTCACCCGCATTACCTTGAACTGGTCCGGGTTTTTATGCTGCCGCAGTCTTCTCAACTTCCCCAGTGCGACAATAAACTTGAATTTATTTATCGCGCGGTAGGGTATGTTGTTTTTTCCTTAAGGGTCATTGTGTTACGAGAGTGGGCAAGAAAACTAAAGCCAATTTGTGCAGCTTCAAATACTCAGCTCTGCAAAGAGACTCTGCTATATTTCCTGTGGAACAGTTGTTACATTTTGCACACACTTTATTGGCCGACAATGACCGGCGACATGACGTCTGACCTAGCAATTAATGCCCGCTAGCGCATCGTTTACTACAGGTTGACTTTTCCCTCCGGCGTTTTATGTACCACCCCTAATAGTGTCGGGTTCAAAAAACAGAAAGAGGGGGAGTCATATGTGTTCTATCCGATTTTCTCTCTCACACGTTTCTTTTTTTTCTTCGTCTTCGTCTTCATTTGTGTTCCCCCGCTGGGGTATAGTGGACACAATACAACAGCCACAGGTGGCTTATCGAGGGGGTCTTTTAGTTATTCCCCTTCACAGCTAGTAAAACGGCTGATTCCTCTTAAGGCCGCCACCATTCTTATCTTCTCTCACTTGTAGTGGTGATTACTACTGCTTTTTTACCGAACTTTACTTTTTTGTTTCCCCGGAGCTGTTCCCAAGCACTGAAAGCTTTAAAGTGACCTTTTTGCAGAGGAGAAAATGGCTTAACCACAGCTTTACAGCACTGTAAAGCCTATAAACACGGCACTGCCTTGTCTGCGGCTTATTCAATCCCTCGAGACGTCTATTTTGGTTGGCTGCCAATTCTCACAGCTCTTTGTTACAGTTCCCCTATTCGTTCTATTGTATGCCGTTCTCCGAAAGCGCTGATGGTGGGTGGTCCTTGCCTCTAAATGACACATAGAAGTAGGCGCCTGCTTGACGGCATCTTCCCGATAAGATGGTCGTTGTCTATATTGACAGTAAACTGTTCTATAGCATGATTCATCCGGGAAAATTTCGAATAATGTTCTTCTCAGTAGAGAGATACGGTCAAGAGCCGCCATTCTCGGTACTCTTTTGTGTATCTTTTGTGCTGACATTAAAGACCTAGCCGCCGGAACAAACATCTCACTTTTATGATACGACTTTAGAAAAGAATTCTTGCAAAATATTGTGAAGAAGATAGCCCCCCTCCTCTCGGTTCTTTTGTTGCCAATACCCAGACCCGGAACAATACCTCCCGCCATAGGAGCAAGTGCGGGTGCAATGTTTCCTTTCACGGCGGGTAGGCACCCCTCAGCATCACAGCAGCGCCGTCAAAGCGGTTCGGGAGCTGTCACCCCGCAAGCTCTTATATGTTTGCGTACAGGGACACCACCTAGAGCTGATCTGCCTCCTTCCGCAACCGCACACGAGCGATAATCCGCTTCTTACGCTGCGCTTAACCCTGCTCACCTTTCTCTCCAGTTTGTTGGTCGGTTGTGTTTGATTATGTTCATTATACTGTTAGCAATGGTTCCAGTTCAAAGCTTTTAGCATTGTTGTGTCGAGGAGGAACACGTCAGATGCCAGTTTTCTTCCGTGTTTTCAGTTCAATGTGCCGGTCAGTAACAGCAGCCCGATGTGATTTGATTATGTCATCTTCAACATTGGGAAATTTGTCATCGGTCCGGGCCGTGACGAACTTTTCTGTGGCTTGGTCTTATCTCCCCCCATTTTTCCGGAAGTTGGGAAAATTCCAGAACTTTTATCACTGTCCGGAGAGGACTTTATTCTTTTCTTTCTATCGGCATTCGAGAATGGGGAAGGAGGGTTGTAGAACTGCTTAAAACATTTCTTTCCCCTTAGTCACCTTCTTTTGTTACTAGGAATTTGGCTTTCTGCTGAATCAGCAAAATCTCCTGAATTTTGCCCACTAGCTTCGCTTTCTTTCCTTTATAGCTGCCCTTAGATATTGTGAAACTTCTCAGGAACACTTATTTTCCATTAAAATATGGTTTTAGCACAAAATTGGAAGGAAAGTTGCTTCAATGTTCTCACCAAAAACTCTACCGCCCTTTATAGCACTCCACCCATGAGTTTCTATACAACAGGCCGCTTATCTCTCTTCCTGTATCCATTTTCCACACCCGGCAATGTTTTCCAAACACAGGCTTTCATTCCGCGGCTCTCTCGCTCGTCCCCCTTTTTCTTCGTAACCCCCTGTATTGTCCCAAAAGACAGTTTCCTGATTCATTGCAAATCACAGGACTGGTTTTAAAATTGTTCACCACATAATGTTTTCCACTGGGAATTGCAGCAGCAGCCCGTCAGTTTCTAATCACAATCTCCACGCAATCATCAAAGTTGTCGGCTACCAGTTCTTTTTCTCGCGTCTATCGTCTCCCTCCATAAATTTCTTCTTCCCTCCTTCACAACCTCCCCTCTACCGTTACGTAAAAGTGAAAGATACTAGTTAGCGCCTAGTCAGTGTTTTTCATCCACCGCTCGGAGAATCATAAGGCCCTGGAAAAAAGTGTGTAGACCATTGGGTGGGTGGTACAGACTGTCAGCTCCCGGCCCAAAACGTCATTCCCGGCGAGAGAGGGGTCCATTTCCTGTGCTATTTCAATGCGCATCCAGGGAAGAGGCTTCTTTTGATCGAGAAATACGATACTCCGGGAGGTGAGCAGGAACATTTCCTAAATTAAAGCCTTACTCATCCGTTTATTTACCCCCGCCGGCTGTTCTAAATAAAAGCTGGACCTTTTTGTAAACATCGGTATTATTATGTTGATGGTTTCAATATCAGGCAGAACATGCGATGTACTGTCAATAAATGCACTTTATAGGCCGTTTCGCAACACTTCTTTGGACATTTATAGCTATTCCTCCCGTTTAACCTGAACTTGTAGTGAGAATATCTTTTGGCGCCTTCTTGTGATCATTCCTTCACGCGTGATTAGCCAAGAGATAGTAATAGATTTCCTGTCGCGAAGAAAGCCAGCTCTGGGAAGCAGTAATGCATTCATTTCCTTGACGCATCGCCAGTCGTTTTATCCACGCCTATCCTTGTTCAGAGGAAATCTGAAGAGCAATTCAATTTTGGACAATTCCCCTCTGCTGTTCCTTTTTGACTAGCTAACAACACAAGTCACACTTTACTGCCGGGATTATAAACCGCTGACTCGCATTGGAAATTGATTTTTATGGCTCGATACTCCTCCTCTCCAGCTGACTTTTCTTGCTCCCAATGGGATATTTCCCCCTTATAGCGACTGTAAATAAAAAACATGCGTTGATTCACCCATATTTTTCGAAAAATTATTTCACTCCCCCTCTGTCTGCCTTCTTCCCCATCAACAGGCTATAAATTCCCCCTCCTAGCGCCATCTTCACGTAGTTCTTCTCCCCTCTACGCACAGGAAATGGACATTTCGTATTCTGCGGATATTCAAATGACTACCGCCCAATTGGAGTACTTTTTACGACGAGTTGATGTTGAGCAGGTTACTGGTTTTGGGTATTAGTTTCCAGTTTGTTTGGCGGTGTTTAACTGGGGCGCAACTTTTACCATGCGGGATGATGAATAATCCCCCGTTTGGTCACCATATTTCGGTGACAATGAGCTTCCAACCATTTCTGGCACCTTTCCAAATCTCCCCTGCTTTCAAAGCCTTTTAAAACCTCACTAAATTTTAATTTTCAGATGAACGAAACAGATGATGCCGATCATCCAACATATGGGACGCATTTGGAAGTTTTTCATGATAAATTAATCGGAAAGGTTGGTTTATATTAATTTGCAATAAGCCTTCTAAACCTATTTTAAATTTCAAAAATCCGGGGAAAGCATTAAATTAATGAAAAGAAATGAAATTCTGCCATTCCTGGCAAAAGGCCATACGCGGGCAGCTTCGCTCAATTGGCAATTCTTACTAGTACTACGGTACAGTCCTTTAAGAGATCTGTCAAATTTGAATTTTATACCCGCTTTTATAACAACTTAACCTTTAAATTTATGTTTATTTTGATTTCCCCTATTAACAGCACAATCTAGGCCCTTTTTAAGAATGTTTTATTTCAGAAATGGAAGAAAATGATAGGACTTGTCTTCGAAGAATCGACTTACGGTCGAGCCCGGATGGAACTGTATCAAAATGAAGAAAAAGTAAGGAGCGGCTCTCCTTCAAGGACTATACTACTCACGGATTGCGTTTCCATGAGAGCACATTCACAAGCAGGTAGGATTTCTTCCTTTCTTCTGGTTTTACCGCTTATTTTTCAGGACAACGAGAAACCATACGAATATTATTGAAAGACAACAGTACACTGGAAATATTCTCCCAGAATCACGATATTTTACTGGAAGCCTTGTGCAAAATTGCTTTCCCGAAGAAATATGTCACCTTGCCGAGTACCCTATTGGATTCCCCTACATCTTCAGAAGAGGAGGACTTCGTATTGAGTAAGTAGTCTAGAAAATTCAGTTATTTACTCTTACTCTTCAGGTGACCAGTACCCTGTCCTTCTTTTGCCTTCCCCCTTGACCAAAACGAAGCAATTGTCTGAAGGAAGCTACCATCTCCATTTTGGCGACTCCCTTTCTCTTATAACTGGAGAACTTCAAGTCCTGAGCTTCAATTACTGCGACTTGTTATGGTAAACATTTCTTCTATTCATTTTATCAATGATATTTATAGGATAGCCGCCGGAGAGAATTGTCTTGGCTTTGAAATAATCCACGACGGGATCTACGAATTTATCTGCGCCCAGCCGTTGGTAATCATGGAAAGCTTCAGGTATACTAGCTAATTTCCTTGAATACAAGAGAAATTTAGGTGTCATATTAGATTTACCTCTATTTTTACCCCGGTCAGTGTCAAAACGACGAATAAATATAACAGAACGTATCATCCAAGCAAGGCGTCGGTTATGGACACCCCAGAGACGAGGTACCTTTTCTTAATTTTTATTTTATACAGTAGTTATTTATAGCAAGAATTCTACGCTGGAAAGCAAACAGTCCACATCCTCTATGAGTCCCCCACCTCCCCCGGACAGCTTTTCGGAATTCACGCCTCAATCAACTAGTTCTCCGTTGAATAATTCCTTCACCAGTGAATATGAGGCTTTTCCTTCGGAAGAGAAGCAAAAGAAGAGTGGGATCTTCAGCTTTTTTAGACGGTGAGTTCAATCCACTCGATGGGCCATTTTTACTGTTTTATTTTTCAGGAATTCGAAAAAGAGAAGAGATGAAGAGGGCCGGCCTTCTTTTGAACAAGATGCCAACAGCGAATGGCTAAGGATTGAAAAGACGCTACCTCCGAATTCTTCCCCTGACAAGAAGGTCGAAGAACATCTCCATATCTTGAACTTCAGACAAGAATTGGAAAAATCTTTGGCAGAGAGCAAGGTAACCCTTATTTTACTTTCCTTTTTTTATTCTTTTCTTCCAGATGAGGCGAGAAAAAGCATACCAAAAGTCGGCAGATCCTATTCCTGAAGAATAATAGATAACTCCCGCTCATCCCATTGACCTCACTGATCAAAATTTAACTCTTCTTCTGTAGAGAAACAAAACCGGTCTTATATGTTTGTGTCTTATAGATGCTTTAGCATGTGAACAAAACATTTAATAAACATATTGTTACTCAATTGAGGTATGCTAGTCCGTGACCTTGGGTATGACTTCATAGCGGGGCGGTAAGTTAGCTTTGTGACAGGGGCTATCTGGCTGGTCCTTTGTGAAGCTCTGGGTTATCTTGTTGACTGAAATCGAGGGGACGATATGAAACAAAGTGACGCCATCCACAGCTGAAGTTGAGAACGGGATCCCCAAGGAAGAAGTCATTTGGTTTCTCCTACCCTTCTTGTTCCTCAGACAAGAATAAAACTGTCTTTCTCAAGGGAGCTTTACAGGCTAATCAAAAAATCAAATTCTGAGACAGTGAGATATAGGTTACGAGGCGGACCGAGTGAGTCAAACCGGTGAGGTGTCATGGGTGATATATTCAGAGGCGTACGGGAGCCTCCCTGAGAATCACTCACTTTAACATTTGACACGGTCTTGCTCGTAATTTCTCTCTCACATTTGTGACAGGGGCCCATCTGGCTCGTTCTCTGGTGGAATGTCTTTCTCAAGCTTCGGGTTATCATGTCGGCTGCGAGGGCTTTTAAAAGTTGGCGCGCAGTCTCCTTTATCTGTCATATGTTTGCCGCATCCGCTGCATTAGTCTATCTTTTTGCTCATAGTTTCGCATCTTATGCTATCCCATATTACACTGGCATGGAACGTTTTAGGGGCAATGCTCTTCTTTCCAGCACCTTCTCCGCTTTCCCCGGCGCGGTCTGAACCATCCGTTCGCCTGTTTCTAACGCCGTCTGTCTCTTCCTAGCACGGCATTCCGCATCCTGACGGGAGATTTCCTCTTCTCAGCTCCGGAATTCTCTCACCAGCGCCGTTTATCGCTTTTTTTGCGTCGTCTTTCCCCCTCTGTATTAGTATTTTCCCCACAGACGACGCCTCGCACAGAATTGCCTGTGTTCCCATAATTTACGAGCCATAAAAGTCTCGCCCCCCCCCCCCTCCCCCACGTGTCAGACGATTCGATTCTTTTTGTTCTTGACAGTTCGTTTTTCTGCAGAATGTTTGATATGACAAAGCATTTTTAGTTCGATGGCCTCCGATAAGGCCAAGCTTATTCAGTTCAAGAAGGCTCTGTTGGACGAAATCGCCGACCGTGAAGAACTTCTGTTACAATTAAATGATTTCATCGACGAGTACCCTAATGATGCTAGCCCTGATGATCTCAGCTCCACAAAGAAAGAGGACAAGTCGCAAGCACTACAGGAATTTTATACAAAGAAAATTCAGGGAATAATCAAACGGAAGAAAGGTAACGATTTGTATATCACGCATCTAAAACCCTCTCTTTTCAGAGAGCACTCCACCAGAAGTTGCTGAACACGAGAACGCCAATCGACTGGCTTGGATCGCGCATCGAGAGCACGTTTCAGACATGCTGGGACTTGAGCACTTTGTTCAAGTTATTCGAAGAGCAGGTTTTTAAGCAGATATTTACAAAGAAAGCATTCTTTCAGGAGTCAGTTTAACCGACATCCTCCCGCTGTCGGTCGCATTCTCTAAAGAAAAGCTAGGAAACCGGCTCTCCGTTGAAAATCTATCCATGGTTGCAGAACCACGTTATCGGCAATCAAAGGAGAACTTGGAGCATATTTTTGGATACTTTCTTCATTTTAAAAGAAACGGTTAGACGCACTAACTTCAAACCCCTAGCTTTTCAGGGCACTCCTTGGAAGAGGTCAAACGACTCGTGACGGAATATTCGAACACATATCTTCGTGTCGAAAGCAGCAGAGTTGACGAGATATTCGTTACAATGGAAAAGGTTAAAAAATTGATGGAGGAAACAAACGATGCGGCTTTGTGCATAGGCCCTGCCTCGGAATTTCCAGAGGACCCCCTGAAGCCGACAGAAAATCAGAGTTTCGGCGAGTTGAGTCAAATTCAAGAAAATCTACAAGAGTTGAAGATCATAGTTTAATTTTGTACAACTTGTTAACCGGTTGTTTCAATAAACTTGTTGTTGTCCAGCTGGTATATCCTCCTAGCGGCCTTGACTATGATTTCACCGTAAGGCTGCAAGTTGCCTGTATGGTCCTCTGCTGCGCGAGTTCACTGCAGGCCAGTCTCTATCTAACCCCGGTATCACTTGTTTGCTGCAGTTTCCCGTCGATTTTGGCCCGAGTTTTTCTTTTCCGATAGCCTATCGACTTGATCCACCCTTCTGTGTGGCCAAGCTTTCCCAGGCTTGGTGCTCACGTGTCTGTGTTCCAAGCCATTGCTTTTGCAGCCACCGATGTGGTTATCCTTTATCAAGTTCATTTTTATTCATCTCTTCTTTCCACTAATTACCTGAATGGGAGAATGGACCATTTTCAGAGAAAACTGGCATCCAGCGACGAGGGTTTCAACGAGAACATGAAAGAGCATGCTCCCTTGGAGGAGAAAAGGACGATAGAAGAGCTAGAAAGAGAACCGTTGGGCCACCCCTCCAGTACCGAACCCTCCCAGCCTATCCCTTTCCCCCGGACTCCCGAGATCGGCAATATTGGTGCAACGGTTACAATTCCGCAGAAGGTGAAGGATTGGAGAGAAATCAAGAAGTTCATTGAGATTCAGAGAACAAACGGTTTGTTAAACACCTTTTTCCAAAAAAACCAAGATTGTAGGACTGCCCTTTGAAGAAGTTAGACCAACGGCAGCCGCTTTTATTAAAAGGGAGCTCGGAAACCGGATGAGCGAGGTTAAACTCGACGACGTCTTTTGCTCGGTAAAAACAGATGAGAAAAACGGTGAATGAGAATTGGCCGGAAATAGTGAAGCGAGCCGAGGAAGCCATAAAGCTCCGGCCGTGATGACGTGAGAATTTCTTTTACTGGTATCAAACATCCAAACTTTATTGTTTAAAAATATTTTTAACATTTGTTAGTATGTTTTTTTTCTTCACAAACTATTTACATAAAAATTCCATAAGCATTCATGTCCTAAACATGATTATTTCTAAAAGTTATTGGGTTAACTCACTCTTGCTGTCATTACCCTTCTGAGTTACTTGAGCAGGAAAAAAGTCTAGCGCGGCGAGGTGACACTCTGCGATGAATGAGGCCTGGAAAGGGGAAATATTATGAGAGAAAAACGGAAAAAATATTAAATTGGGGATAATTCCTATCTTGGCTACCGCTTCTCTCTTATATACCCACCGAACGGTTTGATTTTCAATTTCTCACTGTGAGGACTTTTGAAGAAGGCTTCTATTTGAAGCAATACGGTATTTTCAATAATTTGTAGGTTTAAAAAGGCGCTTTAAAACCCTTCCCCCCGCCTTCCCCTATTTTCACCTATCATTTGGACGGTAAAATCAATTGCTTCGACCATTTCGTTCAGAATCTTCATGTCGCTTTCCAATTCCATCAACATTTTGTTATCATTGGGAAATTTTGATAAGTCTGTGGCTAAAAGATGTTGAACTACTGTAACTGATGGTGGAACTCACAATAGCCCGTTGACCTCTATAAAGAACTTATGCGTTTTAATATGTTCATGTCAATCAGCGGTTATGTTGACGAACTGAAAAACGCCATTATCCTTTGTTTAAATGAGAAAAGGATGAAGAACTGAACCCTACCTCAATGTAACCGTTGTTCAGTTGGTTCGGAGCTCACCGAATCTGAGAATGCGGCCATCCCAACGTGGAAGCAAGCATTCTGCGATATCCATTCTTCGGAATAGTTTGCCAATATATCCAAGAACTCCTACGAATGTCACAAGTGTTTGGGATGGGGTTACAGCCGTGGCCAAATCAGTAGAAAATCCTCCTTTTTGGGGCAGCTAGGTGTTGCAGGAGAATAGTATGAGGGGGCGTAGAGATGTAACAACCAAGAATGTAATAGAACCAGGAAATATGCCAGGTTGTAATTGATTCTAATAGAAAAAGGGAAAAGAACATTGTAGGAGTAAAATAAAATAAAATATGACGAAAAACGGGGAGAGCGGAGGATATATTGAGCGAAAGAAAGGAGGCGGGGGGAAAACAAAAGTGCAAAGCTTGCAGAGGGCTTAGCTTGGAGATGACTCAACGGAGGAAAAAACGTGTAATAAACATTTCGCCAATCAAAAACAAGACAGCGGACAAACAGACAGTGTTTCCCCCAGAATTAGTCATATGGGAGAGGAATCAAAAGAGAGAGCAAGAAGAGAGGAGGTATTTTGCAAAACACTTTATTTCCATGATATTGTTACATTTCAATAAATCAACCCAGCGTCTATAAGCTCCCCCGGATATTCTTCGCCCTCTTCGGGGGTAACGGTGGTAGTAGATTGCTGGCTCTTGTCTTCGGGGAGAGTAGTGGTAGTGGACTGTTCCGTCTTCTCCTCGGTGGGAAGAGATGTCGTAGCTGTAGTGCTCTGGCTCTTGTCTCCTTTGGCTGGCTCGGCAGTAGTGGTGCTCTTCTGGTCATCATCAGGAAGGACGGTGGTAGAGCTCTGGGCCTTGTCTCCTCCAGAAGGGATTTCAGTTGTCGAGGAAGTCACTGGAGCCTGTCTCTTATCCCTGGCCTGGTACTCCTCCTCAGTGGGTTCCTCAGTCGTGGTAGAAGAGGGGAAGGATTGCTCTTTCTTCTCTCCTTCGGGGATTTCAGTAGTGGTTGTGGAGCTGTGGCCCTTGTCTCCTCCAGAAGTGATTTCAGTTGTCGTGGAAGTCACTGGAGCCTGTCTCTTATCCCTGGTCTCAGAGGTCTGCTTGCACTCTTCATCCTGAAAAATTCCTGAGTAACAGCTAATAAATCCCAGTTCTACCTGAGGGCAAGGAGTAGTAGAGGCGGACTTCTCGATGGGCTCCTCAGTGGTGGTGGAAGGAGTAGTCCAGGTCTGGGTCTTCTCTTCTCCAGGGAGAACAGTGGTGGAGGTGGTAGCCTGTCTCTTGTATCTGATGTTTTCAGTCTCCTCGGTTGTAGGGGTCGTGGGCAGAGATTGAGACTTCACTGGAGTGGGCTCAGGCTCGCTGGTTGAGGTAGAGTCGGTCTGCTGGGTCTTTACGGGATTCGGGGAGGTAGTGGATGAAGATGGATCTTCTTGAGCTATCTTGATACGTTCTTCCGGATCTCCTCCAAGAGTTGTTGTAGAAGGAGTGGTCGGCATGGCCCAGCCGCCAACAGCCAAAGACACCACAAGAAGAGAAATTGAGACCTTCATCGGGAATATTCTCCACTCATTTTCCGCCCCTTATATACCAAAATAGCTATGTGTCAGACTTGAATCAAGTGAATAAACGAATGAAGCACCTCCGCCGATCGGCCATTGATTCTCTAATTTGGAAGAAAAATAGACTGGTGAATTACCTGGTCAATCCCAGGAGATGGGACGAACCTCTTGCACGGCACTGCACTTAAGGTCCCTAAGGGATAGCAACATTTGTCACGAAGGTCACTCATAATCTGCATTTCCATATAGAGACGTCCGCTAATCCAGACAAACGCTCTTTCTCTCTTTCTGTCCCTATTCAATTTGTTTAAAGTCAACTCAACCCAGGGTAAAAATTAAGGCTCCTAGTAGTGCGCTATTCTAATCCATTTATTTGGAGATGAGCTGGTAATAGACCCAGCTGCTCCCCAGGATTGGGTATGGCTTCTCTTGCCCTTCCCGATTAGACTTTACTTTGATAGTCCACGTCTCCTAGAAACCTCCCGGTGACAAAATATTATTTATAATTTGTAGTGTCTAGAAGTCTTCTCGAATTATGACTAACTTCATCGCATTCAACATTGTTTTGGTGATCATTGAGACCTTTATGAGCTTTTTTAATCTTTGCAAAATTGCAAAATATTATAAGGAAAGATGGGAAAAGATTAGAAATTAATAAACAAAAGGAGTTGTCGTCACTTTTCTTTTCGGGCTAATTAATCTCCCAGGTATCATGGCCGCCCACCGGGTGCAGACAGTCTTCCCTTTATGATAAACATCTGTACATCCCGCTATTTTTTCCCTAGCCACCTTTTAGGTTATATCTCCTCGGGTCCTGGAAGATTAGCCAACTATTTAGAGTCCGACCAATCCGACCAAATTGAAGGAATTGCCCCAAAAATCCCACCCGAAAGATCCATCATTCCCTCCTAATTTGGGAAACACTTGACAAGACTGGCAATATGGGCGAAGCTTGATATATTGTTGGGTATGCATCGAAGCGGATCGTATTGCGTATACAGAAATGTCCGGGGGTCCAGATTATACTTTTGGAGAGGAGGGCGTAAACCATCACTCTGGTTAATTCACACCATGACACCCGCAGCTGTGACAGCCGAATCCCGTCAAATCCTACAGGTACATTGATTGAAATACAGTTTTTATGGCAATGAGTCAGACTTTTTGCAAGGGGAGAGTTTACTCTATGGGTCCCCAAATTTCTGACCAGCTAGGGAATTATTTATACGATTTTACGAGTCGCCTACCCCTACACCGGGGGATAAAAAGGTGCTAGGAGGAGTCAGTCTCGTTTGTTTGTTTATTTATAAACATAAAAAGGTGCTAGTGGTCATTTTCACAGGGCGACTATCACGAAACAATTTTTTGAAGTGTTTGTTGATTTCGAATCCGGTTGAAGGTACACGGATCACGATTCTTGCGCAATGTCAACAGATATTCTTGCATTCTTTCCATGATACTACGCTTATCTCGGTGTTCGCTGTGTTCTCTCTTCTTCATGGCCTCAACGAATTCAAAATAATTGGTAAACCAGAAAGGAAAGTCTTCTCTCTCCTCGGTAGAAAGTGTGTCCTCTCCTTGGTGCAGTTGTCCCTCTGGGAACAGGGATTCTCCCACTTTCTCACGTGCCAATTCCCTTCCAAACGGAACCCTTTTCTTCTCGTAATTACAGGGTTGTCCGTACTGTGTGACAGCGAACGCTTCAATCGGAGGTGTCACCAGCTGCCACAACGATTACCCCCTTTTTAGCGCCTATTGTTGTGATAAGGGGGGATTCCCGTACCCTTAGTCAGATTTGAGCCATTTTTCTCTCTAATCTTCTCAACAAACAGAGAGAAATAGGAAAGTTTACGCGTCCACACCATCCAAAAGTCAACATATCGTGTGAAATATTTGAGTCTTATCTTCCCCCAATCCGAACCCCAGTCATTTATAATTCAAAGTTCGTGACTGACTAATACTGCCGGATCTCTAGGTAATCCCCTCCTAATCTTCTTTTTGACCGGAACACTTGTGTCCGCCGGATTCTACCCGAGGATTTTTGAGCGGTAATGAACAATGTTGAACTCATAACCTGCCCAGCCGGTGCGCAATGTACCACCCTATTTGGCATCTCCCGCTGTGTTTTCTATCTCTTGCCGCAAGTGGCTCAGTAAACACGGACAACGGTTCCGATTTATATTTGTTTGTTTGAAACACGTATGCTATTTTATGCTCTTCAAACTTGGCAAATGGGGGAGGAATTAAAAAAGTCTGTTTCGTACCGGCTAAACACACAAAAGTGCACTGTTTTCGTCTCTGCTAAAATTGTTTTGATCCTCCGACAGTCTAACCCTACCCATGAGCAGTTCTCTGTGTGCTTTTCTTTGCAGAGAAACCTCGACTGTGACCAGGCGCCTGCGCTTTGCGCCAAAATGGAAATTTCCTTTGTTCACATAAGGTGATGGGTTGAGTTGGACAACGCCTGTCCTTTGGCGCCACATGGCGTCCAAAATTAGGTCTTAAGGAGATGCCCCAGCCCTTCCTTCCTTTTTCACGGCCTTCTTCTGATTACCTTGTGCATCATTAGCGACAGCCAAGCATATGGCGCCGACCCATGTTCCTAACCCCCATCCCTCTTTGAAGAAGAACGAGGAAGAATGCATTAGAGAATGGCCGCGGACAATTTGCATAGAGGACCAAGATTGCCCTTTGCTCATGTTCTGCTCAAACCCTTCCAAGCTTTTTTTTCCTGCTTCCATCGGCGCTGCTCTCTTCCTCTCCTCCCAAAGGCATTAGTCGCGTTCGTGTCTACCCTGGAAGCCCTATACCTTCCTCTAGACACAAAAAGAAGCGGTAATATGTGTCTAGGAGGATCATAGTTTGGCTTCTCCTTGGGCTGTAATTAGTCCGAAACCAGTTGAGACGAGTAGCCGCCGCTTCTTCTCACGTAATTCGTTCATCTTTTTTGCTCACTTCGCAACAAATCGCTTACCTTAGACACTCCTGGGGGAAGTGGAAGTCCAGGCCCAGTTTTCTGCAGACTTCCGGCTAGTTTACACGCATTCTGCCCCTATCCCTACTCCCTTTTCCATTTCACAACCAAATCAGTTCTTATCCATGGGTGTGAGAAGAATGCGCTTCAAATGAAATTTAATACACAATTAGGACAGATGTTTGCAATGCCCCCGGCTAATCGTCTCCTCTATCCCTGAAAGCTCACTTGAATTAGTACCGCCCTAATGGAGTATTTAAAATCCTCGGGCGGGATAGTAGCCGTGGGGCTAAAAATGGTAATTGCCTCCGCTTACACTGGTCTGGGATCAAATTCTCAACCCTAAAGATAAAATCACCCTCTTTTCAACCAAAAATGTGATAATTTTTCACGGTTGAGACCGTTGATGGATCAGTTTTCCTCTGATACTATCTCCCCCGCGCCGGACTAAGTCCCTAAACTTCGATGACCTTCACCAGGCGCTAAAATAGGATCCACTCATTATTTTCCATTGCACATGAAATTAGCATTCATTCCAGAAAGCTCCTTCTGAAATCCAATCTCGCCCTCCTTGAAGATTGGAAAAAAATTCAATCAACTCTTTTCACCCACCAGTGAAAGACAAAAAACGCCTGCTTACCCTTGTCTTGGGCGCGAATTTGATACTCGGCTGCCTCATTAAGATTA
The DNA here is from genome assembly GCA_932521035.1 of Oscheius dolichura. Lineage (NCBI taxonomy): Eukaryota > Metazoa > Nematoda > Chromadorea > Rhabditida > Rhabditidae > Oscheius > Oscheius dolichura. The sequence continues at coordinate 441,995 of OW051497.1, read as the reverse complement.
GGCAAACACTGCTGCCCTTGGCCGTACTTTTTTCTGTCTTGGCTACTGCTGTTCGCCACGGGATTTAACTACCCATAGAGCTAAAATTACCCGGATAGCCGGGACTGTAACCATTTGTGAGACAGAAGGACCATTTTGCCCCTTTCTCCCTGATAATGGTTGCATACACGTGTAAGCCTATTACTTTCCTCCCCTGAAATGATAAGATGTTCTGCCGTTCACCCCTCTATAGACCCCAGATTTGCTTCCTTACCCCTTCCTTTTTTTCCAGGGCATTCTGTGTGTTGGCCCACCTAACTTCGTTTCATTATTGAAGGGGGACGCCCTGCAGTAGGCCACTCGAGCACTTGCTCTTTCTCTCTCCCGCGCTCTCCTTCGAGTTTCAAACTCGGCGATGATGTGTTCACATGGCGTGTGAATTCTGAACTTTTCAAGTGGCGGTCTCATATTTTAGAAGAAGAAGGACGGCGAGGGACCCGTTGGGAATATTGCTTTTCTCTAGTTTTTTCTGGGGGCAGTATTGGTGGAGTCTCTCACGGGGCAATCCTTCTTCCATTTAGGAGATTCTCTACCATATTTGTGGCAGTTTTTTGGTCAGGTTCGGGGTGCCGCTCCTTTGTTAATCGCTAGAAGTAACACGGGTTCGTTGATTGCTTAGGTACACCTCAAACTAGATCATATTTTTGCCTTTTTTGAATATTATAGCCTTTTAAAGGAAAGCATAAACCAAGGAGAACTTTAAATTCCCCTAATTTTAAGAACTAGAGACTGTTTTCCCCCGTTTTATGCTCCTCCGACCTGCCATGGATAGAAATTCGATTTCTTCTTTCTATTTGCCAAATGATAAAATGTTTTGTTGTCGAAATATTGGGTAAACAGTTTCCAAACCGGCAGTAAAGCGCCGCCGGCTGGAGGCACCGTTATCAGATATTTGGAGACAATACAGAGATAACGATTAATGTTCGCTGTTTCCTAGCAGTTGCGACCTTTTTTCCCTGTTCTTTTTTCGAGAGACTAATTAAATCCACGTGTGTTCTTTTCCAAAACGAGGAATGGCTCCTCGTTGAATATTAATGAGACCACCCGGCTTCACGGGGGCGGAAGAGAGGCGGAGGGGCCGACAAATGCGACGGTAATCAGTTAGAAGCTGACGATCGTCGTCTGAGCCGATCGCCAAATCGATCAGCTTCCTATGGGAACTGTCAATAAATCTGTCTGTTTGCCCTTGCCTATGAGCACATTGCGCTTGTACACGCCGCTCCAAATGCCAAAATCTTTACTCAAAAAAACTCTGGCCATATTTGGGCAAACACACGGACAAACTTCGCTCTCCTTCTCTTTTTCTCGTCTCTGCGCTCCTTGTTAATTACTCTCATGATGTATAGCCCACTATGCCGCTACCTAAATTACTACTACACCCTTTAAAATTGATTCCGATTGGATTAAAGCAAACAACTCCCCACATTTACTTGGAAACATAAGATTAGCCGTTCGTCATCGTCACTCGAGCGTCGAAGTTTTTTCCCCGTTTTATGTCTAGTGGCGGGAACATATTCACACGTCTCGAGTCTTCTTCATATCTCGGCGCTGTCTGTTCCCTTTTTTGGTGAAAATATTGATAACATTTGTCGCTTTAACCTTAAAATACTGACGGCTCCCTCCGGTCGGACGGTGTCGCTTGTATTACTCACTCCAAGGCGACGTTCTTCCGTTGTCAATTTCTCTCTCAAAGTCCATATAATGATGACCATTTTGGGGACTTCCCTAGCTTTTATCGTCCTTAGTAAATATGGCAGAGTTCCCTAAACAATCCGCCCACTTTCCTTCCTTTTGAATCATCTAGGAATATTCATGGAGAGGAATTGCAAATTAACAGAAATCCTGACAAATTATTCCTCCTACTTTTCCTTTAATGATGATTACCGTATTCTTCTTATTTCTCCCAAGATACAGTCACTTCTTTTCAGAGGATGAGCATGCGCCAAGAGCGCGAGCGGCCCCTGCTCTTCGACCCGGATAGTCCAGAATATATCAAAGATTTGCAACGTCCGGCCGTCATCAAGGTAAGGAATGAAAGAACGCGGGCGGTGTTCCTTTAGTACTTCTGAACAACAGATAATTGCAACGCTATTTGCACTTTTTATGACGAAATTGTGTTCTCCCCGGGGGAAAGGAGTTTGAAAAGGTGCTACAAATTATATTCCAGGAAGACCTCTCTGAAATGGAACGTCGCAAGAGAGTTCAACAAGTTTTGGAGTCGAAAGGATTCCTCAAAGAACTGGAAAATGTGAGAAGATCGTTTTTAAATCAGGTTTTAAAATCTTCAGGTTATCAAAAATGAATCAGAAGTTGCTCGAAGTGAACCAGAACATCTGAAATTACAATATAAGCTCTCCGAATTAACTACCCCTCATCGCGCCCTCTCCTACAACAGCATTCATAATATAGGTAGGTCCTAAACGATGATATGCAGCAGCTGCCTCTAATTATTGTCCTCCCATGTCCTTGAATAAAGACCCGTAGAATAATATTTGGGTTTCGAGAGGCAGATTAGCTTGTTTTATGACTGTCACAGCCCGGCGACAAGATGAAGTGGATAAGGGTTGGCTGGAGAGCGGGACGGAAGGGGTCAGCCGTTAATTCAAATAGGAAATTCCAGGTCTTCCGCCGATACCAATCGCAGATCTGAATAATAACGAAAACGTCTCCAAGCAGGAAAGAGTTCTGAGGAATAAAATGGCCTGCTTCTGTCGGCTTGCTGATATGTTCCAGTGGGTGCAGGGATTCCTTAACCACCTCTCGGTATGCTCACTTGTTTTTTAACAGTTCTGAAATTGTTCAGTACCGTATTCCCAGTGAGAATGAGGAGATCCTAATCAATCCGTTCGGCCTTCTCTTTCATGAGGTCTCTGCCAGCAGTATTATCAAGGTCAAACCCAACGGAGACGTCATAGATCCCGGAAATTCTCGACTTGGTGTTAGCCAGGTACAGTAAACTTCCAATTTTGGATTATGGAGACTTTTAAGAATATTCTAAACCTCCACTCGACCATCCATGCCTCTCGTCCCGGGACCTCCTGCATCCTCCAGCTGCACTCAGCCCTGGTGGCAGCTGTGGCCAGCATGAATTGTGGCCTTCTTCGCCTCTGTCCCGAGGCGTTAAATCTAGGAACAGTGAATTGTTATGACTCTGCGGTCAGTTTCATTCCGAGCAGTCAATCTTCTCCCTAATCCGTCATCCCTTGTTCTCATTTGTCATGGGCGACCGCAATCTGACATTTTTGCGTCTTGCAACGAGGAAAAAACGATGTCCTTTCAGGGTAATTTGGATGAAGAAGAAGAAATTCATTCTATTACGAAGTGTCTGGGGGAGGAGAACGTTGTCCTTTTGAGGAATCGTGGCTTCATAGCTGTGGGCGAGACTGTCGAGGAAGTCTTGTACATTGCCCAGAATCTGATAACTGCATGTGAAACGCAGGTGCACTTTCTAATTGAATTAGAACTTAAACTTGTTCAGCTCCGAGCTGCCAAGGCGGGAATTACGAATCTGATCCAAACTGACGAAGAAGTCGCCAGGAAACATCACAGGACCCGAAATGGGGTAGCTGGCCTCCGTTCCCCCATCAAACCAGCCTCTTTCCAATCAAAAACCTTCGAAATCGAATGGGAAGCCTGGATGAGGTTTTTGGATCATCAGGTAACGGAAAGAATTTTCATAAATTTGTTTATTCAAGGGATTACGCACCGGCCACCTGTACAAGCAACCTCAGTTGAAGCCAAGATGCCAATTTACCCAATCTATGTATGTTACCAGCGATGTAGCCGTCCCCCCAGCTGCTTGTTCTGTTGGAGCTGTGAGTTTTTCCTTATTCTGGACAGCTAGACATTAATTATCTTGTCGCGAAGGCAGACAGTCCTTTAAACAGCTGCTAGCTGGCAAATAGCCAGGTTATTTATCGGCGTTAACATTCTTGGATTTTTAATGTTTTTCTTTGAAAAAAGGACTTCTCACATCCATTTATAATGTATTATTTTATTAAAACAAATTTTCTTTTACAGTTAGATGAGTCCGACCACGAATCCATCATTGCCCACAAGCTGGCCATCCTTCGTCGAGAGCAGGAGCGCTCCAGGTGGCTGAACAGTCCCAATGCCTACCAAAAGATAGAGATCTTGGAAACCAATACAGATTGCCCTAAAAGGATAACAAAAGTACGTGAATTGGCTTCAATTTTCCCCTGATTCTACTAATTTAGTGGGTGCAAGACGCCACGTCTCAATCTGCGAATGGTACACCAGTGAAGATCGTCAGTGCTCATCAATTCAGTCCGATGTCAACAAATCCAAAGGAATTCAAGGAACGCCAACAGAAAATAAAGGTAGGATTACGCTTTGCTTTTCATTTTTCATTTTCTCGCTTTTAGGAGAATCGATTGTCCGGGAAAACTTCAGCCGGTCCACAAAGCGTCATCTTAGATGCGTCTACTTATGAAGATTTGAGGGATATTAAACCGGATAACGATGGAATTACTGGTCCGGCTGATAGATCAGTGCTTATTGGAACAGCTAGTAAAGGAATTATCAACAGGCATCAGCAGCACAATGCTCAGGTAATTCTTACAATTTTGAATTTATCCCGGAGGATTCTGGAGCTGATTTGTTGTTTTTATGCCAATTTCTAAGCTATGGAAATACCAAGCTGCCTTTTTTAAATTTTACCGGTTTATCAAGAAACAATCGCCTTTTAACGAGATGATGAAAAGGCTGTCTGCTGGATCTTTTTACGTCCTTTTTCTTAAAAACAATGACCACCAGCTCCTGATAAGAGTACACTCATCTCAATTGTTGTTTTCTATCAGATAATAAGAAAACCTTGCTCTATTTCAATATTTATCCAGTTTTAAAGACGGTTGGGCCATTTCATAGCTTACTTTCCAGGTTTATCGTCAACTATACGCACCCAACCCCTTCTCGGCGGAAACAGACGAGGATATTAAGAAATACATGAAGGAGGTATGAGTTACTCTACAATATATATTTATTTAATTTACAACCTTTCTAGGTTGAAATGAAGTCACCCAACTCGAAATCCCCGATGTCTACACTGAATTTAGTGGATACCCGGGCGGAGACAGCCAGCCCAGTAGATGACTACCCCTCAGCAGGTATAGTATATCCCCTTGTCTATTTTTAGTTCAAAACTAACTAAACACAATCCTTGGTTACGTGAATATATATAGACGTCGCTTCTCTAATGCAAGGCGTACGGCTCCAGCGTAATGCCGACGCATCGCATCATACTTCCGCCTCGGTGGATGACTTACAAACAGGCGATACTTCTATATCTATTGCCATAAATGGTGGGCAACACGGTGTTGTTTCTCGTGGCGATCAGCATGTTGGGGATGATGCTTCTTTTCATTTCTTTTCTTTTCACACAATTCTATCCTCCTACTTTCTTCTCTCTTTCAGTGGACAGTGGTCGTGATTCCACTTTCGATTCAACTAGAGCATGTAGCAATGAGTTGGAACTAGATTGTAAGTGTCTTCTCCTTCTATCGCTAAATTTGCTTGGCATGTAGATCTCAAACCCCGGGCCACTTCTACACCTAAAGGAGAATCAGATGAAACCAAGAGGAGCCGCTTGGACAGGGGAACCAAGAAGACGTTCATCAGCAGTAAGCGTTGTTGCATGTTTCTTTTCATTTCTTTTAATTTCGCTAAACCTTAGAGCTTTCTATGAGAACAGCAGGTGGACCATGTTTGACTCAGCCAAACACCCAATATTTTCATGCTTCTTTTCAATACCAGGCGCTATTTATGTTTCATGGGGACATCTCAATCCTGCTCACTATGTTTGAAACCAACCGAAACCTTTTGAAACCAATCACTATGCTTGAAACAAACCAACCTAGCTCGTAAAAATTACATATAACAAAAGTATCCCGGCTGTTTTCATTTTCATTAAATTTGAACACTGCCACCTTGCTCGGCGTACTCGATAACCCCTAAATACCGGATTAGAATATCATAACCGAGGCCTGAGTACTCCCCCGAGCTTATAACGGACGCCTATCCCCTTGAATTCACCGCACTGCTTAGCGCAGTGGCGGAAAGTCCAGACTATAGTTCTGGGACTGAACATATCCTCGTTATTAAAGCTGCATTCGCTTACGAATGTTAGTAAACGGACGAAGGAACATTTTTTATATTTTTTAATGTCATTCGAAAGCTCACAAGGTGCTCTATAAGAATAACCAACTTTTGAAATACTAGAAAGCATCCAAAAAACATTCGACTGCCAACGGCGCGCGTGACGTGCGTAACGGGGTCGATGGTTCGGATCCGCTCGGGGGCAATCTTTTTTGCTTTTTTTCTGAGATGTTTTCTAGGGTAATTTGAGGTCCCTGAAAACGCGCGGGATGTCAGAAAATGTTGTTACCACGGAAAAAATAACTAAATCCGTTTATGTGCTCTTTGGATGGCTATCATGAAATTTAGACACTGACATCTTGCTCAGAGTACTCAAATACCCCTAAATATCGGGTTAGAATATCATAACCGTGGTAGACATACTCTCCCGAGCTTATAACGGACGCCTATCCCCTTGAATTCACCGCACTACTTAGCGCAGTGGCGAACAGTTCGGTCTATAGTACCGATCCTCGAAAATAACCAGGCACTTGTCTCAAAAGGTGCTAGGTAAGGGAACGAGGAAACATTTTTTGGATTTTTTTTATACCATCTAAAAGCTTACAAGGTGCTCTATAAGAATAACCAGCTTTTAAAATACTAGAGAGCATTTAGAAAACGTGGGACAGCCTAACGCGTGCAAACTGCGTCACGGAATCGATGGTTCGGATCCGCTCCCGGGCAATCTTTTTTGCTTTTTTTCTGAGAGGTGTTCTAAGGTAATTTGAGGCCGCTGATAACGTTGCCGATGTTCAAAAAATTAGTTTAACTTCGAGAAAATCGCTGACCGAAAAATTAGCGCTTCTGTCAGTTCTAGTGAAATTTGAACACTGGCATCTTGCTCAGGGCACTTGAAAACCCCTAAATACCTGATTAGAATATCATAACCGAGGTCGACATACTTCCCCGAACTTATAACGGACGCCTATCCCCTTGAATTCACCGCACTGCTTAGCGCAGTGGCGGAAAGTCCAGACTATAGTTCTGGGACAAAACATATCCTCGTGATTAAAGCTGCATTCGCTTACGAATGTTAGTCAAACAGCGAAGGAACATTTTTTTATATTTTTTATGTCATTCGAAAGCTCACAAGCTGCTCTACAAGAATAGCCAACTTTTAAAATACTAGAGAGCATTCAAAAAACGTGGGACAGCCAAACGCGCGCGTGACGTGCGTAACGGGGTCGATGGTTCGGATCCGCTCGAGGGCAATCTTTTTTGCTTTTTTTCTGAGATGTTTTCTAGGGTAATTTGAGGTCCCTGAAAACGTGCGTGATGTCAGAAAATGTTGTTACCACGGATAAAATAAATAAATCCGTTTATGTGCTCTTTAGATGGCTATCATGATATTTAGACACTGCCACCTTGCTCGGCGTACTCGATAACCCCTAAATACCGGATTAGAATATCATAACCGAGGCCTGGGTACTCCCCCGAGCGTATAACGGACGCCTATCCCCTTGAATTCACCGCACTGCTTAGCGCAGTGGCGGAAAGTCCAGACTATAGTTCTGGGACCGAGCAATTCCTCGATTATAGCCGGTCACCTATCTCAAAGGATGACAGGTAACTACCGAAGGATACATTTTTTGTATTTTTTGGACTTATTCAAGAGCTTATGAGCTGCTCTAACAGAGTGGCCAACGTTCGGAAAGGTAGCTAGTATCAGGAACGGCAGAAACAACGAAACACGGGCAAAAACACAAAAAAATTGGTTATCGTGGTCGAAAGTTTGACTCCCCTGCTCGCAAAATATGTCCAAATTCTTTTGCTTTATTTATCCAGGGGTAATTCCGGGTTGGCAACCCCGATTCAACACTCAGAAAATTCATACAGTCGAGGAAAACTTTTGTATCCATTCATAGAGTTTTATGGGTGCTTCCATAGATGCAGTCATTGCTTATTTGCAATTTTTACATTATTCTTTCCAACTTCTACGCATGGTATGAATGTGTGGAGATTCTTTCCTATTTCTAGTCTTGCTACTAATGTTTCCACATTCCAGGTGACACCTCCGCCGCAACAAATGTTACGATGTCCGAGGATGAGGTGATTTTGCTCCGTTGTTCTTTTTTATAATCACACATTGCAGGCTCCGCTTTCTGGGGGCAAAAAGAAGAAGAAGAAAGGTTTCTTCTCCTCTTTCTTGAAGAGAAAAGATCGATCCTCGGCCGCCTAACCTGTGAGATCCCCTTCTAATAATCGTTACTTGGTGAATACTCACACTTACCTTAGCTTTTACTAATTTTTAACAGAAGTTTGCCGTGATAATAACTTAAAAAAGGCTCACATACCATTACATTTTGGTTAGACTTGTTTCTTTCTTCGAAAAGGAGCAAAAATCCCTGAAATAACCGAAATTCAGATGTTTCCTTTCACAAAAACCACTTTTTTGCTATCTTTGCCTTGGTGTTTGTGTTGAGGGCGAAAAGAGCAACTGCTTTGTAAAACAGACCAATCTATTGCGTCAATTCCTTCTTTTCTCTGGATTGCTGGCCAACCAATGATTATCAGTCAACAATAATAGAAAAAATGATCCATGGTCAGGGAAAGCAGATCTTTAGAATCACAAAGAGACCAAGAAATGATCTAATTTCATTTCAGATAGCCCGGTTACTACTCTGGTCCGCCGTGAGACCTACGTCTAGCTGCTCTCCTCTTCTCCTCTCCCAGCCCGTTGTCTTTCCCTATGTTTTAAAAATTCTAGCTTTATTCCCTCCTCTTCCATTCCGGCCTGTGCTTCTTCTTTTTCTACCTATCGGGTTCTACCAAACTTTGTAATTTTTCTAGGAATTAATATTTTTCCCAGTTCTACGGATTCCGTGGCTCACTACATGGGTCACCGTATGGCTATTTGTTTCCCCTTCTGCAAGAGGCCCCGTGCCCTGTATTCCTCTGTACTTTCTTGCTGAATATAATAATAGAATATCTAATAAAATCTATTTGTCTTTCTCTTCTTCCATGTAGTCGTTCATTCCCATACTATCAGTCCTTTAAATAAGTCGTAGTAAAAGAAGTTTAAGTAAATGAGTGCCGGGGGAAAAGTCACACTGGAAAGTCGACAGAAACTTCCCCAAAAAGTTCAGGTTTGTTCTTCCCAATTTATCTTTTGATGGGCCCTTTTTAACCAGGATTAGACCGCGGGGCTCGAGACGTGTTTATGTTTTTTTTTCTTCGAAACGTGTGCTGTAAACTAAGGGATCCCAGAGAGCAGTCTCTCTTCTAAAAATAACTAAAGATTGCCGTAAATGGTCGATGGAATAAATTTCATTTTAAGAGATCCTTTTTGACGAAAACATAAATAGAAAATGGACAACAATCGGGTATTTTTGGATAATTCCATGATAACCCATGAAAGGACTATTATTGTTTCTATAAACGCTGGAAATTGAACCGCATAATTTGAATGACCGCCTTTTTATAAACAAAATGATGTCAAAATTGCTTTTTGTAATGAAATTGACCTATTGCCCTGAAATATGACGCGATGAGAGCATCCCTGCAGAATTAAATACAACGGAAGTCGCGTAGAATAGAATTAAGAAGTGTACAAGCTACTGATACCCGTTTTGTATTCTTTGGTGGGTAAGAAGTATAACAAAGGGGCACTTCCCCCACTTTAGAATAGAACCCGTCTAGACTTGGAATCCTAATGAGCTCGCTGGTGGGATTGCTTACACTAGAGTTGTGAATGACAAGTGTTTTTCTTTTTTAAGAACCCACTCTTCCTTGTCTCTTTCCCATAGTGTTCAAAGAGCAGGCTAAGAGAAAACAGAGAAGGGGAAGAGTCAAAAAGCAGCGGAACTAAAAATAACAACTTAGCGTTTTCCCTGAATCATATGGAAAGGATCCCTCTATCGAAGGAAAGCCAGATGCGGTTTCCATATTTCTGTTTCAGGATGTTATCTGTGATGTCGCGATGGCTATCCAGAACTCTGTCCAAGCTTCACCAGCCTCTGAGGTTCCTCTATTATGGGTTTTTACTATTTTTTAAATTCAGAATGTGCCGAACACCTTAAAGATTATGGCATCCATGGACACAAACAACGATGTCGTCGCGGAGAACCTCCACAAGATGGACGAGCTGTTGGACCAGCTCGACGAGGACTACCAAGAGATGACAGACAAGTAAGATTCATTTTCTAACCATAGGCTAAACACGTTAAAACGGAGAAATAATTAACACAGCAATGGGTACCCGACTTAGGAATGTCGTTGTTTGTGACGTCACATTGAAGGGGGGAACTGGCGGCCCTTCCTTGGAGAATTCTCGAGAACTTCTTGCCCGATAAATGGAGTGTCGCAGCCAATTTATGGCATCTCCTTCGGAAGGTTCCGGTAGGCCTTTTCTCTGTGACGTCAAGCGCAAGGAGGGTATACAAATAATAGAACATAATAAACTAGAAACATAACTAGATGACACGGGAGACACACTAGTATCGGGTTACATAAGGAAATATACGAACATTTTTGATATTGCACTGGACCGGCCCTAATTGTATACACCTATTATGTCTGGCATTCGGGGAACAATGAAACAACTGTAAAAGGGGAGGGTTGGGTTAAAAAAGGGGGAATTAAATAACAATTAACAAACTACGGGATTCCAATGGGTTACCGTATCGTAGAACTGATTTGGAGTGCAGCGACGGGTTGAATCTATTTCCAAGAGGGAATGAATAATATTCTGGACTTCTTCGCTAGTCTGTTCTGGAAGTTCCGGGGGATCATAGGCTTCAAAGTTCGCTCCAGCTGTGTAGAGAAATAGTTTACATAGCAGGCATTCGTCAAATGGGATCTGGAAGAGAAATAATTAGATTTGTGATGTTGGATTCTCCCTGGATGGCTTTGTTTTGAGGTTTGGGTTCAGAAATGTTGAACTTTTGGAAGTTTACCGAGAAGAAATTGGAAAGAGCCGATATGCACCGGGTGCAAGAGATAACAGGGCCGTAAAACTGCTTGGACTCTATTTTTTGGAATTTCCCTCGGTTAGTCAAAATGGCCCGGGTTTCCATTAGAGGATAAGTTGCTCCCCGAGCCCAGACCCTTTTTCATTAGGTATTTATTGCTTTCCCTATTTTTTCTAGGTTCACTTACCCCTAATCGTGGCTATTTTGCAATTAACGTTTGATCCCTTACCTCTCCCGTGACGCATTGATACAGTAGACATCCTATGCTCCACATATCCACCTTCGAGTCATACTGACAGCACTTCAACAGGTTGGCTCCGACCTCCGGGGCCATGTAGAACAGAGTCCCGGCCACGTTACACAAGTCCGACTCTCCATCCTCGTCAAGCGTTCGAGCGATACCTAAATGTAGTTTGTTAGGAGGAACGCTTGAATAGGCCAAATTCCCCGCTTCCCCGTCTCTAGTGGCCTTCGCTCTGCGCGAGACGCCCCGAAAAAGGAGAAGGAAACTAACCGAAGTCTGTGATTTTGGCACTGATGAGTTGGTCCGGATTGTAGCTGTCATATTTCACAAGGATGTTCTGTGGCTTGATGTCACGGTGGACGATTCTTTGATCGAAGAGGGCCTTGTACCCACGGGCGATGTTATCAATTATTAATCTGAGGAGACAATTATCGCGTCGTCCTCGGTGCATAAGTACCTAAGGTTTTTGGGACGGAGCTTTCCATTAAGGGCTTTCTGCTTGATATGGAATTCTAGGTCAGCATCCATTAACTCCATCACTAGGCAGCAGGTCAAATCGTCCTCGTAGCAAATGTCCAAAACTCCGACCAAGTATGGACTGCGTAGAGATCTACAAAAGAAACGGGTCTAATTGAACTCTACAGTAATCTCTGCACTTATGGCCAATTGACTTTGTCTACCACTTCCTTTCCCCGAAGGCGCCGTTCTGAATGAATTGCAGCAATTTTGAAAGCAATTTTATGCCCTCCTGGGGACAAAAAGGACAGAACAGCGCAAGGAAATAGCTCTTTAAAAAACTCACTTAATAACCCTGAGTTCATTTTCCTTGATGTGGACACAGGACATACGCTTCACTGCGACCTGGAATGACGTGATTGAGCCCTTGAGGGTCCGTTTTACTCACATCTCTAGCTGTTTTAGTGTCGAAGCCCTTGAAAACAACTCCATATCCACCTAACCCAATGAGATGTTCCATAGAATCGATGTAGGTATATCTAAAGAGAATTCTTTCATGAGAGATCCTACTGTCTCCTACCTGTCACAAAGATCTATGTTTTCGCCAGAGAATTCTGGCACACCCGTTGAACATATCGAGGTACGATGGGTGCGTTGTGCTGTTACCATCTGGAAAAAAAAATCATGAGTTCTCGCATTTTTTCTCCCTGACGCAGGTAAAAAGGCCGCGGGAGGTCAAAAAGGTTTGCGCTTCAAAATTTCGAGAGAAAACGCTCGCAATGCTTGCAGAAGGAGCACCTCACTCGCGCATATGCTCTATTTGCGTCGTTTATTGACGTCATAGTGTCCGTAGAGTCCTGACAGCTGGTGGGGGCAGAGGAAGGAAAGTGAGAGTGAGGAAGAAGAACGCACGGGCTCTTCTAGGACCCGGGCGAGAGAAATGGGAAAGAGAGAAGGGAGAGATAGAGCGGAAAGAGAAGATAAAATTATAGGCAGCGGGCCGAAAGAGACGGGGAATTTGATTCGGAGGGAGAGAGCGGGAAGAATTCGGGTAAAATGAAATTTGAGAACAGATCAAAGAAGATTTTTCAAGAGGGTCTTCCAAATTCGGCTCCCCAATTGTCCAAAATGCTCTCATGAGAACAGGAGCACAATTTTGTCGTAGTCTGCTCCGATTGAAAAACACTCTTCCGTGTTCCAGCCGCGAGTTGTAAACGGGAAGTGCGCCGCTGGGCGGGAAAACAATCCCCAAAGCAAAATCAAAGCTCCACCTCTCGAGACCAATAAAAAAATCTGTTGGCCGCTGTCTAGAGGGGGCCCTTCTCAAATTTGAGTCCCCCGGACCCTGGACTAATGACGTACGTAGAGCACATTCATATAAAAAGGGGTAGAGGCGGCTTTGCGCTAGGGTGAACTGATTTACTGCGCGGGGTCTTGATTTTCAAATGACGGGAGTATTTTTTTCTCGCTCTCTCCTTGGAAAGCAGCATTTCCTCAATTGCTCTCTAATGAGTAGAGTAGAAAACTGAACAAATTAGAGGGGGTGTGATGGCGGCTGAAGTGAGCGTAATTAATCATCCGGCAGGTGTGAAAAACGGGCAAGGGGGCGAAGGGCACCATCGTATGTAAATAGCCAAATGGCAGATGACCCCGCTGGTTGTGAAATGAGTCACAATCCACGGTTTAAAATGGCAGAAACCCTCTGGATCGGTCAGTAAACAAATTTCAAAAGGAGGAGGATCTGGGCCTATGCCAAGAAAGAAATAAGTGCTAGAAGCCCTCCACTACGGGGATTATTTAGTCAGACGCTAATATTTTGTCAGAATTACTAATGCCGGGGACTTCCAAGGTGACCGCGGTGGGAGGCGTGGTGGCCATTCTTCTTCGTTGAATGCGGAAGTAAATTGACCTTTATTCTTGGTGAGACTGCCGCGAAAAGATGCCGAATTATTGGATAAAAGCATTCTTCCCGGAAGGGGCTTCTAAGAATTAGACTAAAACAAATGGGGGAGATTCTGAGAAACGTCGTCTCTGATCCCCTCCCACCTGTCGCAACAAGGGAACGCAGCTATAAATCTTAGATGACGCTGAGCAGATCCTCTGGGTTCTATTAAGGAGAGTGGCTGCCGGTGTGAGTGAGCCGCTCTATGGTGTGTATATGTGTGTGAAAGGATCAGTGACAATGAGGTGATGTTTCAAAGAGGGAAAGGCACCGAAGAGCGCAACAGGGGCCATAGAATTAGACACCAGTTGCTCTGTTATATTCACTACGGTAGTAGAACAAAAGGAAGTAGAGAAAGAATACTCTAGGTCATAATTAATGAACTAGAAAGAATGCCGGTCCCCGTCGAAAAAAGGCAAGTCAAGGTCAAGAACTAAAGCTTTGATCACACAGACTTCCTGGCGGAACGTTCGGGATGTTGACTTTTCTCGGTATTTACTAAACGTTTCGTCCCTTAGACGTCACTGAGTTTGAAGAGAGAGAAAGAGGATCTATTTTCATACGATCTTCTCAAATACTATACCCACGCGAAAGTTTACGATTAATGAACTTCAAGGAGAGAAATCTGAGAATATTTTCGGAGGGGCAAATGCACCGCGAGTCCAATTTTGAATGGAAATTTATGAACGTTCATGGACCGGATGAACTGAAGGGAGAGACCTTTTCCCACCAGTGAACACGTTGTTAATGGAGGTGGCCACATCAGGCACATCCGTCCGGAAGCAATATTTACTCTCTGACGTTGATTCCCCCCGTGGAAAAAACAAGAAGATCAGGTCGACTATAACTGCTAGAGAGACATTTAACTAAAAGACGAGGGAACTTCCGGGGGCAAAGATGAGCAAATATCCGTTCCCACGTAAGCAACACGTCCATATTGTTTAATATGGATGGGATTGGGTTGCGTTTAGTTGCAGCCAGTTGCAAGCGTTATGTGTGAAAGACATGCGAACCCGGAAGCTATTGTCAATTCCCCGAAAACGTGGGCCTCCTTGCCCTGGAGAGTAAGCTTATTAAACTCATAATTATTCCTAAAAATAGTGAGACTAGACGTTAACTTTTCCGAGTAGCGCTGGTAATAATCTCATAAATTATGAAAACTAAGCGTAGTAGCAGGAAAAATGGCCATGCCGCAGCTGCATACTGACAGGTGGAGGCAGCGCATTTTCAAGGTAAAATTACAAAAAAAGATAAGAATCAAAGACCCCCGAGAATGGCAGAAGAGTCCGACAAAAATGGTTACAAAGAAAAATCGCCTTGCTTTTCAACCAGTTCTTTGGCCAAATTTTCAGTCTAGGACCCTTTTCAAATTGTTAGTCTTTTGTCCCGTCTGTTCTCCTTTTATTATCCAATTTTGCCGCGAAGCCTGAGAGAGAGGGAAATGAGTTCCCCTTTCCGTTCCCAACTGGGCAATAGAGACAAAAGCTTCCCCCCACTCTAAATCGTGGCTTTGAACTTTTTAAAATGGTAATCCGACCCCCTGAGGCACCAGAAATCTAGTGTTTAAAACTGGGAGATTAAAACACCCTCTGTGAACAGAAAGGGGAGCCCCTTCTTGAGAATTTGAACCAACCTGGTCGTTGATGTCGTGACCGCGTTCACCTTCGTGATCCGTGAATTCTTCAGAAAATTCGGACATACCAATGAAGTTTATTGTTGATTGCAGTTGCAGAAGTGGTTCCTGCATACAAACTACGTCTTATCTTTAGGCAAGAGCAAGAGAGGGAAAAAGGTTTGACGTCAAGGGAAGACGTCTTCAAGACAACAGTTCGGTGATAAAGAGTGGGGTCGAAGTGGCTGACAAGGGAAGATAGGTAGGGTGATTCCGGTTCGAGCCAGCTGGCTGTCTCCTCCTGTTCCGCCGAGTCGTAGGAGAGTAAAATATAACTCAGCTAACGGGGAAGATGTTACGCCGTGCTCTCTCAAGAGCTCATGACGTCAGGGATTTCGCTAAATGATGCTTTGTTCCACACGGGGAGCAGGCCAATAACCTTTTTGTGGGATGGCAGGCAGAGCGCAGGACCACGACAACACGTTAAATGTCAGCAGGACGATATATTAGAATTGCTAAGTATTACATCTGTCTAGGGGGGAGGCGGATAATCACAGGACTCGAATGCGGAGGACAGGCAACTCGTAAAATACGTCGTCGTAAAATGACAAGTATCTCCTCCTACCTCGTGTGTATGCTCCCTTCTTGACCACGCATTTTGATAAGGGCGGGGTGGCCTCAAAATTAAACTATGGCGTCATTTTAAGATCATTGTGAGCCTATTCATCGAAAATAAGGTTAACCTTCTATTCTGAGCGCATCCCGCAAAAAAGGTTACAAATAACACGGGTTCGGGATATCAAGTGGATCTTTGTTTGAATTCCGACGAGCCAAAAATAAAGGGAGAAGCCCAGAAATCGGCTGCTCTCTTAAGAATGAGCGGCATTTGGCAACAACGAAGGTGAATATTTAATGCTAGGGGAACGGCCTCCTTCTAGGCGACTAGACAAGGGGCAGAAGACCAGAGGGGGCTATATGAAAGAGGGGGATTAGTGAGACCACATGCGAGCTGGTCAGTAGATGCCAGCCGCCCCCAAGGAGGGAGGTAGAGACAATGAGGTCAAAACTTCATTAGGTCACAGTTCAGCGTAGTGGTCGCGGGACTGTGCAAACATTCCTAAAGCTGCTTTTGATATGTAGCTACCGGCCCATCTAGAAACTTCTTCTCCTTCTTTTCTTTCTCCCCTCCCCCTTTGTTCGTAGCAAAAATAGACTCATTGGGTACGGTAGTCGCACACACTAACGGAAATATGAATACTTGATGGAGTACACTAGCTGATGGGAAAAACAAGGAAGTAATTCATGACGGGAAGGTACTCATGACGGAAGGGAATGACTTTTCGGGTCTCCAGGAAACGTGAGTTAGATGGAGAGTATCGCTGAGGCACAGTACATTATCGGCTTTTCTACCCGGGGCGCCCAGGTTCCCAAACAGAACATTGGGATATAAGCTGATAAAGGGAAATCTCCCTAGTCAAAACAACTACATAGAGACAGTAGACAAGCTACTAATCCTATAACAGAAAAGAGAATTGTTTTCCGGTTGTGGACCCCCTTATATAGGCTGTCGCTTGGGGAGATACCGCTATCTAACCGGGAAGAGAGCTCACTGACTAGGAAGAGAGCAATCAGCTGAGAGTTGTGACCGGTCAATGAAATATGATCCTATTTCCGGTTGGCTCCTCGAGGACAAGGCAAAGTTCTCCGCCTAGACAAAACAAGAGCAGCAGTAGTACTCGTCTATGCATGACCGGAATTCTGTTAGCTGGTGTTTTACCCGAAAAAACATGTTTTATGGGAAATCAGAGATTAAGAACGCGGGCTCTTCTTACTGTAGGGATCAGTTAACGGAATATTTAAAGAAGGATTGAATACTCAGCTGCTTACCTACTTTTACTCAAGTGATCACAGTGTTTACGCGTGCTTTGGTCACTACAGAAAGAAGTGGATACCCAAAATAAAGGCGAGACGGGAAATCCCCTTCCTAAGCGTATAAGAATAGAATCCCCAGGAAATTAGGCAGCTTGAGTTGATTGAAGTGGTCTGCTGTTCTTTTGAGCAGTCTACTATTAGCTGTAGTCGTTTTCTGAGAAAGTCGTTTCCCACTTTATGAGGGAATTTATAACTCATGTTAGGGCAGACCCTCTGGGGACAGCAGAGTTCTCCTTTGTCTGCAATGGCGTGTGATTAGGATTGCCCCAGTGATTAGGGAGAAATGACCTAAGTTCTCGAACAGACAGGAAGAACGTCTAAAAATAGGAGAATGTATCATCTCCGGTGTTTTTTAATGCCACAGCGGCGTCGCCACTCTGCCCTGCCAGCTGCGGATCAGGCGGCAGGCTCTAGCGCACTAGACATCCCCCTCCCTCCATTGTACATTAAACAGAAACTTTTAGAAAGGTTTTCACTTTCGCCTGTTTATTATAATCTCAAACAGCTGCTAGACACAGCACCGCGGATGAATTTCTACCCATCAAGCCGGCCAAAAAACACGGATCTTGAAAATAATGACTCTTTTTCAGTGTTGGACAAGTTACGGATGTCATGGATCAGCTGCAGAACATCGAGCGTCACAAATACTTTTGCGCAGGGAGCAATAAGGAGACCGAGTCAGACGACGACATGGAATCCCACCATTAGCATCCTACAGTAACCTTTGTATATACTTTTCAATGTTATATCCCTCTTTCAACTAAAACACCACCTCAAAATCTAAGTCAAACCCCTCCATTCCAATTATTTTGTCGTTATTTTCAAAGCGGAGATTCGCATCGGCTTTCTGTTACTTTTATTTCCGAATCTTCAATTTTCAAAGATCTCACTTCATTTGTAACATGTTTCCTTGTGATTAGTCAATAAATATGTACATCTATTTTTTCTTTGATTTCCACGAGCAGGATTGTTGCATTCTGGGAACAGCTGACAAGAGTACAATCGGTGTCTGGGAAAGAATGTAATGAAAACAAGATGATTAGACAAGAGGGCATGGTTCCTTCTAGGAACCACAACTGTATTATTCTCACTAATATGCCGGAAAAGGGCATCGGTAGAGAGACTGAACAAGATTACGGTAGATTCCATTTTTTGGCTTTGGGGCTCACACAAGAACTTTCCCAGCAGAACTCTTCGCAGGGTTACATTCAGGAGATTTTGGGCTACTTTCTACTCAGGACCATGACGTTCAAGGGGCCCTCTTGAATAAAATATGCTTCAGATCCTGTCCTTTCTGCTCCTGAGCAAAACATAAAGCGTCCCTTGAACTGCTGAACCCAATGCTGATAAGAAAGCAACAAGGTATAGGTGGTCGGTGAGCACAGCACCTCTTGGGCATATTGAGAACCCTCACACATGTTTGAAATCTGCTTCTTACCCTAAAAACTAGAGACAGTGGGAAACGTTTAGAGAGAAACTTTTTGTAGTGACGCCCTGTCCCCAGGCCATCCGTCAAGAGTAATGGAACGCCAATTGGGAGGAAAAAACGTCGCGTGAGGGAATAAGTGTCAATTAGGAGATTATGTATCAGTGATAGTGAATATAGCGTTTCTTTTCGCGTCTCTCTCAACCCGGTGAAAGATGATAGCTGTTTGCTTGAGTGTTCTCCCGTGTAAATCGGACCCTCATCCTGCAAAAGACGTCTGATCCTCCCTAAGACAAATTATTCCTTATTATCCGTCTTTCAGTCGCATTTTTTCTTGCTCTGTGTCACCGGCTGAGAAGCAATTGACGGCAACCGATCCTTGTTGAAAAAATGACATTGACAAATTAGAGGGCTTCCCCCTTAGAACACATGGCTCATTCGGCTGATTAGCTATCGAGCAATCGTTCACACCTTGATGTTGTAATTCCTCAACAACAAACGTCTTTTATACATTTTTACAGACTTATCCTTCCTTTCTTAAATTTTATGGATTATTTAGACAAGACTCGGGAAATACTCGGGTTACACCTGTCAGTCGGTTCTGCGATCTTTAAAATTTGGTGTCAAAATTCGCGTTTCCGGTCAGACTGCTGCTGCCGGTCCTTCCGATATCTACTGTGGTAACCTAAGAATCGTGGTAGGGCGGAAACAACAATCTTACCCGTTTAGACGTCTAGGTCTCATCGTGGTTACCATTACGAGCCAAAATTCGGTATTTTGAATGATTATTCGTCTTTTTCTTGAGAATCGGGCTGCAATTTTAGAGGAGTTTTCTTTGTAATAGTTACTGTAGTCTTGCTTGTACACCCACTTTCGACAAAACGCTCCAGACCTGAATTTTCAAGGTAAAACTGGGCCTCCCGCGTAGGAGTCTTGTAAAACTCGTGATCCCGGAATTTTTCCATTTATGGGAAGAGGATGCCAATTTTGTGTCCTCCTTTGTTTGCCTTTAGCGTAAGATCCAAGCATTTTTTGTTTCCTCTTCGGTTTCTAGACCTCTTTCTTTAGTAAAAATGCCTGGTTTTTCGGGATCAGTACTCGAGAGCAGAATTTTTCATGTCGACTAAATGGTTTATCCAAATTCGATGTTGAATACGCTTCCATACTCAAGTATAATTTCATTTGTACACCAAGCTGGATTGCATCCAACCAGGCAAAAGAGGATCTGTTCTGGAGGAGAAAACAGCTGTCAAATAAATCTACTCCCCCAAAATTTATTTGCACCTATAAAAATAGGCACTTCCTACGAGCTTTCGAACTCCATTTTTTCTTTAAAAAATTTCTTTAAAAAGCTAAAAATTGGCTACAAAACTCGACTTTTAATTGCCTGTTGAATTGCTCTCCTTGGGCGGTCATTTGGTTTCACTGATTGGAGGGGGAGTGCATCCGGAGGTCCCTCTGAGAATACACATCTTCAATCATATAATGGCGTGTCAAATCACACATGTAGCCTTTCGACGAAGGGCACCATTTTTCCCACTTGTCGGTCTATCATCTTTATGGCTCATAATTGCCCCTTGTGACCATTGGAAGAGCTTCAGTTTTTTTTTGTTTTTCCCAATTTTTCCGAGTCTTCTTTACGAATTAACACTATACGACAGGGAATATCAAGCTAATTTCATTTGACAAGTAAGGTTGGCCTGGACAACAAAACTACTCGGCTCTTCCTGTTCCGTTCACTGGTTTTCATTAACTGGTGCTGAGAAATATTCAAAACAGGGGCTAAAGTCTTCTAGTAGTCTTTTTGTAAGGTCTCCTCACTTTTTGAGAACATGTTACACTTAAAAGTCTTCCCTTCCTGTCTTCCAAGATGAAAGCGTCCTTGGAGAGAAATTGTCTGGCTTTTGTTTCTTCGTCTTTGTTTTCAATACCTCCCAAGCTTCCAGCCAGATGATCTACAAGAGATAAGCTCCCAAACGAAAGCACTAATTGAGCTTCTCGTGCAGGCTCTCTATTACTATCCCAGTGGCTCTAGTTATCTTCGAATCGGGAGAGTGTGCCAAGCATCGCGTTTTCTTTGATTGTTCCATTGTTGGTTAGTCCGGCTTCAAGCCAACATTTTGAGAGCTATCAGTACTACAGCTGCTGAAAAAACAACTTCCAACTTGCCCGTTTCCATCCCTCTCTTCCCAAAACTTCCTGGTGTAGAGTCTTGAAGCAGGAAATTTGCATCTCTTTAATTAACCCCCTTTCCAGAGAATAGTAGATAGTCTAGTATTTTAACCCGACCTCACACAAACTAATCATGGTGCTGCCCGTCGGGGCCCCAAACATGAGCAAGAGGATCTCCCGATCGACTTCAGGAAATCGGAACAAGACGTCGTCTGCCGGTGTAGCTACTCAGGTTAACATACTTCCCTTTTAACCCATTAACAAGCTTTCGTATCCCGTAAAACTGGAGTTTAAAAGATTTTTATTGGTTTTAAGGGACAGTCGGGAAGCTTTCAGTCTGAAGTATCTGGTTTGAAAGCAACTCCAAAGTCTAAATATTAAACTTGAGGTGTCTGAGCGGCATCTTTGCCGTTCCAGCTATTTTTCAATAAAATCCCGGCAAAAATTCTATTTACCCACCTTTATTCTTCAAGTTTTGACCTCAATTAACCTGTATACTGTAGCCCTGACTGTCCTTTAAAATATAAACTGGATTAAACCTAACTAATCTCTATATTAACAGGTCGTCGTAGCCCCTCCCATGTTCATGCAACATGTAACACCTAACGTACAGACTGATGTGCACATTGGACTAACCCCCAAAGGCGGCGGAGGCTTCTTTGCTTCGGTTAGTTTATCTTTCTCTATTTTTTATATTGCTGTGTATATGTCCGGTCCGAGTTGTTGTAATTTTTGTTTGAATGATTGAGATCCCGAAAACCATCTGCCACCACCAGGGAGAACTTCCCCCCGAAAACATGCATCTATCTCGTTGATTGGCGAGAATCCGTTCAATAAGTGTTCTTACTATTTTTTATGTCTTTAAATTTGTTTTGGGAAGGTGAAAGGGAAGCATTTAGCAGGTGTCCCCCAGCTGGTTCGGACCTCCTTCCCAAAAATTATCCTTCCCACGCATCCGACCCTCGTAAAAAAGTGATACAACCCACTTACCCCAGCTGTTTTGAACTATCTGAGAGCCCCGAACGTCTTCCCTTTCTATTTATTCGAATGTGTCAAGACCCCGGTAATATTTCATGCCTCCCCACCCAGTATGAGTTATTGTATCCCCAGGGTTAATTATTATCTTCCACGAAGACCAATTGGTTGTCTTCTCTCTATAAGAGTGTAACACGGCGGCTGCTGTTCTCTCAATGGAACAATTATTGAATTAGAAAGGGTGGAATAAAAAAGAGCAGGAGCTCAAGAGCCCAATGAGGAACTTCTCTCTGGTTGCAGGGGACCTCTTCATTTCTGTCTGAGTAGATATTCGGAAGTGTTCCAAAACGAAAATTCCAATAGAGAGCTTATTCTCGAGCAGTGGTTAATTATCCTGGGCTCTGGTATCTTTATTCTTTCTTGATAATTAAATTATCCAGAACAGCAGAGAGATCTCTCACTGGGTCCTGGAACCCGAAAAAGCCTACTATTCTTTTTTTCTTATAGAGTCAGTCAAGAACTCGAATAAAAAGAATTCCAGACTCCAAAATTTAAGTGTTCTAAGCTCTAAATCCTAGTTTTGCAAGGAATGCAGCGATCTCTCTGGTGATCTTCGCGTACACCCCCTAGTCTCCCCTGTCATTTGCAGATTCTTTTGAAGATTCGTTGATCACAGTCGTAATTATACTTTACTCTTGTTACGACGAATTGTTCGCTTCATATTTTCGTGTTAGCATAATGTAAACCTCTTTTGAATGATACTGATTTTCTATAAGTATCTGAGATAACCTCAATCTGAGCGATCTCCTAATTCTTTTTGATCTCTTTACAGAAAGCGCTGGCTAAACAACCACCTCTTGGGTAAACCAGGTATTACTCCCCTACAATTTGAACTGCTAGAGAGAAAAGAATTGGTGTCTCAAAAAGGCGGCACTTCTATATTTTGTTCAATGCTGAGTAAATTAAGCGCGTGAGGAATTTTTGGTATGGGCACGCATATATTGTATTGTTATGTTGTACCTCAAAACGCTTATGATTATTGTTTTGGTCAGGAAGAAAAAGATGAAGAAGTTCTTGAAGTAGCAATCTTCGGTCGGGATTCCCTAGGATGAAAACCAATGCCTACAACAGTTTGACCACTTGCCTGTTCTTTTAAAAGAAGAACTCCCTCAAATAGAAACGTTCCCCCTTATCTAAACTTAGAGTGAATGCAAGTTGTGCCCAAACGCTTGTTCCCCTGTTGTTAATCCTTGAATAAGTCTTGCTGCGTATACAACCCCTGGTGCCAGCTGACTTGTACATAGACACCAACAAAGACCGATCTTTATTCTATTTATTCCTCCAAGAGTGTTCCTTGTTCCAAATTAGTAATCTGTCTGGATTCGTGAAATCGACTGAAGCATTTTGAACATTTGAATGTTTTTCAGGGCCTTCTACGAACGAGGCAGCGACCGCGAGCGACATCGATGTTACCATTATCAGCCTCTGAAAGTCAAGAAGATCTCGGACACGAAAAGGTATTACATTTAGAGGGAACCAATCTATATCGGGGAGGAAAAATTGACTGAACCTGCGAATATATTCACGTGGGCTACTCTAGCGCATAAATGCTCTGTCATGCCGCGCCAAAAAGTTGTCAGCTCTTTAGATGAATTAATCAAACTGGTTAGTTTAATCTCTCATCTTAGTTATTAAATATACTTTTTGAAAATCTTTTCCAGGCGCCATTAATAGCTGGAAAGGCTCCGTCAAAGGGAGGAAAACCTCAAGTGCGGCAAAAGTATTATCCTCTCTCGCAAGAGGAGACCTTGGAACTTCTGTACCTGCTAAATCAAGGTGGGGCTTTTCTATGAGTTCTATTTTTTTCTACTTCACTCGGCAGAGAATTTACCCTAAAGAGCGGGATGGTTTCCCGGGAAGAAGACGAATTTCCTCTCCAAACCTCAGGAAACCCCTTCCTTTGAACAGCCGTCATTTATTCAACCATGCATTGCTTTGTCTGACCTACCGGAGGAAAAAAACATCTTCTAGACAGATTCCTCCTCGTTGTCTTCCCTGTTTTTCAGCCAAAAAATGAGTCATTGTCCATTTTCTGCCCGAATTGCAACTGGAAGTTCTAGATCTCAGAAATAATTCATGAAAAAGGGTTGCGCGAATTGAGCTGGTCTTTGTTTCTATTTTTGAGCATTTCTTTAATATTAAGGAGCAGCTATAGTCCGCGTTCCTGATTTAAATTTCTCTCTCTCTCTCGCTCTTGGCAAACCGAACAAATATATCGGAACTTGGAAGTTATGGACTCTATGCATAAAGATTAGACTGGTGTAACTACGCCATAGAGTCAATCTCCCGTTCCAAATTTGCATTCTTTTTTCTCCTCCTACTCATTTTTAACCTTCAAAACGATCCGGACTGTTTAGATGGGGTTTTTATTGGCCAATGAGCCAGATTTCTTAGACGTTCAAGGTAGGCAGAGGCATTACAAGAGGAATTACTTGTCCGTCCCGACGATTGCTCCTCAATGGCGCCGTTATTCAGCAGGTAGGCTCTTTTTTCCATTTCGGTATACTGTAGAGACTTCATAGGAATGTGGAGTATTAGAATATGGCCAATTTGGCCCCTTATATGAGCTCAATCCCATTTATTGGAGCATCAATTAAAACTATGGGGGGAACAATGAGACGGCTAGTTTTTGTTGCTGTTACCTGTCGTTCCAACGGCTCCTATTCATCCATCATATTCCTCTACCATGTTCTGGGTGTAACAAAAGAGGAACACTTGTTATCCAACACTTGTTACTTATTCTTATTTTTGACTTTTCTTCCCCTTTTCTCTTATTGCTTTGACAAGAGACTTGACACCTGGGAGATAACCTAATCCTACCGTATTTTCGATCAAAATAGATGCCCAGGCGAGTTTTGGAGCAAACAATGAGGGCATTTGTTAGAGGCCCACAGAGGACTTCTTGTTAAGATTACTAATGTGTCTGATTGCCCCAGAGACCGCGATACTAGCCCCCAAAATGGACTATTTCCCGTGATCACTTCATTGTTGATCTGAAGCGTTATTCCTCCCACGAAAGGCAGTAATCCCCGATTGTTCTGGTTGCCTTCTGACCATATATCAAGCAGGATTATTGATCACCACTGGCAAAGGTGCCCCTACCCTTTGAAGAAGAAGAAAAGAGACCAAATGAATCAAACCAACCTCGACCCTAAGGTCACAAACGACGCTGGAGAAAACAATTAGTGCAGCGTGAGACGCCCGTATTCGAAGAAAAGGTTACCAGCGCTTCATTGCCCGAGGTAATCCCATGATTATGAGTCCTTACCGCCCAGTGAAGCTGTTCTTCTCCGCGAGACCTCTTGTTTTCTCTTCGAAAAGTTCGGAAATAAGAAGAAGTTTTCTATGCTGACGGCTGGAAATCATCATCTTTTAAATTCACTATTCTAATCTGAAGCCATTCTGCTTTCTTTATCCTACATATTGTCTCGCCTTTATTCGTCTTGGCTCGACTGCCAGCAGGGGGTGCCACTGGCCATTACCTTTTCCCATTCATACTACATGTGTTGGATATTTAAGGTGAGTTCAAATTATCGATTCAGTAGTTAAGTTCCTTAGTATAAATTAAGTAGACCGGCGGGATATTTATAGATCTAACGGGAGTTCCCCCTAAGAGTAATCTCTTTAGAAGAGCAAATCAAGCATAGAAAGGTCCTTTAGTCTCCTTTTGCTATTCTGCGTAAATTAAGCGTGATCAAGGCTCTAAAGTAGTCTGTTAGACAGCTGCAGCCGTGCCTTTCCCTATGCCATTTAGACGGAAGAAAAAGGAACCGGTTAGTTGGGTTACAGTACTTTTAACCCCTACTCTTCCCCCCTAATCATGCCTTTTTGGGCGCCTTTGTTTGTAACATGGGCTCTTCGAGGAGTACGAGAATCCCTGGTCCAAGTCGACCCGTTGGCAGCTGCTCTAGCCTACAAAAAGCGAGATGAACGGAAACAGAACCTGCCGACCATCTCGCGAACACCCCTACTGCTTCAGTTCACCCCCTTCGCCGCTCCTCAACTACCCAACTGTGAGTTCCTTTTCTCATCTCATAAAGAGTGGTTAACGACGGTTCCTGTGGTTAAGAACCCTTCCGGGAGACTTTTCCGGAGTCGGGCCATAATCGTTTTTTGCACCTGTCTGTGCCTCCGGGGGAAGTGCTTTATTTTAAGGGTCGGAAGGGAGGTCCTTATTGATCTTGGCAATCTTTAAGTCACACAATGAGAACTTGGCATAACAAACGGCTTGGTGTGTAGACGGCGTAATGATTGTTGGCCTCTAACGGGAAGACGGGGAATCCCTGCTGCGACTGACGGGTAATTACCAGTTTTCAATTTAAAAAAATACAGTAATTTGAATAGCAGAAGGTACAGTAAACTTCCTTTTTGAGCTCTACCCATAAATTTTAACCTAGGTGAGCCAAAGACCTAAATCTCTTCCTTTTTAGTAGCAGCTCCTTATTTAAGCAGACGGAAAAACAAATATATAATGTTTGGCCGCCGTTCTGAAGAGTAATCGTATTTTACTTGTCTTTTTTGTGTCTGGAACGTCTCCAGAGAATATTTTTTATTGGAGCGCATGAAAAACAACAGATAACAGAACATATTACATGATTTTTGGGATGTAATCCTTCTGATCATCGAATAGCAGGTAATTTATGGTATCAGCAATAAAGGGAAGGAGGATCTCCAGATCGGTCTCCTGGAGAACAGAAATGTCTAGGAAAAATGCTTCGATAGTAGCGGAATTGGTCAAAATGCCTCTCCATACCTTCTTCTTCCTTATTCGAAGGATTTCTGCTCTCTGCAGGAGGATATTCCTGATCCAAAAGAGCAAACCACGAATATTGTTCCCCAGAGCGCCGTTTAGAATTGTCTCCATTCTCGATGTAATAAGCAAGTTGTCAAAAGAACGGGAGAACTCCTCCAAGGATGGATGTTCTTCCAAAAAGAGACTACCTCATCATAATTGATGACTTGCTCAATTTGTCTCGTTTCTTCCCGTTCTGCTTCAAGAGGAACAGTGAACATAACTCCCATTGGATTCTATGATTAAGCGGTGCTGTCAGCAGGGCACACTCTGTCATCAATCGCCCTAAGAACACACAAAAAAGGAGGACATGATCAGTGCTACTTGCACTTCAATACAATTATGTCTATCTTACTTCGTAGCGACTTCATCCTTAGGAAGTGCCAAAGTTTTTATGGCATGACAACCCTCCAGAGAAACGTTTCGACCCTCTCGCCCATTCTCAGTGTGAAGCTATCTTGAATTATCGTCGAGGGAGTACGCATGAGTAGTTGGATGAACAAAAACTGAACGACATCCGACTTTGATACAATCTCTTCTTTTTGTCTCCCTCTATATTTATTCCCCACTCCATTATCTGATGCTACAATCCGTCAGTGCCCACCTTGCCGAAGAGCGTCGCCCGTCTGTAAGGGTTAAGCGAGAATCCGTCCAGCGGGATACCACCGGCTATGAGGCGCTACTGCCACCCGGTGCGGATCCACACCTTCTCGCACCACCTGCCCATTGGTATGGTACATTAATTACGGAAGATTTTAAACCGGAAAGTGCTCTGCCGGATGAGAATCCCATTGGATGGGCTATATTCAATCCTTTACCTATTCGGCTGCCTTCTATTCGACCTAGAGGAAGAACTGTCGGTAAGTCTACTTTTTCTTTAATTTGAAGATTACCGTAGCTTTATCTGGACTCTGTAGATCGAATAGTATCACATTTCTTTAAAATCTGTCCTTTTCTTGTTGACGTGATGGACCACGCACCTTCGCTTTTAAGCACTTCTTTAAAATGTTCAATGGTCATCAATTTTTAACCCGGTCTTCCCTCCTGACTAGAAACCGAAGATCTTCTTTTTCTTTTTTTCCGCGCACTTGCCAAAAAATGCAAAAAATTGCTGCCCCCTCAATTGGCCGGATTTAATCGCATCTTAACGAGATTGTTGTGGTAGTGGGGTCACATTTTCCCGCATCCCCCTCGCTTGCCCTCGCTGTCTCTTCTAGTAATCCGAGAATCTCAGGACACTGTGTGAGGATCCTAAGACCATCACCAGCGATCGTTTTACTACCTTCCTTTCGCTAATTTGTTCTTTGCTTTTTCTCCTTCCTTTGGCTGGGGGACGCATTCCAAAAGTTCGGAAGCATGAAACAAAAAGGACTAAATAATTTAGTGAGATTTTTCGCTGAATAATTGAACATCGCCCCGGTAGAGACGGGATCTCTACAAGAGATTGTATTGAAATTCTTGCAAATATCGCTTGCTTCACTAAAAGCATCAAAAAGTAAAGACTTGATTTGACGCGACGTTCATTCATCTCCACTGTCTCCTCGGTTAAGACCTTGGTGTCACTTTAAAGTTCAGAGGTTCCCCCCGTTTCCGAGGGTTCTCAGGTTACGTCGGGTGGACAAAAAGGTGTTCTTTTTCTCGTCTCGCCCGCAACTTTTGATGTTCCCCTTGAAAATATATAAGAACAAGCAGAACTTGACATCTTCTCCAAAGGGCAAATGCCTTTCTAACACTTCTGTCCGCTTATTTATTCGACGGAAACACAAAGAGCATCTGTTGCAAAGGGAGGAAAGACACACGGACCACCCCGGGCGGATTCTAAGAACAACGGCCAAGTGTGTTTATTTTTGAAGCGTGGCTTCACGTTAAAAAATCTGCCCTTCTACTACGACTCCTCCTTTAAATGCTCCTTGAAATTGTCTCTTTTCAAAGTGGGGTCTTTCTGGGTATAAAGGCGGTCGCCCGTTGGAAGAATGCATATGACAAGTCCAATTATCTAAGCTGAAGCAATTTTTAGGCAAGGCTATATAACAGGCGTGTTCAATGATTGACAGCTAGTTATATGCCATCAAAAGTACTGTAATGTTTTTAATTTCCCCTGAAACAGGTTATTTTCGCGGCCCGTCATTAGCTATCTCGCTTGTTTTGAAGACGCACAGATCCTGACAGCTTACCTATAAAATTAATCATTGCCCACCTGCTCCACCCTCTCTGGACTTCCTGAATTACCCGGGGAAATCCCGAAAATGTTTGGAATAAATTCACTACGCGGGTCTTAGCAGCAGCAGCACTACTCTTTGGCAGGAGCATCAATTACTCCTGCGCCAAAGATTGTAAGACTAATTCCCAAAGGATTTTTTGCGAGCATCAAAATCATCGGAGGGCAAAGTTTGATTGACAATTTTATGTCTCTCCATTGAATGTTTTTTTCTTCCGAAAGGAACACCATTCCTCTATCACTTTTGATAGGCGGAAATGTGTTCCTGACGAGGCGGAAGAGACATTTTCTCCTTATGTTTTTTTTAATTTCTTGAAGAATTGGGCAGAGCTCAATCTGGACCTTTTCTTATCCCATTAATTGCCCATTTCTCCAGAATTTTCAAATAGCTGCCTAGAATAAGAACAAGAACAAACGAAGATCAATTCAATAAATCAAAAGGCGCCTAAAGAAGGCGAGATATTGCAACACATCCCGGGAAATGCGAATATCCTTCCCTCTTAGTTAATCAGGACCCATTAGTCGGTACCAAAATGATGAAAAAAATAGTGCAGACCTGGTGCTGGCTTCCTCCAGTTCGGCAGATATCCACCACCCGCGCCATAGCCATTGTTTTCCGCCCTCTTGACACCACTAGCCCGCTTCTATTCAACTGGGTGTGTGCCACTAAGTTCAATTTTTAGGAATTTTCAATTGTTCGAATTGCTCTTTGGTGCGAGCTGGCCGTTACCGGGGATGTTCCCTTTCGGGGAAGTAATTTCGAGCTCCTCTTCAAATAATTAATAACTCTTCATCATCTATCCAGCCCTCTTCCAAAACCGCGAAAAAAACGAATTTAACTTCTGAACCATAAAATGTGGTTTGGTTTGTTCTGCTGGATCCAAAGTCATGCGACCGTTCTTTAAAATGTGTCAGAGTCTCACGCCCTCAAGAAGTTCCTAAAATCTTTGTCAGAAATAACAACATTTCCCTAAATTGACCCTCTTCCTTTCTCTATTTCTCTTCGATTGCTTCTTTTTTAGCTGCCAATGAATTAGGGAATGTTTCTACGAAAATTTTGGAATCAATGGACATTAGAAGAAAACGCAAGACGAATGACCATTACGGTCTTGCCCACGGGTACAAAAAAGGTCCATTTGAAGTCAACAGCCGAGTTAGCCGAATTATATCCCGAATACAAGGAGCGCTTGAAACAGGAGCAAGAACAAAACAACAATAAAGGTAAGCGTCAACTCTTCCGATTCTCTATTTCTGGACTTTCCTCTCGTTACATCTTTTGTTGGACTTTTTCTCGTTTTTTTGTCCCCATAGCAGCGGAAATCGTTCATGGCTCCGTTCCTTTCTGGAACTGCCCTGTATACGGTAACAACAGCTATTTCCTTTATAGGCATTTAAAAGCTCGTTTTCCTCCTATAATAGCCTGTTATTTACACTGCGATTAGTGCTTCTTTCCATTGAATTTAGTGAAGTTTTTCCTTCTCGACATTGCTCAGCAGTGAATTATTTAAACCACTCGTAACCATCACCGGAATAAAAAGCCCGATGTAGCCACCTGAAATGCAGGAAAAAAGTGCAATAGCATTTATTTGATAGAATGTCACGTCTTCGGGCAGTTTTTTCACTTTGTGGGCGGGAAATATTGAAAAAAGGCTGCCTAGGACAAATTTAATTCTTTTCCAGATCTTGAGACCAACTTTTTGTCCCAATCTGATTGTTTCCCTTTTGAATAGACCGAAAAAATCTTTGCCTCTGCGTTCACTGATGCATAATTTGTGTCAGGGCGATGATAAATCCATGGGCTGAGTCTCCAAATGCATTCTTATGCCAATAGTTCAAAAAGAAGGTGCCCTTTGAGGTCAACTGGGCTTTATTTTAAACATGAACCATATTCCTCGAATGGCGGGAGATGTTCTTCTTCTTTTTATGCATCCTAACGAGCCTCGCATGCGGGAGATCCTTCACGATAAGAAAATTACTTTACTGTACCAGGAAATGACATGTTTTTATCTGTTCTTCCTTTAAATCTTGCTCCTCATCCAGTTTAAAGGGGGGCTTTTCTCCTTCGGAATACCCAGAATCAGACCCGTTTTCCCAGTTTAGGACATAAATTTCCATGTCATGACCCAAAGACGAATGATGACAATTAGCGTCCTAGCGTAACCTGGCATAATGCTCTTTACCTATTCCCATAAAATAAAAACTAAACGGGTTCCCTTTTTCCCCCCAAATATTACTTTCAGCAACAAATACCCCCAAACCACAGCTTGAACTAAATCCCATTTGCTCAGCTTCAGTCTGCAAAATTATATTTCCCGGTTCAGAGGACCCAAGTTTTTGGTAGAAGAGTAGGAAAAACTACTTTCGACAACTAGTATACACTAGTAGGAGGGGGCGTTTTCTTCCTCTTCCACTGTATCAATTTTCCTCTTCATTGCATTATCTCATTGCATATTCTTGGGCAAAAACAATTGACTCTTCCATTTGTATGCATTTTCGGGTGTGCGGATCATTCCTTTTGGTTTTTAGTTTGAGCTTTGGGTCTTATAGAATCGTCCTTGCCGGTTTTTAATAAGGGAAGAGCATCAAAAAGCTAGAAATTACATGAAAAGAGTTAAGTCCTTCTTATTTTAGCCACGGTTGGCTCATTTCTAAAGAATCAACTTTTCCGAGCTCTAAAATGGCTCAAAAAACTTGTTTTCGTCACTTTCTAAATGGCCCAACAGGGCCGCAATTTCAAATGTTTGAAACATGCTAAAATGGGCTACAGTATTCTTCAACATTTTCAGTCTTTTCGTTTAAAAACGACTTTACTTCCCGCCCGTGCAAAAATGCAACAGCAGTGGTCATGTAGTCCAGTAACAACTGCTCGGAATAATTTATTAGACTGCCCTTTAATTAGGCATAAGAAACGCTGGCCAAATGTCAGCTCTGGTCTCAGTTCTTCCGGAGCTAATTCAAAGTCCATTGATCTCATCATTATTTACTCCTTCTCTTGGCCCATATTTCCTTCTTAAAGTTGTTTTCCCAGCTACTGACCCCCCTCTAAAGACCCGGGCAATATAACCTCGTTAGAAAAGGATATCCCACCACGACTTTTGACCATTGCCTTTATTGTTTACGAATGTGATTCGTATTTTTGGTATTCCATGCGGAAAAATGGCTAATTTGTGTATGTCATAAAATGCTTGTCAAATACAAAAGAACTGCGTTCTCTTCATTTCATTCCATTTCTGCATAATTGCGTTGAAATTTGAATCCTTGTCGGTCAGAGCATAACAAGGAGCATCCTCCTCATTCTTGTCTATAGCTTTTATAGTCTGGGGCTTTTCCCTACTCTGTCCTGTTATTTCTACTAATTTAGCCAAAATCGAGCTTCTCAAATGAACAGCAAAGTGCTCAGCTTCCGTTTGATGCTCCTACTTTGAAACTAATCGCAAAACAAACTTTGCTAGTCCCCCGAAATGCAAAATTATTTATTTGTGGGATTGAATTCGTCTTTTTTCTTGCTGTCTATTCCACACAAGACCCTAATCAGAAATATTTAATCTGTAAACCTCTCCGATCATATAAATACCACACTTAGACAGCTCCAGCTGAAATTAGGGCTAATTCATAGACAAAATATCATCCTCTCCCTCTACTCTCTTCCTGCTTCCCTCAGATGTCACTAACGTATCTTCGTCGGCAAGTGTAAAGGATGATCTTCACGCAAGGCTTCCGCAACGAACAATATTCGCCGGCAGTGGCGCTCTTTTCCGCTGCCGGTTTGATTCAAACCACAGCGGGTATGAATGATTCGGAACGGAAGAAACGGCACAGCAGAACAGGTGAGGAAGGCAGACACAAGGACTAGAAAATGGAAAGACTTTGGACTTTTTGCCTTCTTTATGACTCTGATAGTTGGGGATTCATGAAGCGGGAAAGATTCATGAGGCCATGGGAAGCGGTATCCTCCGTTCCTTTTCTGCAATCACTTCCATGCTGCTTTTATGTTTGTTAAAGGAGGAATAACCGCGAATTTCTTTGGTAGGCTTCAATTTTTCACTAGAAAATAGTCCATAGGCTTTCTTCCTCTTTAAACACCCCTGATTACTGTTGACTGGTTCTGGAACGATATGAAATATTCTGCGGTTTTAAAAACAATCATTTTCCACCTTTTCGAAAACTGGCAGTCGTTTCAAGATCCCTTGTTTATCCTTGGCTCTATATTATCTTCCTGGATCAGAAATGCAGTACCTCCCTCATTAATTAAGCGCACCTAAGCAAAAGTCATGTTTTCGGGAGACGGCTGCAAGTCCCCTTTATAAAAACAAAACAATGATTTGACGCCCTCCGGCTAATAAGTTCTGAGCAAGTCGGGATGTCATCGCCGCAACCTCTTGACTTTTCAAGAACTCATCTAGGAAAATATGTCTCTTTTTTCTGTACTAGGAACCACTCGGCTTAATAAACATAACCAGGACAACAAATAGAGTGCTCGTGAGATTTTATAGTCTATCAAGCGCCCATTTTCCGGGATACTTCGGGATTTTGCAGTGAACTCACCCCCACTCGCTAAATGTGCCCTTTTGCTGCAAATGTTCCGAAGGATATTTTAACACCTCCCGGTATTTATGAGATTCGTTACGCTTTTTGCCTACTCCCATGGGAGGACAAATGTCTTTATCGTCTGTTATAAAGTGCGCGTGGTCATCATTGCCTTACGAGTGCCGTCTAGGTGCTATCCTTTAGATTTTCTCTTTATTTTCTAAAAGAGAAGAACATTTTGTAGCCTAGGAAGGAAAAGAAGAGCAAGTCAGACATTTGTCGCGTGAAGTGGAAACATTATCCTCCCTTTTTGTGACCATTACGTAGTTCGCTGAGTGAGTTCGAAGAAGAGAGACAAACACTTCCTTGTATATTCTGCCAATTGTCTAGTCTACTTTTTAGTATGAGAGCTGTAAAATGATGTCGCCTAGGATATTGGATATTGTTGAACTATATTCCAAATATGGAGGTGAGCATCTGTTTTTCCCTCTTTGCTTATACTATTTTCCATTTTTCGGGCTTATAACCGGGATTAGAGTCATTACCCAACGGGTTGCGTATTAAACTTCCTACGCAGCCATTCTATAAGATTTATGGGGAGCTAATTACTCTGGGAAAGGCCCAGCTCTGTTTAAAGTTGAAGCGTTCGCAACAATTGGCAACATTCGTAACATTTCGGCAAAAGCTAGACCGGGATTCCCCTCCATCAATTTTTAAGATAAATGTCTTTTAAAAGAGTAAACTAAGACGATCGTCAAATGGAAATAGGAAGAATATTAAGATTTAAATTAAAAGAAGAGGGTATTTAAAGAAAAGAATAAAAATAGAAACAGGAGGAAGTTGACCTCCCTTCGCGTTTTTGAAGTGTTGTCATCGCATTCCATAAAGTTGCAACACAACTAGTGTGATTCATATTATGTCGTCTAAATCCAATCATATGGCCGACTGAGATCTTTCCCTCCTAAAGGCTCTCCCCAGTTGCTCTGATTATGCCATCGCTTATGATATGCCCCCGCCCCTGCGCATAGCGGGGCCCATTTCGCTCTTTTGGCTCTTGCGATCTGCACAGCGCCCATCCCACCCATCTTCTTCCCAAATGGGGAAGTCCGTCATCACTTCCTGCCATTCTACTATTCCACCTGCTTAATTACTGTAGCCGACTCTTACCACGATGACATTTTTCTACTCGGCAAGGCCGAGCATGTCCGGCTCACGACGGCTAACAATTGCACCATCTTCTCAGCTAAATGTGGGACAGTTGAGCTACCATATCCCGGAAATTCTCCAGCGGGCAAATGAAGTCCAAGATCTATTTCGACCTACCGCCACCGATTGGAATCGAAATGACAGTATTCGAAGGGAATTAGGGCTAGAGATTTGTGCAGCGCCCGTCTCCCCCGTATTTTCTGTAACTGACTCGAGGAGGCCTAGTAGACAACGATTAATCCTTAGAAGACCAACTATTTCTATACAGGACGATGGGAAAATCATAATCGGTTGGTTTTTCCACTCCATTCTTTTTCTTGGCCTCGCTTTTCGCTTACAACCTCGCTTTGCAAGGGAGAACTTGCGGGGATATCCTTTCCCAGAAGTTTTTCGACCTTTTAATGACATTCTTCTGCAAATTTAAAACTCTCCAATCCCCGCTTTATTGACACAACAAATGCTCGTTTTTTGGCCCCTTGAAAGTTATTGAAATCGCAACCCGATATTGAGTAAATCTGGGAAAGTTTCATAGTACATCCGCCAAAACAGGAACTACTTTTCCCCCGGTTAACAAAAAGATTCCCTTTTAATGCCCTTATAATTTAAATAGTGAGTGATTTTCACACCAACCCGTGTCTTTGATTAGGTTTCTGGGTGACAATCAGATTATCCAAGACTTGGAGGCACAGACTAGTTGTGTTGGGTTTGGGTATCGCGTAAAATGAACCTATAAAATCGGATATTTATATATTTAAAAAGCCTATATTTTTCTTCTCATTACACAGATCCATCTACGGAAGTACGGAAAGCAGAAATCCGTCGGGATTCTTCAAGACGGGCTAATAGCTCCCGTCGACATAAAAAGGGTATCGGCGAGAGAGAACGAGGACCTTTTTTGCCGTGTGTTTTGCTTGTTGCTCCTACCCCCGGATTCGATTAATTACAACATCAATTTGCTAGATTGCTCTAGTTTTTTTGCCCCCTGAGTCTATGCCGACTGAAGTAGAAAAGAATCCAGAATAGAGTAGTTCTAATTCACAAATTTATGGCCCAAGATAATCGGACATAATTTAGATCATGTAACGGCTCGATGGGAAGGAGTTCCGCTGAACTCGCAGTCCGCACTGCTGGATGGAGACGACGGGGCCACGGTAATTACGGATACGATAAAGGAGGACAACGACAGGGACGAGCCGAAGAGTTGTCCGCAACAGACGATCAAGGTGGGTCATTCCTCTGATTCTTTTAAAAATTGCCTCCTTTCCACGTCCGAGAGATGAAATCCCAAAGTTTTTAAAGCAAATTGCCTCTGCAAAACTGAAGAACCTTTTCGCATCCTTCCCATAGCCGTCATCTTTTGTCTTTAATTGTTCTAAGTTGTTTACGAGAGCATCTTTACGATGAAGACAACCGCATCGCTCATTGTGGATTAAAATGGTCTGCCGGGGGGTGTCTTTATGTCTCTAAAATAAATCATGTTTGCATAATAAGACGGGACCCTCTTAAACATTTCGAGGAATTTATTCGCCCAAAAGAGGGAGAAATAAAACTCTTTGAGATTCAATTGTTATCTTGATGGCTACCTCGATGTTTGATCCAATGTTAAAGTTCCACTAAGGGATGCTGCTCTTGAAGAAATCTTTTTCTCTTGCCCTTGTCTCCCCAGCGCCGAAAGCCATGTGTCTCTTCGTAGCCACTTGAGAATGAAAAGTTTCACTCTAACCCGAAAATAAATGACCTCAAAGTCTGTCAATACTCTTCTACGCAAAAATAGGAGCCATGTGTATCTGCATGTGTGGTGATATGCGCGGCAAAATGTGACGTGGTTCAAACTTAAAATGGAACTCTCCCAAGAGAGGGCGGCGTTGCGATTTTGAGAGAGGCCCCCTTACTCTCAATCTAAGTCGTAAAAAAGGTCAGGGGGTGGTCAAAAGACAGACACAAAAAAGGGTAAATACCGTAAACCTTTCACATCTTACAGTATCTACGAGATGGAATAGGATTCATCAAGAAGGTAAAGCTCTTCTGAGAATATTGCACGTAGGCACGCGTTCTTCTGCCAAAAGAGAGATAATTGAATGCACAGAGAGAGAGCACGACACGTCTTTTTGGAAAGAATAAAGTACTGTGCACAGTTATTACTTTTCTTGAATGAAATAGCAATAGGCACGCAACGAGATATCTATCCATAGTTGCTTTATGTACAGTACGATTGGATATATATTTCAGTATATCAAAATCCTCACTCCACATGTCATCTTAGTCACTGTTTTAATTGGGTATTTATGCTTGGGTGCCTGGATTCTTATGCTATTGGAAACTAGGACAGAACTTCTCGCAAGGTCTAGGAAACTTGTTAGGTAAATAGCGCAATTACTGTAATACGCATTCAGGTTAACAAATATGATGTCTAATTTCACATCCGACAGTTGGAGGATGCTAAATGATGCTCAACATGGGGTGCATAAAGTGGACGAGAAACAGTGGGCAGATCAGTTTCGGTAGGTTTGCCTACTGTAATTTCATCTCCTGCCGTAATCTTTGTTCCGGGATAGAGTATTTGGAGTATCAGACACTGTTAGGGCCACCAATAGGGTGAACGTTCTTCCTCACCGTAAAAAACTCACCAGCAAAACCGCCCGGAAGGCATAGGCTAGGATACCGTAGTAAGCCGGAGAACCCTAAGAGTTGAAATTTCACCGTGGTTTTTGAATACTGTAGAAGGAATCGTTAAAGTTGTGTACTTTTTAGGGAATGGATGCTGTCTGTCTCGGAAGTAGTAGACGATCGTCGACCTATAAGGAGGGAACTTCAAAAACCCGACGATCTAGGGAATATGCACAACAAATGGACATTCCCTACAGCTCTTCTCTATGTTTTGACTGTTCTAACCACTTGCGGTAGGCCCTTCTCTACTTTTTCTGTTCAAACTTTATTTCTAGGCTACGGTGAAGTTTCTGTGGACACAGATGTGGGTAAAGTCTTCGCCGTAGTGTTTGCCCTTGTTGGTATACCTCTGATGTTCATAACAGCTGCTGACATTGGAAAATTTCTCTCAGAAACTTTATTAAAATTTGTTAGTAATTGGAATCGAATGACGAGGAAGGTCAAGGTAGATTTTTCTCCCTTTACAGGGTTACTGTACTTTTCCAGCAATTCATTTTCCGAACCCGACACGGCAGGAGGAAATCCATGACCTCTGCCAATGGAAACACCGACACCCTCGATATTTTAGGGGTTGACGGGACAGAAGAAAAGTTATGGTTTCCAATCGGTAGGTCTTTTTTACTCCTTTTCAAGCTTTGAAATGTATATCGCTTATTTTTTCTTATACAGTACCTACGGAAGACGAGACACGGGTAACTTTTGCAATTGGTGAGAACAATACAAAAATTAGACCAATGTATCCCCCCTATTCCACTGTTCCTCCTCCTTGTTTCAATTAGTCTGTCCTGTCAACGAGAAACTGACTAAATATCACTTTTATCTAACTCCTTCCATCAATTTCATTAGAATAAAACTGATAGAGACCCTTTTCAGGTGCCTACGTTGCTTGTATATGTTTATATTGTTCTATGGGATCTGCTATGTTTATCAATTGGGAGCGGTAAGAGTTTTACTCATTTTTAAAGTAGCAATTGCTTCAGGACCTGGTCTTTCATTCATGCTTTCCACTTCGGCTTCAATTTAATTGTCACCGTCGGATTAGGAGACATAGTCGTCAAGGACTACATATTCTTATCACTCATCGTGGCCTTTGTCATTGTTGGTCAGTCACACTTTCCCTTTCTTCGATTAATTCTGATCTTCCAGGTCTTTCTGTAGTTACAATGTGTGTTGATCTTGCCTCAACGCACTTAAAAGCATATTTCACTAGGATTCATTACTTTGGAAGAGCTAAGCGGTACAATTTCCCCTCTCATTTTGAAATATCCCAATATTTTCAGGTTCTTGGGGATGAGTGAAGAACTGAAGGAGATTGTAGCTTTATTAGGAGCTATGAGGAGGAAAAAAGGAGGAAAGGTGAGAAATGTACTCGGCAAGGAAGGAAAATTGGGTTTAGGTAACTTGGAATGATGTTCGAGACTTCTTGGATAACGAATTACGGGATAGGCCTTTCGAACCACATGAATTGCTAATGAAATTGAGGTTTATTGACGAGACATCGTCTGGTGAGTTACTGCTTCTAAAAATGGGAATATAAGCGACGAAAACAGCCTGGAATTCGATTCTGATTTCGTGCTCTTCCTCATTTTGATGTCTATTTTCAAACAGGCTGTTCAGAACTCTTTTTAAAAAGAAATCAACGTTTCAAGCGAGCTTTAAGATTACTTTGTTATAGAAAAATCCCTAGAAAGCGATTTTTACCTCCTTCTCTGTCCTGTCTTTCCTCTTTTCCAATTTCTTCAAAAACTATGGGGTCCACAAAAGTTCTAGGCTCAATATCGGGTTATTCATACATGTAGCAATAAAATCATAGGTGAGTTGACCACATCCACAATGTCACAACGTTCACAAAGATCACAAAGATCTCAAGCACTTTCAACTTCGTACGTTTTCTGATTGCTCTCTTCTTTTTTCTTTTTCTTATTTTCACTCAGTACTAACAATTTTTTTCTTCATTTTGCCTTAAACATTCGCTATTTACAACCACACACATATAATGCTTGTTTCCATTTTCTGCTAACTAATCGAGGTGGGGGCGTCTTCCCCCGGGATTAGAAGATAATTCGAATATTTTTAGGTATGTCGACTATCCGCCACAACTCTTTCCAGTCAGACTTCTTCCGAGAGTCTGAATATATCCGCCGAGTGCAAGCTCTTCGTCCGGAGCAGCCAGCCTACCTATGATTTTCTATGATTATTATAATTCTTTTTTAATTTCTTCTTCTTGATATCCATTCGCAGGTTGATTCTCATTCTTTCTCTCTCAAAAAATATGTATATTCTATTATTAAAAAGACATTTATAAGCAATATAATTTCCCCTTCAAATTGTATGAATTGTACGTTTTTTTTCAATCTTCAGCTGTCCCCCACCCGTGTCTTGCCATATCCGTCTGCATGACGATGTGTCATAAATGATTTCTGACTGGGTTCTTTGTATAATGAGTGGTTTCCGACATATATTAGTTCCAAAATATGCGTACCAATAACGATATCTACAATCGCGGCACGCGGCAAGTCAGGCCAGAATGTCTCAATATTTGGACGGAGACTCCAGAGAAGAGGCGAAGATGATGTCACGCCGATGAGCTCCTTTCAAACTCTTTCCGATCGATGTCATACCTTATCCGGGCAAGGCGTACACAATCTATACTAACAAGACAAACTGTGCAAGCCGTGCGAATACCGCCGCCCTTCTACAATGCCGTCTCACTCTCCTGCTTCAAATCGCTAAATTCTTTTCCCAATTTAAATTTATTGGCATGTGGAATAATGCCCATCTTTTCACCTGCATATATCAGCTTACTCTTCTTTCCCGTGATGAAACTATTTCTCATTCATAAAACTTGCTGAAACCTTGGAGAACGCTGGTCTAATTTAGGTAGCCCAAACAAAGGTTATATTAGTTAGTTCAAATGCTCTTCAGAAATCACTCCATACTTTTGCTATCCACTGTAACAATATCTGCTAGCAACCTAACATCCCCGTTTCCGGATCAGTGGAGGAGAGGGCGTCCAGCAAATGGAGATCTTGACTTTTCAGAGTAAGCAGGGTTCTTTGATGAAAACGATTTAATTTTTTAAGAGACTAACTGGAAAACAGTCTTCTTTGCAACTGTTGAGGACGCCATACTTCAGGCCGGTGGCTTTGCGTACATGCGCGAGGTAAGGACGAAATTTTGTAGCAAGCTTGAAGAAGGCGCTAAGGAGTTCGTGGTAGCCGTTACTACGGTAATTCCAAGGAGCGGGTACTCTTCCTACGGCTTGGCGTTCTCAGTTCTCAGTTGGCAGATTACATTTTTGGATACAGTTTTCATCGATCATCAATAACCTAGAGGACTACAACTAGCGTTCTTCTGCTACAGCGACTCACTTTTGGGTACTATTCCCTGCCTAATAAATATTGTTATTAAAAACAACACTTGTTGAAGTTATAAGTATAAGTCTGGGAATTGCTGGGATCACAAGTAAATCCTGAAAATGTTAGACATTTGAGGACACCCATCGGTTAGTAGCATCCGGTCGGACGAAGGCAAGGTAAACTGTGTCCAACCACACAATGAGATTGAGCCATAAGGTTTTCCTACAGTTAGCAATGTTTACTGTACGCTTTATCCATGGTCGACAAAAAGCGAAGGCAAGAGCATGAATGAAACGAAGTCCATCGAAGCCAGCTCTTTCTCTTTTCAAACTCTGCGACTGCTGTCATACCATATCCGAGCAAGACGCATACAATCTATAGTAATATGACAAGCCGTACCAGCCGTGCGAACACCCTTTAGAATCAGATGAGCATCTTCTCCAGTCGGTATAATCCCGAGGAATATAAGTGGTGCTGAACTGCGATAGCGACACACCTTTGAGTATAGCCCCCGGCTTAATAAACATTACTCTTTATATGAAAACGTTGCTAAAAGCTTACAATGCTTATGGATGATCATGGATCATTCGGATTATGAAGACACGATATATTACGCAGACACGTCGTAAACCATATAGACCCCATTTAGATAGAAGACTAGTTTAGATTACTGAAATTGATATGCACTACAGTTACTCATACTTACCTGATGTAGATTTTGATAGCGGCGGCCAGAATGATGGCAACCGGTGCCCAAGGGGCGTAACAAAAGAAATAGAACAGAAGCTCTATGAAGCTGAGCGAGGCCAGATTAGCCTCCTGGAAAAAGATTATATCGGCTTTTCTCTAGTCTACGTTGCCCTCTGAGATTTCACAACCATATGGGCAACTGGGCTCTTGACCAGACAACAAATAGCTGTTGTAAACAGACCCCTCCTTTTTAGAAAGTGCTCACCTCAAACACGATCATCAACACGATGAGAAATACTACGACAGAAACATAAGTAAATTGGCAGAGGTACTGGAACATCTGCTCCAGAAACAAGGAACGCTAAAACGCGATTTTCTTTTGAAAAGGTAGCGAAACTAACCGAATGCTGCATAACGTTGTTGTTCTCGTCGTAAAGATGATTGCGAGCGTCCATCTTTAATACAACCTGAAATAGACAAAAAGAGTTAGATTATAACGGGTGAGGTACAGATCAGGCGATATGCGCAAGTGAGAGAAAAGCGTTGGGTCGAGCGGGCAGAGAGAAGCGATAGCCAGACAGCCATGTACCAAAGCAGAAATACAGAGGAAGCCATGTCTGACACGAGTTGAGGCGGGCACAGCCGGACGCCCAAATTTGTTTACAAGCAAGTGCACGGTTCGTCAGCCGCTTCCTCGCTGTGAATCTCCCGAGTTTTTCGATGGGAACAGACCTGATTCACTATCGAAAATGTCATGAGAAGAATCTAAAAACGTTCATTGGTCCCGTGAAAAGCGGACCGACTGTCTTTTC
This sequence comes from Oscheius dolichura, assembly GCA_932521035.1. Taxonomy (NCBI): domain Eukaryota; kingdom Metazoa; phylum Nematoda; class Chromadorea; order Rhabditida; family Rhabditidae; genus Oscheius; species Oscheius dolichura. Next base: position 399,803 of record OW051497.1, on the reverse strand, counting down.
TAGAAATGTTTATTTACAAGGCAACTGTACACATTTGTAGAATATATGTCTAACATGGACAGGGGGATACAATAATAAGGGGTTTATTCGTGCGGTCATGTCTATTCTAGAAAATAACTTTGAACTGGACGTTCTGAAAGTGAGTTTTAAGATGAGAGAGTGGTTTTAAACTATCTTTTTCTGTGCTTGCTTCACTACCCGCTCCTCGGATCTCTCCTGGAAGACTAATTTCTTGAACCTGGCCCGGAAAATCTACAGTACCCTTTTATAGTAATTGGATAGTTTTCATCTTACCTCAGTCTTTTGCTGTACAACCTTTACCGGAGAGACCTCGATCCTCTAAAGAAAAGGTTACTGTAATTGGAAGCTATTCCTACCCTTTTGATCCCATGAACAGGATCCAGAAAGCGGACCTTCTGAAAAAAAAGAAAAATTGGTTAATAAGAGAGGGGTAGTTCAAGGTACCTTCGTGACAGAAGTTCCGCTGAGTACTTGAACAGGACAACAAACCGATTCGCTTCTATCCTAAAACAGCCCAGAAGAACTTGTAATGCTACAAAGGAAGTTCTTTCCAAAAGCTAACCAACCAGATTGTTTCCGTGTGAGACGGCTTCAGGAGTATCTCGAACACCACAAGAATCTACAGAGCTATTTTTGAGGATGCCTTTCAAAGGGGCTGAAGAGACAGCGCTTTCTTGTCTGATGTACTCGTCAATCTAAAAAATAAGCCTGCCAAGGAAGGTAGTACACCTCGAGGAGAGCTTCCTGTTTAGAGTGCTTCTTGCCGAAGGGATTGCAAGAAACGGACCACATCATCTGCAGACTGAGTCGTTTCAACCTTGAAGTGTGGGAGAAAGAGATATTCAGAGATGGCAATCCGTCGCACATAAAAGTATGAGAGCTGAGAGAGGGAAAGAGAAACGTTATTTCGACACTGTTCAAGAGAACTGAAAACGTGGATGTCTAGAAAAATTCACTGAGAGAGAGAGAGAGAGACAAACGAAATAATGTTCTCCATCAACAGTGGGAGTCCGCAAGCTTTTGGTCTGCTCTGTCCGTTTCTTTTCGGATTGCACACGCTCAATGACGGGAATATAGCCTCCTCTCCTCATGCCGTATCAAAAAATGACACGTTATTTAAAGATACCCTTCCGTTCTTCCTTCACTATGAAAAATAACTGATCTGAGATCGTCCATGCACATTCAGACTAGGGAAAAGTTAAGCCAGATACTCAGTAGCTTCTTGTTCTGGCCGATCTTTCTTTTTCCTCAGCTTGCCGGCTTCCCTCCTCGATAAATCTTTCTCCCCCGTTCTCACGATTTTTTCAGTTCGACATTGCAATCATTAAAGAGTGGACCGTAGGGCCAGCTGCTCCCTTACAATGGGTAGTGCCCTCAGATTGTGACTATTATGTTTGTTTCCCAGAGTTGAGCTACCTGCTTGCCCCGTTGGATATCTGAGGTCCCTTTGCCACCCATAAAGAAGCTCAAAAACGCCCCAGCTGTTCTCCCGTCCTGCAGAAAGGCAGTACACTGTTCATTGAACTGGTGAAAAAGTCCGTCTGGTGGCTCTCCGAAGCATTTTACCTCTGCAGTCCTCATCCACAGGCGGCTGTCTTTGGGTTTCCTCTGCCTCCGACTTCCCAATTTTCAGTTACGAAATGGGTCTTATTATGCTCATCATAATGGCCTTCAGTTTATACAATAACTTCTGTCCTACCCACGAGCATGCACCATTCAAGCCGACAGGTTGGTCTAATTTTCCACTGTTCTAAAATGTTCAGATACCTTGATCTCCCGTTAAACTGGCCTATACCACTGCGGTTCGACATAACGCTGAAAGGCATGGCATGTATGGCGGCTCCGAATAAAGAATTTACTATCGTTGTTAAAAGCCCAATATGGATAAGCCTCTTCAACCTTCGGATGGGAGGGGCCAAGGTTTGTGAGAGTCCCACCAGAAAATTTTGCAAATCTCCCTCTTCAGATTACTCATTATAATATGCCCGGAGACAATTACACTGTCATCGACTATCCATACAAACTGGACGACATGTTCTACTTCCGCCTATTCAATAATGCTGACTACCTTTACGTGAGTAGCTCTGCCCTTCCAATATATTCCCCTTCTGTAGATTGACTACATTCCCAACATTCTGGACAACAATACCTATCAGCAGTTGGCTAAGATTAAATACCCTCGCTATGATCGCTCTGATTACGACCAGCACTATCTCATAATCAACGGGACTATATGGAAATCAGCTATGAATATCTCCGAATACAGTGCCAAAAATTACTTTTTAAACTAACTGAATAGCTCGACGAATTAGTTGGTTTCTTATTTATAGCAAGAATAAAGACATAGTTAATAATAAAGCTGTTACTAGTTATCGATTCCCAAAATAAACATTTTACTACAAGATGCTTAGAGAATATATCCATAGTCACAGCGTGGTAGCCATGTCTCTGAACTGTTGCCGCGGAGAGCAATTGGCCGGTTCCGATACACTGGTCAAGAGTGTGTCCTCAGCATAGATCCCCTAATGTTGACAGACTACGGAGCCACGAAACTTACTTTTATTTTATTCTATGCTGTAAATGAATCCATGTACTAATTCAGTTTCTCGGCTGTCCGACATCTTTCGGCTAATGAAAACGAAAACTGAAAAACAGATTAGTTTACTTGTGGCGCTATAACTCACTCTCATTTAATTACAGAAAAACTTTTATAGAGCTATGCAGAGCTCCTTTTCCTATTTAAAGTAGGTCCTGGATGTATGCCAGGCTGAAAAGTAAAAGGTTTAGAAAGAGCCGAGGGGAAAATGACTACAAGAGGATTAAGAGCCAAGACAGTAGGAAGGAAAGAGAAGGGCAAGAGGAGCCAAGAGGCTGATGACAGTGACAGAAAGGACAAGAGTGGGAGGTGGCTAGGGCGACTGGAGATACTGATCTAGGACAAAGTAGAAAAAACCGGTGGATATCGTCGAAGGGCCGAGTGAACCCCCTCTTTCACCCGACTTTTCAAGATTACAGAGATTAGCATTCCTAGATGTAAATAGGAAGGATGGGGCAATTAATACGGAGGAGTACCTGCCGATCTCTTTTCGCTACCTAGCGCTAATTTCTCTACAGACTAATTTCACACTCCAGACACCAAATCATGAAATTAGGTTACCATGAGCCTGTATTGCCATACAGTCAGAATTTAGGCTCACTGTTGGATACAGTCAACTAGGGCCAGTGTCCCCAACCCCCACAACTTTATGAGAATCAAAATCATCCCGCCTCCGGATTTCCTTGAATCATCGTTCAAATTGTGCAATGTTCACGCGACTAGGGCGGAGCCATGAATCAGCTCTGATAGCACAGGAAGAATAAAAAGCCCGCAATCGAGGCCAGAGGACAGACACAGTCGCTCAGCCAGCCAACAATGTCCTACAATCCCTACGGAGCTCCCGGATATGGAGGAGGAGTGAGTTTTTCATATATTTCTTGGTTTTATGGCCTGCTTTTCAGTACCCTCCTCCTCATGGAGCTTATCCCAACCACGGGCCTCCCGTCTATGGACCTCCGATGCACCACGAGACAATTCATCACGAACACCACCATGGTAATTTTCTTACTCTTTTAACTATTCTTCTTTTAAAACGAGCCATTCTTAAAATAAAAGAAGGCAAAATAGCCTGCAAATCCCAATTTTGCATACAAAAAGGGTTATGTTGGTACCTGTTCCATTTCAACCGATGCATTTCGTAATTATGGTATTTCAGAGCCTCATCACCACCACCATGAGCCCCATCATCACGTGGAACACCACTACGAACATCACCACCACGAACATCATGGACACCATCATGGCCACTAAGGGTTTTATCCTTGTATGAAACTTGTAAATGGGACATTCCAATAAGATTTTTTGTTCATATTATGTCGTCATTTTATTCTTCACCATTAAAGAAAGTTTTCCCCTTGGTTGGGAAAGATTTGAACCGATTTATCGGCTCACGTGTGCCAAAAAGATAACCGATAAGGAGAGGGAGACCGTCAGGGCAAATAAGAATTAACAGGAAAGCGTGGGAAGACAATGGACCCATTTTCTCGACGCGAAGGGGGTTTTCAAGAGCAAAAAGTGTAACAAAAGACATGAAAAGAACCTGAATAGGGTCGAAACCCCCTATCAAATCTTTAAATTCCAAATTTCCCCTCACCAACAGAGGTTACGATGTATGTTTGCCGTCCGAGAGTCAGTCTAACCTCCTGCAACGGATCAGTGTAGATCCTGTGCGCCTGTCACATAATTCAGAGCTTTTTCCACCTTTTTATTTGCCCACAAAGAGCTCGGGCGTCCTTCGCCCCATAGATCTCTCTTCACGTGAGCAAATGCAAACCATTTCAACGAAAATTATGAGGGGATATCCATTGTCAGGTGTGTTCGCTGAAGAGAGGCCAAGTGGGCATTATTCACTTACGCAAATAGCAATATTCATTCAGAAAAAAACATGTCTGAGCCCCGTTGTGAAATACAAGACAAATAATGAGAAGACACATGTCTGTAGCCATTGTTGTCTCACATGACGCTGTATAACTTATTTTTCTTTCCGGAACTGAAAACAATTCTTTATCAGCCAAAATAGAGTTGGATTCACACCAGGTCTTAACGATTTTCCCCCAAAACATTGAAGATAAAGCACCAACTCTTGCCAAATGTTCCCAAAGATTGTAGTCTATTGAAAGATAAAACTAAGAAGAGAATTTATTCACAGTAATGATACAAAACCATCGTAGGCTCGGAGAATGGGGCATTCTTAACAGTGATGATGGTGGTGGTGATAGCCGTGGTGATGGTAGCCGTGGTGGTATCCTAAAAGACAAGATTAAGATGGATAATAATTGTTAACGCAGTACAAAGCGAAATAAAGACATACCGTGATCATAGTGGCCGTAGTATCCGTGATGGTGGGGATAATGGTGATATCCCTGCTCATAGACGACAACTGGAGGAACCATAGCTGGCTGAACTACCACCTGAGGAGGGGGATACATGGGCGCGGGAACTCCATAGGGAACGTAGGACATCTTGGATGTGTGGGGCAGCAAGGGTTTGACTGTCTCTTTTAAGCAAACACAGGAGGCGACCCTTATCAAAACAGATGATTCACGTGGAATTGGGGGCTGACGAGCAGATCAGCATCTCCTACGTCACGGAAGAGGTAGAAATTCATCGTATTATCGTAACAGAACACGACCAAGACATGAGTCACAGCCTTTAGCATTGCGGGCTTCTGAGACTAGAAAAAAAGGATCCCTCCGTAGTAAAAGTTATACCGGCGAGAGGCTTGTACGTTCCGAGTGGATTTGAGGGTTGGTAAAAACTCAATTGTGTAGCCGGATTTCAACATTTCCCTCTGAAGAAGCAAGCAAAAATGGTGTAAATCCTTCGTAACTTTAACCGAGCTTGTAGGAGAAAAGCAGTATACAAGTTTGAGGAGGAACCTGCTCCCGATAGCGGAGACGATAAAGGAACAGAGGGAAACGAGCCGAGCCGTATATTCCCGGGGCAGACCATCTCGTCTGGGAGAAACGACAAAGACCGTCGAGCTCAGGTATAATCCTCTTTGACCTGGTCTGGCCCAGAGCCTTTTCATTTTATTTATTCTTCCCATGGCTTTCATCGCCTACTGGTCGTCTCTTCTGGGCTCACCTGCCTTCCTGGACTACCATTCTGGCGATGTTCAAATCTGAATAAACATAGTTTTTTTTTCATTTCTTGTGTTCCTCTTCTTGGATACTTCTTTCCTTGTTTACTTTCTTTGGCACAACGAGTTCAAAATAGTCGTGTTACTTTTCTCTCAAGGTGTACCCTTCTGAGAATGCTCCATTTTCTAGAGAAAGGTGGCTCAGATAGCGAAGACGATAAATTAACCGAGGGATACGAGCCGAGCCGTGTATTCCCGGTGCAGACCTCTCGTCTGGTAGAAATACAGAAAATCGTCGAGCTCAGGTATAATCCTCTTTGACCTGCTCTGAACCAGGGCCATTTCGTTATTTCATTATTGCTCTCGCCATGGCCTTTGTTGGCCTGATGTGGTCGCTTTCTCCGGCTGTTTCTCGAGCTCCTCCTGCCCCCGTGCCGCCTCGTCCTCCTCACGTGCCGACCCAAGATGAGGCGACCCTTCTCCCTGTATGTTTTAAACCAGATTTCAGTTGAACTATCTACTTTCAGGCGCTCTTGATGAGATCTGCCGTCGACGATGAGCTGAAGCACCTAGCCGAGCTGAACATCCTCACCGCCGCCTGTAGGGCCAATCAAAAATAAACTGTTCGTTTCTTTTCTTGTGTTTCTTGTTCTATTACTTGTTGTTTCCTTTTCTTGTTTGGCTTTCCATTTTTATCAGCCCAGCGCTCCGTTTGCTACTCGTGTTCCCGTGTTAAGCTAATTTGGGGTTCTTCAAAGAGAAAAAAAAAACAAAAGTAGACGAGACGAACCCTTTTGAAACCAAACATCTTGTTCTCGTTCACTACAAATGTGCACAGCGGTATTACCCAACCGGAATAGAACGCGTCCGTCAAAGCACTAGCTAATGATATATGTATACAATTTCGTATAGTTAATGACGTTCTGTGCTACATTACGGCCGTGAAAATCTCAAAGCCCTCACTATGATCAGTTTCCGGATCACCTGAAGCAGAATTATTCACTATGCAGTAATATACATTTCATGAAACAAGTTGTTATGCTCGGATTATAATTTAATCCAGGTGTAGAATATCATTGTGCGTTTCTTCCTAGATGAATCCTCCTTTCTTGGAAGTCTTGTTTTAAATTGAAAGAGTACGGTACCATCTTTACTTTGTATATATTGACTGCTTCTTTAGACCATGTGGTGGTGGTTCTTCTTCGGAGTTCAGACCATAACTTCCGCACTTTCTGTACTCTTCAACAGTACTTTAATCTATTTGGTATGTCGCTACACAGGGCGACAGTTAGACTCCTACCAATACCTAATCATCGTATATGCTGTCTTTGAAATGACCTATTCTATTCTACTATTCCTAGCAATGCCGGTAAGCAGCACCTTCTCTTACCTTCCTTTAAACTGCAGGTCCACTTCATGTCCACCTCCTCTTGGGTCATTTATTCCTACGACGGATGGCTTACAAAGACCCCTCTTGGGTTTGCAGGCCCATCTTTGGACTGCACCTTCTTTGAACTGTGGCTGGGCTTCTTGGTACTACACTTTGTCTACCGCTACTTGCTAATTAAAAAGTAGGTGCATTTTTAAAACTACTTCCGTCGGGAAGTTGTTGATGTCGTAGTGAATAGGGGAAATGATTCTGAATTCGGTTCATGGAGCTTTTAAGAACAGCTAATCAAGTAGGATGCAACGCAGATAATGAACATTGATGTACGGGGGAAATTGTGTTCAAAGATAGTGTGTTATAAGCTACATAGACGGATTTACATTTCATATTTATGGAGTTTTTTTCTTCTTGAAGGGGCAAGTAGGAAATGAGCAAAGTCTGTAGCAAAGAAGGGTCGAAAATACAGATACATTCAGAAACGGTTTTTTTTGTGATAAATCCTTAAATATTTCAGTGGGGTCCGCAGTGGAGAGACTTATAAAGACACAACCAATCTCCGCCTCTTCTACACCGCTCTCTTCTGCCTCTATGCTTGCTTCACCTTCTTCTGTGGCTTCTTCCTGTGTAAAATTCAAGCCCACGGCGAGGAATACCATCCAATAGTGGAGGAATTTGGACTAGATCCCAATATTTCTGTGTACACATTGATTGCAACAAAGGTAAGCATCGTTAACCAGAGCTGAAATGTTTCTAGGATCCTAACGGAAAGGCCTCATCCTATGGAAATGCCCTGATGTTCGTCCACCAAACCTTGGTAATCAGTTCAGCTGCGGTAATTATCTTCTGTTCTTGGAAAATACGAGCGGCTATATTCCGATTACAAACAGATGGTATTAACAGGAGACGATTACAATTCCAGAAGCAAATATTTTGCTCCTTGATCGTTCAGGTAGCTTGAAATGCAGGTGTAAAGAAAACAATGGCTTCAGACATTGGTTCCAATGGTTTTCTGCTACATTCCAACGGTCATATACCTTTCCTTACCGTATACAAGTGATGGAGTCGCGCTAGGAGCCCTCCCTTTATTCTTCACAACTCTTTCTTCTATTGTAAAGTTCATAAATCCGATTATTGTGATCTTATGCATTGGAGAATATCGAATCGCGGCTTTGAAGATCATACCCGGTCGTCCTTATTTCCGATTATTTCAGTAATTTTCCCTCAATAAATTCATCCTAATTTTCATCTCTTCTATTTAAAGATAAGATCCAGTTATCGTAGTATTCATCAACGGGAAAACGATGAAAGTTAGTCGTACGTAAAACTACGCACTTGGCGTCATAGCAAAAATGCCGCTTTTCGAAAAAGGCGCGTCTCAGTTGACCTCTCCTATTAAATTCTCGCTTTCTTTATTCTTCTCTCTGTCTTAAAAGTATCTCCATATATTAATCTTCGTCTTATTTCAATTTTTAGAATGAGTTCCGCCTTCGCGCCGATCAATCCCAAGCCTTTCCTCAATAGTTTAACTGGAAAGCCGATAGTTTGCAAGTTGAAGTGGGGAATGGAATACCGTGGTTAGTTTTTCTTCTTCTTATTTTTTTACACATTTTAAACGCTTATTTTATTTTAATAATTTAGGCATTCTTGTCTCTGTTGATGGCTACATGAACCTTCAAATGGCCAATGCCGAGGAGTGGATCGATGGCGTCAACCAGGGAAACTTGGGAGAAATCCTTATCAGGTACGGCTTTAATATATTTCTAAGATACTGTATTGATTATTTCAGATGCAACAATGTCCTCTACATTGGCGGATCGGAGGAAGCCGAAGCTTAAGTCCCTTCCAGCCTATTCGCATCGCTTCCCCTCATTCTCATTGATTTTTACCAGTGTTGGGAGCTCCAGTTTGTTGATCTTTTGGAATGTAACCATTTATAATCACCACCATTCCATCTTATTTTGTTTCTCTGTTAAGTAAATTCATTTCTCATTTGAATATAAACTCTGACAGGTCTTCACCGAACTTTACATTTCCGCAGTATCAACAGGAGATTTTATTCTTTCAGATGAGCAACACGGGAGAGCCGAGCACATTTCCTATAGAAAGAGGCCGTGAAGGGGTACATTTGATTAATTAATTTATTATTTACAATGAAAAGGGGATCCTGCCGCACTTTAGTCAGTCAGTGGAAGCCATCTAACCTCTTATCCGTTCTTATCACTTTTGAGACTAAGGGTGTAGTGGAATCCTAGAATTTTCGCCGCCATCAATTAGTTCAAATTCCACGCCCGCGTCCGCTATCGATTGACTAACTAACGTGCAATGGTTTTTAAGACAAATATCGATTTCAGTATTTATACCAAGGAGAAATAAGGGTACTGCTTGTAAATAATTCTGAAGAAGAAGTAGAAGCCCCAAAAGCAAAACCAACCGGCCTCAATAGATTTCCTAATGGCTATAATGGCAGGAAACAACAACCTCAGCCTTCGACATCTGTTTCAGTTCAAAGGTTCCAATTTGCTGATAAAAACTCGCAGTTCCGACGTGGAGCAGGTAGTCACAATTGTTTTTAAACATTTGGTTTGTCAGGGGAAACATCACGGCAGACTCGCGACCGTGGGAGATTTAACACGGCCAAAGAAGCTTCTCTCAAAACTACAGATAAAATTAGGTAGGCTTTATGCATCTTTTCATCATATAAATGCCTTTCTTAGTGAAAATGACTTCCATCCATCTGACCCTGTACATAATCAGCGACAGCTCAATAGAGGAAGGGAACGACCTAACCGCGGAAGAGGTTATCAACCGCCTCGACAGATGACTAAGGGTAACTGCATAATAAAAGATAGAACAAGAAGATCAATTACAGAAGACGAAGAGAGAAGTGAAAGGTTACGGCGTTATCTGAAGGAAAAGGGCCGTTTGGAGGAGGATGACAACATCTCAAGGGACATGATAACCACGGGAGGTCGGGGAGAGGAAAGGCAGGAAGATTCGCTTCATAGAGAAATAGCAAATGGTCATCATCGAAGGGAGCCGACCAAGAACAATTACGTTAAAGGTGGTAGTCGTCTGTCTCCGATGTTTGACGAAGGTAAGCTCATCGACAGCCAGTTACTTTTACCCTTTAACAGGCGCTGACTTTCCTATCTTTCCCAAATATAGGCGGGGTTCCTTTTATGAGACAAAGTAACCAAGATAAGTGAAAAACTCAAGGAGAAACGGCTGAGATGGTACGGGCATGCATACAGACGAGAATCAAAATCAAATCAGCAAGAAAATGTTGAATCTGAAAGAGGAAGAAAAAAGACCAAGAGGACGACCAGCGATGAGATGGAAAGAAGTGTTGAGAAAGGATATGCAAAGTTGCCGACTCAATACGAGGATTGCAAAAGACAGAGAAGAATGGAGAAGAAGAAGCGCACACCCTGACCTTGTATAACAAGACAAAATGGGTAAAATAAATGTGAAAATAAATGTGAGGCCGCAGAGGCCAAGTTCAAATAGGCGGACAGTGGCGCCAAAACTCTGTCATAGTTGATAAACTTTCTTGGCCTAGCAGCCCTTTCGAAAAGCATATTGATTGACCTCAGGCGAAGCGAGAGCTGTTTATCTGCGCGGGAAGACGGTTTCTCCCTGTCAACTTGTTGCTATCCTATAGCAACCACCTGCCCTTTCTGATACGAATTTCCTTCCCCCGCTCTTTCGCTGTTAGTCATCCGGTCTGTCGGCTCCCCCCTTTCAGTATTGCCTCGCTTTACTAATCCCCGCTCTGATCAATTTAATCTCGGCTTTATATCTTGTCATATCGGCATGTTTAGAAACGCTGAGCCGGAAGGTGTCTACACTAATGCACACTTCAACACCACAAAGTATCCCGTCGGGAACACAAAGTGATGATGATGAAAATCGACAGACATCGAGTTATCACGTCTGCCCAGATCGAGCTTGTCGTCAGAAGCATGTGAAATATAACTACGCCTTTCACGATGACAAAGAAACTGATCCCCTGGAGTGAGACCCTGCCAAAATTCATCGATAGACTTTATTTTAGGCCGCCATCACACTTTTTGAAAGAAGAGGAAATATGGAAGCGAATTATCGAGAAGAAGAACGCTTGTAGAACTGAAGAGCCTTCCTTTGCATTGCATAGAATATCGACGTTTTTGATCCGGGTAAGGGAAATCTTTTACAAGAATATCATTGACATTTTAAGGACCGTGAAGATGGCTACGCTCCGTTTGATATTATTGGAAATTATTTGCTCGATAAAGTAGACCAGGCAAGAGTTTCCGGCATGGAATCAAAGAAACAGTACACTGAAAATTGTACGAACTCATCTTTTCTAATATTTTCTATAAATACTTTGCAGATTACGCATTGCCAATGGAAATTGAGGTAGAATGCCCCGATATCGTACACAGAGAGCCGTTTTCCACTTATCTTCGTCCAATTTTTATTGGTAAGATTATTTTGTTACTTTTAAATTAAATTTTGTTAAATTATAGATGGCTGCGGCTTGAGTTTTGATTATTTCCTCGGCGGCGTCACTTATCGCAAGAAAGTGGTGGAGACAGAGAAATTGGTGCCTTTATTCCTGTACCCAGTTGTGCAGACATTGCTTGTTTATATCCTGATGGGACACAAGGCCAGTTTCTTTTATTAGAAGTTACAAAATTATCTATAGGCCATTGTCGTCTTTCCAAAATCTTATAAGGAGCTATTAGATGTGGAGGAATCATGGAAAGTCGATAATCTTCGAGCTTATAAGGTTAGTGGCGCTCAATTCAATTCTAAGACTCTTCTCTTATAGAAACTGTATGAGTTGGGTCTTATCCATTTCTGGGAAGCGCCTTTGGAGGAAGGCGAAGACATCCTAAGAGCTATGGAAAGAGAATACAGTAAAATTGGAGCTGGAATTGCCATTTCCCCACAGGCTAAGAGTAAACGGGAGTTTTCAAAGCCTCTCTTGGAACATCTGCGATCGGATGGCTACCGGGGCTATAATTCGGAGAGATATGGGGTATATTAACTTCCTATCTTAATAATAAAAGCAACAGGGGCATAAGAGAGAGATTCAACGCCTCAATGAATTTCCGATGAAGCCACCGCTTTCTCGGTTCCTCATGATGAGTGTCAGTATCAGTGGGGGCAGAGACGATTTCTTGGTAGTTTTTTACAATTAATTTTTATTATTACTACGTTTTTTTAGTTCATTTCGACATCCAGTCGTATATTCAATTCTGTGGAGAAGATTGACGGCACGGACAAGAGAAACTACGTCTATCTCGGTATCCAACGAGGGATCAAACTATTCTACACTCCCCTGGCGGGGGATATCAACGATCTACAGATCAAATCTGCCAACCAGATCACCATTAGACAGCAAGTCTCCTGGGTAGGTTATATTTTCCCCTGAGGGAATTCGGGGTCCTGAAACGATTGCACTTATACTGTATTTTTCCATTTAATAAGAGCTTTCCATTCAAGACCTGAATACCTCTTGTTAATTAAAATGATTTCAGGTAACTGAGCTCATTCAACTCTATGAGCTGCCCAACCCCCACATGTATGCCGTAATGGTTCTCTTCAAGTACCTCTACAAGGAGGAAATTTGTATGAATCAGGTAGATGACCTTCTTCTCTGTTTAATATTATCCGTCTTTAACAGTTGATTGACTTCATGGAGCAATATCCGGTACTGCCGCCACCAGATCCTTCCACAGCTCCACCTCCGCCTATTGTAGATGAGGATGAGGGGCCTAGAAAGCCCAGGGTTGGTCAAATTAACCGGGAATGAATAGGAAGATATTCAGAAATGGAAATACAAGCCCGATCTTGACGTCTTTGAAGACCAGTACTCCAAATGGAAAGAGGAACAGCGTAGAAAAGCTACAATCACAAAGGTAAGCCTGTCTGGTATTATTTTTAAATCTAATTAATTTCAGGACTTCCAGAGAAGACTTTTAAATAAGGAAAAGCCGCCAGTTTCGCGTGCGAGAACTTCTCGGACTATTGCCATCTTGGGAAACCCTCCTCCATCAGATGCCTGAATGGTTGACCTCTCCTTCTTTTCCTGTTCATAATAGCCACGACCAGTATGTACATCCCTGTTTATTTTCATTTGAATTTTGAACGGGTCTACCGTTTTAGCTCGCTTTTTCATTTTTAAGGGCTAATTTAATGATGTTTTTTTATAAACAAGTGAAAGCACGGTAATAAATTACTATAAAAATGTATAATAATAAGAAGAAATAGATTAAAACGGAAGGCGCGTTCAAAATTCAAATGCGCGCCGACGCTTACGAGCGCACTCGGCGGCAGGTGAGGGTTCCTTTAAGCTACCTCCCAAAATTTTCTGTCATGTTTTAGTTTGTCGTCTGAATCAAAAAAGACCAGTGCTCAATCATCCAGTATTTTTATAGACCTCGCTGATCCTCAGTTTAGTTGAGCTTATCTGTTACTTTGTTGCCTAGGGTTGTCATGGTAGCCTCAATAAACAGTTGTTAAGTCCGATTTGTTTTGAATTAGACCTGAAGAGCTTGGAAGGGAGCCATATCTTGAACAGGATCATACAAAACAGTTGGATGACACATTTCAGGAAGAAAAGTGTTACATATAAGATGAAGGGGATTCAGTTCAGTTGAATAAATGGAAGGATTAACCTAACGATAAAAATAGCTAAGCCGCTAAGGTAAAGAATGGGATTCGACCCTTCCCACGCAGGTGATTAGAATTATTGTTCCTTGTGGTTTATAGCCCTTTTGAGCAGAATCGCCTACAGCATGCATTTTGGAAAGTACACCAACAATTATCCGCCCATCTACTTCTTATCTTCAGGTAGAATATTCGCTTTCATCTCACTTTACTTCTCCTACTTTAATTCTCCCGCTCTTTCAGAGATGTCTTATGCCTGGGACAACCAAGACTTCGTCGACCTTATGCGAGTTCTCGCCTTAATCTTCTTCATTCTCCTCTTTATGGCCGGTCTCCTCTTGGTAATGGAAGTTATCTTCAAGCATTTTAATATCGATCTATGGACCGCAAGTCCTACAAACGACGGACATCCGTGGGTTACTTCCCATAGTTTTAGCAGGGTCATTTCAGGCTCCTGGGACAGCCTCGCCGCCTGGATACAGTTGCCTACGTTGCCGGCGACGAGGAGTCAGGCATTGTTCACATCGCCTGTGATACGGATGAAGAACTGGAACAAATCCTACGTTGCTGAGTCGGATAGATACCATTTATTTGAATTTATAAGAAAAAATGTGTGTAAAGAAGGATTATCAGTATATTGTGCAGAATAGTTTGGAATAAATATGTGACGTGCAAATATGTGTAATACATTTCCTTTAACTATACTTATACTGGGGTATATCGCGTAAAATATCCTGTAATATACATGATGCACATGTGACTCGGTAATAACAGTGGATGCGGGGTTACAGAACGAAAACATGCTTTTCTGGGGGAAATAGCCAGTAATATGTCAAGTCTAACCGAGTAATAAGGGAGGCTACAAAGCTAAAACACTTATTGTCAATATTACGGAAGAGCAGGAGGATGGCCTTCTTTCAGCTCCTCAAGTTCGTGTATCAGCGCAATGATTCTATCCTTCCGGATATTTTCAGTAGCCTGATATGATCGTATGTCCGCGTTCTGTCTAGCGATCTGTCCCTGCTGCTCGGCGATGACGCACTGCGCCTCTCTTGTTGCCTTCTGTGCCTCCTGCTTTTCTCGCTGTGCCTTGGCCACCTCTTGTTGCATGATCCGGATCTGTTCATTTAGAGGCTTAGTCTCGAACGGAGCCTCCCTCCACTTCTTCGCACAGATCTCTTTGTTTTTTTTGGTGATGGTCGCTTTACAGTCTGTCAGCATCTTTTCGTATATGTTAACAGTTCTGTTATGCTGCTTCATTTCTTTCTCGTGCTTCTCATCTGCCTCCTCCATCGTTTCGCTCAGTGCCATGATGATGTGCTCCTTCTCAGCCAACTCCTGCTTCAATTTCTCGATCTCTTCTTCTGCCTCTGTGAATTGCTGCCTCCAGTGAGCTTCGCCACTAACTGAAATTATCAGGAGTGGAAAGTTAACATTAAAAACCAACATGGATTGTGATTCCCTACTGAAGCAGGGACTTGCGGCTGTAGATCAAGTCCCGAGGCGTTTATCATCCCACCGATGATTCCCGTAATAGCAGGACGGATGGTGAAGGCAGAAATTTTTTTCTCTTTCCAGTGAATATGAGACGTTCCGAAGATGGCTTTACGTGGTCGGCCAGGGCGTTTCTTAGTATATGGATTCCCTGAAATTCCAGTGTTTATTATTTAAACCGGATAAATAAATACAAACCTGCATTCATTGGTTTTGATGGTTTAGGAACACTTGGAACGGTTTGATTTCCATTGGAGGGGATGGGGTGTATATTGTAGTTGGCTACTAGCGGGGGAGGAGTATTTAGTACGTCGGACAATATGACTGTAAAATAAAGGATAAAAGGTAATAAGGCTTACCTGGTGGTGCTGGGCCATTGCTAAGAATGTCAGAAAGTCTTCTATAAGTCCTTGGACGAACAACATTTGTTCTAGGTAATGGAGCAGGATTGCTAGGCCCACTTGAGATTGAAGAACCGTTAGCCATTGAATTGGCTAAAATAAAATGTAAAGACAAAGACCAGCAAAGTTTTATACCGTGGGCTACAGCATCTTTAAGTGTTTCCAAATTAATAGGAGCCGTTTTCGTTATTTGGCAATGAATCAGGGGTTCTGAAATAGGAAAGATTGGTAACACCGCCGTAATTATTCAAATCAGCGGAGTTTTGTAAGATAAAATAGTAAAACACACCCGTTTCTTGCTCCTGGGCCTTCTCAACCTTCATCAGTTTTGGAAGAGGCGTTCCATTATGGTCCAGGGCTCTCTGTTAATAATGGATGACTGTACAAATGGGTAGCATACCTTCTGTGGGATCTGAGGTTGTAGAGGAGCAACAGTAACATTTCTAACTGGCTTATGGGATTGTCCCACTTCTGCCCCTGGAAACGCATCCCCTATTCTATGGTTTTTGCTAACAGTACTTGTGATGCGTGGCGGTAGTTTCCATAGTTCAAACGGAGTCTGGGCAAGCTTGTTGTTTACTGGTGCGCGGTTATTACTTTCTACAGAAGATATCTAAAAAGGGGTGAGCTAACTCAAAAAAGAGAGCTAACGGACCTTATCGTTGACCTCGAGCTCATCTACCGGCTCGCGTTTTATCTCTTTTAGCACTTCATTCCCATTCCGAGACTTTACGTTAGTCGCATGTCCTTCTTCAGACGGTGGCTCCTTCTTGACACGATCTTCCCAATTTACTTCAGTCTTCACACGGGATCGGGTCTTCTGGAAGCATGTTTAATTTAAATGAAGAGAACTGTGAGATAGTAGAGGACCTGTGGTCTAAACATAGAACAAGCCAAAAAGAGGATAATGAAGTGAGCTTACCGGTGCATTGTTTTCCGTATTATTAGGAGCTCGTCTAGCCGACATCTTTTACCACAGAAGAACCTAAAAGCAAAGTGTTCCTGTGTGTGGTACTAGCTATAAATTGAGCAGGTGTAAGCGCGCTAAAATTAATCAGCAGAGGGCTTAGCTCGTGCAATTGATTTGCCGGGGGCGCGTGTGCGCCGGAACGTTACGCAGTGCCCTCAGGCGCATCCCCGGGATACCGCTGCAAACAGAAAAATAGCAGAAGAAAGTCTTGAAGAATCAGGTTTCTAGCAGAGTCTGTTTCCCGTAAATCAATATGAAACTTTGGAGGGATGGTGTGGATAAATCCAGCGAGGTAGAAAAGGATACATAGAAGTGGAATAACACTTTATTGATGTCGAATTAACGGTTACAAACATAATCAATAATAACATGAAAACAAACATAAAAATTAAATAACTGTTTAAGACTGCTTGCTCGTCATTATGTGCTTGACGAGTTGCTTATATTCCTCGTGGGATTCGATGAGTTTGGACTTGTGATCTAGTTCGCTATCCTTGAAGGCGCAATCTCTTTGAAGGTCGGAAATTCGCCTGGCCTGCTCTTCCATCTGTTTGTCTTTGGCGGCATTCTGCTCTTCCATCTGCCTATCTTTGGCGGTCAACTTCTCCTCCAGTTGTCTGTCTTTTTCGGCCATCTTCTCTTCCATTTGCCTCTCCTTGGCGGCCATCTTCTCTTTCATTTGCCTGTCCATGGCAGTCATCTTCTCTTCCGTCTGGAGCTTCCATTGCCGCAGTTCTTCGAGTTCGACAACATTGGCCCGATCTTCAGCCGATGGGATTTTATCTAAACTCGTTTATTTTTATTTTATACCCTTTGTGATTTACCTTCGGCCTCCTTCAATTTCCTTTGCAGAGATGTGATCGCCTTATTGTGCTTTTCCTCTGTCTTCTTTGCCTTTTCATTTTCGCCGCTGAGAAGCAATTTGTATTTCTCCACTTGTTTGGTCAACGAGGCGATTTCCTCCTTGGCTTTGACGATCTCCTTCTCCAGTTTGGGATCTTTCTTCGGAGTCGGTACCTGCTTTTTCTTGGCTGCATCCTTATTCAAAGATTCGATTTGCTTATCCCGGTCTTCAATCTGGTGCTTCAAGTCGCCGACTTCGAGTCTCAAAGAGGCCGTATCCTGGAGCTGGTGCTTCAAGCTGTTGATTTCCTGCTTCAGGGAGATCGTATCCTGGTGCGAAGCCTCCTTTTCCTTCTTCAAGTTGTCCACATCCTTCTTCAATGATTCCCTTTCTCTGAGGACTCGCTCGTTCACTTTGTCCAGGTCTTCAATCTTGACTCTCATCTCGTCCTTCTCTTTCTCCAGTCTCGTGGCCTTCTGTGCCAACTGACGCACTCGGTCATTCATGGTGCCAATCATGGCGGCATCTCTGGATCTGTTGGCGGGGGAATATGGAATCTCTGAAAATGAACGTATCTAAATACAAAGAAAATATTAACCTCTGGCGCAGCGTGGTGTCGAAGAGGATGAAGGTAGGGAAACGTCGTCTCCATTGTTTTTCGGAGTCTTCTGAGTGGCTGAACCGATCGGTTTGCCCATTAGCCTAGCCGCGGCAACGGTGAGACTTTCTCCTGTAAACATACTGAATTGAGCACTCCATTAAATGTGTTACCATTATACAAAGCAGGCGAACGTCCTGCAGAGGGTCCGACAGAGTTCTTATAAATCAGAGGACGATCTCTCTGCGTTGTAACGACGGTCTGTTCTCTCTGCGCAGGAACGACATTCTGGGGTCTCTGCACTGAAACGACATTTTGTGCTCTTCGCGCTGAAACGAGGTTCTGTACTGTCAGCGCTGGAAGGAGGTGATTTTATAACAACCACATTGTTTTTAAAATACCTTCGATCGCTCTGCCGAAACGTTCCTGGGCGACCTCGGTGCGCTTAGGGGGCGGAGATGACATCCATGCTAAAAAGGGGCAATCTATGTACATTTCTGAAATAACCTACATGGTTCAGCAGGTGAAGAAGGAGGGGCGGGGGCACCAGTCGGTGTGATTGCCGGAAGAACGACGGAATCTTCTGGTCCGCGTTTCACAGTGCCGGTGACGTCAAGGGAAGTTGAATCGGCTGTAAATTCAGCTAAAGCTAAAAAGTTAAACAACAATTGTTAAAGGAACAGTACCGTTTTTTGAAGTTGGCCTTATTTTGTTTAGATTTTTCTCTGATCAAAGATCTATTTCAAAATTACTAAAATATCAAAAAGCCGGGAAAAATTCATGTAAAATTTCAATGTTGTTCAGCTAATTTTTTGTCCAACGCGTCGCCAAAGCAACGCCCGATGCCTTGAATTCGCCGTTTCGGTAGGAAAAAAAGCGCGGTTCCATCCTGATTTGCCATTTTTCTATATTGAATTTATTATTTTTGTATGGACTTGAATATGTACACCAATCAGAACAAAAGATGACGAGTATTGCTCAAAAAGAAAGCCTCAAATCAAATTCGCTTTCTTGTAGCGGTGCCCGCTTTTTACGAGCGTTCATTGGGGCGTTGTCGCCCGCAATATAGTAGGCCAAAAAACGCTTGTACTGTTCCTTTAAAAACGTACCATCAACGGTCACTGTCGAAACTGCGCCGGACAAACCATCAGTTCGGCATTCATGGATAATTCCTGAAAAGGGGGATTGCCTATAGTTGGAATAAGTTCGATATAAAATAAGGTTTTTTAATGTAAGAAATACTCACCACTGGTTAACTCTACTGAAGTATTTCTCGGTGAAACGGCGACTGAACCCTCTGAAGAGGTCGAACTAGCGTCATTTGAATCTTAAAGAAGGGGATACCAATCATTATTTGCAGATAGCATACCTTTGACCTTATATTTTCGAGGAACAGCCTCTGGAGACTCTTCTGGGGCTTTTCTCTGTAATGGATAAGTAACTTATGGTAGTTTCAATACCTTCTGGGCTAGTGAAACCAAGGTTTCGGCAGCTGAAGTGGCATTCGGGCTCTCCTCGGATTCCTCCTGTTTTGTCTGTGCCTTCATTTTGGATTGGGCTTTGACCGCGGCTGGGCGACTTGACCGGCGTTTCTCAGGCTGAATAACATTTCGAAAAATGAATGGAAAGCGTTTACCTGGCTATTAACCGAAGAGTCATCTGGAGCTTGTTGAGAAGACATTGCACTAGTAAATCTGGAAATAAACCGTTGAATTTTGAATTCTAATAGAACAGTTGAAAGAATTTGTCAAAAAGCTTTAGATAAAGAATATTGACGCGGGGTCAAGTCCATTTTTAAATGTTCGCTTCAAGAAAAACGGTCTACCGTTTCTCTGTAATTCAAAACAAACTGTAGGCGTTTTCGCGAGTGAAGGCGAGACCATCCAAGCGCTGAATTGATTGATTCATAATCAAAAATTGGGAACGAGAAAATAAAGGCGCAGACGAGAAGCGAAGCAACGCGGGAAATGCTCCGCGAAATGCTCCTGATTAACAAAAATCGACAAGCGCCACGTTTTCAAATTAACGGCAGATAACTTGGCGTTACCGCAAAAATGTCATCGCTGATGCATGCAAAAAAGCTTCAAGATCAACTATTCCTGAAACCAGGGATCAGTCACAGACAAGCTTAAGCGGATATCAGTCTTTGTAAAGCGCTTGTTATCCCCCTTTCAGAGGGAATATCAAAGTAGATGATTACGGGGGCAAGGCGGCTTATGATATCATTCTGGTTGAATACTGCTAAATTTAAGTGATGACAAGCAGCTTTATACGTTAGGAACTATACGAAATTTTGGGAGAAGAGAGTCCAGAACGGCGCTGGCTAAAGACATTTGCGGGGCCTGGGAAACCGATTCCCGCTCAGGTGCAACGCCAACTGTATTGGACATTAGCGATAGGGCGCTGTTCCGATCGCTTAAATTACAGTTCCCTACCCAAAACATTGTGCGCACGATGCCCCAAGTTATATTGGAACCGCCCCTCAGAAGTGGAAATCCCTACTTCCTGAAAAAATACATGCTGGGCATAATCAATGTACTCCGCTCTCTATCGCCTCTTCCGAAGAGTTCCCTCGCAGTAGACGTAGACCTTGTTTTCGTATTTATCGACCGGACCCAGCCTTCCGCCAAAAAGCCTGCCGCTGTCTGCTCAATAACAGCGGCAGGCAGCTGCTCTCACTCTGTCACCACTTTTTTTGTCTCAATTTCCCTTTTGACTCCCGATTGTATGCCCTCTTTTCAGGTTCTTCATAAATAAGGGCTTTATTCTAAATATGGTAAAATCTATTTTATTGCCTCACTAAAAAAGGATGTATGTTATCTATAGGAGCCAGTATATTTTCAATTTCAAGGTTGAACTCTTTATAAAAGTTAGTGAAGTAACACAAAATCCCCGAAGAGCAACGATGAAACAATGCAGTAACTCCCAAAATACACTGCCACGTATACAACATGTAAAGAGGACCTAGTGTGCCTGATGTGCTGTGAGTTTATCCCTGGATGCTGTTTAACTAAAAGAAATCTTGCAGGGTGGAAAGACAGGGCGTTTGGAGGGGGAGTGCAGCCACGAACTTGATATATCAAAGTACGACTTCTCTGTCTCTGAGAGAATACAGCTAGGTTGTTGTGAGTTTATAAATTTAATTGTGAAGGTAAACGAAATCTTATAGGGTGGGAGGATAAGGGCGGAGAAGAGTGTGGCTACACGTTGATATAAAATAAAGAATTTTGAAGGATAGCAGTTTTATTGTATGTCAAAGGGTGGGGGAAGGTTCGACTGTTTCTCTTGTACATCGTCTTGCCTGTTTTCTATGCCTTCCTAGGATTACCACTTGAAAAAATGAACACTGTTACGCTTTCAACTAGAGGAGAAATACAATTCAAACAACTTATTAAACGTAGATAATTTGTCACAGGGAGATCCTTCTATAGTCCGTTTCTTTTTTTTTCCAACGGATATGTCACGGGATTTAAAGGTCAGTCGCGCCTCCGCTGTGGGGCCAGCCTTCTTTCGACACGGTCCCGCAACGGCGATGCGCAGCGAAATTTGAAAGAGATATGCGTTGGAAACGGACTATACTTGACTTCTGCCGGCTAAAATGATCCATGGATCAGTCTTGAAGTTCTTGAGAAGAATAATCTGCGACAGTAGTTTCAATTTACGCATGTTCTCAAGTTACCGATAAACAATGGCGGCAGCTGAACAGCCTGTAGCTGGCCCGACATAGTAGATCCAATGGAAGGACCATTTCAACCCAGAGACATTGAACAAAGTTGCGACAATTTGTGGCCCGAAGGATCTTGCCGGGTTCATTGAGGCAGTTATGTTCGCCCTGCAATTTCCCCCTTCTACACAGTAGTTACGATAAGATTACGCTGCTAGGATGTCGACAGTATGTGCCATTCCAATTGCCAACGGGGCCATGGTATTGTTGTCCACGTCCACCGCTGTCATAAGGACAACGGTCATTAGAACGAAGGATGTTGTCACTTCCGCCAAGAACGCCTAAAGGGGGACAATTGTCGGCGGGAAAATAAATTGATACCTGGTAGAGGTCCGTATTTCCTGGAACTGTAGTTCCTCCTTGGATATCTCCGTATACTTTTTCGGTCAACACCGTCTAAACTTTCATTTCTCTGACCGCAACTGGTACTTTTTACCCTAACAATGATGGCTCCAAGGAGCCCTCCCATCAATTGACTCATAATGAATAGAATCGCCTGGAGGAGAGACATTTTTCCGGCTACGAAGATCCCCAAACTGATGGCCGGGTTGAAGACTGCTCCGCTGAAAGGAGAGGGGATCTTTCCCAGAAAGATGAGAGCTTCGATACCTAACTCTTCCAAATGAACACGCCATTATGAAAATCGTAAAACCGTGGGCCAAAGCTGCGTGAAGGATTCCGTCGTACCCTAAGACAGCCTGAGCTTGCATACTTCCTGAAAACAACAGTCCAGATCTTCGATTATTTTCAAGAAAACTCCCGACACCGCTAAATGAAATTACTTTATTGCATAATGGAATAGACGGATTACGTCTGTTGAATTTATGAGTACCTTACGACGTGAATGGGATCTCCACCTCTTCTGGTTCTATTCTATTATGTGTTCCTTGTGTCAGCCCTACGCAAACTTTATCGTTTCCTGCTGGCTTTGCTACTTTCCCAAGCTTCAAAGACTGGAAATCCTTTTCGATTACATATTTTCAGCTGTTCTTGCCATGATGTGATGAGAAAATACTTTTTTACTGCTTCTAGTTGTGTATTCACCAACTTTCGCCAGGTGATATCCAGCTAGAAGCGTGCACTTGACTAGAAGGCCCCCAGTTTTCCTAATTGTTAATATGAACGCCTTCATGAGGTATGGCTTCAACGCTGAGAATATTCCCTTCTACAACTGCAGGTTAGTCTCTATCCTATTTTAGCTAAAGGAATTTTAGAGTGGCAAATAAAACCGCAAGACAGTGGTACGCCGAAGGTGATGTTGGCTACGGCATTGCTTTGTTTTCTTACATTTACGGTATTTCTGCCCTGGTTAGTTTAATTCTCCGTCTAACAGAGATAGGGTTTCAGACAGCATATACTTTTGTTTTGGTCGTTTTATGGCGATTGACTGCGAAATATTCTGTATACCTGATCATGTTCCATCTCGGTAGGATCGTTTCATTAGGAACTATCGAAAAGATTTCAGGATGTTACGATATCATCAACCTAGTTGTGAATTCGTTCTTTACGGGATATTTTTCTATTCTGGGAGCGTCTTACTGTACTCATCCTAATATGAACTATCTTGTTGGATGTGTAGGATTAGGTAGGTAGCATATTACTGTAAAATGTAATGAAACAATTTTTGCCGTAGTTTTAACAAGAAAAACACAGTAAATTACTTAGTACAGGTGATTATTTGCAAATATAATTAATGTTAACAATCGGAGAAAGGGAACAGTGCAGTGATGACGTTTCTGAAGCTTGCTGTCCTCATTTCAGAGCCAACCAATAAATGAAGGATTCTATACCCTTTGTAACGTTTATTAAGATGTAAAATAAGCAATTAGACCTTTAAATTACTTAAGTGCGCGAGAACTGACTCTAGAAGGATATTCTTATCCTGCAAACCCCAACGAAAGTGAGCTAATTGGTTTTGCAAAGGATACTCTGCCATGGGAAGCAATTAGGATAATGAGAGATTCTCGATCCACCTTGTAACATATTATTCCTATAGACCGCACGACTAGGTCCTGAGACGACGGATATCATATGAAATATGCCGCATGTATTAAAAGTGAGAGGATGAAGCGGGTCCTGGAGAGAGATTGAAATCCCCTGACTACTGATAGTGCGTTGATGTTAATTAGGAATTTATTTAAATGATCTACAATGCTTCTAATTGTTTCCTGATAGAATGCCCTCAAAATTAGCAGGTGCAACTGAATAACAATTTAGGAGCATGGTGTGCTGAATGTCTCTGTTGTCTGATATTGGCAGCCAGCCGTATCCTGGATCTAATTAGTGGCTCTCTACACGAAAAGGTACGGATTAATTGGGAGTCGTCCTCATTATCTCAGGTCTTCGGCGGATCGAAGCTCTACGCATGGCTGGCGGTGCCCTTCTTTTGGGGATTCTACTTCTGGCTCCTGCACAAGCCCCTCCTCTACCATTCTTCCCTTCACATATGGCATTTCTCCCCGGCAATTTTAAACACTACCGAGGAAACTCTACTGGTAAGGTTTCTAAAACCTTCATTTTCTTTTCTACAGTTTTCTCGGAATTATCTCCATGTTTTTAACAATATAGTCATCGTTTCGGCTACCTGCATACTGTATGTTATTCTTTACATCGTCGTTTGGTTAAATTTTGGAGTTACGCGATTTAAAAAGGTTCAAAAGTTCCAGAGAACGGTTAGTTCCTCATTCTAACTGAAATGCTCTCGATACAGATAATCCTGCAATGTGTTCTGATAGGAATGTTGAATCTTCAAGCCTCCTTCATTTTTGTTTTCTTCAATTTCTTCGAAACGCCGCCTTGGCTAGTCTATCTAGCTCAATTTGGGTGGCAAGCTGCGGCAGGTATGACCTTCACTTATTGTTGTGTATTTACACATATTTTAGGAATCCCCGCGTTTATCTACCTGACAGTAAATTTAACGGTTCGCGAAGAAGTGTACATTATGATTGGCTACAAAATACGTGGTGTTGCGAAAACGAGCTCATGGTTTCCCATCAGCGTTGTGACTCAGAACCGAGCTGAAGGGAGTGAAACTAAGTGAATAAATGTTCTTTTTTATCTGTTTCACTACAGAAAAACGTACGGATACTGACTTTGGGACAGAACCATATGCTCAATGTGGTAGACATCTAATAAATTCTTTTTTTCCAAATTTTTCCCTTTTATGAAAGAGGAAAAAACAAGGCTACAGAGTCCGTATAATGCAATTGTGGAAAAGTGGAAAATGATGTGATAAAGAAGGCAATCAGCCGAATTAGGCAGATACTTACCGCAGAAGACAAAAACACAATCAGCCAGAAATTCAGCAGCACATTTGGTAAACAAGGAGTACGGCCGATCGTCATCAGCCTGTAATCCCCAGAATTACCGCAGGGAAAGATACAAACCTTCGACAACTTCTCCGACCAACCAGTTGGCAGAGTAACGACGCCCATCTATACTCACGCTTCAGAGTTAAAATTGAAAAACGGTGCTGCTGTGTATGGGAACGGTTTCTGGATTTCTGATCTGCTTGAGAAACTCCCACTCACCCACTTGTTTAGGCTTCGATCATTGCTGCTACTGCTCTTACGCAGTGTTTTAAAAGTCACGCTCTCCGGAACGGTGAGAGAGTTCAACTGGGAGTGCGGACCCGAAAGGTTATTAGGGGATCGATGCTGCCTGTGATTTTCCCTAAATTAGAAGGGCCAGCTAGCTGTCCGGCTCAGGGATTACTGGTTCTCCCTCTGACGGTAGAGATTAATTATTCGGCTGTCCATAGCAAAACAATCAAGGCTCCACATTATCTAGTTATTCTATATAGGGTTGGGGGTGTTTCCTTATCTGAGGGGGCTGACAACATTTGGTTTGGCTGTAAACCCTGAGTACTGTGGTAGTTTCTCAGGAACCACAAGAATTAACATAAGTACAACGTTCTACAGTAACGAAACACTTTCACAGGCTGTTGTTTCTGATTGGCAGCGCTCTACGTTAATTTTTAACTTCAGTCACAATTGTTAGTACATTTACTATTAGGCTACAGTACCTCGTTATTTTGTAACATTTACTTTATTTAGATTCAGCAGACCTTAGCTCACGTTAAACCCTCCTTTGGGGTTATTCAGTAACCCCCAAAATTGGTGACTTCTTCCTTGATAATATAACAAATACCCCCGTAGTAGCCTAAACCGGTCCCATTAGATCTGCCTTCCAGATCAACTTGTAACATTTTATCATTCATATCTTTAATCAAAGATAGACTAGGTCCCGGGGCGAGCTGCTCTGTGATTTGAAAAAGGAGCGCGTGCTTGCCCGGATATGATAAGAGCCGACAGGTCCTGAAGCAGCCTTGAGATACCCTGGCTACCGTGAAATTATTGAAACACCTTTTAGAGTTATCCTTTATTTTGAATAGAAGTGCATTGTTCAAGAGTGATCGATTCGGAGCTGTGGTCACACTTATTACGTCTTGATGGCTGCGGCTTTGTGTTGTGCTCTTCAACCATTGTACGGGCACCATTCTAAAAAATCTGAAACGTTTATGTAGATGTCTTGTACCTGTGATATGTGCTGAAGTGGATATCCGTGGGTGCGAGAACTTATTTCCGCGAGGCGCGCGGAAAAATAAGTTCTCACCCCCCTGGCCGTCGTTAGGGATTAAACTGACTTGATATTTCCTGAGGTTTAGCCGCATCAGTTGATTTCCGTAAACCATTTGTGATTTCGTAAAATTTTCTTTCGGCCTGGCTTTCGGCAAAGGAAACAGCCGAACACACATGAGGAAGAGATTCGGGATGCTCGGCTGCATGCCCATTGCGAACCTGAAGAAAGGGAGGTTGAAGTGGGTGGACGACACTTACCGTGAGTTTCAGTGTTACCTTATGTTGCTTATGGCAACTACAACAAAAATAACTGTCGGTCTCTTCAGATTTCAAATGCCTTTTAAAAATAAATTCATAGCACATCGCTGGTTCAGAAACAAGTTTAAAAATGGGAGGGTAGTTTGATATGGTAAACTAACCTGTGAACGAAGATCGGATGAACCCCTTTTTTAGCTTGTGCCTTTAACATTTATACCGCATAAGGTGGGCCAGGATCAACTCGAGAGCGGGTAGAAGGAGAAGAAACTGTTGACGGCATCAGAGAAGGAGAAGAAACTGCTAACGGCACCAGAGAAGGAGAAGAAACTGTTGGCGGCACAGAGAACAATCGACGGTAAAGAAATCAAATCCAAGAGTGTTCTCCGGATCATTCAGAAACTGCAGTGCTTCCATTGCAGCCCCCACTGGGCTCTCCTCGCAGACAAGACTGTCACAAACGTCGTCCTCCTGCCCTTGTTCGGAGTCCTCCGTCCCACTAATAGCTTCGCTATCCTGAAAGTGAACGAAGTGAACAAAAGCAAAAAAGACATACATCTTCTCTTGGGCCTTCTTCAGCATTTTTCATATTTCTTAGCCATTTTTTCATCTCTTCTGGGAAAAGAGCCAGAAATGCGTCAAAATCGTCGTCAGACTCATCGTCGCCACGATTGCGCTTCGTCGACGAGCTCACGTCGCTTTTCCTGCACTTCCTTTTTCCAATATCGTCCATGTTATGCAGTGCTGAAAAGGCTTGTAACTATTTCTAAGACAACAGATAATAATCTCTGCCTCGGGAGTAAGGGTAGATAGAATCTGGAAAGGTGTTCCGAACCCAGGAGAAGGTTGAAAGGGATGCGGAACCGAAAAAAAAACAGAAAAAAGGGGGTGAGAACTTATTTCCGCGCTCCTCGCTTCTCGCACCCGATACCCGTTTGCTTCAGGGATAGGCGGAGAGCCGTCATTCGTAACCTCTTGCCAGCCTGAACCAAAGTTGAGATTGATAAAAAATAAAGTTACCTTGATTGTAATCCTTCTCGTTCCAACCCATCTGAGGAGTCTATCTGAAAATAAACACACGATTTAAACAAGCATCCAACCCATCTGAGGAGTCTATCTAGTATCCAACCCATCTGAGGAGTCTATCTGAAAATACACGATTTAAACAAGCAAAAGGTATAAAATCGCTAAATCGACCAAACTAAAGATAAAACACGCAATAAACAGAGAAAGATATTCATTACTGGAACTTGTCATCCAGTTCACAATCATATTCAGGCATCCGAGCCTGGCTATCAAAACTGGTCACCACGTCAGAAGAAGAGGAAACGCTGGTCGGCAGCAACAGCTCCGAGAGCAACTTGTCCAAATCATCCTGAGGATAAACTTAGATTTGTTATAAGTAAAAAGAAGACTGACAGTCAATTCTGATGATGCAGAAGAGGTTGCAGCAACCTGAACCGGCTGAGCCTAAATTAAAGGTAATTTTCAAAAATTACCTTGCTTACTATCTTCTTGATAGACTTTTTAATCAGAGACAAAAATTGAACGCACATGACCTGAAAATAACCATTGTAATAGCGTTTGCGAAAAAGACAAGAGGCAATAGAAAGAAGAGAAAGCAACAATGAGCTGAAGGAAACTGGGAACCGACAAGAGGCAGGCATCAACTCTCCCTCATCCCGGAGGATTCACATTTAAAGACCAATCTGTCTGCTCAGAGAGGTCGATATTATAGTCAAAACAAGCGTATAATATCATTAGAAGACTACCCGAGTCTTTCGGTGTCGAGCGGGAAGCTCACATGACAGTCGGACATTTTGACCCAGCCGAGCTTCCCCCTGACAAGTATAGAAGCTGGGTTAAATCTAGGGTAGGGCAACTAACTCAGTTTTCTAGAAAATAGCTCCAGACACGTTTTGAACGTTGCTGAATCATATCCAACAAGAAAAAGTTGAAAAATAGGAAAAATTTTTTTGAAGGATAGGGTTCCTCCTTACTGTCTAGAGTGGCTCGTATGTATGCAGGGGATAATTCTGAAATCCACCAAATTCAGTATTGGAGGAGTCGTTTGTTTTTTTTTGTCTGAATAATAGTTTTAGACCATTTCTGGTTAATACCAGCAAGAGAATACGAAAAGAAATCCGTTTCCAATTAGGTTCCAATGCCTTCATCCAGCCTGACGTCCCAGAAGGTAACATGAGGGTATAATCCTCCTCATGAGGCGACACCGGGTACCAGATTTCTCAAAGCTGAGTTCCAGGGGTATTGCATGCCGCTAAACAAGATTGCACACTCAGATTTGCGCGCTGTGCATACGAAGAAAAGTTATTTGTGAAAGTGGGGTGGATATAAGTTTTTGAACCACATTGTATAGAAGCTGGGTTAAAAATGGGGTAGGGCAAACTAACATTTTTATACATATTTAGACATGTTCTGAGCACCATTTACGTATACAAATGGAAAGAAAAAATTTTGGAAAAGGAAGGAGGACACAAGACCGCCGTTCTGTTGGACGAAGGACCTTCCAGTTTGGATATAATACCACGACTGATATAAAGTCAAGAATGTGATTCAAAACAAGGTAAATCTCCTGTGTTACCTTCCCTGGGCTTTCCAAAAACTCTGTTGTGCCTTTGTGATTCTTGATGAAAGAAAAAATGAAGACGCTTGAGAAACTCTATATAAAAACTGCTCGAGTTCTTCGAACAAGCTGATCCGTGCAGATCGAGGACACCCTCCAGGCAAGTCTTTCCGCTGTTTCATACTCTACCAACCCACATTTTTATAAGTTTTGCACTATTTGCTGTATGTTGTTTTTACCCAATTGATCGCATAGGTTAGCATTTAAAAAGGTTGTCCACCATTCATCTGGAAAGGGTTACCTAGGAGACCAATTATCCCCGAAGTAATCCTCTAACTATCCTCACAGAATGCAAAAAACAGAATGTGACAGACTTGCAATCGGGAGAGACAGCTAATAATTGCACCTTTCGCAGCGGCGGGAAGAGGATTCTGATTCACATAAAAGGCATGTCACTGTTGCCGCCTTCTCCCAGCTCTGGATACCCTTCCGAGTGAGTTTTGTAGAGCTTCAAACTGGACCTTTTCCCCTCTTCTTCAATCCGGTTCATCTTCAAAGAATTGATAGTGGCAAGGATGCTGACTAAAGGGAGATATACGCTCTGAATCACTTCAGAAAAAAACACAGAGGAAACAATAACAGAGCTGATTACATCATCATCTCTTTCGTCATAGTATTTACCACAGACTGATCAATCGAAGTGAATACTAATTATGGGGATGCCATCATTTACATTTCTCTACGCAAACAAATCTGCAGGCCATTTGCTGTATCGGCACGCTAGCTGCCTTCGCTCTCCCTTTTTCCTTCTAGAAAAGGCTAAAATTCTTTAGAGATATACCGCAGCGTAGAAGGAAAGGAACACAAGTTTGAGTTGCCATATTTCCTTTAGCCGTCGCGGCAAACATTTCTCAGCAACGGAAATAACTTTGAAACGTTTCAATGGGCAAGAAATATGGCAACCGTACGTCAAACGGGAGAAGACGGACGTCTTCTCCTTTTTATGAGCAACCATACAAATGACCCGAACCTATACGTAATTGCCCCCCATTCTCCACCTTTTCTTTGCAATAAACTAAAATGATTGCTTTTTTTCAAATCACTGTCATGGACCTTAATATCGTCAATCCTTGTGTGAGCCAAATTCTTCAACACCTCTGTAATCCAAATCAGGTTGGTTCCCTTATAAATTTCCTGCTAGAGTCCCCGAATTACAAACCTTTGAAAATGTATTTGTTTTCGCGGCCTTCAGATAATGAGTTAGGAGAATTCTGGTCTGGCGGCGGATACAAAAGGGGGGAAGAATGCCGACGTCGTCCTAAATTATGAAATTCGTAATAAGTACCATTTTTGAAATGTCTACAATCCCACTTGAGGTCCCCTAAATCTGAGAAGCCGTCTCCAGGAGGCGGACTCTGAATGTTCGACAGATACTGTAAATCCTGAGATTTTAGGTGGATTTCCATCAGCGAAATAGCGTACTTCTTCCCGCGACAGCGTCAGCATTCGAGGACTGTCGGGATAATCAGGTCAGCCTTGTACTGTACTTTTCAACTATCCTGTTTACCGGACCGGATTCAATTGTTCCGGATTAGGGGAAAGCTAATCTTGTTGATAGACCTTTCCAAAATAACCATTTCCTTCCAGAGTAGTATTTTACAAGAAGGTTGCCGGCCAGAGAAAGGGGAAGGAAAGGAGGGCACACAGTTTGTTCCATTGATGAAGCCCATACCAGTTTATAGAGCTTACAATCCCTATCCAGAGGTGAGGAAATAGCCGTACTCATCTCTTTTAAGGAAGTGACAACTCCAAGCGACATTCAACCTGTGCTTGAAACTGGATCATCTGGAACAATCGAAATTCTGCCCCAGTTCTCCCATGCGGTGGGTCCTTACTCCATGTTAGACCGCCCCTTTCCAGCCTGAAGAAAATCTCCTCTATATGACCATCCTTCCCTATGCTCTGGATTCTTTCAATACTGCTGCCGATGAGATTCAATCGTTTGACCAAATCTGGCGCCATGTTATCAAGGAGAACAGCGACGCTTGCCCGGCCATGGAGCTCTTTCATACTATTCTGAAGATGGACAACCATCATTTCTGCCGCTGGCCGTAAGGATTTCGTTATTTGGAACTTCCAATCCTCTTTCCTATCCGCTTTGCTCGGCAAAGCCTCGATTTCTATTTATAAATAAACCGGGTTTAGATTAGGGCGTGGTGCGGCTTGTGTCTACTACAAGAGACATTCTCTAAGTCAGGTGGTCATTGCGTTAGTTACTGGGGGTACAAAAGATACGGTAGACTCCTAGACCCGACAAGAAGCGGTCAACAACAATTGCTACAGCCTTCAAGTATCGGAATATTACTCCCAAGTTCTATTCAGCTTTGAATCAGAACACTATTCCTTCACAGCATAAGTTGTCCATTTACCGTCATGTTAGATTGCTCATTTTAAGAAAGAAATGCTGTTTTCAGGAAAGCGGTCGCACCTTTTCCTATCAAGACGATGTCAAGCAGTTCGACTTCCTGAAGACTCACTTGATTAAAGTCAACGTAGGAAAACGTATTGCATTTATTAGGGGCTTAGACAATAACCGGAGCTACACATTTTGTTCCCTTTGCAATCAAATGGAAGACGCCTGAAGAAGACAACGAGATACCAAAATTGGACAAAGAATATTGTGATCAGATGGAGGCGAAAGTCGAGGCTGCTGTTATGGAAAGATTGATTGAATATCCCAGTGCTACCTACAGACGGATCATTCTAAGCATCAGGAAATGGTTCCCCGATCTGCCGATTGATGAACTCAAAAGGATCATGGAGCGACTTGTTCAGAAGGAGAGCCTTATGGTCAAAATCGGACAGTCAGTTTCAGCTACTTCTATAAAAACTAGAAATCTTTTAGTGACAAAAATGACGGAACCATTTTCAAAGTTGGAAACGGCACAACCCCTGCGGTCATCCGCCGGGTGCAGAAGATGTTAGCAGATCGGGGAAAGACAGCGCTAATTATCGGAATTAAGTCCCCGGTCAACGATACACCGGTGCCCACTCTCTCTAATCACATATCCCATATTAGAAACCTAGAAATCCTGCTAATTCTTGCCTCCAAATGGGAAGAGGATCAGCCGCGGGTACGAACATATCCCAGTCGCAAATGGATACATGCGGTAATCAGACAGCTGAGCCTATTATAGCATCTCTTCATAATCTGACTGAAAATCAGTTCTCTATTGAAATCAGCCAGCCGTGAGTTTTACTTTATTTTTGCAGGAATACCTTCCATTTAGTTGCAATAAAAAGTCGGGATCTGAGTTTTTGGACTGGAGCATAATGGACAGTGGAAATGTTAATAGCCAGCAGAGGAGCTCTAAAGGTTCTCAACAGCCAGAGGTACCATTTTTTTTTCTTTTTACATTTAAAGAACACTTTTTCTTAGAAAGCCCAGATCGATTCTAGCAGTCCTAATGTGTCTATAGCTGGTGTCGCTCCTGAGAACTCGATTCCCATTTCCACGGAGGAAATGGCCTCGAGCTCTCTTTTCCTAGACGATTTCCCCGATATTTTCGAGCAAAACAGCCTCGGTCCTGATCTTCAGCTAAAGGTTAACAACCTGCACTATACGAACTCCGAGCATTCTTCTGGGAATTGGCCGCATCGTAAGTAAAGTGCAGATATTAATTAAGAGCGGAATAACAGGCCCCGTTCCTATCCACCAGGAAGGATTTACCGAAACTTTCTGGAATCTACCAAGTCAAGTTGACGGACAGGGACAAAGAGAAGGTCAGGAACAGTTTCCTGGTAGGGAACTGGGACGGGAGGAGGACGTCATCGCTAAGGAAAAGACTGAGCCGACCTTCAAGGTTCCCAAAGGCCGTGCTCCTCGAAGAAAGAGAACGATTAATGATAACTCGCAGAATAACGAATCAGGTAGAAAAGGCCCTCTCTTGACCTCGAATTTTATAGAATCCTCGAAACGTCAAAAGGAATACGAACTGGATGAGGATTTTTTCAACTTCTAGACAGTCCTCCCGATAATGATGACAACATCAGCCGCTAATTACCCTTACAATTTCGCACTATTATATCAAAATATTCCATATCCCCCTGCCTTATCCATATTTTCCGATATATTACAGTAATAATAAAGTAAAACAACGTAATGATTGATCCTTCTCGTGGGAAAAAGTGTAAGGCCGTTTCTGCAATCGTAAAAAAGATCTTTTGTATTCAAATCGTGAGAACTATCTAGTCTTGCCTTTGTCTGTCACTTCGTTCGGCTATAAAACACCAATTCCTCTTTCTACAGTATTTCCAACTCCTGGCCGTACAATTTCATGGAAGTCCCCAATAACACAGGTATAATCAGGCCTGAACCTATCTCCTGTGCTCATTTGATCCCTTTTGAGATGATTGGCTTGGTCAGTAATTAAAGGATTAGACAAATCCATAAGGTTTAGATGAGATTGGATACCTCCCAATATTTCACGTTGACTTATGATATTGATCGCTTTAATTGGAGTTACCCTTCTTCGGCTTTTTGGCCCTACAATATCCGAAAAGGCTACTGGAATGAGAGACTGAGAGGGAAGAACAGCAAGGTTTTTTCTTCGGCTAATTGACCTTTGCTGAACTTTTCACAGTTCCCACTTTTTAGACCCCCAAATTAAAAATCTAATGATCAGACTGATTAGACAGTTTAAGTTTCGTGCTTACGGTTGATGTTCATTTGTTACGCGCGCTTCTAAGCGGCTTCAAAGCGGCTTCAGATGCCTCTTGGAAACATTTGCGGCGCGTGGGAAGGATTAATTTTAGAGAAATCGTATGCCTGACGGGGGAAAGATAAAGCCGGCCTAACGGGTGGGAAAGACAGTCTGAAAAGCGGCCTGTAGGATAATTCCCTCGTCTTCTCAACCCTTTGTTCCCAGAGGAAGACACCCATCCGACGATGTCATCCGTATTACAATCTGGCTTTTATGAATATTGTACACAAGACAAAAGAACATGAGGAACCTATTGAAGTCCCTCTAGACTTGGGAAAACGCCCGGCTGTTTCAAAGGTTAGGTTAGCATTGAAGTTATCATTAACGGGAAATTTTAGTTCGGTGTTCCCCATTGCACCTATCCGACAGCTGTGAAAATAGCTATCTCAGCGAGTACGGTAATGGGGCTGACCACCAATGAGATTTGCACCTGGTTGAGGGAAAATGTCAAGATTTTCCAGGACTATGAAGTCAAAAGAGCTAGCGTGGTCTCGGAACTACGTCAAAGCCGACGTGGTACTCAGTATATCTGGTAAGACTCTGTACGAACCGACTTCTACTCTCGGATTTAGTGATAAAGGCCGCTGGAAGCTAAGGAAGTACCATAATACGGAAACTACGCAACAGAGTAATTGACGTATAATTCCTAACAACTTGCTGTTTTTAGCAGAGAAGGGAAATTCGCCTCCGGTACGCGTCGAATATTCTCATCCAATCTGGCGGTTTAATTAGAAACCGTTCCTGTGGAGACGTCATTTCTCCTAATTGGGATTTATTTATATTTTTAATTTAAATAAAGTGCAGTGATCCTATGGTCCATCTATAACATGTTTAGATTAACTAGACTATTTTCTTAATAAAAATAGTACGAGTTTTAATGAGATCGTGGAATTTGTCGTCTCTCGTCACGAACTCAAGTTACAAATTCGGTGGGATACGGTAAGATGTCCTCTAAGGGCCGGAGCCTGATCCTACTGAACCCTAATTGCCGTAGGAACATGTTTGCTTCTAAAAATGAGGAAAATTGTCCCGGACGAACCCGCCTACTGGCATGTTTGCATGGCTACTGTAACTTCAGTCGTTGAACCGGTTTTAGAGTTGCATGCTCTCTCCGCTCCGTCCAATGTCGCCCTGAGATTACCGTACACTCCACGGAAGAGCGTTCTGGAAGTGTACTGCACTTTCGTACCACTGTGCTCTATTTCCGCTCTTCCCAGTATTCAATTAACAATCGACGGTACAAATCCCTTGTTCTAGATAATTGCTGACTTGGGGATGATTTTGTAGTTTCTTCGAACCTTCGAACTCTACCAAACCACAAGAGGGACGGCCCATTCTGAGGTCAATCCCGCCCCCTTCTTGGAGACTATTTAACCAAACCTCTAAAGGAACGGAGCATTTTCTCTCAATAGTTATCAATTTCCTTCTAATCATGTTCTTGAATATACTGGTTACTCATACTTCTAAACTGAAATCATCCTGACCGCGAGAATTCCGAATTAACCCCTAATCTATGTTGAATAGCGGTCAACTCTATCCAAATAATTAATCCTCTTAGGAGGTAAATACCCCGGAGTATTCTTAACCGTTCCATTGAAACTGAAGGGCTTCCAACATCACTTCCTGGATTTACATGATAATGTTTTCTTTCGTAAAATCTCGTTCTTATCTCCAAAGCTGCAGTGCCTCTGTCTTACCTCCAAAGCTGGAGCCCTGTGTCGTAAGCGTATGCCTCCTTTCTTAGAACATCGTGACACCAAAAGTACCGTATCCTCCCTAATAACCCCTCTAAATCCCGGGTTTATCAGTACCAATGTACAACGGGGGCTTTTCTTCATCAAAGCGGTTCCATGAGAGCTTAGACATTAG
The DNA here is from genome assembly GCA_932521035.1 of Oscheius dolichura. NCBI lineage: Eukaryota > Metazoa > Nematoda > Chromadorea > Rhabditida > Rhabditidae > Oscheius > Oscheius dolichura. The sequence goes on along the minus strand of OW051497.1, from coordinate 363,978 downwards.
CGAGAATTGTTAATTCCCGACGAAGTTCAGCGTACACGTCCAGTCTAAGCCAGACTAACATTTCTTTTCTCCTCATTCTTTCAGACCACTAAACTGTTGCTTTAGATTACCCCGATTGACCTCTCTTCTCAAACTTGTATGCGCACCTTATGAGCTTCACGAAGGAGCAATTGGAAATGATGTCGCAAATGGTAGAGCGTGCCTCAGTCCTGGCTGACTATATTCCGGGAGAACGTATTGCTCCCTATAATCAGATAGCCCCACCATCTTCTACGGGAACGGTCCTACCCTTGACTTCAGCTCCTCTATCTGTACAGACCACCGTGAGTTCACCTACCCCTAAAATATGTAGAACCCTCATAGAGCACCGTATCTCTGCCAATTACTATTGAAAACAATCTCTTGCAAAATACCATCCTGGCAAATAGCACAGCTTTTCCCCTGCTCCAGCCGATGGTTCAGCCTTTACAAAATCCTTTCCAATCCGTCGTACCAGGAGTAACGCTTTCCGTTTTCTGTATTTATGCTCATTTTAAAGAGTCTTCTATCGTCAGAAGCTTCTTCTGTTTTTGGAAAACTTCCGAAGCCACAAGCACAAATAGGAGTAGGAGAACCTTTGCACAATCCCTTTCTTTCTCCACCGATCACAGAGGTCAGCGATCTCTCCTGGAAAGGAAATTGTCATTTACAGCAGCTAATGACATCCCTGTCCTCCATCCCATTTGCATATCCTCCAGATATGATGGACGGATTCACTGGATTGCAGGGGTTTCCTAATACGTCTGAACTGAGGGCTATAGCGGCTTTTGAAGTTCTCAGCCGGCAGACACACTCTACATGAACACTTTAGGCTTCTAAGATGGCGAATCGTAATCTATTAAGTGGACCTTCAACCAGCAAAAATACTGATATTTGTTCATCGGATATACCTCTCAATTTATCTACCCCTTCATCTATAAGCGAAGGAGAGCCGGAGCCTCAAACTCGCCAAGAGGTTCAGTTCGCTGTACCAGAGGTTCCTAAACGACTGAACCAATTTAATCAGACCTCGTTCACAAATAGGAACAACGACTTTGATAAAGAATCAGAATACTGGAAAGCAGTTCATGTTGGGCTTTTGGAAACAGCTTTAAAATGTAGTTTAGGCAGAAGCGAGGAAGCTCAGGGCTGCTGAAAAATCCGAAGAAAGAAGGCAAGCAAAGCACGGCGTAATACCCCATAATTTGTATAATAATCTACCGGTTGTAGTTCTATCCGGTATTCGAAAGGCTCATACACGAAGGCATTGAGATAAATGGCCCAATGACTGAACTACAGATCCTGGAATATCTTATTAGCCGTTTTCGGCATCGGTCACTACCTCTGAGCAGTGCTCAACTTCAGAAACAGGTCTCTATCCTCTTGACAAAGCCTAACGGACCCTTTGTTAGAGATGCGTGGTAATATTTATATTGTTCTTTTATTTAAGCGATTTCTACAGGCGTTCGGCAATCGTAAGTGAGCCAAGGTACTACAGGAAGAGGGGTAGTCAGGATAAGTTGGTTACTTTACCTTAACCAGAAGTAAAAAGCGTTTAGAATTCCAAATGGGATAACGGTAAAGGCGGCGGTTGAGATGGGAAAACTCCCTCAAAAGTTCCTGTTGAATGAGGAGGTCGAACACCACGAATTTGAACCACGACACGTAGAATTTTTAGAAACTCATGCTGCTAAATTCAATGTAATTTTGAAGAGCTCTAGTTAAGAATGCTTTTTTCAGGTGTTCACTAGACAATATGAGTTCTTCGATATAAAAACAGAATTTGAAGCCTATCAACAGATGATCCCTACTCCACCCAAGCCAGGAGGTCAGAAGAGAGGCATCGAGACCACTTCTGTATCGAACGCTAAACGTCTGCCGCCAGTTGTCGAGCCTATGACTGAGGATGTGAGGAAGAGCTACGAACAGCAGCTCGCTTAGTAGTAAGGGTAACATTATGAAAAAGTCAGATCTTTTAGCGCTAAGCATCCTAACTATGGTCGCTACTTTGGAGGGCACCTCTTTCCTCAAAACAACTTCATACCTCCTAGTCCACGTAAAATCGCTAAATTTTTAAATGCTAATGAGAAAAAGTAATTGATTCTTTTTTATTTAGTAACTTACCAATTTAAATTTTTTAATACTCGCGAAATTACCTCGTACATACCTAAATTCCTCTATTCTGTTTTGGTTTTCTTATTTATTGTGTTTTAATATGTTGGAGCTTTTGTGCTTGCAATATTACTGTTGAAATGAGCTGTGAACTGTTATTCTTTACCAGGATCTAAAGGAAAAGTTAGATTAGCTTCGTTAGCTGAACAACTGCCCCCACTGATCCATGTTAAGTTTCATATTCCCTTCGTTTTTACCGTATTTTAATAAAGTATGTTTAATCCGGCTTCAAACGTTGAAATATTAGCTTTTAAGCATCATTATACCTCTTTTTAATGTTGTTTTATTAAAATACAGTTTAGGTAAAAGAAGAAAAGGAGAACTGATCCCGGCCGGGATCGAACCGGCGGCCTTCTGCGTGTAAAGCAGACGTGATAACCACTACACCACGAGACCTCTGGTGTTGCTGCGAATGTGTTTAGTATTCTTCGCGGGCGTTTCGAGGAGAGGGAAGAGGAGGGAGGCCGTTGTTTAGCTATCTGATTTCCGGGCACGGAATGCCTCTGATAAACTGTTCTTGAACGGTTTATCGGAGAAAAAGACCACCCGGTCATTTTTATTCGTTTTAGGGATTGGTACTGAAGGTATTTATCACTTTTTGAGCCATTTCCATGAAGGATGTTCTCCATTTTATTTTATTCACTCTCTTCCCTTCAGAGGCTGGAGGCATTTTTGGACTAAAAAATGGTACTACAATCTCTCTTTTACAGGATATGGGGCAGACTGCCTGGATTGCCATACTTTTATATTCTCTACTCGTACAGGAAAGAACAAGACGAATATTTGGATCCCATTTTTGGATTCGAGCCGTAACAAAGTGATATAAGCAGATATCACGTAGCTTGTTATTGTCTACCCGAGAAGAGGGCAAATTTCAAAGAAACTTCCGCCCTTCTATGAACAACAGCTATCTTTAGCCCCCCATTTGCTATGATTTCACTTTTTTTCTGTAATATTTCAAGAGTTTTATTGTCTGCTCATCTGTTATAATTTATGGTGACTATTTTATCCACCGCGAGGGTTGAATCCCCCCTTAGTAACCGGCCATTTTTTCGTGCCTAACGTCTAATTCGGGCTCTTCTAGTTGGGTGATACGCATTTTGTATTCTCTGAACGTACTGGGAAGAAGTGCGTTTTTGTTTTCGTCTAGGGATCCCCGGTCACGTGAAAATGACTCACAATTATCTTCTTCCTAGCCCAGACCCCGTTGCAAAAATGGCACCAATGCCGTCTGCCTTCCCGACGTGTGATCTTTTCTTCCGAACAGCTCCACCCCCTTTGCGCCGAGACATTTGAGACGACCCTGAACGGTAATTTGTTGTCCATGTTTCGGCAAGAACTGTTCTTTATTAGAGCCATTTTCTAGGACGGCATCCTTCCCCAACTGCCAGGAGCTGTAAACGGCGAGCGGAGCTGCTCCCCAGCACAGGGGTGAGTCCAATACTTCGGCTCTTCCTCTCCATACAAGCTCTATCGTAAATCAATTTCCACAAAAACTGGGGATCTGGTAGGATTAGCTGTTGCCAGCCCCCTCCGGCATATTTTCGGTACAAACAGAAACCATAAGATGGACAGATTCGGCAAAGGAGGCTAGACAGAACCGGCGAACTTTATGCTTTGCCGCCGTGTTTCAGTTTCCCGCAACAGTTTCCAATTTCGGCAGACCAGAGTACTCTCGCTCTCAGGACTATCTCACTGTTTTCGCCCTAGGAAGCCCTGCCATCTTTTTTTATCCTGTTTACTTTCCCAATAAGATTATCTCATGCATAATTGGCCTTGTTTGTGTTCCATTTCAGTCCCTCAAGATGGCCATGTCATATTCCTCGGCCCTCCTCCTCCTTTTATATCTTCTCAGACACATGCTCTCCCTCCCTTTTCGAAAATGCGCTGTATACATTCGATAAATTATCTTTTCACGTGATGTCCTGCTTGTCTCTTCCTCCCCCATATAATTATTCTTCGTTTGAAATTGCCGGTCCCTTCCGAATAGTCAGATGACTTTCTATACGCTTTACTGATTGGGAATCAACGCTCCGCCCCTCATCCTCTCGTGTCACTTCCACTTGTCCTATTGTCTTGCCCTCCGGCGGCTCGTGATACCTGCCCCTCATTTCCATCCTCCTCATTTCACAGCATATTACCCCGGTCAATAGAGAGAGAGGGGGCCTTTCTTGTCAATCTCTGAAATATCCTCATTTCACTGTCCATTTAAAAGACACCCACGATGTGGCCCAGGGGCAGGGCGAGACGTTCCATTTGCTGAGGAGACGTCTGATGACGACAAGCCGTCCTCCTCATAGGTGGCAAATGACAGACGGGGGCTCTCCCTCTCTATATGATGCTCTAATTAATGCCTAGTGTCAATTTTTCAGCGGGGGACTCCTTCATCTTCTCACTCTATTTTGATTTCCCCCATTCTTCTTTAACCCTGCTCTGGTGGCTAACGTTAATGGATACCGTTTAAACAATGGAGAAGCGTATTTTGTAACTAATGCGCATCTGAGAATAGCCCCCTCCTCCTCTTCTTATTATCCTTCCGATAAAGAATAATTGACCCAAAATACTGAAGGTTCTTTGGTAAAGGTAACGTTTGCTCTTTAGCCCGTCTTGATTAAAACTTATACCACTTTTGTAAACACCACCTTTTCTGTGCCGAGAAGAGAAAAACCACCACTTTGAAGACATTGCTTCCGTTATTTGATATCTGCTTTTTCCCTAAAGAAACAGTCAGAATCCCCGCGTCACTTGTTTTTAAACCAAATCTATAAAGATAAAGGCCTATTTACAAGTATCAGGGTTCAGACGGATCAGTTCCAGAGGGCATGCTACCGTAACCAAAAGTAATTAAAATCCGTATAGTAGTTGTAACCTGTGCCCAATCACAACATCGGGGCTCCAAATTCCAAAATTATAAGTTTTCCTTAGTGAATTGTACTACTATCGTAACGTAAAGTATTTCTAGTAAATAAGTCTTCTGAGTATCATGGGATCAGCGTCCATTGTTAATTTCTAAAATAAAAATTAATCCTAGTGTAGGCCACAAGTCACGTAGTGACCGCAGCCGGATCCATTCCTCGGATTAGTCCCCATATTCTCGTAACGTAATCCGTATAGATCCCAGACAGTTCTGGTAAGGAACCCTTCTATACATATCTTGTTATTGCTCTCAATCTCCCCTTCCGGCGCTTTTTGTATTGTTTTGAATATCCAAGTGACGGGATCTTCCGCTTCCATTCTTCCCTTTTAGTTCCTATTTGAGGGTGACCTCTTCTAACAGAAGACAGTTTTATGATAACGCTCCTTTTCGAAAATCCAGATGGCAATAGAGTTGTCTGCCCCATGATGCACTTTTGGTGAGCCGTTTCTATGGCAATAATCGGGGCCGGCTCATCCCCGATTTACTCGAGCCGTGCTCACACAAAACATCCCCCTGCTTCCTTCGGCTATACTACCTCCGCGCGTCTCTCCACGTCTGCCTCAAATTGTACACCAAGTGACGCTTCAATTCCTTCGTTTCACAGTTTAATGGGCAAATCCGCGTTGAACAGTTTATTGAAGTTTGAAGAGCAACGGATGAGGTCATGTTGCCAGACAACGAGTCTTCCCCCTCTCTCCTCTTGAACTCTTCTCTCTCTTTCTCCTTTCTTCTCCAATAATCAAATAATCTGTTCGTTTTCATGGGTTAATCCATCCAGCATGACTCACTACTCGACTCAAAAAGGTGATTTTACTTTTGATATTTGTGTCTGTGATTTCTTCCAATCTGTACTCCTACCACTATACAATTTTCCGCAGTCTACTTCTCCACTTTCCCTTAAATTTCTGCCCCTACAGGGAAATTAGACTTTCTAGGCCGTACGCGGCAAGGAGGATGCAACCACTGAACGAAGGTCTCCCAGGTCTACGAGTTTCTCCCGTTCCGTCTGCATCTCAGTGCAGTTCTTTCCCAGAGGATACCATCTTGGGCATTACCCCTATTAAACTTGTAAAAGTTCCACCTTAATACTGAGAGCGCTGGATATTACAGGCTGAATTTTTGTGTGATTATTATACGCATCTTATTGTCCTAAACAAAATAGAAGAAGCGAGTGCTTGTTGACATTCCGAAATACAACGGCTTGCAGGACTAAGAGAGACAGTAAGCATTCCCTACTGCCGTATAGAAAGGTTTAGTTCCACCGACCACATTTACCTAGTGATCTGTTATATCCAAACTTGGAAATGGAAGGGGAGGATCAACGAAATCGTGGGCCGCCTCCACAAGAGAACATTTCACTTCGCGTAAAAAAAGTAAAAAGAATCAAAAGCAATGGGTTTAGGTCACTCCGGCACCGATGGCATCACCACTGTTTTCTGTAGCCTCTTTATTGGACAGATACCCAAGTTTTCAGCGACGGAACCGTCAACTCCAACCTATTCAACATGTGAACCTCCTAAATGGATCACGAGAGCTCGAACAGAGGATCGAGTTTATACGATTCCGTCAGCAGACGGATTGGCTACTGCAGCATGGAACAAGGGACCTTCCATTTGAGAATCCTGGGCAGAGGGAAATTCCTGTGGGGGCCCCTGCACGCAGAAGCATTGTATCAGGGTCTTCTGGGCAAGGCAACATTCACATGAGGCCTCCTGACCAGAGGAACATCCCCACTCCTGCAATGAGAGATGCCAACCACTGGACCATTCGTCAACAAGGTACTGGTACATTCGAAAATAGGAGAATTCTTCTCATGTATAGGAACTCCGGCAGAGGCGCCCCCTGTTCAAGGGACTGCCTCGGATAGAACGAACATGGAACACGCTGCTATTGCACTTATAACAGCACTTATATCACAAACGAGACAAGCTCAACTGTTGCAAAACTTTCAGGTAGAGAGATTTTTGTCACCCCTACTTTTTTGTTTAGCCAGTTCAGCAGCTAGCTCAACAGGCAGTTCAACAGCCCATTCAGCTGCCAGTTCAGCAACCAATGAACCCAGGCGTTCCTCTACAACAAGCGATATCTCCAGGTTATTCAAAATCATTTATTTGTAAAAAAAGAATTTTAGATTTGATTCAACAGCTCATAAGTCTGCAAAGAATAGGACATCCAAATCTCTTCCCCTATTTTCTGGGACCTATGGTTCCTATTCCAGCTCCTGACGTAGTGGGAACGCCGGCGAATGCGGAGGCGTTACCGACGCCTAGCGGTAAGTACACCTACAATTTCAATAAAAGGGCTTCTGACCTCCTAACTTAAAAGGGCAATACATTATGCCTCTCACAGCAAAGGGAATATTTCAGAGAATGGGGAATCAGACAGGGCTGCTGGTTCAAGCGACGATGGGCTCGAGGACACTCCTCCACCTCGTCCTTCGCCTCCAGATCCCATTTCACCGTATGGTGCAGCTCTTGCCGCCCCGGCTCATACTACTCCGCCTTTTTCTGTAGCCGAAGCTGCTCCAACTGTTCCATTTTCCATTTTCGATATACCTCAGTTGACAGCTCTTTTCTGCAGCGCAGCTCAAGGCAACCCAGTTAACTTTTTACCAATCAACACTCTGGCTCCTTCTATGCCGGTTGTCAATGCTCCGCCTATTTTCGGCCCTCCAGCTCTTGGACCTTCCGTCACACTTCCGTCAATTGCAGCAGCAAGCACCTCAGCTCCTGATTCATCATGCTTCCGCAGACCAGTTCAGCGGGCTTGGAATCCTCATACAGCTGGCAGTCCACCGGCGTCTCGTCGAGCTTCAACTTCCGCTCCAACTGCTCCAACTACCGACTATTACCGCACTGTAGCTCGAACATTCGGTGCGTTGAACTGCATGCCGAATGCTCCTTCGGGTATTCCTGGTCTAACAAATTCCCAATTTGCTGACTCGTACTATACAGCAGCTGTCGGCGTTCCGCCTTCCCGACCTGGAGCCTATCCGTTGACAAGGAGAACTCTTGATTCTATTGGAGCGGCTCAGCGTACTTCAGCAGCTGATCCTTTCTATACCCCCGCTCTACAGGCTTCAACTTCTCGCCCCGAAGCTCCGCTTTCTTTAGCAGGCAGTGCTAAATTTGCTCATGCACCAACTGCCCATGCTCCTACTCTCAATGGTTCACGTTACAGTACTCCGCTTGGTGATGCTTTATACGCTGCAGCTCTACGTACTCCAGTCAACTTTCCTTCAATTTTTGGATCTGGAGGCCCTCGTCCTATAATGAATGGCACTGTAGCACAAGAAGCCACTCCAGTAGTCAATTCAAGCCGGCCTCCAGCTGCTGAATCAGTCTACACCGCATCTCAACGTCCAGACACTTACGTCCTTTCCGCTTCTGGGCCAATAATTGCCGAAGTCCCAGCCGCCAGCTCTCCTGTTGCCGAAGAACCTCTTTTCGTTGATCAAACCGACATCGCACCTGCTGTCGATATCTTCCGTCCTGATGCTCTCAGTCTTATTTCTCCCCGCACACCGAACCTGGCTTCTTCATCTACCACCTCTTCCACGGCTGCTACTCCAGCCACGTGCTCTCCACAAACTAAAACTCCAGCTACAGGCTCTCCAATGGCTCATACTTCAGCTGCGAACTCACCAGGAGCTGATACTGCAGATATCGGCTCTCCGCTTCCTCGCGCAGCAGTTGCCAGCTCTTCAGACGCCGATGGTCCAGTTGCCCGTTCTCTAATAGACGACAATCGGGCCAGCAGCTCTTCACGAGCTGAAACTCCAGTTACTCCAGTTGCTGGTACCCCGGCAGCTAATGTTTCTGCTGCTGATCAAGCCGACAATACTCCGGAAGCCCTTGCCTCTTGGTCTTCAGCTCTCAATGCTGTAATTCCCAGTTCATTGGATGACGCTCCTGCAGCCTCTAATTCTTCTATTGCTTCTGTCATCTCTCCAAATGATCATACTGAAGCGGTCGATGTTCTTTCTGTTCTTGGTTCAACTAACAGTGCTCCAGCCGATGATTCTGCGGCTGCTCCCCAATATCCAGTTCCCGTACCTTCAGAGGTCAAGACTGCGACCAAAAGATCTAAAGCAAAGAAGACCCCATCGCCAAGAAAACCATCAGCAAAGAGTAAAGCTAGCCGTAAGCCAGCTTCTCGCTCTCCCCCTAAAAATACAATTTCTCCCGGACAAATTAAGAAGGAGACAGCTGGTAAGGACTTCTATTCTAATCAGCAGCCAATATTCTAGATCCTCTTTCTCTGGCTATCAGTTATCCGAATCTTGAGACTCCGGGCTTCCATACTCCGCCTCTACGTTCACCTGCCGCTCCGGCACTTGAGCTATCTCTGTCTCTGAAGCCAATTAAAGAAGAAGTGATAGGTGACCTCGAGGAAGAAGCAGTCGATGAAGAAGAAGCAGGCTGTGCGTTTACCTCTTATTCTTTTCCTTCACAACATTTTTAACTGTTAACATATCACTCAATTTCAGACGCTAATCCTGACGTTAAACCACGTCCCGCTGCTTTGAAGAGAAAGAGTTCTGATTCATCCAAATCAAAGGTTAAGAAACCTCGCGTGAGTCTCTATTGCTTTTGTTTTTTCATAAAGTTTTCTCCAGAGCAATTACGCTCTTAAAAAAGACGAGGAAGAAGTAACGGTAGACTGTGAATACTGTCACAAATCATTGCCTCTCGCCTACCTGGAAACCCATGTTCAACGGGAACATTTTGGACTATCCCGTCGGGCATCATCCTCGTTCGTTTGCTAGTCCAAAAAAACTAATTCCTGTTCCTTTCAGAGCCGCTAGTGCAAAAATTGCTGCAGACAGTGAAAAGGAGTTGGCAGGCTTGGAGGAATTGACCACTTTGAAAGAATATGTACACTTGGCATTTGTTAAATAAGAGAAATGATTTTATAGGTGGATTCCGATGGCGAGAAGGACTACAGCTACCATGGGAAGCTGTACAGGAAGAAGAAGACCAAGAAGTCTGCTAGCAACGGTACAAAAAAATAGAAAAAGGCTTCTATCAGTGGTTACATCATAGTCTCATAGACTAATTTTCTATATATCTTATGTTTCTATTTTTCTATGTATCCTATATTATTTTTTGTGTTATTAACATATTTCCATTACAGATATTTTGCATCATCTCTTGACCTTCCTTCCCTAAATGTCACCGTGATGTGATTTACAACGTGTGTATGTTCCGGTTTCTGTATCTCATCCCGGTCGTTACTAGAAATGTTCCGAAAATCTGTGCTATTTTGATATCTTGAATAAAAAAGGGATTTGTAACAGCTTCGTCACAGAGGATAACCGAGAAGATCCGTTAGAGAAACTCCTCTAATCCCCCGCTTTGTCTGCTGCTTCTTCTGCTGCTCGGAATGTGCTAATCCTTGTTCGTCTGCTCGCTTCCCAACTATACAACTATATCGAGATCCGCTGTGTGACGTCTGACCAGTAATTGACCCAACGTGTGACCACGATTACCCGGTGACGCTTTTTAAATCTTGAAAGACGTCAGAGATGAACCTGCCGGATAAGTAATTAGCGGAATGAGGAACGGCCTGAAAGGGGGCCAATTTTAATAAGGGTAATCAGAAAGGAGGGCTGGTTCGAAGGAGGATTTGGCAGGGAAGAGGGAGCCAATGTTTAGAACGGGAAAATTAATGATTACTGCATTCTTCAATTGTACTATTCCCATCTTTCTGAAGCAAAACAAGTGGCTACGGTAATGAGAAAGCACTCCAGCATCCGACTTCAAGAGGGCATCTTACCGTAGTTGAATTGAAAACAAGCCGGACAAAATTATAACTTGTGCCCACTCACGAGACTTAAACCACAAATTTGGATATTAGCACGTGGATTATACAGCTTCTCGAAGCGAGGGACCAACGAGAATAAAATAGTTTCCCTAAAATAAGAGTAGCTGTTCGTAATCAGGAGGGATCCCTCATGTTTTCCTTGCCAGTTCGTCATTTCTAAGTGGAGAGCCCTGTTTTTTTCCTGATTACGTTAAAAGAAACATCATCATCCAGCAAAATATATGTTGATTACAAGACTCCCCAGCCGTGCTGTTTTCTACCTCTGCAAATGCAGAAGAAGTGATTCCCAATCCGCTGATCGGTGTTCATCCCCTGAACCTGGTGGACTCATCCTGCTCACCAACCAATCCATCCGCCCCGATTCAGCTTGCCTTTCTGTATCGACCTGAACATTGCCCCCCGAGCAGGCAGCAGATTGATAAGACGGGAGCTAACTCAACCGGTTGCTAGGTAGCCGACTGCCTACATCGCACCGGAGCTTACGCCTGTCTACAGCCAACCTCCGGGCATTTCTTGCCATGAGACCAAAGCCAGGTATGAACTTTTTAGCCTCTTAAGGTCTTACTGAGCTACGTTGAACCCTTACAATGTTCTAGAGAATTAGGCACGTTTTTTAAAAGCAACTGAAGGAAAGGAAAACATACAGCTCTTTAGCATTTTGAGCACAGTGAAAAAGAAACTGTTTATTTCTTCCAGGTTATCCTGAACCCATAACTTAACAGGCATGCCCAGAGTCTAATGGAGAGCCTCTAGAATGTTTCTTTCCTGTCCAACCGGTCAGTTTCATCCGCTTCCCTGTTCTCTTACGATACAGTTCAGATATTTCCCTTTCTCTTTCCCCTCCTAATCGCAAAGAGTCTTCCTATGTGAATTATTGCCATATGCGAGGTAAGATCATTTCCTTCTCTATCTTTTTGTTTTCAATTTTCAGACGACTCGCCACATCAAACAGCTGCGTTCTTGGTATTTACGGAGTTATTAGTCGGGTAGTTCAGCATCTTTTTCTTCCCCAATCCCTTGGTTTCCCATCTGCCCCGTTTATCTTGACCCTCGTTACATCTACGAAATGGCTCCCAGGGACAGCTGTTAATATTTTCCATAATTTCCCATCGTTTATAAATTTCAGCTGTCTTTGGGAGTACAAAGTACAGAGTAACCCCTCCCTGTCCGACATCCCCCCAAGAGAGCCGAAAAGTTCAGGCTAAAAAACTGTATTTCATATCGAATGCCCCCTTTTCAGTTCTCTGCCCTTCACCCCACCTACCAATTTAAAAATATCGAAAAACCCAAAAAAAAACTATATTCAAAAGATTCTCAAAAAGGCTAAAAACATTTCAAAACGTTAAAAACTGCAATACGGTTTCTCTTCTTCGAAGTAACATCGAAATCCTTGCAAATATTTCCTTGTCTACTTCCCCTTATTCCATTTTTCCTTCACAGAGCTACGTCCAAATTTGTTCGTGCTGGTGGTTCCTGCAATACAGTCATCCGTTGTATTATATTCTATTTCATAATTTATATTATTTTCGTGCACTTGTCTGTATCGTTTTCACTATCTGTAGTAAAGGCTCTTCTCCATTTTTTTTCTGGATTCAAGAAACGGCCTCACTGAGCTTAGTGGTCTTGGAACGCCCGGAATCCAATAAAATGGCTATATTTCCGCCCGCCGAACCCCGAGGGCACATAAAAAGCAGAAGGCATAAAGTCTAATAGCCTGGCATCAATCAACGAACGCCCTATTGACCCTGGGAGCAGTGGCTCCTCCCATTCTTCCAATTCATTCCCATCCCATTCCTGTCCTGATCACCATGAGGTTCTTCACTGTCTTCTTCTTGCTCGGCTTGGTCTCCGTGGCTCTTTCTGTTATTACCTGCTCCGACTCCAATGAGGAGCTCGACTGCTCCTTGGAGAAGAGGTGTGAGAACACTTGCTCCAATCCCGACGCAGTAAGCTTCATTTTCCAACAATTTTTCATATTCAATATCTAGGGACAGCTACCAGGTTGCCGTGAAGATTGTGGCTTCCAAATGTGTAAATGCGGGGAGGGCTACCTCCGTCACGAAGGAAAATGCGTCGCCGTTGAAGACTGCCCCAAGTAAAAACTGTCTGTTCATTATCTGGCCTTTATATGATACATTGTCATAATATTTGTATTAAATCCTTCTTCCTTATTAGTTTTTCGACTATTTCCTCATTGCGAATGGGAAAATCATTGTACAGCAGCTGAAAATAAGGAAAAATAAAAAATAAGCAGAGAATATCACCTGGTTTGTTTGTTTTCTGGTTTAGTACTCATCGTTATTGTATCTAGGACACGCTGTTAGCAGTTTTATTCAACTAAATGGAAACTTGTTAAAGAAGAAATGTCTCTGAAAGGAAATATTACAGTATCGGGCGAACGATACCTAAAAGCTATTCCAAAGTTGGAAAGTGTGCATCCGGAGCTGCTCCATTTTGTTCTCAGCGATCTTCAAAGATTTTAGACTGTGAAAATTGTAACATTTTGAAGAACTCTGTATGAAAGATTATTATCAACGTAATTTAGTGAATTGACAAGTACAGGCGCGAAAATCTCTGGCAAATTTAGACCCAGGTGCTTTATCTCTCCAATGATGTTTGATACATAAACAGCCTCGTTTCAGTTTATGTAACTTGAGAATATCTATGCGAACCATTTGACTCAAATTTAGAAAAAAATAAACCATTTAGGAATCATATTACGTGAACTTTCAGCGAGCTAAGCGGCAAATGTGGCGCGTTTCCAATTTTCAAATCAAAATCAAAGCATCCCTTCTTAAAATATCGATGGTCCTGTATTTTACAGTATAAAAATAGTAAAAGAAACTTGAAAACTTGAGGAGTTAGTGGAACCATCATCATGTAGGACAAACCATGGCAAACGGCGTTCTGCTACAACTAATTCAAGATTTTAGACATTCTGTACATTTTATCTTGAAAAATAGAACGCATTTTCACTGTTTTTAATATTTGTAACATTTAAAAACAGGAGAATGATTTATTAGAAAAGAAAGCATGGAATAGTTTACGATAACATATTGGAATTATTTAAAAAGGTAACGTGAAAGTATATTTGGGGGTTACTCGATCTTATATCCAAACACAATTAACAAAAGAAGAGATTCGGGATACTAGACTGGGATAATGTTATGAGAACGGTCATGGAGATTTTGTGGTTGAGAATCATAAAATAACACGAGGGTTTTTTGCTGCCGGGAAAAACGAAATTGAGGACAAACTTGCTTTTTACAGTGTTATCTAATCGTCGGCCTCTTCTCCGGTAGCCGAAGCTTCATCGGCTGGCTCCGCTGCAGTCGTGCTCCCTTCGGCCTGCTCGGTTGCCTCAGCAGGTTCCTCCTCCTTCTTTTCTTTCTTGTCCTCGTTCTTCTTCAAAACGCCATTCTTCTTTTCCTTCTTCTCCTCCTCGACGTTCTCCGTCTTCTTAGGAGCCTCCTCATCACCCGACTCGTCCGAGGACTCTACTCCAGCAGGAGGAGTCTTGGAGCCAGATTTCTCCTTACGGAAACGCTTTTCACGCAGGCGCATTTGCTCTTCGGCTTCATCGGAGGATAACTCTTCAGAGAGACCAACATCTGACATATCTGGCAAAATAAAATACTGTTGAACTGAATATTGAATATTACCTGAAGCGTCGGAATCCCTAGGGGTAGGCGGCTTCTTCGGAGCCTTGATGCGACGCTTGGTCGCCTCGCGGACCTGATCCTCTACAGGCTGGGTAGACATTCTTCAATTCTGAAAATTATTAACTCGAAAAGCTGTCTCTATAAGAAAAATCAATTCGAAAGGCGCTTTTCGGATTTGAAAGCAAAGTGGCGCCAAGGCATGGAATAGACAAAATTTCGAAAAAAAAGAGCAGTTAAATTGTTCTAAAACGATCAAATAGAATTTTCATGTTTGTTTTAAGTTGCCGTTGTTCTTTAGGAGACGTCAAAGCGGTAAAGCCATATTTTTTACTGTTGCTCAGGAAAAAAACATTCACGACTCCTAAATGATACGAAATTCAAAAGAGTTCTACCTTACTATGCTTATAAAATCATGAACTTTATATTTCTCAAGCAAAATCTAAAAAGAAAAATGAGAATATTTCGAAAACATTTGTAACTAAGAAATGGACGCTACTTTTGCTGGCTAAAGGACTGGAGCTGGAGCCAGAGCTCGTTGCGGGACCCGTGATAGCTGCCTACTTTCAAATTTAAATATCACTTTCACTTTAATATAAATGAATACTTTATGCACGTATCTAGATTGTAAATGTGTCTGTAAAGGTGATGCTAAAATTCGAAAAAGCTATAGTGAACACCTTCCTGGGCGATTAGCGCTGACTAGTGGAGTAAAACTTCTCATAATTCATTTGTGACATGAAAATAATGGCACAGCCTTCTTACAACTATCAAAAAGGCTTTTTGTACTTTAAATTATGCATTAGATTCAAAATTGAACTCATGAGAGCGAAAAACAATGGTTTTTCGAACGTTTTAAACCTGGAATAAACAAAAGGAACAAAAATAAAGTTCAGTCTTACCTGTTCTGTATGTTTTGGATGGCTTCCTTTGAATTTCAGAGATTGGAAGCGGTATATGTTGCTGGGAAAGAGTAGTGTGCCTGAAAACTGAAAAGATTAAATGGGAAACTAAACAAAAATATGTGAACAATAAGAAAATAGCCTAGAAGCAGGGAAAGACTTTTCTAAATTCTCAAACAGCGCTGATATATGTTCGATAAGGTCCGGGACGGTTGCATTTATCTATCAAAATCACTAAACGAAGTGGTAATCCATGTTGGCTTTTATTTCGGCTCAAATAATGCCTCGGGCTCAGCGATGAAAAGGCAAAGGAATATTTTGTATAGGAAAATAGGGAAAAGATCAAAATGAGGGCCTTCTCCCATCCTTCTGGTCAGTGTTGATCAAAGTCCGCCCTGTATTTACGGCCGTTGAGGAGAAATCCGCGCGTTGGTTACAATTTCACAGTAATACCCTTCCTACTGAGGATAGTTGCTCAGTCTCAAGGTATATTTCCGTTACTTGCTCTGGATGATCTCCTTTAGACGAGAACAGCCTGTACCAAGAGTTCATGGAACAGATCGACATCCATATGGATTCAGATCCTGAGGAATCGTATCCGTCGAGCGATATTAGCACCTTCTTTCAACTGATTGACAAGATTGGGGAACATCAGAAGGCCAGACAGGCCGAAATGGAAAAGACGACTGCCGAGGACACGGAGATGGACGACACTTCCGTTAGTTTTCCGTTTCCCATGGGCAGGAAGACTTCGCTCAACTCCCTGACTAAGTGCAGAAGGTAGCTGGAGGTCCAGAACTACACCCCAAGCGTTTTGTCTCATACTGTTGCTGGCACCAGTTATTTTCTTGTAAAATTCTCAATTCCCCGTTTTTGGCGCTACTGCCCTCGCTTTCGAAATACGTTTCCCAGACGGTCAACCATATTTTTAGCTAGGGATGGCCAGGCCAGGTGCGCCCCCGAGTGATCTCCTTTCGCACAGGGAAAAAATTACAAAGAAGCTGCCAAATCGGAATAAACAAGACGTTCAGATGGATGAGGACATGGACGATAAGGAGGAGAATTCTGAAGACAAGATGGAGGAAGGCTATTTGGGAGATGACGAAGACGGCCCCAGCCGTGCCCGTATCCCGAATTGGTTCCTCCTCGCTGTTCTTCGACCTTAGCTTTCAAAGCCTTGTAAACCCTTTGTTTCCTGCTCAATGTGACCTTTCTTGCCCGGATGTCTCACACTTGTTTTTCACAACAACCTTCTCCAAAACCCTTCGCATTCCGCTTTTGTAAATAGCCAGTTTCGTAATCCTAGATCCTGTTTTTAGGGCAGACCTGTTTAGAGAATATAAGACAAGATCAGTGCCTTGTAATGTTTAAAGTGTCATTTTTCGCGGAAACAATAAATAACCATGGTATTTCGAGGTGAAAAGAGTGTTGATAAAAAGGGATCAGCTGTTCGGCCAACCGTTCTTCCGCATGGCAGTACCCCAGAAGCCGAAATATCTCTTCAATCTGATCCAGATGACCTGGTGACCTACTGGCCTGCCCTGACCCAAAGCCTGATCAATCAACACCAAGTAAACCACAGATGATTTCCTCTTCGTTATCCTTTTTCTGAAGGAAATGATGCATATTAATAGGATAGAGTGACGGTGCGAGAATGAGTAGAAACCTTGTTAGTCGCCGCCTCTTGTGAAACTCCCCCTCGGAAAAGGAGCACCTGTTCTTTCCACCGGATGTCCATGGAGAATATACTCGTTATGGATATTTTTAGCCTTCTAATCCAAGCTGGTTGCATCTTGTCGTCTATAACATTCTTGTACTACTCCCAGTAAGTTCAATTCCAAATCTCAGCTGGTTTCAGGAGGACAAAGCTATTGAAGAGCCCCAACCTTTCTTTGACTTATGCCTTGGTTATTTCCGATTTAATTCATGCTGCATTAAGTAAGGTTTTTCACTTGCTATTGAAATCAAATTGGAAGTCTATTAACCATGAGAAACTTTTCAGTTTTTCCCTATACTATCTACCTGACCTGGAACTGGAGTCCTGTCTACTTTTCCCTGGATCCGCTAACTGTCCTTGCCACTGCGATCCCTCTTCCGTTTCAAATTAAGGTCAACCTTGTCATCCTAATTAGAATAGCGACAGATCGGGTTATGGTAAGCTTGTGCCATGTAGCAAAAGTTCGTGATGTGACTAACTCATGTACTCATGTACCAAGAGTTTCTGCTTAACGAAGCGCGGCTGGTACATTGCCAGGAAATTATGCGATACATCCGTCACAGATAAGCAGAACTCATTTAAAAGGCCAGTAAACCGTGCAGAGGAGTCAAAAGAAGTGACGATACGTCTGAAAACACTAGATGAGGAATGATTACACATCCGAATTCCAAGGAAGGATTACTCATCTGATTTTCAGGCAATATTCTATCCCGCCCTGTACAGAAGGAAGAACCACAAGATCTACTCTATTTGTACAATCACCCTGGCTATTTCCTTGGGTGTCTTCGACAACGCCTTGGCTTTCACCACGTCACCTTTTCGGATCAGACCGAATTGTTCCACCTTCGGCTGCTTCGCCAGCCCTTCTTTTAAATACTACTGGGGTGGAAGTAACGCTGTAAGACCCAAAAGTTCATGCCTTTATTTGTAATTTTAAGACAATGGGATTGATTGTTATAGCCCTAGTTATCCTGATATTGATCAAATTTAAAGAACTAAAGAAGCAATCGGAGTCACTCGGCGGGACGGACAAGGAACGAAAAAGATTTGCTAGAGTACATATGCCGCCCTTTTGAATAACTTCAAAGTTTAGGCCAATAAATGCGCAATGTGTACGTTGATCTGTTCCTTGTTCTGTATAACTATTCCTGGAGCGGCTGCAAGTGTTTCAGAACTTTTTGGGTCAACAAACTTATCCATTCTCACTAACGGTCCGTTCTATGTTTTGGGACTGGTTTCAGCAGGTTATTATGGCTCTGAGCTGTGTGTATACAATAACCTTCAGGTTTCTGTCATAGTGTTACTCAAATCATTATGAATAAGGAGATATTACTGCGGAAAGAGACTAGCCTCATTTCTAGTACTCCCACTGTTATTGTCAGAACAGATGGCACCCGTTAATCCTGTATATACGGGCCTCCGTGAGCTGCAGATCCTCCATATCTGGTTGCCATGGTTACTGAAGAGACAGCTCAAATCCTCCATTAAATCTTCCTTTCAATGTGAAATAATCCCTCAGACAGTGTTCCAAATTTCTTCTTAGGCCCCAATAAACGTTTCCAATATCAGTTTTTACCTCGTAGAACGCTTAAACATCTTCCTACGTCTCTGTTAATCTCTGGTTATTCCAGTCGGTCCGTCTACGAGTTCCTTTCTTTATCCATATCTGCATATAAGAAGTTAACGCCAGGTTTAGACTCTAGCGGGCAGCAATACAGCTTTCCAATTCACCAGATTGGTTGCCCCCCTTTGTTATAACGATTTCGATTAACTGAAATCCTTCCTAAATAGTATTATTAAGAACCTTCAGGTTTCAAGACGGATATTATGGTTAGATTAAAAGCGACATGATAGTGAAAAATGATACGTTCCAGCGTAAGTTTGGGGATTACTAAATTCTATGAGCATGTTACAATTCCAGAACTTGTGCTGCCAATACTTACTCAATGTTTTGCTCTGACTTTTACTAACGATGAGAAATTCTTCATCCCAAATCCCAGTAAGCTATCCGTGTAGACTTCAACCTCTTGTTTAGACCCTGACAATAGCCCTTTTGTAAAGATAGTCTTCCAAAATGTTGACGAACTCTACCGGCTGACGATAGATGCTCATAGATGGAGGGATGACTGGTCACCGGAAGAGCTAAAAGAGAAGTACGAGGCCATCCTAATAGTAACCCACGATATCATGCAAGATGAGTATTTTGGAATAGTGAGTTCCTAATTTTCGTTTTGTTTATCTCCAGGCAATGAAACGGCGATCTATTGCCTTCTCTTGGTGTCGTTGTCTCTACCTGGCTTTGATTATAGAAGAACGGGTAACCAACCCTGACAGGCCAATTCCAGCCTCTCCAATCAAAAGTAATTATTGTTTCTCTAGAAGAGCTGATCAAGCTTCAGTCGATACTTTTTATACAACAGCGATTATGACATATCTCATCGAAGACTTGAGAGCTTTAATCGCGAAGAAGAACGCGCCAGAATCTCCGGAGCTGACGGCAGAAGCCAGGCGACTAAAAAACGAGATGACTCTGTTCTTGACAGCTAGGCATTTGGACGATTCAAGGGTCAGTTCCTCTTTAGCTAACTTAGCATGCCTTTTCCAGAGTCTCTCTAAAGCCCAACAAGAAATGATGGATATTATGGGCGAGCTCGTCGTAGTAGTTCTGGGATTTTTCTCTAAAAACAAAGAGATTTCTGATATTTTCAAAGAAGGCCGACACGTTCCTAGCAGTTTCGACCTCGACACGGCCTTAGAGCTGAGGAAGGGACAGAAGGATCTCCTCTTTCAAACTCCCGCCGAGCGGTTAACCATTCACGCTATCGAAGGAGTTCATGTCTTCAATAAGTACACTCGTTGCCATGTAGGCCTCCCCTGTTATTTTTTAAGGATTGTCTTTAGATCTATACAAAGATCGGCTGTTTCTACATCGCGACATATGATTGTGGGAACAACAACACCTTGGAAGAGGGCTACTCGCAAAGATTCGCCGTGGTCAGCCAACTGCATCCAGAACATCCAAAGAAATAAAGATATCTGTTTTTGACGTCATCTTCTGTAAGACCGTGTGTTGCTGATCGATACGCAAATATATTCTCCGCCATCGAAATTCTCTTTGTCCTGCGTTTACAGTGCCCTTCTGTGCTGTCTCATAAGGGCGATGAGTAGGTCTGGGAAAAATCACCCTACAGCCGATAACGGGCACTATTTCTCCCTACGCGCGTCCTAAACCGTCTGTTTACATAGTGCCCTTTCTTTTTAGTCTTTCTTAGAGATAACAATTCTTTCAAGCTAGTGTTTTTACCGTGAAAGGGAGAAGCCGATTTCTTTTTTAAATTTCCCACAAACATCCCTCTACTCTACGGTAGTATGGTTCTCTTTTCCGATAGCTGCGCAATAACAACTCGTGAATTTCTTCATATAGCGGGAAATCGTCTCGCTCTAATCCTTCTCCCCACTGAATACAAGGATTGCTCCGCCCGGCGTCAATCGAATCTCATTTTCTGTTTGTTGCCCTAGCAACTATTGAAATACGCTGCCATGGATCGCCTTGCTCCATATATTTCTCTAGGAGACATGCCCGATCAGGAGGAGGACGATAGTGATCAAGAGACGGTTTCTATACAAGATCTTCCGGAGGAGGCTCTCGTTGGATTGACCACAATAACCCTCGAGTGTTATGACCGACCCTTTGTCTTGAAGCTGTTTAATGAGCTCGCGTTCACCGTAGGCTATTTCTCCATAGAGAAACAGAATATTTCCAGCCTTTCCGTCACCTCAGAATCAAAAATGGTATTTTGGACGGCGATCTCTTTACTTGCTTTTCGCAGTTTCAAACCATCTGCTACAGTCATGAGAATAGGATGAATACGTTAGATTGGGAATTTCCTGATCGTGTTAATGAACTTCTACACGTGAGTAATTTCCAAATTTCTTTTTTACTTTTTATAAGAGGATTATCACCACTGAAATTCCATTTTGAGCTGCTCTTTTGCAGAAAATTGTCGACGCTCCAGCTCTTAAAAAATTGGAGAAAATAAATCTCCACTATGTTCATCGTCCTACTGACAGTGGCGAGGAAAATTACATTCCCGAGTTGCAGAATCTTCCTCAGCAGATTATCTACTACGCGAAGCTGAGGGATCCTAGTGGAGACAGGCCATTCGTAAGTCCTTGCATCCTTTGAAACTCTTACTTTTTTACTTTAGGGCAACATCTACTGCATGTCTATAATTCTTGGTGAGCATAATAGAATCGCCTTTACTTTTGAGAAAGCCAAGGATGAGATTACGGTAATATTTTAAAATAATAAGTTTTTAAACTTTTCGAAAACCTTCGTTAATTTTAAGATCCAAATCCTATTCATCCCGAGGGATCACAGAGCTCTAGAGCTGACTGTAGTGACTCTCTTCGACCAGATTTTCCACAAAATATTCGGCATTGAAAGAGTGTTCGATTACTCATTCTTCTACCAGTTGATGCAACCGTTTCTCGATCTGAAACAGTATCGAATCGTCATCTATGAGTTGTCATTCAGCAGGTTCATGCACGAAGTTATGGATCCCTACATTCCTCCCGAGTAAGATTCCATCTTCGTCCTTTCAAATCATCTTTTTTCAGAGAAGAAGATCTCCGCCGCTTCAGCTTCTTCCACAGCTTTGTTAACTCAATTTATCTCTTCGAAGATCCAGAAGGAGCTGATGATCCACAGTTCCTTGGTTTTGAAGAAACTGGAGAACATCCACCCGCGTTGACCGCTCCTATCTTACAGGATTCGGAAAAATCTGAGTTTCTAAAGGAAACATGCCGCTGATGCAGATAACTTTCACCTTTTTACACTTTTGATAAACATGTTGTCCCATCAGCTGTTCAGGAGAACCTCCCAGGTGTTTTGCCTTTCCTTTAGATAAAAAGAGAGAGCATGAGAAATATTTATTAAGGGAATATGCATAAAATTTACAAGCGGGAGTAAGATATCAATGTCTAAGGTCTGGCTTCAACTTTCTCGGCTCCGCTGCGCATACCGTCAGCCACGGTGTTTCTGGCGTCGTTGACCGTTTCCTTTGTCTTCTCAGCAGCTCCGGCGGCGACATTCTTGACTCCTTGGGCAGCTTCAGCCACCTTCTGCTTTCCAGCTTCGTATCCATCATGAACGACCTGCTTGGTGGCGTCGTAGACGTCAACGACAGGCTTGTCCATGGCTCCAACTCTGACATGGGTGTCCTGGATAGTAGGCTGAAATATTGAAGAATTCAAGAGAATATGAGCCTTCTTACAGTTCCGGGGCTCTTGTTCAATCCTTCGACAAGGCTGGGTCCGACGGGAAGGACAGGCTGCTGGATTCTAGTGTCTCCGACATACGTCTCGTTAGCTCGAGGGCCTAGAACTGTGGCACGATCAACTCCACGGTGGAGAGTTGGATCCATCTGAAAGTTTAACTTCTTGGGACGCTTCTACCGGTTGAGAGAACCCTCCCCGGCAGTTAGTAAGCGAATCATTGCCGTTCCGCCAGCCGCAGGAAATAGTAGCTTATTATTCATTTTAATTTGAAAAAAAAATTGAAAGTTAGAAGGTTAGGAGCCCATGATACTTACCTTCTCATCGAGAGGCAATGAGAATGCCAAGACAGCGGCTCCAAGAAGATAAAGGCAAGTTGAAATCATATTTAGATTGTAGACTGATGTGTCTGAGGCAAACGGCCCGGACCCTCATATTTATAGTGGTCCCGCACTTCATTCAAAATATTTTTCACCAACAACCCCCGGGGGTAGTACACTAAATATCCACGCCCGTCGGCCACTAGGCTAGATCCCTCTCGAATCAGATCCATCTTGCTTATCTGTTTGTTTCGAGGGTATTGACGAAATAAACATATCCCCACGTGTGATCAGAGACGTCAATATCAGTAATGGGATCAAAACATCAAGTCCGACCGCCTACTGACTGCATTTTTCGTATTACTCATTCGCTTTAACTCGGGCAAAAGAAAACAAAATAAAACTCTAGGCTGATCGGGGCAGAAATCCTATAGAAAAATGAACAGGATGACGTAAAAACGGTTATGTTACCTTATAATGAGGAAGGCCCTGATAAGCATCATTGGTCTTCAACCAGTGTTCAACCATTGCATTCGTCGAGGGATATCCATATGTAGAAGGCAATCTATCATCTATAGACATGACCGTACCATTCGTGCTTGAGACCTCGTCAGTGCTTCCATCGTCTTCTTCACTGTCATACTCATCGTCACTGTGCTATGATTAAAAGTAACAAAGTGATTTCAATTAGCTTACCTTTATCAGCAAACTGCCGACAACCGTGCTCTCGTCATCATCGTCGTGATTCTTTCCGTTGTCCAAGTCCAGACGGGACTGTAATGAAAAATATCCATATGGTTCTTTTCTTTAAACTGACTACGAAGATCTCCACCTTCTTGTTGTGCTTGACTTCCTTCTTGAAGAGCGTCTTCCACCAATTCTTCACCTTTTCAACCTTTGTCACTTGAGGCATACTGATGGTCAAAGACTTTTTATTACCAGAAACCTATAACTTTAAATTAAACAAAAGATTAAGTTACCTCGGCTTTGAGAGAGTATGGTCGGCGGAGGATGTACCGATGGGCAGTCATTGACATCTCGTCCACATATCCCATCAAATCTGCTTGTTCTAGAGTGAATTTTTTGGTTTCCTTGTCTACAGTGATGACTTTGATCCTGAAGTGAAAAAAGCGCTAAAGAAAGATTCGTGGGGGAAATAAAACAACGTAACCTCGTCCGCAGAACCACAGTTAGCCATACAAGTTCGGATGAAGTCAAAGATTCGGCTCATCAGCTTGCTCGGCCACTAAAATTGGAAAGAATGAAATGTTTAAAATCCGGAAACTAGTATAGTGTATTGCAAAGAAAGAATTCAGGCGTGCATTCGCTTCAAGACCTATGAATTAAATCTTTTAACTCCCGACTTCTCTAATGGTTCATATGCTAGAGGTAAATCGATAGTATACAGAAGTGATGACAGAACTTACCGGGAAGAACTTCTTGATGAGATTGTGGAGGACGACAACCTGCTCTTGTAGAGGCATCTCGAACAGGCAGAGCGACCAACGAGTGACCAAATGGGACAACTGAACGGTCAGAATGAGGAAAGCTTGTATGAGTCACAGTTGTTTGTAATCAATTTTGGATATAAACCATTTTCAGGGCTAACAGAGGGGACAAAATGACGATAAGGTACCTGGCCGAAGGTCATTTGTATTCATGATGGGTGACGATTGTTTCCGACTTTCTTCAGTGCCCCCTCCGGAAGCGAATTATATAATATTCTGTAAAGTCGACTATTCTCTTCCCTCGATTCTTAGAGCAGACTCGTACTAATAGGAATATTTTTCATTCAAGCTCGTACCAAGCACTATCACCTCATTAGCCGTAAGTTCTTCCGGATAAAAACTTGTTTTTTTTTCTTACAGAGGATAAAACACTGTCTGTTGATGATAACAAGCTCTCCTAATTACCCTAGAGACCCATTATCTCAAGTCTTCATAAGGGAAATATTATCTCATTGCCGCATTCAGTTACTGTTGTCAACTGCTACAATGTCCTCAATCGCTGCTGTCATACCCAAGTCTCAAGACCATATGCAACAGAAGCAGCTCGGCTATCTGCGCAAGGCAGTTGTTGATCTCCATGTTCAAGCTGGGATGAAACGTATGCTCCTCTCGGAATCGGCTACTGAGTGAGGTTTTCCTTATACCGTATCTGACCAGAAACCTTTTTCGAAATTTGTAAACGTGTTTTTGATCAAATTAGAGCAAAATCCCGTGAATGTCTATTTAAAGAGTTGCCCTAACTTCACGGTCTTCAGGATCATCAATGCTACTCTAGCCGCCCAGGGCGATGATCCAATGGTTGACGGAAAGAAGGAGAAGAATCCTTTCAGCGCTTCCCAAAAGAAGTGTGACATTCTCTAAATCTCTGTAACTCTGTATTACAAAGCGGCCGATACGCGTATCATTCCTCTTTCCTATCGTAGTGCATAAAGTTTTCTACAATAATATTGTTTCATTTATTAGGGGCTCGCTGGAAGGCTGCCAGAGTTCTTCTTGGTGATCAAAGTATCAGCTTCTTCTGCCTTGTTTGTCGATAAACTCCATATAATTATCTGAAAGTCTCGCGATGCTGATAATTGGCGATATCATCTTGCTTTCTCATCGAATCTCCTTGTTATCTCTGAATGGGCACTCTAAGGACTCAAGTACGACGACTGGAAGCGTTGTATATTCAACGGTATCGTGAAGTATTCCAAAGGCTTGCTCAAGACGTACATGAAGAACCTATGACAGAAGAGACGAGAGCAAGACTTCATTCAATCGCCATGAGGTAGAACACGTTTCTTATAAATTCGACTGTTGTTGTCCCAAAGATTTTGATATTGTCAAACTCTCAAGGGAATTCTGTACAAAATTGCCGTGGCGGATTCTTAGAACGTATATTTTTTTGATTCGATTTGGTCGGTTCCCGCATTGAAAATATGGGTTATTCTACTAATCAAAAACTTTGTCCGTTCAGGGAAGGTCTTGTCAGACCTCACGAATTTTACGACACCATGGAAGGACGATATTTTGTAGAAATTGCTGGTGAAGAATTGGAAGAAGAACAACCCAGTGAAGAGCCGGAAGAACCAGCTCAAGATAATAGCCCTCTCGTTGAACCACAGGAGGCTCCTGCCGAGCAGACGAGACGATGGAGATGTACAATTATGTGAAGTTACTAAATAAAGCTTCCTTGTTAGGCTTATTCGTTACAAGGTTCGAGAAATCTGATGGCCGCGCTGATTCATTGTATTCCGTCATGTGCTTCGAAATTATTTTCGGAGAATAACAAGGAATTGGAATTCCTCAAAGAGGGCTGGGGGTACTTATGCACGCGTGCATAAGTCTACCCGTCTTTCGCGGTATGCTAATGAGCGTGCATAAGTCTATCGCTTCTGCGGGAATATGCTAATTGCGCGTGCATAAGTCTACATTTCTGCTAAAATGGCTGAATACGCGTATTTTCTTTCTTTTTTTTTGCTGCTAGTACTGTAACAAATCGAGGGGATATTGATGCACTGGTGAATTAGACAAAGAATTTATAATTTCCAACAATATCCATCTGTTTCTACAAATTATACAGCTTTCCAAATCGGAATTCAACAGATTTATTCTGTTTTATCATCTCCTATCCTTTTCTATCTTATTCAGAAAACAGAGAGATGCCTATTTTTTTACCTCCAAAGAAGGTCTTGTAAACCAATATGGGGGAGAAAAGCAAAGGGAAGATGCACGTTCGCGAAAGAAGAACACCTCTTCTTTTCGATAATTTGGGAAGAAAAAGCCGTACCACCGAATGAAATCATAGAAGGTGAACACAAGCTAGGGATGGCCTGTCTGTCAAAAGAAAATTTCCTTTGGATGGGACAGATCCACAATCAATAACAATACAAAGACCTTTCACTTTGTTTTCCAAAGAGGCACCCGGACCAAATATATAGGATCGCGATTGAAATTCGAATCGAACTATACTTCCAGCGTACGATTGCCACTAGAGCGTCGCTGTTATTTCGAGTTCGAAGACCTAGTGAGAGTGAGAGAGATTCAAAAAAAAATATTCGATACCTTCAAGGAAGACGAATAAAGAAAACACGAAGATAAAAGACAAAAATGAAACCTCTATTGTATAATAGTGTAAAAGAAAGCAAAAATCCGTTTCGCCCCCAAGCTACTGACGGAAGTTGAAGCGTTTCTTTTGATTATTTGGTGTAGAACTTCAAGTGAAATCCTCATAAATAGCTGATTACACGTTATTTTTGAGAAAGGGGGGAATTTGGGAAGATTCCTGTTAATGCATCAATATCCCCTCGATTTGTTACAATACCAGCAGCAAAAAAGAAAGAAAATACGCGTATTCAGTCATTTTAGCAGAAATGTAGACTTTTGCACGCGCAATTAGCATATTCCCGCAGAAGCGGAAGACTTATGCACACTCATTAGCATACCGCGAAAGACGGGTAGACTTATGCACGCGTGCATACACCTACGCCCTCAAAGAGTAACAGCAATGGCTGAACAGTAGGCTATTGTTCTCAAAACATTCAACAAAACACGGACCGCTTCCTCCTTTTACCCTGTTATTCAGGGGGTTTGTGCCAGACCTTTAATACAATTCCGTTTATAAGTCACACGGCCCTTTATAATCAGCACCTAGGAAAAAATTCGAGAAACGCCTTGGTCAGAAACATCCAGCTGTTCCTCAGTCTTGAGTACCACAGACCAGTGGCGTCGGGTTGTTTCCCTTTTTTACAATTCTTATCCGCCCTTTCCCTTTGATAAGAAAGCACATTGACCACCAAAAAATACCTCACTGCCTGTTTCTTTTTTTTTCAAATACCTGTTTCCCGAAAGCTATCTTGTCTAGATATTTTCGCTTGCTTTGTGAACGCACAAGAGTTCAGGTACAAAAACCGCTTGTTTGCGTTCGTTTTCCAAGCGCTTCGCAACAGTTAAGCACTTCATCTTTTAGTAATGGGCTCTTGTTCATGCCTATATTCCAAGTGGTCCCATCGAATTGGAGAGATCCTCGTCCCGCTCTATTTCCATGCTTGTACCTTTGTCTTCTGGTTTGTCAACCACTTCATCGACAAGAAGACCGTGTCTCCTATTACGGATCCGATTCTCTTGAAATCAGTGAAGGAGCTGAGAGAACTTATGCGAAAGGGTCAGGTAAAGATTGTTCTTTCTGGAAACAAAGGGATCGTTTCAGGTTACGTCTACTGAAATAATTGAATCGTATATTAAACGAATAGAGGAGGTAAATCCCCTTATCAACGCCATTGTCTTTAAAAACTACGATGAAGCTCGGGAGGAGGCGAAATTGGTGGACAGCCAAATAAGTGAACTTGACGATGGGAAACTCTCCGAGGTTAGCTATTTATAAGGTTAAAAAATCGATTTATCTTAGCTGCTAGATGCGAAACCGCTACTCGGACTACCATACACTTTAAAAGATGCAATAATGGTCAAGGGAAAGCCCTGCACAGTGGGACTTCATTCCAGAGTGAAAGCCAATGAAATGATGGCGGAAGATGCTGTTGTTATCCAGAAGTTGAAGAACGCTGGTGGAATTTTCTTGGCCACTACAACAGTTCCAGAATCATGCCTGTGGGTAGAAGCCTTTACCAAGTCTTACGGTCGGACGAATAATCCTTATGATTCAAGGAGGATAGTCGGAGGATCTAGTGGAGGGCAAGGAGCCCTTACAGGGGCTGGAGCTTCTCTGGTTTGTGTTTTCATTTGAAGAAATCAATTTGAGATCTTCCGATGGGACTGGGAAGCGATATAGGAGGAAGCATTCGCATTCCAGCGTTTATGAATGGCATTTTTGGGATGATCTGTTCCCCTGGCAAGATTTCCCTAGAAGGGCACATTCCCAATGCTCCTGGCTATTCTTACAAGGCTCAGATGGCCCGAATTGGACCGATCACTAGATTCGCAGAGGATCTTCCCCTTCTTCTTGATGTAAGTCATCTCTAATAGCAATTGTAGGGTACGTTTAGGTCCTGTCAGGAGGAACGGTTAATTTGGAAGAGAATAAATCAATGAAAGACGTCAAATTTTACTTCCTTGAAGGAGTTACCCACAATAAGAGAATCGAACCACTCCAGGCGGAGCCCCTACAGTCTATGAAGGAGGTATATCACATTTCGAAGCTAGTAACGATTGAAATATCCAGGCTGTTCAACATTTTGAAGAGAAGTATGGTATCACAGCCCAGTGCATCGCATTCCCCGAAACTGACGATCTTCTCAATATGTATGGTGTGAGTCTCTTTGAAGAAGGGGAGCCTGACTTCGCCAGTTTCATAAAAGGAGACCTTTTGGCAAGGAGATCATTTTACTCTTCTAGACGAGATTGTTTAGGCCCCTGCAGAACCTATAAATTGTTATTTGGAAATACTAAAAGGACTATTTGGCCAATCGGACCATTCCATTTACCTGATGTTGTTCTGCATCGTCCCGTGGTTCAACAACTTCACTGCCGAGCAGCACAAGGCTCTTCGGTCAAAAAGAGACAAGTTCAAGGCAAGAGTAATAGAACTATTGGGCGATGACGGAGTTATCTTCTACCCCGGCTGGCCAACCCCTCCTCAATACCATTATGAGACCGTATTCAAGCAGACGTCTTTCCCTCATGTCGGAATGGTCAACATGCTTACCCTTCCAGCAATTCAGTGCCCCATGGGGTTGAAGGACGGTGTTCCAACAGGAGTTCAGGTTTGATTCACAGTTATTCATAAATATGGTTGCTTCAGGTCATAACCAACCGCGAGAATGAGAAACTCCTGATTGATATCGCCCTAGAAATCTCAGAAGGTTTTGGCGGTTGGGTTCCTCCTGGAGACATGAAGAATCTACATTAGCCTTTTTTTCAATATATGCTGCAATGTAGGCGTATTTAAATAAATTTTCTTCTAGTCCCGCATTCATTGTTAATCTTGGAAGAGTTCCTATCCGTCTTCAGACCGTCTTCTTTTGATCTTCCCTCACTGATATCAAAACAGGAATCATTTCTAAAGTTCGTAACATCGGAGATGTACTTTTCAAAGGGGCATTGTTCTCACGCTGAGTAATGTCGAACGTGCGTCGATCACGGGAAACGTTCCCAATTTCTGTCCTGTCTAGGAAACGAGATGTTCCTGGCCTTTATACGGTATTTCTGCCTATTTCAAGTGACTAAAAAGCTTTCCAGAAACGCTCCTGACAATTTGACAAAGTACGTCCCTCCTGTGATATCCTCTTATTACTTCCTCGTTCGTTTATTCTTCAATATTTGGAATTGGTTCAAGCCAAAAGTCTCCATTGACCCTCCTGGGGATCCCCTGCTTTTCTTCTCTGCCACCAAGGCAGTTGGCTTGATAATGCAGAAACAAGTACTGGAACCCAATTTCTAGGAAGGAAGGTTATTTCAGCTTACAGCCTCCGACCTGCTGGACTCTTACATTAGGCGAATTGAAGAAATCAACCCACAGATTAATGCTGTTACTTACAAAAACTTCGAGGAAGCAATAGAAGTCGCTAAGAAATTGGATGACATGATGGATAGATTCACTGTTGATGAGCGAACTACTGTAAATTATCCCTTGGTCTAATTTTATGGCTATACATTCAGTACTGTAGAAGTCGACCATTAATCGGCGTCCCCTTCACAGTAAAGGATTCTTTTATGATCGCTGGAAAGACAACAACTTCCGGTGTTTACGCCAGGAAAGATTATGTCGCCGACGACACGGCAGAGGTCGTCAGAAGGTACATTTTACTTTAAGCCTACGAACTATTAGGTTGAGCAATTAGTGAGTTTGCTCTCTTATAAGCCTAAATAGCGTATATCTCGAGACCGGACAGTTCGATTTGCTTCTTCTAAAAAGAAAGGTTACTTGTTACGACGACATCTTTCGATGGGCACTAATATCTAAGGTCTACGATTTAATCGAAATTTCCCTTCAAAAAGTGTTCCTTTTAAGCCTAAGAAACCCCTAAAAAACTTGTCTCCCTTTATGAAATTGTACGTAGAATGTTTTACAAGAAGGAACGGAGCGTGAACGGCAGAAAAATTACTTGATGTATCTCACTTATTACTCAACCTAATACAATGTAGGATGCAAAATGCTGGAGCAATTCTCCTTGCCATAACAACGACGTCCGAATATTGTACATGGATCGAAACCAGTAGCAAAAACTTTGGGATCACTAATAACCCATTTGATTTGAGAAGGACTGCTGGTGGTTGTAGTGGAGGGGAAGCAGCAATTATTGGAGCTGGGGGCAGTCTGGTAAATTTTTCTTCCCATATCTGACTCTTCCCCAGTTAGGAATAGCCAGTGATTATGTCGGAAGTCTTCGCCAGCCAGCATTCTTCAACGGCGTTTTCGGGTTGATGCCTTCTCCTGGAATGGTCCCAAATCATGGTCACTTCCCAAAAATTGACAGCCCTAACAGTTACAAACGTGTTTTTGGAAGAGTTGGCTACATGTGTAGATACGCAGAAGATCTTCCTTTAATCCTAGAGGTAATCTTTTTAATGACTAACAGCTTTTGTTTAGGTAATCAGTGCGCAAGCTCTCCCTAAAGTTATTTCTACGAATCCTCGCCTCTTTTACTGTGAAGGTCTGTCGGAGTGTTTATTCATCGAACCCACAAGTCAACGTTGCCTTGACACTCTGCACCAAGCTCTTGGATATATTGAGGAGTATTACAACATAACCGCAGAAAAGGTCCAATTATCGGAAGGGAGATGGATCTATGAGATGATGTTCACCAGCTACCGGCAGTATATCTATGAGCCCCTTATGGTGGATGTAATGAATGATTCCTGGGTACTGTATTGATTTATAGCAATTATTTTCGTTTTAGAATCGTCTGGAAAGCAAAGATCAAGCTAACTGTGTTCGTGAATTGGTACGGTACATGAGAAGACAGTCGGACCACTCCCTGGCTGGGATATTGTATGGACTAGCTGACGAATCAGACGAATTATCCCTTGCGGAAAGGGATAAGGTACTGTATTTACTTTCAAGCCTACAAAACTCTTCAGTTTGCGAAAATGAGGGACTCTATGAAAGCAAGACTCATTGCCCAGCTAACACCAAATGGATTTCTCTTTTATCCCAGGTCACCCTCCCTTTCTGTAGTCTAGAAAACAAATTTCAGCTTTCCAACCAGGGCTACCTTCCACGGCGAACTCATAGCCAAAAGAGTGAACTTGTTCCACAGCATCATATTCAATTTGTTGGGAGTCCCCGCCATCCAATGCCCCATGGGAGTTGATCCGGATGGGATCCCTCAAGGTGTCATGGTAATTATGGTTGCCTAGGAACAGATTGAAGCATATTCTTAGATTGTTGGAGCTCCAGGGTCGGATAATCTTTTAATTGACACCGTCACGAAGATTGCTAAAGAGTTTGGCGGGTGGGTGCCTCCCGGAATGACAGGAACTCTTTAAATCGTAACATTTATGTTATAAATAAAACAGATCGCCGAGAAACTTTCCCATAACTTTTACTTGAACATTGAACGGTCATACGGCTTGTTTTGACAGCAGAACTTATTGCATGTTGGATACTTTGGCTCTTCTGTCTTTACCAGGCTTGGCATGACTACCGTAACTTGCCTTGCAGGGATTCGTTGTGCTGTCATTGTTTTAGGATCCAGATACCACATTGGTGGGGCGATAGTTTCTAAATAAATAAGTCAAATGCGTTCAAAAGTAGAGCCTACTATAGCAGATGCCTTCTGTAATCCTATATTCTTCTCCATATTGTTCTTGGAGGCTGGCAGTCAAAGTAAGATGTGCTTCATCAGAGGCAGGCCTTAAAATAGGAGTCCTTATAGGAAACAGGGTAAAATTTACCTGGGAAGCATTAGGACTGGAAGACGGGGTTGAACAGCGGCTCCAGGTTGAATAATCGCGGTCGGTTGTACAGGAGATACGTTGTTGGACATCCTGGAAAATATTTACCCTTCTAAAAATACTTCCGGTGCTATGTAGGGCAAGACTAGCAGGAGAATGATTAAATACAACTATATCATGTGGGCCGAGAAGAACAATCTGGAGATTCTAGCCGCGACCAAATGACAGACTACTACAAAGGCTCAATTATAGCACAGAGGGCAAATTATAGTCAACCTAGGGCGCTTCTCCTGATAGGGTACGTAATTCACCTTAGGTAAATTACCAATCAAACGATTATCCTGAGGTGTGTACTGTCTTGCGCAGATTGGGTTCTGGGAAAAATATTGGGTATAAAAGCCACAGGCGCCTGCTGGATGCCACGAAAGGTTAATACAGTCTCTATCTTCTATTCAGCCCCGTTCACACTTCCGCTATCCTGTTGTCAACATTCCCCTTTCGTAATAGGTATGCAGCCGGCTTTAACCGCCAGGTAACCGTGGGGTAAATTAAGTAGGCGGCGCCTTCCCAACACTTCACTGTTACTCAGTTACCACACTTGGCGCCATGGATCTCGTTCCCCCTTCTCATCCTCTAAAGAAAGTCCAACTGATCGTAACATTAGTGTTTATGTGCTTCTGCATCGTCATGTGCTGCGCAACATTCGTCATTGCTATTGCACGGTTGGTTACAAAAAGGGTTACGGTAATTGTATTCTATTTTTCAGTAGATGCAGCCCTGATTATCAGGAGCGTAAGCGCAACGCCATCGAAGCAAGACTCGGTTTTGCTAGACGTGAAGTGCTCCCCGAACCGACTACTCCGCGCTCTGCTGCTTCTCTGTCAATCGTTTAACAAGAAGAACTCCTTCAACAAGATACTGTAGACAATTTGTCTTTACATGAAGTTAATATGTTATTCACTGTCTTACAGTTTGAAGGGGGATTTAAAGTTAGCCGTTGATCTTTTGAGACCTCCCCCTAATTTTCCCCCTGTAGGTGGACATTAGTTCAACAATTATCTTTACTCATCCCACCATTATCATCACAGCGAAGAGACAACAAGATCACTGGAATCACAAGGACGGCGGGTTGAGGGGGCGGGAGTGCTCAGAGAAGGCAGCAAGTCTTCTTCTCCTCGTAGGGATTCTTCTCGGCGAGAACCTTGTCATTGACCAGAGCGTCTTCGTGTTGATGGTCCAGAATATACTGCATCATTCTGAAACATTACAATTTTTCAAGGTAATAACCGTATGTCTCACCCGGCAGCGGACTGGGAGATAGGCAGGCGGACATTGCCCTTCTCCTTGTTGAGCTGAACGACTTGCTCAGTCATCATCTCCACAGTGGCGCGATAGTCATGATCGCCGAGTTGAGGGATGCGACGATATCCGATGTCGAACGGCATAGCTACTGGCTTCCGAAGGGCGGGACGGACGATCAGGAGCGGAAGAAGAAGTTGTTATGTCTGGAGCGGTTTGCCCTTTGTCTATATTAATGAGCTCGGGATGGTAGAAGAAGCTGTCTAGTAATCAGATGGTAGGCGCTAATGAGGACTCTCCAATCACGAGAGGGGCTTCTTAGCCTGTTTCCAGGTAAGAACTGGGAAAAGTAGGCGATCGAAGGAGCATGTTTTCTAGGATTAGCAATACTCGTATAGAACTTCTTCTGGAACTCGTGCCTCTACTAGGAAAGTCTAATCGGAAGGAAATTTACAGTATATGATATCAAAATATTTATTGTTATAGTTACCAGTCGTTGATAGATCGAGGTTTATTTGTAATCTCTCCATTTGGCAGCATTCTCGGGCTGTTTTCTTTATAAAATTGGGAATACCACCTGAAAAACAGAGCCTTATCCCTGATAGCAGCAGTGTTTTAGTCTGATTCCCAAAAGACCGTCTGTTCTCTTATCAAACAAGCCAAAAGTTCACCTGCGGTGTTTCATAATAGGACCGTCATTTCGGACAACTAGAGGATTCTTCACGTATTTCTTATTCGACCAGATGAAAATATCTCTTTCAAACTGAAGCAGATTATTTACTGTTAGTTAAAGACAAACCTGTGTAGCTTCAGAAATTAGGAAGAATTTACAAAACCATAACGGGCAGCTGGAAAACATCTTGAACCTGACTCTTTGCTGTAGAGGCTCCTCCGGTGTCACATGTTGGAAAACTACTCCGCTGCCCAGAGAACCGAAGTCAAAATTCATTATCACAATACCGGGGCCGAACTGAAATCCAGGAGATAAGTTTGAGAGAAGGAATTTACCTGCTGTGCTTCCAGTTTACTAGCCGTCAACGGGATTTGCATCCCATAGAAGGTTAAATATTGGTCCAAGAGCATAGTTCCTAGGTGTTTCATATCTCCCGTTCCTGCTTCCCAAGATCCTGTCCAGCAGTGTTGTATCATTGGTTTAGTGTTATTCAACTCGAATTTGAATATATCAGCTCCTAAAAGTGGAATATAGGGAACGAAATTAGGGATCTTACCATCATTCGGTCCTGAAAGGTGTAGATAATTCAAGTGGGCGATATCCGCTCCATTTTCCGGGATCTCTTGACAGTGGCACATGATTTCGTGTTCAGTTCTCCCGCCATAGGTCCACTCGCCTTTGGTCATCTGTGGGATTTCAGGGATCTCCCACTCCGGCTCTTCTCCATCACAATGGAACCTATAGTTTTCTTTCTTTGAATCCGGAGGCCTCTTACCAGATGTAAATGTGCTGATTCTTTTCAACAGCCGGCCAGGTTGCCACCTTGGCTTGTTCTGGGATAGAATGCTCATCATAGGGAATCTTGGTGCATTTCCCCGTCTCTGCAGAGAATATCCACCCGTGGAACGGGCACTGGACACAATTGTCATTGACTACCTGAAGATTTTCTTCATTTCTGTCCCTGAATAGGGTCACCTTGCCGCCAACATTGAAATTCGCGCCTAGATGGGGGCAGT
This sequence comes from Oscheius dolichura, assembly GCA_932521035.1. Classification (NCBI taxonomy): domain Eukaryota; kingdom Metazoa; phylum Nematoda; class Chromadorea; order Rhabditida; family Rhabditidae; genus Oscheius; species Oscheius dolichura. The sequence continues at coordinate 328,340 of OW051497.1, read as the reverse complement.
ACGACTCCATTACGAAGATTTTGCCAGAATGCGACCTCACAAGGGATACGTATTGTCCTAAAAGATAGGTTATACATTATACCTTTTATTCGTTTCATTTTCAAGCTTTAATCTCTTCTGCCTATACGGAAGGACGCATAGTTTCTCCCCTTATCGCACATAGGACACCCCTTATCTCAAATCGCAGCACTTCTTTGCAATTGTTTCTGGGTACAAAACAATAAAATAGGGGGACTCGGTCTACTTATAGAAGTTTTGGGAAATAACTCACCGAAAACAGTAATTTCTTTAATTTCTCCATTCTTAATCTGATCCGATTCAGCTATACAATACCAGCCATTTGGAAAAACTGGAGGCAAGTCACCAACTCTCCTCAGCCTTATTAATCTTTCTAATTGCCGCTCTTTGTACTTTCCTTTAAGCTGAAAACAGAGAACCTTCCGACGTTCGCTTTCAACGTACCTTATCATCAAAATACAGGCCAAGGTCTCCTAGCCGACAAACCTTGTTGAAAGGTCTTACTGCCCATTTATACAGTAAATAAAGGAGGACAATTATTCCCAGAGTAATAAAAGAAGTGGTATTATCTGGCTGAAAAGGGTCTATAAAGGTAAAAGGTAAGAAATACCTGTCCGAAGTGATTAATAATTTTAATAGCGGATTCCTGAAGCAGACCCATGTCTGGAAAATAGAACCTACTAGACGTATGACACGCTACAGATATGATGAACATAAAGAACTGATAAAGCACGGAGCAGACTTCGTTGAAACTTTTTTCCAATCGCAACCGGTGGCAAGTGTAAAGGACGGGAGGAGAATGGTAAATATGAGCTCCGTAGCCAGGACATTTATGAAGCATGGCGAAGTTTAAGAAGCAAAAGTCCAGAGGCCACCCCTTCTGGTTTTTATAGAGCTGAGCAAATAGAGTACAGTGTGACTTCTACTTAAACACTCATTGCGGTCGATGGCTCATCCGCAAAAGACACGTTATGGTGATTCACTACTGATAAAGGTGTAAGAAGCAATTTAGGGAGTACTATAATCCGTGAAAAAATGGAAAGTAGTGGAGAAAATGACGACAGCGCGCAGCGGGAGATAACCTCTAGCGGTTGCGCGGTCTTCTTGCGCAAACTGTTGACTTGAGAGTCGTTGGGTGCAGCTGCACCCGAATGGAATAGAGCGCCATTAAAAACAGTCTTCATTCTAATATAACCTTTATCTACTGTTGATCGCTCTTCATAATCTCTATCACTGGCTTGTAAATAAGATCCGGTGCTTGGCTTCCCCAAATGAAGTCCATATGGGCCACATCGTCCAATTTATTGTTAGCTCTCAAGGAACTGCTAGGGAAGTGTGGCAGTAAATAGCCAGTTATGTCCTCTTCGGTAGCTAGCCAATCCTTTGGAGACCACCACAGCCAAGTAGGTGCTCCTACAGCTGACAGACTGTAGTGAGGAGGTTGCAGCTAAAGATAGCCAACAATTTTATTCCTACAACTAACCGATCCATAGTATTGAAGATTCTTGAAGCCATAATTGTACATCTTATACTCTCCGCTGTTTATCATCTGCCCCCAGTGGGCCAGATTTTGAGAAGACGTGCCAGCAGGAAAGTCAGAAATGAAGACGGGGATTCGTGAAGTGTTGTAATGATCGCTAGGCCCTCCAATGAGGTAGAGAACCTGTGCACAAGCAGGATCCAACGGCTAAAGAATTTTTCTGTTTTTTGAAAATAAAATTACCGTTTGACAAGGAAGTCTGATAAGGTCCCATACAACTTTAGGGTCTTGAGAGAGCAGCTCACCTGAGCCTAACAAGCTTACAAGCAGGGTTGTTGGAAGAATAGCAAACAGTCTCAGCAGTCCTTGCATATGAGTAGCCGTAGCTATCGGTGCGAAGGCATGGAACTGGCGGATCTTCGACTTGAACGATGGTTCAAGGTATAGTTTAGCGAACATGGAAGTAGTTCCTTGAGAATGGCCAACATAATACAGATGAGGCTGGCCAGAGACCTGTAGAGCATAGTCTATCGATGCGTTCAGGTCGTATTTCGCCATGTCATCCCAGCTAAACGACCAGAATTCCGAAGAAGTCGACGAGAGGTAGGCGTGATTAGTTCCATAGATATTTCCTCGACTGTTGCCTAGCCATACATCGAATCCATTGTCAGCTAGGAGGTAACCAAAGGCAAGGTCTGGTAAATTAGTGATCCAGGAGGAACTGGTGCAGAGTAGCCCATGTTGGAGGAAGGCGACTGGCCTAGTACCTCCAGCTGATTGATCTAAAGTTCTATTAGTTCTTGAACTCTTGCTGAGGTTACTTTTTCCATAAGGAATCCTATGAACCTCCAGGATATAACCATCGTCCGTTGTGACATTATGGATCTCTGCTGGATATCCCCAATACTGGATAATTTCTGGCTATAATGGTGATTAACCAACGAATGAAGATGTGATTACCGTTGTCATATAAATTTCAGGATCTACGCTTTCCACAAGATTTAAACAGGAGAGATAAAAGAATGCCAACCATATCATCTTGGTACCCTTAAACTTTTGCTTATTGCCTGCTGTATTTCTTCGCAGGATCCACGAGGAAGAAGTGGCATAGCCTGTTTGTTTGAACTCGTCTGTTTACTGTAGTCATACTATTCCGGGCCGTATCCGGAGAAAGCTTCTGGTATCCGTTATGATCTTTCGAAGAGTAAATGCAAATGTCAAAGGCCGTCAACTCCTTTCCTTGAAAAGACCTCCCCTTCTAAGCCGTATTGTAAGCAAGAAAACCTCTGGTTAGCCTCTTTGGCGTCCGTTGATTGCAGTGAATTCCATGGCCTCTCAATTGATTCACAATAAGATTAACTGATAAATTTAAGTCCTCCGCCACTTTGTGCTGCTGTATCTTTTTGTCATTCCTCCTTCTGATCTTGATTTATATTCCAAAAAGTAAGCCAAGATGAGGAATCTCCTAATGTAAATGCCAAAAAACATCCTTATCACCCTTCTCTGGCTTCCTTTCCTGGTTTCCTCCCTGCCGAACCAATTGACGACGGAGTATCTTGTTGGAACGGATGGTATTGGCTATCTGTACCAATCTGTTGTTCATCTGACTGTGGAGGAACGTTCTCAAGGTGTCTATGGCTTCTCTTTCACGGTTGACAACCCCAGTCGTATTTTGACTGCTTTTATCGATGGTGTACCGTGAGGAATCTCCCCTATAATTTATGAATTCTCTTTAGATGCTATGATTCTTGTTTTTACATGAAAGAGAACGGAGAAAACACTTCCCTAGCCTATGAACCAACTGACTACGACTTCGCAGTTTTCCAACAGTCTAATCAAGAGACTTTGTTTTTCTTCAACGGGTGTCAGCAGGATGTGTCGGTATGCAAGATAGCGGCGATTAGGACTGGCAGTTTTTGCGCTTGTGAAAATGAAGACAATTGTGATCAGGCCGGGAAAATGGATACTTGGTAAGGGTGTGCTTGCTAATGAGACTTCAAGAAATGGTTTAGCGAGTCCACTTCAACTGTTACATCCATCACTACCTTTACTACGACCTTCTCAGCCTCTACCGCGTCAACTTCCACTTCTATCACATCCAGTTCAACAAGAGTGACGACCACTGCAGTAACTAGTCCCCCAACGACAACTGAAAGGACAACAAGTGCTTCAACAACTCCTTCTACAACAAGAACAACGACTAAGGTGTCGACTTCCACTGATTCGTCAACAACAACGATCCCTTCTACGACAACGGCTAGCCCTACAACGAAAAGTACTACTGGTTCTACAACTACAACTACTGCTGGTCCTACAACTAACACGCCGACTACTCCTACTACTAGCAATTCTACACCTTCGTCGTCAATAACAATTACGACAACAAGACCCTCAACAAGCACCATTGAAACGACAACGGTGGGCACTACAACGACAGTCCCGGCCAACCCTCATTCAACCTTCGAAACGCCTACAGAAGTCCTCAGGAATATCAGTGATGTGAGTGAAAAATATGAAAAAGGAGGTAGAAAACTGTTGGAATTGGTTGAGGGTTCACTTTTAAACCATTGGTCAATTTGGAATCATTATGCTAAGCGGCTGATCACTTGCGGTGTTCCTCTATCGATCATCGAAAACAGTTTTAAAGTGATCTTTCAGTCTGGTATAACTCTGAATAATGTTACGGAATCTCTTAACACGACACTGACTTACACAGAAAATCCAGTCACGCTCTCTTCAGAGGATATCTACTATGTGGCAAATATTGTCACTCAGTCTTCTAACCTTACAGGGATCCAGGAGGCGGTATGTTCCGTATTTATGATCTCAAGCGGTTTAGGATGCACAATTGATACTGACAAATATCGATAATGTTCTCAGTTCTGATGTTGATAAAATCATTGCAAGTGAGTCCTCACAAAGGTAAATCAACTTCCCTCCATCCTCATGAGAGAGACTACAGGTTCATTGACGCGTTACCCCAAATGGTGACAAACTGTAACTCCTCTGTGATTAATTACCTAACCGGCGATAATCTGGGCTTCGCTTCGAGCACACTGGACACTGGGAAAATGCTATACGGTCTGGTTGACCACCACAGTAGTTTTGAGGTCTTATCAGGAGAAGACAAAGACAATAAGCTGAATTCTATTAGCGTTCCCGAGGATGTTGTTAATGGAATGACTGGTCTATTCGGATTTTACTGTTTATTTCAGGTGGGAGCAACATCAACAAGGTTTTATTCACAATATATCGCAACAAAAAGTTCTTCATTCCCTTTAAAAAGTATAGAGTTTATGGATCCATTGCTTCTGCAGAGAATGATACAGATGAAGGTTCTGTTCTCATCAAATTTTGAAAAATAGACAGTTTTGAAGAACTTCCCGACCTCTGCGAGCGTCAGAACCAGCTTCCAGAAGATTCGCCAGTGATGTCTGCCACCATTGTTGATATCAGTGGAGCTCCTGTGTCGAGGTTATCCAAGGGAGGAGTTATTGCCCAGCTACAGTTCAATGTGACCTCTGTACGTAAGAAACTCCCGGTCTTGTCATGTAGTCCTTAAAGCTATAAACGCTCCGTAATCATAAGCCAATAAGAGGATAGAATAGGGTGGGGTAGAAGCGGAAGAAAACATTTGATTTGGATAGATGAAGTATGGTTTCAGCTTCTTAGACCTCTTCATGGAAGTTACCAGGTCACTTGGTGGGATGCCGAGCTCCAGGAATGGGCAAATAATCAACTTTGTGACACCAACTTACACGAAGCTATGGTGGTCTCCAATTGTGCTCATTTGACGGACTTCACTTTAATTGTTGTCAGTCCGAATCTCTACATTTGTAAATTCCTTTCAGGACTCAAAAGTGAATGATCCAGCAGTCTGTGACACTGTTCTAACCGATGTGAGCCTGACAACCAATGCGATCTCTATATTCTCCCTGTTTCTCCTTATCGTCATGCAAATAAGCGCCTAGTAAGGAGAATATTTTTCACAAGAAGTTCTTTTGCAGTATTCCCTTCCTTGCAGCGATGTTAATCTTCCAGAAGGTCGTAGGACATGGCAGGAATTCGGATTCTGTACAACTGCTGTTCAACGTTGTCCTATTCCTCTTCTACATGGCTTTCACCATATTCAGTGATCAGCGGGTCTCAGGAAAAGCTTGCAGCTTTATGGCTGCATTCTGTTATAGCTTATTACTATGGTAAAGTCAAGTTTGGCCCTATGAAACCGTTTTATTTTAGTTCAATCCTTCTAACCATGTTCCAAGCCCAAAAGACGGTGATTACCTTGTTCCCGGGATTCATCAGAAGGTTTAATCAAGTTGTAATGCACCCACTGGCTGCTTTTTCCATTTGCTTTTGTAAGTTTCTGTCAATTCTAAAGCGAAATTTCGCTTTTTAGCTCACGACGGCTTACAGTAGTTAAGCGACGCAAAATTGCACAACTGGAAAATGAACTTTGAAATTAGTGTTTCAAGTGAATACAACATAAAATCGGACTTTTATTTTGTGTTTGAGATCAGGGGCCATTACAGAAACAGAACAAAGAGCAACTACCGTGTGGTAATCTCATTTGGTACTAGTACTTTCAAAATTTTTGGGGCGAGCGGTCGCGTTGCGGCGGGCCATGACGTAGCTAGCGTCGGTTCAAATCTGGACATTTCTTGCTAGTTTCGCCTGTAAAACAATGTTTTCTCCTTATTTGTTCTGTTTAAATTGCCAATTCCTTTTCAAAATAATTGACTTTCACTATTTTCAGTGTGCCCCTTCGTTCTCTCGGTGCTGTTATCCTTTTTCACCAATTTCTTCAAACGAGATGATGGATTCTGTTGGGTTAGACCGGACTACGTCGTCTTTGCAACCATCATACCGGTTTCTGTACTTCTTCTCAATGGGATAATATGCACGGTGCTGGTTGTTTGGAGAATGTGCCATGTGAGGAGGAAATATTCAAGAAATGTGAGTTTTCTTTGTCCTTTATTTCATTTTCCCAACTTTCATCATGCAATAACCCCCTGGAGGCTCCATAAACTTGAGAGTACTTGTAAAAAAATGAGACACTTGTAAAATGCTGTTTTAACGCACGAAGTTGTACTGCAACTAGAAATCTCGGCCAAAAGCGACAGAATTCCCGTTGAAACCCGAAATTGCATGCATACACCTTGTTCACCGCGGAAAGACCCTAAAAGTAACAATTTTCGCTTCGGAAAGTGGCGGTAAGCTGTCATTTTATTAAAAAGAACAAGAAGTTTTCTTCTAAATAAAACTACACTCTTTCAGGGAAAGCATCATGATGGCCAGCTGAAGACGAAAATAATCTCCATCCTCATCCTTCAAATAACTATGGGAATGCCTTGGGTAGGCCATTTCCAAATATATTTTCATTTTCTTGTTCAGATTGTTCAATACTTCACCCTGTACACTCCATACACAACCGCTTGGCATTACGTGTTCTCAATAATAATTGGTTCCCAAGGAACTATGCTCTGTTTAATCTATCTGTATAAAAGAAGAAGGATTTCAAGAAGATCTACGGAAGAGCGGAAGAGGAGAGGAAGCCAACAGGTCTCTCATACATTTCCAACAGCCGAAGGAGATGAGATGCCTAGTTATCAGGAATATTACCTTGCTAATCCTACAATTTGATCTCAAACTTTTAAAAAGTAAACTTGTTTCATGTCGATTCTTCAGAAACACTTTTATTCATGAACATTTTGAATTGGAACAGCCTTGTACAGAATATGGTACACTTGCTTGCCTTCATAGTTGAAGATAATTAGAGGTGCTGGGTTCAAGTCGCTGGCCAAATTGATCCCCCAATCATCTCTATCACAGAATCTGAAATTAACGTGAAGAGACACAAGAGATCGCATACATCGGCCCTCCTAGTCTTGGATTCTTGTTTATCTTGAATTCAATGCCGTTCAGCCTACAAGACTCCTTTTCTGATTTAGTTCTGTTCCCGTGACCATATTCCTTCACCCCAGAAAACATTATCTCAACTCGGTGACCTGGAGGAGCTTCGATCCAATGGACGCATGTCGTAGGGGCAAATTCTCTCTTCTTATTCTCCACTCCCATGGAGATAAGCATACTCTTCGCCATCCTCGATGCAGCAAAAAAGGTCTTTCCACAAGTACCTGGCTGAAACCGCGAGCTGAATGATAGCCACAGATAACTTTACTCTTTCATCGCAGAATTGCCCTCCAAATTCAGAAGGGCAGAGGCATGTGTTACAGTCTCTTGGGTGAGGAGTACCTCCATTGGCACACTTTGCGGAACTGTTACTAGGGCACTTCTCTGAACAAAATTTGCTAATCTCCAGATTATATTCTAACCATTGCATTTGTAATACTCGTTGATGGCGTAAAAGTCATAAAAAGATCCTCGTAGATTGTCAATCGTTTTTCTGTACCTTTTGTCCTTTGTTACCATTGTTGGGACTTTGAGGGCCTCGGCACTGTAAAATCTATTTCACTTGACTTGTGCAGAAATATTTCTACAACGAAAATAAACTGCAATAAAGTTTTCTCTAGGAAGTGCCTAATAGGAACAGAAATTCAACCGTACCCATTAGGAAAAGAGAGATAATGCATGTAGCTAGTATTATCGTAAGGTGTAATGTTGAGGAAGGACAGTTTATCATCTTTGTCCTGAAATAAAAGCTGCTTACTGCAGCGAATGCGGCTATACTGACGCTAATAGAGATGTAATGGTCTCGATCAGTTCTTTGATGGCTGTGGATCAATCCAAGCGCATGAAGAAATTCGTGGACAGTGATCCCAATCTATTTACAGTATAACCACTAAAAATAACTTACGACTGCTAAACATATATGGCGAGCGTTTATCGACAAATTCTGTGTAGAATTAGGGTGATCTTCATTTTCAGGACGATCAAACCCTAGCCGGCTGCGGCAACCACGGCGGTTTACAACCTGAAAACGTGTCAAGCTTCTTGAAGAAACTGCACGTTTATTGAATGCGTGTCCGCCCGTCCTTCGATAAAATTTATACAAGTGCTTTCCTCCAAAATTTTAATCCCTTGATTGATTTTATCTCTCTCTTTTACAGTTGAAAAACATACCATAACCCTGCTGCATAAAGCAAACGTACTAAAATTAGAGTCAAAGAAATATGGAACCGTATTGTTCGGTCATGGAAGACTACCATTGAGAACTTGTTTAAACAGACTAGAAATTGAAAAAGACAAAAAACTTGAGCTCACCTCTCTTGCCAAGCAAACCCACAGCCGACCAAGAGCAGCAGCTGGGACAGAAGGACCATTTTCAGGTTTCGAAAGGGCTCGATCCAATTTAAACAGAAAATTCAATAGCGTTACGCAACTCTTTTATTCTATTTGACTGGCTTTACACAATGGAAAAATTCTAATAACGACGGTCCCGTCAAAAATGTGAAGAAAGAAGAATGCTGCAAAAGCCAAAGGTTTCAGGAAAAAATCATACCAGCGACCATAGATACCATTTTTACTATAGAAACCGTTTATTGGGGGGCTAGGTGCATTTATTGTCATATGTTCTCGTTTAATTGTTGGTGTACAAAGTGAACGGCTTCATCAAAGTCAAGTTGAGAAATGGTCCAGGATGGCATCTTCCTAAAAAGTTGTTAAAATATGGCAGCGGTGAACAATTTAAAGATATAACACTGTCAAAACAACCAAATGGAAACATGAAACTATAACATTATTTAATATGGAGAGAAACAAAATGAAATAGTTATTTCAAAGGCTTTGTATCTTTGTCATCGTCAAGAGTGATGATAGTTCCAACAGGGAGTGAGATCCGCATTTTCTCCCATTCTTCTCGAGGTGTTTTGAGCTGCACGGCAATCAGCTTTTCCCCTTTCACAGTGATCATTGCCTAAATTAGAAATAGTTAGCCATCTGATGACTACACGAGGTATAAATATATATTTGGAGCTACCTTCTTTAGATCGACCAAGGCGGCTTGATCGATTTGGTCAGCTTCGTCATCCGATACCACGTGATTGTGATACATTCTGAAAATAAAATAGCTCAGAAGAGTCACAAAGAATCAATTCATAGCCCAAGGAAATACAATAAAACTGTACAAATGAAAATGGAAAAAAGCTCCCACGGAGGAAAAGAAATAGCGATCGCACGGTGGTGGTGCACAAGGAAGAATAAACGAAATTCTCGCAAAATGAACATAGCATTTTCAGGGGTTATAAATTTTGTTACAAATGTCTGAGAGGTATAAAGCAAAAGTTAGGCATAAATCAAAAAGAAAAATGAAAAAAAAACCCGTTTTGAAACTGGCTGCTCTACATATCTACTCTTACCCCATATCACAAGTAAAATTGAAAATCTTAAATCGGCACTAAAAATTTGCGAATTTAATGCTAAAAAATGCGCGTCAACGGGAGAATTACAGTCGTATAAGTTTCAGTCCGAACGGTACTGATCTCGCTGAGCTCTGGTAGTTTTAAGTCTTGCCACTTTACATATTAGTGCATAGTACATGACAAAGCACGCAAGTAATCTACAGAGATCAAATAGCATGGAAAACTTTCGAATTTTGGTGTCCATCTCTTCGTCTCAATGAGAGGAATTCATTCACACAAGTTTCAGTTCCAGCCGATATCGTCCGGTTTAGCTATCGCCCCTGTTAAGCCTTTTTCCTTTATATGTCTCTTATGCACTTAAAAATGAAAATCTCAAAATGACCTCTAAAAGACACAAAAATGGTATGAAATATCCATACCCATCAAAGAACTTCTTTCGATGTGGCGAACAAAATGAGCCATCACTCATTCCAACTGGAAATAACAATTAAAAATCAGAAGTCGTTCTTTTCTCTGCGCAGCCAGCTAGCTGCGTTTTTATTTTCTCTTATATTTTATGCTATTTTCTCCTATTTCTCATTTGTTTTTTTTTAAATCAATGTAATGTTAATTTCCAGAAATGTCTGCTAAGCGATTTCTTTTCAAAGATATCATAGACGACTTGAAGAAGAAAAAGGAGAAAACTTCTAAAAAGGTAATTGGTTCTGTATATCCAACTAAGGGTCAGTTTAGGCCGCTCCCAAAGAGCCAACTCCACCGCCTATTGAGACCTGTCTGTCAGACTCTGACTCAGATGTTCTGTTGCTAAGTGGAAGTGGCCAGCCTGCTGGTCCACCAAACAGTCCTGTGTCGCCACTTTGAAGTTTTTTTTAAAAATAAAACCTATGTTATTTTAATCACTTGTTTTTGATTTGATCGTTTTGACGATTTATATCTCTTTATGTTTTTAAAATTAGTTTGAAAATTTCATAGGCAAAAAGGTCTACAATTCTGTATCCGTTTCATTAGTAGACGATGTGATCCTTTTGTGGCGTCGTCTATTCGGATGAAAGCAACAATAGTAAATAACCATAAAAAATATGCCTAAAGCAATGTAGTGTGGTCATTTCTACTGACCTACCTATCAAAAATGAAGCTGCTGAAGCTATCGCAAACTCTAACTTCCAAGTGAAATGGAAGTCTTTATCTGAGAGAACAAAACAATAAACAATCTGAAACAAAATTGGTTTAAACCTGTGAGGTGACTTACCAGCGCTTCGACAACTTCAATAAAGTAAGCGGAGAAATATCTCCATCTTGTTGGACCTTCCGCTGTATTAAATGGACAAAATATGTGGATAAAAGCATTTATGCAAAGGACTCCAGTCTCTAGACCCTTCCTATCGGGACCAATTTCAATCATCTGGGAAGAGGAAGTTAAAATCAAATGGTCGTCCTACCTGGAGAGCTCGTATATGGCCCAAAGAGACTAAATAATGGACAACAGCGAATATAATAACTTTGAATTTGAAGTACATGATAGCTAGCCCTATTGTAATTATCCTTGACAGTATGGTGAAGCTTCTCCAACCCAACTGGAAGAAATAAATAAGGGTCAGGTTTATCTACCTGGAGGAAGGTCTCGTGTGGATGAACATTCACTTTATCAGGGTTCACTATCCTGATAGTCCTGTGTTGGCTGGTAAGGGACCAGCAGAGGCTAGCCAGAGACAGGCAGAGGGAGAACATTTGGAAATAAACTGAAACTTTTTGTATAGAAATAGGAAACATGACTTGCCCCAATTCGGTAGCCTGTAGAAGTTGACCACCTTCAATCTGAGCCAGAGAAATTCGTACAGAAAGGTGGATTGTATCAAAAGTTGAGGAGCGCTTTCCAAAAATCCTTCGAACAGTCTCAATAAAGTGGCATCTCTCTCTGCCCGGAGCATTTCAACAAAAAGGAGTCGTTTCTTCTTCTCATCCTGGCATTTTCTAAATTGTATTCCGTAATAAATAGCCTTGAAGTGCCACCAAGTTGGACCCAGCTGGAATTGCACAAAGAGTAAGAAAATAGTGGAAAAGAGTACCTGGAATAGGCAAAGTAGGAGGTTCACAGATAGAGAGATGGATATTTGCCCCTGATAGCTTTGCCTGGATGGAAACGACTCCTTCAACTGTTTCCTTCTGTCTCGATTGTCATCAGTTTCCCAAATGAAAGATATCACATTGAGGACCAGGGATGGGATTATGGCGAAGATCCCGACGAACAGGGCGGCAACATCCTGAAATTCAAACGAATATAAGAAAAACATTCGGGGAGGTAAATACAGTACGTAAAGATTAACCAGCAAACCTTTAATCCTTTCTAAACAATGGGACGAACGAAAATAAAAATCAGCTGGCAGGGTGCGGCCCGCAGTGGCAAAGTATGTTTTAGGTGAGGATGCAAACAGTGCGCAGTTGTTGAACTAAGAGGAAATAATTGATAACAAGCGGAATTCTAATTTGTTCCACTTCATGTTCTAATTCTGTAATGACAAAGGCCAAAAAGGTCTTCTCAAGTTCAAAAAATGGGGCTAGAGAGAAGAACTTACCCTTCCTGCATAATAATGGTTCACTCCAACATAAATATCACTCCCAATATCGAAGATATACGATATAATGCTGATAGCAAAGCACACAATGTGATATCGTTCCACAATAAGAACTCGGGGTATCCTGTCGGCCTCCTCTACAGTCCTACCAGCGTCTGTCTCATCGCCTAAAAGGTAATTGACCAGAAAAAACGAAGAGCCTCACTTTTCCTCTCCTCTGGTCTATTAGGAAGATTTAAAACATGAGGCAGTTTGGGCGGATGCCTCTCGAACATTTTATGTGACACAGGGAATGTCGCCGCAGAGAAATCAGGAGATATAAACTTCGAGGGAGTAAATGAAGGAGTAAACAAAGGAGAGCTAGAGAGAGATGCTCAATCGATCGACCTCTTGGTTGCAATGCGTATCCCGCTGTGGTAATGAGCTAATGGTGAGCTCAGTGTCCGCCACAGCTGGATAATCTTCCCGCTAAACTGTCCATCTGACCCTCCGCGCTCCCTCGCCCCTTCCCGTGGAAATGCAGTTGAAAAGTGAGCTATTTATCCTTCAGCTAATGGGGAAAACTAATTAAGGAAGTCTAGTTCTATAAACCATTGGAAAAAGTAGTTTTCGGGGGATGATTAAGGGCTAGTTCTCTATGATATTTGTTGAAGAGGTGATTCGCGAAAAAGTCAACAAAACGCTACGTTTTTGAACACGACCATTTCAAGTTGAAGTGTTGTTTATTTCTTGACTCTGTGCTACTTCAGAAAACTTATGGTAGTCCGCCTTTGTTGTAGGTCTTTAGAGGACCCTATTCCGTCCCTTCTCTCCGTTCACAGTTCTTATACTAACCTTCTGTAAACCGTTTAAAAATTCACACTGCACCTCCTTTCAACCATGATTTGCGTCATAATCCAACAGGGACAACAATTTGCCAAATTTAAAGCATTTTGCAATTTTCCAGGCCATTTTAGAATTTATTCCCAGAATATGCTTAATTTTTCGATACAAAGCCTTTTTCGAGATTGGCTTCAAGTCAAAAATAAAGTAGACTATGGCTGAAAACAGTAGCCGTAGTTGTAACGTTCTCCACTTTGTCTCCATGCTCCCACCGTAGTCAGAATCCCTTTGGCCGCGGTCCAAAGAGAGCAAATCACAGCTCAACAAGTATGACAACTTTCTAGCCCTTTTGAAGATACTATACCACTTGTGGGGTCTCAAGTTGCTCAGAGCGAATTGTTCCATCAGTTGCTCATAAAACCGGGCATAAACTTGGCCAAAGTAGGTACCCATCTTTGGGCCTTTGAAACAACTACTTGAGCAGCGAGCGGCTGCAGCGCGTATGGATAAGCCGGGGCAATTTGAAATGCTCTCAGTTCCCGCACATCAAATAAAGGAAAGGAAAACTCCCCGAACAGAATTAACACAACCTTTGGGCAATTATAAAATTAGGTATTTTTAGAGCGCAAGTATCAGCTGGTAGAGAGATGGGAGATCAGCCACACCCTGTCAATTTTACGTAGTTATTACCTAACACTCTTCGGCTATGTTTTAAAACACTTAGACTTGGCGCGTTTCTTATGTTGACTATTCGCAACAGTCGCCATTATGCGTGAAGGACGCCGATCACATAAAGAGACTATCGGATGGGAGGACACTAGCACCTCCAGCTGCCAATAAAGTCATTCCGAAGGGGTTCGCCCTGTTCGACGATCACCTTACAAAACAAGTTCGCAACACATTAGTGCAGTTTATCGTCTTTATTTGCCTTGGTTTATTCTCCGTCACAGCGTCTAAAATGCAGCTACTGCTTCTACTAATAAGCTTCCTTTTTTAGCGCCTTCCTTTAATTTCTTTCTTTTGGTTTCATTGGAAACTTTCTAACAGCCAGAAATGAGTCTAAAATCGGATAGAATATCTTTAAAATGGAGTGAGCGCGAAATGGAGACCTAGAACCTTTGATATTCAAACGGCGCGGGCGGGTGGGCATTCGCTGACTCATTTAACGGTTCCTTTAAATCTTCCCGCTGTGCTCCTCAACCACTGGGGTCTTGACACAAAAATGACACATATCAATCAACATTAACATCTTGAAAACTCCCGGGAGAGCTCCAAAAAGAGGTTATGTCAAAGGAAAGTGGCGTCAACTTGTTGTCGTTCCACAGAGAACAGATTTAGTCACAGTACCCCATGAAAGTTGCGTTTTTTGGATTCTCTGCAAATAGTCTTAACTTCTTCTCTTTTCTGTAGGCAGGTTTATCCGCGAACAGGTGAACTTTCAACTGGCGGAACAGTGTAAAGGATCAGTGTTCTCTTTTTCTCCCTAACTATAGCCAACTGACCACTACTAGTTTGGACTTGGACATGCCCGTTGAATAGCATCACCAACTTTTTTGTGTCCCTCCTGTCCGCTATGAACATCCTCATTCATCTGCCATAAGATTAGCAAGGGATACTGGTTCCGGTTCTCGTTTTGTCCGTTCCCCGCCCCGCAACCTGATCTGCTATCGTCTCATTTCCATATTGCTTTGGCGTATCGGAACCGCTAGATATTTCATTCACTTTCATTTTATCAAAAGAAGAAGCAACTGTGTGCTGGCTGCCGGTGGTAAGTTCTTCATTTCTGACCATTTTCCCCTTTTTTTGCCTCGCGAAACTTTCTGGACAAGCAGGGGTGTGGAGAGTGTGCACTTGTGCAACAGGAAAAGCACCTTCCAATATTTTCTTACGTAATCTGTGTAAACGTATGTCAGCTCAGAGCGAGAAAACCACTCAGCGATTGTCTTTAAGTTTACCGCAGACTGTTTCATTATTCCTTCTGGTTATAGTAACTATTTGTACTTGTCTTTCCGGCTATTCCTTTACCTTATTCTTTTGGCTAAGAGCCGCCCATTTTTTCTTGATCCCTCGAAAAGACTTTTGCAAGCTAGAACGGGGCGGATTCTTCAAAAACTGATGCCGGTTTTGAAATTTGGGAGGTCCGCCAAGTCCTTCCAAAGAATCCGAGAGGCTTTTTCCTCTTTTCAGTTGAAAAAATGGGGGCCAACTAAGGCCAGTTCATTTTATTAGCAAGGCGAGAGAGACAGCCAAACCTGCGGGCGGGTCCATGGCTTGAAATCCTATTAAGAAACTGCTCTGATTAGTAGAATTCGTGTCCCCTAGAAAGTTTTACATCCTCTGTCGGCAACTATACAAAATCCGTACTGTATTTCCCCAGCTGCTACGAAAACCCAGCGCCTGTCCATACACACCTGCCACCTTTACTAAATGTCAAATCGTCAGCCCCTTGTGCGAACACCTACGGCAATTTAGAACGCTTGTTTAATCGGCAGTGGGATTGCTTACCAAGTGCTTCCCCATCTAATTCGATTACAGTTTCCAGTTTTTTGCCTCCTTTTTGTCCCACAGAGTGATACGTTCCCCCGTTGGCTTCACCCGGGCTTCTGAAGCCTGCCATCTTCCCCCCTAAACAAAAACTAAATGTCACTCTTGACGTCTCTAATCTCTATTCTTTCAGTATGCCCACACACAATAAGTCTATGGAAACATTGGAAGCGACAATGTTGGTCATGAACAGCGGGAGTGGAGACGAGGTTGATGTGAGTCTTTCCACTACTTCTTCGACTGATCTAATCATCGCGTTATTGTTTCACTTTGGAGGCAAAAAGGCGGCTTCTGTTCTGGTCTTTCGGTTCACCACTTGAGACACTTCCCTCCCTGTCCTTTGAAACAACAAGTGTTCTGTCCGACATGTTTACAAACCGTTAAACGGCACCTTCTTTCGCATTTGATGGTCTTCCCTCATGCTGTAACATGTTATTTCAATTTTAATGGCCATAAACACGTCAAATCCCGTGGGACTCACGTCAAGGGGTGGATTTGGAAGTGAAAAAAGTGATTAGGCAGTATTCATGAAGCTGGATTACCTAAGCAAGTCTTACGTTTATATTTCTCCATGAATAATTGAAATCGGCGGGGTATTCATAAGTTCCTCATTAAAAAGAATGAGGTGAGGATAAAGTTCGCAACCTCTTCCTTCCTTCCGCTTATCGGTTCAGAATCAGTCCTTTACTTTCTATCAAGGAAGGTCTAAAAGGGATAAAGCAGCACACGTTCGCTCCCAAACTGAAATCCAATAACTATTTACCGTATACTGTATAATTGTCAACTTCTGAAGCACCCAATCTGGGCAACAAGCTCAAAATTGTTAAACGCGCATACCTCCCTGTAATCCTCCCTTGCTACTGTCATCCTCTATTTGTACAAACACTTTAAAGAAAGTGGAAGCTAAATATTTTCCCCCGAGTGGTAGGGAAACAGTTCTGACCAGACTGATATCAGATAAGGGTTCCCTCTTCCCTTCCGGTTTCCTACACCCACATACAACAACTAATCAGAATGATTCATTTACAGAGCCTGATGAATTTCTCCGATGAGAATTGGGAAGGCTACACCACGCCAACTGGCAGCGTACCAAACTTAGAGTCAAATGAACCAGAAGAGTCTTCCGAATCGATTGAAGACACTCCAGAAGTTGAGGAGAAAGTGCAGGAGTTGGTCCCCGAGTGAGTTCAAAAGAGAGAGTGGGGGCGAGAGTGAAGTCGTAATCCAATCATGACACGCTTTGTTCTGTCCTTCCCATGCTACCGGTGAAAAAATTTCAAGAACAAATGCGTGTGACAGCATAGGGCAAGAGGAACTGGTTTCCCCCCACGGGGTTGCTCTCTGATGAACTACACCCCGTTTGCAATGCGTGTGGGTCTTGACAAGAGAGTGCAAGTGAAATCAGCTGTTTTTCTATCATCACCCCGGCTCCTTGACTTCTTTTCGGAGGGTGGCGCTCTCAAGAGAAAGAGATCACCATCGACGAGGAGGAAAAGTTTTTGACCGGTTCCCGACAGCCACGCGCCGTTGTCATGTTCACCACTGCGAAATATACATTAAAGAAAATATCGTACTAGTAGGGCGTGAGAGAGAGAAAGGCCACACTCGGATGACTCAGGGTCACTTTCAGGGGCCGGCGCAACTCCAGTGCTGATAACGACGACACTCGCTTGGTAAGTAATTTTCAATTTCACGGTCCGCGGGTGGTCCGCTCTTCTCCCCCTCATTTCCTTCTTTCCTAACATTTCCTAAAAAGAGCTTTCTAGCTCCCTTTGAAACAAAACGTTTTCCCAACACTACAGCTGATTTCAGCTTAAAAATGAGCTGTTGATAAGCAGCGGCTATTGAAATCAGTTTGCTTCTCTTTCCCAACTGTACAGAATGTTCCTCACCCCCTCCGATAACCCCGCATTTAGACGACAATGCCCCTCGTCATGAACAGTACCCTGATATTTACCCCTCGGGTCTTTAACATTGAAGGCAATTCTCACAATAAAGAGCAATTGACCACGACTCGGTGAGCAAGCTCAAATAGTAAGCGTACAAACATGATGCGGTCATATGTTTTTGAGAGAAGCCTCTCATCTCCCACTGGGCTTGATCCTCCCCTGACGGCTAGCCCCGCTCCCCTTTCTTCATATTAGCCCGGTCCACCTGGCGCCCCTTCCTCCGGCTGCATCTGTCATTTGTCTACGACCTAATTTTTCCTCAGTCATCCTCGGCCGCAGCAGCGTCTTTTTTGTTAACGGATCGTTGTCTTTAACGCCCTTTCCCCCCTCCAGCAGAATGTTAGTTATTTGTGTTTGGTTTTGAGGTTTTCCCACACTTCACACATTGGCTTTGAAACTTTCTTGCGTGACACTTGATCTATACAACTAGGTGGTACAAGTGCAATGTCATCTTTGCATTTTGGCGCGAAAATCAAACATGTCAACTGTCACAAGCCACCCCTAGGATCTCATAGCAATCTCAGGCGGCACAGACCCGTATGATTTACAGTGTGATCTTCCCCCTTTTCTCTCCTTCCGCCTCAAGGTGATCGTGCCTCTCGCTCATTTTGAAGCGCTGCTTGTTATTTACACCGGTCGCGCATTTCCTTTCTTCTTTCTTTTTCTCCGGCAGTGTCCATTTTTTGAATTGTTATTCTTCTTAGCGACAAAAAAAACGCTGAAATTAATGCCACTGTCTTCTGTATTTACCCTTACGTCCCGTTCTGTTTTATCAAGAGATCAGTCTCGGTTTCAGTCGACAGAAGCCAACATGCCGGAAGGCACATCATTGCAAAATTTGCTCGAAGAAAATATTCAACTCAGATCACGGATAGAGGAGCTGGAGCAGGCCCGACCAAGTTCCGTACGTTTGAAACACCTCTCCTCCTTTAATCCAGCTTTTTTAAGACCTACGAAGAAGAGATCCGAGAGCTCAAAAGACAAGTAGAAGAAGCCAATTCCTACGTAGACCAAGTAGATATCGAAGCCGAGCAGGTCTGTTTTTTCTCCTACCATAATCCCCCCAAAGTGCGAAAGACCGCTGTCCTTGCCATTTTTGGTGAACCCGTTGCCACACCCATGAACATAAATCCCGAAAACCACCGAAAATTTTGTAGTTTACGCACATCAGGTGGCTTTATTGAGGACTATCAAGCGGTCGAAACCATAATCGAGACTTTTTTCTTTCCACTGTTTGCTATCTAAATCCGCTTATTTTCGTAACCGTTTTTGCATTCTTATCAAGTGAATTTTGAATAGCCGGTGCTGTAAAAGAGCACTTTGACCAAAGGCCACCAACGTGGACTGGACTCAGTCCGTAATGGCTCCATTTGGCTAATCATGACTAGAGAAAAACGGCGGCAAGCTTCCGAAGTGTTTGCTTTATCAGGGGAAGGAGGAAACTAATGGGAAAACAACGGATGTCCAGTTGGGGGATACTACAGTACGATGGTAACCCTTCAGTCAACCGGATTCTCCCAATTGTTTAAATTTCAAAGGTTCTTTTCGTGTTTTCCGGCGAATCTAGGACAAGAACATGAAAATCCGCTTATTTCAACACGCTCCTGTTTGATTTTCTTTTGTCTTGTTTGACTAACCCCGGGCAACTGTAATTGGCACGCGCACCTGTACTTTGATTAATGAATCTATCGGGCGCTGGGGCAAGCTGACAGTCGGAAAACCAACAGACAAGACTGATTACCTGTATGCCGGTGCGTCGACGTAACGACTGAAAGTTTGCACTTTTTCCCAAAAAAAAGAGGGAAAAGGGATTCGGTTGGATGCATTTCATTGGCATTTTTCACTTTCTCTGATTTCGCCTCGGCAATCAATCTTTATGACACATTGTAAAACGGGAATTGACAGTTCTTTTCGGTTGCTGCCGCCACCAGGAGGCACAAATGCGTATCTTGTTAGCGAAAAAGCAATGGCAAACAGAAGGGAGCGGATGTTATTGTGGTGGTTCAATGTGTACATTTTCTTTCGAGAATAAATCGTCATCTTTCAGCAGTACACAGAACTCACGTCCGAAATTGATGAGCTTTGTACCCTTGTTGAGTCAAAGGAGAATGAAATCACCCGGTTAAGAGAACAGCTTCAAGAGAAGAAGAGGGACGGTGAAAAGATACAAGAACTCTATGAACAGGCCAAAATTAATGGCGCTCGACAGACGGAAGTCATTGAGAACTTGAGGTAAGCAGGCCCTATACGAGTACAATAAACCTTTAGGGATGATCTGGACGCAGCTCGTAGTAAAATCCGGGATCTTCAGAAGGAACGAGAACGACATAACGCAGAGTATTCCAGCTTGAAAAAGCAGATGGACGATGATAAAGGAGACATCCTGGCTAAGGTACAGTTTAATTATAATCAAAGGGATATAAGAGCAGCTGAGCTTGAGCAGTACCAATAAGAATCGACAAATTTGAACCTGCTGGCCCAGCACACCCTATTCACTAAACTTCTTGTAATTTTGGGGAATTCCTGCACCTTAGGCCCTCTTATAGCTTTTCCAGGGTCCTCAAGCGACGATTCAATGCCTAAATTCTCTTAGAAAGAAATCTGCCGTTCCTGGATTCATTTCCTGCAATAGATCAGCAGATTGACGAAGCGCCTGTCCTTTTCTTTTGTCTCCTTGCCATTTTCCCAAGTTCTTGGGTGATAATTTATGTCTATTGTGCCCCCAAGCCGCACCCACTGTTAAGATTAACAGCAGTTATTAAAAATAATGACCCTGCGACGAGTGTGAAAAGCCATTGAAGTTGAAGAATGTTAATGGTTTCAGGAAGTGATGATGTCGATGGAACTCGAGGACGTACAACGCGAGCTGAATAGACAAAAAGAAATCTTAGATACAACAAATGTTGCTAGTATAATTGACCGTGTACGTTGTTTCAGTCTAATTTCTTGTGTACAAACAGCTGTTTTTCAGTGGGAGCGGCGGGTAAGAGATCTCGAAAACCAAGTTAGCGAACGCGACGTCATTGTCCACACCCAGCAGGCTATTATCAATAAATTAAGAGCTCAAAGTCCTACGAGCCCTAGCAGAAGTAGGTTAAAGGAACAGTCAGGAAATTTTTTAGCTACCGTATACAGAAGAAGCGATTTTTTCATTTCACTGTTTTCATTATATTTACCTTTGGTGTACATATAGGGATCGTTTAAAATGTGGAAAAAATGAAAAGAAACGATAAAAATAGCAATAAATCATCAAAATGCTGACGAATGTTGACCAAATTTTGAAAAAGCCCTCTTCCCGGGCACCGGCGTGCGTCCGTAACTTGGGATGCTGACGTTGGTCGATATTCGAGCACTTTGAACGCATTTTTCTCGATATTTTAACATTTTTATGATTTATAAAATAGTGCATCGTGATCAGCGAAAAATTCTCTATTTTCTGAGACCTGGTCGAAAAACTCTCTGACTGTTCCTTTAAGAGGATAACCATTCATACTTTCTTTCAGCACCCGCTCCAAAATTGAACAGCGGAAGCAGCAGTTCAGAGTCATTCAACAGCCAGAGCGGTATCACCTCCAAAGAGAAAAGTACCCTGTTTTCATACATTTTAAGGTCAGCTCACTCTTTTTATCTCAATAAAGGAAAACTTCCAGTGATCGTCACAACCAACTTGCCAACGTTTACGCAATCGGGAAAATATTGGACCTGTCCAACAGTGAAGAGCAATATCTAGAGAAAATACTCTCACAAAGGGCAAACCGATTTTACTGATCTGCTCATAATCTGTATATAAAGCGTAAACTATTTCTTCAGTGGCAGGAGAGGGGAGAGTTGTTGCTGCTTCTCGACGTGATTCTTGTTCATGTTAATCACAACGGTCTTGGCAGCTGGGATGGGAGAAGCTGGAGCTTTTTTTTTTTTAAAAAAAAGAAATAGAAACTAACGCTTCGGTTTCGGTGGAGGCGGAGGAACTAGAGCATATTCCGGAAGGACTGACTGAAGGATAGGAAAGACTCGGACGGCAGCATCGCGCATAGGAAAGACATCCCTGAAAAAGTCGCGTATTATTCGAAATTGGGCTTTGATCTCTTTTAATTTAACTGCCAACGGCGGAAAATAATGAATGTTTTGTTATTACAGCCGCAAAAATTCAAAAACATATGGAGGTCGAGGCGCTGCAAAGCCGATTATTCCTTATATATGCGTTCCCTGCATTTTTCCGCATAAAATATCAATTTATTCCAGACTGTTCAGCAGCCGTCACTCCCCTCCCCAAACAGGGGAATCCCTACCTTTCCTCTTTTTTTTCTCAGCTGTGAACTTGCGATTTATTGTTCCATTGATTGGTTAACAAGGAAGCGACAGAACACAGACAGGAACAACCAGTCCTATGCCCTTATCATATGCATAGTTTAGTTTGGCGACCTCTGTAGGTGCCTATAGCTTTTTTGATCCTTTTCTTTATCAGGAATCCCTGAAACTCCCGGCGATGGCGTTATTGTTCCCCTCAAGCGCTCTCGTTCACCCTAATCTCCGTTCAAGAATTCATTTTCTAGTTCTAACGTCAGAACACAGTTTTAGACCGCGACGTTTGTCAAACAACTACGCAAACGTCTATATTGTTTTCCGCCGAGATTCTGAACGAATAATCTCAGTCTTAATCAAACTGATATCCCCCTCGTACAGTTGCCCTACGCAAAACAGATAGTCACCGCTTCTATTGCTATCAAATGCTATCTAAACCATAGGGCATATATGGTTTACGTGCAGTTTGCATGTTATCTTCCTAGAAGCGACCAAGCATCTTCTAAGGTTGGAAATGGCCTCCTTTCTATGAATCACCATGATGCTTTGGATTAGAAATGATCTGTGCTGCCCACTGTTCGTTCTCTCCGTGCTTTTTTGAATTTCCGTGTCACCCTGACGACTATAACGCTGATAAATCCTTCACGTACACCGCCTTATCCGCTTATTCATCAAAAGGGCGAGCAGAAGCCTCTATTGCCTTTTCCAGACAACACCTGCAAAATTTCCAACATTCCCAGGCGTTACTATCCTCCTCGTGCCTGCCTAGACTCTGAGAAACACATAAAATTTCAGGAATTCCCAAGCCGGGTATAGAAAAGCCAGTATCTTTTGAAGCATATTTGTACTTTCGCCCCGAAATGCCTCCTATTCGCCGTGCTATGCCCATCGATGTAGAGGAAATCAAGCATCTCGCCTTCCTCTTTATCATGTTTATTGCCTGCTGGTGGCTGGACGAGATTATATTTGACCTTATTCCCGTGAGAAAGCGACATACTACAACGTGCTACAGGAGCTTTTGTAAAAAGTGAAGCGGTCATCTTTAAGAAAGACTAAATGTTCGCTTTAGAAGTATCGGATTTGCAGTGCCTTCAGAAATAGATGGCGGATACAAGTTTTCGACAAAAACGCTAATGTCATAATTCTACGAGTATTTCTGTTATACAGAAGGTTCTTTCCTCTTAATTATTGTACTCAGCAATAAAAATTAATCAGTTAAAGTTAAATCCGGTTCAAAAATATGCAAGGAACTCGTTAAGTCGAACAGTTTCGGGCATCTGTCTGCCATTTTTATATTTCGTAGCGGAAGTATGAGCCTACCAGATTAAAAGCACAGGGTGTACGAAAGATATAACCAGAGGAAGAAAGACGAAACTTGTTTCCAATAGCAGATTAATTGCCTGAAATTTGTCATACAGAGAATAGATAAACAAATTGGTTTGCCTCTTTCTGAGGATCTATAACAACATGATTATACAGGAGGGTAATACCAGTAACGAAGAAAGAACAATGCCAGAGAAGGGTCTCGACAGTAATGAACTCTTTCACAGAAATGGCGGTTATAGTGGCGTGGCTGGGTCTGTAAGCCTTTTCTTCGGGAAATTGAACACTTACGGATGTTCTTGAACCCTTGAAAGTAGAGTCACTATAACTAAAGCCAATGTATGCATGATAATAAGGAAGGTAAGAAGCCAGAAGCCTAGATCTTGTGACCTAATGGCTAATAATATCGAGCACTGGAATAAAATACAAATTGGATACTGCTAGGTTGAGCAATGAATGAGTTTCATCAAGCACTTTTTCTCACGTTGAAGCACCGTTCTTTCTTCTCTAATATTTACGTAAAATATCATGGAACGAGACCAATTTTCAGCTCTGTAGACCGTAATCATGGTTTTTAAGAGCGGTGCTAGTAAATTATGAAAATCTCGGCACTTTTTCCGATTTTGTTACTCTAAAAACAAAAGTTACTGCTGACCCGACGAGATCTTCCTATTGTTGCCAAAATCTGTGTGGTGCGGACAAAAATCTTATTTTCACTTCGACTAAACGATTACGGTCTAGAGAGCTGAAAACCTCTCTATGAAATTGTACGTAGAATATAATACAAGAAGGAGCGGAGCGTGAACGTGATAAAAAAATACTTGATGTAGCCCACTTATTGCTCAACCTAATAGAATGGGCCTACCTTGTTCATATTTTCCGGTCGAATATCCTTATCGAATGCTGTAAAGAGTAGGGTGCAACTAACAGCGAGTACGACTATTAAACTTTGCCAAAATCCCCAAACCGCTGTCCACGAAAGGGATTTCCTCAACTCTCTGGAATTTCTCCCTAATAAAAGAGCTGTTAATAAGGACTCACTTCTTTTTCATTCTCGACTGCAGAGCTATTACGTTCATCAGAAGAGAGCAGTGAATATAGCAAAATAGCAGAGGAAACTCCTGCAGTTTGCAAGAAATGGTGGAGATCAGATTGATACAGGGATTATACATGCTAATGGTCAAGAAAATATTCCTAGCCAATTGAAAACATCCTAATAAAGCGAAGTTTAAGCTGCTGGCTGCCTAGAACAGCTCCTTTTAAGGACCAAATTACCCTTACCAGCATTTTCCTTTGACTAACAGATATGGGGCTGGCTTCTCTTGAAAGCACGGTCATGATACAATTGCAAACGATAGAAAGGATTGAAAAACAGAGTTCAAAGATGTGGACAATCCTAAAATAGGATGGCGTAAACGAAATAGACACATAAAACAGACCATAAATGAGGCTCAGTCATGCCTTCGGCGCATGACGGGTTGTCGATTTCGATTCGGGTCATTTTTCATTAGTAGAGGGGGATGTTACTGTCATTCTGAGCTGTTGTACACGTTTTATAAGAGGATTCGAGCAGTTTGGATATGTCGCTCTTGAAAAGGAGCAAAAACCAGTTGGAGGAAAGGACCCCGGCAAAAGAAGCGGAACATTAGCCATTTTTAATGGTACGGTAAAGATTTCAAACGTTTTCTTTTATTTGAAATTGGGAAACGGAAAAGTAAAGTGACAAAATGAGGACTAAGTGTGAATGAAGCTCAATCAGAGATAGTGAGAGAGGGAGCGCGTATAAAGCCCAGTATGGCCCTCTCCTAACAAGCGGAAGGCAATGGCATCCGGATAAAGTCATTACACTGGCCAACAACACGCATTTCGAGAAGCTGTTAGGTTCAAATATTTAATCAGACAAACATATATACAATAAGCATCAATAGAACAAAACTGTAGCCGCCAAACGTTCCTTCTAGTGTGCAGTAGGGGAGGTATACCTGTACAGGTCGTTCAATAGCCTTTATCACGCTTTGGAAAGCAACAATCCCACAGGACATCTCAATACTTGGTCTGATACAATCCACGTATGTTTGGATGGCACTGGAAAGAAATAGTTGGCCAGAAGAGGCGATAAAACTCACAAACACGCTGCACTTCCGGGATTATATTCAGTATACATCTCTTCGTGTCTTGAACTCACGTGGCCGAACGAGTTCTCACAAAGAGAGATTTCCAAACTGTTGCTGACGGACATGAAACATTCCCAATTGGCTACCATTGCTAAAAATGAGTAATTATCTTCAAATAGTCAAGTTTGCGGGTATGAAGAGAGAAGACAGCCTTTGCACCTTTTCTACTCATTTTATTCTATTTGAACTCAACAATCACGCATGTGAGAGCGCATACAGTTTGAAAATAGCGGCAAGAGGGGTTTCATAGCATAAAAAGAGAGAAATCGGCGTTTTCGCCCAAAAAGTGAAGAGAACCCACTTTCTCAAAGTTGCCTCAAATGTTGCTATCCTCTTTGTTTGACAGCCGACTGCAGTTTTTACAGTAACGGGGAGACTCTTTAAACAAGTAAAAACCCTTACTTTCGTATCCGTCTCCACAAATAAAGTCCATAGTTGCATCCGCCACCGCATATCTCGATTTTAGAGGTTCCATGGCATAACAAGCCTGTTTGATGTACGTTCCTCCAAGACACTCGTTATAACGACGATAAGCACTGCAAGTATCATGTTTAACCACGCAATTCGTTGGACAAACAAATCAACAGACTAGATATCCGGGAACTTACGTGCACATCATGATGAGATGTCGCTGGCTTTTGGTCCTCACTTCGTTTATGGTGAGTGAAGAATTTGGGGAAAATACTCCCAGTGTTACCAATTCATCAGAGCATTTAGTTATTTTTAATTCTGCTGCTCCGTCACAAGTAGGTGACAGTAATGACAGCTGGGGAACGAGTTCAGAAGCTTTAGAGGGGAAATAAAGACCAGTTACAAGTTGACAAGAAACCAGAACAATAGCCGTTGAGAGCATTACAGACAGGCGTGCGAGTGAATGAGAATCGTCTGAGATAAATGACGGAAAGGTGCGCGACACTCGTCAAATATTTAGATTTAGGTGGAAGAGACGCGAAAATGACCAGTCGAAAAAAAGAAAGGCGCTAACTGTCAAAGGTCGCCCGATCGGGTATTTCCTTCCTGGTTAATCTTGGTGGTCTATAAGAAAAAAAAAGAAGAGGAAGCCTCGGCGTAGTATAAATAATCTTTTATAACGTCTCATTTGTTCGGGGTGCCATGGTGGCCGGTAATTATGCCCAGGACGAGGTTTTAGGCGACTGCTACTCTTCTTTTACTTCCTTAGCATCCCCTTGCCATGGGAAATATTTCCATTGCTCCATCTACAAGTCCTCCAAAATCTCCACAGAGGAAAAAGTCTAGAACTCGGAGCGAACCTCAAGTACAGGTTGTTATTTACAAGAAAATGACCCTAGTCGAAGCTGCCCTTGAGTAAGTAAAAGCTAGATGTTATTTAAGACAGTTTAGCCTTATAAAATACACCCAAGACCACATAAAGGAGGACATCATCCTGTTAGAACAATGGAAAATGCCGAAAGAAGATCGAGAAGACTAAATAACGTTTATTATATTGCACAAGAATGAAATATGATGGGAGAATTACACAATGACTCTTCCGAATTCGTCTATTTGGTTCATAGCTCGTCCCTCATCCCGGTAGCTATACCAATGAACATTGGAAGGCTCGTACTGATGTGGGCCGAGATATCCTCCTCCCAGAGATCGATGATACCCTCCAGCTGGTCCTAAACCGTATCTTACTTCCATCTCTTTGACTATTCACCTCACCAGTAATGTCGACCCCTTTCTCGTTCAGGAAAAGAAGTCTGTCTATCATCAATTTAGCTAAAAGGGGCGGATTTTTAAGTAAGAGACTAATCCCACCTCGATGATCAATGTTCCTGGCCTGTTTTAATTCGGATCCGGATTTCTCAATCTTCGCTAACTGCTCTGGGGTAAAGATTCCTTCGAATAATGGTTTAGGATGGGGGAAATCATCGTGTTTGCTGATGTTCTTCTTTCTCTTTTGTTCGAGGACATGAATATCCTTGTCGATGTCTTGAGACAACTGCCGCATCCTTTCCTTCACTTCTCGAATAAGCACAGTCAAGGGGTCGACATCTGCCGGATCAGGATCAGCGCCAATTTCACATTGGGACAAGGCAATAATAGAGAGAATAATGGCTATGTGGAACATAGCGCAACGCCAGGATGAAGCGCATCTTCTTTTAAAGCTAACGGACTGGATGGGTAGGGATAAAAAGTTGCCTGACCTGCGGGATTCCCGATCACGGCAAAAAGTTAAGGGCCGGTTATCACATCTGGCCAGTTAGGCTTGAACCGCCTAATGTAATGACATCTGATACTCCGGACCTGGACGGCGGCAAGGGCCCATTTATTTGATAACCCGGCATGGTTTCAGTTATTAGTCCGACAGAAAACATAAGAATGTGCAGTCGTCATCCGAGGGGATGGTAACGCCTCTTTCATAGTTTCCTAGGTGATTATAGGCAGCTAGGAAACCGTAGAAATGCTGAAGATTTCAAATATTGTGCATGCTATAGTTCTCCGTGGGTATCTAAACCCGGGGTCTGCTATAAACGACAGAAGAACCCTTCTTTCGTTAGATGATGAAAGGATTTGCTCTCTCAATAATCCCATACTTAAACATTCCCTTATCGAGATCTCAGTACCCAGGAAACGTTGCCTTGCCCGCCAGCTGTCGAGAACAAGGAAGAGAACCTGTTTTGGACAGCGGCGAACGAACAGTAAAAAATGTTCTGCCAGGGTGTTGATGGCGCCTGCAAATTCCTTATTTGAGTCCACTCTTTCTATGCTTTGGTTTAATTGGGAGGATGCTAGCCTTTCCCAGAAGAAATTAATTGGAAAAGCAAAACGAGAAGAATCTTTATTTTTGGTAATGAGATGACAACTACGAGCTAAAGCTGAATCGGGTTAGAGAATCTTATAACCGTAATTATTCGAACACATAAAGTTACGACTCGAGATTCTAAATGGATGATAGGGGAGGGTTCTTTTTTGGTTGACATGGTTATCAAAGTCTACTTAGTATCATGGAGGGCAAGGATGATAGGAAAGGTTATGCGATAATAAGACGATACCGGGAAAAGAAGAAACACACATGATAATAGCTAACAGTGAGAGTGAATATATAGGATAATTGAAACTCTTTTGATAGTTAAAAGTTATTTCTGAGATTAGGGGAGTTGTGTATACATTGTGGGGATCCACCAGATGGGATTGATACGGTCCAGACCACGGATGAGGTGATTCATAGGCTGGACAGGGAGGTTTTGCGGGGCTGGAGCAAGGGCATGCGTCTTCTTGGCAGCTTTGAGATTCTCCTTCCTCGGCGTTGACTTCTCAGACCTCTTATACTTCGGCTCGACAGTCTTGACCTCCTTCTTTGGTTTGAACGTTCGGCGGGCTCTGAAATTTTTGTGATGGCATTTGTTTAGACTGATATGAGTCATCCGCCCTTTCTCACCAAGAGATTGCGAAACTACCCACTTTTTAATGTCTTGAGGAACAGCTGGGGCTTCTGGGGCAGCGGCTACAGGGACAGCGGCAGCTGGAACAGGATCTGCCGGAGAAGGAGCAATAGGGTCGACGATAGGTGGGAGTCTGGCTCCAAGTGGATCTTCAGGTTCGGACTTCTCCTCTCTGCATATAGTTGTTTCCACAGCTTACAAGTATCCTTACCCATGCTTCCTCTTCTTGCTCGGGCCTGGCTCAGGTTTCTTGTAGCGCTTCATTCCAACCAAAGGAAACCTCCTGCGCCTCTTCTTCTTGTGTGCCTCTGCGTCGGGAGCCTGTTCGTTCAGAACGGCAGGGGCAGCTTGCTGATGTCCGTTGTACATATCGCCAAACTCGCCGAGTTCCGGAGATGGTGGAGGGGAGAAGCTGTGGTCGTTTTCATCTTGTGCGGGGTGAGAAGCTTCTTCTTCTTCCTCCTCCTCCTCGGGGTCTTCCAGTTTGACGACAGCATGCTGTGGAGCAACTTGTATATGATCCATGGCTTCCAGATCGTCGAGAATCTCAATGTCTTCCGCCAAGAAAGTCCTCTTCCTGGGCATGTCAGGAATCATCTCCTTCAAGATACGGTTCTTTCCGTACATCCTGCGCAAAAAGTCGCTAAAGGACTCATTGTGGAAACGATATTGCAGATATCTGAAAAGATTGAACTTATTTTTTAAAGGTTTAAATGACTTACGCTTCAAATTCCTGAGGGTGCATCTTGGCGAGAGGGGATGAATAGAGGCGTTTATCAACTACTTCGTCGACCTTCTTTGCATCCGAGCGGGTGCGGCGTTTTTCCATGACAGACTAAAACAAAAATTTTGGTGAGAACTCATGATGAGTGACGAAATAGATGGGATAGACGGCCATCACGTGACAGGAGGAAAACAACGAGAATTGTGGATTTGCTTGACATAGCTACTTTGGTAATAATATTCAGGAAGAGAGTTTAATTAAATGACAACGGTCAGGCAATGATGCGAGGAAACAGGTGCGGTAAATCGGCGCGATAGACAGAAGAGCAAAAATCCAACGGCCCGATACTTGTAAACGGCGGGCGGAGCCTGCCCGTAATCAATAGAATGGCAATTTCCGCCCCCTCGTTTAGGCACAAAGAGTGGGTATAATGCCAGAATTCCTGTTGCCACGGATACGGTATCACATTGCTAACAAAATCTAGAAAGCAATGGAGTGAACCATAGCCAGCTATAGGAAGAAATCGTGTCTAAAAACTTTACTACAACCAGCACGACATATAAACACAATACAAGAGATAAATACGGGGGATAAATATAAACGGGGTTAAGTATTAAACAACACAATAAATAGAGATAGTAAGGATATTGGAAATGTACGATAAGATGGAAAAAGAGCTCATAGAAGCTCATATAATCTAGAGTTACTCGTCAAGAGTGTCTACATGTGTAACGGAGCACAGCTCATTTTTAAATTACAAGTGGAAGCAAGTCCACAGATCACAGGATAACCGCTGCCTACTCCAGGTAGTAACAGTTGCGGACGCGGTCCAATGGCGTCTTGTTCTGATTTGGTGCTGGCTTCTTGTTCGGGTTGAGACGTTCGGTTAACAGGGCGATGTTAGTCTCGGCTCTGAAAATGGATTATATAGTTTCCTTTATGGGCCCAGTAGCCGATTATGGTTCAATACCACCCGAACCTGGAGGATGAGGGAGTTTTATGAAGCAGAAAGCAGATGGAATAGAAGGTCAACTAGGGTCAGAAGGCCAACAATCAAAAGGGCAGCTACCACCCAACAAAAGGGTGACTGTAGGCCGCCCTGACTGATGCTAATATTATCTACCAGGACTGCGGAACGGGCTCCAACCGAATCATTACCATTACCCACATTTTTATTAACTCCTTGAGATACTCTTCATCAAAAACGAAGGCGTCATAATCCCCATACTCTCGCTGGCCCTTGTCGTAAAGAATCTTCCGCTGCATACATTCTTCATTCTCGTATTTTGACTTTCTGTAATTGTTACAGTATATCATCCTAAAAGGGATACTCACAGGTATGGCCACATGTTCTTCTCGGAGATAGGGGCACCACTCTCGTCTTCAAAATCTAGGAAGAAATCCCCATCATCAACCTGTATCCAAAGGGGAGCTCCTCTAATCGGGTAGGTACAGAGCTTCCGTGGATTAGGATGCTCAGTTGTACGGCGCTTTTTGCTAAAGACTTAGTTATTCGGCTGTTGAAGTGCGCCTACAATTGTCTCCGCTCTATCAGTTTTCTATGATTGGGTATTCCATAATCAGCATCGTTAGGGTCAAATGTCGGTGGTGGTTCGAGCACAACGATGTTACAGTCGTGCATTGGTTCAGGTGCACTCTCCACCTCATGAGGTTCGGTCCTGTAATAAACCTGGTTACTCAATGTAAAGATCCGTCAAAACGTGGCCTAAGCCACCCTGACGTCATATTCAAAGGTGGTAGTCACTCACCCAGAAGAATCGCCTTCAACGTTGGTAACAATGGTGCTGGTGACTTCTCCATTAGGACCCCAGCGGCTAAATTTTACTGGCTATAGGCGAGGAAGTTTCCTTACAAGATTAGATTTTTGTATCGGATCATATGAGAAGGAGCATTAGCTGGCCCAAAGCGGCCACTCTTCGGTCCTAAGAGCAATGTCATCTGCCTGAGGAATCCACGCCCGTCTCGATAAAACTCGTAGTTGCTTTTGAAGAGATCCATGAGAATATAACTGAACTGGTCGTTTTCAAGCCAAGAACCCTAGACGTACGTCCTCTTTTTAATGGGATTAGGAACAATTCTGTTCTTGCTTTGATAGCGGGTGATCTGAGCCTCCTGTAGCTGCTTGTTCATATCCCAGGTTATGTAGAGTCTGTACATCCCAGACCTGGTTCTGTGGCTTCTAATAAACGATACTTTTCAATGGTAACAAGGTACTGTATTACGTCTCATCTTCGCTTTTAAGACGAGTCTTGACTCTCCAGATAATTCCATTGGGATAGCGTTTCTGACTGATTTCCCATCCCTTCAGCAGCTGATATGAACTACTGTAATAGAGATTATGATTGTTTTTTTTGCCGCTTCAGGTGTTTTGAATCGATGGGCAGCGGTTTCTATGGCAATGGAGATTAGAGCCGGCTAGCGACTGATATCGCGAGAGAGCTAGCTAATGACGTCAAGAAGAGACTGCCCAATAGCCATATTATTGAATAGGAGATCAATAGAGCGGGCTTTCTAATGACGAATAAAACGTTAGGGTAGAGTGAACATGGTTTAGAAGGCCCAGGGAAGAAAAAAAACCAACTTGTCTTTGACTTCTGGACGTGTTACAAGCTTTTCTCCCTTTGCTCTTCGACGCAGATGGAGCTCTTGCAACGTCTGGTCATCGTTCCACAAGCATTTGACGATGAAATCAGCATTCGGATCATCATCCGGTGGTCGTGGAGGAAGTAGGGGAACTTCGTAAGACTCTTCAATTGTCGCAGGGGCGTCCATTTCTTCAAACGGCTCCTCGGTGTTCACAGGGGCTTCCATTTCTTGAAGCGGTTCCTCAATTGCCACTGGGGCGTCCGTTTCTAGAAACGGCTCCTCAACTGTCACAGGGGCGTCCATTCCTGGAAGCGAAAGGTGTTAAATCGGCGAATCAGTTGCGAAGTTTTGAGATAAAAAGGCCCCTTTGGTCTATCGGACGAGAAACGGAACGGCGTGATACACTTTTCGCAGTCTTTGTTCTCTCAGCTGTTGGCTAGAAAGTAAAAAAAGTCTGCCGCGGAATCGATAAGGACTGGGAAAACAGCAGGCAGCAGAGGCAGGAAGTAACAAACAAAAACAAAATGAAACCGCCAACGAGGCCCGAAGAAACAAACAGAATAATGCGGCAGGCACTTGTTTGGTCAAGGCGGCAGCACCGGGAGGAGCCGAGCTATAATCAGGCGACAACGGTCGCCGGCCTTGAAGTCCCTGCGCCGGGCGTGAAAAATGTGTGCGGCAAATTGATTCACAAGCATTAAAAAGTTACAACTTTTTTGAAAATAGGGTATATTTTAGATTTCAACGAACGATGGATAAATAGGCGGGATAAATCGCGCCGAAGCTTGGTATAAAAACTTGGAAACATTTTGTGTCTCGTTTAGGAGAAAGTTCTCATAAAGTTCTTCACTTCCGGGTTCTTGTACTGCTAGAAGAGCAGCTTATCGTACCAAAGAGACAGCTTAGATTCCAAATGTCACTGTCTCTTATTTTCTGGTGAAGTAGGCATTTCACTGAAGAAGCCTGTAACTTGCTTCTGTCGTGGATTAACTCATCAGTTTTTGAATTGCAGCACCTCACCTTTACATGGATTCCTCGGGTTAGGGAGAATCCTTCAGGCGTTGAGTGGTCCATAATATATAGAGAACGCCTTCATCCTACTTTGAGCGCCTTCCGGCTCCTGGCTAGTACATTTTAAAGCAAAAAAAGATATCCGCAACCCGTTTATTAAGTAAAGCATGAATAATATGTTACCCTCCTTTTTACAATTCCTCTGTGTATACAAACATGTCTAATATACGTGTTCAAGATTCAGTGAAAAACTATTCCTCCTCCTCGAGTGACTGTTTGGTCATTTTCACCGTACAAACACGGTAGACCTGGTCGCTGCACTTCTGATATGTAAAACGGCTGAATCCTTTCGGTGGAATGAAACGATGGGTTTTTCTCAGATGGTAGCTCAATTTCGCAGCGGTGTTCATCGTCTTCATACAAATATGGCATTCATACGCATCTGGTTTCTTCATTGATTCCTGGAATTTTGGAATTCTTTTGAAAACTGGGGATAACAACTAACCGGATGGAATTTCATCTTGTGTCGGTTTAATTGAAGTTGGTAGATGAACTTACAAGGACAGAATTTACAGGCAAATTGAGCTATGTTGTGCTCAACTTTATGGGCCGTCAACTTATTCTGAATATTTGCGAATTAATAAAATTGGAGTCTTTCTTACCCAGGTGTCAAATATTTGTCCACAGCTTTCGAAGTCGCATCGCCATATTTTCATGACCTTTGGCAGCATCTTGTGCTTCAGTTGATTGTGTCTGAAGATACGCTTATCAGGGGGAAATAACAGCGACTAACCGTTCCAATTCATAATTCGACCTGAAGAGAGTGTCACATGGCTCACATTTGGTGCTGTATAGATGGGCTCGAATGTGATTATTCAGTATAGCTTCGGTGGTAAATCGTTTCGCACATTTCAAGCACTCCTAAATAACAATTAATATGCTTTTTCAGGTCTGGTATTGGAGGAGTTCTAGAATTAACTTACAAATTCTCCTTGTTTCTCTCCTCGTCTTTTCAGATGTATACTAAGCTTCTCCCAGCTGTTCATAAAAGCTCCACAGAATGGGCAAGCACACTTCTTCATGTTAACATGACGACAGGCGTGTTTTCTAAAATAATTTATGAAGATAAGACAATTATCAAACCGGAGATCTCCTCTATGGTCGAATTCTTTGCTACAACCAAACCATCCACAGTGATATCGGTTGAAGACCCTATCACCTCGGTCAGAATGATTTACATGCTCGGCCAAGTGCGCATAAAAGTTATTTACATCTTCAAAGGCTTTCTGAAAGAGGGAAACTGGTAAAAATATTGGAAAATTAAACTTACGTCGCAATATTCCCAACTGCAGTTCATTTCCATGCCTTCGAAGCTGAGATGCAGGATTGGCCGAAAGCCACAGCTAAAATTCTTCTGTAATGAGGAGGGGATAACGGAGAACCCACCTTTCTATTCGTTTCAAGTCATCTGACTTCTTCATGTAGGCCAGAGCTTCCATTTGTCGAGCAGCGTGGTGGAGATGCATAAAAATATGATTTTCCACGGCTCCCTTTAAAATAGAACTAAAACAGCAGCCATGGACAGGGCACTTGAACTCTTCTTTGTCTTTTCCAAAAGGATAACCTGAAAAACATGAATACGGTACAAGGAAATGGACTAAATAGCTTACCCTGTTGTCCCGTATAGGTCTGAAGGTGTACTTTTATATGGTCGCTGAGATGTTCCTTAGTTCCGATGTCTCTCAAACCACAATCGGTCCACATGCAAATATAGGTGTTAGTTTCTAATTTTTCATTTTAAAGCAAGAGGAGGGAACTCACTAGGATCGACCCATGTACTCGTACCAGTTGGGAGTCTAGGCTGTGTCTTTTTCATTTTAAACAGTGGCTCTTTAGTAATGAAGAAGTCGTTGACATCGCCATCAGTTATATCTATCAAGGCATCTGTTCGGTTGTCGATTTGCCCTTCATCCAGAATTTGGAGAACATCGTCTCCTGGTATTGGTATTTCCGGAACTTCTTCTTGGACATCTTGAATATCTGGGATGTCTTGAACTTCTTCCTGGATGTCTTGGACAAAAAGCTCTTGTTGTCTATCTGAAAAAGAGTTCCCATAATTCTATAAAACATGATGGACAATACCATTTGTTGGGATGATGAAACCACCATCCAGTAAATCCATTCCATCGCCACTTGGGTAGCATCCATTTGGAGAACATTCGTCTTCCCAGACATACCGCGGCACTGGAAATAAAATCAATTATAGCCTAGAAAAGCTAGAAACAAATTTGTGCTTTTATTTATCCACTTTAAATGAAAACAAGAAGGCTTCGCCGCGTCAGAAACGCGGCCCCCCAGCCTATCAGCGTTTTCTGTCTCTTCATTTTGATTTTTAAATTTCCGAAAATGTTTCACAAATGCCTGAGCTAGTTACAAATGCGAATCAAGCCATCGTTACTGTTCACACATACTAAAGCAAAGACAGATGAAGAAAACGGAAAAATAGAGAAAAGCAAAACATATTGGTCGCCGTCGGGGTCGAACTTGCAGCTCTAGTTTGAACGCGCGCGCGCCCGGCGTGGGCGGTGACGGACAGACAGACACGCGTTTTGTATATTTAAGATGCTTTTAAACCATACTTAAACGGGAGGGTGATTTAAGTGGGCTTTCTCCTGATCCGTAATTCATGTATCCGCCGCCTGTGTAGTCGTCAAAGTAGTTTGGCTGAGCTCCTCCTGAATAGCAAATTCAAAATTCCAAAAAATAAACAAGGCACTTACCCGGAGTATAGGGAAACTGCTGCTGGTCATCTCCTTCAAAATAGAGCATTCCAACATATTCATTTTCATTCAATTCGTAGGGGAGACCATCAACTTCCCAATTGTTTCCTTCATCATGATATTCTACTGGATACATAACTAATCTGTAAAGAGTCATTACACTTTTAAAAGAATACGGTAGATATAAATTTGAGCGAACATTGAGAGAAAATAGAACGGATGATAGAATATATTCATTAGGTTCGTATTGCGAGAGGTAGGGCAACGTCAAGAGGTGAATCCATGACGTGTCGTCCAGCTGCTCTTCTGATCCTTCTCCTCTTCATAGACCAACTTTCCTAGCAACTATCAGTTGCTGTAAACAATGTGAAGAAGATTGTCAGCTGATGTGGCCGGAATATTTAAATCGATCGGCTATTTGGCGCAGCAGAAGTAGAGGAGAAGGACTGGAAATGCCAAGACAAATGGATAATAAGATGGTTGGTCACACCTAGAATGATCGACGAACAGGGAGCTGTCGTTCAGAAGAGGTTCAACTGTTCTTGAAAAGGAGCTTTCAGCCACTCTGAAAAGTACAAACAGGTTAAATATTTAAAAGCATCCTGGGATAAGACCAAAAAATCGTCAAGGAGCAATATTTTAAAAAGAAATAGCAAAAGGCTCACCTTATATTCCTTAATTGGCTTCTTTTTCTGTTCTTTCTTTTAATTTGTCTTGTAATTTGACTAAAACAGATGTGTCATACCAAAAATCATGTGGATTGGGCTAATTCGATGGCGAAGAGCCTAGCTGGTGTTATTCTATAGCAAGAAACGTCCTTTTTGGAGTTTCTGTCTATAAAAATGGATAAGAAACTTGGAGCAGCTCAGAACCAACCTATTTTCTTCCAAATGATTAGAAAAGCACTTCTTGTTCAGTAGTTTTACGCCTTTATCCAAGCAAAAGACACGAAGCACGGCATTCACGGTCCATTTGATCGGGAAAGCAATGTAATTCAGTTAATTTTAATTTTCTTTCTGTCCCTAAAATAAAAGTTGAATATGGGTGCAAAATCTTCCATTTACGAGGTAATTCAACGTCAGAATGGTCGATGAGGCACGAACTTGTCAGCAAACAGGCTCATTAGTCGGATTGTTCCTTTTGTTCAAGTCATATTTCTCCAGGAATAGCACCACGCCGTTGTTGGACAATTCACTAAAGGTAGTTAGTAAAAATGATTCAATGATTAAAAAGAAATACTGAAAATCGCTTACTTTTGTTGAAAATGGCGGAATAGTGGGGAGATTTCGTGTTGGTTTCGCAAATCGGCGACGAAGAGGTGTCAGGATCCTAAAAAACGCATTTTATAGAAATAGAAAAATGGTATAAATATAGAAAACAAAAAGAATAGCAGGATGAAACTGGTTTTGGACTGGTTTTTCCCGATTTTCATTAAATGGCAGATCAACGAGGAGATATCCATCTTATCCGTAAAGGATCACTTCTAACAATTTCAAGTAAAGCAGTTTTGGCAAATAAAAGAAACTTACCTAGGAAAATGCGGTACTACTCTTGAATAAATAATCTTGGCGCTTGATATTTTGAACGACAACGAGGTGCCACGTACGGAGGAGGCTACAGTAACCGGAATAAGGGCTAAAATTAGAGGTTGCGAAAAGCTACTTCTGTCGCTGAGTCATTAAAACTGGCTGAGAGCAGTATTAAAGAGATCTTGGTGTTTCCCTAGTCGTCATGCATTAGAAGGAAGGGGAGCCCTCATTCGGCCCGTGAAAATGTTGAAAAGTAAACAACACCATTACAGATTTATACAACGAGACAATTGCACCTAGAGGTTTAGAAGTAATCTGGCAGTTATGGGTCCTTCACTGACAAGAACATCCACCCACGAAAAAGTTGGGGAGTCTAGCGACCCGTATGTTCTCCTGCTTGGTAATGTAGATTAATTTCAAATCACTGTATCTAAAAGCAAAAATGATCATCGAATTAGTCACAAACTCACGCCATAGGTGCGCACTTCCGCGGAGTGCCTGGAAAGGCCTTTAAAAAATCCCAGAAGAAGTGTGCATTTGAACACGGCCCTTCACACGAATAGTATGAAATCATTCGAGGGGCAAGAATTACGTCGAACCCGGGTATGCTGCTGATATTGATCTAAAGGTGGCATTGCTAAAGCCATTGAAACGAACTAACCTTGTGCCTTTTATAACAACAATGGTCGCCTTCGTCAGGAAGCCAACAGTCCACCACGGTCGAGGTCCGTCGTCCTTCTACAATCTTCAATACCTGTTCCTTTAAACATTCATATTGTTAGAATTACCATTTCCCACCTTCAGCATGTTTAGATCAATTTCTGGCACGAGGTGATTGGCGGCATAGGTTAAACCAAAGAGCGGGATAAGAAGGAGAAGAGTGGCTTTCGTCCTTGCCATTCTGAAAGGTATGGAATAAACAGTGACCAGCACAAAGAGCTGAATGGTCTGAGATTTTGAACACGAGAAGCCTATGGGGATGACATTCGCAGGTGAGCTTAACTATTCATCAACAAACTGGGGAAAACAGGCGCTCCAGTGACCTGCGACAATTACAGCGGCTGAACTTCCGTTCGTTTGCTCTTCGCCCAGGGGAAAGAAAAGGCCGTGCCATTTTTTTCCTCTGCAAGAGTGATCCGTCAAGACTTTGCTGTAGGCAGAGGAGGAGGAAGTGTTCTCTTCCAGAAAAAGAGCAGTCCTCGTGGAACTTTTCCCGTTTGAAGCATTGAAACCGAATCATCTCGTCCCATTTGCCTCACAACCAGGAGAAAATAAGTGCTATTAAATATTTATTCTGAAGCTAAATACAGCAAGGTCCTAGGGCGAAGATTTCCTTCTTCACTATGGTCCTAAATCTTTCAGTGACATTGACAGTTTCTAGAGAAGAATTCCGGAATCCTCGTTAGTATTAGATTCTCCTTTCCACTTTGATAGAGCAATTTGAGTGAAGAGTAGCTGAAACCGTCTGTTTATTCCGGCCACATTATACACAAGAAATAATAATAGAAAAACTGACGAGACTGCTCTGCACTTGCGAGCCAACTGAGGAGTATGGATGTGGATGTCAAAAGGCAGTACAGTTCCACATACACCCCTACACCTAAAAAAATTAATACGTGTGGGAGCCAGAATATCCTGATATCCAGGTACTTCGTTGAGTGCAACCTGAAAATCAATTCGTGAACCACTAATAGTTATAAAACAAGTACCACGTGGCTGTGGAGACAACAAGTATTCGTAGAGTCTTCCTCGTAGCAGTCGATCAGCGTTCCATTGGGCTCGGGGTGGTTATCAAGGTATTGTTCAATTGCTTCCTAAACAAAGTTATGTTTTCCGGTGGTCTTGCTACAAACTCTTAGTTTGCTGGGGTCCATCACAGCTGAGCAGAAAATGACCAAGGCAGCAAGAATGAGAACTCTCATGTTTCTGAAATATTGGTTTAATAGGACGAATAAACTGAAGGGCAGATAAATATAAAGGAAAATTTAATCAACAATTCGGAGAAAATAAGAGTTCGGGTGACCTCAGGCCATGACGCTCCCGAAACTGCCGTTCGTCAGTTGCTGGCCCCGACAAAAAGTCGTGAAAATGTCATTCCCTGCAGTGATAAATTGAGCTGAACGTTTGTTGCTGTGTGGTTTTCTGAGTGGTTGTAAAACTGTGAGGTCTATAACTCGAGCTAACGTTGCGTTACCCGGAAATGTTGGAAGAAAGCTAACAAAAAAGAAACGAGGACAATTCCAACACGTTGGTCAAAGTGAAAAGGCTAATTCAGCTACAAAAAAACTGTAAAAATCGTTAGCATGCTGTTTTGATGTTTTAATTGCTGTTTTGATGTTTTGAATTTTCCCTAATACTGACCACTGTCATCTTCCTCAGCGCACTTCAAAACCTTCAAATATCATGTTAGAGTATCAGAATCACACCTCAACTGCTCCCCCGAGCTTATAACGGACGCCTATCCCCTTGAATTCACCGCACTGCTTAGCGCAGTGGCGGAAAGTCCAGACTATAGTTCTGGGACAGAACATATCCTCGTGATTAAAGCTGCATTCGCTTACGAATGTTAGTCAAACAGCGAAGGAACATTTTTTATATTTTTTATGTCATTCGAAAGCTCACAAGCTGCTCTACAAGAATAGCCAACTTTTAAAATACTAGAGAGCATTCAAAAAACGTGGGACAGCCAAACGCGCGCGTGACCTGCGTAACGGGGCCGATGGTTCGGATCCGCTCGGGGGCAATCTTTTTTGCTTTTTTTCTGAGATGTTTTCTAGGGTAATTTGAGGTCCCTGAAAACGTGCGTGATGTCAGAAAATGTTGTTACCACGGATAAAATAACTAAATCCGTTTATGTGCTCTTTAGATGGCTATCATGATATTTAGACACTGCCATCTGACTCCGCGTATTCGATACCCCCTAAATACTGGATTAGAATATCATAACCGAGGCCTGGGTACTCCCCCGAGCGTATAACGGACGCCTATCCCCTTGAGTTCACCGCACTGCTTAGCGCAGTGGCGGAAAGTCCAGACTATAGTTCTGGGACTAAGCAATTCCTCTGAAACTGACCCGCATTTACTATTGAATGTGAGGAAAAGATAGAGGATACATTTTTTGGATTTTTTTTACATCACCTGAATGCTCACAAGGTGCTCTATAAGAATAACCAACTTTTAAAATACTAGAGAGCATCCAAAAAACATGACACTGCCAAACGCGCGCGTGACGTGCGTAGCAGGGTCGATGGTTCGAATCCTCTCGGGGGCAATCTTTTTTGCTTTTTTTCTGAGATGTTTTCTCGGGTAATTTGAGGTCCCTGAAAACGTGCGTGATGTCAGAAAATGTTTTTACCACTGAAAACATTACGAAATAATTTTCTTTAAAAAGACCGTCATAGTACCCTTTGTTGCTAAGAGTGTTGCCCTAATAAATATTATTTATTTCCTCCCTTCGGTGCAAAAGTTGTTGACCGTTTCAGCGTGCGCAGATGGCTGGCCCCGCGACATGACATGGGAAAGGAGCTAACACTGTGAAAGTGCATTGTGACTCTTCCCTGCGCCCTTCTCCCGCATTTGCCCTGCAAACCGTTTACATTTTACTTACGCTGAGCCAAATGCTTGTTGAGGTCCCGTTTGTGGCGATACACAGTTTATCGTCTAGCCAGCGGAGGCGCAAAGCGCTTTCAATTCGCATGATGCCCCCTACAATTCCCTTCGATCGTTTCTGGCGTATCTATCAGCGGGGACGTGGCTTTCTTCATTAAAATTCAGTACCGTCATTTATTCCCGCCGTTCCCCACACGGCCAGACTCCAGACACCCTATTTAATTGTACAAGTCTTTTTCAACCTTCCTTTCAATATTGAGTGTATGATTTCTAAAATATTTACCTAGAAAATGGACAAGAACAACAATACGCACTGGGAGCTGATTAAGCTCGGGCCCAAGTCTACTCTCAAGGAACTGAAGTCAGCTTTGAACAGAATTCTTCAAACATTGAGACCACTTGTAGGAATTGGTCCAAGCTGTTCGACCGTCAGATGAGAAGGTTTGAGGAAACCGTCCAGGCTGTCCAGGAAGTCATCGACGCGATGAAGGATATCGTACCCCGTCCTGCAAACAACAACAGCAGCAGCTCCAACAACAATAATACTAACTAGGCCATTCCAAATCATTTTCTTCTCCTATCCCAAATTCTTTCAAGATGTTTTGTGATAATACCTAATAAATTTGTATCGAATAATAGCGAGCAGGATCAACACTAGACTATATGGAGATGTCAGTGGCTCTCTATCCATCCCCTTTATAAGGTGGTGTGGGATAAGAGCTCCCTGTGCCTGCCTGTACTTTGTCGGCACTCTATTGGCCCCTGTACCGCGTACCGCGATCTCTCGAAAAAAGATATTTTCGTCCTTCGGTCTGCAGAGAGCCAGCTGTACTGCTGCATCATCGGCGATGAGGAGGCTATCCAGGACAGAGACTGCATGATTCAGTAAGTAAATTTTTTTTTCAGTGAGACAGACACTCGCGTGACAGACACTCAGTGAGACAGACAATCTCTCCAACCATTCCCACATTTCGAACACATGACATTGTCTTTTTAAAGGTTAGACGACAGATCAATGCAGTTCATACCTGAGGGATATTTCCTGGCCGTGCAAAGAAAGGTGATCTACTTTTATTTCTAGGGATTTTTTCTGTTATAGCAGGAGAACCTCGCCGAAATGGTCAAAAATTCCGAGAACCAGTCCAAGGAAAAGGCTCCTAAAAAGGTTAGCTCCTATCTTTAGTTTTGGCTTGAGTGGTTAATATTCAGAAGATAGATTCTCCTCAGCCGCGCAAAGAACGTCTTCTGCGCAATTTCTTCCGTTCTTCAGCCAAAGACACTGATGAAGAGCCGCGTGTTAATGAGAATAATGAACAAGTTGAGACTACTCACAAGGTAATGTTACCAAATGTTGCCAAAATATTACTACAATAGGAGAAGAAGACCAAGCAGCATAGGAAGGCTAAGATCGTTCCAAAGAAGGATGCCCGAGGATATGTTCTCCTGGAGGTAAGGGTTAATTACGTTTCAAAGAGACTTTCACCATTGAGAATGAGATGGACGATGGAGATGTGCCGCAAGAGAACCGTTCCATGTTTCACAGCTTCATTCGTCTTTTTAACCATCATTGATTCAGATTCAAGCAGTTTATAATTCACATAAACGTACTTTATCTCTAATGTATGCTCCTTCCCTTTCGAACAGGTCTGCCTCCACCCTAAGATTGTTTACCGACAGTAGAAACCGCTAGCGGCACCTCTTTGGTTAAATACCGTACTCTATAGCTGCGTATTCCGATTCTATGAATTCTTGAGGTCCTGAAGAATTCGACGCCTGAATGTTTTGGTCCATGTGGTACTCCCATGGTGTAGGATGGCATATGCCCAACTAAAGCTTCTGGTCAAAAATCGAATGACTCCGTCTAAACTTCTCCACTTCTGTGAATCTATCATATACCGCTAGGAAGAGCTCCTCAAGCTCTATCCAGTTCTGTTTTTATCTCCGCCAGAATGAATCTATACTAACCCTTCGTCTCAATTGAGTATTCTCCTCCCGAGACTGATGGAGGAGCCACGTTCCGAAATCTTGACTAGAATGGTCATACGATAGCTCGTTGGAATCGTCTCGTCGAGCTGGGCAAGAGATGGTGGTGCATATTGCCGGAGCACCCCGTCTGTACCAAATCCAGAGCGATTAAGACAAATGAAAGATTTGAATTTGTAAAATATCCTCCCCGGCGTTTTCGCCGGCTGGAGGCTTAGAAATGGACTGTTTGAGCAGGGCTTTGTATTTTTCCCACTAAATGGACCCTAGCGAAGAAGATATGATAGACAAATCCGTATAAATACGACCTGAATTTTGGAATCCATGCGGTTCCCCCCGATAGTGATGTAATGAGGAATATGGGGTTGGTTGGAATCAAAATCCCCACTTGCAACTCTGATTACTCTGGCGCATTGGGCCCTATCGCAGCGTAGCACTTCATCATACAATGTTTATTTGATCGATCTAAAACACTGTCGACGTGGCTCGAGATACGGTAGCGTTTTTAAATGAAATCTTTCTCCTCAGTTCCTTGTTGCAACAGAAGAATATTACCCTAAAAGCTGTCTATTCTCTTCAGGTTTCGATTCCTCACCCGTCCAGAGTGTGCCCCAATGTCCACATCAAAGTATACGAGATGAACCACCATATTCGATGGTCGACGAGCTCTCCCAGATATGTATTGAATAGCATGTCATTAGCAAAGAAAACTTCTTGTAATACTCCCTTGAAAATAGCGTAAAAAAGAAGAGAATGACTACACCTGCCAAAACAGTTTCAAATTCCTTTTCAGCTTATTGCTGTCAGTTTCTTGATAGCTCGTCACCAGAATCTT
Source organism: Oscheius dolichura (assembly GCA_932521035.1). Taxonomy (NCBI): domain Eukaryota; kingdom Metazoa; phylum Nematoda; class Chromadorea; order Rhabditida; family Rhabditidae; genus Oscheius; species Oscheius dolichura. The sequence continues at coordinate 284,349 of OW051497.1, read as the reverse complement.
CTGAAACAGACTTTGTTGTTTCATTTTCCCGATTTCTATCCCAATTGCTACCAAATAAATATAAAAGGAATCCATTCTAGGGTGCAGCCGACTGGCATTTACTGCTGTTGCTAGGAAGGTGGGCAAGCATTTCCTTCCAAACGGTTCTCGTGAAAATCTATTTCCCCCGAATCCTCCTTACTCTTGTCATAATCCTTAGCACAGTGAAGATATTAATGAGTATAGAGACTACTGTCATGAAGATGAGAGGGTAGTTGAAGACTAAGTCCAAGTTAATTCGAGGACAATCCGCGTAGTACCAGGAGAGGCCGTCTCGGTCGTAGACATAGCTGCATTTTGCTGAAAGGAAATCATTTTCTCCTTCATTTTATAAAATATGAAACGGCGCATGCTCGATCAAATCATACGTTAGGTTTTTGGACCACCCATACGGCCGCCCCTGGCACTGCATTATCTTCAGCTGCCCAGCTGACCCCTTTTTCGTTATTAATATTTGCCGCTAAACATCGGCCAAACTTTATTCCTTTTTACAGGCCCGGCAGCAATGATAGCGAAGGCAAGTGGAATCTGGAGAAAAAGAAAATTTTCGAAGGGCCACACACTAAGAACCGGCTTCGGCTCACTACCGGTCAAAAAGGTAGGACAACTCACCAGCTAGGTCATAGCCGGCACTGATAACTCCTACCGTCAGTCCTACTAACATTACAACCTGAAACTCTCCCTTTCTTCAAACTGCTAGCTCATACCTTTGCTCCGTTCGTGGTACACCACTTGGCGTATTTCATAGGGAAAATTAGAGCCACACAGCGATTGAAGGCCACTGCCATTTGAACTACGGGGATAGCTAGGTAGAACACACCCGAAACGAGTCCCAATATCCGGCTATATTCTGTCGAACTTCCGAATACGTCACTGAAAGAAGCATCGAGTACTAATTGGTTTGTTGCAATGCATTTTTTATATCATATGTTCGTAGGGTAACCAAACACAGCTCTCAGTGCTAACGCACAAATAGATAGGAGAAGGACCACCCAGAGAGGGTTTTATTGACTTCTAGAGACCGGGGGCAAGGAAAGAGCTCCGACACTCAGATGTCCTCAAGGAGGGAGCCTCTCTATTCTTTCATTCTCCTCCTTTCTATATCTTAGCCAAAAAGCTTCCCCTTTTACCTTTCCCTGCGACAAAAATATGTAACGCAAACATCTTATACCAACTAGAGTGAAGACTATCTAGTTTCATCATCAAGTAAATTAAAAATGAATTTTAAAAAGTGCGCGTAGCCGGTCAATTTGTGTTTTTCTTTCTAGTGAGGCACGTTGTTCCGATGATGCGTCAAAGGTGGAACCTGCCCCGCCGTTTTCTCAAGGGTGGTCCAGTTTCAGTTTCAGTTTCCACACGGGGTCGCTAAATTCTCTTTCTGTCACTTCACTAGTGACAGACCTGTCAATGTCGGCATTTCTTTTCTGTTTTCTTGTAGTCTTATTGTGTAAACTGTTGTAGTTCTAAGACCTTGTTAGTGGGTGCAGATTTTCAAAACTTCAATTAACCTCAGTCCCGGGACTTTTATGAAAAAGTTTACTTTCCACGATCTTATCCGCCCCCAATGAAACAACTATTACACGAGGTCATCTAATTAGATGTGACAGATCTGCAATATAACAATATATAAGCTTCGGAGAGATTATTTGGAGAGGAAACTTACAATAGCGTCTCGGGGGAGGTGAAAATGACCACTGGAATCAGGTTAACAACATTGCAAACGCTCCGAAATATGCAGAGATACCCATAAGATGAGTGGTAATCTTTTATGTGAAACATAACAATGCAGTTTCGGACGTTAAAATAACAACCGATCACTCCTAACTGAAAGAGATGGTATCATTCAAAGGAAGGGGGCCAAACTCACTAAGAGAAGGAGAAATCCAGCGAGGAAGTTCTCCAGATCCGCGTAGGGGTCATCTTCTAGCGGTATTGGCTCTTCCGTACCATTCATAGAGAGATAAGGATTAGCACGTGGATCTTGTGGACAAGGCGGAAGAGAAAATAGTCAGATTAATGCGATACACGGAAATAGGTAGTGAATTGAGGAAATGCCTCGACCAGGGGCATACAAGCGAGTGTAATTCGGGCGGAGATCATTTCATGGTCGCTTAGTTTGATAGAATTATAAGGAAATTTCACCCACCTGTATATTAGTGAGGATAACTGACTAATAAAGCCAATTGAAAGGAATATACCCTTTTGATAATGTGTTGATTGGTCCTGGATTGTGGACAAAAATATTTACTATAATAAAAGAAGGCGGAATAAAAATAGATTTATCACTACAGTCAGTTTAATCCATTCAAGTCCCTGTTGTGTTTTTTTGCACTGATATTTCGCAGATCCTCACATGATCATCTTAGGAAGACTTCCAAATCCTAGGACACTATAATTAACTGCGAGGGTGGATAACGCCATCCCTGAATGGGAAATCTTGTTATTCCAAATTTTTAAATCCGAGACGAGTATAGAGAGACATGGACAGCTTGCCACGTTTGCATCTTCTGCCATACTGACTCACAGGTGAAAACAGTCATCGCCGTGCCCGCTAGCCCGACATACTAACTTCACATGTACTACTTTTTGCATACGAATCTAAAAGAAATCAACTAAATGCTCTTTCCTGTTGTTTTCTAAAGCCATCTTGTTTCTTTGGTCAAACATCGTCAAATAAACAACTCATAGCTACGGAGTAGGGCCATAAATCTCAACATCACGCCTTTCAGCTGTCAAAAGACCCATATGTCCTGGTTCTCCTCTCGTCCTTTTTCTTAGAGGAGTCAAATCATCTGAAGCCTCGTTTCATTGATCTCTTCACTTTATATGGTCGGCCGATGAATTCAAATGTTTCGTCTACGCCCGGTGTGTAACTCACAAAGGCGGCAATTGTTTTGTCGGTGCCGATTCACAAGACTGTCATTTTATGTCCTTTCGGGCTCTTTTTGCCTTGGGAAAAAGCCGAAATTTAGTTTTGAAGGCCGCGGTACGATTGTTGTTCTGCTGACCTCCGCCAAAGAAACCCCTCGATTCCCTTGGGGCATATGAGTGTTCAAGGATCCAAAACTGAAGAGTTCCTCGATCTACGAGGTCTCTAGCTGTTTTTGGCAACATCCGAACATGTCTCGAACTTCTTTTTTCTGAGCATCTGGTCTGCCAGCTGGCCAAGTCTTTTTTTCGTGGGACCTGTGGACTAGTAGTGCACTAACCTTCTATGGAAACGAGCCAGCTGTTATTTCCCTTGTAATTATGTATCGCTGTTGTTTTTTGTAGAATCATTATGAGTTGCCGTCCGGTCGTAAACGGGTCCGACTCGCTCATACCATTATCCTCCTTTGAGGGATTTATCGATTTCTTTGCCGCTTTTGTATTATTTGAAATGTGTCCTATTTTATCTCAAGATAAAATCTATAATCTTTAGCAAGCAATGGAAAATGCGGACTTGACTAGAAGAGCAAAAGAGCCAAACGACGAATCTTTAAAAGACAGAACATTGGAAGTCTGTGTTATTGACAATTACACACATAAGGTTGGTTTTATTTCAAATTCTCCCTTCTCTTCCTGGGTAATGCTCACCCCCGCCGCCCCCAGCCCCCCAATTAGATACCAATGTCTTTCATTTGCTCTCTCAAGCACCCGCGGCAAAAGTGCAAATGAAAAAATACCAACTCGGGCAGAAAAACAGCTTGGTGGTGACTTCATAAAGCTAATTTACTTAGCCATAAGCAGGCTGCGTGACAATTTTTTCTTACTTCTTTTTACTGCACAGGAGGAAGTGCCTTTTTCCCTTGTTGAGACCTACTGCTTATCCTCGGATTTCTGATCCTTTATATAAGTAAAAAATCTTGTTCGTTGGCATCGCAAGAGTTGCGTAACGGTTTGACCGCTGTTCCAGTCGACCTTTCCCACGGGGTTCGCTAGTTTCGCGCGCCTACGTATCCTCCTTTCCTGGTGCACTTTTAAGGTTTATTCGTTTCTCCATAATTTGATTTCAGCTTCAAATTCCCATAATCGTGATCACTCCCCCAGCTAACGCCAGCCTGCAAAGTTTTCCCATCGAAGTCCTGGGAGAAATTCTTACATTCCTCCAACCAAGAGACCGCCTCTCCTGCCAACAAGTCTCCCAGAGATTCCAACACGTTGTAGAGTTCTATTATAAAAGGATGCAACGAACGAAATTATACAAACTTTATATTGAAAGGATAGCTGTGAGTTCTTACCTTCCTTCTGTAATTTGAATTCTCTTTTTCAGGTGGATAGTCTCCTCATCAAAGTCCAGCCTAAAGAGGATAGCGACTTCTGTTCCTTTGAAATTGAAATAGAAGGCGGGAACATTTGCATTGAAACTGCTAATGGGGAAGAAAATGGGCTGTTTGAGCCGAGTTATCGAGGTATTTTTGTATTTATCTAGATAACGTAACTGTTTTAGGAGTTGTGACGGATAAAATAATTCAAATCTTCGAAGAAGACCCGGATATGGTTCTCAATCGATGTCTAGATCCTATTCTCAAATGGGCCAATTTTGAAGTCATCGAACTCGTAGGTTTACCCCCAAAACAGGTGCTAAAACCATTTCAGGACGATGTCTTTAATCTTACTGTTCACAAGCTTGCTACCCTTCTCCGGGATCACGAGTGCAAAGCCGATAAAATTGTTTATCAGAAGCGAGAAGGATGGGATATGACAGAAGGGGAAATGATCTCTTCCTGGCGGCCCACTGCAGCTAAAATGCTGAAGTTAATTGAATCCTCGGGTATTTAATTAAAGACTTGTTCTTCTCAAACATTCAATGTTCAGATTGCCACGAGTTCCACTCCCAGAATTGGCAGCCAGGAAATGAATTTTGGAATTCTCCAATCTTGAAGAAGATTAGAATTGTCGATGAAGGAAATGTGAGTCCTTCTTTCAATTTGCTGAAAGTTAATCTCCCTCCTCCTTCTATGATTTTCATTTCACTTCGTATCTTAAGTTTTTTGCCAAGCATGACATCCTGGACGACACTGAGATTACCCAACGGGATCATCCGAATACCATCATCGACTGGCCAAACTTTTTTGGAGGGAGTACCTGCCGGGACATACTACAGGTTGGTGCTAGCTTGGATTTATTCAAAAGAGGATACTTTTAGCAGTGGCAGAAGCATGAAAAGGACATTTTGGAATTTTCTGTAAAGCTTGACGGTGATGGAATCATCAGCAGTGTAATTGGTTTAACTCCGGATGATAACTATGACTACAGAAGTAGTTGCCTGGTATTTCACAGGACGGGTAAGTTGGACTAATATTTAACTGGTATTTAACTCATTTGAGACTGAATTCACACGGTTTGAAATTAAAAAATTTTTTGCCAGGCGTGAGAAACAGTTTCTAATTCTATTTTTCAGCCACTGACTCCAAACCGGCGGGATCTTTATCCGTAGCCTTCGACTATGACGATAAATTGGATAAAGGAATGATAATTTTCCGATTAAATGTATAATATCCATTTTTAATCATGTATTGTCTATATATCCCCTAATATCATCTGCCCTGTGTATATCATGACGTTCCCCGAAGTCTTCCTAAATAAACCAGAGTTTTTATATGAAGCGAATGTTCCTTTTTGACACATAGAGCATGGGGGATTATTTGAACAATGGACTATGATGTGTTGTTGGATTATCGTAGGCGTAGTTGAAATTCTCAGATGGTTTGCTCTTCCAGAGGGTGATCAATGGGAGCGACTCGACCCCTCGGCTTTGGAGAAGGCGTGTGGGCTATGCGACTGGAGACGGAAGGGACAGGCTTTAGTGATTCTACTAAAAGTATAAAATGGAAACTGTATTCATTATTTCAAGGGCAATACCCTAATTGGAGGGGATAGGGCGGGGAGGAGAAGTTAAGAAACCTACCGGAAGTTGAAGACTGCCTCGTGTGACAGATAGCATTGCACAAACTCCTGCATATGGTCTTCTTGACACTTCCATAAGCCGTGACAAAGTTCTCCAAGGGCTCCAGCTTGTAAGGCATCGCTGTTCTGAATAATGCAGGTCTCGGACTGCTTATATAGCCCATAAAATTGTATGACCCTTTTTAGGTCGAAAGAGGGCAACAAATTGGATATATAACACGAATTCGTGAGATTCTCGCGTGAGTTAAACGAAATAACCAGGAGGATACGATAGGGATTTACGCAAATGGAGGGTTTTGGGTTTTTGACAGGATTTCGTGTCATCTAGAAGTGACAGTTGGAGTAAAATGACGTTTGGATTAATCCTCTTTGTTTAATTATAAATTTATATTTTAGAAAGACAAAGACAACAGAGAAGAGGATAGGATAAATTGCAGGATATTGCAAGGCACCCATAGGATTCACCTATAGGATACGCCGACAGGTGACGTAACTTCCCCCCATTCAGGGTGGTCTACTAATAAAGCTCATTCAAATTTGCACAAATCACTGAAAAAGAGGAGACCTCTTAAATGTTCAGGTAGAGCCCGCCTTTTACTAGTCTTAATGGGATTACTCGAGACCCCATGAAATCTAAGAACCGATATCCAACAGTAGGATTAGATGAAGGTTAGATGGTGGTAAGGAACACGCTAGAATGATCTGAGTGGTGATAATAAGAGGGAGGAAGGCTGTCTGTTTGCCAAACTTTCTCTGTCCACCAAGGCTAATTTGGAGAAGCAAACGCATTCCAATGAGGTGGTCGCTTTTTACCCGCCAACCTTCAGCAGAGAAAACAAAATGGATAAGGAAATGATGGGAGCACTTTCCATGGCTACGGAAATCATCCCAGGGGAAATTTTTGTAGTCTAAGGTCGCATAATTCAAAGTAAAAGGGGAAAAACAAAACTTCTATGGAAAACTGGAGGAGAAGGTAGCCGCATTCATTAACATCATATTACCTAGAGATGTAGATGTTGAGCATTAGCAGCTTGTCCCGAACGAAGCCATCTTTATGAATAAAGAAAGGATGTAAATGCTGGTAGGGGAAATTATGGCTCGGGTTGAATGGTAAACCGGGCTTTATTCGACTAGAATTCCGAAAAGATTGCACAGGTGCGGGTGGCCCAAAGAAAGTGCGGTCCTTTTCGAACTACAAATCCATTATGAAATATCCCCCTGTCTGATTTCTAACCTGCCGATCAAATAGATTTAAACTTGGCTTATTTGAGAATGAGGTCTTGAATTTTGATAAGCCTTCCCGTTGAGTAAATCCCTTCAGTTTGAAAATCAATCAGATCAGGGAGATTAGCTATAGCCATCCAAACATGTTCTTCGTGTTCCTTCCTCCGGTCAAGTCCTCTTCCTCGCGATAACCTCTCATTTACTCATATCATTCGAAATTACTACGTGTGATAAGCCTGCACAAGGTGCTTATTAGTAAGATGCCCCCCACACACAAAGGACAAGCATCATTTCCCGCCCTGGCTCTCAGGTGAGGTGGAAGGAATGTTTGTTTACATCCATCTCTGACCTCTCCTCACAGCTTTGTTGTTTCCCCGTTTTTGGGAGAGATTTCTGTACGTGACTATTGATAGTCCGATCGTTGTTCATCCAGTCACTCTCGGCGGTCATCCCTTTTCTTCTTTCCCCTTTCACCCACTGTTTACAGAGAGTAATTTGCAAATTACACAATTCCTACTTTGCCATTCTTTCAGAAAAGAAGAGGCTTTTTAAGCGGCTTCAAATTTGTTCTGATCTCCTTCCGATGAGGATTTTGCTGTTGTTGCTTAGCCTTCCGGACGCGTACAACCATTCTTCATTTTCCCAAGTACAATCCCCGTTTTTCTGATGGTAAGAGACCCCGTCAAAAATCAATGCAAAGCCGACCGTGGGATGGGCAGAGGGGAGGGGACAAGTGGTCATCCAAGTTCAGCTGTTTGGTAACTCATCGATAGACGGCTCTTCCACCTTTCTCCCGATCATTTCTCCACTTTATCCCCTCATATGGCAATGTCTTTCTAATCCTTTTCATTTTCCAGAGATGGATCCCAATCAGAGAGGGCCACCGGGACCGTTGCACCATTGGCCGGCACCATTGCTTGTGAGTCTTTCCTGACATTTGATTAGCTCCGCAACTGGGAAAACTCGTAAACGTTCCTATTATAGCCACCATTTCAACCTGTGCAGGTCCAGAATGCCGCTGCTCAGGCCCCTCTTCATCCAAACGCAGCATATGCCCAGAATGTCGCCCCCGGCGTGGCCAATCAAGGGCAAGCTCAAGGCCTAATTCGACAAGTAAAGAAGGTTGTTTACTCACTGTTTGCTTCTTGTAGGCCCAACATAACGTGGCACCTCCTCCCAATCAAGGTGGACTACCAGCTCTTCGAATGGGACAAGGTCCCCGTATGAACCGCCCAATCGCTATCCGGCCCCTGAGGGTAAGTTAGACTGTTTTTAATGATCAGGACTACGTTTAGCCACCAAACCACGGCCATGTGCACCCCATGGTGCTGAGGAACAGGGTCAGGCTCAATGTAAGATCATTTAGTGACTTAAATCGTTTATTTATTAAGGCTCGACTGGATGAGCACCCTGATGACCCTGTTCACCCCCCCCCCCCCCCCCCCCTACGATCCATCCCTACCCTCCACCACCACCGACTTCAATACCCACCCCGGATATTCGGAGCAGAAATGCTACGCAGTCGTTGGTAAGCTTTACTAGAACTTCTATTCCTTCTTCTTACTTTGTTTATATAAATTATCCTTTTCAGAGACCTTCAGAAGTCTACGAACTTCGAAATTTGCCGGACTACTTCTTCACATTCAGTCCTTCCACGAACCGGGAACCCTCTCCTCGGCCATGAAGATTCTGCTCATTAATTTCCCGCTGGTTTATCTCCTAATCACCTTTTTGTATAGAGTGCCATTGACATGTTCATATTAACTGTTTTTATGTTATTAGTAAACTGTTTTGCAATACCGGGGCTGGTGAGAAATTGTGACGAAATCACTGCGCCGAGCAGTGCGCTGCGCATGTAAAAAACAATATCACTAAACAACAAAGGTTGGGAACGATACTCAAAAATGAAGGAGCAAAGCAGCTCAGAAGAATCTGAAAAGTTCTGAACGGGCCGGAGGCACGGACATAATTAGGAATCCAGGACGAAGGTCCAGTTCGGGTCCCCTAGCGAGTAAAGATCACTTGCCTACGTGATCAAAAAGCTATCAGATAGATTGTCGATCCTCTGCCACCTGTCATCTGCACCATTTGAATCGGGCAGGCATAAATCGTGGGACTCCGTATATATTGTTCTTTATTGGAAGATCCGTCTTGCATGGGATGCTTTGTCTTTCCATTTACGAGTCAACCCTTGCAACTGAAATCGCAAACATGGGGCCTTCTTGTCCGGTAAAACATCCATGGACAAGAATAACCCTCTCCCTTCATCTCCCAAATGTTTTGACACCATATGGATCATCGGAGTGATCTGAGAGGGTGGGTGGCACGCAGTGGCGCGGCATAATGTTTCCCCTTTCGGTTCGACCCTCTTCTGTTATTATTTTCCTCCATCCTCCTGAGCCAGCTTTTGTAACAATTTAATTAAGAGGGAAAGGTTCATCTTTCGAATACATGGGGGTATTGCCCGTTTGCGGTGCCACGGGGGGCATTGTTCTCCGGTTCCTGCAGGGGGTTGAACTGTGTCTGCAATATTTGGAGACTTCTTGATGAGAAAATGAGAACGAAGCTATGTGATACCTCCTTTCTTAAATAATCTGCAACGCTTATGTCATTTTGATTGTATTTTTCTCTCCCATTTCGCATAAATCGTATAAAAAAGTCCGTATCACCAATAACTCAGTAGAATTAGTCTAGTCTTGCAAATTTCGATTATTATTTACACACTTCCCCTGCCGTTCATGATGTCAAATGTTGTTGACCAGTTGCTGGTAGGGCAATTGCTCTAAACATGCTAACCCCCGCTTCCTCATTGTTTACGTCCTTTGAACCTTTCGAAAACATCGCTGGGCGGAGAGAGTCGAGCCCTTTCCGGTCACTTTTTCCTTCTCGGTACCAGCTGACCCTGTTGTTTTAACTTGTTAGAGCAAGCCATGTGGAAGCGGAAGGCTCTCACAGTCATCCGTAACGCGTTCCCTTTGATCTTCTATCGAATCTCCTCTCAAATTCTAACACTATTTAGCCATGTCGACAGCTCCCGAGATGTCTACAGCTCGCAAGCTTTCTGTTTCGATGAGGGGAAACTTCGATTTCATCGCGGGAAAGTTCAAGAAGGCCGAGAACTATGTCGCCGCCCTTCTGCACCGTACAATGGGCTACCCTGAAGCCGAAAACATTGACGAGAGCGTGACAGAGGTTGGTTTTACTTTTCCTTCATTTCAATTGGACTTTCTTGACTTTCAGTTGGCCATCGAGCTCATGTTTAAGGAAGAGGCTGTGGAGATCACCTTTATTTTCAATAAAGAGAAGACATGTAAGTTTTTACATTAGTTTTTTACCATTTACTGTCTTTTATACCGTATTACTGTAACTTCTTTCAGTCGCGGTGCCCGGTCTCCCTCCCCGGGTCAAGCTAGCCCCTCGCCCCCTCCTTCCCGCCGACGCCCAGCCGTCCGATTCTCTTCTCTTCATGGAGGAGTTCATCGTCATCCCCATCCTTGTCAAGGCGGCTGATGATATCCTCAACAAGCCTGGCCGAGACATTGTCCTGACTCGAAGCAACTGCGTGATTGCTTCAATTGTCTGGAAAGAATGGCAGGACAAAAAGGATTTCAATCCCATTCACTAAAAGTATGTAACGATTACTATTTATCCGTAATTTATCCCAATAATACGGTGATATTAATCACAGAAATACGATATTTTGATTAAAACGTAGCAATAAAGCTCTTTTACTTGACGTCCAGTAGTTTCTACTTGCCCTTGGGGGGATCTTGAACGGCCAGCTTCTCCAAATCGGCAGCCATATCAGTAGCATCGGCGTTGTCGTCACCTGAAGAGTGGTTGCTCTGATAAAAACACTTGTAGAAAAGGTACCTTCGTTCTCTTCCATGGAATTGTTCTCCAGCTCGAAATAAAGGCTTTCCTGGGAGGAATTGACCGCCTGGCTAGTTTCTGCGGATTCATTACGGGCATCAGAAAGAGTAGCTACAGAGGATTATCATTTTTCTGACGCCTTACCTTCATTTTCGACTTCGTCGTTGAACAACTTCTTCATGAGGTCAGCAACGGTCTGATGAGCATAAGTTCGAATAGGGAAGAAGAAAGAGGGGTCAAAATGATCGCAGTGAACCTTAGGAGCAGAGGGACCAGCCGGCGGAACATTGCCTTCGCGTTCGTCTAGACTTGTAGGTGACTAAACATTTCACAACTCACTGTGCTGCTGCTGGGCTGCCTCGAATATCTCGTAATAGTCAGTGGTAGTAGAAGGACGAGGGGAAGTCTCCCTCTCGGGGAAACCCTCTATAAAATCATTACTATTGGAAGGAATTGGCTGGAGATAAAAAAAGAGAAAGGAAGGCGGCATTACCTGCAGAGGCAATGGCTTTCTTGAGCTGAATCATGTCGCTTTCACTACCAGGATCCATTACGTTGCCCTGTGTAACAGTCTGGCGAGGAGAGGTGGGAGAATAGACTACTAGATTAGCCGACAGTGCGGCGGAGTCGTCTAGCGTGTGAACGGCTATTGATCGTGATGAGAAGTGTTCTCGAAACAATTGCTTACAGATACATTCGTCGATTTGCATGTAAGAATGGGCCGGACGGACAACAGCGAACTTCTTCTTGGGGTGAAGCTCCGGATCGTAGACAGCAACAGTATGGGAAAGAGCCCTCAGCATGTTAACTGAAAGAAATGACCGTACAGCAGCCCAATGTGGACGTTGATTGGGCCCTCCCGACTGTTTAAAAAAGACGGGACTTACCCTGGGAGAAGTGAACACCCACACGTTCACGACGAACTTCTCCAGGACTGACAAAAGCAGCATCCTGGTCGGAAATGGTAGGAGAAATGGATGGGCTCCTCATGATCGTCTGGTTCTTCCTGGAAGATATTGGTATTTTGAATGAAATATGAGGGAGAAGAATAGAGCAATATTTTGGAACCGGGGGAGGGAAAGCGAACGGAAAGGTATGAGGGGAAGAGACGTCTTTCAATGAGTCATTTTTTATAAACATTACACGCTGGCTTTTACGTATTACGACCGGAAAATGGAGTAAGGGCACAAGAGTGGGGCACCGGTGTGTCTCTTCGGCTCTTAATCACTGGACAAACCTATAAACAACACCCCCTCCAAAAATTGGGACTATCAACGCTGAGTTATTGTTTTAGTCATTTGTTTGGAATAAACATTTACGCTTTTCAGGGAGAACACAGACTGCAGCGAAGATAATGTCGACTATTACAGTCTGGGAAGACAGACAAAGAAAAGTTAGATGGAGGAGCATTTTCGCCAGTTATTCATCCTCCTTTCCACTGGTCGGAGAATACCACTGCCCGCCTTTACAACTACCCCTTCAAAATCCAGGAAAGTCAGACAAGTCAGACACAAAAACATAAAACCAAATACATCAAAGTTCTCCCTCTTTAGTGTCCACGCCACGGGAGAATCCTCGCGCAGCAATGGGAGATTGCACAGGTAGCTGTTAAACTCGTGTAAATTAAGTAATAAAAAATGTCCTGTGCAATCATATTCAAAAATTTTGATTGTGCCCCCTCTTGTCGATTCCCAGTCTCTTTCAGTTCATTGTTGCTTTCGCTTCTTTCTATTGCCTCTTGTCTCTTTCTCAAAAGCTATGACAATGGTTATTTTCAGGCAAATATGAATTCAAACGAGTACCAGTTTCACCTGGTACAACTTTTAGTTTCGGAGTAAGTCTTAATTGATACCATACCTATCCTTAATTTAGAAAGCAGTTGCTGTACAGGCGTTCAAGTTTATAAAGACTGAGAAGCCTAATCCCTCTTTTCCTCTTTTCCTGGAGCCGCTCCAGTTAAAGAAGAACAGGCCGTTAAGGCTGAACAGCCGGCTCCAATCAAAGAAGAGCCGCGTGTTGAGGTACTCCTTTATTGGCTCGGAACTTATCTCTCATTTAGCACGTTCCTCCGATGAGACCAGAAATGATAATGTTCTCTTCGTTGGAGGAGTCGGTCAGTCTTTTCTTGTATCATACTTAAATTTATGTTTAGCGTTTATGTTTATGTTTACGAAGATAGCGAAGACGAGGTCATGGCCGCCCTTCAGGGATGATCTTGTTTTTTCTTGTTATTAAACAATATCTGTTATTCTTTGTCCTGTGTTCTCTCTTTGTCGTTTTTGCGATGTCATGCCTTTCTCTGTTGTCTCAAATGCTAATTTAATGTTATTTTTCAGTTATGGTTAATAGTCGAAGCTGTTGGTCGGATGGAGGAGCTGGAAGAGGGCGTAATGAAGGTAACTCTTTCTTTGTCGTGTACATATTTCTAGTTCAGATCTCCCGGAAGAGGGCTGCTGTGGTGGAACTAGTGACTGACTCCGACGATGGCCGACAATCCTGGCGCTTCTCCTCCTTTGCTGCCTCGGATCTATGCTTCATGGATCTAGTAGAAGTGGAGGAAGAGAAGATGTCACCGCGAGTGGATCCCGCTTCTTTGGCCCAGTAAGTAGGTTTCTGTTCAATCTAATAGGTTGCTTTCAGGTATGGATCGTGTCAAAGGAGAAATGGAACATCTTCTGGAGGACTTCTGCGCAGGTGCAAGTCTCTGTTTCTGTCTGACGGCACAATGGGAGGATCGCTCAGGATGAATCATCTCTAATGTTAAGGTACCCCTTTCTATTCTATCTAAAAGTTTATTTTCAGGTATAGATATCGTGAAAGAAGGAATGGAGGGTTCTATTCAAGTTCGGTCAGAAAATGGAAAGCTTTCCACGCGTTCCATCCTACGGGTGGCCGCTCCCGGGCACAGAGTTCAACTTCTTATCTTTCTCCTTCAACTTCTTATCTTTCTCTTTCTGCGGAAAAATAGACAAACAAACGAAAACCGCTTTTGGAGAAGAAACAAGCCGTTCCCTGAGCTATTATATTTTAATTGCTTTTTTATTGGCCATTGAGCAAATTCTAGATAATCTTTCGTCAAATATCCATTCTCTATTGACATATTGCAGGTCTCCCGGCAGCTTTCTGCCCCATTACATCATCCAGCACATCTGATATTACCTCTCCCAGACTCCCTACCTCATGACCGGTCGATATTATTAATCTCTAATCCGGCAGACGCCTCAATTAGAGGGATCTCTCTTCCGTATTTTGTTGATCAGTCAAATCGTCAACAAGATGAATCAACAGGGAGAAGAGTCGGATGAGGAGGCCAGCTTCGGCTGTTCCGAAGATCACGAGGAATCGGAAGTCAATTCTCCGGAGAGTGAGTACTTTATTCTTTTTGTAAAAAATCCCGCCTGGTAAGAGCTAGCAAGTCTAAAGATGCATAAGGAACTGTAGACACCATTCTTGAAGGCGGCGAACTTCCATTAAAATAACGTGGGCTTCATTGACGATCCGCTCAAGACGAGCATTGTCTTCATTGTTAGGCATACGTCTGTAATTTTCTATTGAAAAGGAGGGGAAATACTCTTACCCCATATATGGTAGCCGATGAAGAATGAAATCGGTCGCCATGGTCTCTAGATGATTCAGAGAGAGCATTTTATTCACTGGAGGGACTCTGGAATAGACGGGAACGGCCATTCTTCTAAAAACTGGGATTAAATGGTAGTATTGATAGACCGGGAATGATAAGCAGAGGTTAAGTGAATTACACGAGTTTCCGGTGTCATTACGAGATTATGAAGGCTTCATCGACCTTAAAATTAGTGAGAGATGCAATTTTTTGAGACCGGAGGATATCTAGAAAGCGTAAATAGCTGCTGATGAAATTTTTTACATACCAAAAGAAGAAAGATTGAATAGGCGGCTTAATAACTGCTGATGTAGGCGTCACTCAAACGGAAGAGAGCATACGCATGATTATTAAAATAAGAAATGAAATCATAGTTTTGCCGGCGAGGGAAATGAAGAATCAGCCCGAGATAATATATATTTGTCATTTCCGAGAGAAAGAGGTGGGGATACTTCCTGACCGGAACAATGCGGCCTGGGCAGAGAGCGACAAAACAAATTAGCATAGTTTATCTGCCCTTTTCAGATCACTATTTCTTCATCCGACCATGTTCCCAGCCGCAGGACCCCTCTAGCTGTCGACTGAACGGTCAACGGCCCCCACTACCAGATGTTTATGAAAGGATAGTCAAAAGTCCTCAAGAGCATCAACAAGAGGAGGAACCGCCTCATTTTAAAAGAGCTCGACATGACGAGGTTACTCATTCGTCGTCGTGACGGTAAAGGATTCTTGTAG
Organism: Oscheius dolichura; assembly: GCA_932521035.1. Taxonomy (NCBI): domain Eukaryota; kingdom Metazoa; phylum Nematoda; class Chromadorea; order Rhabditida; family Rhabditidae; genus Oscheius; species Oscheius dolichura. The sequence continues at coordinate 268,970 of OW051497.1, read as the reverse complement.
TATGTCAAACGGCAGTGTTTTAGAGTTCCCCGGGCCCATATAATAAATCATACCCAAGTCAAGCATAGTATGCTGTAAAACTAAGTATGGGCAAGGGAAACTAGTTTACAGATTCACCATCTTTCTAGGAAAATATGGTCAGCCTACATAATCTATACTTCTACGGGCGTCCAGTTTGAGAAAATGATTATCCTACTTGTTATTTCTCACAGGTACGTTGTTCTTAGTTGAGTGTGGGATATGGATAATTGCCCAGTTGCTATGGACACTCCTTCGAGCTGACTTTGACTAATTAGAGACTGCGATTGAAAGCCATCCTCTTCAAAATAAGAAGGCCCTATAAGAACTGAATATGGGAAGGATTTAAGTTCGTCCCGCCGTTATATATCGTGCAAAGGTTGTCCACAACTTCGGTCGAGTGAAGAAGGATCACCGTCTGCTTGAAACTAATCTGTGTTCATTATCATAAAAGTAGAACCGTGATCTGCTCCAAGTTCCGGCAGCTTTCCATAAACCTGAGAGGCTGTGCTCGCAGCCAGATGAAAGCTGATCTCTAGTTCCATTTATAGAATTGTCTACACCGTCTTTCATCCATAATGGCGACGAGCTACAGTCGTGGCCGTCTTCTTTACTACTCAATATTGCTTTAACCCTTGGTAGATTATTCAGGTGAATATTTCATAGGATAAGGATTATTTTAACAGTTCCAGCTTCCCTTATTAGAAGCTCGTTAGGTATCATCTGGGTCTGATGATTGTCTTCTGATCGCATTCCTTCGCTATTTCTCATCCTTCTGGAGTTTTTACGAGTCTCAATGCCTACATTAACCGCTTGTTCTTCGTCTTCTCAGGATGAGAGTACCGAGGTTATTGGTAGATATTGGGAATACGTACTGCCAGGCTTTCATTTCATTGTTCCGCGTTCATTGTCCTCCTAATCTGCTTCGCATTTTTGGTTGTTTTTCACGTCTTCGTAATTGTAGTTAATGTACAAAAGATCCGATTATTGTTTTTGTGTAATAAAGAGAACAGACTGTTAGCTTCTTATCAGTTTTCATGAAATGTTTTCTCCGTGTTTGCCGCACCACGTTTTACAAACCTTTGTGTCTATCTTTTGCCCGTTCGCAGCAATGCACAGGGTGAGATTTCATAACAAAATTCAAGAGGATACAATAATAAGGTAAATGCCCCATTCTGCGAAGACCTTCTCAAAAGTCCTTGGTAAACCCCCTTTACCCCTTTCACAGCTGAAATTTCCAACCCTTTCCGTTCTACTGCTGAGAAAAACCGTGACCAATGATTGATAAACACCGGTTACGGGCGTGACGCCAAGAGTCGAAACAAAGAGCGGACCACCATGATTGCCAATGGAAAAAGACCGAAAATACGATTTCGCCGACAGAGAAAGTTCACATGCTAACAACAGACGTGCCCGGAAATTAAAAACGAGCCCTTTGGTTGCGTATTTCTGCGGGGGCAGTATCTACAGTGGTTCGCTTCATCGGAAGTAATCCATCTCTTATTTCCTTCTATAAATGAATTGTATCAGGTGGCGTCTTCTTTCTCGGTATTGACAGTGGCAACAGGGGATATTAGGGCTTAGTTCCGGTTGAGATAAACAGTGATGGCGTAAGATTTTCACAGATTAACCTCTAAGACTCCGTTGTTTTTCCCACAGCTTATGGACATTCTGGGAAGTGCAGTGATCCGTTGGTTCTATTTGACACGTTCCACTCCACGTCTCCTTTTTCTTCACACTCCCATGATGTCGCCCTGCGCAATGGCGGGGTTTCTACTTTATACTAGGCTTCTAATTTTAAGCCAACTAGGGGTGGGGACATTTTTAAAAAGCAGAAAATTGTGTGTGCTGCATAGACGGATCCCTTTGGGATGAGTGAGCCGACGTCATTATGCCCTGAGTCTGATAGACCCTTTTTACATATCCTTGACTGCACTAAGTTGTTATTAACCGAGAAAATTCTCTGAGCACCGGCTAGATCGATGCCGCGACTTCGTGGGTGGTCTCAAAAAGCAGGGCGGCGTGACCATGAAGGCGATAATGCCCTGATAAACTCCTTCAGTAGCTGAGTTCCATTTTTCCTCGTTCTCCCACCTCGTGCGCACTCGAGAGCCGCATAAATCACTGACTACAACCATCAAGGGCACAATTTCCTCCACTTTTCACCTATCCTTTCTTTGCGCTAGTCATTTTCAAGATCTCACCTTATTCCTTACCGTTCGCGGATAGCAATTTGTTCTTGAAACTTTTGCAGGGATATGGATTGATGAGCTTTACCGAAAATTGAGGCCCTCGAACTTGCGTAATTAACCACTCTCATCTAGTTGGTAGTGCTGTCCTTCAGCAAAGTATGAGAGTATAAATGTAAGTTTACAATCCTTTCTTTAAAGTGGTCCTTTTTCAGATCCCCTAGCGTAGTCCCTGCCTCGTTGTCGTTTATCATGCCCCCTTGTGATTTAATGAGTTCAAGGTACTCTGCCCTTTTTCTTCGGTAATGATCAGTTTCAGAAGTCTTGCGAACTTTTGGCAAGTCTGGCTGTGATGTCATCTAATTCCGTCTAATGGATATCCACGGCGTCCTTCCAAAACTTGGCATAAATACGGCTGATTTTATTTATAGTTCTCATTGCTTTTGTTCCCCGAAAAAAAGAAATCAACTGTATCTATCCACCCGTTCCTAGATCTCTTGAGCTTTTTCTGTTCCCCCCTCTGTTTAATTGTCTCTCCCAATTTTCCTCTTGAACAGTAGGTTCCCTAGGATACTGCCATTTCCGATCTCAGCGCAGTCTGAGGTCCAACCTCATCCTTGGAGCCTAGCTTAGTAGAGAGTTCGCGGCAGTGTCATTCGTGTACAGATAACCGTAGGATGTTAGAATTTCTTTCTTTTCCTGTTATAGAATTCCGTAGTTCATCTTACTACACCCCCTTCAATTGCTCGCCTCTCTCTCCCTTTTACCAGAATCTGGTAAAAACATCATCTCAGTCCACGTTCATAATTTCGAGATCTTATTTTGAACTTCTGCTTTTATATAAAAGCTTCTTGTTAAAATAAAACCTTGTTGACAAGTCGGCTACAAAAATGTATCAAAATGATGTTGCCGGGGAAATGAAGAGAGAATGGAAACTTCCAAATGTACCCAAGAATCTGTTAATTTGACCGCCAGACGGCTGTTCTATAAACGAGATTGCTTCCTCAATCCTCATTTATTTTTTGCAATGGCCGTAAAAGAATCCCATTAGGTTTAACTACAATTCAAATGACTTCTAAATGATGTTCACACTGTTCAGTAACTTTTGGTCGTTCCTCTTTAAAAATCGGGAAAGTACACCTCCCTGCGGCAGACAGACAGCCATTCGATTATTTAGTTTACAACAGTCAGCAATTTTTCGTACAGCGGGCTCCAGAACAATAGAACCACTTCCGTCTGCTTGTATACTCCTTCCCAGTTTCACACTATTGAAACTAAACTGGGCGGGGCTACCATTCCTGTTTATCCACCCAGTCCAAGGCAGTCATTTCTCGTGGGGTGACCGTCGATGACAGTTTGTTGTGTCTTCCTTCTGCTGCTACTTTCTCTCTCACATTGAAACGGTTTAGGAAGGCTTTAGGCCTTTATTCTTTCAATGCAGTGTTGGAATAAAGTACAGTTGGTCATCCTCCACTTGAGTAATTAAATCCTCTGCAGGGGTTTGTGGGCTCTTCGTTCTCACATCTGCAGGGTAAATGTGAGTTTTCTACCCTTTATTTTCTTTGAAAAAAGATAATTTTAGCCCTTCCGTCTGGAAGAAGGTTTTCTTCTCGCGTGGAAGACAATTCCGGGGAAACGGAACTGTGAGCAGCCCGTCTTCGAACGGTTTAGAGGAGGGCCGTGAGACTGCCAAGCTGAGGGACGATGGGCAGAGCACTATACTTGGTGGGCTTATCCCCATTTTTTACCATTGGCAATCTTTCAGGTAGTCTCTGAAGACATTCTGCTTACAGTTCTCCCAAGAGTCCGAATTTGTTGCTCAAGAAAGCTGTGGCCCGCGTAGACCATCAACATGCCCCGTTTTTCCTCAATTGTGCCATTCTCCTATACCTCTTTATCAACGGGTAGCTTTCTTATAAATTACGGGTAGGGTTTTGTTTGGTTTACGAAAGAAAACGGGTGGGTAGGTTACTTGCCCCAATGAGCATATGGGTCGCTAATGGTACTAGCACTATTATTTCGCATATCGTTGTCACGGGTTCCCCCTAGAGTCCGGAGAGTTCCCAGCATATTACGACTCTCTTCGGACTTGTTTAATAAAAAATTTAAAAAACTCTTCGATATTTTTCTCTAGACTACTCAAGTCTCATGACTTTTCATAAACTACTAACATCAGTTACAAATTGTGGAGAAACAGCAATGCCCCACACGATTTGCTGCTTAAATACAAAAGACCCATTAATTAAAAGAAAGAACAAGAATGTACTTTAACAATTTACCAATATCGATCATAAGTACCTCGTTTCTTAGCCTCCAGCATATCCATTTCAAAGAAAATGGCTGTGCCTTCCTCTGGCGGCAATTCCATATCCGAACCGTCTGCCTTCTTATACAATTCACGAGGGAGACTCTTCACCATCCTGTAGCCGGCCTTTTCTGTATTTTTAGCACTCGCCATACAGGTTGCCAACCCAATATTATACCGGAATCCTCTGGGAATCGACCAGTCTATAACATTTTTCAACATAACGGGGTAAATGGCTCCGGATATTCCTTGCCCTCGGAGGGTGGTCGGAGTATAGGTTAGATCGTGCTGCACAATTTTGTCCACATTCAGACGGCTGATGTTCTTCTTCTCGGCAATGGCAATTAGATCAAGGACAGTTTGATATGCATGGCTTCGGTCCTTACAGACGACATCTTTCGGTGGTATAGGGTCGTTTTTAGGATCCTTGTAAACAATACTTGAGCAGGAAATGGACACGACCTCATCTTGAGTATTCACGGCAAAGAAACTGACAGGGTAACGGAGGGAATTGTAGGTTAGACCATCTAGTATCTCAGGAGGAATATCCTTCACACCGGCTGCAATATTAGTTACTTCGTTGAGTTGCATATCTCTGATGCATTCTTCCAAAATAACGGCATGTTCTAATCGCCCACGAATCAGCTTCATATGTCCAAAATCCTTGACCACATCGCTTGGCTTGATAAGAGACTTTTTAGGACCAAGGGGGAGGGGAAAGGTTTTAGGGAAGTTGCGGAATAAAGAGCGGCCAAGAGCGGAAGGCATCAGTCGATAGGTCAAAACCCGTTCCTCTGCTATCTTCCACTGGATAAGATCAGAGATCACTGTGCTTCGGAAATGACCGGGGTAGTGGGGAGCAAAGTCGTTGAAAGTCGCCTTATCAAGTAGAATACGGCAGGGAAAGCGTCTGGCCCATTTTTGGGAACCTGACGTAATCTTAGCGAAATGTATGGGTATCAAGGAAAGGGAATTCCCACTGACAAAGATCTCTTTCAAATATCCGGCAAGGTAATTTTCTAAAGGCAATAACAAAGTCTTGAGGAAAACTCGGTTTCCTGGCAAATGGCGGAGTTTAAAGATTCACATTACAGTCGGGTAATTTATTACTGTGGAGGGACCCCTTTGCCTATTTTAGACCATAAAGCTCTTTCTATAAAATCCGCTGAGATAGTTTTGTTCAGAGTTTTCCGGAGAGTACGGCAATGACGATATTGAATCAAACGTCGCCTCGGAATGAGTCACATTCTACTTTTTGCTGCAATGCCTGTAGGAGTAAAAAAGGCTAATCATGGCGGATTCAAAAGGTAGACGTCAGGAGCCTTCCTCATTTCCAAATTGCCTACCACCACAGATTGAATACCAGCATCATAATCCTTCAGATCAGCTTTGACGCCATTGGTGGTTTAGGATTTTGTACGAGGAGGAACTTCCTGTCACTTTAGTAGATCACCAGCTCGGGTTGTTTACATCCTTCGGTTCCTTCAGATTCTCCTGGCATTTCGAAATGTTCCGCTGTACAGTTGTATATTTGTAACATACCCGATGGACAATAAAAGGCACAGATGTGTGTGCAGGGGGGACAGTACGTGTGCTTATTGTTTATCTCGAGAAACATTCACATGATCGTATTTGGTTCTGGAATATGCAGCCGCTTTCCGAATAGGAAATTGTTGATCTCTTTCTGTTATAGAGCCTATCAGCCGCTCCCTCTGACTCGGATGGAAGTGTTTACCTCGGATTAGATTCTTTTTCCATAACATCGCGAACAGCTCCATGGTTTCATTAAACTCATCGCCTATGTACACCGGAGCTTTCCCCTCCCTCTGCCCGGGCAACAAACTTCTTGAAATAGAAAATTCATAAACTAATTAATAATATTCACCCGGCCATGTACATTTTAATGAGTGCATATTTATATCGGCCCCTTTTTACCCCATTTCTGTAGAGAAAAAGAGGCATAAACGTTCAATAGAATTCCAATATTTCGTGAAGATTTAAAAGGCGTGAGAATATCTCGCCGACGTACAGCAACCATTTTGTCCGGGTTCTTTCTCTCCCATCGTTTCCATAGAGACGTTCTGTTTCCCTTTTCCTCAAAGAAACATTTGATCCTTTAAATAGTCCTTTTTATTCCCCCGCGTCAGAACATACCACGAAGGAATACAGAGAACGGGGCTTACTCATTCTGCTCTAAAATTCCTTCCCTTTATCGGGCCGAGTAATCAACAAGAATAAATTTCTTGCGTTTTTTCATCTTTCTAAGAACGGGCACAGGTTCCTGGTCTAAAAGGTAGTCTCACAAAATTTTACACTCATAACCAGGAAGGAGATCTCCTTATCATATGTGGGATAATCCATTGCGGAACTGCAAAATCAGGGGAGAAGAGAAAAACAACCTTATGCAAATGTGTGATTGAGTTTAGCAAGGAGAGCGTATTTATTTCTTAGTCTGGTGGAGACGAGACATGATGCCTTCTTCCTTTTAAGTAATAAGTCTCTAGGCTACGCGACGCTGTTCCTATTCCAGTGTGGTCTTTTCATCTCCCCCCTCTTCTCCCGCTCTGCTCCCTGCAAAAGCTGTCTAGCCATGAGTCTCGTATATCTCGCACGGGATGTGACAGTTTACACGAGTAAGGCGGAGGGGGAAGGGCACTCTAGACAGTGACAAAGATGGAAACAGGGTGTCTGCCCTTCTGCAGAGGCTCTTTCGTTATGCACATTTAAATCTACGTAATTGTGACGCTGTAAATTCTCCTTCCGCAACTGTGAACAAGATCCATGCGCCTGTTTACAGATTATCTTTCAACTTATGTTATCATGTTGTCTGGTTCCTTATTCGCTTTAATCTCATTTGGCTCTTTTTTTCTTTTGTTACCCTCTGGCTTCCATCATGCTGCGCTAATCTTCTCTTCCTTCATCAATTTCCGCTGTTACTCCTCCCCATAGAGACGATTCCATACAGACACCTACGCGGCCAACATTCTACCGCATGATTTACTTGCATATTTTTTAATCACATGGGCAGATAATGCCAATTTCACTCTATTTTTTCCAGCTGAAAAGGGAAGAGTGTGCGGTTGTTGTTCCCATCTGTAGAGAGCACACTCTTTTCTATAGGGACTGATCACACGATATCATTTATTTGACCAACTAAGACATCATAAACAACCAAGCTGTTTAAATACTATGAAGCTTTGTACAGTAACCCCTTATCAAATCTTTCCAACCGTTTCATTACATCCCTTACATTTCTGTCTATCTGACGTAAACATTCCAGACTGGAATATTATGGCAGAAAGGATGGAAGTCCGTCGACCCAAGCGCAAAGCAGAAGAACAGTTAGAAGAGGTCATGGTAGGTCCTCCGTCTAACGTACGAACTCCTGTTTACCCTTCAGATTACTTTAGACATTAGCGACCAGGTAACCGAACAGAACGAACAGCTGGACCTGGCTAAGCAGAAACTCAAGACGGTATTGTAATCAAGACATCAGGGGGAAAATTATTTTCAGCTTCATATCCGCAGAGATAACATGCAAGAGAAGCTGGAACTTATCCGTAAAGGAAAGAGGGAGAATAAATTCGAAACATCTGAATTTGGAGTTGGTTTTAGACATTTAATAGACTAGGCAGTTTTTTAGCTTACTGAAGACGATTACGTCGACATCGTGAAAGATCTCGAGAAGGAGATGTCCGACTGGGAAACTCAGATTGCTGGCATGGAAAAGGAACGCATGGATCTCCTGAGGGACCAGATGGAAAACGAACTGAGGTCCACCCCCTCTTCTACTTGAAGCCCCAATGAAAAACCTCCAAACCTTTGTTAAATCCGTTGAATGTTAAACTCATGTAAATTAAGTAATAAAAATGTCCTGTCCAATCATATTCAAACATTTTGATTGTGCTTAAACCTTCTATCTTGTCTGGAGGGGAACGTTCCTCCGATGAGACCAGAAATGATGATGTTCTATTCGTTGGAGGAGTCGGTCTTGTATCATACTTAAGTTTATGTTTAGCGTTTATGTTTATGTTTACGAAGATAGCGAAGACGAGGTCATGGCCGCCCTTCAGGGATGATCTTGTTTTTTCTTGTTATTAAACAATATCTGTTATTCTTTGTCCTGTGTTCTCTCTTTGTCGTTTTTACGATGCCATGCCTTTCTCTGTTGTCTCAAATGCTAATTTAATGTTATTTTTCAGTTATGGTTAATAGTCGAAGCTGTCGGTCGGATGGAGGAGCTGGAAGAGGGCGTAATGAAGGTAACTCTTTCTTTGTCGCGTACATATTTCTAGTTCAGATCTCCCGGAAGAGGGCTGCTGAGGGTGGAACTAGTGACTGACTCCGACGATGGCTGACAATCCTGGCGCTTCTCCTTCTTTGCTGCCTGGGATCTATGCTTCATGGATCTAGTAGAAGTGGAGGAAGAGAAGATGTCACCGCGAGTGGATTCCGCTTCTTTGGCCCAGTCTTGCTCTAGCTGATCGACAACCGCTTTTGACAACATGGGTATGGTTTAAATTGTTAATTTACTTTATTAATTCTTGTAGTGTTTTCAGATCATACACGTTCCAGATTGGATCTTCGAATCATGTGGATAGTGGGAGGGCTGAAGAAGAGTGGAACTAAAGTAATTCTTTATTTTTATCAAACTTAATTTCGATTTAGGCTGTTCCGAAGATCCCGACCGCCCTGGACCATGCACCTCCTTCTCCGGAGATGTTCCTGATGACGAGTATGGGCTAAAGAAGAAAGTGGTTCTCAATGTTCTAAGTAACGATTACCTGGGACAATGCAGAACCACCCGAGGATAAAAGTATCCGCCCCTTTTACCCTGCAAGCTTGCAAGAAGCCCTTTCCCGACTTTCTAGAAGTCACCATGCACCAATTTGTCCATCGTTTCTTCCAGATGTACCCATATTTAGATGATACTCCCTCTAAAAGGCAAATGCGACAAAGTAGCCTATCCAATTGTTCTCTGTTTGGAGGGCCTGCTGTTTCCCCTGGCATTTTCTAGAAGTAAACAACCTTCTAGGATTACCAGACCGTCATGCGAATTAATTACCTGTCGTTTCCTTGAGATCCATCCCTTTTTCTGTTCCATGTTGTCGCCCGAATGCTCTTTTTAAATGAAAGGTCAGATATGTCATAGCATTTGTCGAGTCATCGCAATGGCTAAGCGATAGAACCAGTGTTTACTCTTTGTCACATCACCGTGTGTAGTTGTCGAACTCTCTCCTTTCAGTGTCCCTGTCTCTGTGAGACGGTCCAATATGGGCAGCCGTTTGTTCCAAAGTGCAAACCCCTATCAATCGATGTCTAGACTCATCCGGAGGAGCCGCCCTCCCCCCTTCCCTACCGCGTGTGTTGTTTCCCCGTTCTCCAGTTCCTTTTTGATTTCTAGACGAAACGTTTTCTATTTTTCCAAACCAGAACTAATTTTTTGCAGAGAGTAAAGCGTCTAGTCGGATGAAGTGATATTTCCCCTCGGGGCATCCGTTGCCGACTCTCTCAAACTGGATAATGTACGTATTTTATCCCTTTCTCTTGTTATTTACATTCCTATTGCAGATAATCGCCCGGTGAGAGATTCCCTTCTTCCGGTGTCGCTATGAATCTTTTGTATCGTTTGTATCCGTTTATTTACTCCATACAGGTAACACCATTAATTTTTCTAATGGTATCTTTAATGTTTCAGCTGGGCGATTGCTAATTCTGTTTGGGTTCCAAGTAAGCAGGTTCTGAAATGCTCAAGTATAGACGTAACCTCTCTTCTATCCGCAGCCTTTGCTGTTTTGAATTGATGAAATTAGTATTATTCTTGACTGAAGTGCATGTAGTTTTTGATTAATGAAACAAATATTACTCATCAGCTTTTGAAAACCACTAAATCTGTATGGATTCACTGATCCGATGGATAAAATGAAGTCGGGTTGAGATCAAGAGGAAGAAACGAGAGCAACCGATTAGGCAAACGATGAGACCTAAGCCAAATATTCATGGATCGTTTATTCTTCCCCTTATTCTCCAAGCTGGCCTGCTTCCGTTATCATTCCTCCGGGTCATATTCAAAATTACCTCTCGATCTTCAGCCACACTACTTTGGTTGACACATTTAAAGGGAGAGTAGCGCAGGTTTTGAATCATGTTTTGCCGCCGCGTCGGTGATTACGGTAACTCCCTGTTCAATGCATTTTTTACATAAATATCTATTTCTGATGCTTTCTCGTGTTTTGCCATCACCGTATTACTATAAAAGAAAAGAGAAAATAACGAAAATCGAGCTGCATCTGTGAGTTTCCAAAAATGCATCAAAACTTACGTTTTCGAGTCAAAAATAATTTTTGTCGAGCTGTGTGTGTTCACATATCAAAATGTTCGACAGTGCTTATGTTATTGTAATAAAAAGCAGAACATATAAATATCCGCACGTAGAGAAAATAATTATTTTACATCCAAAATCACGAAAAATTGCAATAATTTCGTGCATGACGTTTAGCGTCATCTGTCAATTGATGGAAGTCCTGACAAATTCAAAACCTGCGCCATTGTCCCTTAAAGACTCCCTCTCCCTTAATCATATGACCCGTAAGTGTCAATATAATTCTCTTCTCACCTTAGATTACCATATGGATAGTTTGAATATCGCGCCAACCATTCGAATTTCCCTTGTTTGCTTAACGGTCCGCGTCTCTGTCTCGCGAGAAAAACGGAATACGATCTAACGCGATAACCTCCGCAAATTCAGTCGGATGCCCCCCTTTCCTTGTTCTTATATTTGCCACCGTTTTGCTGATTATTCCGCTATTTTTAGGAAAATGGCTGGCAGTCTCTTCTAAGGATTTATTGCTACTTCTGCTTGGGTTCCAAGTAAGTTTTCCCTTTAGGAGTATAGGGGAGGGAGAATGAGATGGTCTGAAAAATATCGAGAATTCTTTCAGGGAGAGCATCTTCTGCGTTGATGATGAAGAGAACCTCCTTGACATGCTAAAGTCAATGCTCAGGGGTGAGTTATTATTCCGGTAGTTATGTTGGGGAGGGCAGCTTTTTGAACCATACTCAAAACAGTATCCATTCAGTTCCCGCTTTAAAATGTAACTGAAATGGCCTAAACCTGATCTCAGCGCAACTCTACAACCTTTTCTCGACTTCTCTGAATCTGCCATTTTTTTCATACAAGGTCCAATCACTGCTGGGACAGAGCACGAAGTGAGCCTTCTCACGGTCTCGAATGTCTTTGTTGGAGATGGTTTTCGTGTCTCTTCGTTCTAGTGAACCTCTAGACACAGAAACATTCTCACGGCCTTCAATACAATATCCGATTGCTTACAGGGATAGAGTCTGCCCTGCTCTTGATCCCTACTTGCATCTTCACTAAACATTGGTTATGCCAACGGTACCTATCCTTCCTGGAAAGTTTTCTAAAGTCATCTCCCAACTCTTCAAAACTTTTATAACGTTCTAGGAGTTTTTTGAATCATTTATTGGCGCTTCTGTGAGTCTTTAGAGCATACTGCCGGCCTCTGAACTTCGGAGTTGGCTCTCTGTTCTCCTACCCGATGTACTCATGCACACTTCCGTGTTCTCTCTTTGGGTTTTAAGGATATCCTTCTTTTTGCTTTCTAACAGAGCCTTTCATCGACAGGGCTATCTATCATGTGTAGTTGACCAATTGATATCGACTTTGCCAAATTCTACTTGGCAACTAGCGGGGGCTATTTTACTTCCTGCCCTTTCCACTTAAAGTCGTGTATTCTTGTAGGGAACCCAAAGAATTTTTCTTTCAATCAAAACCCTCCTTGACATTTCCTTCTGCATGTTCCAGAAGATTTATTCGGATTAGTTTTATCACCTTGCTCTACCAGGGGATTAATAAAGACTACTATTATTTGTCAAGGAGTTTCACAAGTAAAATTTCATGTAGAAAAGATAATCTGCACTGCGGGGGAAGAGATTCCTGTAATTTACTTTCATTACGGGGGTATTGTTGACAGGCCAGGGGGAAAAGACACAATCAGGGTAATCTTCTTGGCCTAAAGACGGTGGATATTCATCCGAGATCAAAACTACTGCAACTAATCCGACTCACCGGCTTCTTCTCTTCTTTTTTCATTAGTATAGGAATTATTCTTCTCTCTCGACAGCTTCTCGAAGTTTCCCCACTCTTCGCGGAGAAGAAAATAGTTTGCCCATTGGCTGTAATTCACTTCTAAGATCTGATTGCTCTCCACCTCCCTCTAATAACATGTACACTTACTCCATCAGCAATTAGCCGCCTGTCCGCATAATGATCACCTGGCCACGGCGGCTTATCCGCATCTGGTGGTTCAAATCAGATGTCTAAACTTCCTTTTCGATTCCTTAACCATTCTAGAGCAGATGCTTGGCCGATGGCGTTTCTGCCACGTCACAGTGTGTCCCATTCAATGTGTCTTTTGATGAAGTCTTCTTATTCTTTCTCCCCTTTTCAATAAGCATAATCAACCATTTCTAATGGGAGTAATTGTATCCGCTCAGCTCTTATCACGGGGACTTGGTTACAATTTTTGAGTGTAGACACACCCCCTCCCGTTAATCTGACTTCTCTTCAGGGTTCAGTCTATATCCATGGAGAACCAGAAGTGGGTTTCACTCTACCGTGTTTGGGCAAACTATCCCGACACTTTGGTGAAGATTCTCCAAAAGGTAGTCAACTCCCCCGGTCCTGTATCTCACCATTTTAGACTTCGGATGTTTCCCTGGCTAGAATTTATCGTACCTGCCACTTTATGAGACATTTTATGGAAAAACACGCGGAACAAATTGGGAAGAACATCTTCGCCATTAATTTCTTCTTTGAAATGGGTCGGGTTAAGTAGGATACTGTAGTTTAGAATACTCAAAGAATTGTTAAAGATACACGCGAGCGTTAACTAGACCACCAATAATGAGCGGAAGAGAAACCTGGATCCCTAAATACGGTAGGCCACCTAAAGTAGGAAACAATGTCCGGCTAAGGTACTCCCCAACGTGTTGGCACCCTTGGAACCTACAGACTTATGTTTATGAATCTCCTGGTTGTTTGTAGCACTCACGAAGAAGTTGGCGGCTTTGGTCCTTGGTTCATATTGCGTAACATGTCATGGTAGACAACCACTTTTAGATATCTAACGTCATTTCAGGCGAATTGGTATCAATATCCGGTCTAATCTATTCGGTAGACGTATTCTTGCCGTCTTTCTTCAGAGCCAAATTGATCTTCCGTGAGTTGGAAAATGGAAAATGATGTAAAGATTGCCTTTGACTTGAAAATTCTATAACACCCGCTGATTTCATTTATCTGCACACGTAGATTGATAATAATTCTTGCGCATGGCCCATTACAGCGGGAACAATCTTATTGTTTTGAACAGAGTAAAAAAAAGGTTTCAGCGCTACATTTTATTAGATAGACCTTGAGCGGAATCCATAGTGCAAGAAGGGTCCTTAGTACAATAAGGACCTTATAGAAATCAAATAATTTTAGGGAACTATCCATTGATGTGGACGCCAACTTCTCGATTCTTTCGCAAAACCCAGGCCAGGGTGATTTTATGGGCACCTTTGCCCATAATTATAGCAAGGACCACAACACTTTTGGGTTCGAGGAGTTCACCTACTTGGACAAGATTGTTAGTAGCGGACTGGCAGCCGGCGATTGCCTTTTGTTGGAACTAAAGATGAGAGCTGGTCCTGTTCAAAATGTCTTGTAAGAATTCTACAGTATACTTATGACAATAGCCCTTCAGGACACCGCTTGAGTACCAGAACCGAATCGAAGAGATGATTCAGAAAGCTAATAGTTTCTTCGTGAACAGGAAAGATGTCAACTTAGCCATTGAACACATCAAGCAGGCCATGTTATATTGTGCTGATAGGTTAATCCGCTAGGATTTCTCATGGCAATAAATGTTATTTTAGAAATCCTGGAGAGGTCACCAAAGCTCACATTGAATGGCACCTGCAGACTTATAGGGATTATCAGAGGGAGATGCTTGCTCGCAACTGAGGGAGGGGATTTTCGATGAAAATGAAAAAAAAAGAACGTTAAAATTTCTGTTCTTACAATTTGTATGTTTTCCAATTATTCTACTTCCTTCTGTTGTTCTCCTTTCAGCGGGGGGATATATTGTTCGGTCTCCTTCTAGGGTTAAGGCTTTATTTCGGGGCTGAGGCTCTTTTGATGGTAAGGTTTGAATAGAAAAGGATAGGACGATTTCCTGTGTTTTGTTTCTTGTATAACATATTTTCTGTAGTCTGTTTTCCACCCAGACTCCTTGTCCTGAGAAATATTTTAATAATCGTCTACAATTTACGTATACTCATGTCTTCTAACAGTTTTCAGCACTCTGCACTTATAGTAAATAGAAGCACCCCTTTTCACGATGTAATTGTTTTTAAAACGGTGTTTAATAAAGTTGCGTGCATTCCCAGTAGTTTCTCTTGTGCTTCCTACAGAGTGGCATCAATAACACTTAGACATCTGCGGTAAACAACTTTTGTAGTAGCTGATTACCCTGAGGAGGGAGGCACAGAAGATTGTGTTCAGGTAGAGAGCAGTTGTAAGGGTGCTGGAAATCTTTCTGACTGTTTATGTCGACACAACAGAGTTTCTATATAGGAATTCGGTAAACATTAGCCGTTCGATTCCTTCACCTAGGCCACTTCAGTTCTGCTTTCTTACGACACTCATAAAACCCTTTTTATCTGAGCAATAAGGATGAGCAATGCATTAATTTGAAAATTATTTGATCACGGTAAACTCGGCGCTTTGCTCTACACGGAGTATTTTCCGCCTAACGTCGATCACACCCTACTATAACTCGGCAATTTTCCAAGTATGCCAAGCTGGCATCATTCTCGAAGAAACGCCCTTTATCGGCACGCCCGCAAAGTTTCTTTATTAAATCCATAAATGTTTTCGAAAATACTTCCATCCGGGCTTGAAAACATTCCTTGTCTTGTTTTCCCTCTTCCGAACCATTTTGCCAAAAACAAGCGTTTTAGGATTTTAGGCCGGTTTACCTTTGTAAACAGGCTCATTCCTTTAAAAAAAGACGTTTTCGTTTCCTGTTAATTAGCCGCAATGGACTTTGCTCCGCCTCTAATTGATGGAAGGCACGATGCAGTCCAGTTCGCGTCATAGCCAGCCTTCCAGGCCGTCTTTCCAGCTGCAAATCGAAACGGATGCTTTTTAGTTATTCCAACAGCAATCGAGATAGAAAACTTCTCTTGCGATCGGCGGAAACAACTCCGTTTTCTTGCGCTTTCGCTGTTTTCCTGTTACGTCTACCTTCTATCAATGATGGGCGTGCAGTCCGCTCTCGGCAGAGAAGATTGAATGTTTTCTCAAGTCTGCCGTTCAATCTCAAGGACGGCAGTTGTCGGCCATCTGCGGCAGTTCAGTTAAAAAAAGCGTGGCAGATGCTTCTCTGGTTTTACACTCTCTCCCAGTGCAATTGACGTGTTCGTAGCTTGTTAACAATCGTTCGGAATTGCTAAGGGTTGCCCAATTAGCTTTATTACAAGAGAAAAAGACAATTAATACCCAATATGTGTGCTCCGCTTGGCCAAAAATTCGAATAACAAACACTCTGCCGCCGTTAAGCTCTGTTCGTTGTTGGTTAAACCGAGCTGAACCGTTTTTACTTTGTATAATCATCAAATAGTGCCTGCACTTTTGTTTCTAAGTCTTGTGATTGCACCTCGTGACCGGTTGATCTCTCTGCGGTCTCGAAACTTCCGTGAGATTGATTCCCCTCTTCATAACTTTTGAACTACTCGCTAGTATAATCGTTTTAAAAGCTAATTTTACCGTTTTATAAGTTCTCTTTATTAAATTTCTTCATATTATTCATTTTACAATTCGACGAAACATTCTTTTTAGGGCAATGGCCTAGGACTTCCCCAGACAGCCTGTCTGGAGGATTCCACTGGCCAAAAAGAAGATGCTCGCCCCAACTTGGCCCCAGGTAAATTGTCACTTCTCAGAATAAATGAAGAACTAATATTTTAGCTGAAGAGACTTTGTTGATCCTCTGAAGCAACTACTTCTGGCTCATCCTTTTCATACTGACAGAATTCGAAGCACGGTTCCATGGAAAACACACTTCCCCTTTCCGCTGATGTAAGTTATTATTTCCAATAAAAGACTCGAATTTCAGATTCCCGCCCAGACCAGTAAGTGAATGGTCTGCAGATTGTCATTATAAATGATATAAAACGAAAAATATGTATACGGGATCTTCCTTACCTAGGCAAGGATTTGGTTGGTGAGTTTTCTTTCCTTTTGTTTTTACTGTCAGGGAATTAGTTCGCTTTTGGACCAGGTCTCGAAACGTCAGCGCCTATTTCTCTGTTGTAATGGAGACGAAATATTTCTGCTCAAGGAAGGGACAAGAAAAGTTGCTCGAGTGGAGAAATCCTAAGGACAGGGAGTAGTCCAAACCTTTTCAAAGTTTTCGCATTCGTTTCGAGACCTGCACAAAGGAAATTGAGATCCTTGACATGTTTTTAGCCTTTATTAATGTTCATATTTCAGCAATATTTTCAATAGATGATTTCAACTTTTCTGGGAGCAATATGATTCCAAAAAAATCCACATTCCTCAATCCAGGTGCTGTTTTCACTCTATTTCTTCCTCAAGGGAATATTTCCGCCTTCAAGCCATTCCCATACCATTTCCTCTTTTCCCAATCCCTAACCTCATAATTGTAACTCCATATTCTTTTGTTTTATATCATATTCCCCCACAAAGCTGAAAGAATTTACTCATTCCAAACGGAAATATGCTCATCAAACTTAAGTCTTCGAGGAGCCTAACTCCTACCCGTCAACGGAAATTTGAAAAGTCTGTATGTACATAAAAAATCAATTTTATAGGAAATCTCAAAAATGGAAATCATTTTTTTAAACGGAAAAACAAAAACTAGTCATATTGCTCTAAAAGTTTTTTGTCATGCAATTTTGTTTCCAGGGTATTAATTACGTTTATTAACTTTGAAAAACTTGAAGTGTTTGCAATGTTCCAAAACGTGTTCTCCCCATAACAACGTAGTAATTTTAGGAGTGTCATTGTTTTTTTTTCTTTATAAGGGAAAGCGAGGCGTCGCAAAGAAGGAAGTCCATTGAATTGGCCGAAAACTGTCAGTATGGAGAGGTGGCCATAATAATAAATGTCAACAGTTTGTGTTTTAATATTTACCGAAAAATGGCAGCTAATTAGGAAGGACGCTCCTCGGCATCCGGCACAAGTGTCTCGGCACTAATTAGCCATCACTATGGTCATTGTGGGGATCTCGTCTGATTCCATAAGTGTATTAAACGCCCGGGAACATAATGGACACAGAGGAATCGATAGACCAGCAGTGTGGTCAGCCGTCACTCACCTTTTACTTATGGACAACGTTTATCTCTTCTCCTCTCCTGCTCCCACACGTCACACGTCCTCTTTTATGAGAAAAGCATCGGCCAAGTTGCTTCCGATCTCATTATTTTCTTCATTATTTCTGGCCGAGAAAGGGCAGCTCGTCTACCTGACTTCATTACACTAGCTAATAACATCAACCTATTCTTGGAAAATAGCCCGAACTTGCCCGGAACGTAGTTTGAATGAAGGGGTAGTTTCCAGTTGAGTAGAATAGAAGGTCCGAAATCGTCAGGGTAGAATCTGGGAGGTCACACCTGTAGAAACTCGGCAGGAGCTTGATCCACAGGTTCTGCAGCGCGCAGTAATTCAGGAACAGAGCCCTGATGGTCTTTTTATCCCCCCATAATGATTTTTGTTTGTTACCCTTAGGATTAGTCAATTTTTCAAATCGGAGAAAAGAGCGCCACTCAAAGTACGTAAACTCCTGCCGGACATCATTCTTTATGCAAAGATAAACTACTAGTTTATGCCCAAGTGAAGGCGTAGGTCTACATAGATCAAAGTCTAAGAAAATCTCCTAGTGGACACACGGTAAAATACGGGGAGGTTGTACATGGCGGCGGTTATTTGCACAGCGGTCACTCATTAATCGCCATGATCACATAGTCATCCCATTTAGCGGCGTTGGCGCCTGTGTTCCCTTGCACATTTCCAGGGTCACTGAGTGTGTTCGCACCTCAATAGAAACACAAACGTCCTTTGCCTTTGACATACGCCTGATTAACCTCGCTGAGGCGAACTAATTACGACCCTATGAGTTTACTTTCCTCTCTCTCTCTCTCTCTCTCATTCTGGGCTATATGACTTGAATTTTCTAGTTTACGGAACCAGATATTCTATATTAGGATAATCTTTGGGAAACCTGGTTCCGTACGGGGCAAAACATCCGCCGCTCTTTTGCTTATTTTTTCCTCCAGGCTGGGTCAACAGTATTAGCGGGCAGAAGAGCCCCTCACCGTGCAACATGACACTTAGCCGATACTACGCTTCCCGAGGGAGATAGAGAGGTCTTTACGAGAACGTGGACAAATTGGGTTGGCCCGACAGGTCCCTCAGTTTCAACCCCTCATCAACTTTTTATTAGTTTTTAATTAAAAACAGATCTTCTGCTCTTTGGCTGCGGGGGAAAGCGCTTCGAAAGCTAATTGGAACTGTAAACATCGCGTTCCCACATCATTTCAAGCCCTGTTTTCGATTTTTGCCTGTTTCTCCCCCAAAGTCCAAGTTGTCGGTTTGAGAGTTCCGCTTCCAAAGCCATATGTTATCCAAGGTCACCGGCTTGTTGTCCGAAAGGTCACCCTTGATCAACATGTTTCTCCCTACACGGTATAGTTCCTTCCAGAATTCCTCCCAGCTGGTCTCTCCCGGGGCGGAAAACACAAAGAAAGGACCATCTTTTTCCGCTCTTGTGCCTGCTAAAATCGCCGGTCCGTCGCCTCTCGCGCAGTAATCCCAACAGGCGCATTTCCCCTCATTTGACGGGCCGCGCAACACCTTAAATCACCCAATTCAGGATTACACTCGGCTTACATCGTCTTCTTTCTTTATCATGCCCGTTCTATTTTAGTTTAAAGTTATTTGAGGAGCCCATTTTTTACAGTTTAAAGTCTATAGGCCCCGCAGCTTACAATACAACGATCCCTTTTGTTTGCCTAGGTAAGTTCATTCGGGTTTAAGACTGCAGAAAGACCTCTGCTCTGCCGCATCAGTTATAGCTATTACACACCTATTTTACGCCTCCTGTTTTTCGCTCAATGACCATTTGATTTGTGGCAGATCTTGTTGCAGTTGCTCCCAAATAATTTTGGGGTATATTGGTCGTTGTTACCAGCCATGCCCCGCCGCTGGTCATTGTTTCACTCAGCGCATGGGGTCACTGGTATCTCATTACCAGTGACCATAAGGCGGGTAGGCAGTTGGCAATTCCTGACGGTAGCAGTTACCCCAATTAACTTGTAAATATCGGGAGTTTAGCCTAGGCTACTACTTCATTATTAATCCCAGGCATCAATTATGAAAGGAGTCTCCCTACTTAGGGCCGCTGGCAACTTTCAGGGGCTTGCACTTGCTTAAAAAACAAAAAATTGAGCATTTATTTTTGTCAAATCTTGCGGGGAAGGACTTCCAAGAGTACAGTTCAAGATTTCAGAAAATATTGTGTAACGCATTTCCTGTAAGCCCGTGATTGCCCGTTTTGTACTTTTCCCCCAAGCGAAAAGCTTTATAATCGCCCAGCTGATCTGGTAATTAGCCGTCTCTGTTCCCCTCTCAAAAAGTGTGTATGTAGTGTTCCTTCCTCTTGTCTTCTGCTCTTCTTCCAGTCTTCCAAACAGCTAATTGAGCTCAGTGGTAGGCGAAAAGACAGCCCCGCCTTCCCCCTTGCACAGCTGGCCATCCGGCCATCGCTCGCAACTCTGCTTTTATGCCCGCTTCCGATCGCTAACGGATTTATGACATGATCACATTGTTTCAATATTGTTTTAATTTGTAAAATTTAGAAAACTCCGAAGAAAAAAGTCTAATTATTTTTGAATTTTTCCCGCCTGCACTTCGTATTATTGTGCTTGGCTACAAAAATAGAGGAAGTAGTTCTCGCTAGAATATTTTTTTCGTTATCCCTCATTCCCTCTTGTTTCGCGCACTACTCGGCATTTTGCGTGGACCACACATGGCTCTTTTTTTCTCCTCTTCCCCGGGGGGATCGCTCGCACCTGTTGATTACTATTACGCGCCTCTCCACCCAGCTGCTCCAGCAAAAAGACATCTTCCATTGTTCTCCCAGCCCGGAGGCCTTTGTTCTCGGCCATTTTCCAAAGACGTAGGGTCTCCTTCATTATGGCATCAAAGAATTTCCCGATGAATAGTCATCGCCGGTCAAAGCTTTCCCTCCTTTCTGACTCACACTTGCCAGCTGCCCTTTCTCGGTGAGAGCGTTATTGAATTCCCAGAGGAGCGGTTGAGATGTTTGCGTTTATTAGAGGCCAATTCCGGTGACTATACTACTATCAAATTGCCGCCCATCTAAAAAAGTAGCTTTCGCGTGGTATGAGTTATTAGCTGCGTGCTTAGGGTCATTTAGAAGCGCTTCCAGTGATGGTCACTGACCCTGCCGATTGTTTCACCCTGCCGCTGCCCCACTGCTGCCCTCTAGGATTAGACGGCTCTGGTCCGTGTAGCCCCGGGAAAACACTTACGCAAGGGGGTGAGAGGGGGGCCAAGGGGTCACCATAGCTTACGCCGGATGGTGCTCGACGGCCACATTGATTAAGCCATGTGGCGATGGTGCTGGTGGACAGACCAGTCGCTATTATTCAGACCGATGCGTCGTCCTTTGATCCGCCATGGGATTTTCGCAACCTCAGCCGTGTGCCAGCCAATAGAGCTCGTTTGAATGGCAAAAAAGTTGTTGCCCGAAGAAGGGGAAGAGAGGCAAAACGGAGTAGGGGGATCGGACCATCCGCACACAAATGTTATACCCGTCTCATTTCAGCTAGTTAGGAGAACGTTTCCGGAGTTCTATTTATGTGCGAGTGTGTATCCGTGTAGTATATTTTTCCCGCATTGTTTAACAACAAGGAGCCGGCCTTTTGTTTGTGCTACATGCATTCCTTGGCATTAGAGGCCATGAGACTGGTCATTTGTCCAGCTCCTCCTTTGATTCTTTTGCCGCCTGAGCCGTTTTTGATGCACTTTGGATGATTGCGGTGTTCCTCTTCCTCCTATATACTTTTCCGTATTGCTTTTACTTTTTACTAGTCTGATGCTGCGCGAGCTTGCACTTTTTTACATTAGAGGATGGAATTTCAGCTGAAATGAACTACCCCATCTGTTTTTCAAAGAAAATCAGCTGCTTTCTGTATAAAGCGAAGGTTTAAAAAGCCCGCAGAGTTTATCTTCCTCCTTATTCAGCCCGGCCCTTCCGAGAGTTATACCTTTTTTCAAGGAAATTGCTCCTTTTTTTCCCTGTCAAAGCGGACCAAATCGCTTCCCCTGTTCAGTTGTTCTCTTTCCACTCGGTAAATCCTTTCCGGGGTAATTTTACGGCATGTTGCAGTGAGGAGAGTGTCAATGTGACAGGCCAGCCACACTATCGCTTCACTTACCCCGCACAGATCCATCAACAAATTATCTGAAGGTACGTCGCATTATTTTCTATATTTTAACCAGATATTATTCTTTCAGAGAATGGGTTGTACCTATAATGTCAGGGCCAATCATCTCTGGTCCATGTGGTACACGGTCCTCGTCGTGCTTCTTCAAGGGTACTTGATATATTTAGGACTCCAGAGGTAGATCACACTCGTCTTTCATTTTATTCTTCCCTTGTTAGATCAAAATTATACGAGGAGGTGAAATGGCCTACTGGAAACTACCCTAACCTGTGGTTGCGAGTCTACCAATGCATATATTTCGTCTGTCTTCCCGCCTGTTTCTTCCTCTTTGCCTGTGGATGCTTCAAAACAGGGAATATTGCTGGAGACAACGAGAGGCTCGCTGACAGAGAGGAGAGAATTCTAGAAGTCTCTCGAAATAGCCGCGGGGAAAAGAAAGGTCAGAGTTCCCTTTTCAGCTATTCCTTTCTCATTAGACCTCGAGTAACATCCTTCTTGTGCCCTAGCGCAAGGATTAAAATCCTAATTATTGAGCCCCTGGGGACGGGTTGCGCACACACGCAGCCGGTGGTATTGCCCTCTGTTTAATAAGGAAAGGGGGAAGAAGGGGTCAGTCTGAAATAGAAACCGCTACTTTTCAGGATGTCTACATGGATTGAAAAGTCTATATCAACATGCTCCTCCGCTTCCTCAAACATGCCATCTCCTGTCAGCTGTGCTCCAGCTCTTTGCTCAGCAGGTTATGATCGCCCAACTCTACAGGAGTGGTTTCATCAATTCTGGTAGGTACCATACTCTCAGAAAGGGAAGAAGTCACATTGAGCCCTATTATTGGGGTCAGGTTGTCGCGACCCATTTGCACTCGTAAATGACCGCTATTGTTCTGTCCCTCATTGAATATGCAATGCGAGAATCATCGTCGGCTTGCTAATGGCTATTTGGGGTCAGATTCCAAAGTGGTACTTTTACTAAGTGGCGCCGAGATTGCATAATATTCCTAGGTAGAACATGAAGAGACAGAATCTCTCTCTCTCTCTCTCTCTGACTGCTCCCCATTAGCTCATTATTCCCCTTACAGATGGACCCCAATGGGAAGATGTTTGCCCTATGAAATGAACAGATGCCAGCGGGGCCGTTCCCGTCTTTCTCTCCTCCCAGCCCATCTGCATAAAATGCTCGCAAAGAACGGAAATTGACCCTAAAGATATGAATGTTACGTATAAATTCACGGGTTGTTTTACACTGCTCTCCCGCTCCTCGTAAGAAAGGGGTGATGGATGCGGTCGGCGGATATTGCATCGAGGACAAACTCTCACGGGAGTTTTCGTTTTAAAGCCACCTGGTCTTAGAAAAAGGGCCTGGGAACGGATTTCCGTGGAAAAAGAGCCGTTTCAGGTGACTTTCTGAACACCGAGTTGGACTTTATCTACCAGAGGGCACGACAATTGGCTACCAATCTGCCTACAGGAGATTCTCTCTACCAAGGCTTCAGGTTGACGGCAAATGAACTTAGTGACTATCCGCTCTCACCCAATTTGCTTCCCCGTAAGGTGTTTTAATACTTTCTCTAAAAATTCTCCTGTAGTGCTGATGAATGCACGACTCTTTGGCATTCCTCTAGAATTCGCCAATCTTGTTCTGGCTCTGTTTGTCTTCTCCCTGAGCTATGCATCCGTCTTCTGGAGAGTTCACAAAAAGTTCAGGTACTTTCCTTGTCCTTTTTAGTTAACTATTCCCAAGTTTAGCTTCCTCTTCTCCATTATGCTTCTCCTCTTCTCAGCATCTCAAATATTTTCCTATATCTCATTCGCCATTCTTTTTAGAATCCAGGAAACGAATATCGGCAGTTTGCGCCCAGTTGGACTCGGTAATTATACCAAAAAAGCGGGGAGCTATTATCGATTTTAGGTCAGTACATCTATGCTCGACCTGGCGGGTTAACCTATTATTTTTATCATCCGTACGCCTGGATTTCGTACTATTGGGCTAGTTTTATTCTAGCATTCTGTGCTCAGATTGCCTTTTACGGGTATGGATACAATTATTTCGAGGTAAATCTTTTTATCATAGTTTTGAAGTCGGATTTCCTTCAGAAAAGTCTTGCTGATCTCCAAGCTAGGAATCATATTCGATCGGGAAGTATTACAGGAACTAGCGACTACAGCAATTATACCAGGAAATCCAATTATCGATATCCAAAAGGACAATGTTGCGGAGGGTAGGGTTCAAATATTATTTTTACGGGAAAATCTCTCTTATTTGATTTCTACTATATTTTAACCGAATTTTCTTTCAGATATGGCCCAGCAGTCAGTGGAGTCTTTCTCTTTTCTGTCTACATCATCCAGAAGGCTCCTACCCTCTATGTTATAGGCGTCTTTTTCATGGTAAGCCCAATTTTCCACTTATTTTTCTTATTTTCCAATTTCAGAAGGAGATGAAGCCTCTTCTAGCAACTATATTGCTCGTGGAAATAACTTTCTTAATCTTTTGGATCCTTATTCTCCTCTTCTTCGTGTCCTATAGAGGATGGCAGTTCAACGTTGCTCACAAAGCTCATCAGATCTACGGACTGCAGGCAATCTTTCCTCTTATCTTTTTTTCTAAAGGTAATGCTTCAGAAAGGAGGAGTGACCGGTCACATCAGAGGCAATGAGAATCCTTCCCAGCTGAAGAATGCTGTTGTCGTTGTCCACAAAGATCACGTAAACAAAACGAGTAGAGAAATCGAATTAATGATTTCCAGATGTTCGTAACTGATGACAATGCCGCGAAGCAGACTTTCCTTCGTCATATTCAAAAAGATACACGGCTGGATGCTACAACGGAGAACATGTGGTCGAAGAATAATGGGAACCACAATCATCAGGGAAGCCCTATGACCAGAAGGATACCGGCAGATGAAGTTAACAAACCTACCCCGGAGATGTCTCGCTTGATGAATACCTCAACGGACGAAAACTCTTCTAGTTATCCTACTGTAAGAGCGCCAAATTTAAGTTTTATTCTTTTTCTCAGATGTCTCGAGGCCACCTGGCTACAACCACAATGAGCAGAGGAAACAGCTCTCCTCCTGAAGGAGTCTACGGTGGAACCCTTCAAAGGCAGCAGAATCCGTACATGGGCACCATGCAAAGAAACCAAATGGGTGTGGGAGGAACAATGCAAAGAGCAGCTCAGCCGCAATGGGTTCCGGTAATGTGGCCTCTTGATTTGTTTATGAAGGCGTTTAGGATTCATACGCGTCCATACACAAACAGAAAGCTGATCCCTACCAGAGACGAGGAAGTAATGACAATCCTCATCCTCAATATGGTCACATGGAGATCTACAGCAACTACGGTACCTATGCCAGAATCCCTAACCAGGTATGCCACTTATTTATTTAATATTTTATTCAAAATGTCTAGACCCGCGTGCCTGTCCCTCCTCCAAGCCAACAGGTCCATACAATGAGAATCAATGGGACTAGCTATGGAATGACGGGAGGAAGCACTCTTCAGAGAAGACCATCAGACTCCAATCATTCCCAAATTGGAGCAATTCGTCAGAGCCCGCTTCTAAGTGAAAGAACAGCCTCTTCTGGAATTGGCACCCAGTCTTCCGTTGGATCAAAGTGAGACTTTCCAATTATCTTTGAATAGGGATCTTCAGAGACAGATCTCCCTACCAACAGACCTCTATGAAATTATCTTCGTTTAATAATCAGGAGAAAGGAGGAGTCTACGGACCGGCGGCCTCTCAATGGACACAGAGAGCCCCTCCAGGACAGCCTTCTCAACTCCTTTGGAATCAAAATAAGGTGGCTCACTTGTAAAGCTATTTATTGTTGTTGTATCGTTGTTGTTACGCGGTGCTTATTTATAAATATCCCCCCTCTTTGTGGTCGCTTTTGCCTGCTGCTTGCTAAAAGTTCGTCAATTAATACTGCCTTACACTCTAATATTTCTCGTGTGTGCACAGAACTAACCCTAGTTTTTCAGAGTTCCATCTCGGCCTCGTCTTCTCAACAGGAACAGTGCTTCACCCCCACGTCTACTCTAACCAGCCAGGGCAGTAGTAGCTACTCCCAGCAGACGCCAACCCCCGGCTCGCCTCAGACACAAAACTTCTCAAGAAATGAGGCAGGTGGTGGTATCTATGGAACATTGGGAGACGAGATCTATGGAGAAAAGACCCTGCAGAAGAGAGTCGGCACAACAACCCTGCGCCACGCCGTCAAGGCGACAGGTCCCACTGTTAACTTTTCTAGCCCAATAACTGCTACAACTAACGGTGGCGGCACCCCGACAAAAGATGACTTTGCCACCAGCATTGTTTAGAATAATTCTATATCCAGAGATGAACTCATTTCAAATCATTCCCGGTTCGGGTGCTAACTCGCAGCCCCTGAAGGCTTTACTACTGGTTTTTCTTATTCTGAACGAATGTCATAGCTATCCCCCGTATCCTCTTTAAATACCCATAAACATATATATTACCCTCCCTCTCTACCAAATGTCCACCAAAATTCCTTGTCATCTTATTGTTGCAATAATAAAATGATATGTTACACACACTCTTTGCGGCTTATTCTCTAGGGAAAAAATGTGGTAGCCATTAAATTTTACAAGGAAACGGGCAATAATCTCTGCTCTTGAACATTCGGCTTCTTCCTTTCCCTTCCTGCAGAAATATAAACTCTCTTGGGCCCAATCCGACAAGGTCTCAGCGCTGAGAGGAGGCGGTGTTCAGTGTTCCTTATTTGCTTATTATCATGCTGCGCTGACACCTTCCTGTGGTGATCTGTGCCCCAGCCGTGTTTCCCCTGAAAAGAAAACTAGGGTTAATTCAATTTTGACAGGTCGGATATTGCGTAAATGGCGTTAATGACGGCAATGACCACTCGGGAGCATTTTACCCCGGGTTTCTCCCCTCCAGCGGTTTTCTTTCCCCACTCTCTGTTCATTTTTCATGATGATCAAGTTATTCCGTTCACGCTAGCTACACTCATTGTCTCATAATGGCAACAAGTCTTGGTCTCTCGCAGGCTCAAAGTAGCCATGAACTTTTATCCTTTCAAGATGTGGGGATCAACACGTGGTAGCTAGACAAAAAAACTAGCTCTCAGATTACCCTCCCCGGAATTCTAGCCTCTTATGGGCAAAAATATTTCCCCTCAAAAGCCCGCCATTTCCTATCTTGATGCGCTTTCTGTCTTCTCAAATTACTAGGCTAAAGGCTGTTTTGGCCAGTTTTCTATTGCTCTTCGTGTTCTTCTCTCCTCTTTAGCCCAGAAAAATACTTATCCCAGTAGACAGAAAAGAGAAGGGGCGACAAGCGGGTGATCATTAGTTGCTAACCCATCCATAACAAATGTCGCTATCTTTTCATGAAGGTTGCTGAACTTTTTGGCTGTCCCTAATGCTTTTAGCCTGTGCTAAATTATGAACTTCCCGAACCTTTTCATCCCTACTTCCCACATTTATACCTACCGTTTCCAGCCCTCCATGCGATGAGCATAATCTACGCCAAATCACAACCGTGAGTTTCTTTTTTCAATATCCCATGGAGGTCCTCTTTACCCTTGAAGATGTTCCTTGTTTCGTGCAAAAAGTCTTTGGAACGTCATTCCTTTGTCTCATATTGCAAGTTTCAGATGACGGATTGTAGTAGGATCTTTAGAACAGAGTTTAAGAAATAGGAAAAACGCGGAACTCTTTTATCTTTCCGTGGGCAAAGTAGACACAGACAATGTGAAGGAAAATCCAGGTTTTTGGAAAGCCATAAAGATTCTGGGGCCATCGTTTACCGGAAACGATAACGCTGCTTCCGACCTACTTCTTGATTTCTCGGACTCTCATAAAAAAGGGTCTTTATTTTATGCGTTTTAGTTTTTAGGGTAGGATACCCATTTAAACGAATCTCTAAAAGAATAGAATATTGAGATCAGCCCCCTTTTGTCGCAACAACTTGAGCAGCTTTTTAACATGTGTTAATCCCTTTTACACCAGCTTATGACACCGTAGAAAGATTATAACCAACGTTTAAAGTGTTGTACAACAGGCTTAAGGATATCTCCTCTTTCTACAATATAAACATCTTCTTTCGGCTCAATCTGCCCACAACCGAAAGTGCTAATTTTTCTCTACTCGCTCGACACACAGCTGAGTCCTCGTCAATTCCACAAGAGTGTCAAAATTGTATGTGGAAGTCATTATGGTCCACCCGTTGAGATATAATTCGAACCGACGATTTCAGTAAGTTCTCCCCCTTTTGTTGGGAAAAGAGATCATTCAAAAAGGTTCGACGCTCAAAAAGATGTGTCCCTAAAGAATTGGCCGACGTTTGACCTCTTGTCCAAATGTCTTCGCGTACTGACAAGTTGTCAAATGTTGTAGGCTATCCGTTAACATTTCCGGTTCACAGCCCGGCGCCGTTCCTATTCTATTTAAAAATAGGAGATTTTACTTGACCCGGGGAGGGTAATCCCCCTGAAACGGGACCCCCTTCGCTATTCATCTGCTTCACTCCGCGACACAATGAGGTGATCCGTTCGGGGTTTCTTAGATTTTTTCAATGAGCAAAAACCATAAAGAGACAAAAAGCGAATTTACTCTTACCTCCCTGAAAATGACGAAAAAGAAGTTACAGTGGTTTTCCCGTATCCCCCACACAGGCGCTCCCTTTGAAATCTTGTCGTTTTGTTTACGTCAACGCAGCTGTTCGTCCTAGGTAGTAGAGAGTAGAGAGCAGTTCGGTTGTACTTCTTCAAAGATCAGGGCAGTCGGGGGGCTGCGTTAGTAGTAAAAAATACTGAGAAGACAGATATTTTTAAAATTAGTTTGAGGAAAAACGGGCAACATTCCGTTAACCTTTTGTAATCTGAAGGGACTAGTGCTGTCCTCAGACAAAAACGAAATCCGAGCTGTTTTTAAGTGAGGTGATATTCTTGAGGGCTACAATCTTTAGCAAAAACAAGTAAACTCCTGTAGTGGAAAAAAAGGCCAAGGAGTTTTGATTTTGGTGTGAATAGTTATTGCTTGACCGAGCATTAATCTCTGGCAACTTGACCATTATACGTAGCGGCTTCAACTTCAGCCAACTTTCACTATTTTGCTCCCTTCTTAGTTAAAAAAGAGTGGTATTAGTGCCCTAGAATCTAACTGTGTTCTTAAAAACAAATGGAATTGATGACTGTCGTTAATTTACCAACAGCAGTCTACTGCCGGGTGCGCGCGTTCTCGGCTCTAAGCCAGCGAGGCAGCTACTTGGTATTGCAAGATTATCAGCGAAATCCCTAAGCAAATCGCCGGGGGACCCTTCATCCACAACCACACCTCCTCCTCTGCCGTAGCTTCGCTCTGCTCATCATAAGCCATGCGGGAGATTGAATAACATCCCGCAAGACATGAGGTGAGTTTGGCTTTTTCTCCTTCGCACCTCACTTTACCCCTCGAGGTGATTGTCTAGCGGAACGATGGTGGATGTGTGAGTTTTTAGAACTTTTCTTTTTTTCCTGACTTTTGAAGTTCCTTCCTTGTTAAATCCCCGTGAGACCCATTTACACCAGGTTTTCAGCACACATACTCTATCTGGTCTTACTGAAAAACACAAGTTGTTTCTATTTTTAACCCCTGGTTTAACTCCAAGCTAGACAAACTTTATATCTTTAAAACCGATGTTTTTAAAGTTCGATGAGGACATAAATTCTCGTAGACTGCAGAAACGTTCGTATTTAAGAGTCGTGAATTATGGAGAGTAGCTAATCCGTTTTGGAGAGTAAATAGGTCTTAAGCGGATTTACTTCAAGGAAGAGGAAGCAGCAAAACAGTGTATAAAGTTATATATCTATCTGGGACGTGCAAAATTGTAAAATATACTGTGATCTGGGGCTAATTTACCCTATTGAAACCAGGGAAACACCTTCAACTCGTATTTACTGCTCCCTCCCTGGATCCACAACTGCAACCTACCCTTGAATAGTCCTCGTTAGGAATACCTTCGCCTTTTATTTTTCCTGAAATCTCCATCTTTATAGTCAGATGATCTTTATGGACTCCTGATATGCTGCGTGGAGAAAGTTTCGCGTGGTGTCGTGAATCTCTCCCCAGGGTGTCATTCCCGGAACAAAACCGCTGCTCATTATAATAACTCTACGGGGAGATGTCTAAAATTTTGGACAGTGATATTCGAAATCTCATTTTATCCGCGCGTGACCTTGCACTTCTAAGAAAACAAGTCCGCCTTTGAACAGCGTTCTCCTCTTTTCCGTAAAGGAGCCGCGTGCTGATTCATCCTTGAACCCTTGCCCATTTCTAAGTTAGCCCTTCTTTGACTCCGTGCTCTTCTCCTGCTCCCTAATGTCAATCCCATCTCGTCTGTCTGTTTTTTTTCAAGTTACATTTGACAGAAAGCGAACACAGTAGACGTTAATCTATGTGATCACGCGAAGAAACGGAGACAGGTGCAGAAAGTAATTAGACAAGCGCCACATTTCTTATTGCCTCGTTGTGTATGGGCTACTTTTTCAAACGACTCTTTCACACCATTATCCTAACTTGCCGTTTCCCTTTACCACTTTCTAACTCACAGAAATCTCTAAAAGAAAAGAAAGCCAATAAAAGTCGATGTCACAGGAAGGGTATACTTGATAGTACCACTTTCAAACAAAGTTTACTTTGCAATTGAATCCGTGTTCAAAAATCCGAATGGGGTAGATTTGTCACACTCCATGAGCCCAATCCGATCACTCTGAATAACTACCATGAGCTTCACTGCTGCGTCCAAACGCCCTCAAGCCATAGACCTATTCAAATCTAGTTGGTGGGTCGCTTTAGTCTGTAACCAGTTCTTGAAACAAATTTGACGGTCCCCTCGTTAATTTAGCAAAAAAAAATCCAATCCTTTGTTAGCACTTTATTCGCCGACGAGACACTCAATCCACCTCGTCCCATCCATTGCGATGTCAATTCTTGGCGAGAAGGGTGGGTGAGATTTAATTTTCGGCCAAATTCACATGTGCCAACAGTTGATTTTGCGACGACGAGGAGTGTATTTTAACGCCGTACATGCAGGAAGCAGAGTTGCTTGACGTAAACGAAATCATCCGAATAGAGAGAGGAAAAGAGAAGAAGGGGACGAAAACGAACACCGACGGGGTTCTTGCCAAGAGATCATTCTGTTCTTTCTTGACACTTCTTAAACTTTTACTTTATTTGTTACGGAGTGTAAGGCGTCATTGATATAACTTCCTGATCTGACTCATTTACTCTTTTCTCCTTATGACCCCAGGAAATGAATAAGCCGGAAATATTAGAGAAGAATGTGGAGCACCTGCAAGGAATCTTTCCTTTGCCCAGCTGTACATTTTCAATTTCCTGGAACTAGAGAAAATGACCACGAGGGGATGTAGAACTCTTAACTGGGTCAAAAACATATTGGCCCTTAATTAGTTCCGGCTCTTACTGGGCATTTCACTGCTGTAGTGTCCCTTTCTGACCTCGGGATATGACCCTAACCCTTGGCTCTACCTTTATGGCATAATGGACTCCCGGCTCCGTCTAAAATACCTCACTACTGTCTGCAGATTATTAGCAAATCTAAGGTTTGTACGTGAGAAATCCAGGAAATCAGAAATGGCCAGGGAAGGGTTGATCTCGCCTCGCGTGAAATAACACCCGCAATAACATACGAATTTGGCTGTGGAGGTCTCTCTTTCTCATTCTCTCACACCTAAATGCACGCCAATCTATGCCATAGCCATACAATTAAAAATCAACCCTACCATGGCCGTCACACATTACGTGCACGGAAGCAAACATTTCAATATTTTCAGTAAGTTTGCCTATTATTATTAGGGTGAGGGGTAGCACATTTCCGATTGCCTCAGAACACACACACAAGTCTCTCGGAAATAGCAGATGTTCCTGGTTAAAGACACCACTTCTCGAACCCTTCTGATCTGTGCAATATTTCTGAGCCCTCGTTTTGTACGCTGCTTATTATGAGTAGCCAGAACAGGCGCCTTTTTTGTTTTGTGGAAATTCGCCCAATAGACTAGGCCATTTTTCGTAGGCACCTCAATTTTGCTGAAAATTGGATAGAGAAAGGCTGTAATTCCCTTTTAATTTGGTAGCCAAGCGTTAAAAATGGGGCCATGTGATATGGGCAAAATAAAAAGAAAACACTGTGATGCATGCGTTGAGGCGGTGGGTTATTGCTTGTCTCTATTAAACATTAACTTCTACAAGAACGGGAGTGTTTTCGGGTTACTGTACTTTAATCTCTGAATAAATACCTCACTTGCTTTCGAGATCAGAGCGCGAAAATTTGATCCCATCAGCTTTTTTTAAATATTTTTTGGTTTTCCAAGAAGTATCCCGTAAATCTTCCTCATTTCGTATTTATGACGACAACAAATCATCCAATTTTAACGGTACTCGTTATCTGCCGCTAACCAAAACATCCTGCCCGACTTTCCCCAAAGAATGGCATTACAAGAACTAAAAGTTTACCCTAATCCGCCCAATCCAATCAACAAAATGTGACTACTGTCGTAAAACCTCATTTTTTCACGCTTACGTAAATCACAAAAGGATGTCCTTCGATGCAATTAGAAATGAGATGAGGGTCATCTTTGCCGCTTTATTTGACTCGAGGGTCCCGCGTCTAGAAAACTATCACACGTTCCAAGTTTTCAGTTAAAAATGCAAATCAAGTGGAGTCCTATGTCATAGAGACCAGACCGCGCGCTCTCGTCATTCATGCTCACGTACATCCTGTTTCTATCATTAGATATCATTATTTTCTTGCACCACTGTGCTCCCGGAGATTGGAATATTGGTATCCAGGGTGATTTGCGAGAAACTTAGCGGATTAACGTGTGCTGCTCGGATAATTGCTTTCCTTCCCCTGTTTCACACCCGTAGGCACACCCCATCGCGTATTATTTTGTAACAATTAAAGGGGACTCTTCTTGCGTGCAGATGTTCCTTAGCATAGGTCTAATAGTCAACAGACTACGTGTAATAACGCGCATTTCCGATTCTTCAGTAGGCTGTCGGTCTGTTTTCGAGAGCAATAGATATGCGAGGCCTGCTGTCTCGAAGACGGTAAGTACAAAGCCGTCAGAGACATTTGCATGGCTCCAATTGACACGCGAACTCTTTGATTTTTCTTTATAGCCGATAGCCGGATGACTTCTATTCATTATCCTCTAAGTCCCAAACAAGTAGAAGATGCATGTAGTTTGGATGAACGCTTGCTTAAAAATAACTCTTTCTCGGTTCCTAACTAGTAAACAGTTCCGCTATACTCAAGAAGCAACTCAATAAGAGTCCCTTGGTCCTTTAACTATATCCTTAGCTTACTCCACACATTCTTGTGTGAGAAATTGAAATTTTTAAGCAGCAGTCATAAAATGGGGCAGACTACAGTACTCTGGTGATCTCCTATACTCTTGACAGTCAATTTTTGCCCTCTTTGCCTATTGAATACTCTAAAAGAGCAACCCTTTCATTAATTTAAGCCCGATATGTCTGCCAACCATAGAAATAGCCAGCGCCTCTTCCAAGAAAAGGAGAGAGTGACTCTTTTTCGTTGTCGCTTACTCTTTTGATCATAAAAAGACCCTCAAGGGCCAGGTCGTAAAGTTATAAGCTACAAACGTATCACTTTAACTGGTCAAAGCTCACTTCCATGTTGTAATGATGAGCGCTTCTTTTAACTGATCATCTTGTGCTATATTCTGCTGCTTAGAATGTCTAGGTAAAGTGGTCTACAGTAATCCGAAAATAAATTTGAACTTCTCTTCCGAAAACAGCGGCGACCCACCGGAAGTGGGTGGCAATATAATGAGGGATAGCTCCCATAGGGCGTCATGAATTAGGCAACCATTTTTGGTGTGTGCACTCTCTTCCTAAGACATGTTCAAACGTCGCGCTCAATACATGTTAATTTCACAAAGGTTCGAGTTCATTTTTTATCCTGTTATAGTCTCGAAGGGCAATACAATCTTTTCCAGTAATCAAATTGCTATGGTCATTCCGAGCACTCGGAAAGGTAACCCGAACAATAATCATCTACATGGAAATTCACATGGTCCACATGGCGATGAGGTTGGTCTCCATCTCTACCGGACAAATTATCTTCAGCATCATCCTCGACACGGTAACGACGCCAGGATAGAGAATCCAGAACCGAATAAGGACTGGGTCTCAGGTAGCCACATCCAGGTCCCAGAGAACATTCCCTTTTAGGAACAGGAGATGAAGTTCTCCTTCTAAACGTCGGTGGAATGAGCTTCCGAATTCGAATTGTTAGCATCTTCTCGCGTTCAGAGAACGAGAAAATTGTGCAATTTGCCCAATTCGACCAAGAAAGACGGATCGCCACCTGTGACGCTTATTTAGCTGTAAGTTTGGGACAAAGACGGCCTTAACTAGGAATTAATCGCCTTGTTTTCCGCAAAGAGTGCGGATGAACCCAATAGAATTTTCTAACAGGGTGCTGGCAGTTTGCAAGTTAGAACAAGAGCAGGGAGTAGTTTCTTTCAACACCGAGAGGGCCATGTTTTGCTTTTTGGGGGTTCAAAAGTTCTTGAAATCGGGAACAAGCCCCAAAATCTTCTGGTCTTTCAGCAAACCCAGGAATACTTCTTCGAACGGTCGCCAATACTCTTCGATGCGATTTATAAATACTACGCTACTGGTCAACTTCATCGCCCGCTGGATATCTGTCCTCAAGAATTTCAAAATGAACTGGACTTTTGGAGAGTCTCCCATCAGATGATGTCCATGTGCTGCTGGAGATCCTACGCTCAAATGTAAGTATCGTCAAGTCTTTTGAACCATTGCAAGCTTTCTTTCTGTTCAGGCTAACGGCGCCAAAATTACGGTAAGTTTTGTTTGGCGAGAGAGAGACATCATCCCTATTTCCTGTTGTGATATCTTCCCCCCAAAATATTTAGTGCATGTTTCTTCCCTGCGCGCAAACTTCCCCGTTTTCTTCCGTCTAACGCGTCGCATTTGACCTTTAAAAATATTACCTGTAGATGATGAAACAATTAAAGTCAACAGTAATGTTTCAGAAGCGAGTCGATGGAGGAGCTGGCACACAAAAAGAGTCAGCAGATGGATATGAAGGATCGCTCCATGAGGGCCCGAATACACGCGTTTTGTGAAGGGGACGGTTCTCTTCCCTCGACTTTGTTCACTTTTGGCAGCATATCTTTTGTTCTTATTTCGGTTATTGGTCTAGTATTGGGGTCCATCCACGAATTACAGGTTGTTCTAATCCTAACCTGGGGATTATCAACATATTCAGGTTCCTATTGTGAAGAAAGGTAATAAGGCTGTACGGGTCATGAATGTTACCGCAGGTTTGTTTTACTTCCTTTTTATAACAAAGAAAAAGAGCAAGTTACAGTAAAGTTTAAACTTTCAGAGGAACCTCCAAGAGAATATACAGGTCTTTATTTATCGCTTATTTTGCCGTAAGGCTTTTGTGACGTTTTAAGTTCGTTGCAAACAATAACGAGCTAACGTTTGGTCTGAAATTGGATCTAAAACCATCCCCCTCTAATAATTAACTCATCTTGCTCCAGAATTGTTTGTGTGTCGTCAACCGGTCGAAAATATCAGTAAAAACTTTAAGGACATTTAAAACGCCTTTATGGGGCTTTTATCTGCAATCTTTGATGAACCACGAGCAATTTTTGGCTTGAAGATGACTTAAATTAAAGAAATCAACATGGTTATTGTATATCTTTCAGTGCTAGACGAGGAAGTCATCTGGGAGCCTCATCCAGTCTTTGGGATAATTGAGACTATCTGTATTATTTGGTTCACCTTGGAGTTTGCTCTCCGACTGTCAGTGACCCCCAACAGGCAAGTTACCTCCGCCTGGTTATTCTTGGAAAACTGACTGACCTGATCCCGATCAATCCCCCTCGTCAGAAGTTCCCTGACAAACACGAGACAAGTGTTCCATTGCGCTTCCAAGCTTTGATCTATTGCCCGATTTTCTGCGTCATCACCGAATCTGAGCAAATAGACTTCTTCAGTAGACAGTTTTGTCACATGGCGGTGTGCTTGCTTCACCCACGCTTCGGCTATTTTTGGGTGCCTTGGGGGTGATAACGTGCCAAAACAAAATTGACCGACTCAAGACGTTTGACGTCATGGAACCATTGGTTTTTGTAGCCGGAAGTGAGGGAATGAAACAGTCTTATTGCAGGATCCAATTCTTGGTTGGGATCATGAATGTGGTCGATATGATCGCCATCGTCCCCTTCTATTTGGAAATGGGACTGGCCATGTTTGGCGTCGATGTTGCTAGTCTCAGTGACATCAAGGGTACTGTATCCTTTCTTTAAATTTTAAAAGAATGATCTAGGCGCCCTTCTGGTGGTTCGAGTCCTTCGTGTATTGCGTGTAGTCCGAATCCTAAAACTTGGTCGCTACTCTTCAGGAATGCGTACCTTCGCCCTAACACTTAAAAGCTCCGCCCGGCAACTTGGAATGATGGGCATGGTGAGACAACTTCTAAAGTGGATAAACAGTAAAACATATAGGTACTTACAACGGGAGTCGTGTTCTTTTCAACGTTACTGTATTTCGTTGAAAAGGACGAGAAGGACACACCCTTCACTTCAATTCCTGCAGCGTTTTGGTGGTAAGTAAAAGAAAATAAAGAAAATTAATCGGAATGTTAAAGGGCAATCGTGACAATGACTACAGTAGGATATGGTGACTACGTGCCTGTCACAATCCGTAAGAGATATCCTCAAATCAAGGTTGAACTCTATTTTCAGCGGGGAAACTCATCGCTAGCGGTGCTATCATCAGTGGGGTTTTAGTACTCGCCCTGCCCATTACCATCATCGTGGACAACTTCATGAAGGTGTCTGGAAAGTGGGTTTGCATCAAGATTGGCTTTAGTTTTGGCCGCCCTAGTAGTTTGCTAGAATCCGCTCTAGATATCCAGAATAACGATCTTATATACAGGATCGAGGAAACCCATCTCCACAAGGACTAGTCTCTCCCTCCCCCG
Source organism: Oscheius dolichura (assembly GCA_932521035.1). Classification (NCBI taxonomy): domain Eukaryota; kingdom Metazoa; phylum Nematoda; class Chromadorea; order Rhabditida; family Rhabditidae; genus Oscheius; species Oscheius dolichura. The sequence continues at coordinate 231,866 of OW051497.1, read as the reverse complement.
AAAAGAGCAGAGTCTGTTTAATTTAAAACATTTCAGTGTTGAGGAATAATACGCAATGCTTTGTGGGTAAGCGCACGGCTTCACATTTCCACCCGAACACACTTTTTATTTCTCTAATTTCGAACATAAGCCAATATATAGTACTGTCCTTGTCCCACAACGCCATAACAAAAGAAATAGCTTACTTGACCCGCTCTTCTATCTCTTCTCCTATTCTATACGCTCTTTCGCAATTTGTGGCTTGTCTTTTGCACATTGTACACACCGGGATGAACGGAGATTCTTTATTTTGCATGTGCCGACACTTATTCTCCGTTGAAGACCACAAAGCTCCGTTCATCTAAGTTTTTCTGTTCTGCTTCTATTAACCGAAGGTATACGGTACTTTTCAGCAATCGTAACCCGTTCTCATCTCAACCTCCTGCTCCAGACACTACTGTGACTCCCGGTTTGCACCACTAGTGATACACAACGATGTACCGTTTTCTCTCGCCCGATGTCATACATCCTTCACGATCTCTCTTCCCCACCAAACGCCCCCTTTCCCCCGGTTAAATGAAGACAGTATGATTCCACAACGATAATCTTGGAATAAATGATATGCACCCTCATTGGACGTAATACGTCACGGTTGCTTTCGCCTACACGTATGCATCTGTCCTAGACACGTGGGTGGTCGGTGTTGTTGTCTTAATTGTCACGTGGCAATTAACAGATAGAAGAAGGAAGATATGGGCTGATGTTCGGAAGTTAAAGGACTAACCCGACCAACCATATGATTGACAGGCTTACGTCAATCTGCCGAACTGTTCAAGAGAGTAGCTGAGCAAATATACGGATCTCTTCTTGGGAATTTGATGGCATAGATCAATGATTACTTATCACTTTTACACCAACCTCAGGGAGAAAACAAGTAGCTGTTCCTGCATTGAAAACAAATTTTTCTTCACCCACGTGGAGAGATTGTTCTCTCTCGAGTCAAAATAACCTCTAGGTATGCGTGTACTCAAAACAGGAGGACTCCAAATAATAAGAGGGTGAGGTAAGATGATTTTGGCCGTCATCAGAATTTCATCAGTTTCTGTCCGGTCAGCACTCTTTGTCAGCACTCGAAGGAGGGTCAGTGTTAAAGTTAAATTGAACATTTGGAAAAGATGATCTATTCTTGATCTAAGAGTGGAGTTTGTAGTTTAAACTGGTGCCAGGCCATGCTTTGTTAGTTTCTGAACAGTCTCTCCCTCTAGTCCTGACCCAGGTCTTCTCCTGAAAACAGACAGGTCTCACGTTCCTTCCAGAAGCTCCAGAGATCAAAACAAACAAACAAGGTCCAGAATAGGGCAATCGCCGGGAATTGTTATCTAACCAGAAAACAATCCCTTCTTTCTCACTCCTTGCTGTAGCAGGGGAACGTTACGAGGTGAATAGTTGATCTCCTTAATCGCAAAATATGTTTTCTGACTGCGAACGCCGTCGATATTATTTTCGTTGTGAAAAAAACAAGAAAGTTGAAAATAAACTTGGTTCTTCATTCGTCATCTCCCGAAAAAGTTACTTTTGCCGACATGTGCGATCTATCTTGCCCACGCTGGGACGTGACAAAGCACAAACACTGTCAAAATTACTGTCTGCTTTCCCCCTTCCCGATAAAAAGAGGAGAAAAATAAAGTTTTTGTCAACTTTTATTGGCATATAAAATATATATAGACGGTGCCTAGAAAATAAGCATATGGAATAACTAGATACAAGTATATGGTAACAATAATATGGAATTTTTTTCTGTCATGTAGGACCTTTTTCTGTTTAAAAATATACCGGGGTATGTAAGTCAATCATCTCTCTGTATACGGCACAATTCTTTTCTTATCGTTTTGTAGAGGATCAATACCGTTTCTCAGAAAATAATACTGAAGAAACATGAAAGAGCACTCTCTCTCTCTCTAAGGAATTAACTAAGATTTCCGCCAGCGGGATAACATTATGACAACAAGTATTAGGGGAGTAATAGCACTAAAGTGCCCGTGTTAAAGAAAGAAAATGTAGCTAGGCTTCGAACTAGCAGGGGGTAAAAATGTTTAGAGAGAAATTATATGGGAACTTCCCGTACCCAGGTGGGGTGTTCCACTCGACCGTACTGGATGTCGCTGATGCCTTCATAGAATCGCTGCATCAGGTTGGGCTTGTTGGCCATGGTGGGGATCTCAAGCATTTCCTCTTTGCCTTTCTGAAAAAGTAGAGTTTAATAATGAACGAAGGAAGGAGAGACTCACATTGATGAAGAGGATCTTCTCCACGGGAGAAACAACACAGGCGGTACCAGATCCGAAGATCTCGAGAAGCCGCTTCTCCTTAAGGGCCGTCTTGATGTCCTCCATTGTTATTTTTCGCTCGGTGACTTTGAACTCGCTCCATTCCGTGCCCATCTCGATCAGGGAGTCTCTGGTGACTCCGGGGAGGATTAATCCGCTGTCGAGAGGAGGAGTAGCCAGTTCCAGTTCTGAAAATATAGAATTGTATACAGCATAAGTAATGGCCAAGTCTCTTGATCTCACGCGTCAGTTGGCAAAAGGCCGGCTGGTCTAGAAACGTCATAGAGGCGAGCGCAGAGAGGGGCTTTATTTATTGCCCAGTTTTTTTCTGAGATATAGTCCGCAAAGTGGACTTGCAGGCGTGGGGGTACGTACCGTTGTTTTCGTTTCTCCAAAAGACGAAGATGTTCATGGTTCCGACTTCGGTAATCTGCTGGTCATCTCCATAGAGCCAGAGAACCTGTTGGCAGTTCTTAGCAGCAGCTTCTTTTCCAACATTGATCGTAGGGGCATAATTGCTAAAGAAATACGATTAACCGCGGAACAGGCAATCATTTTTAAAGGCGTTTTCCTTATCACTAGAATTGACTTTTGGTATCAATTATCACACGTGTGTAACAAAACGTGAGACCATGGGGTCTGTTATTCAAGGAAGGAAAAGAGAACTTACCAGCCCATCTTGTAGGCTCCGACTCCTCCAGGAGAAGCACGAACGAATCTAGGATCGGCGAGGAGGGTGATGGGCTGGAAGCCGGTAGCATAATATTGCCCGACAGGTCCGGTGAGCACAAAGATCTTGGCTTCCTTGGCATAGGCAACACCGAGAGTAGGCTAAAAGATTGGATTCCTTCCTGTTGAAAAAGAAAATCTCACATCAGTTCCTATTAAAGTAGGACGGACGTAGAGAGAACTGGTAGAGGAATACGGTACCCATTCTTGGTCGATGGTGATCATCTCGGTGATGACTTTAATCAACTCCTCCCCATCGAAGTCCTAAAAACAAAGCAATTCAATTAGCTCTAAAGGCTTTTTAGAGGTGCCTTGAAGGCTTTAGGTCTAATTAGATGTCTTCACTTACAGGAAGAGCCGCACGGCGGGCAGTCTTGCGCATCCTGGCCATGTTCATCTCAGGACGGAAGAGACGGATCTTGTTGTCCACTCCTCTGTAGGCCTTCATTCCTTCGAAAAGCTCACTGGCGTAGTGTAGAACCTGTAATGATAAACGGTAATGTTGTTATTCGGCGGCCCCTCTGCAAAAATCTTTAAAACTCCGGGATGAGTTTAATCTTCGAATTCCCGACCTCTCAACGGCAGCTGCCCCCTGGACGCCACGTGTTCCTCTGAGGTCGAAGCGTCACGCAACCGGCTGTCACTTTTTCCCATTGAGCAAAAGCGAGCCTCGTCTACCTATTGTTTTTCCGAGTAATGTAATGCGGGGATCGAGATCGCAGTAAAATAAAAGCGCGATAACATAATAATAAAATGATAAGGAATGAATCGAATGTCAATCACCTTAGCTCCGGGATGCATGCTGAAGTTCCTCAAGGGAGTGATCTCGGGAACAGTCCAGCCGTTGCTTTCGCTCCAGTCGGCGAAAGCCATGTGGTCGGAGTAGTTGTGGCCGAATTTGAGAAGATCGTCCTTCTTTGGTTTGGAGTGCAGCTCGTTGCCGGTAGCACGAGTAACCTTCAGGTCTTTAAACTGAAAAAGGCTTTGTCATTCCTGGAGGGCTAGCTGGTTTCCATGATCTCTCTTAGATAGGAACTGGTTCCTGGTGGTCATTTTTATGAGCGGGAGACTTTTTCGCACGGTTAGGTTGTTCCAGCGGCTATTAATATAGGAAAACGTACGTAGAACGTCTTTGAAGGATCTCCAGAAGGTTTGGGAAGAATCTTGTTATCCGGAGCTTGGGTGGCAAGAAGCCGTGGGGCAATGATTGCCGTCTTCTTGGTCGCTTTGAGTACTGTATTGAGGGAGTTCATTGTGCTTGCTGAAAACTGTAAGTTAGAAAAGGTTGGAACCGAACGCGACGAGAAAAAATGACGAGATGGAGCCCACGTGGAGTAGTTGGATCAGTGCAAACAGCGGGAAAACAAGAGTGGGCCAGGCGTGGAGTTGAGTTTAAAGAGAGCGGAGAGCCAAGAGGAAGAAACGGTAAATACCTATGGCTGGCAGCTCTCAGACTGAGCCGCTGGAGCCTGAGGATCCCCCCGACCCCTAACTCCTTGATAAAGTGAACACATATCAACGAAAGACGGCAATAAAAACAAGGGCAACGTGGAGAGAGACGAGAGAGAGAGAGAGAGAGCGACAATCACAACCCCCGGCGGGGTCAGCTTACGAAAGAGCGGCGAGTGAGAGCGCTGAGCGTCTTGCTGCTGCTACATGGGAAGACAGAGTGGCCAGCTGTAGCCCCGCCCCTTCACCCCGTACCATCAGAGTGATGCAAGAGGTGCCGATGGATATCTCATGTGAGAGAGAGAGCGCGAGGCGCCGCTCCACGCGACTACCTGGATGATGTCATCTCTGCGTCAGTTGTTGTCCCGCCACTTGTCATTAGCTACTTTTAAGGGTTGGGGCAGCGATAGAGAGGGGCAAGCGGCCAGCTCAGTTGTTGTTTTTCAAGTCTAGTAAGCAAGCATATTTGCAAGAGGAGGGAGAGTGCGCCCAAAGCTGAAAAATATTTGGGAATGATCAAGCTGCTCTCGTGAACCAGTCGGATTTCGCTTCCCTTATATAGAAGTAATTTTTTTTTCGGGAAAGGACAAACCAAGTACAGCTGATAATTTTAATGGAAAAAAAACTTAAAGGGCAAGGAAAACAAAAGGAGAATAACAAGAATTGTTTGACAGTTTTCAAGCAGATACTGTATTACAGTAAGTTCGTGCTCTTATCGCGGAAAAGAACCTTGGAACAGGACAAAAAGTTAGTGCAAGGCGATAGGAACAATTAACGCCCATTTATTCTTTCTATCAAAGGTTCATAAACATCTGCAAGGTGGATTTTTCCTCTAGCTGGTTATGATCTCTCCAAATGTAATCTGATTGAATTTCATGGACACATTATTTGCAGAAAACAAAATGGTTGATGGAGGAGTTGCTGTTAGGAGAGACAGAAATGGGTCTTTATACCGGTTGATGTGTGCTAAATTTGGAAAGAATGTCTGGTTCTGGGTGGTTGAAATAACCCTAAGGTCACGTGAGACCAAAGGGAAATGGCTACGCATGGGGAACGCTTGAACCAGCTGGTACGGGACGAGGGAGCAGCCCGCTTCTACGCTCGGCCCTTTTATACCCTCCACTACGGGAAATTTTGAAATAATGAAAGTACAAAGCACAAGAACGGAAAGAAGACAAGGAATAATATCAAAAGTTGTTCATCGAATTGCCACGTCACCGTTAGCTGTCGGCGGCTGTGAATTCTCATGATAGCAATAAAGAGCATTTTTTGTCCTTTTTTTTCTTCTAGAAACAACTGTTGGAAAGAGTAACAAAAGACTCCTCGAGTTACATTCCTTTGTTCGCTTTTTGGTTTACTTTGTTCCTGAGAAAAAGCGCGGGAGACGGGAAGTTAAACTCAGTCAGTTGATAAGTATGCATCCTTCATGGTTCAAGTGGCACCACGTCATAGTTTCCTGTCTCAGAAGATCAAAAGATTTGAAAAAGTACGGTAACTCAAAGGTGGACCTAAGTTCAAAGGCGGCAACCTGTGGTTACACACCTAACGTGAGAAGCGGGAAGTGCAGAGATGTTTTCGTTGGACCCCGTTTGCGTAACAAAACAATCGGGAAGAAGAGGCGCGTTCGTCAACCCCATGGTCCGATTTCAAGTGTCACGCTAGTTGTTTAGCTTTCGTCGAAACCATCTCCTACCCTCTCTTGCCATTTGACTACAGCTGAACTTATCTAGAATCACGTGATCGGACTTCGTTGTTATCATTTATGTAAAGCCCTAAAAAAGCTGTCATCGGTAGCCTCTTCAGCGATTATCAGGTCAACGCAGCGGATGGCCACTTTGCAAGCGAGGGTGTGATAAGTAGCATTCCGTCGTATCATTATGCTTTGACGTAGGCTTTTAGATTTAAAGAAGCTCTAAAAATAACGGAAGGAAATTAATTGCTGCTGGAAATTTAATCCTAATTTTAGCAGACATAATTAGAATTCACCCTTCTTATCTCGAGAATTGATTCAGTTGAACCTCAAATTTTCAACCCAAAGCCGTTGAAATTCGAGAAGGAAAAGGGAGAAGAACACCTGGCTTGAAGATTCGTTAACGGGTTTAAAAAGCCAGCAGCAACCTGCGCAATGAGAACCCACGTGGCGTATTCCTGTCATTTTGAAGGGAAGGAAGCGGGAGACAGCCAAGGAAAAGCTCACATTATTGACTAATGTGGCTTGGAAGGAAAGCGGATGGCATAGCGGATGCAGTAAAATCAATGAACCATTTGAACAGGGGGATCGGCGCGCGAAAGGCTAGCATAAAGGTCAGGATGGTCTTATGTTGGGGAGAGTACACAATGGCTGCAATAAAACATTGGTATTGCTATATTGGCTATCAAAGACCAAGAAAGGCAGCTGGTACTGGATATGGGCACTTCTCCCGTGGACAATGCGATCGGCAAAAAAGGAACAAAGGAATTGGCAATAATGGGCAGGATTGTAGCTGTTTCCCAAGAATTACTGTATTCCTTACGCAATAAGTCCACAGATTAAATGAATTGGAAACAATAACACAACGTGGGGAATACGTGCAAACTGTTTTTGGAACATTACAACGGAACTGTGGGTGGCAGACGGCGGAAAAGACCAAAGGGAGGATTCAGAGGTCCTGAGAGGGGCCGAAAGAACCAAGGATCAGCGTTACTTTGAGTGAATCAAGAGTCCCGCCGTGAATAGACATTTTCAACTTTATGCGGAACATATTTTTATCTCTAATTATACTATTCATGAGGAATTGTTGGTGAAGTTGAAACCAAAGGGTAGGCTGTGAGCGAACAGCTGTAAATATTACATTATATACATTTGATGAAGACCGACCGGGTTGAAGGGGATCTGACTCAGAGCCAAGGTCCTGTCTTGGGCCAGTCTTTTGCACTTATATCGTCGATTTTGAAACCATATCTTCACCTGAAACAATGTCTTATTCTTCTCGACGTCTGGAAGTAACCTGAGTAGGAGTGAGTCCGAGCGTCGTCGCCAATTCTTCCCGTTCGACGGCTGTCACGTATCGCTGCTTCTTGAAGCGTTCTTCTAATTCATTTACCTAAACAAGATAGATTCTTCGAAGACTTTGGCTTCTAGTCGATTTTTGAAAGCGTGCCTTAACCTTCAACCGTGGCATATGGATTGAAGACGGACTTTTACTGATCATCTATTGCAGTATATCGCGACAGTATTGCATCAGTCTAGTTTTGCCAAAACGCGCGGCTGCGAACGGTTACAGCCTCTGACTGTTCTATGAACTAGCAAAACATCTTTAAAGATTGCAGACAAGACAAAAAAAAAAGGAAAAGGAAATATACCTGTTGAGGCGTGAAAAGAACCCGTGGTTTTCTTTTCTGCTGCTGAGTTCGGAGAGTAACGTTCTGTCCATTTACTTCAGGGGGAGCAGCGACGAAACGATCTTAAAATGAATAAATCACACTCCCAATTTTGATGACTATTATAGAGATCAGTCGACGCCTTTTCATTTGGCGGAAGTGACACGCTTTGTCAGAAATATCACTGATAAATCAAGTTTGGCTTGTCCTTCGCTTGTCGAATAATAGGTATGGTTTAAACTGTCAAATGGAAGACAAGCTTTATGTTAAAATCAAATGTAAGTGTTTGATCTCGCCTGGCTGTATAGCGCCGCTGCCTGCAAGATGCGTTAATCTTATCATTGAAACAGGGTCTTGCAAGTTGTCCAACTTGCAACTTCTTATCGAGCAATTGTTCTTTCGGAAAGATCATTCCAGCAACAAGACCAGACAAGAAAAATTCATGGAAACAATATTTGTCGTGATAAAATTGTTTGCAAGCTGTGGTTTACCTTGACCTCCTCGGTGTTTTCCACAATAGTTAGACTATGGCAAGAAAAAGCAAAATTTTGGTTCAAATAAACCTCGCGATGCTATTTCCAGAACCACTTCTAGGTTGCAACCGATCGCTAAGAGCTCAAGTGTAGCTGTCACAGACCATTCGTCAGTACTCAAAAAACTTTAGGTTTGTTCAGGAGCCATGTGCTTGATCTTCAAACTGCAAATCTTCAAGGGCCTGGCAGCTTGTCGGACTTTTTTCAAGTGATGGATAGCTAGGAGGAACAGCGGGGATTGTTGAGGCAGGGAGGGAGCAGAAGGTCAGAAATGCAATTGGGTCTCATTGAAAAGGGTTCCGATTTATATTTCACTAATGGCTACTGAAAGGTAGAAGTAGATTGTACAATACCATTTTCCCCGTCAAATAATAGCTTCAAACAGTCCTAGAGGACCATCACAATAAGAAAGGAAGTAAAGACTTACTCAAATAAGCCAGCTGCATATCAACCGCCATATTACTTTGAATATTTTGAAAATCACTATGAGAATAAGGATTGTGCATAGTCATTTCATAGTTAGCCTGAATATAAGGCTCACGAAGTGGCGGAGGAGAACTCAACGGTGGGATGAAGACCTCCTTATGGTTGGCAACTTCTGATGGCTGATGCATTGCTAGAAGTGGAGAGAAACTTTATATCCGTTAAGGATATGCCCTTCGGTGAATGGAGATTGTTTGTTATCCCATTAGAGCCATGAGAATCTTCCTCGCCTGTAACTTGCACATCCTCTCGCTTCACAGGCATATCCGATTGCCATCCAAAATTGAAGTGTTATCTTTATGAGACAGGAGGATCTTCACAATAAAATAAGGCAGCTTATAAAAGAATTAACGAGAATTTTCGACTTTTGAAATCGAGTATCTGTAAGATCCAATGGAACGTTTAGAAGTTGCTGTTCGTTTTCTTTGAGTTACGCCGCAAGTCAAAAGAGTGAATGTGAGATCAGCCAAGAGGATTGCTACCTAAATTAATCTCATTTTAAGGTCTGTCTTTAAAAACTGTTCACCTCCATAATTGTAATAACAGAAACACCCATCCAAAGTCCAAGTTGTCCTCCAAAATCGGATAACAAATTGGACATGCCGTAAGCTTCACTCTCCATAAGGGACTCATAGTTCAGTTGTTCGAAGAACACTTCAATCATGGCTCCTTGCTCTCTTTTGTAGAGCATGCAATGGTGAGAGGACATTCCTTCCGGGCACCCGGATTGGTCTCCAGGGACAGCTGGCCATCTGTTAGCCGAGTAACTGACAGAATAAACATCTTGAGTACATGGTTGCCGACAATTACAGTCGAGATCTACGTAATGTTGGGCGGTGTAGACCAACTCCTCTTTGATACAGGCTCCTGAAGGGATCTATTACAGTAAGGGGGATTCTTACTCTTTTCAGGATCATCCACTGGGCAGTTCTTTTTATCCTGGTAAGGAGGGAATCTGGGATCTCCACAGCCGCACTTCAAGGCCAGATGTTTTTGGATACAGCTCCTTTGGCACCCTTCAGCGCTGTATTGCTTGTCTAGGTAAATGAAGTCGGCATTCTTCCCTTCCTTCACACAATCTCCATAAGGGGCGGGCAGTCTAATCATGGATTTCTGAAGAAAGTTAATAAAGACCCTCTCTTTATCCTACCAGGCGGATTCCAAAACTACTGACGAATCCCGTAGGAGCTGAATAACCAAGAGTGTCAGGGAAAGGCATCTCATCATGGGAATGGACAGTTAGTCGAACTCCAGCTGCTTCAGTAGTTGGTAGATATTCTGTCACATTGACGAAGACTTCCAGTCGTAGGCCATAAGCAGGACCAGCTCTGTCATTACTAACATTCCCTGTTCTACTTCCCACGTAGGTGAAACAAGCCCCGTAGGTTGGATCCAAATAAGCGTCAAAGTCTCTGGACATTTCTATTGTTTGATAAACCATTTGGCCTACTGATCAACATGACATTCCTTTCCATTGAATGAACATTTTAGAATGAAGTCGGACTTGTTGTAGCTGATAGCCCATTTATCTTCTTCTGTCAGTTGATCCACCGCAAACATTATGTTCTCCATAGCTTTTGACTTTAAGGCAATTGGATCTTTCATCCCCTAAAGCAGTTATAATCCGGAAAATACAACCAACAGTGTATCCATAAGCCTTCTCCCTATCTATTTTCTTCTTTTGAACTGGAGAAACCGTAGTGGATGGTTGAATTTCCCAAAATTTGACAATTCGTTCCTCTGAAAACGTTCTCTATCCCTTGCTTTTAAAAATAACTTACCCAAATCGGTACTATTGCCTTCAGGAGGATCTATCCGTACACACATTTTAATTGGCTGCGCACAGAAGCAGTCCATTTTCGCAGTTTTGTCCTCCGAATAGCTGCAATCTCCAAGAGTACTGCACCTGGTGCACTTCCTCTCTTGCCAGTCTTCTTCACGGTAGCAAGGCCAAAGATGTTCGTTTTTCTTGTTATAGAAGCAGAGGCACATGGTGCCGTTGAGGAGATCTTGCTCTTTGAGAGCGCTACAATCTCCCGCTGTTTTACAGGAACATTTTGAATAAACAGCCAACAGCCCGTCATAATGACTCAGAATTTTCTCGTAGATTCTTGTCTTATCACGACGTACCCGTATCTGAATCAGGAAATTAGGGAGTTCTCGATTGTTACCGAGTTTTCCCCGTTTTCCTTGGCAGTTCTTCTCTTCCTCTGACGACTTCTGACTATAGCAAAGCAGTTGTTATCATCATCACACATGCAGTCCTCTCCGCTCAGTCCGTAAGATTCATGACATCTTCCCCACCAGTCACATCCATCACATTGTGCCAGTCTCCAAGATCCGGCGGCAGTACAGAAGGCCTCTGTTCCCTCTGGAGCTACACATACACTTCCATTGTGGGCATTGAGCTTCAGTGGCCATCGTCCTTCCACCTGGATTTGTCTATCAGCCAAGATGCAGTTCCCTTCGTGACAATAACAGAGATGGAGGGCATCTTCACAAGGTCTCAGCTTCCAAAGGGAAGTTGGAGCACAGTTCCAAAGGAAATCGTTATCTCCAAAAGATGAGCAAGTCTGTAAAGCACCTTGAACGTAAGTTTAGATGTCTTACGCATTCAGTTGGACCATCAAACGACGGACTGAAGAAGCCATCTTCTTCTGAGCAGTAGACGTGAGCTGCTAGAATAGTTTGCTCTTTGATCGATCTGAATTTTCAATATGTTTCAATGGAACGATTACTGTAGTACCTTTTAACCCTCGTAAATGTTTCCTCATGAGACCTTCCAATAGCGTGTTCAAAGGAGTCCAAAGCAGATTTGATGGTGCTAGTCTCTCTGGCCAAGGAGTTTTTATATGGGTTCATATTGCAAACGGTAACTGCTGGGAATCGGATCTGTTCAAATTTGATCTCTACTCCCACGATGATATCATTCCTAGGGTATTTCTTGGATGGTTAGAGAGTATTTTACCTATTGAAACGCTCAACAATATAAACAGCTTGGACGCAGAAACAGGAAAAACAGACTATGAAGAGAAGATACCATAGGAAACGTCGTACTCCCACGGAAACATAGGCTCGAGGAATTCCATGTGAGCTGGAAATTAATGAATTCTGAACCCCAAAAGGGCATGCCCATTTATCTCAAAACTTTCATTTCTGATCCTCACGACCCCTGAAATCTTGGACTAATGGTCTCCCATATACGCAACACTTTGACAATTGGCTGCTTGGATGGATAGTCCATCTGGATGGCGGAAGGAAATGGCCAATCTGGCTAGCTTTTTCTGTCAGTAGTTTCTCCATTTTGAACATAAGAGAAACAAGACTTATTTGTGCGACTTGCTTGACCCAAAAAGAGTAATATTCATAAGCTTTGCGAGGAACGGGAGCTTATGAGTGGGGCTCAAAAATTGGAGGGAAAGAACTTTGCAAATTTTGCTTTAAACGAGACTTACTCTGAAGATTCCTGAAATTTATGGGCAAAGGGTGATCTCAGAAACAGGCCTTGCATTTGTTGGATTGTTTGGTTTTTTGCTCGGATATAAATTATGCAATTAAACAATAGCTTGGTAAGAATAAATTATGAGATTTGCCGTGAGATTACTTAATTAATGGGAGAAGATGGATGATCAGAAGATAAAGAGCAGCGGCTCTTACCTGGTGTGTTCTGCAAAATCGACGAAGGCATCGAGAAGCGCTCGTTTGAAGCGTCTTAACCACATGAGCGAAAGAGGCACATCCACTGGAAATACGGGATCAGTTGAGATTCGTAGTAGGTTACAATGGTAGGCGGGGGCATACGAGATAATGGCCTTGGATGAAGAAATTCATAAGGTAATTTATAAGACCTAGAGAGAGATTTTTAAAGAGAAGGAACAAGGACCAAACAATAATCTACATGATATAGTGGAACGGCGGGTAATCATCTCAAGTAGCCGGCCAGAACAATTGAGGAGCAGAGACCAAAGGGAAGTCCTGTCTAGCCGAGTTTAACGACAGTTAGGGACGAATGTTCGAATAGTCAGGACATGCAACAAGATCGGGTGTTCAAAAAAAGAAGAAGTCGAAGAGAAGAACGGGTGAAGAAGAGGTTTAACCAGCCGGGGGGAGAAGCCTATAAAAACAAAATGGAGTAAGCCAAATGAGCTGAGGTAGTCAGACGGGTGGAGTCGTTCAAAATGCAAAAGGTTAGTGACACGGGTTCTGGGCTACACCTGCAGGACCCGAACGCCATAAGGAGATCTGTTAAAACATCTCTCTTGGGAGGAAGAATGATTGGATGGCTGGATGATGACAGATGGAAATGCAGGGAAAAAGCATTTGACATCGTGGGAAAGGGCGTGTGATGCGGGAAGAAGTACAGATTCATGTCGAAATGAGAGGAGAGCATTCCTTAGACTTTCCAGTCAAGTTGAAAACGGTTTGAATCTTATAACTTCCCATTATACCCTCATGTTACCTTCTGGGACGTCAGGCTGGATGAAGGCATTGGAATCTAATTGGAAACGGATTTCTTTTCGTATTCTCGTGCTGGTATTAGCCAGAAATGGTCTAAAACTATTATTCAGGCAAAAAAAAACAAACGACCCCTCCAATACTGAATTTGGTGGATTTCAGAATTATCCCCTGCATACATACAAGCCAATCTAGACGGTAAGGAGAACCCTTTCCTTCAAAATTTTTTTTTCCTATTTTTCAACTTTTTCTTGTTGGATATGATTTAGCAACGTTCAAAACGTGTCTGGAGCTATTTTCTAGAAAACTGAGTTAGTTGCCCTACCCTAGATTTAACCCAGCTTCTATACTTGTCAGGGGAAGCTCGGCCGGGTCAAAATGGCCGACTACGGGTAGTCTTCTAATGATATTACCAGCCGTTTTGACCCCCCCTGCGGGTCTTCTTCTCCTGTGGTTTTACCTCGCGCTTGGAAGCCCCTTCCGCTCTTCCCCCTCCCCGGTCCAGTCAGTCTCCTCCGCTTTCCCCCTCTTCCCGTCCTTCTCTTTGTTTCACTCTCGTAGTCCCTTCCCCGCTTCCTCTTCTCCTCTTCCCGAACAGTCCGTTCTATCGAGTTCCTCTCTCCCCTTCCTCGCGCGTTCCTTCTTCTGTATCTCCTGCTCTCTTCACATCCCCCATCTATCTCTGCTGTCGGCACCATTCACTCTACCTCACCGTCCCTCCCTTGATGTTTCCGATCTTACCGATCCCCCCGCGTCCGTCCTGCTCGGTTGTGATTGATCAAAGGATAATCACTCGTAAGGGGAGCTGTCGTTCGTCTCTTCCTCCATTCTCACGTGCTCCTCAATTTCCTTCTCTTCCAAATATCTTTCATTCCGCGTCCACCCGGCCCGCCCTGCTCTGACCTCGTCAGCGGTGTTATCATCTTCAACAACTGAAGTTATGGCTAAATAGACAAAGTAAAAGACGTTACCCAACGTGGGAACCGAACCTTCGACCCCTCGATTGGGGTCCCACCACGAACGGGTCCCGCAGCGAAAACATTTTATAACAAAGCAAAAATGCTAAACAGATAAAACAAAAGAAATTGGTCGAAGGAGGAACCGAACGGTAGCTCTGCGGGTTGGGGTCTCACCGCGAACGGATCCCGCAACGAAAAATACTTCAAGAATAGGGCAGTGTCGAGAACCTCAAAACAAAAAAGCAAAAAGGTTTGACGCCAGCGGGGATCGAACCTGCGACCTCTTCGACCGCGCGCCCGCCCTAACCACTACACCATAAAATTTCGACATGTCAACGCACAGACAGACAGACACGGTAGCGCTTTAAAAGTAGGGATACGCTTGTTTTGACTGTAATATCGACCTGTCTGAGCAGACAGATTGGTCTTTGAATGTGAATCCTCTGGGATGAGGGAGACTGTGAGTTGACGCTTGCCTCTTGTCGGTTCCCAGTCTCCTTCAGTTCATTGTTGCTTTCTCTTCTTTCTATTGCCTCTTGTCTCTTTCGCAAACGCTATTACAATGGTTATTTTCAGGTAATCATGCCGTTCAACCGATGTTTACCTGTTTCCATTTTCAACTATGTTTAATTTCAAAGAAGTTTACAAATAGAGAATCTAGACTGGTGGACTGGAAGAAGAGACGAAGACATTATTTGTGCAATATGGAACGTTTAGCCAGGTGAGTAGGTCCGCCTTCCCTTTTCCTTCGTTCCTGGAAAGTATGGAAACTTGATCATCCGATGCCACACCTCCCACATGATGACGAAGCTTCTGATGCTGGACTGGTTCCGTACTTGTGTCGTGCCGTACCTGAAGTCGAATACATGGAACCTGGTCATCGTGGATAGCTGGTCCTCCTTCAAGGACCACGCTGCTCTTCAAGCCGAGGTACCTGCTGGAATCCTGGTAAAGATCATGAACATCCCGCCCGGAACTACTGGAATGGGACAGCCATTGGATGTTGGATACTTCCGCTACTTGAAGGCATTCGAGAAGAAGATCGTGAAGCACGTGAAGCTCTACGGGATTGATTTTCCAGTCTACAAGAGGGAGAACCTACTCCGGATCCACTCCGTGACGCATCACCACTTCTCCAACACGAGGTTCACAAACTTCGTTCTCCATGCCTGGAAGCAGAGCGGCTATTGTGATGTGGATATTCCTTCCTACAAGACGCCCGTCCAGATTTGTTTCCCTCCTTTTGATGGATCCCTCTGTGCCGAAGCCGGCTGCCTGGACTACTCCTTTGGGCTGTGCTCCCACTGTGACAGACGCTACTGCTTCCATCACTTCGTGGTCATCGATGACGCTTGTTGAACATAAACATTTTGTTGTTCTTATTTGATGATGACTCTTTAGGTAGGTATTTTTAGGATTCGTTTTATAATTGGAGTTGGAGGAGGGTTGAGGTCTCTTTGCTGTGGCACGGGCAGACCTGGGCCCCTCATTTGCGGTCTAGGCGATCAGGCGCCCAAATTTCGGAACCAAATCTGCTAAGAGTCCTATCTTAGTCGTCAAGATTCTCAAATGGAAGTTTCGGGCTACAAGTATGAATTGAGTATATCCCACCCCACAATTCTCAAAATTACCCGTCTAGACACAAACCCCGTTTTTTCCTTGATTCTTTATCAGAACGAACATCAAGATAACGAATTTTTGCGCCTCTCTCTCAGTCAGCCGCCAAAGCTATCCATATTACTAAATTCTGTTTTCCGTCTTAAAAATCAACGCGTAAATACGACCCGTCTGTGACCATTGCCGATTGCGCAATAGCGAGAAAGCGAACAAGATAAATAGTCGCAGCTAATCAATCAAAACACCTTCGCGATGTTTTTTCCCATCTTTTTCTTGATCTCAGCGGCGTCGGGAGGCAATATTCTCATTCTAAGCCCTACTATAGGTCATAGTCATGTGAGATTCTTAGGAAATTTTGCGGATATGCTAGCCCACGATGGTCACAACGTGGTATGTCGATTTTTTTCCATTTAGGACGCTTTTCAGACCATTCTTTCGCCTGTTTGGGATGCAAATATCGAATTACATGGCGCTTCTTCTCCAAATATTACAAAAATAGAATATCACTCTCCCTATTTGACTCTGGACTTTTGGTCGCAACTAGAGTGAGTAAATTTTGACCTTTGCTCAAACGAAAACTTCATTTCAGAGTAAAAAGCGCCTCGTTTTGGGATTATCCAGAGATCAACGGTTTCACCTTGACCTGGGAAGAGACCCATCTCTTTTACCATGCCTATGAATACACTTATAAAGGACTGCTGGAAGACAAAGACCTTATGAGGAGGTTACTAGACTCTCATTTTGATTTGGCTGTAGCGGAATTCTTTGAGCAAGGAGCACTGGGTTTCTTTGAAATCTTGGGAGCCAAAGCAACCATCTGTGCTTCGACTGTCGGAATGATCGGATTCCATTATGAGATTGCTCGTCTACCCATGCTTACCAGCTTTATTCCAGGTTTGTGGGATGCGATATCGACTAGTCTTCCCCTGATTAAGGCTATTTGACCACATTTGATGCTGAAATGAGTTTCTGGGATCGTCTCAATAATATGTGGATTGAACACGATATAATGACATACTCAAGGGCTTCTAATAAAAAGCTAGACGCTCTTTATAAGCAGTACAAACCGGATATTTTGCCTGTGATGGAGTTGATGCAGGTTGGATCATTATTCTCATTTTCACAATCGGTTTTAGAAAAGAACTGGAGTGATCCTCAGCAACGCTAATGAATTTACCGAGTCACCCAGGCCCACAACCAATTTAATTCAGTACATAGGGGGAATTAATGTGCACCCTCCAGAACCTCTTTCGAACGAGGTTGACTCTCTTTTGAGTCTTCGACCTTCAACAGTTTTATTCTCCTTTGGGACTTATATCAAGGGATGTCAGATGCCATTGAGACTGAAAAAAGGTATTACTTGTAACGTTATCCTATACAATTCCTTCAAGAACTCCTGGAGGCTTTCTCCCTCTTTCCCAATGTCACATTCTTATGGAAATATGAAGATTGCCAGGATGAAACACCCTTTGAGAAGTATCCGAACGTTATCCCCCGCCCTTGGTGGCCCCAGTCCGATTTGCTTGGAGACTTAAGGCTGAAAGCTTTCATTACCCATGGTGGCATGAATTCTATGTTGGAACTATCGTTCCGAGGCAAGCCGGCGATTGTTGTCCCACTTATTGGGGATCAATATCTGAATGCTAAAGTCTCTGCCAAAATTGGAAAGTCTATTACGGTCAAGAGGACCGAGTTATCGAAGGAGGCAATGGTTGAGGCTTTGGAAAGAGTTCTAGAGGAGGATGGGTTAGCTTTAATCCGAAAGTGGAACAGATTTATTGCAGAGAAATAGTTCATAAAGCAAAAATGACGGCAGCTGTCCTTGAAGGAAGAAGTGAACTGTATAAGAAGGAGGCGCTCCGCAGAGTGCAGCTGATACTTGAATTTGGCCCCATGAATCACCATCGACTCCCTACCGACCATCTTAACTTCTTCCAATTGTACCAACTTGATATTTATCTTTTCTTAATATCTTTGGGTGTCATTGCATTGACATTGTTTTTCATGTTCCTTCGATTAGCATGGAGATTCTTGTCGAAATCCACTTTGAACAAGGAAAAGACCTCATAAACTATTGAATTTCATGGATTTTCATGTCGGAATATACAAATTTTTCACGCTTATGTAAATATTTGTGAATTGAGTCAATATTCGGTTGAACTTCTTGTTCTGTTCGCGGCCATGGCTGTCAATAGCAGAAACGTGTTGTCGTCTGTGATCATGACCATCTGTCTTTTATTATGCGCGCCTTTCAGTCATTTTTCCCGGCCAGCGCGACCAGTTTCTGTACTTTTCTATAGAAAAGGGCATTGTTATAAAGTTTAGGCGTCGTCTACGGGCCGATGATAAACCTCTAATGATTCGGCACATGAATAAGCCATTAGGGAAGGGGAATCGGCCTGGGATTGCTATTAGCAAGGGTCTCTCTTCCTTCTGAGAATTTTGAAAACATGCCTCCTTCTCTCTAATTTAATAAGAATAAAAGCCTGTTAAAAGAAGTGACACCACTTCTACCTAATGGTTTGAAGAAACATCCGAAACCGTTTCGCTCTATTTCCTCCACCTTCCCGTGCACAACTGATAAAACATTTCCTGCAGTACTTATTTATTTGTATTGTGTTATCGCCAACTGAATGGAATCCAGCTCTCGCCGGTCTTTTATCTCAGCGCACCAATGATTAACCTGCTCTTCCCACGGCCACCTTGGGAGTTGCGGGTTTGCGACCTCCTTCGGCCGCAATGGAGGGACGCCATTGTTTGCCTCCTTTCTATTTGTTACCACTATCCACTTTTTGATGGCCAACGTTCTTCCTCACCGCACCCAAAAACTCACCAAATGCTCGCCGCGCTCGAATAATTGGCCCTTGCTTATTTTTTTTA
This sequence comes from Oscheius dolichura, assembly GCA_932521035.1. NCBI lineage: Eukaryota > Metazoa > Nematoda > Chromadorea > Rhabditida > Rhabditidae > Oscheius > Oscheius dolichura. The sequence goes on along the minus strand of OW051497.1, from coordinate 213,095 downwards.
TGTCTATCTTGTTCAGACATTTATTGCGGACAAGCTGGTATAGGTTATATTCCATAAGAATAAGAAATTGCTGAGTTATCGAGAGAAACGCTATGTTCACCTCAAAAACTCTATTTTGGGTTACATCTCAGTAATTTCTTATTCTTATGGAATACAACCTATATCAGCCTGTCCGCCGTAAAATTCTGAACAAGATGGGCATAAAAAAAATAAGCAAGGTCGAATTATTCGAGCGCGGCGCGCATTTGGTGAGTTTTTGGGTGTGATGAGGAAGAACGTTGGCTCTTTTTGATTCCCCCGGGATACTTTCTCAATTGTTTTTGCCTCTCTGCCAGTTTAAACCCCAAAAGAATGGACGGAAAGCTACTTTTTCCGACTAAATCAAATCACAAAGGTTCAAAAAGTTCAAAAAGTCAGCGCGTCTTTTGCGTCCAGAACATTGTAGCTACAGCTGTATTTCGTATCCTTATCCTCGCTGCCATTATCTTATCAACAGGGAGGAACAACTGCAACTGTTATTTCTTGGAATTCACTGGGTCATAGTTTCAAGCCGGTTTCCTTGTTTTACCTTGTTAGCAATCCGCTAATATTTGGCGCAATTCAGCAATTTTTATCTGTTCCCATCCTATTTACGATAGTTTCCCGATAGGTTTTCATAAAGAGCAACAATTTATGCCCTTGTGATGCAATTATTCCAACAATGTTTTCTTTTTCAGGGTATGGACGAGAAATTAACTCAAAAATTAACTAAAATAGTTTATCGGTCACTTGCCGAAGAGCCGGAAAGCGTTAGCTTTCAACTGTTGGAGGATATAAAAAGCTTTTGGTCTCAAACAGCCCGAGTTGTTATTCACTGGTCATGTGATAAAGACCTTCACACAGTGGACAACCACGGCCGGCTGAAATACCCTCCAAAGTTGTTTATAAAGGTATCCTTACAGTATGAGTCAACCTCTCGGTTTCAGCTCCCCTCTATTTCCACGAATATCTCTGATATCGAAACGGAAAACGAATTGGAAGATGATTTGAGGATATTGTGGAATGTAAACGTTTCAATGACTTGATTCTTTATTTTTTTGCAGACAGAAGTAGAGTTCTATGAGGTTTTCGGAAGGACAAACCTGGGACTTTTCAAGATTCCTAATGTGTACTTGACGGAGCGGCGTACTTCGCTGGACACCGGTTATTTTGTTCTTGAAGATATGGGTGCCACGGATGGCCACATCTTCTCGGAAGAATATATTCCTGGCTTTAGTTTAGATCAGGTACGTTTACTATAATACGCGTTACCAAGGATTGTAGGTGAAGAAAATAGTTCGCGGGCTTGCTGATCTCCATTACCATAATATTGTTTCCTCGGATAGGACTTGGCTGACTCGATGTGATGTTCCAATAGATGCTATTGATAATTTTTGTTCTCTCATGGTGAGCCATTTTATCATTCGGTTTCTTATTTTGCATGGTTTTTTTTCTAATGCCTAGACTAACTAACAACCCGCATTACCTTTTAGTTCCAGTGGGCTGTGGCGTCCAAAATGAAGACTTACGGCCTTGACGATAGAATCGACCAGATTGAGGGCAACTTCACAAAGGAATTCGCCTATGAGGGACGCCACGGTTATAAGAAAAACGGTTTGTTGGTTATTAATTCAAGAAAATGTGTAAAATTTTAGGTTTACCGCCAGTAATAGTCCACCAGGACCTAAACGCTACGAATATCCTCTGGACAAAGAAGAATGGAATAAAAGAAATCAGCGCCTTCATTGACTTTCAAATGAGTACGGTTGGAGGAATTTGTGAAGACATGATTAGAGTCTTGTCCCTGGGAATGTCTACTGCTGACAGAAGGAAGTACACAGATTGGTGAGGGTTTCTCCGTTATGTGATAAGACCTTTCACTACAGTGTGCTACAAACATATCACGGCAGGATAACAGAGCAATTTGATGGTGCCCCTCCTTTCACTCTTGAACAAGTAAGGCCCTTATATTTCCCAGAAGATGAATTATTTTAGGTGAAAGAGGAATATCGACGGGCTTTCGCTCATTCTAACAATTTCACTCTCTTCGGGATATCCTGTTACTATGGACTGTGTAAGGAGGAAAAACTACCAGCTGATGTGAAACATCAAGTCCTTTCTGAATATCTGAGCAGAGCTTCTGGAATAATTGACGATATCCTTGCCTTCTCCCACTGAATGAGCTTATTTTTGGCTAATACCTGCTTAAGTATAATTAAATATTTATAAACTACATATCTTACGAAACATAGCAGACTAGACAACAACATCATATCAGAGTCACTACTTCTTAAAAGCTACATGCAGTCCATCACCGCAGTTTATGACAAAGGAGTTCGTCCGATCATCGGCGAAGATCTGAAAATGTACGTATTTTAGCTTTCTGTAAGGATACTACCGTCTTGTTACACTTGTCAATTCCCATGGGTTCGCTGTCTTCTGGATTTTTTGGGTCATATTTCAGCACTCTCCCAAAGAAGAGAGCATTGTCGCAGAAAATAACTCCCCCAGGGCGGAGTAGCTCCACACAGCGGTTATAATAATCTGGGTAGGATTCTTTGTCAGCGTCGATAAAGGCAAAATCAAAGGTTCCCTTTTCTCCAGAAGCTATTAGCTTATCTAGAAGCAGGCACTTTGAAGGGAAGTGTTCCGGTTTACCTAGGTGTTGAATAGCTGGTCCTTCTACAGTTTCAATCTTGGCTCTTGTCTTCGGGCCTTTCTCAATGACAGGCAACCCGAATCTCTTAAAATTGTCCAGCTCCACATCCATGGTGACTACTTTTCCGTCTTCGGGAATAGCCAGAGCCCAGGCAAGAGCAGAAGCTCCTGTGTAAGTTCCCACATCGAGAACTTTCTTGGCTCCGATGAGTTATAAAGTGGGAGCCAATTGTTAGAACTTCGGGAGCTCCTAACATGATACTCCATTCAGCATACTTCAAGGTAGATTCTTGAAGTTCCTTTTGGAGGGGATGCTGGATAACAGTAAGCCCACAGCAATAGTCGATGATTGGATTAGCAGCGGCATTGTCGAAGCTCTTGGCAACTGTTGGGTCAAGGGAGGTTAGAGTCTGGGACATCCTGAAAGACTAAAAGAAAGAAAAACTAAAAGACTTTTGGAGAGACTGTTTGAGCTGAACAGAATGCCATAAAGAACGGCCTTTACAATAAAAGGTAATGAAGTGCAAGGTTTGCAGGCTTTAATATTGTCGTTACCGGTTTGAAAAAGACATAAAATGGAATCGAACGAGGAAAAACCTCGAAAGAGAAAGCAGAGAGAGTCAGGCGCTCGAAATGAGAAGGAGCTGCTCTTGAGACGGGATTGGCGATGAATTATTCAGCTCGGGAAATTGGATTCATCCAGGTTTGAAAGGTTCTCTAGACGTTCAAAGGATGAAATAAACAGAAAGCAGCTTTATTCTCTGTACAATCCGTATTTTACTTCTTAAAAGCGATGTGAAGACCATCAGCACAGTTTATAAGGAACGAGTTGGTCCGGGAGTCGGTAAAGATCTGAAAGATGAAAACATTCCTGTTTCCTTTCGATTAAACCTCATTATTAGCTTTATCGGTGAGCAAAGGGGCTAAGTCTACTGTATTATTAGGATCGTAATTCACAACACGACCAGATTGAAGTGCCTAGGATGTCCTAAGTATTCTAGATACCCGAAATAACTCACATTGTCACACATAATCACACCTTCTGGTCGGAGTAGATCCACGCAACAATTACAATAATCCGATTTGTTCTTGCTGTCAGCGTCGATGAAGGCAAAGTCAAACGTACCGCTCTGCCCCTGGGAGATGAGCTTCTCTATAGATTGTTTTCATATAATTCAATTCTACGCCTACTCAAATTTTCAAGAGCGGGTCCTTCCTTCGCTTCAATTTTGGCCCTCGTCTTGGGACATTTTCTAAGACTGGAAGGCCAAATGCATTGAAGTTGTCTAGGTTAACGTCCATGGTAATAACTTTTCCATCCTCGGGAAGGGCCAAAGCCCAGGCAAGGGCAGAGGCACCAGTGAATGTTCCCACATCGAGAACTTTCTTCGCTCCAATTAGTTTTAGGAAATGGGCTCCAATTGTCAGAACTTCGGGAGCACCAAGCATAATACTCATTTTGACATGTTTCAAAGTGGTTTCTTGCAGTTCCGTTTGTAATTGATGTTGAATAACAGTCAACTTGGAACAATAATTAATTATCGCATCTTCGGCTTGATTATCGAAACTTTTTGAAACCGTAGAAGCCATTAAAGGGTCGTCTAAAAGGAGGAGAACAGCAAGGGGAGAGTGAAACGCCGCTGATCTTATCTGCAGTTGTGTAGCACCCTATAAAACATGCCGGTTCGAAGATTGTTCACTACAAGGATCCAAACCAGCGGGCCTACAAATTAAATCACATAAATTCTTTTATTTAAAGCAAGTTAAACAATTTCGCCAAAAGAAATAAACATCAACCCAGTCACCCGAACAAAACTGAAGCAAATAGTGGGATATTGTAATCGTCAAAATCTGCAAATTAACACAGATATGAAGATTCACCTAAATTATTATCAGAAAGAGATCAGTACAGAAAAAAGTTAATCACATTTCAAATATGCAGTTGTGCTTTGTTTCATCGTTGTTTCTTGAGTTATTCCATACTTGCCCTAGACGGTTGGCAGATAACGATCCTCTTCCTGCCGTTGGAGTAATAACGCTTCCTGGGCGGCTTGCCGCTGACGGCTGGTGTCTTCGCGCCGTCTATTCAATTTCCTATTGCCAGCTATAAGAATAATGATGGTCAGTAGGGCGACAGCTATCAGGATGCCAACGATTACGTAGAGAAAGGCCGTAATTGGCACTGAGACGCCGAGAAGGGTCACCTGAAAAGTGGAAAGAGTCAACGGGGCGAGTAATTGCCGGGTATAAAGTGAGCGTTACCCCGTAGCCAGTCCAAAATGTGTGCAATTAAAGTTTTACGACCAAAACATTAATAAAATAAGTGTTTAGGACAGCGAATAGGACAAAAATCTGCGAAAGAAAAACCGACAGTAGCTTCAAAACTCCCCTCCCGAGCGCCAAAGGAAGCGCCAGTCTTCTATGCTTGAAATAAGGACGGTACTCCCGCACGGGTTGCCTTTATCGCTTTTTTATGACTAGCCTGAGTCAGTTTCCCCCTGCTCAAACTTCAACAAATCACTCCGCTCACCGTCTTGGTATTTTCCATCTCTGCTGGAAGTGCTGGAAGCAGACGGGTTCCATCCCGGGCATACATCGCTTTACAAATTTGATAGGGATAATCAACGGGAGTATGATGGCAAACACAGGTTGTATTTGAACCACTGAAATCAGACTGTCTATTCACTTGGCTACAATTGGGGGTAATTAGATGAAAAGCACACCCTGAACAGGATATAGTGACTCTTTTCTTACCTGAAATCAGGCTCATTGTTCTTACAGGTCAGATGATTGCAGTATTGGTACGGTTGGTTGAAACAGCACGTGCACCTTAGAAGTATAAGATTTCTGAGGGAAAAATACGGGGTCCTACTGTTTGTTGCTCTTTTTGAAGCATCTAGAAATGAATTGATCACATTTACTATTATTGTCACTGAATTTTCTGGAAAATTCCTATTATAGCTCTGTAGTCTGTGCTCCTACCTGCAAATACAAACAGTAGGATATTCTATAGAACTAGTGTGAGGTGTTGATAGAAGGTATTGAGTCAAATTACAGAAGATATTGTCCCAGTCGGGTTCACAAGAGCAGGGACTTGTAAAACTGGAACCCGGTCGTAAATACGGATCCACTGGTCTAGCAGGAAACGGCTCTGAAAAATTCCAGGCATATTTTAAAGAGGAAGAAATTTACCTGAACTACATCTAAATTTATTGCAATCAGATCCCCGACAATCGGATCCGGAATAAACAATGGAGGATAAGAGTGCAGCTATAGAAAACTGCACCCAAGTCATTGGTTACTCATAGAGCTGAATATTTTCTATCTTTTTTTGGGGGGAAAAGGAAGAAGAAAGAGCGATTGTAAAAGGGTGTGGAAAAACGTCTTGCCAATGGGTTTAATCGATCCAAGAAGACTCACTGATAACGGCCTGTTGCCGAGAGAACACCATGTCAATAAACAAACAATGGTATTTAGAGGTAGGCAAACAAATAAGCCTTTGTGTTTCAGTGTTCCCTTTCTGTGAAATTCTTGTTAATTTGAAAGAAGGTAATCCCAGAAATTTTAAGGTTTACAGCCCAAAAATATGGTAAGAGGCAACCCGAGCAGTAATTCTATTGTCGAAAATAGAAATTTAAACGGTATGAAGAAAGAAGAAGACGATCACTTGTTAGGTGTGGGGGAGGGATGAGTAAGCTGTCATTTCGAAGACTATCACTCGTCACATGATAATAAAAAGAGACAATTATCTATTCATACATCGAGAATCACAAAAGTCTGATAAATAATAGAGTCTAGTAGTACCAAAGCGCGTGTGTGTATACGAGTGAAAAGAGTATTATAACAGCTTATGCGTGGCCAAAAATTACCATAGTTATAGATTTTCATCACGCCGTTGCCGTTAGGGTTCGAAGTGAGGGCAAAGTCAAAAGGGTAAAACCTGATTTTTCACCTGAATCCAAGGTGAATGGCTTTTGACATGCAAATAGGAGGATGATAAACGCTTCGCTCTTCAGAGGAATGGACTCTGCACAGGGAGAAGATCTTCTCCGTCCGTTTTCGCAAGGATAATAAAAGAATACGACTGTCGTAAGGTTTTGGAAGTATTCAAGGCCAAGGTAAAGAAGAAATTATACTCCAACTGGAGGGGAAGTATAGATTTCCCGTGCATGCAACTTTCCCAGAGCTGTGCAAATGGACGTGTATGAGTTTTACGAGTCAAGGTTACTATGGAAAGACAATTAAGTCGGTCTTCTCCTGGAAACGGGCCTGAATCTGAGAAAAAGATAGAATCATGCCTGGCCTCTCACTCTCCTTAAAAAGTGCTGGAATGGGGCCAGGAAGGGTTCCTTCCATTTTGTCCTCAAAGTTCCGTCTTCTCATCTCCCCTGGGAGATAAGCGCAACATGAGAAATCCGCGGATAACGCAATGGATGGGATCGTTAGGTGTCGGCGCCTTATGAAGATTCCAGGGGAAGTAGACAAATGATCCTTGAAGATGATCCTTTTTAGCAGAAGAAAAATGCTGATAGAATAAAATTTTGAGGTTTAAATAGGAGAAAACTGCTCACATGGGGATGGATAATCAGATTTTGGACAAAATATGGGGGCAGCAAACGTCACAAAGGAGGACGAGTTCGTTGAAATTTTGAGGATTTTGCAAAGAAGTTGATTTTGTTTGCTAATAAGAGACGAAATACTTTTTTGACCGCCGGAATTGGTCACCCGGCAATAGATGTATATATGATTTGCGGAGGAAACTTGCAAACTTGATCAAAAACCTAAAGCTGTGAATAAAAGGGAGAAATTCATTTGTAATTTGGTTAGGTCAGAGAGAGGAGAAAAGAGAAGACGGGGAACAAAAAACAAACGCGTATAAGTAGGGTCAACGTATAAAAGTGTAAACAAAATTTTAAAAGCTCATATTCGATGAGAACCTCTCTCGCTCACTCTCTAAAAAGAAGTGTGTGGCCTCGGCGAAGTTCCCCTGAGGAACGCGGGCATCTGGACCTTGATAAAAGAGTCGCGTTCCAAACTAATCTAGTCAATTAGGGACTTCTTCCAAAATGGAGGGTGGATAAACAGGACTAGTCCCTTACACAAACTGGCCGAAAAGTGGGCCTCTCCCCCAATCCAAGAAGAACGGGAGAAAGAATGAAAAAACCGAGCTCCAATGGCTTCCATGGGGCCTTAAATTGGCCCCGTCTCCTCAGCTTTTCCCTATCAATTATTTAGAGAACATGAGCCAGCCGTCACTAGGTGGTGAATGTGGAGAAATAGAGTGAGAGGGTAGAGAAACAACAACACTGAAAAAAAACAGGGAAGAACACATGCCATTGACCGATTGCAGTTTTCATGGATTGACGCTTTTAGCGCTACCACCAGATTGCAAGTGCACTTAGCGGAAGTGCATTTATAGAGCTGGGTCCGTACCATATTGTTACGGGAGATGGGAGTGGAGAGAGAACCGCCAGGGAAATTGAGGTAGAGGCCGTGGTTAATTGCTTATGGTGGTAGAACGTCTTTTATAGACTCAAATGGGGGAAAAGCGGCAGAGATGCCAGCCGGGGAAAGGCTATATTCGCCACCTTCCCTCATTTTTCCACGGTTTCAACTTTCTAAGCTTCATCAGAGCTTAGCTGCCATGTCATCTGACAATTCAAATGATACAGGGGATTTTAAGACAAGAGGAGGGTGGTGTGTGTAGCCGGAATGCCACATTGTATGCGTAACAACTTACCGCATGTATAAGAATCGCGTAAGAAGGAGCTTACAAATGATGATTTCTCCTCTATCTTCTGCTCACCTAGTAGCAATAGCATTAATCAAGTGTGCGTAAGGAAGAAGAGGATGTGAGTGCACAATTGGATTAATGAAATATGCAAGAACTTTCGTGTCGGGGAGAATAGCAACATTTGTTTATTTACCTTATGCAATATTCTACAGAGGGGGACACTTCCTCAAGGTGAAAATGTGTGATATCACAATATTTCGAAGGTGTTCGGTAGATCTTGGCGAGGAGATCTTCCTTTAATCCTACCTTTCCGGCACTTCTGGTTGTCTTCGATCCTCTGGGAAACCAACACTTTGTCTGGCTGTCAACATGAAGTGAAATTATTGTTTACTGTTGCTCGAAGGATATTTACAGTAGTGTACTGCTGAGGTGAACATTTAATTATACCCACTATCTTAGAATAACCAGCTGGGAGCCGTCAGCCAAACGGAGAAGACTCAAGACTTAGAATTGACATTGGTAGTTTCCACGGATTCATCCTATCTGAAATAAAGAACCCTTTTGGAGCCTGTCTACGCGAAGCGGGAAAATTTTGCAGTCGACTCACCGCCAGCTTATAACAAGTTTTCCTTATTTTGAAGAAAGGCCTAAAGTTGTAGAAAGAAGAATTTTGCGATATTTCCAGCAGTCAATGAGTTACTGGCCCCCGTTGTTTTAATAAATCCCTCCTGAGACGATACTTCCAATAGCGGAATACTACTTCACGGCTCAATGCATCCTCTTCAATAGCGAGAACAGACAAAATCCATAACTGGCCGCTGGAGATTGCGTCCCGAATTTGCGATGGCTTCCGTTTTTGTTTTGAAGACCCCGCCATCCTAAATGCCGTGGCTGTCTTTACTCAATCTTGCCTCCAGGCCACCCTTCCCTCTTTTCCTGGTTGTTTAGAGCTACTTTTTCACTCAGAGATAGAGCTTCCGCTCAGAATGTAATGTAGCCCCCCTCCCCTAACTGTTCCTTTTGAAGAGGGGAGGTGTCCTCTAGGCCCAAATTAGGCCACCTATAAAGACTGAAGGATTGAGGTTAGAGACAGATGGCCCACGTTCCAAATGTATTCCCATCTTATCCACGGCTTTCCCATACTTGTCGGAGGCGCAATTTCTTCCCTTTCGGAGATTAGAATATGTCAACTCGGACCCCTACTTCGAGAGATAGATGCGCGGAAAGAGAATGCCCCACCCAACCAACTGCCTCATTTACCATCCTCCCAAATCAGGCGGCTCACTCTTCTCTGATTAATCTCTCTTATTTGACATCTTGTCCTTCCAGAGAAAGCTAACTGCAGATGTATATACTATTAGTATTGGCTGTTCCTATTTGGGGGAAGGTTAAAAGATCGGCAAAAGATTTGGAGAGCCAACTTTATGAAGATCTGCTCTTTGACTACAATAAAATTCCCAGACCAGTTAAAAACAGCTCAGATGTTATGACAGTCGACGTGGGGGCGTCACTTATTCGGATTATTGATGTGGCAAGTTTTTACCTTCTCCAGATCTATGAAAATTTATTCAGGACGAGAAGAACCAAGTTCTCACGACAAATTTGTGGTTAGAGATGGTTTGTTCATTTTCTTTTCGAAACTAGGAAGTTTTAGAAGTGGACAGATGCTAAATTAGTGTGGAATCCTTCCAAGTATGGTGGATTGCAGACTATTCATATTCCCAGTGATCTTATTTGGACTCCAGACCTCGTTCTTTACAATAAGTGAGCCCACTTTTCATTTTTTGCGTGTAAAGGGAACATTTTTCAGTGCCGCTGGAGACCCAGATATCACAATATTGACAGATGCCCTAGTGACATATGAAGGACAAGTTTATTGGCAACCGCCGGCCATCTACAAATCATTCTGCCCTGTGAGTTAAAGGTTTCTAGGGTTCAAAAGGATTTTAGATTGATGTGAAGTGGTTTCCCTATGATTCTCAGTGGTGTGTAATGAAATTCGGGACTTGGACTTATACTGGTAGATATGTAGACCTCCGTCAACTGCCAAAAGGTATTATTCCCTTTTTATGGTATTCCTAATTTGTCCAGAGGATGTGACAATAATACCTGAGGACGGAACAGACGTTGAGTACATCAAGATTGGGATGGATCTGAGTTTCTTCTACCAGTAAGCCCGTATTCTGTCTCTTTTATTCTTTACAGATCAGCCGAATGGGACCTTCTCTCCCTAACATCCAAGAGGCATTCTGTCCTATATGCGTCTTGTTGCGGACCTGAGAAATATGTGGATATTACTTATTACTTCGGATTACGGTAGGAATCACTACCTTTAAAATACATTTCTCTTCAGAAGGAAGACTCTGTTCTTCACTTGTAACCTAATTATTCCCTGTTTCCTCATTTCTATCCTCACTACTTTTGTTTTCTACCTTTCTGATCACAAAATTACCTTTTCTATTAGTATTCTGGTTACATTGACTGTCTTCTTCTTGGTAAGTTCGGCCATCCTCCTTGTTGTAAGTGGGTATCTAGGTCCTGATAGATCTCATGCCGCCCACTTCTCTGGTTATTCCAATGTTTGGAAGATATCTCATCACAACTATGATCCTGGTCGCACTGTCTACAGTAGTTTCTGTAGTAACAGTCAACTTCCGCTTCCGTTCGGGATCAGCTCATAAAATGTCTCCCTGGATCAGGGTTGTCTTCTTGGAATTCTTACCAAAGCCAGTTTCTCCTAATACTTTTCAAAATTGAAAATTCAGAATCCTGATGATGAAACGACCTCAAAAGAAACAGCCGAAGAACCCTGGGCCGAGTTTGGTTAATCCCGCACAATTAGTTGGGAAGGCGTATAGAAATGATGCAAAGGTGGCCTCTTTAAAAGGTGTTAAAACATTTTTAGGCCGCCTACAATGCTATGAAACCGAGTACATCTAGGTTAAAGCTTCCTATCTACAACGATATTGGTGAGAAAACTATGAACCACACCAAGTTGAACAACTCAATCCATATGAAATCTACAGAGAGTGATTCCGGTCCCGACGCGGTGAGTTCGACTACTCTTAAATTCCCCTGTTTTAGACCTCAAAACCTTTCCTGGGACCTTGCAAACATCAGACGACACTAGCTCCAACTGTCGCCTTTAGGAAAACGAGAAAAGAGAAGGTAACCAACCTTCCAATGAACAAAACTTAACAACTCCCCAGCCTCAAAAGAGATTTGACGATGTTATATTTGCCAATCTTCTTCAACAAGTACGCTTTATTGCCGAACACTTTCAACACAATGAAAGGGAAAGCGAAGTAACCGTTTAGTTTGACCATTTTACCGTTATTTCCAGATTTCTGATGATTGGACCTTTGTAGCAATGGTTCTGGACCGGTTATTCTTAATTATTTTCTCCGTCTTGAACGTAGGAACAATGTTTATCATTCTAGAAGCTCCTTCACTGACCGACCCGTATGAGCCGATGAACATTACCCACCCTAGCAAGCCTCTTGGCCAGGCTAACTTGTACAATAGCTATAGTAAATTCAAGTGAACTCTTGTCCTTTCTTCTACTGGTTTTAATAAAGTGCTCAAGTTTCAAAACGTGTAGAAATCTGAGGGAAACCATTTCATTCAATTTGAGGTTTCAATAAAGGGCTCGAATGTCAAGAACAATTTAATAAAATAGCACCAACATCTGGTGTATCGGTATATACATACATTTTAACACCCATCTGTTCTTCTCTTCACTTCCGCTGGATGCATTTCGTCCCAAGGGCTGAGTATCGTTTAGCGCATGTACACTGGCCTTGTGCACAGTATGCTCCTCTCGTACATTGGGCACTGTTGAGGCAGGAAGAGCCCGGTGCCATGTTTGGCTAAAGACATTTTAAAGAGAACGGAAATGCTCTTACCACCAGGTTAATTCTGATGACTTGGGTTTGGCAACCGTTTCTAGTCGATACAGCACCTGGACTACACTGGTTGCATGGGTTACACATTCTATAAATAATCAGTAATTAGGAATAAATTATTCCAACGGTCTGGCAGGGGTAGTCTCTTGAGGATAAGCCAGGACGTAGGTCGTCGTGATCAATGGCTGGGTTGTTGTCGTTGTAGGGGTCGTTGTTGTTGTGGGTGCCTAAACAGATCCTCGTTTTCAGGCCACATCACAGCGTCGTGTCCAAATGGGTGGAATTCCCAAATGGTAACCCCTGGTTGAAGTTATCTACGAACAGGTGTGGTAGTAGTTGTGCTAGTTGTGGTGGTTGGGGTGGTTGTAGTGGTTGTGGTGGGGGTTGTTGTGGTTGTAGAAGTAGTCGTGGTTGTTGTCGGAGTTGTGGTAGTCGTGGTAGGAGTGGTGGTAGTCGTTGTTGGTGTAGTGGTAGTTGTGGTTGTGCTAGTAGTAGTAGTAGTTGGGGTGGTCGTGCTTGTGGTGGTCGGTGTTGTGGTGATTACAGGAGTCGTCGTTGTTGTGGTCGTTGTAGGAGTTGTCGTAGTTGTTGCTGTCGTTGTTGTGGTCGTTGTTGTGGGGGTAGTTGTTGTTGGCACAGTAGTCGTTGTTGTCGTGGGGGTGTCCGTGATGGTAATCTGAACTTTCTTCCTTACACAAGAAAACAGTTCATAACCTACCGTAGTCGGCACAGTTGTTGTTATATAGACCGGAAGCTGCGTAGTCGTGGTTGTCGGCTCATCATACTGGCTAGAAACCGCTTGTCACCTCTCTAAACTTTGCTCACCGAGGGGGTGTAGTAGTTTCCGGAAGTGGAGTCGGTTCGGCGACAACCGGTGGAGGTGGCGGTGGAGGGGCCACCGGAACTATAGCACAAGTAACATCGTACACAAAAGAACAACTGAAAATACTTACCGGCACAGGGCGGCAGACAAGATTCCCGAATGTATGTTCCGTCGTAGGCTGCGATTCTTTGAGGAACCAGCATCTGAATATTTGTACTTTGCCCTATCAAGTTCTTACCTGAGGATAGTATACCATAGGCTGGGGTCTAGGAGCGACAGGCATAGCCGGGGCAACAATTGCTGGAGGTGCAGCGGGGACAACTGCAGGATGGGGAACGTCAAAGACTTGTCTGTAGAGTGGTGCAGGTGCTAAATAGCTGATACCACTGTTTCAAAAGAACACAAACCAGGTGCAGGAGCTAGTGGAGCCGGTGGTGGGGCAGCTGCGACTGATACAGGTCTTCCTAGGGCGTCAACCTGAATCCCACCTAGTCTTTTTGGTGGTTTGCCTTGTATTGTTAAGAATTGCGTCGGCTGCCACAGACGGAATGTAAATAAGGGAGGTGCGAAGTGACCGTTAGTCATAGCGACCACTCGGTCCGTATGGACGAGACAAGAAAAGTGCTCGGAAGAACAAAAAGTGTGCGAGAGGAATGTGGATAGGGCAGTGGGATCATATTACCGAAGAGGTCTTTAATACGATATTTCCAAAAAGAAAACAAGAGTGGGCTGTTATAGAAGGAAAAGACTGTTCAATAGGTGCGATTGGCAGAAAATTAGTAATAGTAGAGAAGAATAGACTCACAAATGGAGTACCAGGCTGGTAAATGGCTTGTTGGTAGACGGGCCTTTCTGGGCTAGCATAGCTAGAAGCTTGGTTTAGATAGAGAAGGCTTGAAGAAACATACGGGGCAGTACAAGCGGCTCCAACAACTGCATAGGGCTGAACACATGAACACCTTCCTAAACTCTTTCGTTTTCAGGAAATGGTGAGGATACACCTAGCTGACAGACAGCGGGAGCTGCACAGGCATAGTAGTCATTACAGGCAGAGTAAAGGGGTACTGTAACAGGGAAATTGGGGGAATAAGAGTAATTTAACCTGTTAATTGACGTTTATTTCGTAATGCCGCCTTGGCAAAAGTTTCAACTGCACAAGCAGCCAGAAGCAGTAGCGCGACGTGCATGTTGCCCTCCGGAAACTGACGCTGACGGTGGCTTTTGTATGTGACGAGCCGGTCCGGTCCGCCTCGGCCGGCAACCTTATTTGCCCATGCAACATGAGGATGAGTAATTAGACTGGTGGGCGCTCACAAGCGCGAAAAGAAACACCTTGGCTAGCGGCCCGTGCTAACAGCAAGCTGTCGAGAAAACATATGCTCACAATCGGTCCAGACGACGTGTGCCATCCGATGTTTGACGTTTTGCGTCATACGTTAAACGAGGAAGAAGGATGCTCCCCTGCAGAACAAAAGATCTAATGGGATCTAGTTTACACCCTCCTGGTCTTTCCCTCTCGTTGGAGGTACTGTGGCCGGGGGCTACCATTCGCGCCCGTTATGCAAAGTCCTGTTTCCGTGAAATCATTGCGTCCACTTAGTGACCACTGCAGCCTACAATGTTGTTCCAATGGGTGCTTGATGCCGTTCTTCTCCCACAAAGAAACGTTGCTACAGTATTTTTTCCAGTTGTTAGGTTTTTCTTTAGGATTGGACAAGCTAGACTGCCTCAAGAAGCCACTTCTCACGGAACCCCACTCCTGCAGGGATTACAGAGACCAAGAACCCTGTTGCTCTTTGTTTTCCTCTTAAAGAAGCGGCGTTTTTGCCTTTGAAGTAGACATCGTTCCGTTCCAAATTATTTACTATTCATTATTCCCGTTCATCTGACAAGAAATTTGACTCAATATTTTGCTCAATTTAGGTAACAGGACACTTGTTGTTTTTCCTTGTTTTCCGTTGTCTTCTGAGAACACTCCAACTCGAAGTCCCTCACACTTTTTCCACCATACGGAAGCACCAAAACAAACAGGTGTTCACGAGTGTTCAAGTGGTTTTCACACATGTTGCTTGTCAGGGAAAAGACGAGTACGGGAGCGGATGTGAATATAACGCAACAGTCCCTTTATTAAACTAATCGGGATACAGAAACAGATGGCAAAAAGTCTTCATCAGTAAAGGTACGGATTACGGACGACGAGATAAGCAGACGCGTCTTCTGGAATATACCAATCCTCTTGCGTGTTGTCTTTCCTGGAAAATTGAAATAAAATTTATTATTAGTGGTTTCATTTCCCCGTTTTTTTGTAGCCAAGGTAATATTCTATTTCAATTATGCAGCGTGTCTTTCTTTCAAAGAAAAGTAGTCCTTTTTAGCAAGCCTACTGAGAAAGCTCACGTAGATTTCTAACCACCGTTTATGAATGGCCTGTGAGGGTGTATAGATGATTACGCGGATTCTAAAAATTGGCCAGATGACCAGAAATGGATGTCTATGAGGATGGGATATCAAAGATCCTGGAATATGATGAAAATGGCCCGTTTTACCGAAGTTTTGTCTATTTTTCGAAGATGACGGCAGATTATAGTCTGCTAGTAGGGAAACTGCAGGGTACTCGCGTTCCTCGAAGACATAGAATATAAACTAGTACAAGTTATCGTCTCTTAATTTCACCGAGGAATAGAATAAACTCACTTCATTTGAATCTGCTTGAGGATGCTGTTCAACTGATTTTTAGAGTAGGAAGTAGGAATGGCAGCCACGAAGGCAACAATGAGAAGAGCGAAGAGAAGGACCAAGAGGAACCGCATAGCTGAAATGAATTAGTATTCTTCTTTGGTAAAGGGGTAAGCCTCGTAAAAGAACAAGAGAATGTAAGAGATAAAAGAAAGGAGAAAGCAGCGGACTTAGACATTCCGGCAAGTAAATAGGCTTTAGAATGAGGACGATGAACCTCCGTTGACCATGTCGGTTTCGGCTGACAGATTCTCAATTGCCCAAATGGATGGAATGGCAACTTTTCCGTCTACTGACAGAGAGCCAGACTATGGTAATTGATAAAAAATGAACGAATGATGTATGCGACTCTAAACTATAGTGCAGCGAGAGTTCAACAAGCAGAGAAAATCTAATGATCCTCAATTTGTAACCGAATAAGCGGCCATTGTTTGACGGGGAAGAAGGAACAGAAACAGGCTATTTTTTATGCATGCATAGTCGACCCGATTTGTTTAAATCGCAATGCATTACTTAAAAAATCTTGCAAAAGGAGGAGTCCTTTGTTTTCTCGGTGTCCATCCCCTTTTACTTGCAGCTTTACTGTTTTAAAGAGAACCAGGAGTGCGTCAAAGACTCAATCTCGTCCTGTAATGAAGTACTCCGCCACAACTCCCTCATGCGCACAATTGGCTTTGAATTTGATTACCTGGAGAACATTTTAAATGGTTCGGAGACAATAGTAACACTCCCTCCCACTCACGTTGTTGTTTGTAATCTAGTTGTTCTGCAGAAGAGCGGCAGACAAGGAAACTACTTAGAATGATTATTTGGTACTCGTGAAGGGAGTAACCTGGGGTAGAACTACAAGAATAGTGTGACCTCACGGCTTAAGGAAAGGAGATTTGTATCTACTAATGAATTTCAAGAAGTGTGTAGGAAAATTTTGGGCCATAAAGGAGAAAGGGGAATCCTTTAAAATGGAGGGGCGAGTTCAAGGTTTGAAAAGTGACCCTAATGGCAAAACGCGCAGACCGGAAAGGCTCGCAGGAAGAAGAAACTCGATCTGGTACTTGTAGTGCTAGGGGAGAGGAGAAGTCCAGGAGAACGTATTCACTGAAAGCTGTTTGTCTCGCGAGACAGAATCTAGCCAATTAATATGGCAACAGTCCTCAACTTCCCCTCGTTAAGCTAGTCATCTCCAATGACGAAGTTCAACAGCATTTAACAACATTGAATAGGTAATAATTGGTGTTGAATGGGGTTATACAGTGAGCTACGTGACACATCTTCCATTTCGAGTGGTTCCGCTTAGTTAAAAATAATATGGATACTGAAGGAGGGATAATGGTGACGAGGATAGGACGACACAATTTGACCCTCTTGAACTTGAATTTACTTCAATAGTAATTTGGAAAGAATAGATACGAAAGGCAGATTTCAGTGACCGATATATCTAAGGCATCCTGGAAAGCAATAAACAATGATGCGATAGGCTTGTTAGACCATGAAATGTATGATCTTTCACCTAAACGGGTCACATTTGTTTGGCAGGTGACCTGAATTGGTCAGGGGAGCTTTAAAGGCAATGGAGGCTGTGGAACCTTTGTCCAAGGCGATCACGTCAGTCAAACACGAACTGGGACATAATTATTGTGAGACCAAATGGCAGAATGGGGATAACTGCTCAGCTGTTAATGACCTCCGCCTCCGCCTTAGGGCAGACAGACAGAGAGGCAAAGCACCTTGTAATGAACCTTTGCAAACAAAGATTTCTATGGAATTCTTGAATTAGTAAACAGGGAAAGCCTCCGCGACAGGGACGAGCAAGGGAGAGACGTGAAGTTAAATGAGAAAAATGATGTCAAACGTCTCGATTAACGTGGTAAAATGAGCTGTAGTGTGTCTATTTCCAACACCGCCGCCGTGACTATGCGATACAAATTATTTTTATATTATATTAGCGGGTGACAACATTCTCTTTATTGTTATTTGATACATGGAAAACTCGATAAGGACATTGGGAAAATTCAGTTTAATCACGTGTACAAGGAAAAAGAAATGCTTTGTTTAGCGCATCCGCCTATTTCGACTTGTCTCGAAAATTAAATTCGTTGAAGAGAATGGAAAACAATACCAAATAACTAAGAACCGACCATAATGGGTTATTAGCAGAGAACAAACTCCTTTCCTACCGAGTAATTAAATAATACATGTGTGGTACACAAACTAAAAGACTTATCCTTTCATCTTTCAATTCCTGGAGCAATAGGCAAGACCGGTTTTTACAAATCTGAGCTGGTAGCTTTGTAGAGCACTTTCTGGAGTTTCAAAATTATAATGGAAAACAAATGATACCAACCCGTAGAAACTTTGAAAGTTAGCGGTCATCGCCCTTAGAATTCTCACAACAGGGGAAGGAAACAATGATCAACTGTGGCCAGACAACCTCCATTTTTAAATAAGGGGTGGCTACCTTGTAGAGAACTTTTTTCTCTTGAAGGAGCTGCTAAGACTCCCAAAGATTCTGGTTTGTTGAGAGCGTATTGCCAGGATAATGGGTAAGGTCAAGCCTCTACAAGGGAAAACATACAGCATATATCGGGATGATCCGCTGTGGTGATGATTCAGGCGACAGGGAATGAAGATGCCCTTCAGAAGTACCCAACTCCCGTGGGAGGGGTTACACAACCACCACAAAGTACTTCTTCTGCTGGAATTTGGCCACTTAGCCTGTTGACAGTGTTACAAGGAGGAATATTGTCTAGGGAGAATATTTGACGTGCTCCTTAGAAGGGGGCAACTATAAAGGAAGCTTGGAAGTCCCAATTCCGGGATTGGAACATGCGACTGTCATAAAAAGAGTAACTTTCAATTCCAGAAAAGTTATCATCTCGATCTTTTGTATCCGGAAAATCTTTTATATCAGCGGAATGCCATATTTCGTGTTTTGTTCAGAGAACACAACTGTATTCTATCTAAAAAGAGCTAACCTTCATCCGCGACAGGTTTTGCGAAGATGTATTGCCGCGAATCAAAATAACACTTTCACCCTCTCTTCTCTTTCTGGCAAAGAAGTTCCTAAATGAACGGCGTATTAAAACCGTTCTCCCCTCACGTGTTCCCTCCTATACATTGTTCTCCCCCAGGGGGCACCTATTTTTTACCCAAAGTTTGATGACTGATCATCGTTTTAGCAAGCACAATGCCATCCTCCGACGGGTCCGCCCTTACGACCTGTGACCCCTGTGGCAGTCATTGATTCACGTGTGATGACCTCCTTCTCCTTTTTCTTATTAACAATAGCTATAGTCCTTGGCAAATCTCCAAATGTTCTTTTCATCATGGCGGATGATCTCGGCTACAATGATCTGGACTGGAAGGATCCCACGTAGTCCAACCTCCTTATTTTCTCATTCTTTTTCCTTAGACTATACACGCCCACCTTGAGAGAATTGGCACATCATCAAAATACCGTACAGTTGTCTAATTCCTATGTGAATCAGTTATGCACACCGTGAGTGACATCTCTAGTCTGGCATCTCACGATCTTTAGAACCAGAAGCGCTTTTATGACTGGCTATTACCCATTCAGGACAGGAACGCAGGTGAGGATTTTTCAGGTTTTTTATCTCCTTCCTGATATTGCCAGTGAAACATCTGCGGCAAGGGGCAGCTGGCAGAAAGTGAGGGGGAACCAATTGACCCCTGTCTTTTTTTTTTAACTATTTTTCATTCAGAATGGCGTCTTTCTTCACATGGAGCCGGCCGGAGTGCCCCTTCTATTTCCATTCTTACCAGAAAACTTAAAATCTCTCGGCTATTCCACGTATCTAATAGGAAAATGGCATCTCGGCTACTGTCGGAAGGAATTTCTCCCAACAAATCGTGGCTTCGACTATTTTTACGGGTTCTATGGCCCACAGACGGGATATTTCAACCACAGTGCAGGTAAGCCTTAACAATGTTCCATATTTGCCCTATTCTAAACAAAAACAACAGGTTTTACACTCAGTGGCCCATTGAGTTACACTTGTGTTCGGGAGATGAAGTAAAGCGCTGTAAGAAAAGTCAGCAAACAATATGACTCCAAAAAACTTTCTCTTTCATATTCTTAGTACTTCTACCCCTGGGAAACTGTCAGATTAATTGAAGGACAAATATTACGCTGTCGAACCCCCAGACGCCTGGGAAAATCGTCACCCTTGCGCGGTTCTTTTGTTGCCCTTTCTCGAGGGTCTCGAACCTGACGAGTGGCTATCATAGGCAGTGTAGCCTGGTGCTATTTATATACCGTCCTTCTTAAAATACGATAAAACTGGAGATCCCCTGAAAATCTTTTAGATCAGTACCACCGTGATCTGAAAAGAGTAGTCCGTGGGGTAGATCTCTTTGAAGAAGTGAATGGCGGCAACTCTGCGCCTGATTTTAACCAAGACGGGGTATATTCTACGGTAGGATATCGGCTACAGTAAACAATAATGACAGAATAGGATCTCTTCAGCGATGCCGCTATAGGAACCCTCCAAAGGCATAACAAGTCTGAGCCCTTTTTTATGTTCCTCTCCCATCAGGCAGTCCATCCTCCATTACAGGTGAATTCCCAAAGTTTCACTTTTTCCGTCTGGTCACAATCGTTTTTACACAGGGAAAAGGAAAAGAAAGGTCATAAAAGAGATGCCTGCGGCGTTCTCAAAAGCGACAGGCGGGCAATAGAGGCCATTTTACTTATTCAAGGTTACAGGTTCCTCGTTCCTACGAAGTAAATTGCATGAAGATTGCGAAGAAGCATCGGAAAATCTATTGCGGTCTGTCTTTTATCTTTTCGATAGAAAGTTTTAAGCTTTTAGGAATGCTAGCGGCAATGGACTTTTCAATCTCGCGGGTTGTTCAATATTTAAAAGATGAGGGTTATTATGAGGATACGGTTATTGTTTTCACAAGCGACGTTAGTTTGCTCTTGTGAGGATCTGAAAAATACACTGTAGAACGGCGGTACGGTAGAATTCGGAGCTTCTAATCATCCCCTGAGAGGAGAGAAGGACACATTGTGGGAAGGAGGTACCAGAACAAATACCTTCATCCATGCTCCGAAATATATTCACAATTTTGGGGTAAGAGATCAGTTATTTCATGTTGTCGATTGGCATGCGACGATATTGGGAATAGCTGGAGTGGATGTTGAATCTTACGGTAGGATCTTTACCTAAAAGCCAGGTAAAGCCTTCAGGTGATGGAATCAATCAATGGGAGTATATTAAAACAGGGAATTTTAAAACAAGACGCTTCCAATTTATCTACAATATTGATGAACACGGATCCGCCATCAGGTAATCTTGATCCTGGTTCAAGACGGCCTCTTCAGAGATGGCGATTATAAACTGCTCTATGGCAATCCAGACAGAAAGATAAGAAGGGATGACGGAAAGTTGCGGTTGTACAAGATAACAGGTGAATTTTGTCGGTCTTTTACCGGTTGAAAGGCTGCAAAGTTCAGTACCATCCCTTGCAGTAATTAGGTAGCTTTAAAGAGAAAATGTATACTGGGATTTTTGGCATCAAACATCGGCCGAGGGATCAGTTTATTCCCTAATTACACATTATTTTCCAGAGGATCCCGGAGAGACCAATGATATTGCGAGACATAATCCGGCTATAGTGAGGAGGTATTCCTTATCTTATCTCGGATGTGACTCCTGAACTTTAGATTATTAGCCAAATTGAAAACCCTTCAAAAGTTTATGAGACCAAATGCTCGTCGTCCCCTGAGTCTCATGGGTAGTCCTGAGCGCCTGAATGGAAGTTATGGCAGCTACTGGTGTCGGGAAAAGTTATGACTCCCCTATCTTCATCTCCTTCTGCCTTACGGCATTCCTATCACCATCGCTTACCCCACTTCCCGGTGTTCCATGTTGCTTTTAGTCGTCATTTTTTCGGGTCATTCTTTTCTCTTTTAGCTCGCCTTTTTACAAGTTGCCCTTTACTTCTGTGCATAATAAACCATGGCAACCATGTATCTCTACTGAACCGGTGGGATAATCTCCTTATAATCGCTGAGGGATATACTCAGGTTCGGCGAGGGACAAAACAATCCATATCTGCCCTATTATCAAAATAATATGGGTCTTCTTTCTCCTTCAAAGAAGCAAACTGTTTGCCAAAAGCGTACTCTGAGTCATGGTCGTCTTCTGTTTGTCCTGAGTCTGCCCTCAGACTTCCATGCTTAGATAGCACCAAATTCAGTTGTTGCAGTCAGTTTTGGAGTATCGTTTAAAGGTTAACTCTTTATTCTGTTTCTGTTATCCTATATTTTCGGGATTTTCACTGGGTGTCACGAGCATAAATAGGCTTCCCACTGGATTATCCCATTTAGTTTTCTTTTATTTAAAATTTAAAAGCCGTTTTCTAAAGCTCGTCGACCAGTAGAACAGACAACAGACAAAAAAAACAAAAAATCCCACCATCTTTTGGACAATGCGTGTCGTTTCTTCCAATAATTCTGGTGTCTGCAATTCTCTGCGATTTCAAATCAAAGCTATCCTATTTCTTTTCGGAATTCGGCTTTAAATTGGAGTTCAAAATGTTCATAGGTGTGTTAATATTTTTCTCATGGATTGTATTTTGTCTAACAACTATTTATTGTCTTTTTTGCTGGCCCTGCCAATAACTTTAAAAATTCTTGATTCTTTTATAGAGGATTATGATAAGCAAACAGTTGACATGCAGTATGTTTTTGGTAGTCCTGCCGCAGTCTTTTTAACTTCCGTTCTAGGGTGAACAAATAAGGTGGCTGTCCATCTTCACGAGATGCTTATAAAGGAACAATGAGTAGACCCTCTTGTTCAACAAGTCCCTCTTCAGCCGTTTATTTTGCCCCTCGGCTAAAATGACCAAAACCGTATAGTTCAAGATTTCCTCTGCTTCCTTGGAAATATCATTCCCTTTACTAGTACGTATATTGCGCAACCGCCCCGTTGCCGTAGGATAACGGGGAATCACGGGAAGACTCCGCGATTCCTCCATTATTTGCAGTCAAAAGGCCCCTTCTCTTTATATTCCGTGCCTCTGTTTGTTATTATTAGCCCCCGGGAGGGGTCGAATAACAGTATCCGTAACGATACATTTAACACATTACCCTCGAGGACGCTGCTCTCGTATTTCTTGCTCGTTCTTCTTCTCATCCTATTTCCTGTCTCGGACATCCAATTTATCTTGGTGTCTATTCTCTTACTCAACAACAACCTTCCTTTTTTATCCTACCCTAATAATAGGCAGATCTCTGTCTGTCTGTCTGTCTGTCTGTCTGCGAGACATGTCGTCTGTGTAGATGGACAGGTCAAACAGTAGAGAAGCAGAAAGTTTCGACCGTCAGATCTTATTCGACTGTCAAATCTCTTTCGACCGAAATAAACTAATCCCAACGCGGCCAAAGGCCGCCGGAGGCATACTGGTTAGTCAAATAATTTGCAGAGCGGTCTTTTATGAAGATCAGCCATCTGTGCAAAAATTACTTGATCTATGTTGTCGTAATATTTCTTCTCTACAAACTGTTGACTGTTAATGCTCCTCCTGAACCTTGTAAACAAGTCATCCTGGAGGAGCGGAGGGTGGATGAGCGGAAATATGTGAGTACTAATTTCTTTATGACTTCAGAGGATTGAGAAACTCGTCTCCTTTTTATTTCTTTACATCTCATTCTTTAAAACGGGTTCCATAGACTTGAGAAGATTAATTTGCCCCTAAACATCGTATTATTTCTTCAGGAAAATGCGAAGATCCGCTGGGCCGAGAGCATAATGGGAAAAGTTTCAAACAAAACCCAACCGGTTAGTGTTTTCTACATCGATGCTGATCTCACCCCTTTAGTCGGACAATAAATGGTCCGACCTCTACAACGCGATGCCACATTTGCAACAAATTGATCTCACCACTCTGGAGCCAATTTATCTGCTGGGATCAATGCTACAGAAGAAAAGAATGGTAGGAAGATTTTATTTCCGAAAGTGCCAAACAAACAGGTCACTACACCAACAGAGGAAAGCGAAACAGACGGAGGTTTATCTTGAGAAAAAAAAGGGGGGGGGGGGGGGGGGGGGAACAGTTATTTAACGGATAACAAGAAGATACCAGTAAAGACGAGAAGATGTCGGTATCAGGGGAACGGTTTACTTCTTCTTGCCACCGGCTCCAGCCTTCTGGGCGGACTTGGTGACCTTTCCGGAATCCTTTTCGGACTTGTCGACGGACTTGATAACACCGACGGCAACAGTCTGGAAATGGATTGGATGAGGATTGGAAGAGGTGGGATATTACCTGACGCATATCACGAACAGCGAAACGCCCAAGAGGAGGGTATTCGGTGAAAGTCTCGACGCAGAGAGGCTTGGTGGGGACGAGGTTGACGATGCAGGCATCTCCAGACTTGACGAACTTGGGCGCGTCTTCAACGGTCTTACCAGTACGGCGATCGACCTGGAAATTGCCTATTTAATGGAGGATTTGGATGTACTGTACCTTCTCAAGGAGTTCCTGGAACTTGCAGGCGATGTGAGCAGTGTGGCAATCCAAGACGGGGGTGTATCCGGCGGCGATCTGTCCGGGGTGGTTCATGACGATGACCTGAGCAGTGAATGCCTTGGCCTCCTTGGCGGGATCCTGCTTGGAGTCGGAGCAGACGGATCCACGACGGATATCCTTGACGGAAACGTTCTTGACGTTGAAACCAACGTTGTCTCCGGGGACGGCCTCGGGTAGAGACTCGTGATGCATCTCGACGGACTTGACCTCAGTGGTGACGTTCTGGGGAGCGAAGGTGACGACCATTCCGGGCTTGATGATTCCGGTCTCGACACGGCCGACGGGCACGGTTCCGATACCTCCGATCTTGTAGACGTCCTGGAGGGGAAGACGGAGAGGCTTGTCGGTGGGACGAGCAGGAGGTGTGATGGCGTCCAGAGCCTCGAGGAGGGTCTTTCCGGAGGCGTTTCCTTCCTTGCGCTCGACGGACCATCCCTTGAACCAGGGCATGTTCGGAGAGGCTTCGAGCATATTGTCTCCGTTGAATCCGGAGATGGGCACGAAGGGAACGGTAGCCGGGTTGTATCCTATCTTCTTGATGAAGTTCTTGACCTCAGTGATGATTTCCTCGAAACGCTTCTCAGAGAAGGGAGGCTCGGTGGAGTCCATCTTGTTGCAGGCAACAATCAGCTGCTTGACTCCAAGAGTCTGGGCGAGAAGGGCGTGCTCACGGGTCTGTCCGTTCTTGGAGATACCGGCCTCGAATTCACCAGTACCACAGGCGACAACCAGGACGGCGCAATCGGCCTGGGAAGTTCCTGAAAAATAATGAATTAGTTTGACCATAGAAGAGAGAAATGGCGCTAATTCATGGTATTCAAAAAGAAGAAAATAACCAACCAGTGATCATGTTCTTGATGAAATCACGATGTCCGGGGGCGTCGATGATGGTGACGTAGTACTTGGCAGTCTCAAACTTCCAGAGAGCGATGTCGATGGTGATACCACGTTCACGCTCGGCCTTCAGCTTGTCGAGTACCCAGGCGTACTTGAAGGATCCCTTACCCATTTCCTGAAAGGTTTAGCGATAAAAAGGAATTAATCTTTAGTCGATACCTGGGCTTCCTTCTCAAACTTCTCAATGGTACGCTTGTCGATTCCTCCACATTTGTAGATCAAATGTCCGGTGGTAGTGGACTTTCCGGAGTCGACGTGTCCGATGACGACGATGTTAATATGGATCTTTTCCTTTCCCATTGTAGATTAGCAAGAAGGTTGTTTAGGGTTACCTGAAATCAAACGGAATTAATGCGCTCCTAGAACAGAGTTAGAGGGCATTCGAGAAAGGAAAAAATCAATAGGAGGAGATTTCGAAAGCGGAGCGGAGCGGCCCAACCGCGTCTACAATAGAGGAGCAAATGATCTGAGCAGGGGTGGCGAGGAGCGGATCGATTTGACCGTTCAAGGCGAGCAGAGCCCATTGAGAGAGCGGTGGGCTCGCAGAGGGCACAGACAGCGCGACCGATGGACACAACTTCAATACGTGGCCCGAGCTGCGCACATCTAGAGAAATGAGGGAGAGAAGGCAGGAGAGCCAGCAGTCCATTGCCAGAAATATAAACAGCTGTGGGTAGTTGATAATAACAGGAGGAAGCCTATAACAGCCGGAGATAAGCAAGCTGTTCCTCTCACTATCAGTTACTCCCTATAGACAAATAATGGACGGGCGCAACTCGCAAAGCAAAGCGAGGTGGGTAGCGTTCGCGTCTAGACTGACCAGATGAAAGGAGGATGTGGTCTGTTGGGGATAGCTCCGCCCCATGGAGAAATATTTTGAAATAGCGAGACGTTTCAAGAAAGGTCTTGAAGTTTTTGAGGAAAAGGCTATTTTCGACTGGTTTTTCTAGAATTTTTTTTGTGGAAATAGAGCTGTCACGCGGAAAAAAATGAAGCACCCCCCGAATGGGCTGCTCTGGATGAAGACAAATAGCACTAGATTGAATCTGCGATCTTTTCTCAGCTATCTTTTAAATTTTTTACACTGTTCTGATAATTTCGGCCCAGAGGGCCAATCATAATAAAAGGACAATTCTAAAGAGGCCGCTGCGTAAAGAAAAACAAGAAAGGAAACCTCAAACCACTGAAGAAGTGAAGAGCAGCTACTGATGTGTAGACCAATTTTTAGGATAGATGGGGGTTGCATTTCAAGGTCTGACACAAAGAACTACTGTAACTGCGAACGGGGCGCAAATATCCGTGGCAGGGTATTTGAAAACAATGGAAAGTGCTTCATGGATCTATGAATTGATCAATTTTGATCAGAATTTGGTGACGAAAGATGACTGCACAATGTGCAAAGATGGGAGTCCGTTGTGTAAAATGGCATAACAATATTGCAATATTGCGAAATTGGAGGAAAACGAGGAACTGTGTTTTAAATGGAAAAATAATAGCCATACGCTTGGAAAAGGGCCCATTTTGGCTCTGAAAATACGAAAATGAAGTTTAAAATGTTTATTTTCCAGGTCATGGCCATCCCAACAATTGAAAGACCTCAGGAGAGTTACCTTTTGGCTACTTTAAAATCGCTTATTGATGAACTACGTCCAGACGATCGGTAGAGAGTCACTAGTATCCCCCTATACAGATTTCAGAGAGAATATTTCGATAATTGTGTTCTTTTCCCACGAAGAAGGTGAGAATTCGGCCTTCGTCAAGAACATGACGGCGGAAATTCAAAAACAACACTCGAAGGACATATCCGACGGCCTGCTGCAGGTATAAATAAGTTTGACCTCCTGATTAGTATCTGTGTAAAAAGCCAGTGATTGCCTAGCCAAACATACTGGGCTGTTGGTTCCCGATCGTCCGTGACAATTGGTGCCGGCTGAAAGGGGGGAGTAGTCGCCGGGGCTGCGCAAACAGTAACAATAAAATTAGTACATTTGAAATGAGCGGGAACGTTTGGATAATTTGAACAGGTGCTCAGGTGAGGGTAGACTGCCACAGGGATAGCGGGAACGTCGCGGCCCCCATCAAGAAGTGCTAGGTCAATGAGGTCGTCAGGAAACGGGTTCTTCTCTCTCCTGCGCTCCAAATATTAAGCAAACCACATATTCCCCGGGCTCCTATAGTCTTTTAGGTTCTTCTCATACCAACCCTCTTCTACCCGCCAAATTTGGATACCATCCCTGCAACTTACAATGATTCATCTCAACGAATGTACTGGAGGACAAAACAGAACATCGGTTTCTCCCATCCCTTTTTATTTAGAACAACTTGGTTCCAGATTACATCTATTCGATGATGTACGGATCACACCTAGCTGACTATTACCTCCAGTTGGAGGATGACATCATTGCTGCAAAGGGATATGTGTAGGAGGAAATTATCCCGAACAATATCCTAAAAACTTTCAGGAAAAATATCTTCTACCAGATTGAAATGAAAAACGACACCCAGTGGAAAATGCTTGAATTTACTTCCCTAGGAGTAATCGGGAAACTGTTCAGGTTCAGTTCTGATTCTACATTTCACCGTACCTTTATAGGACAAGGGATCTCCACCAATATATTTCCGTGCTCTCTATGTTCTTCAAACAGAAACCAGTCGATTGGATAATTGATGACTTTCTTAGGAGTATGTATTGCAGTCCTGAGTGGAATAGTAAAAAATGTAAAGAGGTAGTCTTCTTATATTGATAACCTACTCCCTTTCAAGCAAGTAACAAAGTATCGTATCCTCTACGATCCGATACAATTCCAACACATGGGGAAATATTCCTCACTAAAAGGGAAGATCCAAAAATTGAAGGAGAAGTCCTTCGGAGCGGTTTCCCTGAAGAGAAAGAGGAATAATCCCGAAGGAAATGTGGACAGTAGCATCAAAGCCAACGATATTACTCATTCACTGTTCAACGCTTATACCTTCTCGGCTTATTTCCTTAGCGCCTCTCCTCCTAAGCAAGGAGACTATATCAGCTTTGTCTTTAACAATCCGGTAAAAATTAAAGGTACCCTTCTCATTAAATGAGAACAAAGTGTTTTATAGCCATTCTCCTGACCGCTGGTAATACAGTCAATCCCAATATGACATTTGGAGAGGAAACAGTGGTCTACATCACTGATGACAGCCTTCAAACCCTAGAACTTGGCCATTTTACGGCTGATGGGCGGTTCTTTATCAGGATGGAAGGAAAAAATATTAAGAAAATACGGGTTGAAGTCCATGACAATCTAACAAATCCTGTCATACTTGAACAAATCGCGTTTACTTCATGGTAACCATCTTTAACAGCTCTGATCTCCCGGGTTTTCTCTTGTTTTTACAAAACAGTATTTGTTATTTAATAAATTTTGTTTAGTTAATCTTATACAATTAAGGATCTGCCCGTATGTCGGCTAGCCTATCAATCAAAGTCTCGTAAATTTCCACCCCTCGAAGAAAAACCCGATCGTTGAGGTACTCGTTATGGTCATGGAGAAGCATTGGAGTGTTGATCATTGGACTGAAGCCAATTGCTTTGTATCCCATCTAGAAATTCAGCTTTCTAAGATTTGAATAAAATATTACCTCTCTTAAAACCCGCGAATCCGTAGCTCCTACAAAGATTTGCTTTTTCACCTTGCAACCTCTGCAAAGAAGAGATAGGAAAGAAGTATGGAAAGGTTACAAGTCAGAAAGCGCTGTTGAAAATGTTTTCCACCAAGGATCGTCGTCTGTAGTAGGAGTCATCTTCTTGACTACAACTTTCTAAAAGAATATGAGCTTGGGAGGAAACCCTGTCACCTCCAAGTATTCATAAGTCACATCTGGGCCGGCATTCTGGCACCATCCCTTGACCATATCCTCCATTCCATCAAAATCTGCCAATGGAGTGACTCTCATATCGATGTCTAGACCTCTAGATTAGAAAAGGGGCTAATAACTCACAAACAGTGTATTTCTCCGGAACCACATTGCACTGAACACCGCCGTTTATGATAGTTAT
The DNA here is from genome assembly GCA_932521035.1 of Oscheius dolichura. Lineage (NCBI taxonomy): Eukaryota > Metazoa > Nematoda > Chromadorea > Rhabditida > Rhabditidae > Oscheius > Oscheius dolichura. The sequence goes on along the minus strand of OW051497.1, from coordinate 183,735 downwards.
ATTGGTTGTGGTCACTTCTCCCATTAATAAGTTGTTCTCCTCCTTCCTTTTCTTCTCGGCTGCTCTAAAGGCTAAAGCTGAGTTGATCACATATTGCTAAAAAACGAATAAGCCACTATCAATAGATTCTGCTCACCAACTTTTCCATAGCTGTATTTTCAATGAAGTTCATGGCATGGCCAGGGTTACCATTGCATGTTACTTTAATCCCTAAAAACATTTTCCCATTTGGAAGTTTAACCTACACCATGGGCATCGTTCTGCGTAGTACACATTGTACACGTCGTCTGCACTGGCCACTCCTTCATCCAGCACGAATCCAATATTCAATTGTTTGAAATCTTCTGTTTTTGAATAGGCGCGCATTCCTTCTGGCGAGGCTATTTCCTCATCTACAGAGAGAAGTAACTAACTTCCAGCAAAGTGCACTTACCAGGGCCCCACACAATATGAATCGTCCGTAGCCATTTCTTCTTTCCTCTTTGGAAGTGCCTTCGGATTGCTTCGAAATACTGAATCCCAACACATTTCATATCTTGAGCTCCTCTTCCGTAGATATTTCCTTCAGCGTCTTTGTATCCTGAGTAGGGATCGTATTTCCAATGCTCCTAGAAGAAAGAAGAAGGACATAAAGCCTCTCATCTTCGAGTTACCTTAAAAGTCGGGACAACGTCGGTATGAGAATAGAGCATTAAACTCGGCAAGTGGTTATCTGTCCCTGGGATGGTCATTATTATAAAAGGAGTCTTGTCCGAGGTCTGGAAATATGTCTACCATGAAGTATTGAAGAATAACTTACGTAATAGGCAGTGTGAGCAATGTTCAGTTCGCTAGCCAGTTTGAACAAATAGTTTTTACATTTTTCTGAAAGTTTAGAAGCTTTAATAGTTTAGTTCGTGGTTACCATAGTCCGGATTCGGATGTTCTGTGTCGACAGTCAAATACTCTCTAAAGTTGCTCACAGCTATGTCCTCTTCCTCTCCCATTTATCTGCAAATCACAAATCAAGCCGCAGTGTAAAATGAGGAGGTCAGCCAGCTGATCAACAGGCAGGAAGTTTCTCTCATAAAATTTTACCTGCAGAGAAGTAAAGATGCAGTGGAAGTGAAGATAAGCGAATGATAAGAGTACCCGGCAGTGATTTGATAAGATATCACGACGAACGGGGGTAAAAAGCCGTGAAGAGAAGGAAAAGACAGTCAGGGAACGTCTGCTGTAGTCTGTTTTCCTTTCTGTCAGTCAAGAACAAAACAACAAAAAAGATGGGAAAGCAGAATCAACAGCTTGTTAATCTATTACTTGAAAACGAGCGAATTGTTGGGAGTACTATGATTACGTTAAAAGACGAGGCCTCAATGACAACACATGCTGCCACATCAGTGCTATTATTGAAACAGCAGACTTTATTTTTCATCATCTGTGTTAATTTTCACTCCGTTTTTCTGGAGAGGTGTGTAAATCGAGCAAAATGAATACAACAGTCAGTTGCAGACATTGGGGCAATGAGAAAGGGAAGTTATTAAAGGGAGGAGAAGCGGGGATAAGGCACCTTCTTTCGAAATTCCCCAGGCTTTTAAAGTTTAATGGGGAAAGAAAAACAGTACAGTAATCTAAATTTCAGAGGTGTGAAATGCAGGGGCTGACTCCCGAGAATAACCTTTTTTTACTTCTGACACATGCATTTGCCAATGTGAGATTGGCAGCAGTTGAAATTGAAGGTTACTCCCTCACCCAGTAATGAGATGTTATCCTTCCCCGGTGATCAGGATAAAAAGTACGATAAGTTCATTCAGACGAAGCCATTAACATACAATATGAGATCACTAGCCAAGAAAGCCTTCTAGGTCTCTCTCGATCACAATAGAATTAAAATTCCCGAAATAAATATACTGTATAGAGGAGAAGGAGAAAAGCAAATTAGGCATATGACACAAATTTGCTGCTGCAAATCACTAGCGTAGTTTTAATAGGTGGTGTTGACTGTTCGTAGGAATTCGATAGCTTCTTTATCTTCCACTCGGCTCTTTAACACGTCCATAATGTCCTTGCCTAAAGGGGATTTCTTCTCGCTCTTCAGGGTCAAACTCACTGTTTGTAACAGGTTGGATGAGTATGAGATTGAATTGTCGGAGGGTGCTTCCTCCCGCTACCCCAAATCCGGGTACCTAAATCACCTTTAGCTTTTTTCAACCCAGTTCTTACATCAGCAAGTTCTAGGAAAGCCTCTCCCGCAAAGTCATTCGAGCGAAGGTAGTCGTGATCCATTACTGTGAAATGAATCATAGCACATGGCGGGAGCTTGGGAGGAATTTGGCTAAAATTGCTTATGGGCCTGATTATAATACCAAACATACAATTCAAATGTCTCGTCGAAGATGGGATTGAGACTTTTGCTGACAACTTTGGTCTTGAAGACCTGAGTAGTAGGATAGCGACACTTGGGAACAAGTTCAATGACCACGAAAGGATCGGACAGGCCGTTTGTATCCAAAGGAATGATCTGCTTAGCTCCAATAACTAGAAATGTTCTCAAATTATTTGGTGTATTGAATTTTACCATCGAGAACAAGCGTCTGAGCAGAAGCGTTGTAATAAGCTCGAACGTTGAGGATACCGTACTTGCACTCGTTCACTTCATTCTGGAAAACATTCCTTTTAATAAACAGGGAGGAGGGGATCCTTTCTGCCTTCCAGCATTTCATTCGTGGGTAAATATCGCCGTTTTTTTCAATATAAACATTACAGTTTTTAAAAGTCTACAAAAGCCTTATGGAGAAGAAACGACGTCATTACAACACATGGCACAGAAAGCATTCCAAAAGAGAGAATAATATAATACATATAATATAATATATAAAATCCCCCCGCTTATTTCAAAGAGAGACGTGCAAATCAGCGCTAAGATAATCTAATATTGTCTCTATTTTGACAACTGGTTATTCTGATTTGGCTAGGGAAAACTCACAAGACTCATCTCTGCCGCTGCCTAAAAGTTTTATCATTCCTTTTGTTTGAAAAAACAAGTTGGGAGGGGGACTCTCACCTGTTGTTTTAGCAGGTCCTTGTAGTACTTTTCAATCAGTTGGATCGTCGTCGTCTGGTTGAGGGACAGGATCTTAACCAATTTCTAAAAGACTCCTTTAATTTGCCCCTTTCCTACTTACTATATGGTCTGGGTTATTTTCTAGCACTTCCAGAGAGAGCCCTTTCCCTCCAGCGTGGAAGAAATCCACCAGGACTTGCCATGCATCTAACAATCTTCGGTAGAATGTCGGTTCCATCTGAAAAGGGGATTGCTTTATGGATGAGAGGCTCCCGCTCACCCCAGGATTCTCCTCCAAACTGTTGAAGAGGAGCTTCACAATCAAAGCCAGCTGAGTTGTCATGACTCGAAGGAAATTCTTGTGTAGGAGGTTTTTATGCACAGAGGAGAGTTCAACGTCCAGCATGTCTGTCAGAGGCTTTAGCGATTCCTCAACAGGCTGGCTGGGAGGGCTCCAAGCCAAATGGAACACGTTCTTCTTGACTTGTTGCTGCAGTCGGTTGGTCACTTGCGAGACTACCCGTTCAATATCTGCGCAAATGGCTAAATCGCACTGCTCCAGTCTTCCTTCAATGTTCTGCCTCCAACCGGATCCCTGCAAAGTTTGATGTTCGATAATAGTCGGATAATAAGCGACCTGTCCTTCTTTCTCACAAGCGTGGGCTAAATCGTCAAGATGAAGCTTGTCTGGAATCATTAAGCTCCTTCTGACTTGCTCACAGTTGTTAATGGTCGAGCAGACCCAAAACAGGATACTGTATTGCTGAAAAGAGGAACAAACCAGTTGTAAGAGCTGGGAAGGAATAAACTGGGGGAGATCGCTGACAAGACCTTCCGCCTCCAGATTTTGAATAATCCTTTGAGTGTAGGTCTTGACTATTTCACACAATATATCAACCAAGTAGCGGGTATAGTCTAGTTTTAAAGCCGTCTCATTGACATCCATCCGTTCCCAGCAGACAGTAACCTGCTCAACGATATGGCAAACATCTACGTGACTGCTAGTATGGCGCATATCATTGGAAGAGGTGGAAATCTAGAACGGTGATGGAGAAGAGCCTCGACTGGACCTACTGGAACATCCATTTGACAGCTGAGAGCGATCCTGGCCATAGCCTTCTCCCGAATAAGATCCAAGAACTTTTTAATCCCTCGGTTGAAGATCCCATACCATTCAGACTCATCCTTGACTCTTCTGGAAAACATTGGTTTGAATTAGGGCATTCCCTTACACTCGGTTGGCTAGCCTATAATTTCTCAACTCAACAAAAGCCATATGAATCCGTATCAAGTCCACTAAATCGTCCTCATTTGGCGGATCCTGATTAGCCGAGTTTCTCATTTGCGTTCGAAGATCAGTTTTCTTCTCACTCATCATCTCCGATGCTAAGTACTCGTTTAACTGAATACACGTTAATTAGAAAGACGGGGGAACAAAAGATCATTACCATTTTGTCGAACGTGCTCAATGTCAATTGGCTATAGTCAATGCGACTGACTTCTCTAATTATAGCCGCAAAATGTAAGAATTTGGAACAGGCCGTGTTTATGACAGCTAGAACTTTGAGCAATTCTTTACAGGGATCCTCGTCCTGGTTCTCTTCGATTACTTGGTCGAAAAAGTCCTCGGCCGATTTCTGACAGGCAGTATTTCGAGACATAAAAGGAATGTCTCACCACGATTAAAGCTTCCATGTGGGCGTGGAAAGGTCTTTTGTAGGGAAGATACTTGGCGTAGAAGGGAGATTCCCGTAACAGTTTCATACATCTGAAATAATCTTTTAGGAAAGCCACTTGATCAACATGGGAAAGAGCCTCATTTAGCCTATTTTCCCCTTTTTAGAACTGCTGAGGCCCTAAAGTTCCGCCACCAGAACCTACTTGATCAAACTGGAAAACTCCTCTCCACTATTCCTCTTCGATGGAGCAAATTTAGTCCTGTGCTCAATGAACATCCTCTTACAATGGTTGTCAAAGCTAGAGAAGGAGTCAATCAGCATGTCCTCTTCCTCCTATAATGCCTATTACACCCATATTAGACGAATAAACCTTGTCCAAAGTCATCGGCTCCCATTTTTCGAATATCTTAGCCAAAGAACTAGCCAATAATGTGAATGAGATATCAATCGGAATCATAGAATGCAGGGCGAGCCATCTACACATAGCCGCGTGGACAGGCGTCAGATCTCCTTGAACAGCGTGCTGCTTCAGGATCGTTCTAGCCTTCTCGGGGAACTGTCCTTCCCAGAATCGGACGGGAGCCTAAGAAGAGGATATATGGATTACAATCAAGGAATTACTCCAGTTTGGCGAATTTCATAGAGAGCGAATTGGCGAATAAGATCAATGTGCTCCTTCACATCGAGGAGCTCATCCTCTTCACCACCGATCCTTTCTTCCTTTGTAGAGAGCCACAATTTCATTTTAATAGCGCCAGAAACTTTGCTCCTATCCGAACGGGGCTGAAGGTTGAACCATTTTTCTATTCCATCAGCTGGTAGGTCCTAAATGTCTTGTTTATGTTGACGACGAAGGTTACATGTAAGGGGAGGGTGATACAGCCTAAGAAGTCGTCAGTACTCTCATCAGAATCACTCCTAGCACTCTGAGCGACCTCTTTAAAATACCTTCCAAGGCCTTTAAGACCTCCGGATATCTGATTCAAAGAGGAGACAGCATCCAGGACGGAGTGCTCTTCATCATCATGATCCCTAAACTTCGGATTTCCTTTCTTAGCTTTCCACCTAACCAAATGTCGATATGGAAGCGGTCGGTAGTTACATCGTCCACTATGAGCTGGAACTTTTCATTCCACTTGGGATTGAGGGTTTTTCTCTGGACAGAGCTGGCTTTAATCAGTTTCGCTGGTATGGTTCCCGAATCAGATGTCCTTCCCCCTTTTCTCGACTCTCTCTTGTCCACTTTTCTACGAAACGACCCTCCAAACTTCTGGAGGACCCCTCCCTTCTCGTTTTTCAGCTAAAACTTTGTTATTACCCTTTTTCCTTCTCTGACCTGGTTCCTGGGAGATTTCGGATTCCCCTCCTCATCATTTTGAGTTTCTTGAACAGGGGCCAATTCCCTCTTGCCAGGTACGACTCCCATCATTGCAAAAGGATCACTGAACCCGTTGACATCTTTCGCAATCAGATCTCTTCCTTCCAAAAGTTGAACATTCAAAAGCATGACGGGTGGCTATATTCTCAATATCAAGAGGCCTCTCATCCAGTTTACCTTATTCGTGTTGGACTTTGCCATGCAGGCATCATGCATTTGGGAATCTCCTTGAAACGCTGCCCTGACATATTTGTATAAATTCTCCTTGCTATCATCCCCGTCTTCCTTGCCCACCTTGTGTCTAATTGTGTACAGTGCTTCGACATAAAGTGCCTGAACACTATAATTAGACCCGGAGGACAATTACAATGGAGAAAAATATTCCCCCATCCGTCTTGACAAATAGACAATGGAGGATACGAAAGATGTACCTACCTCAATTTGCTTCTTGTCACAATTGAGGGTTAGGTTTTTGATGGTGTACAATTCATCTTCCCTGCGGGGGTCCAAATCTAAGGGGGCGACGATTCGCTCAAAGAACTGGTTGTCGGAAGCTTGGACCCTAAAATAATGAAGTTAGAGGTTGTTATTATTCCAGAAATGCCCTCATCCTCTCCTTTTTTCAAAATTTTTATTCGTTGCTCTGAGCAAGACGGGGAAATGACTCTCCCGGCCGGTTGCCATTGGATCTTCCCCGAAAAAGTACACTAAATGCCTAGACGAAGGCTCATCTGGTCTGTATCTGACGGATGTTCCACAAATAAGCTATTTTTTTGTCTCTCCCCTCTACGAATAAAGGGGAAACAGCTAGCAGCAATAGCACTTTTGGGTAAGAATATGAATAACAATGAGTACCTTTTGCACAAGCAGCGCTAATATAATTGACAGAGACTCTCTCTCACTCAATTTATGCCCGTTCTATTACCACGCCATGTGCTCCCAATTAGATATGAAACCCACTTTTTCTTCCACTCTGCGTAGGTGCCATTAGTTGGTGCTCTAATTTCGCGAAGGGCGAGAGGGAGAGATACCACGCTTATTAAAAACGCCCGGATTTAACTTCCTGGGTGGGAGACGGTTCCGAAAGGTCTGAGAGCAGCGGAGAAAAAGGTTAAAAGATCGCAAAAGGGTAAATTTGATACAGGCTGGCTAATTAGATCGGTTTTTAACTCTCTAGGTCAAGAATTAAAGATGGATGGATTTGGAGAGCTAGGAAAGTCGAATGGAATAGTTAGAAGTTGAGAAAAAAATTGCCAATGAACGTTTTAGGTTTAGAATTTGACGTGTTTATGCCAGGGCCAAGTCAAAAAAACGGGAAGCACCATGTTATAAGGAAATATTTCGACACAGGAATTTGTTATGGCAACGGTACGCTGAATTATACCCAGTTTCATGAAATTAGGATAGGGATATGTTGAACATGTTTTTACGAGGAAAAAAAGACGTGAAGCCTGAAATGTGGGTGATTAGAATATTTCAAAACCTAGACAAGACTATATTTAGTAACATAAGGAAAGATCTATTAATTGGAAAAGGGTCGTTCGCATAAATTTATTGTTATATCCGTTGCGGAGATCTACTGGGCAGGTTTCTCTTTTCGAAAGAAGTTTAAAGAAAAGAAGGAAAAGGGACGCGAGCTGTTTATCATTTAGAAATAAGGAAAGCATAGATTAGGACACTACCAAAAGGATCTCCAAAGGAGTATAGGCATCCTAAGGTTTTTTGTTCAGAATGAATGGAAATACAGTAAATTACGATACCTATTATTTAATATGCACCCCTAATGAACCCGGCTTACCTTCTTATGATAGCTCTCTTCAACTTGCCATCAACAAAGCGCCTAGGCATGATCTGATAGACTGCGAGAGAGGCCTACGCCACGCCCCAGAGCACCGTTCTCCTAGTCCAAAAAAGTACATCCGCGTTGATGATTTTCCTTATGTTTTCAGACAACAAAAGTGAGTCTGTTTTTTCCCCTGCGATAGGCTAATAAATCTCGAAAGGGTGTGATTTTGGCAGAAGATGCGCGGAGACAAAAAAAGGGCACCTTCTCCTTGGACGCATTCTGTCGCGAGAGAGGGGGAGGCTTGGCCAAAAGGCCTAAGAATAGGGGCATTTTTACTTGGTCTGTTCTATTTTCTTCCCCTTTCAACCTTGTCACCCCCTCGCAAATAAAGGTGATTAGCCCTATGCGCAACATATGATCTATGTGAGGGAGAGCCCGGCTATATGAGCGCCGTCTTACCTATTAGTCTCTCTGCGCCTGTTTAAAATAGCATTACCTTTCTTGTACGGGGGTGGTTAGCGAGAAGTAGCCGGACCAGGGCAGCATCTCTCTCTCTCTCAAGAATGCGGTATATGTGAGGGTAAATTATCCTCCTTTATTGTTGACCTTATCGATTCTACATGGTGGGCCAAGGAGACCTCATTATTCTTTAATAAAACGCAAACATTGTCTTGTGTCTCTTAGAACTTAGAAAAAAACTTTTTGGACAGGATATGGACCTCAAAAATACCCTTTCCTTGGAGAAAAAGATTGGGTGAGGGGACTAAATTGAAGTTTTTGTTTCTTTGAGGTCTTCTAAACTAGAAGCTCCTTCAAAACGATACTATGACCCAATTTTCGCTTCCATTTTTGGGTGACTCACTAATTTCGTTTCAACACAATTTTCGGATTAGATCATTTCTTCCGCAAGAATACTAATTTTTCCCAAACAAACATAGATTCCATCCACACAAAGTTCACATGCATTCCCCCGCGAAAGCAGCCATTTCTTCAAACTTACTGTAATGAGACCTCTCGAGGATCGGGGCTGACAATTGATAGTTCCCTAATAAGCTGTTGTGCTCGGTTGATTTGGCGTCCTGCCCACGCGTGAGCACTTTTCATCTTTTCGATGGCACCATTTCCACCGCCGCTGCCGATGCCTGTACCACCGGCAAATTTGGGCCGAATTGGCTCCACGGCAGACATTTGCTTGCTCTCCTCCTGCTGCTAAGAGAAAACTATGATCTTACATAAGGGAAGAGGAAGGAAGAGGTTGAGAAGGTTGAAATGCTAAGGAAGGCTGGATGTGGCCGTTATAGCAAGCCATTCCGTCGTTTAGAATGTGGCCCTATGTAAATGAAATATGGCATCCGGGGAGGAAAAAAGGCTCTCTTTATGTTTCAGTAAAGAAAATAGGAATCAATGCATTATTTTTTTTGACCTGGGCTTTCAAACAACGTAGTCTCTTTCCTTTGCAGAGAGCTGCATTAATCGAATAGTTATCGCTGCAAATTGTAGGTACCAAGGTTTCTAACTTTCAGCAGCTGTCAAGAATTTTCAGTTCTCGAATTTTTGAATTAAAAGGGGGTTGTCAGGAAAGTATTAATGAGAACTGCGGAGGCACTTCTTGCTTGACCCGCGGCTCAAATTTAAGGTTTTCGTTAGTTTATTCTTACTTTTGATTAGAATTGCCTCGTAAGTGAATTTTCAGTAGTTTTAATAGCAAAATCTAATTTTTCCTGATCCCGCTGGCTAGGTTCCACGCGCTAATGTCTAATTTTCGAATGGGTCGAAGGTTTCTTGAACTACTTCCCGCCGGTGTTTGTTTGCCTGACAGGATAGCAGAGGAAACTTAATAAAACAAGCAGGAAACGAAGCGCTCTAACATTTGATTCAATGCTCCTTCCCTCCATTCCTCAAAAAAGCTTGGCAACACCTGCAAAGAATTGGACTTCCACCTTTTAACGGGGGCCTGTAATTCGAAAGTTTCGAGTTATAAAGCTTTTATGCTCTCAACTAGCACGACAGGGGAGGGGTGGTCCTGGTAGGGGGCATACTGAATCTAGAATTTAATCAAATCCTGAGTGACAAGCTAAATTGGACACCAGGATGGGGGATCAAAATTGAACCCGGGATGGGAGAATGATAACCCGAAAATAGTAATGATTTGATCGGTAGTAGGACGCAGTTACCCATGGTATTAAAACGAGCCTGGGAATAAAAACAAGGCAGGGAGATCTGGGCTCAATGCTTAGGTAGTCACCAGTTTCGATTGTAAATGCTAGTAACCGTAATATAGAGAAAAGAAAAACATTGGTCCAGAACTTTAATCCTTTTTAGATAGGTTTAGGAGTGGGTCGTACTCCTGGTATCTCTCTCCAAACCAAAAACCAAGTCCCAAAATGGCCAAAATCAGAGTTTGAAAATTGTCTCTCGTAAAAACCAAAAGGTATGGGAAAAAAAGGTCAAAATGTCCCTACGTGTGACTACGACCTTTTTTATTTCATTGGTTGACATTTTCCCAATTTAATAAACCCGCGGTTCTCATGTTCTGATTTTGGCCATTAAATTAGCACAGAATCTCCTTCTACGCTAGGGTAGGTCTTCAAAAGTAGGTAAAATGAGCTACAGTTAAATAATTCGCTGTAAAAGAATCGAAATAGGACGAGAATGACTGGAAACACTAGTAATTTAGAAAATGGAATGTCCCGACTCGAGACTGCTAACGGATTTTGGGCATATGACTTTCAAAGAAGGGCTATTCGCCTTAGACTTTAGCAGTGACGCAGAGTCACAGGGTTTAAACGGATTTCGGCGTATACTGTGCTTCAAAGATTCTAGAAACTGCCATTCATCCAAAATAAAGACCACGGGTATATTTTATATGAAAACGAGTTCGAAAGATGCTCCATATGCGATAAGACGAACTTTTCTCCAAAAGAACGAAGAGGACAAATAATCTGATAAAGCGCGGGTTAATTGCTAGGCATAGAGATCTGCGCCAGGTCAGAGGTTGAGTGGAAATGTTTTTCCCTCTTTTCTTGACGGATAAACAACCATTCCTTGAGTCAGTCGTCTTCTACGTTATGCATATGGCCCCTAACCCTCAACTTGGTCTCTAATTGATCGAAGAACATTCCAAGCTTTATCCTCTAGCCTCTAGACTCACTGCTTATGAAACTAGGATTTGCGTAATAGAATACACACCCGCCACATACATCTCTTTTCCTATCAATAGCGGCCCTTATTTCAGCCTCAGAGCAAAATGTTCTGGGCCCTATTTCTTTAAATAACGCCTCGGAAACGGTGAACTTCTAATTAAATTGAGGAAATTGAATAAAAAGGAGAAGGAACGCTACTGTATAGCGGGTGGGGCAATAATTTGGAAACTGGGACAATACTGCTTGCTCTGTTATAAACAGAGACTATGGAAGACAGCAAAGATCTTTTGTTTTTTGGTGTTCTTCTCAATTTTGAAGATTTTATTCTTCCTGGCTATAGTTTGACGTCGACAATAGGCTATAGATCTACGGAATAACAAAAGTATAATGTTGTGACGATATTAAGCGGCAAAGGTGTGTGATTTTTTGGGAAATTATGGATGTAAGTTGCAAAAGAGGAACGAAAAAAGTAGCCAGCAGGAATCGATGACAATTTGCCTTGTGGCTGCACTTTGGGCGTTAGCCTCCCGGTCGTTAACTCCTTCCCAAAAATTGCAGATACAAAAAAGGAAAGAGAGCAGAAAAGGGGGCAGAAATAGGATATTCGCCGCTTGCTAAGCTGAGGGGGATAATCGGCGTGTGAAAATAAATAAGCTCCAGTGGTCTTCTCCCTGGTTGGAAATGGAAGGCGTGGCACTTCCAATTGGCTCCCGTCACCACAACAAGCAGCATTCGCGTATACATACGCTTCAGATGCAATCGGTGTTTTTGGCAGTAGAAGAGGAAATATATTGAAGAGGGGCCGGGGGAGAGATGTGTGTAGCGCGCGCGGTAAAATTGCACAGAGAGTGAGAGCAGGCATATGTTTGAAACAGAGAAATTGCCGCTTAAATTGAATATTTGATGATCTACGCGAGAGAGCTTCCCCTTCCCTATTCAAGGGGAAGAGAAATTAACATCAGGATCACGAGGGGGTCAAAGACAACTCTGTGTGTGCACCAGAAAGCTCTCGTATTCAAGAGCTTTTGACTCGAATATGGGCAAGGAAGAATAATCTTGAGGTCTCTAGAGGGTCGGCCCAGTCTGTTTTTGGAGCTCTCTAAAAAGACCAGGTGCAAGTAGCCTGGACACCAAGGAATGGCCAATTTGCTGTTTTCAGCGTGTGCAAAAACGCCATCCTTTTTCTTAGTTGCACACTGGTTGTTGCTTTGAAACACCCCCCAAGACACCCTGAAAGCTCTTTGTTCCCGTTAACTCTTCATCCGGAAGGATCGCATCAAAGGTCGGAATTATTTATGTTTAGGGGGCGAGTAGAAAATATCTGCTCTTTAAAGAGAATATCTACAGAAATGGATAATTTTTAAAGTAGAGGATGATTGGAATTGGTCTCAGCGCGGCCACACCAAAAAGCAGAAAAGAGCTTAAACGATTCTGAGAAAGCAAAGCCGCAGACATTGTTTGCCATTATATTTATAGGGGGGTATATCTCCCTCCAAGCTTGTCGGAATTATTCAACGGCTTGGGAATAACGAGGTACCAGAGAAACATGATATTCAAAAAAGGATGTGGCCGACTAGACACCCGGGGATAGAGTGTCTAGCGCCTAGTAACGGATCCAGGACATTTTTTACATCTCAGCATGGGAATAACAACGAGCCGGGTCGATGTTCTCACAATGGAAACATCAAAAGCAAAAGAAAACAATTTGCTCTATTAAAAATTTTGTTTACCCTGCCCGCATAGGCATGCTAATTGGCGAGAAAGGCAGGCAAAATCAGTGTAGCTCTTCTTCTACTCATGTTACTCACATAGCGAAACAGCCAGGGGTCCACATCGGAATTTCACAAGGGAAGTTAGTGGATTTTCGAATGTCAAGGTTTTTCGGACCCCCGGTGGATCAAAAGTTCCCTTCATTGTTATGGCAGCATCACGGCGACCTGCCACCTTGAAAGCTCCATTTCTCATCAAAAATCTATGTTAGTTTTGACAGTCTTTATATTGCCGTAATCCTCATAAAATTCTTAACAAAACTGACACGGCTGTATTCTTAAAAATACCCTTTTTTTAAATTCAAATAACGGAAAATTCCCCCATCACCGATAAGTACATTGCCGCCGTCCTTGAATTATAAAAAGAATACAGTACCAATTTTAGAATTCCTCAGCTTTAAATTGCTTAAATTTTTGTAGTCGGAAGAGGAAGAAGGGGGCGGAAATGAATATAATGATGACCCACCGTCGATTGATGAAGTCTTCCAAATCGGCCAGCCGTTGAGCATTGGAAATTCTCCTCCGAGTTGACCTGAACCAACGTTTTCGCATGTTGATTTTCAATCCTTTTGAGTTGATTGCATGGCTTGAGATCTTCTCTCCCTCAGCCTCCTTATTCATTATAAGAAAGGGAGAGAATTGTCCATGAAGCTAGGCAATCAGCAATTAATTTCCAACGCTCTCTCTAATTTTTTTCAAAGAATTTGAATTAGGTAGATTTCTTTAAAATATGAAATAGATCAGCATTACCTTCGTCTGAATAAATTCTGCCGGCTGTTGCTGCGATAGTTGAGCAGTCTCGAGCAATCGCCAACTGAACCAGTGCGGGTCTCCATTGCTCGTAGGCGAGCCGCCTAAACAGGTCATTTTGACTCTCTTTTTGGATGGACTGGTGTCAACAATGCGTCCGGAAGTGATGAATATAAAAGTTGTTCCTCTTAAAAGAGCTATCCAGCTCCAATTTGTCTCATAGAGTACAGATCTATTGAGGCGAATTAAATTTGTAGTAGGCGCAGACTGAATGCAAAACAAAAAGATATGAACTTTTGTAAAGCGAGCTGACGTAAATCTCCTTCTTTGCTCATAATTATGAGGAAATTCCTAGCTTATCATAAACATCGCGATTATGATAGAATCGGCTCTTTCGGAAGAACATGGACTGTCCCCGGGAATGTGTGATATTCCGAGACAGGAAGGTATTTTCCGCCTTACGCTTATTTGAATTTCGCTCTATATTTTAATTTATCAGATATCCCCCATTGTGAATCTCATTTGACCCTGAGTTGAGAGCGGACATAATCTGAATGAAGAATTGGCTCTGCAGGTGATATCCCCCTGCAGCAAAGGTCAGCTATTCTTAACTTCTTTATTACTGATATTGGAGAGTTTAAATTGAAATTGTGGATAAGTTAATGGCGGGAAATAGTCCAATCAACAGAGGACTACTGCCGAAAGAGCAGCTGACCTCTTTGTTTCTTACTCAAGGGCAATCGAGTTCATTTAAATGGGTTAATAATACCTTTTTAGCGGATATTTTGAAGAAAGGCAAGGAATGTTTCAAAGTAAATGGCAGATTAATAGGCCTGGGTGGGGTTTACACACCAAAAAGGCTTTCTTACCTCTTCCGACATCCAGTCAACGCTCAGCATTCTCTAACAATGCATCTATGATGGAATGCCCCAACCTGAACTGAGTCACTCGTTCTGAGAAGTAATGAGAGGATCAGATGATCTCGAAGAACAGTGAAAATGACTATAATCCAATGCTGAAGAGTGCATCTCAATTTGAGAAATGTCTTGCACGAGACGGGGAAAATATTTGTCGACGGTGGAGACAACCACCTGTCGTAGAAATTTGTAGAAATGAAATAGGAGGAAGTTGGATAAGATGCCCGTCGTCATAGTGGAGCAGAGGTCAAAAAAGAATTTGAAAGTAGCGTTGCATGGAATGGGGGAACTGGGCGTCTGTCAAATGATCTTCCTAGAATGTAGACTGATGCAAAAGAACAATTATCAGTGAAATTGCCCCTATCACAGAGCGGAAAGTTGATGTTTTGGCCAGAAAATAGAGAGAAGGGTTAGATCTCACGTGGTCAAAGAAGGAAGAGTGTATAGCATATAAAACTGATGTCTCAAAGATGGAACAAAATAGGTCTCACAATGGAGGTCGCTAATGGAACCACTATTACTCTAAGGAGAGAGGGTTAATGTGAAAGAGGAAATCACATCGCCACATATTTAGCCACCTCCGGGAGTCAATAGTTTTGTTTTTTGAATAGTGGCCAAGAGCATTTGGAAATAATACTATGACGCCAGCTTTGCCCATAGAGAGAAAAAGAAATCCAATTTTTTAAAATCAGATATTCTATGAATAGGTAAGAAAGTTGCTTCGATTATTTTCCTGTTCAGTTAAGATGAGAAGAAAAGGAGAAGGAGAGTATAGCTTTCAGGAGCGCCTTATGGAACCATGGGTCAAATATGGCCCCCATACATTTGGAGATAATTGGATGCGTGAAACGGGCCCCAGGCTGAAATAATGGCTCAAAACAGAGAATAATTGCGGGTGTAGTGTGACCTATCAAGTAGAAAGTACTGAAAAATAAAATGGAAAAGTTGCTCCAAGGCGATAGAGAGAGCAAACATTTTGGAAGGGATAACAAGGAATAAGTAGGGGCAGTGCGTGGGCGAAGAGACTAGCGAACTTGTGGGAACGGAGGAGCGTTTGTTTTCATCTGGCGGGGTCGTCTCAGAGTTAAGGCTACTCGTCGCCTTACGACCGCTCTTCGCGGTGATTGAAAGCAACTCGTCTACTCTATAAGAAAAGGGTAACCATTTTGGTGTCAACTTATAAATTAAAGAGGCTACTCCTCTTGCCCTTTAGACTGGCAAAGGGCACGCCCGCCCACGCGCCGTATTCAAAGCAAAATATTCTATTCCATATTGAGAGCAAATAGTGCCAGTTGCACCTGGTGTGACTAGGCAGATAACGGGCTAAGCCCGTCCAATATTAAGGAGAATTCTTTGCAGAGAGAGACTAACTGACAGCAAATTTGGCAGAGACA
Organism: Oscheius dolichura; assembly: GCA_932521035.1. Lineage (NCBI taxonomy): Eukaryota > Metazoa > Nematoda > Chromadorea > Rhabditida > Rhabditidae > Oscheius > Oscheius dolichura. The sequence goes on along the minus strand of OW051497.1, from coordinate 167,876 downwards.
GCGGAAGGAATTCCGCAAATCTGGCGCTTCCTCTGCTGGAAGACGAGCTCGCGCATTTCAGAAACTCTTCCTTTTCTTCAAGTTTAGATTAAAGATCGGGATTATCTGAATTCTCATACCTACTTCTTCAGAACTTACTTCTATCTTTAGGGACAAATTAATTCTATCAGAGAGAATGCTGTCAAGGTGGAAAGTAAACAACAGAGTCCATTTCTAGGATACTAAATGAGACTTCCTAGTATTGGATTTGTGAATTTCCCAAGGTATTTGCGTCAAAGCGGTGAAACATCGTGCCAAAAGTCTGAAGCTCACTTTAAAGGAATTAATTAAAGTTCGTTTTAAGAGTCAAGAGATACTGGTTTGAGTTTGATGCGCTCTGTTGAACTAACTCATTTGGCAAGGGTTCAGAGATGGCCAAAAATCAGTTAAGGGACTCTTCATTTGGCATTCTAGAGCACAAAAAACAAAATAAGAGGGAGGGATAGACAATGGTGTAATTAAATTATCAGGAACGTTAAAGGGAAACCACTAAGAGGTTAACAAAAAAACAGCACGCATGCTCATGCCCGAAAGCTGAAGACATATCAAATGGCCCGTATCCCATTGCAAATTCTAGATCTTTTTGAAGGAAGGAGTACAATAAAGGGTGAATTTAAGGCGGAAGGGAGCGGATGCGCCGTCATTTGTCTTGTTTTTTGAGGGAAAGAAGCTCTCCTTCCAATTGCTCAGCGGGTTATTACCCTTTTAAATGTTTTAAAAGTAGCGTTTCACATTGTAATAGGATTAAAAACAGAAAAAAGAAGGAAATCTTGGACAAGAGGATATGGAAATGATCACGTACTTAGTGATTAAAATGTGAAAATGAAAGATAATAGACTGACATGTGACTAGGTACAAAGGAATATGTGTGTTAACAAAGTCTTCGTCTTAGAAGTACTTTCTCAAGGAAACCTCAGAGCTGACAAATTCAAGGGCTTCTCCATTGCGCGCAAATGTGGATCAACTTATTGGCTTAGTGTCATCGAGAATATTTTAGGAACATCCTGGCAACATTCAATTAGAATACGACAGCCTCTTGTTTAGTAGAACGCGCGTAGAATGGATTTAGAGAGAGAAGACCACAAAGTCCCCAGGGTCGTTGAAATCAGCACTATTGACAATAATCTGAACGGCTGCAGCGAGTGCATCATGTTTTGATCAATCTGCTCTTTTCTACTGGGCCAGTCGGTCTCATATTTTTGACCGCGGAGGAAGCTGGCTAAGCATCCGAGAAAGCCCATTTCATTTGAGATAAAAGTAGTAGTAGCTTAAATAAGAATTTAGTGTTTCTCACCTAAAAGTATGTAAGCTTTGAAGTTTATCCCCAAAACTAGAAAAGGGGTGAGAGGAGGCGACGGCAACAGCGCAACCAAATTAGGCGCCACATTAAAAGGCATTGTGGATGGAAGGATTGGGTCCATGTGGGCCATTCATTTCACAAAACCCCGTCGTTGACATTTTTTGTGAAGTTTGAAAAGAGAGAGAGAATCTGCACAGAGAACAATAAAACGACAAAATGTTTGAGTTGAAGAAAGGCAATGTTTGCCTTGATTTGGTTTTTTGTGGGTTCCTCTCCCACGGGGAATGTGAAGAATGCTTTATGGCCTGGCAATAGGTGTGTAGATGAAATAGCGACGGCTGTGATCAGAGAAACGCTTCTTGGACACAGAATTTGAAAAGTTAATTAAACCATAACAGGCAAAAAGGTTAAGCCGTGCTATATGTTCTGTCCATATGTTCTGTGTAAAATGTAGACACTCCACCCTCAAAGAGAGGCAGAATTTCAATTTCCCTGCTATATTTTGAGGCTTTTAAGCCTTCCTGTTTAATTCAATTTTACCCGGGCTTCGTTAAAAACACGCTAATTTACCCCCGCAATTAAAGTGAACTAAGAGCGTTAAAGGTCTGTTAGCGTGTGTTCAAAACATTCTCAATGGCGATAATATTCCTATTCTGTTTCACGTACTGTAATAGTCCTCGCTTTAGGACGAAATCCTTCCACCGGGCCATCCAACTCCTCAACGGGTCCTTTCTTCTGCTGGAAACAATAGTACAAAATAATAGAACGATTCACTGTCATTTCCGTGGAGTGGCTGATTTCACTTTTACCCAGGCGCTGAACTGCTGAAGGACGCGGTGGTCTGAATAGCAAAACCTCGTTAGAAAAAGGAACTTCCTTACATCATTCTGAAGAGCTGTGCGCAAAGAAGAAGAAGCCAGTCGTTAGCAGCCTCTCTCCCACTCTTAATATTTGCAAAAATATGTATAAATCTGATGGAAAATGTTGTCGAGTGACATGAGTGGAGCTGGGAGGGCGATATTTAGATAATCAGCAATAACAGTTATGGAAAATAATGGATAAGCCGAACTGGCTTAGTTGTGCCTTTCTTGTCAGCAAAGAAGTTCAGACAAAAAAAGGACAGTAGCCGAAAATAGAGAAGTGACAAATTTCGGACCGTCTCCCATGTTGATTCCTTTACACCGAAGTGCGGAGATTAAGAACTATCCGCTGTGCTGAGAAACTCCAAGCAAAATCTCCAATTTCCGGCGCCAGAAAACATTTTAGATTAATATTAAAGGAAAACTGCGTTAAAAAAAGATTAAACAGATACTTTAAAACTATTAGCTCATCGTTAATGCATGAATTGAGAGTTCCAGTAGGCTGATGTTTAAAGGAAAACAAGTATTCATCCATATGGATTAAAATCCTCTTCTAAGCTATATGGTCATTTCATAATCAACAAAGTAAAAACTGCTCTATTCTTTAGTCTAATAGACTGAGTTAAAGCGATAAGTTAGTCAAAAGTTGGGAGGAAATCTATTTGAAGGGTTCGAAATAAATCCAGAAGCAAATTTGTTCCTCTTGAAATATGAGTACCCATGGGGGCATGGCGGTTGATGTTTGTGTGATGTTCTTGGTAAGAGTAGGATGCATATATGGAAATTACTGAGCTTAGGGTGCCACTCCTAGTGGAAAATAAAGGCAGAAAGAGTCAAAGGCATACAGAAAGAAGGGGTGATAGTTGAAGCAGAGGAATAGATTTGACTGCAGGGTCCTTCAAAATCTCCAGCTTAGTCAGTGTCAAATCCTCTTTAGTGGATAAAATATGACGTGTGAGAAGAACTTACACAACCCGATGAACGCAAAGGCAAGACTGGACAAAGGAGAAGTGAATCGACTCTAACTTCGAAGCGAGTCTAGTTAAAGCGCATCTCACACGCTCACAATGTGTCATGATGAGTACTAGACGGGGGTTGTCGAGCACCTAACTGAATTAATGGAGAACAATAGAAGATTTTCCTAAAATATGAGCGCTTTTTTGTATGGGCATAAATCATGATGACCAAAGGTGGAATTACCACCCCCTCTCAGATAATTAAAGGGTGGAAAAACTAGTAATACAAACGTAACCTTTAGGACTATTGAATTTCGACGCGGAAAACAAAGATGTCCTGGAGTGGGGGTGGAAATTAGGTCCAGTGTGGGGAGAAGTAACCAATATCAGGTTTTATTATTTAATCAACCCCCTTTGGCATCCATTAAGTTATATCACATCGTACTCAAAGGATGCCAAAGATTCCTTCAAAAATTTTAAATCGTTCACCCCTGATCCGTTCTGAATTTCGTCTCCAGTGGGTTCAATCCCATCTGGGAGAGCAGATGTCCTTTAGAGCCCAAGAAAAACGGTAATGGCATCTTTCCATTTTCATCTGGGAGACAGTCCATTATTCTGAGCCTCTTTCCGGATCAAAAAACGGTAATAGCTTATTTCCATTTACCTATTCCACCCAGTGGCGGGTTCTTTGCCTTATGAAGCTATCTGAGCGAGGTCTGGCTTCTCCGGCTTACGGTACATTTATCATTTTTCTATTATTGATAAAATACTATCTCTACTGTTAAAATAACAATGAAATGGAATTCTTTAGAGCCTAGTAGGGAAGGAACAGACGCTCAGATTTATAAGTGCGCGTTCCCCATCGCTCTCCTGAGCCCACTTCGATATGCTGAAGGATCTTGATTTTTTTTCCGCACCCACTCCGCCATGCAATTTCTTAGTTTCTCCTTGGCATATTTACCGTTTGGCTCCTGGATCAGGGCTTCTTTTCTTCCCCGAGCTACAAAATATAAAGTCTTTTCATCCTTTCAAACAGCTTTTTGGCAGTCGGCCCCAGTTTAAAACATTGTCTAGACATTCGTTGGTTTTAAAACTGTCCAGGCGCGTCCTGAAAACTGTTCGGCCCTGATCGGCCTTGACTCTACACCCGTGAGTTGCCCGGTAGATTTTGAGAAATTGGCGTTTTAGGTTTTGAAGAAATCAGCTGGATGCAGGAACTTAAATCTTCCAATTGTTGTTCATTGTCCTTTGTAAACAGACAAGAATGAATAGCTCCATTGTTTGCCAGACAAAAGTGTGTTGAAAGCCTCCTTCGTACTGTCGTTCTCACCATCCCATGTGGTCTAGTGGTTACGATTTGGTTTTCACCCAGGCAGCCCGGGTTCGATTGCCGGCATGGGAAGACATTTTTGCGTTTTCAAATTCATTTTATCTCAAGAATTTGGCCGCCGACTACCTTTTGGGATGATGGGAAAAATCCTTGGCGGTCTATCGAACGGGTTGAAACATAGAGAAGAACCTCATAACTTCCTGAATCAGTTTACACACGACCATAATCGAGCACAGATGCATTAGCGCAAGGATTATTCCGTTAGGGCACATTCCATCCGGGGACTGTATAGGGACGCGTCGCGTCATTGAGCTCGCGTCTTGACCTCAATTGATTGGGAAAGATCCTAGTTAGTCTCCCACCCCTGTACCTGCCGCTTGGTGACCTCGCTTTTAACTTTTCCTGCTCTTCGCCGTAATTATTCCTTATCTTTTAGGTATTCTTTGAGAAGAGAGAATGATTGCTCCCCCGGCCATGTATCTACAGCATCCCGGTGAGGCTTCTTGCATGCTGAAAGGTTTCTATTAAACCTATTCTTATTCTCCATATTCTTATCTCTACTTCAGTTCTTCCACTTCCTACTTTTGATAGCCCTAAACAGGTATAACCCCAATCTGGGATTCTCTGATGTTTTGACTAAAAATTTATGGCTTTTTGACTGAAAAAAGGTGTTTTCTAGACATTTTGTAGTCTTGTTAACTCCCAATCCTGTCAAAAACTTAATCAAATCCACCTAAAACTCCCAGTGATTTGTTTTCCGATTTTATCTCTTATTGTATTCCTCTTATGAAAGAATGAACCGTATTTTACTGCTTATCAATCTGTTTCAAAGCTCAACATGAATCGTCCTGCTTTGTGCTCCTACATCCTTGTGATTTACGAAATATACGAGCTTCATTGTCCTCTTTCCTGGTTGGAAGCTCGGCAGGTTGGTGATTTTTTCCGATTAACTCTTTTATCCGGCATCAATTTGGTATAAGAAAAAAATTGGTATCAGACTACACAATATTAAAATGATAATTCGATAGAAACTATCTTTCCAGGTCAGGAAATTGCAGACAGGGCGAGACGCTCCCTCAATACAAATAGCCGGGGTCTGAATAACTCTAAATCCTTTCCAGAAACCCTACAAAGTCTTCGGGGGCTACTCTCACCCCTCCTTAGGGGTGCATTGCGTCCCGCTAAAACCCCCCGCTGGCGCCCGCTGTGCTGTTGTTAGATTAGCGGGGTGCCGATCGATGCGCCGCCGGCCTCCCCCCTTTTCCGACGCCCGTGACCTAGCGGGGTGTCTCGTCTCCCCCCTTTACCCCTGATTGTGCTCCCAAAAAGTAGTTTGCGACAGTTATCGCTTAATTTATAGGTATGACACCTGCGGAGTTAAAAGATTCTCTGCTTACTGGAACTCCAATAAAGAGACGAAGAAATCCTCCGAAAAATTATAACCTTAGACCAGTGAAAACACCAAAAGCAAGGACGAATATTGAATGGCGTTTGAAGGGAGTCTATGGCAACCAGCAGGAAGTGGCTGAGATTGCCAGACAGAATAAAGTGTCCCGAAGAAAGACGGACGAACTTCTATCCGGATCTAAAATCACTTATAGGTGGGTAGATTCATTTTATGGCCGGGAAGAAAGTAGAATTGCCCTTTGATCCCTGAAAATAGAGCCATTCCCTGAGAAATGAAGATGTAAATTGAATTTATTGCCTCCTATAAGGGATGTCTAGACCAGAGGCACCAGACGCTAACAGTAATTTTCAGATGTAATGCTTGGAAGAGGACGAGATGTAATTTCCAAATGTATGCTCTTTACACGAAGGATAACAAGATTTTCCTCTATGAGGGTGGAGAGCATGACCACACTGGTATTCGTGTCCCGAACATTGCTGATTCTCCGGAAAGGGATGACGGCTACCAGGAGATCTCTGTTATGAATCAAAATGGTCCTCATGAATTAGGAATGGTCAAAAATGAGCCCTGTTCTAGCCAGAGTGAGTAGTTTTTCTTGTTTTCTTATATAAAAATTCAATTTCAGTGAATCTTCCAGCTCCTGACTTTAAATTTGGTTCATATCTTACCTCTACTGCTGGCGCTCCAGGCGGGGTTGGTTATTTTCCTATATTTATTTTATTCTTTCCCTTTCAGTTTAATATGTCCGAATTCCTGGAAGAGTGTGAAGATCCTTTTGCTGACAGTAAATGTGATGCTCTTCGTATGTCTCAAAACTTCGCCGTTCGAAATTTGATTAATACCAAGAATCAAATGCAAATGCTTCAACAGCATCAGCAGCAACAGCAGCAGCAGCAACAACAACAACAGCAACAACAGCAGCAGCAGATTGAACTGACCACTGCCAAAGAAGAGAGTATCGAGTTGCAGCAGCAGAAGCCCTCCACGCCTCAGTCTCCTCCCAAACCGGTTCCCATGAACTATCCCACTCCGCTGATATCCAAAACTCCTGTGATGTTGTCCATGCAGCAGCCTCTGCTCCAGCCGGTGTTGCAACAGGACCCTTCGAGGAATTTGCCTCAACATTACTTGAACTTCATTTCTGGCAGAGCTGATCTTCTCCAGGTTTGAAATTCATAATTTATTTGAATATTAAAACCCTTTTTTTCAGATTGCCGCTGATTATAACCTCCTGTTTCAATATTCCTCAGACCAGGAGATGGTTTTCATCAACCACACGAAGGTGCCTTGTCTAAATTTCGTTTTTATTCTTTCTTTTCTAGTCTCAATCTTTGACAATTCGAAATAGCGGAGATCCCGCCACGGTTCAACTTCTCCACGGGAATAATGTGGCTCAAACTTATGCATTCTCTCAAAGCAACTGGCCCTCTTTTATCTGGGGAATTCGCGGCCTCTGCTTGCATTTTTTTTTTCCAAACGACGTCGGCCGCGTCGGACGTGTAGAGGATACGGACATGAACGAAGTAAATGTTATCAAATAAATAAAATTTATTGTTAAAAAGAAAGAATAATAAAGTGAATATTATCTTAAACCAATTTTAAGTGATGAGACAAAATTGTGGGCAATTTTTCTGGGCAAACTAACAAATTACTTGGTAAAAAACTTCTTGGACTAGCGGCTCTAGGGAAGGCGAGAAGACTTTATCTTCTGGTGTCCCTCAGATGCTTGGGAGCTGTCAATTTTGCCATTGGGATGGCGATGTGGACACGGCTTGGTCGAACCGGAGATCTGGAAAATCTCGGATTTAGTTTGGATTGTTAAAGGGACTGTCAGGGACCTTTTTTTCGGTAGCGGGTCCTGCAGCAACTGAACTAACTAGCGTCTTCCGCCTTTGGCACGCTTTGGCGGAACACGAATTTTTGAATTTTTTTTCGTTTTTTTTGACATTTTCTGAACGTCTATGGTGACACATTCCGTAAAAATATTACGAATTTGTGCAATTTCGGTCCCTGACAGTCCCTTTAAGGGGATTTGTAGTTTTCCAGCTCGGCTCGAATTTTGGTGGCTTCTGCTTCGAAAAACCAGCCGCACACGAGCAGCCAACCAGGGCTCGAAACTTCAAATGATACCTCGGCTCGAGCTGTTGAGCCGAACGCCCAAGCCTTGTGTGGGTCTCCTCTTCTTCACCCTCCGCTGGAAGGTAGGGGGTCTTCTTGTAGATCTCCTGAAATTGAATATTACTAAATTTAACTAGACTTAGTTATTTTTGTTCCTGCTCTGTGGTGCCGCCAAGCCTACAGCACTTTTTCACGTTTTTTTAAAGCAAACGACAGCTGCCCGCCACATGTTTATAGCAGCGCAGGGGAGGTCAAAAAAAATGGGCGTTCGGAGGATCGCATTCAACATTGCTGTGTCAAATAAAACCTACCACTGTGGGGAGGGGACATGGGTAGCCGTCGAAGCAGGGGGCCGGCGTCGTGGGGGGCTCTGGCTCTGGGGGAGGATTGACTGAAATTGAAAAAAAAAATTGAATGTTACAGGAGATTAATTATGTCTTGGAGAGGAAAACTCGTTTACAACTACGCCGATACATTCAGAGTTTCGCTTAAGATTCTATCTTTAAGCAGAAACGCAAGGTTTACGCCTAAACAAGTCGGGGAGCGCGTCCTGGAAAGTGGAGCCCGTTTCCGTTTAAAAAGCAAAGTAAAACACTTACATAACACGAAGAGGATGATGGGCAGGAGCATCCTCTTCGTCTGGGGAGGATGGAATGGCCGGCTGTAGACGCACATTAGAGGCGGAGCAATACCGCTTTTTGTGCGATCACATGTGGTCTCAAATGACCAGGTAAAAAAGCCAGACAGCGTTCAAACCGCTCTGGGCGAAGGCAATAAATATTTATCAGAAGGCAGCAAGTATTGAAGCAAACTAAACATCCCGTGTAGAGGATACAACATCGTGGGAGACTTTCTTAGGTAAATTACGGGAATACTGTAAAGAACGCTTTCTGCTTATGTTCCAAATTCTTTAACCTTATCTCCATTTACCAGACTGTCCTTTATGGTACCGACTGACACATAAAAGCGTTCTCTAACCCTCAGCGGATCTGACCAATACAGCTGTTCATTAAAGGGACTGTCTATGGTTTCATTAAAGGGACTGCCTTTGGTTTAGTGAAAGACTTAGCGTCCTTTTTCTGTAAAGCCCTTGGCCGGGATTCCTCATTTTTGAAATTGGAGCTCTCTGTGGTCTAGTGGAGAAACCGTCGATAGTACGCCTTACAAGCGATTTTTTTCTCTACAAACTGATACCAAAAACGTTCACCAACCGCCGCAAAGCACAGATATGGCGTTTGAAAATGGGAACTCCCGCCAAGTGCTTTACAGAAGAGGACGCTAAGTCTTTCACTAATCCAAAGTTCCCTGACAGACACCCTTTAAATTGATCTCCCGTCCTCGACTTCATCCTCTTCTTTCGCAAAAAAAACGAAGGAGAAATTTAAATCCCAGACTGCGTTCGAAATGGCTGGTTGCCACCTGGACACATCTTTTTTTCAGAACATTTGGCGTTACACTGTCTTGGAGGAGGTCAAAGTATTCAGAGGAAAAAAAGTCATATTAACGATTTATTTGATTGACAGAGGAATTCAAACATAAGGGCTTTACTTTTGTCAAGCAAGACGATATTCGCGTTCTTTGCGACATTGTACGATACTACTAGAATTGGAGGAAAAATAAAATGTGGATTGAATCGAGAAAACAAAACACAGGGGGTAAATATTTCTCACTTTCCTTTCCTTATTCTAGAGGGACCCCAGTAGATGAGAGGATTTAATCCTTTCCGTCCTCAGTAAGGGTTGGGGGTGTGGCTTGGGCTGTGGTTGTGGTTGGGGTTGGAATTGGAGTTGGGGGTGGGCGGTGGCGACTTTCTCTCATCCGCGAAGGCGTAGGGATGTGGATCTCCTGCTCAGGATCCAATAAATTTCGATGGACCTGCTCCACGTGGGGCTCCTAAAAATTAAGTATTACTAAATTTCGACTTTAATATTTTAGTTCCCTCTCAGTGGTCGCCCGTTTAAAAATTGAACACGCTGACAGTTTAGTGTATTTTCTAGTGATTCTTTGGTATGTTTTCATTTATTTATGAAAAGTAACCTCACAGTAACCAAAATAAATTCTAAAAAGCTATGAAATGTGGAAACTACAAAAAGAACGGTACGGAGACTCCTAATTTTAGCATGTTGTATCGAATAAAACCTACGACTTTAGGGAGCGGGCATGGGTACTTGTCCCAGCAGGGGGCATCTGTCGCTGAGATGGTCGTGGTGGGGATCGTGGTCGTGGTGGGGTCCTCAGGGACCGGATTGACTGAAATTCAAAGCGATTGTTGAAAATAGAACAGTAGGCGTTCAATTATATCATGAGGAGGAAACCCCCATTAAAATTGCGCCAATAACCTCAAACGTTAGCCTAAGATCTAATCTTTACGGAGCAGCACTCGTTTTGAGCCTCAACAGGTCTCTTGGAAAGCGGAGCGCCATTCTATTTAAAAAGAAAAGTAAAAAAACTTACAGAGGACGAAGAGCATGATCGGGAGGAGCATGCTCTTCGCCGGGAGAGGATGGAATGGCCAGCTGTAGACGCACATTAGAGGCGGGGCCATACCGTTTTTTGTGCGATTGCATGCGGTCTCAAATGACCAGGGGAAAAAGCACAACGCACTGGACGAAGGCAATAAATATTTATTACAAGGCAGCAAAAATTGAAGCAAACTAAACATCGCCAAAAATATTAGCAAATGTCCTCTTTAGCTGGCCCATTGTGTCATCAGCAAAACTTGGCTGAGCCGTTGCTTGAGTAGTAGGAGTCTGGAAAATTAAAAGTATAGCCTCAAGGAGGAGGCAGCTCACCATATCTTCCCTGCTCTGTCTCCTATCTGGTGGCCGGTCTGTCCTTTCGGCAGCCCTTGGCAAGTGATGGGAATGTTGACGGGTGCCGTTTAGTTCTCGAGGCTCCCTTTGGGGCTCCTTCGGCGGGGGATGTAATAGATGTTTCAGTAGGGCGCAAGCGCTTCTCCTATCGTCTTCTTGAGACTCTCCGAAGAAGGCTAAAAAATGAAATTACTGACAATGCGTACATTAATTCCTACCGATAACATCATTAACATCGTGTACAAATTCGCGTCCCTCTTTCGAAACAAGAATGTCAACTGAACAGATCTCCATTCTTCCTACGTGTTCACAAATGGCTTTAACATATTGTTTATGTCTAAAATAAACAAAATGACAGTTTCAAAACAGCGAGTACCTTTCCGTTGTGGGGATTTGTTCCAACACGGCAGAGCCTACATTACTTTTCCAATTTCTGCTGATTCCTCTGCGGATAAAACTTTTCCACTCGTGTCCAATCTTCTGCACGTGAAGGTCATATTTCAGGTCAACATATGGTTCCACTTCTACCTAAAAACGTTGAGAAGGTTCTCCAGCGTCTAATTCCCCTTACCTCGGTGTCTCCTTTACCCATGATTTGTAATATCCCCTCCAGATCACAAAGTTCCTCATGGGTGTTTATTCTAACTTTCCCGATACCTTGATACCCCTCATTGACTGAGATAACTATTGGGAAACTTGTTGAAGGATGCTGTAAATTGTTAAAGTCTTTAAAGGAAAAGGTAAGGACTCACGAATTTGTGGAAATGGGGGTAATGAATTGTTGGAAGGAAGGGAATCCTGCTTCCTTCGGGTAGTGTTATTTTGCGAAGTTGTTTCTTCTAGAAAACGAATTTCAAAAGGCAATTAATCTGTTGTACCAGATTAGCCCGATCCATAAAAGCTATAGTAGACGTATGACTATTTAAAAACGGCACGTGTGCAGCCATTAATGCCCGGAGAATCGTCTTAGCTTGAGCAGATTTTGTCGATCCGGGTCCGACAAACACTGCATGTGGTATAAACGAGCTGTAACGGAGGAAAATCTGAATATAAAGTGAAGACTTACTGGCTATCCTTCCCTTGTTGGTGTATTTCAACTGTACAGCTGTGCTCCGTACAGAGAAGATCCAATTCGGGGAAGTCAGCCTAAAAAGTTTGTTAAAATGGTACAAGGCCTTCAAATCACCTGCTCAACTCTAATAGGAGCCTCATTTGGGTTTCTGAAATATTTGCTCCAATCCACCAGATGGTTGTCAATCACGAGAAGAACTTTGGCATCATGGGGAAGTGGAGGCGCCGCTCGACTTCTATCCTGGAGGGATCTTTCCAGCGCGGCTGCCAATGATTCACCCGTCCTGGCGGGCGAAGTCGGAGCACTAAAAATGAGCATATAATGAGAATCACCAGGGAAAAACCTAATGGTGCTGGACACTTTGTTGGCTATAGCGGAGAAGGAGAAGGAAGAGGGTGGCGGCTGTTGAGAGGGGTCATCCAGTGCCGTGACATCGCCGTCATCATCCTGGAAGGAGAATTTCCGTTTAAAGAAATTCATCCCGCCTTCTCTAAAATTGTTCAATATGGCGGGGAAGACATGATTCATTATCGTGGGGAGGATCTGATAGTGAGGGCCATGCGCAATTCCAAAAGCAGTCGCGGATAAAATGGATAATGCCTAAAATGAGGGTCTCAAAGAGCAAGTAGAGAAATAAGTTAAGCAGAAGTATCGCGTGCTAGGAAACAATATTGAAACCTTGGCAACGGGCAGCTGTCTTTTCCAAATGTGGGTATGGCACAGCCCGGCAGCAATCACAATAAACTCGGGGACGTTCTCCGAAGCTCACAAATTGGCTTATTGCCTAGTAAACGGGGGCACTTCTTGATTATGTTCTGAGAGCCAAAAATTCCCCAGAGAGCTGACTTTCATTAGTGGAAGAGGGGGCTCAAAAATGACATATTAAAATAGAACCTGTATATATTCTGGGCGGATGAAGAGGAAGCGATGCGTCTGCCAACCCGCGGGGTATTCATTTTCAGGCACTAAATCGGATGGGAAATGAGAAAGCGCCACATCCACAGAGTAGCGCAAGGTTAAACATCTTAGACGCTCTCAGGAAGATGCGACTAAAAAGGAACGTAACGAGGAGCCACCCTCAACGTATATGGCATGCCGTATTATTGATCAACTCCCCGAGGCGGGGTTCGCAAAAATTAGCAGCATACGACGATTTCTTTAGCAATTTAATATAACCGTCCTCTAAGAAATTGGCTAAATGAGTAGATTGTCTTCCGGAATTGGATTTTTCCTTATGCTATTGGAAACTTGCGTACTTTCGAACGTCTGGTGCCAACTTATTATGAAAGCTACACTGGAAAAGTGACAAAATTGGGGGTTTTCGTTTCCTGAAATGGAAAAAGCGTCTAGGCATCTCACAAGATAGCCGAGATCTGTAGAATCCCAGGAGATCCGCCTTTGGGAGCAGCAATTATACCCTGTCCAAACGAGACTCCATTATGTCAATGGGATTTCGCACGTCGTTGCGCTACGGTAGTAGGCTTCCGTTTCGTCGTCTAATTCGAGCCCATGACAACAATTGCCCGGTCAAGATTTATCGCCTCTCTGAATTGGACTGACAAAGACAGCTGCTCGTTTTTTGCCATTCAAGGTCTCGCCGATTCAAAAAGAGAGATACTTCCGGAAATGAGGGCCGAACTGTCTCTGTCGACGGTTTAGAGAGATCTTTGTGTACTCCCACTGCGAGAAGGACAGACAAAACATTATTTCGAGTCTTAAATTGGTAAAGAAGAGGATGTTTTCCACCTTTAATTGGCGCTCCGGCTTTTAAGGGCTGGCGGGCCAAAATTGTCATGGCACTGCTAGATATAGCAAGCTGGTGTGGATTCCGAATATTCTAAGAACTATAAACTAAAATCTACTATAGGATATGACATTTTGGGTGTTCTTTTAAGCAAAAACGTTAGAAGATGTTTAATAAGCGGTGCAAGCAAAAGCTGAGAGACCGCCAAAGAATCCGCAGCTTATGCATACGGCCGCTTCGGGACTTCTAAATTAAAGGAACTGTCAGAGACCTAAAACAACTTGGGCTTAAAAAATTCGCCTTTTTCTCCTGATCACGATGGTATATTTATTTTCACATATGGACGCCTGTATCATGAGAAAAATACACATTTATGATCAAAATCTGGTTGAAAAAACAAAAAGTGATCATGATCGTTGCAAGACCTTTATGGGGTCCCGCAACGATCATGATCACAGAAATGGAACGCATTTATGTCTTTGGGATAGAAATGGAATTTTCTCGTGATTCCGGAAAAGTAAACATATCACCACAATCAGGAGAAAACGGCGAATTTTTTAAGCCTATATTGAGTCAGTTTGCTAGCTTTTTGAGAGAGAAAAGGCGGAAAACGCTACATGATTCGTAAAATACGCACAAATGACCCCGAAACGAAAAGTTGGATAGAGAATAGGCCCATTTGGATTCAGTCGCTAGGGACTCGATTGCTCAGGGTCAAGTGATCATTTCCACTTGGTCCTTGACAGTTCCTTTAAAAACAAACGTTTCTGATAGATTTCAGGAGAAAGGTTACAAGAAGTTATAAAAATGAAAACCCACCGTGTGATCATTATAGCCTCTTTGATGCGTGTGACGGCAAGTGTTTCAACGAATTTATACAGTCTGCTATCGATTTCGAGATATAGCCTCTTTAAAATTCACCAACATGAACACTGTCTTGCTGTTAACATGGACGATTCGGACGATCAAGTGTTTCCTGATACAATGCAATGTTTAGAAGTTATTTTGAATTACACTCACGACAGAATCCAGATTCTGCTTTCTATTCCTCCGTAAGTTGTCTAATATAAATTTGAGAGATCCATTTTATAGGCATGCAGTATTCTCAGCAAATATCCTCAGGACAGAGATTGCACTACTTATGGAAGCCCTTCATCTGCTCTACTTGAATGTTTATCCTGTGCAGAATTAATAAATAGAAATTGTCGAAAGTAACTTACAGACGTATATTCGTCCTTCATGTTTACTACTTCCTTAGAATTAGTACGATGCTATAAAGAACGGGCTCATCCTGGGAATTGGCCACTGAAAAGTTCAATACTCTTTGGAATCGCAGGAAGATCCGACAAGAACACCCTTGTCTTGCGGTTTACCTTAATGAAAGCATGCATTATGAAGAGATGGCTGAGAATTTACCTTTTTATTCACCTGCAACATTTACTCGACCGTTTAAGTTCAGTTGTTCCACAATGAAAGGTACAATCTGGTACCTAAACGACTTTGTTGTAACTGTAAGAAGAAGCTCTCAAGAACGATTAGTAAGAGGAATTCTTCCTAAGTATCTTATATGGAAAATTGGAGTATAATAAAGCAAGTTTTAAACGAGAATGGGTTATTCAAAGGAACGGGAAGGACGAGGTCCCGACGCGTTCGAGTTGGTTCGCGTTTGCTTGGTCAAAGGATTGAATAAATTAGATTGTTACAACTGTATTATGGGTAAATGCAATAATTGGCATGATTTCAATATCTTCGAAATGATCGCTAATCATTTAAGCCTCGGATAGATTATAGATTTTTAAAATTTAAAATTGTTTGAAAACTATGACAAGGGCCCGCACTTATAATTGCTCCGAGGCTTAAATAATTGCTAAGAATCTAAAGACGGCCAACAGTTCGCTCGGCAGTGCTTTTCCATAGCAAAGAAATGAAAAATGAATGTTCAGCCAGCATTTCATGTTGAGCTTAGGGTGTTGAGTTAGTTTCTGAGAAAGATAGAGAGTAGCGACTGTTCGAAGAGGTTTCTAACGTTCCATGAGCGTTATAACCAGTTTCCGCGAAAGGGAATTAGTGTGTGGAAAAGAACCCCTTGAAAAGTTCAAAGAAATACTAGAAGGCGGGCAGCATCCCGCAGTGTTGGCTGGTAAACCGGAACGCGAGATCCTGTGGTGAACATAGTCCGCTCTTTCGGGTCTCACAACGTGGGTCGCACCGTTCGTTGACGGGTTTACAGGAGGCGATGTTTGGGAGAACCATGTCAAAATAACTTCCGTATGCAGCCCGCTGGTGAAATCAGCTGAATTCAAGCTACAATGGATCCAAACAACAACTCTGAGCTTTCCTCTGAAAAAAGATGTCATGAAACAATAAAAGAAAGAAAATGTCAAGCGCTGCAGTTCTCACCATAGACGAAAACAGCCATGGATGAGGGGTCAACGCGTTCTCGGGAGACCACAACAGCTTTACAAATCATTCTGTCAATTTATGACAGAAAATGAGGCCGAAAACATGAAAACCAGAGTACAACCTGTCGAATGCTTTGAGGTCGGCTTTTGTAGAAGAAAACACGGTTGAGCAATTTATGCCAAGCTCGTAATCCGTTCCTCGTACCATTCATGTTCTATAGACCGGCAGGGTTAATCCTGAATGGATGCTTTCTCTCTTCTAGCCTGGCCTAAGTGTCGGTCTCCAGTGAATCTTCCGCCTCCATTTCAATTGGTCAAGAAAGAGGAGGCTCATAGTTCAACTGGCGCTCTCTGCTGATTTTTGAATGTTAGCCGTTTGCCTTCTAAAAATCGCACCTTTTCTTCCAAGTAACCCAAACTGGGCTTATGAATAATTAGGGTGACTTGTCGCACTTTTGTCACTTTGTTAGTCACTGAGCAGGAGATCTGACTTGAAATACAGATGGATCTCCCAGGGTCTAACTTTTTATATTTGTTAGTTCCCTAACAGACGAGGAGAATGTTTGACGAGAGGGTTGTGTCTTCCTTCCTTTGTGGCTGACAGCTGCTGTATCAAAACAGCCTTTTTTGGTTCTAATTTGGAATAGTCTTAGTTCCTTTTCCTAAGAATAGCCACCGAAAAAGCTAATAAAAGCATCCGGCTATTGTCTTCCCTTTTTAATCAAACGCTGTCTTCTGGGCGTTCTCGCCGATATGATGAAGACGAATGAATATGGCTACTAAGTTTAAGCAGATATATTCGTTCAGTCAACAATTGCCGCCGGTCAACGCAGTAAATTTTAATGGACCCACTTCACTCTCACTTCATCTCAATGAACCAAACACCTTTGTGATGGAATATGTGTTCGAAATCCCCCAGGCACAGGAATTCCTATGCAAATTGGGGTTGGTTTTTTAGTTCGGAAAACATGCCTCGGACTTATGGATCCTCTTTGGGAAACTTCCATAATCAGTTTTGAAGTCATTGTTTCCCTATTTACCGAAGGGCCCTTGGGTCTCGTACCGTTAAAATTGGCGCATGTAACCCCTGCGAGTCCCTTATCCTTTAAAGTTATGCTCAATATATCTTCATGTGACTTTCCTTTAAAAGAAAAGAGAACTTTTTGAGCCAAAGAATGGCCTGAGCTCAACTCTTAGACTCATTACACATAATGCCCTCCGAATGCGGAACATCTCGTTCTTCTTGTTGGAATGGAGCCTATTCAAAGCCCCACTGGTTTCGGGAATGCCCTCGCTTAACTTGAGTAGGGTTCAAGAAATTGCCCCAACGAGACACCATAAGAATCAAAAAGTTTGAAAATTCTAGCGGCTCAACCACAACACTTGAATAATCATGCGCGAACGGGGCATTCTCATTTTCTTTTTTTTGGGTGGTCTTTCTCCTTCTTTTGGATTAGTTCTCTTTATAAAATCTCGTCTCTACCGGTGCAGTTAGCTTGCGTCATACTTACACTGATTTATAGTTATGAGGCTTCATTGCATTTATCCCCCTAGGTTACCCTCTGCGTCCCTTCTTCTAAAATTGCTTAGAGGCCCAAGGAAACGTACTAGGGAGTCTTTCCTGAAATATATGTATAGTTACTCTATAACAGAAAATATGCGGAAGAAGTTAAAACTTATTGTTTTTGGATAAGGTTGCTTGTTCGCGGTATCGGATTTCTGAGCCGTTCAACCTAAGATAATCCCCCTGTTTTAAAAACAGCATCTCTGAATCTCAATCATTTCTTCTCCTCACGTTTTAACGCCCTAACAACAATGAATTATGCAAAGTGAGAGGACAGAAGAGCCCCTACCCAGTAGCCGGAGGTGTCTGGTCTTTTTGTTCTTTCGAGAGTTTCCCTGAGATTTTCTTGAGACCATATTAGTTTTCCCAAAAAACATAGTAAAAAAATATTTGTGTGTTTTTAGCCGGCAGAGGCCTTAAGAAGATAACAAAGTCGGGTTCTCTATTTCCTTGCAAACGTGAGCAAAATTGGCAACAAATAGCGGAAGTTCCACTTTAGCCGGACTATGACCTCGACAACCCTGGTTCCCCAATTGAGTTATTCCATCCAGAAGTTCAGCAAAAAGAGATAGCATCCACTTCAACGTATTTCCTGTACTATTCCCTTTCCCCCGTTCTCCGTATACAGTTCTTTGGTGGTCTCACAAATTTAGCCCTATCGCGTGGGAAAGGTGTGGGCCGTCCCCCGGCCACAATAGAAACCAGGCGACCAAGTAGGCAGAAAATAGCCAGCCCACCCTGGAAGTTTGTGTGTGTTAGCGCCTATTTGTTCCTCCACTGATCGT
Organism: Oscheius dolichura; assembly: GCA_932521035.1. Classification (NCBI taxonomy): domain Eukaryota; kingdom Metazoa; phylum Nematoda; class Chromadorea; order Rhabditida; family Rhabditidae; genus Oscheius; species Oscheius dolichura. The sequence continues at coordinate 149,485 of OW051497.1, read as the reverse complement.
TGTGATTCTCACATTGTTGTCAGACCATACGCCCGGCTTCCAAAAAGCAATTCAATTTCTACTGGATTCACACACAAGTCTCAAAATGTTTTCAACTTCCCCCATCGTAGTTGTAGTTGGTTTCCCGTCCACAGTTCTGCTACTATTTGGCCTTCCCTTTATTGTCCTTCCCTTAATTAAAATCGTGTCCCTGTCTCTCTATTGACTGATCAGAAAAGCTGATCTCCGTATTGCTCTGAATATTCCCCCTGATTATTATTTTGTTATTCACAGCATCGATCAGCAGATCTATATCCATCTCGCCCCGGCTTTACGATATTCTTTATGGGCCTGTAACTATGAAATTGACTCAGACTCTTGGTTACGTTTTGAGAAAAAATACTAGCCAAAAACTTTGCCAACTTCCTAACAAAGTCGTAAAACTCGCTATCAGTTCTTTGGACAATAATTTCTGGTACCACACTCTTTCCTCCATACCCGATTCAAAGAAATATCGAGTACATGGTTCATTGAAAGCCTGTATTTGCTTTAGGAGCTAAACCCCACAGGACGAGGGGGACGTGACTGTTCTCCTAAATGGCCTAGGGCTTTAAAGGAAGGGTTGCCAGGGGCCCTGAACTTCAGTGCACATGTCAGCTCTTCGTTAAGCGCGTACATCTGTTCCATAGCCACGACCTTGTAGGTAGAACGCGCCGTGGCAGTTTCTCAAAACTCTAATATCCCCCGCCTTTGTTCTTCCTCATTCGGTTCTTTTTCTTAAATGCTGAATCAAATTTCCGCTCTACCTCTTCTATTTTGTTATGGTGACCAGATGCGGAACAATAACAGAGCCATAGAGAGGAAACAGTCCATCCAAATGTACCCAATTTCCTTGTCTCCAATTTCCTTGTCTCCAAGATATGATGTAGCATGATAAAGTAGAAGTAAAAAGGTTAAACTGTATCAGTTGCTTCTGTTTGTTTTCACACGCTCTTGGCATACTCGTTCGCTCCTATGATTCCCATTCCTATCGCCTCAGTTTTCTGTTTATTTTGACAGGAAATTTAAAAGTTTCCCCGCGCCTCCGGGACAAAACCCATCCCAATTACCCAAATGCTCTTCCAACATGTGCTATGCGCATTTTTTGCTTCTACCTCATTTGACACTAAACTTTAGGGTTACTAAGCCATTTCTGGTCATCCATGTCAAAGACCAATTATGTGAATCTGTCACAATTCTCATCTAAGCACGTAAATCTGCGTTAGAGGCTGTCCTGACTATGAGAGCTTGCCGCGAGGGTCAGTTTTTGCCTATTTCCAGTCGGCTAACCAGCCAACTATAATAGCTATCACTCCCAGAAAGGACCCTAGCTTCAATCTTACTTAACAGCTTGCATTACTTCCCGGGGAAATGGGCACTATTCCTTCCTTCGAAACTTTTAGTTCTTCTTTGATTATATTTTCCGGAAATGGTCATCACTCTGTTCTTTTGTAACTCATTTGTTTCCTAAGGAATGACTCATACGTTTGGACAGTCGGAAGTTGCTAATTAGGCCTGTTACCCTCTTGACTTACGTCGACTGTTGCTAAGTCTGCTGCCGTTAGTGCGTGGGAGAAGGTAATTCTATTATTCAACCTTTATGTTACTATCTATGCCGTAGTATTTCTATTCTCCAAAAACTTATATTCTTCCACGAGCAAGCTCCCAACCTTTATGTTACAATCTATGCCGACTCTCTCCTTCTAGAAGGTGTAGAGCCCAATTGTTATGAAAAATTATCTTGGAACTTATAAGCCCTCTTCTCGTTGCCCGTTAATGTTCTCCCCTCTCATGCACATCTCTCTTTCAAGGGAATCTTCAATTTAAATGCATATAACCAGTGATTCCGTAGACTGACCGTAAGGGGGAGGGCTCCGCCCACAGCCATTGCTGCGGCGGCGCTGAGCACGATGGCACGCGCCGTCCCATATTCTCCTCTAGCTACCTACACAGTCATTCCATTGACATCGTCTCTACCAGAAGAGGAGTACAGTTTCAAGGCTATTGTAGAGAATCCTGTCAATATGGGCAAGGTGCTGATTCCTTCCGTTTTCGTGTAATGTCCCGTTTCCAGCTCTTCCTGACAGTCTTCATCTCTCTGATGATTGTCACCACCATCGTGGGGAACAGCCTAGTCTGCCTGGCTGTTCTTCTCGTAAGGAAGCTTCAACACCCTGCAAACTACCTAATAGTTTCCCTAGCCGTGGCAGATTGTCTAGTCGGCTTATTGGTTATGCCTTTAGCCTTGGTAGACCTCCTATTTGAAGAATGGCCTTTGGGCAGGTAAGTTTTTTTTCGGTCTTCATTTTATCCACCATTTAAAACCAATATATTTAACTAAAGTAATTCAATCCTCTGCCCATCTGCAATACAATTCCCTCGATTTTTTGGACTCCGATTAAGGGAACACGGAAGAAAATTTTCAGCGCTGGCTGTAAGCTATGGACAACTGCGGATCTGACCCTCTGTACAGCGTCCATTGTCAATCTCTGTGCCATCTCAGTAGATCGTTATAAGGTCATCTCCGACCCACTTCGCTATGCAGTGCAGAGGACGTCAAGAAAAATGATCCTTTACATTTTTATTGTGTGGACTGTATCCGCATTAGTCAGTCTGTCATCACATCTCATTGGAAAACTGCTATATGAGCAGGATCTGGACCAACACGGGTGTCAGGTGGGTCAGAGGGCTCTTAGCCGCTAAAAGCTCCTTCTTATTACCATTCAGTTATCACGAGAAAGTTGTCAGCTGCCAGGTTGGGGATCGTTGTGAAAGTCGTCAAGGCAAAAAGTCATCTTTATGGCACCTGGGAATAAGGGCGACGGGAACATCAAGGAGATATTTCTAGAGCACTGTTTTCGGCTTGGGCTCTGCTTGTTTTATTAACCCAAAAGAAGGGGAAAACACACCATTCTCTTTCATTCTTGAGAAGCCTCCTCGAGAGAGAGAGAGAAAAGGAGGGGGAAGGAGACACCCGATGGGGTTACCCCTTTTTTTGTGACGTATGTTGCTCAGTTTTCTCCCAAGGCTGACTAATCTGTTTTTTCTTGTGAATATCCTTATGCCTTCCTGGATAAGATGACTTCCCGACAAAGGCGGGTCATAAACAGGCAAAGAAAAGACAAATGGCCTCTTCATTTTCCCTTGGCCGCTTTCAATAATCTTAGCCTCGTGCACACACATACTCTCGATATGTCCTCTATATGCAATAAATGAGTGTCGTCCATTCTTTTGAGCGAACCCCAAAAAAGGGGAACCAGTCCGGCTGTAATTTCCTGAAAAAGAAGATTTGATTGCTCTTCTTTTTTTGACTCTCTCTCTCTCTCTCTGCCCCCACGGGTTGGCGGTGTTCCGAGACAACGAGAGAATTAATTTCTGGTAATTCCTCGAAAGCTTTAGATCAACATGGCTGGCTGGAGCCCCCTATATAAATCACTTCAGCTTTGGCAAAAACATCAAAAATTCCTTTCGGAGGAGAGATGTTTTGATAAGAGGAAGCGAGAGAGAGAGAGAAAGCGAGCGGAAGATTTTTTTCCTGGTTTCCATGAGGACATTTTAAGCAGCGGCGTCGGATTATATATCTGAATTCCGAAGGCGAAGTCAATGGGTCGTATTTCATGCGTTTTTGGTTTCAAAATGGTTGCGCGGGCTCTGGAACAAGCTTGAATTTCAAGAGAAAAAGAAGGGAAGCCTCACTTTCGAGAGAAAATCTTGACTTTAAAGTTAAGCTGGGAAAAATTGCCCTACTGAAGGGGGGTATACCCCTCAAACAGGAAATAGCCGGGATATCTCTTACGCCGTTCCCTTTTCAGGTGATTGATCACTATGTCTACCAAATCTACGCTACAATCATATCCTTCTACGGTCCGACCGTCATAATGGTCATCCTTTATGTGAAGATTTGGCGAGCTGCCAAGAGAATAGCCCGACAGGATCGGAGTCTTTCTTGTAATGGAACGGACTTGGAGAAGCACAGCTGTGAGAACGCCGACCTCCTGGAGAAGAAGCTAGCTGAGAAACCAGATGGAAAGCGTCTCTCTGGAAGCAAACTCTTTCGCAGTGACCGGAAATACCTCCATAGACCAAGTGCCTTACTTCACGCGGTGAAGGTAGGGCTTTTGATCAACTAAACTCTACTTTTGAAAATGCGTGTTGTTCCCCCACACAAAAGGGTCTCCCACAAAGTAGTCACAACTCCCAAATTATGTGAGGAGTAAAAGGGTGACGGGGTCTGCTGCCTTTCTCTCCTAAAGTAGTCCTACCCAAGAGAATAGACTTTATTTTAATATAGAGAAAAGTTAAGAGAGACAATTCCATTAGGCTAACAATAGAATGGGAGTAATATTTTACCCACTCTATCAGGTGCTGCTTCACATATTGGCTCATTTATCAAGCCGCTTGAAAATCGAAGCTCCGCTGAATGATGTGCTCTTTTTTGTGAGGTTTGAATGAGCGGGAAGGTTCAATTCCTCCCGGGGACATAGGTAAATAGAAGATATTTGGAGTTATTCGGTCATGAACAGGCGCAAACATTTGGGGATTAAAAGAGTATGGGGTTGACATACTTTCATGGTAATGACCTGTTTCATGGGATGGGTGCTGCTGTCCCCTTTTTGGCTCCAAAAGATTCCCTAAACCATAATCTACTAAAAATTAAGAATGCCCTTATTTGTAACCCTCTGCTTCAGTTAAAAACACACAACAGCGACGGCCAAGACTGCAAAGCAAGGAAAACCCTCGGCGTGATAATGAGCGTCTTCATCTTCTGCTGGTTTCCCTTCTTCCTCTTTGCCATTCTCAAGTCCTGCTTTGGAATTCAAATTCCCTACTGGCTGGATACATTCACATTATGGCTGGGCTATTCGAACAGGTGGGTAACGGCTCTTTCTCTTTGAAGGATGGTTCATTTTCTCTCTAGGAGATAAGGAACCTCTCCCAGGTGTTGTGTGTAATACTTTTAGTAGATGAAAAGGTGCAATATGGGAGCAGATGTTACCCTCTAGGAAAAAAGAACACAAACGCGGTCGTTTGGGGCAGCGGATGACACTAGGTTCAGGGCACTCAAGGGGGACGAAGTCAATTGAAACCAAAGACTTTCCTCCTTGCAACAGCAGAACCTAAAGGATAAGTAGAGCCTTAAATCAACTTCTGCACCCGATAATGGCCACTTTCCGAGAGAAAAACGCGTTCCATTGCTTGCTGGGAAAAAAGACCAGAAGAGCATTAAGACTAGGGCGGCAGCCTGTCTACAGTAGCCTTCCCCCTCTTTCTAGTGTTTCCCTAATCATTGCCCATTTTCAGCACCCTGAATCCGGCAATCTACTGCAAATACAACAAAGAGTTTCGGATTCCATTTCGAGAAATACTCAGCTGTCGTTGTGGGACCCTTCAAATGGTTCTCCGTCAGCAGAGCTTCACAAGTCGTTATGGTGCGCCAATGTAAGCCAGTTTAAAATCGTTGAAAGTGCTTGGGGGTGGTATAAAACTCTAAAAATCCGTTGCTTTTCTTAGTAGGATGCGTTCAACTTCGTCTTCAGCAGTAACCCCACTTTTGTAAGTCAAGGAGTGACGAGATTTTGCACGTCGTTTAGCATGTTTCTTACTATTTCATTCACTACTTGTTGTTCCGTATTTTAATCTCAGAGTCAGAAATCGTCTTTTTTCACATATATTCTAAGCATAACCTCGGAGTGACGTTTGCAAGTGCTCTTGCTGTTATTTGTTTAGTATTTCGTTGCATTTTGAGCTTTTTTCAGAGCACGTCGTCCTTCGAGTCATCCTGAATGCTCAGATGTTTAAAAGGATCCCCCTTAACTGGTATCTCCTCGCTCAGAAATACGAATACACACTCCTCAATTCTACTACATGTCTGAATTCGCCTCTTCTCCTAGCTCAAATCAAAATTTGTCTTATGAAATAGGGATTTTAAATGGGTACTGTACATTCTTGGCTGGTAATAGTGGTGTGTGTAGTGTCATCTAAGGCTATATCTTTGTTTTTTTTTCGTGGTATCTGTTGCCTACATAGTAATAAATCTATTATTTACTGCTTTCTGTGGGTTATAGATGGGAATAGCTTGTGATGGCATGTTGTTAGGTAAGAATAGATCTAGGCAAGCTAAGTGCTTCGTGAAAGGGAACACCACCGACCTCAAACGGTGTTCTCCAACTAGAGAACAGCGATTATCTTTAAAAAAATCCTTGCCAATGGCGATTAAAGACTGCTCGCTAACAAGCCCCTTTCCATTCGAAGGTACGACTGGTTATCCAAGGAGGAGCTCAATTACCATGACAACAAAGCCAGGGGAGAAAGATACGTGAACCTGCAGATCTTAAGCTGGATTTCCTAAAATTACAAAGATATCTACAGAATCACGCTTATACTTGAAATGGGCAGCACTGTAAAATGACTAGGTAAAAAGCAAAGGCTATGATCAGTCAGTTTCAAGTGGAATGAGAATTGAAATCAACGATTGGTGATACTGTAACCATTCGGATTTTTCCAAGACGTTTGGCTTCCAAAATATGATTTACAATTGTATTCTTGGGTTATTGAGCATAGCATAGGTTGCAAAAGATCTTCAAAATTTTAATTAAGTAGAAAATAGATGATAACGGAAGAATTTTAGTAAAAATAAATGTAATGAAACGTTTCCAGAAGTGTTGACGAACTGAAAAAGTCTATAGATGATGGAGATGGTACAATAACGTAATTTGACCGATTCTAAACTTACTGAGGTGTGATAGACATACAGTACTCAATTAGATTATCAGATTTCATATACTGACTACATAATCATTCTTAGAGTTCAATAAACGCTGTGCTGATGTCTTTTTTCTTCTCTCTAGTGTCTCCAAAAACGTTTTTTTCGTCCTTTGAAGTCACAGAATATCCCCTTCCTCCTGTTTCATTCAAATGTGCGTGGTTGCTTTTTTAGCCTCGTAGATTGATGGATTAAATTTCGTTTTCTTAGAAAAGACTTCCCTCTTTAGCAAAAAGCTTTCCTGCAAGGGGAAGAAATAGGAGAAAGACGACCGAACAGCATTACGGTAAATGGGTGACCGGTCGAGTTAGAGCTCAGGTTTGACAAAGCGGAGTCAAATAAAAGGCTGAGACTGTAGCAAACTTGTTTCACTCCTAAAAGTCTTTTCGGAAGATCGAGCTGACACTTCGAATACTCGAATGGGTTAAAGGTAAGTCTTCCTCTAGTCCTTTAAAAGCTTCTTTTCTTAAAGGAGGGAAGCAACTCTGACATAGTATACCATGTGGGATCTGACAATGAAGATTCTTCAACGATTGATCACTTTCTCATCGCAGATCATGCTGATTAGGCCGACTGATCAAGCCCTCCTCTTCGCCCAAGGGATGTACGCTTTGTATTCGTAGACTCTTACAAAAGACTTCCGTCTACAGACCTATTCGACTTCTATCTAGCTTCTAATAGCTGATCAGTATTTTATGGCTAATTGCAAGAAACATCGGGTCTATTTTATACCATCATGTAGGGATAGAAATAATTCTCTGCTCCTTGGTAATTCCCGGAGAAATTTGTGGATTCCCCGGCTAAAAGAATTTCTAAAGGTCAGTTCCTTTGTCACCAGATCGGTCCACCGCTTCCGGTTACGAAATGTTGAGTCCGATTACTACCCTTGTCATTTTTGCACCCTATGACAGTACTGTAGAAACCAGTTTTATGGAAGAAACATAATTCGTTTAACTCTAACTTGCGCATTGAAGGCACAGTATTCCCCCATTTGAATGAATCACAACTGGGTCAAGCATCGAGATAAGACCCCAAGGGAACCAATTAAAGATCAATTATCAAATTACAATGAATCATAGGCAAACTCCACACCCTTTGAATGTGAGAAGTTGACCGGTCATGATCACTCAGAAATACGGCGAAAACATCCGTCGCGAGAAATCGACCCAGTATGGAATTTTTCAAGGAACTATGCTAGAACTAAATTCGCCCTCTAGATGAGGGCGTCTTTTGAAAGTCTATCTAAATATTTTCCTGCCCCCACAGGACAAGAGGCTGGTATAACAGGGGTTCAAAGCTACCGGAAGTCACAGTTCTGCTGATGATCTGTTTTGAGCGAATAATTGTCCCAGATATCTGTAAACGTCACTTGATCCCTTTCACTTTCCAATCAGATCGTGAAATTTGATGTTTGCTGGCACCGATCCCTCTGGTCCCTTCTAACATGCACGGGGGTTTTGTTCAATGCTCCATGACAACAGTAGGAGACTGAAAGACTAAGTGAAATTTTGGTTTTTTGACACCTCCAGCAGTTTATTCTCCCTATTGCTTCAGGTAGATCAAGAACTACCGGTGTAATTATTATTGCTTGTAGTTGCAAACTACTGGCGACATGTTCCGCTCAAAGCAGCCTTTCTTCTTAACATTTATATGGATACAGGAACTTAGTAGTGTTGTCTATGCCAAATGTTTATTTCGCAAATCCGAAAAGGCAAAAAGAAACGGTCTCATTTGTCTTCCCCATTACAGCATTTTTGTGATCTCCCTGAACACAAACGGCCGTTTTAAAGTCTTTTCGTTTTATCCACCTTCTCACCATTTTCTAAAGAAAGCTAGAGACGTTCCCTTTTTCGTTTCCTAAAAAGCACAGTAAAAAACCATAGGATAGGAGAAAGCCTCGCCAAATTTGAATACTGAAGGCACAGCCTGGGCCTTGCTTGATCCAATGAAGTCCCTATTCAAATAAGATCTTTAACCTGTCGGAAATGACATAAGTAATGACGCAGTCGTTGTTCTCGATGGCTTTTCATCAGGCATGTTCCCTGTGGTCGGTCGCGCGGTTCGGCGAACTATAAAATGTAGCACCGTCGCCATCCACAAGACAATTGCCACGATTTACTGTGCGTTAATTTATAGTTTTTAAAAGTGTTGGACTTTCTCACTTCCACCCTTACCACCTAGACCAAAGTCATTCCATTACCGTATTTCTTTCAATCATTATTTTCAGAATACAATGGAAACAGAGTCTGGTATTCTTCCTGTTCAGCGAAAACATACAGAGTGAGTTCCTTGAAAACGAGCAAGGATGCGGAACTGGTTCGGTGACTAAAAAGTTTCACTGGATTGACCTTGTTATAAGGGGAGGATGCGACTGCCGTTCATGACGGTCGACCCTTTCCGAATTCCTCGATAGTCTCATAAAATAGATCTCCCAGTAAATTATGGAGATCAAATGCGCCATTTTTGAAGAGAAAAAGAATAATCTCTACCGGATCCGCAGCGACGTAACTATTTTTCGGGGTGATATGTCTCTTCAAACAAAACCGGGGGATTACCATTGGGTGACCGCAGAACGCGTACAATTACTCTGATTCATACCTGTTCCCTGTCGAGCCCCCATTCATTCTGCAATTCAGCTTCTCTGTCTCTAAAATTATTCAAAGAGAAGCATCCTTTTGTAATTTTTGAGTCACCACACCCTTGAACTATTCAATATCAAAATTTTTAGGCTTGCCCGGTCGGTATCGGTAGATCAGATGGGAAACCTGGCTCTTGAGGAAAAGCAGGTACAGAAGCTATCCTCTACTCATTATCATCCTATTCCAGCCAAATGGAATCCATTTCCTCGTGCCGTCCTTGCCTGCCTTCGGTAGGAAGGTGTCTTCCTTAAATGCCCTGAACTTGGTAGCCGGTCCGCCGTCAACTGCCCACCGTATGTCTAGTGCCACCTTCTACAAGCAGAAGCTCGCTGAAACAGTGGAAATGCCTGTGAAGCATTTGAAAAAGCTAAAAGAGCAAGATCTTGGAAGTTATCAAAGGGAGACCAAGCATTTTAGTGGTAGGATTCCTCCCCTCTTCCCAATTCATTTCCTCCTTCAGAAAACACAACAATGCACGGTCCTAAAAGAGTCTACAAAGGAAAAAGGTGGTCCTTCTTCTTCTGGACTCTGATGTTCGTCTCGTCCATAGCGGCTCTCTGTGTGCAGGTCTACTTTTTGATTGATATGTACCTGAGTAAGCCTACAGTGTCTCAGGTATTTCCCCCATTTCTATGATTGAATAGATTTCATTTCTAGGTTTCATTTGGATTAAACGAGAAAGGTGTAGACTTCCCAGTGGTGACGATCTGTCCGTTCAACCCGATTATGAAATCCCGACTTGCCCTGCTCAATGCAACGGGGGATTTTTCTGAAGAACTGCTCAGCTATCTATTGGAGACCAATGTGGAAGCCCCTGCATTATACAGTAGTTCGAATAAAACGGAACTGCGTCGTGGTAATTCTATCCGAAGAACAGTTCATTTAATCCATTTTAGGTGATGATCTGTACCGTCAATACATGGCAAAGCATCCAGACTTCAATTTGTATAAATTTTTTGATAAATATGGGTAGGTGTCCTTGAAAACGGCGCTCTACTGACTGTTCAGTTTCCAATGTCACGATCTCATGCGCTGGTGTACATTTGGTGGAAGGCAATTCAAATGTTGTGATTTTGCTGAACATATATTGACCCCAATTGGAAGATGCCAAAGGCTAGATGTCAGGAGTTCACCGAACAGCAGGAAATGGATGATGAAACAAACAGCCCCGGGGCACAATGCCGGGCTACAGATAATCTTGGACAGTCAGCAAGATGAGCAGTTTACACGTGAGGAAAGAGTGAAAATGGAAATGAGGAATTTAGTGAGCGACAACATCGTCGCTTCGCCGCTTTTCGAGCATGGATTCCGATATTATGTCCACGATAGCGACAGTGTACCATACCTGCAATCGGAAGGAATTTCCGTCAGTCCAGGAATGAGAGTTTACTCTGCATTATCAATGAACAAGGTGAGTTTTCAACTGCCTTTTGAGAACAAATAGCTAGGGGTTACAGTATAGCCAATTGGTTATCAGATTATACAGGCTGGATACAGTAGTACAGTAGTCATGCAAACGCATTTTTAGAAACAAGAATAGCTATCAGAATGTCAGTACAAATTGTTTAAAACCAGGATGATTTGTAACTAGGAATTGACGAGCGGCTTTTATCGGTTGTCAGGGGCAACGAAGCCTGATAAAACGTTTTCAGTATGTTCTCTTGGATGCCAACAACTGGGGTCATTGTGTTAAAGAATGGCCTAAGGATTACATTCCTCCTGGAGGGACAAATTACTCCTACACAGCTGCCTCTTGTACTGCCATCTGCATGGCGGAACATTTTGTAAAACATTGTAACTGCAGTCCGTCGGCATATGATATCAATGACAGTAATACTTTCATTCAAACAAGGGCTAACCGTTATTTAGGGCATGATGTTTGCTCTCCCCTACAGGTGGTAGACTGTATCGATAAATATATGAAGAATGGAACAGGTGGGGCCGGCCTGATTCTGATAACTATACAGGATTCAGATCTCGATATGCCTGATTGTCCACAGTGTAAACTCGAATGTAAAAACAACGTCTATCAGACCTTTAACTCGTATGGTCGAGATTTCAGCGCGACCTCAATGAAATGGCTGGCTAAGAAGGATCCTTCTTGGACTCCGGAGGTCATAAAGTAGGCTGAATCTGTCATCTAATTAATTCCTCACTTTAGAAGCAATTTTCTGACTATCAACATCTTCTTCAGAGATTTGTCCTACACGGAATACAAGCAGGTTCCTGCTACCAGTCTCACAGAACTTCTTAGTGGGTTCACTCAACAGTTCTTCATTTCCCTTTTCTAGGTAACATCGGTGGTAACATGGGAATGTTCCTCGGAATGAGTACAATCACAATCACAGAGATCTCCCTCTTCCTTTGTAAAATATTCTGGATCGCCTTTTCAAGGAGTAGGAGGAATTACATGGCAGAGAAGAAGAAGAGGGAAGAGGTGGGCTTTTTTTAAACTAGGGGCATATGAACACATTTTTAGGATCAAGACAAAGAAGTAGAGGAAACAGTCAAAGAGTTCAAGAGAATCAGAAGCTGTAATGATCTTCATTCCATCAGTCATTTCAAAATGGACATGTACCTTCAACCTTCCCCACCTTCTCCACCCAGTGGCGACAGTCTAGTGAGTTACCCGAAGGGAACGGAGACGCGACAATTCTAGGACTCATTTGGCAGTGAATTTCCACGGGAAAAAGAAACTGACAGCGGTAATGGAACGGATAGATAGATGCGAATTGTCATATCATACAACGGTTAAAACTTTATCTGTAAATAAATAGTTCACTTTATTCTTTCTTGATTTCTCTTCTCTATACTTCATTGGTCATCTTGCACCGGTTGCAGGAGCTGTTTATTACAGGGTGGCTATAAATGAGGCAGAAAAAGTGTTTACCACCCATGCAGACCATACTTATCGAAAAGCCAAAAATAACTGTTCCCGGTGCAACGGGTCAGAGGCATTCTAATCAGCCGGTTTTATTCTTTCGACACTTTTTACCGGAAATAGCCACTCTTGGTCATCTCCTCAGCCAGATTAACTGACATTTCCAGACCGGCGTTACTTCGAACTGTCCTCCGACCTCCCCGATAACCCGAAGAAGTGCAAAATAACACCAGATTCATCATTTTCAAATAGAAATGTGCTTACAGTTTAAGTTACATTCAATATATACAAAAAACTGCCAGTGAGTTCAATAAAGAATGACAGCGGTGAAATCCAAATAGTCAAATGTTGCAGAAAGCAGAGGTTTTTGTTTAGTCTCGGGAAGGAAAGTAGTATCTCTACATTTCCTTTTCAAGGTGTCCACGTAGTAGGTGTCCAGAAGGCCGAAAACCGTAGCCTTCTTGTACTTCATGTTTAGGAGTTCTCCTCCAGTGAACATGGGGAAGGAGGTGTTTACGTCTTCGATAGTGATGATCAGATGATCGAGGGTGAAGCGGTGGGCGATGCTGCCTCCCTTGAAGCCGTTGAAGTGGAACCCCCGGTACATTCGGGGCTGGCACCAAATGGTATCATCGTCCGTATCCAAGATAGGAACTGTAAATTATCCCGTACTGTTACTCTATACTGTTCCTTACCTTGGTATACTTTTTCTGACCCTCTAACTTTAATGTTTGCTTTTAGAAGAGAGTTGGGAGCGAGGCGGATGTGCATGGTGGAGACTTCTCCCCTGACCAGATGGCCCAAAAAGGCGTTGTAGACAGCTTTGGGAGAGAGACCCTTCGGCCTTTTCCCTGCTCGGAGATTGTTGAGACCTTGAATGGCTTGGAAATAATAGTCCAAAGAGGGAGACGCAGCCAGCAGATCCACTACGAAATCCTCCTGAACAGCAAATAAAAATGACTGAAAGGGAGAAGTGAACTCACATTTATTGCTCCTTTATTTTTAGTTAGGGCGTCGGCCATTTTGAACGAGCTGATGAAACTATCAGCAGAAATATTGACCAGATATGTTTATGAAGTGAGGAGGGGAGGAGTCTAGAAAAGATAAAAGTTATCAAAAAGACTCGAGGAAAAAAAATGCAACGGTGGCAAGGAAAATCGGACGAGAACACCCAGGCCATTGTGTCTGGGTTAGATGCACGATAAAAACATGTACTTGATAAGCTGAAGACGGGCAGAACGGAGTGCGCAGGGAGGGCAGAACGGAGTGCGCAGGGAGGGCAGAATGGAGTGCGCAGGGAGGGCAGAACGGAGTGCGCAGGGAGGGCAGCGAAATACACAAGGAAGAAACTTTCAGGCTTCAAGTTTAATGGGAAAAGATTATTATCTACTTCCCGACCAGGGATTTCCATTCGAAAAATTTATGAAAAGCGAGAAGGGGATGTCTTCAAGTGATCTTTTGAGCAGCTGTCATAGTATGTCATGCAAATAGTGGCAGAATAAAAGTCACAGGGAAATGTTACATAAATATCCGCAGTTGGTATTTCCCCGAAGCGTCTAGACTACGTCATGACCGCCATTTCGAAGACAACAACGTTTTCATACGCTGCTATCATTAGGTCAAATGATAGGGGACAATGCAAGAACACGTTGTGGCAACTGACCCTTTTAAGAGGAACGGTGAATGTGCCTAATGGACAGCTGCGATAAGGTTTACAATAGCTGCCAATTTCAGCTTCTGTAAACAACTTAAGACTCATTTTTACTTTGGTCAGGGGTAAAAGAATGTTTGGAGCTTCTTTGGTGAGGATAAGGATGGGGTCATAATCGTCCAGTCAACTTTCTCTTCTTACAAAAATATGGGGCATCATAATATTCTTTGTTGGCACGGGCAGTAGGGTAAGGCAGGCGACAACAAGGAACAGCATGGCAAAAAATTACCATAGGAACAGGTCCGGCGTCGATGTGAACATCTGACATGTGGCTAGCACGTTTTATAAGAACGTGTAGACCAGCCAAAGTTCGCACAGGGCCTTATCGCGGGGATTCTCCTTTTCCATGACACCGAAAAAACGTATGAAAGTGCACTGTGCACGTTATCAACACATTTTGAAGAGACGAAGAACAGATGGCAATTCCTCAAACCGGCTAAACCTTTTGAAGTCAGCCGGGGAAGTCTACGTGAACAGGCTCCCGCCGTGTGATACCCATGTGGAAGCTATTTTTCAGCCGCTTGATTATCAGTGTTCACAAGATAGGAGAATCCCCCGACGGTCGTTTATCTTGTTCAAAAACGGTACAATAGGCAGAGAGAGACCAAAACTCGCGGCTTGCAGGTTGTAAAGAAAAAGGGCCGGAATTCGGGGAGCATAGAATTGTACAAAAGAAGTTCTCTTCGAGCCGAAGCCGACTCACTGATAGACTGCACATTCGACTGGCTAAAGATTGTTGATTGACAGCTACCCAGACAATGAAGGTCGGAAGATGTAGTCCTCAGGTCAGTAGCCTTTTAGTTTTAACAAAACAAGTCCAACGAGGAGTGCAAAGTGACCCCGGAAATACGGTGCTAAATTGTCTCCCTGAAAATTGTACCCTGAACTGGTCCAGCTCTAAATTTTCATGAGACCGGCGTATGTTCAAGACTAATCCGAGAATTTTTTTTTCAATTGGTTCGGAAGAGCAGCTCTTTTATTCAGAGCCGGATCGCGTGATCAGATTAATCTTTCCTTCTCCGATTTTAGCTGTTTAGCCTATTGTAAATATATCACAAAGAGGAGATATTCAGGTAAAAGTGAACAAACTTTAAATTCCGGAGTTTCCCGCTATCAATCATGTTTAAAAAAACAGTACCAGCTGTTTGAAAACTAGGCGTGAGATCAGAAGTGCCCGTGGTGTACATATGGCTGCGTCATCATTTTGAGAGGTTTTTCGCCGGGAGCGAACATTTATGATATTTGAAGACATTCCAATATTTTTCAGTCCCCGAGTTTAATGATTTGTGTGCTTATAATCCGGGCCGAGGTGACATGCCCTCACTATCGATTAAGCCAAGCAAGCCCCCCTAATTGCAGGCCCTGTTGGTTTGATCTGTCTCTTGGAGGAAACGCGCCCCGTTCGCAGACTACTTCATGAGTCTACCTTTAGGTTGCCGCCTTGAACAGTCGCGTTTATCATTGCGACACGTTTCGATATTTCATTTTGCCTTGATCAATCTATTTTTTACGACAATAGTAGCAAATATAGGATGGGGGAGCCGAATTTCTCTTCTTCAACTGCTGAAATGGATGAGACGGAATCGGATAAGAAGGATGAAAAAGATGAAGAAGACGATTTTGAGTGTGCCATCTGCTCTACAGATATTGTCGAAGAATTCTCAAGGCCGGAACCGTGTTACCATCGATTTCATTACATGTGCATCAAAACCTGGAGCGGGGTAAGCATTAAATTTCAAATTTCTTTCGCTATAATTGCAGATAAAGACATTTAGCGCCTCTAAACAATTTCGTAACCATTGGATTGTCATGGGGGTACAAGCTGCAGATCTTCTTTTATAGAAAAAGCACACGCCTGCCCGTTAGTAGGAAAAGTGTACGCGCGCCCACGCATGATAACGCTATTCTTGGACTCCCCCATTCTTTCTGAGGGATGAAAATAGAAACCAAATAAAAGAAAAGACCCTTTTCCAGATTAAATTAACATGTCCGATGTGCCGAACGTCATTCAAGAGAATTTTCACCTACACTCTGGAGGACAAAGCTCACCCGAAGCTGAAAAGTACCGAAGTTTTCGAGCAGCCGAAGGACGATGTAACTATTTTTAAAAGCTCTTTTTTTCATTCTAATCTTTTCAGGTATTGGAAATGGAGGAATACTTTGCTATGAACCCATATGATCACACAGTTTGTAAGATCTGCGGTGGAGGTGATAACGAAGCACAAATTTTGCTTTGTGACGATTGCGACGAAGGGCAAACTTTCCTGTTATATTTTGTACTAACTCATTTTCAGTTATCATATGTATTGCCTGAACCCTCCTTTGACTGAAATCCCCATAAGAACTTGGTTTTGTCCCGACTGTACTGGTGCCAGCCGCTCGAGAAGAAGCGCACGAGCAGCAACCAACCACATTTTGGCTACCAGAACCGCTGCTTCCAGTAGGATTGCCAATTTCGTACAACAGTAAGTCTTCTGCCCCGTTTTGTTTATTCAAAAGGCGTGAAACCGTTATTTTATTTTAGGAGACTCGGCTTAGTTACTGCACTTTTCGGATCGGAGTCGTCAGAGGAGGAGGATTCGGACGATTACAGTGATCTCGACCGTGCTGTGTTGGATGCTATTACTCCTGGGCCTTCTACTGGCGCTCGTGTGGAGCGAAAGAGGAGATCAACTAAAAAGAAGGGGAAACCGAAGCGGAAGAAAAGAAGGCGAACTAGAAGGAAGGCTAGAAGGCCCCGGTCCAAAAAACTGGTATGTTAGCCATTCTTCGTTTGTAAAGAGAATGACAACTTTAGGCTCAGAATGGCAAAGATGATGCCCCGCTTTCCCCATCAAAAGAGGTGCAAGAATCTTCAAAAAAGTAGGATTAGTTTTTTTATATTGCATAATATTGTAGAGCCCCTGCACCGAGACCTCTTTCAATTACTGGCGGTGAGCTTGACAACTTTCCCTATTTCGAGGACGAGACGCCGACCGTTCCTTCTCCTCCTTCTACTCTCCCTGAAGCAATTGACAAGTGCGAACAATCTTTATTTCTAAAATAAGACAATATCTTAAGATTTGATCTGCTTGGGACTATTATACCCGAACAGGAGAAGCTCTTGGCAGATGGAAAGCTCTTCAAAATTGAAAATGGAAAATTTGCCCCGACGAAGGAGTTCGAAAAATACCAAGAGAAACTGCATAAGAAATTCGACAAGGAGACGAAGAAACGCTTGGGGGTTGGTCTAGTTACATTCTTACTTATTCAATGGCTCTATGGGTCAAAGAGCAAGCGTGCTCCATCTGGCTCGCTTTAGCTTTTACTTTCAGTCTACTTCGCTTTCGTAATATTCCTTATCTCGACCAGTAGTCGCCGTTTTTTATTATTCACGTTTTTCTGCAAGATTTCTGCAGTTAAAAAACATACATGATGTTTCCGTCATGAAATTTAACAATGCACCTGTGCCATTACAGCCGCCGCCCCGGCGTATCACGAAGATTTCCTAATTGATATGACAAACAATCACATTTTTCAAATAATTGTCCTGTCCTTAGCTATAGGAAACTATACTCTCTCCGCGCATCATACCCAAACCTCCCTCTTGTCTTGGCCAGTGTCTTAGCCATCGATCAATACTCGGCAATATACAACTGAGCCCAACCCGGTGCCCTCTCTCCTCCCGGTCATCGGCATTTGTCCTTGACGCGCTGCCATAGTTCTCATCTCATTACATGTTTATTACTATTGCCTAAACTTATTGCCTTCTAATTATTACAAGAAAAACAATCAGTAAATTCAGATGCCAATTGAAGAAGACGAATCCAAGCCGGCCTGGGATAGGCCAACTTCTTCAAAACAAAAATCCGAAGATCCTCCTTTAGACGAAATCGAAATTGTAAGTTTCTATTATAAACCAATTAAGAAATGGTTTGTTTTTAAGGATCCCGAAGTTCAAGAGCAAATCGACATGCTCGCACTACAAGACAAGGAGGCGGCGGACCAGCAGCTCTTGGATGCCCAAAAGAAGGCGTTGGCGGACCAGAAGAGAGAAAAGATGGAAAAGAAGGCAAGTCATTCTTTTTTGGTTCATAGTGGTCTATTTTAGCTAGCAGAGGACAGGGAGGCGCAACTCAAGGAACAGGAGCGTAAGAAACTCTACCACGATGCAGAAGAAAGTCTGAGGCACCAAGAAAAAGTGCGCAAAGAGAGGGAAAGGCGAGATAAGAAGGACTTGGAAAAGAAAGAGCGAGAGGAGCGCAAGAAGAAGGAGAAAGTTAAAGAAAGGTAATCTTTTACGGGCAAACTATTCTCCAATTGTTATTTTTAGAGAAGCTGTAAAGATGAAGGAAGAGCAGCAGCGTAAGGTGGAAGAAGAACGCAAGAAGAAGGATAAACGACGATCCCGGTCCCGTTCACCCAGAAATAAGGACAAGAAAGACGATCGACATAAGCGAGAGGAGAAGAAAAGAGACGACCGTCACAAGGAAGAGCGAGAGAGGAAAGACAAAAAGGATCGTCGAGAACGGGACCGCAAGGAAACTAATAAGCCTACAATACAGGCGAGCCTATTATCCCATCATTTAAACGTTTCCATTCCTTCAGGCACCCGTGGCTGCCGTTGGTAATTCAAATAATGGCGTTCTGGGTGTTTTACCGCCTCAAGCCCCTCCTGATTATGGTTCTATTTATGGAAATCCTTTCCATGTGGGAAATCTCTCCTTGTTGACTTTACAGGACCAGCAAGCCCTTTACCTCCAAGCAGCAGCTCAACAGCAGCTGGCAGCCTTCGCGGTAAGCACATTTCATTTTTTTTCTAAAGTACTTCTGCGTCTAGGGGGTTCCCCTTCCAATGAATCTTCCTCTAGCAACTGCTGCCGGTTTTCCCCTCCCCAATCAATTGACATCACTTCAACCTGTAGCTTCTGCTCCAAGCGAGGACAGAAAGGAAAAGGAAGAGTCTAGTGATAACCATAATAAAGGCCATGTAAGTTACAGATTCATCTCATCATTACAAACTTTTCTTTTTAGAAAGATCAGGCAACAAAGATTATTGAAAGCTATTCAATTCGAACAGTCAAGGAATATTACACTGACAAGTTGGTTTACACCATATTATTTTTCTAAATAAGGTTTTTACAGGAAGATTAATAGGCAGCAATACAGTGACATTTTAAAAACCTTGGTTGGAGAGTACAGGCGGTCTAAATCTGTTGAGCAGCTGAAGACCAAAGAAATGAAAAAGGAAATCCAGAAGAGGACAACGGAACTATTGAGGAAAGCTATGAAAAAGGCAAGCTAGCCCATCCTTTGATACTTTTTAATATCATGATGAATTCTCTTAAAATCTCTAAGAAAATGTTGAAGTGAATTAACTGATCAATTGTTACTTTACCTCGGATCTCTCCCTATGTACCTATTGAGTAGAAACAGTCGAAACGCGTTGTTTAGATTAATGTGATAACAGAAAAAACATTTAGTCAGTAACTATGCTGTGTTTTTAATTTAATAATAATAAATTGATGAAATTGTTCAATTATTTGAAATAAATTATTACATGTTTCAGTGGGTTTTGTTCGAACAAAGCGTACAAGGTGACATAGAAACGCATTAAAATTTATAATGAAGCAGATGCATGATAAAAGCACGTTGGTACTCGTCAAAGATAAGATTTGTTTGAAATTAAGAGCAGTTCGCCGCTACTGACTATTGGGATTAACAACAATACTGTCGTAGAGCACTTCTGCCTGCTCGATGGCCACATTGAGCTCGCAAATGTCGAACAAACGCTGGATACAAGCCTCGGGGTCTTCATCACTGAAAATCTCCTATTTAAAGGCTGGGAAGGGATATCACCTAATAGGATGGCTGTCAATATACTCGCGTTTTGTCTCGATGAATTCCATGACCACGAGGAAGGCGAGCATGCGCTCCTGCTCGGAAGGGAGAGCTGGATTTGCCATATTCCTGAATAGTAAAAGAAAGAAGCTATGAGAGGGAAATAGTGGGATAGTGAGCATTTATTGACGGGTAGGGCAACAACACCAAGAAGCGACGGCAGGGATGCCCCCTGACTCAGCAGGAATGAGAAATATAAACATTGCCTTTTCGAATGAATGTGTCTGGGAAAGTTGAAAGTCTAAAAGGGCGATAACAGGTAAGTGACAAACAAATAGATGTAAACATCGATGGGTTTATTAAGTAATCGTTTCATGATATGCTCAGTTATTTTCACGATGCTCCATTGTTTCAATTGCATCGACCAGAATTTGAACCAGGAGATAGTAATCGATCAGGACGGAAAGGAACTTCGAGATTTCATTGGAAAGTGTAAAATTACGATCTGCGAGTTTTCTTTCTTCTGGTGATCTTTTTCTGAAAACAAAAATTAGTTTCTACTCCTAGGTACGGTTCAAAGAACTGCCACTTACGGGTCAATCGCTTGCTGAAGCTGCGCGTAGCTGATATAATTGAGCCTGGTTAGGATATCTTGGACAGTGTCGAAATCTTCGAGGTGCAGGAACATTACGGAACAGTAAGCGTGTTCTATGCAACGAGAGCTGGCATCATATACAATTTAGTATTCATTTGCCGCAAAATTCACACGTGCATTCTAATATATCTCGAAAGCAGATGCAAGAAAATCAAGCGACTACTGCTGTAGATATGAGCAATATCATGTGGGGGAAGAAAGAGCCGGAAAAAAACGTCTCCAGTTTGTATTTTGGGGCATGCAACGATCAGGGGAAGGATAACAATTGTTCTCGATCCAGTCACCGTAAGAATTGCCCTTGCAACGGGTGATATTCATGAACAGACGACCCAGTACAGTCCTTATTTAAGAATAATGAACATTGAGAATTAACATTGCTTTATTTCAAGAGATCATACGGTATCTGTCTGGATCAAACTTCGATAGGAACGGGCTCGTCAAGAATGGCTGCTTCTTCCTCCTTCTTCGAAGTGAAGGTAGCCATCTCAACAGCATTTGCTAGCTCATTATAATTGGTATTGGGCTGACAGCAGATCCTGTAAAACTCTTGGAGTATATGACAGTGAACTGTACTCACGCGTTCTTTACACAGTAGTGAATAAGGAAGAAAGCAGACATGAACACTCCGAGGGCAAATGAACAGCCAAAGATAACCAGAAGGATGTAAAATATCATTAGGGTCATGTCTGAAAAGAGAGCACTTTTATTGGAACTTTCATATTTCCAGGAGACCAAAAAATATGACAGCTACGGCACCAGGAGGCCGTCTGCTACCAGTAAAGATAACTGGGTAATGAGAGGTGGCTGGAAGGACTTCTACGAAAATCAATCTCTCTCTCCTGTTTTGATAGGAAATTGTAGTTAAAGTCACGCCATTTACCTTGTGAAATTCCGTAGTGTTTCCGTGGTAACCGTCTTCCTCTGTATAGTTGGTGACCTTTCCCACAACTACGGAAATCGAGGGACGGGAAAGTTGCAAAATGTTAGAATCTATGTGATACGTCTAAAGGATCTGGGATAGTACGCTGTAACAGTCAGTCTAACCGTTTTCTCCGCTCCCCCATTCCTGAAATTTGTTCCGTTTTTCCTTATTCTTTGGTGTCTGCTTGTGCCTGGCACGGACTCTCTTTTTTCTGCAATTCCTATATCCGGACAGTCACACAAATGCTTTTTTCCTAGTAAGTAGGCTGAATAGATTCAGTGGATAAAACGGATTATAAGGATGCGCTCTGTACGATCTTTTATTCTCGAACCAATCTTAAAATATCATAAAATAGGCACGTTTGAAAAAGAACTCCCAATATATAACAGTTTTTGTATAATACTGGTATCTTTTGATTAGTTTAGATGGTATCCAATACTTTCGTCGATCTTGTTATTGAGATCGAGAAGCTGCTGAAGAAGGAGGATCAAGCGGAGGCGGTTGGTTACGGATTCCAAATCGGTCCTATAATAGTGAATTTACGAAGGTTAGAGGCACATTGGGGTGATCTAGTCGTTTGTAATAAATAACTTACGAAAGGGGAGTGACGTTAATAATGTGATTTTGGTTCAAAATGTAATCCCAAATCAGGTGAAGAAAGGCGTTGCGAACTTCGAAGGTATACCGATCATCATGGAGGCGCGACTTTTGGGAGTCTTTCCCGATAAAATAAAGTAAAAGTCGTTTGCTACTGAGGGGCGACAGAATGCCCGCGAACTTTTTTGATGCACTATTTCGGGGGCGACTGAAGGACCGCGAGGAGCGACTGAAAGTCCATGTGCCCTTTTTAAAGTCCGATCATCGTTACTCACATACTATCGGGGTACAACCCTTTCATCTTCTTGGTTGTGTCATCAGGATTCGTCTTGACATTCATCGTCTGTGAGAGTAGAGATGACCAACTCATTATGACACCACGAGACTGTCATGCCCGCTACTTTTTCTTTGAAATATACCCTCTAGCGGAGTTTTTCACTCCCTTTTGGTTAGGAAAATGTAGAGGCCAATTCTGGGTCCAATGTTCCCTAATGTTCCCAATGTTCTCTATATCTCCAGTTTTACGCCATGTCCGTTTTTGCTCGTTCTCGCACGCCGGACTTATCCGTTCTTGTGTATATTCTGATTTTTTTTCAGAAGGAGATCTGCCTTTGACGGTCTCCGTTCAATCCTTGCTTACTAGGAAACTGAAGATCAGCTTGGCCACACTATCTGTAATTGGCCCCAGCACGGTGCCTGGCACCACCTGCAAAAACTACTCAGCGTAATCTCTGAAGTGACTCTCTTTTGCTGAAACATAAAGATGGTTTCTGCTCTGAAGGATGACACATTTTGTCATGAATGCCAATTCGTATCAGCGGGAGTGAAAATACCTAATCCCTGGGAAACTTTCAATTCCCCCGTTCAATTCTGCAAATAAGAATTGGATTATTCAGTTGTTTCAAGGACTTCTACGAAAACACTGTTATCGCTACAATTGGCGGCCCTCTGGCAACAAAACTAATGTTTTTATTATTCCTCTAAGGAAAAGGATTAATGCGAATGTGAGAATAACAACCACTAAAGCAAGCATCAAATAACGACCTTAGAGTTTCCATTTACTAGCCTAGCCAGGATTCATGAAAAGGTTAGACAACGATTTTTGAAGTCCTCGTCTTGCGTTACAATAGCCTCTTTCAAACACCTGCTGTTAATCTGAAAAACAAAGAATCTCTCGGCATGTTATTTCAGGCTGTTTGTAGTATTCTCTACAAGACGGCGTTCCAATGACGTGCAAAATCACATCAAAATTAAAAATAATCTTGTGAAGCTAGCAAACTAGAAGGACACCTGTGTCGGCACTACGCAGGCTGAGACTTTTGACATCATTTTTAATCGAAGGGCAGATTTCCTCGGAATTTTTGAAAACCAGAATGATTTAGAGTCGGCGTCTGTATAAAGGTCAGGCAATTGTTTTATCAACGAACTTTGCTCTATATTTTACCCGTCATTCTTTTTGGAAACACAGATTCATTCCTAATTAGGAGCTCTGCTCTCCCAACTGAAAGCAGGTAGTCTTTCTTCAATGGAGCACACTTCCTCAATGTGAAGCCTGATTATTAATGTTTTCTCGTTTACCGGGAACTAAAGGGGATCGGGCATGTGATGGTGAACTTTTCCTCTTCGTATCAGAAGAGAAACATGTCGTTAACCTTCTCGAAATGCCACAGACAAGTACATAACCATTATGTGAAGACGGTTTCGTACAGCGAACACTAATCTCCTTGCACTATTATGAATAGAATTGACAGGAACGGCGATAATACCGGAAGGAGAATTTTCTTGTCAGAAATAGAAACTTTTTCAGATTTTCCATGACGTATCCCGTGTTTTTTGATTTATTCACGCACATCAGGCTGTTCTCAAAGATTTGGTCACCGTTCTTTCTACAACCGTTCAATTTCAACGTCCGTTAATGTCAAGCAGAAAAAAACAGGAAATTATCTTACCAGCGACTGCAAGGCTTTTTTCGAAAACTATAGATGGAAAGTGATTAATCTGTAGTTCGATGGAGCAGAACGGAAGCGCCACCATGTCATATTGGTCTCCATGATCCTTTAATCGCGATACGGGGGTTAACAGAGCACAAAAAATTGCGACAGTCACAATAAGCCATCGCATAAGCCGTCTTCCTACCGGAAGACCGATTAAAGAAAAACACTACAATTGTTATATGAAAAAATATATTTAGAAATTTTTAAAAGACATTTACAATTTTTGTTTTATTTGTTTGTGTGGAATATGCAAATTTTTTAGTTTAAAATTGAGAGTTAGTTTTAATATATATTATATTCGATGGCGTTTCTTGGCGTATTGGCGATTTATTTTTTGCTAAGCTCTGGTACGTAACAGTGACGAATCGACAGCACTTTACCAAAGTTAAGCCATTTTCTATAAGCGGCCTGCTTCGGTCAGCCAACTGTCAAAAATGGTTTCGCTTTTCGTTTTGTCATATCCGGAGATTTCGACCAAACCCAAGGGGACGAAAAGACCCTAACGAGGAGCCTCCGCCAACACAAAACGGGGGCGTCGGCCCCCCTCTCAATAAAACTAGGCAAATCTAGTCTATATAGTTAAAGACGAAGATCTCCTCGGAAATATTAGTATCACCATTCTCGGTATCTGTTTTGAGCTAATATCTTGTGTACAGCTTGAACTGATTGTAGCTTAGCATAGTTAGTCGTCTTCTATCGAGGATTTGTGTTGAAAGTCGCCCTGCAGTCGTTCACGAACTGTTGATGCACTCTAAAACGGCTTTCTTCTGTTTACTCCTCGGTGACGACGACGAAGATGCCCTCTCCCAATCTTTCCATCTTTCGGTTAGAGACTGTGTGGGTTAAAAGCCCTTTTCGAATATAATTGCCTCGGGGTGCGAGAACGGGGCAAATATAACCATCCCCCGGGCAAAGTCATCTAATTACCACGTCTACGGACGTCAGCCAAGCAAGTAAACTGTTATTTTCTGGCAGAATAACGGGAAAAAGTGTTCCCACCAGAATAACCTCCTGTCACGTCAGATGTACGATTTTCTTCGTTCCCTCGAGACAGGAAGTCTTCCCCAAGAAAAGACAACGTTCCTAGAAGTCTGATAAGCTTTGCCGCCAAAAGTTGTTTGCCAGAAATAATGAGACCAAGCGCACAATCTCAGTCTACAATTGTGTAGTTGGAGGGGGCAGAATACAATCGAAAGGCCGAATTCAAGAGAACGGATTATTTTACGCTGCCCACGTATGCCCTTTCTTTGTTCGCAAAATTGAGGAGAACTTAACCTTATCAGAAATTATACTCCATTATACTGCCGGGGAAAAATGAGGGCATTTATAGGGGAACTCGGATAAATCAAACAATCATCTCTCTTCATTCCTATTCATTTGGGTGAAGATCATCATACTCCGTAGAATACTACGCCCCGGAGTGTACGAGAATAGCTTGAACTTCTTTTCATTTTCACGATGAATGGAGAAGAAAAAGAACGCTGCAGAATTTTCCAATCTGGGATAACAGAAGACGGATTACCACGCAGTAGAGGTCACAACTACACAGCGTACTATTTCCAGAACCAGGAACTAATTTTTCCTTATGCAATATAAAAAATTTATTGTGCAGAGCATTGGCTTCTGTGCTGTCGTAGAATCTACAACAATGATCATTCCCGTATAGTTACTCATTCCTGCTAAAATATTATATGACTGTAGAATAAGCTGTTCGCTGTGGAACACTTTTCGTTTTCATAAAAGATCACGGCTCAATGATTCAGTAGGTAGTTTTCAATTCATCTGATAGCCGGATGACTAAACCTTTGCAAACGTATTTTTGAATTCTTTCACGTGAAGCGGAGCGGGTATCAGAAAATCGCGGCCCTGTTCTTTACTCGAAGGATTCTTCCCAAGAAGTCTTTCTACACTCAGAAAGAAAATCTGAAAATCGCTAATAATCAGTCAGATCGCCCAAAAATGGTTGTTCAGACGATCTAGAGTTCATTATGGTTCACTGCTAATTAATATTTGGGTCCAGGTGGATCAACGAGACCACCTCTCCTTTCCAAAAAAACGAAAAATTATACTCGATCTTCTGAAATGAACCCATTGAACAGTAATCGTGTTAAATTGAAATGTTTAGAAAGAGTTTATGTATAGAAGTTTTCGAAATAAAAAAAAGTTTGTTTTTAATATTATACGAATGTGGCAAATCAGTTCCCGATTGAGGTTAAAAGATGAAAGGCTCCATTTATGGCTAAAGTATTGTTGTTAACGTTAGGTTGACTCGATTTTTTGATCTGCGGGGAGATCTAGCTGCTCGTTTTAATCGCTATCACTTTCAAAAAGCATTTTCGAAACAGAGAACTGTACTTTTGGTGTTCACAAATATTTTGATTATTAGCAAATTTAATACTAAGACGTGCTCATATGGAGATTAACAGATGCACTCTGCCGATTTTCTCCAGTTTTTCATCTAAAGCTGGATAGAGAAATACGTACAGTAACCCACGGGTTCAAGTAAAGGGCAAAAGACTATCTTCTTCAATGTTTCAAGAGGTCAGACAACAAAAATCTGCTTCCTATTTCATCAGTTTGGGCTATTCATGGAATTCGGAGGCCGGTTTCTTCAATAATGGTCCCATACAGTGCCTCCTATAGTAATAATCCTTGTGAGAAACGGGATACCGTATCATTTATATGTTGAATCCCTGATTTACGGAGAAAATTCCGTGTGGATCTCTCTTTTGATCAATTGCTTCCTCATTGCATGAAACGGTTGTGTTACTGTACGCGTGTGTCATTCCCATTGATATATGGTTACCGTAATTAAAATAAACTAAATTTTTCCCTGCCAGCTACCGTAACCCGAACGCGTTCCCAGAAAAAATTCTCTCCAGCAGGCGGAACCTCTTACCAGGAGACTTGGGCGGGCGGAGCACCGTGCCCCGCCCCCAGTCGTTCGCTTTAAAAGGGCCGGCCAGTCTAGAGCTTTACCCATCGAGCTAACATGCTTGGCTTTACTCTTCTTGTCACCCTTTTCGGAGCTGTCTCAGAGGCTTTCGCTTCTGCGGCCGCTTGCAATGCCACCTGCCAAAGTAAAATGGAGAAGGACTATATCAACAACGTCCGGGTAAGATTTTTCTCTCTTTTCCAGAGAATATTCGATAGAAAATTTTTGCTGAACTTTAAAAAAACAAACATATTTCTTTTGAATAATGTTAAACAAACGTTTCTTGTATCGAATTGGGCGGTGCTGAGAGTTGGGGAAGGTACAGTTTTTTTGGGTGGGGGTTCTCTTATTTCAGATTTATATTGTTTGCTATTGTTATTTCATTTGTTCTATTCATTTTGCCCTCTGTTATATTTTGATTTTAAATTAAACAAATTTGAAATTTTGGAAACAGGTCTAGCCTGCACTGCTGTCTAGTTGAGGATCTCTTTTTAAAATTCCGTCCTGGTTATCCTCTTTTGAGCTTTACATCATAAGAAGATGATCCTTACCAATAGTATCATTATTTACTGTGATCTACTTGTTTTCTGCCTAGCCATTTTTGCTATTCCATGTAAAAGATCGGTTGACACCAATTGTATCCTGCTTTATCATAAAACAGAAGATACGGCACATTGTATACCAAAAATTATACTAAATTCCAAACAGTTTAATACAGAATGCTTTGTAACCTTTCTTTTGTTTGCCTAGCGAGAATTAATTAATTTCCTCTTTTGTAAAAGCTATATAAGGGGTTCATTGTCTCAAAATCCAATTACCTTCATTTCAAGAGTTAATTTTTTAAGCAACTATATTGTTTCGGAATACTCCCATATAGATGCCCGCCAGTTATGCCCTTCTCGATCCGCCCTCGCATCCGGTAACTGTGACGTTAAAAAAACACTAATGGCCGGTATACAATAGGACCCCAGTAGTTATTTACGAGAACAGCATTTATAAAGTACACGAGGACTTGCCTGTCTCGTACAGAGAACGGAATGTCATAACAGAAATTAAAGAAGACGATCCCAGTTGAATTTTTGCAAAATTACTGTACTTCCCTACTTTTTTATTAGCATTTCACGAAAGGCTTCTTCCCTACTCATTCCTTGTACAATATGTTTGATATCCTATTGAATTTGATTAGATATATTTCCTGTCCCAGCAGCGTATTCATGGCTATACGTTAAATTTTGCCTTATCAAAATCTCTGCCCATTTCAAAAAGGCAAAAAGGGCGAGGGCTTGCCCTCCCATATTACTCCACAACGTTTGTTACTAGCATCTAGGCGTATTTTGCCAGGAGGGTTGCCCAAAAGTATTTTTCATCGCCTTGTTTTTTTTAGCCTCCCTTGACTGTAAAAACGTTTGCAATTATTGGAATCACCTTGTACGGTGTAAATGTAGATCAACCCATTTTTTTACAACTTTATTAGTTCTGTCCGATTATCTAATTTTTCACCAGTTTTCAAAAACCATCCCTGTTTTCTGTCTCTTTTCGTTAACTTTGCTGCGTAGTAGTAGAAAGCTTTAGGCAAGATTCTATGAAACTAACATAAAATTTCTTGACGAGATCTTTTAACAACAAATCTGGGGGTAATCAACCGAAATACAATATGGCGGAGAGCAATTTTAATGTTCCAGGACCGTCTCCTCGTCGAACTGCACATGCGCGCCATTCCCCACAACGTTACCCGCCCAAACCTTACCGAAGAGCAGATTGAAGACCTTCTTGGAGACGAGTACAACAAGGACGACTTCGAGGAGAAGAAGATTGTCATCTTGCCTGCCACCTGTCCCATCGATGTGGATGGCTGTTTTCGCCTCCCCATATCCCAGTCCACTCGCTCTACTCTCATGCGTGTAAGTTTGGACGAGTAGAAATTAGAAAAATCTGATCTGTTTAGGGAGTCCTCCGGTTCACCGTCCGCTTCGGGCTGTTCGACAACATGCAAGATCTCCAACGGGGAGAGGAGCGCATGATCACCGTTACCATCCGCCGTGTGTACACCAATGGACTCCAGGAGGAGGTCATGACCGAGACTGTCAGCGCCCTCACCACACAGAAGTTCGACGTCGAGCTCTCCCTCGATGAGATGAAGGGATGGTCCGATTCCGACGTCGCTGGAATCACCATCACCGCCGAGCACGACTCTGAGAGCCACATCCTCGACCCCAGCTTCACTGGCAGCGGAGCCGCCCTCATCCTCCACATGGAGCCTGCCCTTCGTCGTGGGCGTCGTCATGGGGAGAACTACTGCACGCCCGATGCGACCACCCACGTCTGCTGCCTCCACGACATGATCGTGAGTTAAAATACGCCAACTATTAATGAGAAACTGTCTTCAGGTCGACTTCGCGAAGCTGGGCTGGACTTTCATCATGGCCCCGAAGAGGTATAATGCCTACATGTGCCGCGGGGAGTGTCTCCACTCCTCGGGGCACACTGTCCGTTTCGGCCACTCTAAGCTCATCAAGGATGCCTTCATCGGCGGGCTTCATTGCTGCCACCCCAGCGAGTGAGTTTGACTTTTATTTAAAGCACAAAGTGGGGTTAACGAAAAATAATAAAGAAATTTCAGGTACGAGAGTCTCAAAATCATCTACACAAGGAGTGATAATGAGATCGTCATTACCAGGGTCCCTGGAATGATTGCCCGTCGATGCGCTTGCACCTAAACCCAGCTCGTCTGGCCCCCTGCTATTGTCATCCGCGAGTATCAAGTCGCCAGCTTCTGGCCTCTGCTCTTCTCCTCGACTTCCCTCTATGCATCGTATCCTCTCTTCGTGGCGCCTCCAATTCCAACGGGATCTCAGTGTGTTGTATTGTATCGCGATCTCTCAGCGTTAATTTGCGGCATATACTTGTTTATTAAAATAAATTATTTAAAAAAGCAGGTTGATAGATCTACACATCTGGGCCAAGGGTTCTTCCTTCGGAACATCTTCTTCGAGACACTTCTCCAAAACGGCGAAAGAGAGAGAGATTGCAGGGAGAGGAAAGAAGATGGCTCGAAGCAGTCGGATTCCTGGCTCTCTATGTCCACTTTTCTTCTTGTTTGAACAAAGAAAATAGACGGAGATCTCAGGTTCCTCGGGGCTTTCCTCTGTTCAGTTCTGAAGCGAGGGAGAGGGCGGTAGATGGATTTTGCCTGGGGTTGCATCTCGCAGCCTGGTGCAAGAGGCAAAGCCACTTGTTCATGTGACACAAACAGATACCATTATTTTTCAATAGTGACCTCGCTGATATCTTCATGAAAAATAGAGCGGTTTTAAAATCGCGACTCTAGTTTAGCGACTAACTACCGGGAGAAAGCTAAAGAAAGAACCTATGCGTAACTGAACAACTGGCAACCCACGCAAAGAGTAAACGGAACACTTGAGCAAACTATACGTTCCAAAGAATCCTCGTATGCAAAAAGCTAGAAAGAGGAACAGGGGTCAGCCAAGGAAAGTATAGAAATTTATTATTATGTGAAAAAGTGGAACACGAGAAGTTCTGTGGTTAGGATTTCACTGACAGCGCAAAAAGCGAGCAATACAGGAGGGGAACCGGGCAAAAGAAGAGCAATATAACCTGGGTAAGTTCAATCAGTTCTACCTAACCACCGCCTCATTAAATAAGGAAGAGAAGCCTTCTGTGGCTACGTTCAGTGTCATCACAGCCCTGAAGTTTGCACTAACCGGAATTTCTGCGTTTTCTAGTCCACTAAGGGGCAGCCGTCCCCGACCACCGCCTAGAGCTGACATTGGACTTGCACAATTTTATTTGGTTTGAACACTGTAAGCGATAGCCCACCATATGAATAGCAGAAGAGTCTGTGGTTAGGTAGAACTGATTGAACTTACCCAGGTTATATTGCTCTTCTTTTGCCCGGTTCCCCCTCCTGTATTGCTCGCTTTTTGCACTGTCAGTGAAATCCTAGCCACAGAACTTCTCGTGTTCCACTTTTTCACATAATAATTGTGCTCTTTTTGTCTCCATTTGCTTGCAAATTTGTGGCTTCACTTGCTTATAAAAAGAGAAGCGCTTTCGATTTCCGCTTTTATCCTAGTTTTAGCTTTTTTATTCTAATTTGTCCACCAGGCACAGGTTTGTGTGCAATTCTAACTTGAGGAAGCATCTTCGGGTTGTGTCATTTTAACATTTTTGTACATAGCTCACCGAGACAAATCGATTGGTACCAAAAATAATTGTTTTCAGAGGCAATATGAGAATTTCGATATTTTTTTATCCTCTATTCTGCATGCGTGCCTTTGCAGTGTTGTAGCGTCACAGTGTGCCCACCAAATTATTTCATACATAGATGCGCCACGAGCAGACATCATTTCCGATAACCCTGTCAAAGAATTAAAGAAATTCAACCACGGGGAGCCGAGAACAAATCTAGTGTACACTTTCCGGGGAAGATCGGCCACTTTTCAAAAATACAAATATTTTTCATTTTCCGGTTTGTGAACCAAAGTTATCGTAATGAGAGTCATTCGATGTATAATCAGATGCTGAACACGATACAAAAAGAAAAAATACGAAAAGTTAGCGCGGTGACGCGCTATGCGCGATAACAGGTTTAGAAAAAAATCGCAAGAAGAGAGAGAAACCTAACTACCGCGCTGCCCGCGATTAATAGCTACATTAATAGCTGTATGCGATAATTTTATCATACTTCTCTTGATTTCAATACAAATTGTTCAATTTTGGCCCCTCTTGAAAATCAGTTCACTCGTACAGATGCTTCCTTATCTGATTCAGTTCAATCTGAAGCTCGTAGAAACGCTGACGACGCTTGGTAGCACCTTTTCTAAAATAGAACGTCTTTCTGAGAGTTATAATGGATGCTTACCCTTTAATACCCTGCTCGGCTAGCTGCGTCATCTCCTTCATAATACTCTCCTCCCGAACATGAAGAGCATATCGGACCTGTTCAGTTGCACTGTAGGCAGAGGTACTCGGCTGATTCATTGCTGAAATATGGCAAGATTAACGAAAACAAAATGCGAGGTCGTTTCTAAGGGAACCAGGAATTGTACCTGTGCCTTGTTCAGCGAGACAGCCAACCCCGGAGATGAGGTGAATTTGAAAAAAAGGGGATGTTTTCTACAGAGAAATTTATTATCAATGATCAGTGCGTTTTTTCTTTCGGATAGGTTAGGGGGTCTAAAATTTGGAAATTGTAACCTTGAACCAAATAAGCAGAGACAATTCAAACAGCGTGATAATATTAATAGAAAGTGCAGGGAGGGTACAGCCGCTCATGTCAGATATACTAAGTGAGAACGACCGAAAAATTGGCTTCGTATCTTTAGGAAAATTAGCTAGATTACCACTTATTTGTTGCCCTTGGACAAAAATAGCCAGGACGTTAACAAAAGATTATAGCCTGTTTTATCACACGCCGTTTTCTTCAACACCAAACTCTTTTTGTGAAAAACTTACGATCATTTCGAGGATCGTACGTTCCCGCTTTACCCTGAGACGATGAACCCTGAGCCGAACCATCCTGAACTGCCGAATCCTGCTCAGCCTTTCGCTCTTCTTCGTCTTCCCAGAAAAGGGTGTTCATCCGCCGGAGTAGATCAACATTTCTGTCTAGCATTTGCCGGTCTTCGCTAGAAGATAACAAGAACGCGTAAAACTAAATTAAACGCTTACTTGTGTTTATGAATGAATTCGTTCCACTTGACACAGTCGTCGAAGATTAAGTAGACCGCATTAAATAGTTCCGGGGGGATTTTTTCCATCTGGAATTGTTGATAGAAGAAACTGACAGCAAAGGAGCAAAACAGGCAGACAGGAAAGCAACAAGAAGAACTATCTAATGGGAAAGGAATGAGTCGCGTCGCTGAGTCAGAGCCCCCAAGGAATGTCTATCTTGTTCAGAATTTTATGGCGGGCAAGCTGATATAAGTCATATTCCATAAGAATAAGAAATTGCTGAGTTATCGAGAGAAACTCTATGTTCACCTTAAAAACTCTATTTTCTGTTATATCTCAACAATTTCTTATTCTTATGGAATATAACCTACATCAGCTTGTCCGCCATAAAATTCTGAACTAGACAGATATAAAAAATAAGCAAGGTCGAATTATTCGAGCGCGGCGCGCATTTGGTGAGTTTTTGGGTGCGGTGAGGGAGAACGTTGGCCCTTTGTGTATTTCTAGATGGTCGGCCCACCGGCCATCCTCTATGGTCAACAGTGTGTAAACAAACGAAAATCGATGTTTCTAGCGGCTTAGACGGTCCGGGTGCCTGCCTAACAGTGCCTGCCTAATATTGATCCACAAATGAGCCGTTTTTCTCACTGACAGCATATAAAGAAGGGGGACAGGGGTAGTAATCACGATTCAGCTGGTTCGACACAACGTTTATCAAGATATCCGCGGCAAAACGTTTTCAAATATAAATAGGGCCTAATTGAAAAGGCGCTCTGTTTCTCTTTTGTTTTGTTTCTAAAATAAGCTATCAGTTGTAATCCACCCGCCGACTCTGACCACAACATTCGCATCTGTTCGGTTTTATCCAATCAGATTGACAAATAGGCGAAGCTTTGACCAGCGTCCACCTCCCCCACACCCCATTATCGTATGATTAACGAGGCAAATATTTGCATTGGCGCTTATCAATGTCAGGCGCGTGCCGCTGCTCCTCCCGAACTTCGTTTTCTGCTTTAAATTATTTGGTCCTCAGCGAAGCATAGAGAAATCCTTAATGCCATATATGTGAACCGAGAGGCCCTTTATTCCCCTCGTAATTTGATTGGGACTAAAGGGGAACGGAAATCTCACTACCTCAATGGCCCAATTGGGCTCTAGCCAGCGGAGCCAGCAAAGTATAGGTCCTATCCAATTGGCCACGCTGAACTACTGCCTCCTGAGAAATGGAGAAGACCTCACTCTCTCTCTCTCTCTCTGTCGTTTTCTCCCCACTCCAGATGTGATACAGCATGTATTTATCACAGATGTGCCGCATTGAAGCAAAAACCTTTATGACATCCAACAAATTCTAATGCGCCGAGACTATCGCCACTCAAAGGATACCGCTTGTATCCATCTGCTGCATAGTCAATCATTGCACCTCCTGTCATTACCGTTCCGATGAGGGCGATATCTATCTTTTCGCCCTCCTTATGTTATAAGTTTTATGCTTATCCTCCATATGGGTGTAGTCGGAGCGGCAGTCCTTTTGAAACTTGGCAGATTGAATAAGTGACATGCTTCTTGTCACCGCGCTCGATTAGCTGTCGGCACTCCTTGCAGGGGGTAACTCATCGATCCCCTCTTTGTTAGCACACGTTCTCAGGAATCGTCCCGGCATGAAATCCTTTGAGGTATACATATCCGAGACGATAACAGGAAGAGCGGTGAAAAAGCACCACTCACAGTTATAAATAGTAGTAATTTATTCCGAAACTCGCGCACCTCATTTGAAATTCAACTATTTTCCGAGAGGTTTCCATTGGGGAATAAAATAGCCCTCGTTCTCTCCTCTCTCGGACGTATGTTCGGCGATCGTTAACATGCATTTTCGACTGTCCTTTGTCTGACGAGTGCAATCCACTTCCAATATACCCCCGGCACTTCCTGGAAAACATGTTGCGAGTGATAGGAAAGACATTTTCAGCTGTCAAACAACAACATTATAGAGATTTTAGCATATTTCCCACTATAGGCATTCTAGAATCTTCCTTTCGGTACTTTGAAATTCCCTCCCTGTGAAAATCACAAAGAGTAAGTCTGAAGCAAATCCCAAGGTAAATCACCCTGACAAAAAGTGACAAATTTGATGCCTTGGGTGCAATGTGTGCAATCAGAACTCGTTGTAAGAACATATGTGACAGGTGGCATTGGAACGCGGCCTTTACCCCCTGCTCGGACACTTGCTGCGTAATCCCACAGACTTTTTGTGTCGTCTTCATCTTCTCCCTCGCCCCTTTGCTGTTTATTAAAATTTTAAATCCTTTAAGCAGGAGAATTGTTTACGCATGGTCCTGTGGGGGTCTTCCGGCCAAGCACAGACATAATGAGTGCTAATCGGCAGCAGCTCATTATGAGCCAACATCCCATATGCCGTGGTCTCCCAGCCGTCTTCACAATCTGTCCACTCCTCCTATTTTGCAATGATCCCTCTGACTAATAGACTTTATCCCTTTGTTCCTTTTCATCTCCTTCTCTGTTATTCTCCCCTTACGTGAAATATGAGCCCGGCCACCCCATTGAAAAACTAGAAAATCCGATCCCCTCTAGGGGGCCTTTTTGTTGAAAGGTACTCTCTCTCCCTTTTCTTCCTTCTTGAAATATATCCTCATTTTCGCGATACTCAATCAAGAAGATAAATTTCGGCCAAGCGTTTCCATCCGGAGGCCCAGATGTTGAACTTCATTTGTCTAAATTTGCCTACCGGGATGAAAATGTTTTCAAATGGGATTAGTTAAGAGAAACATGAATTCTTGGGGCTGTGTTGCAGTCGGGAAGCTCCTGTGTTTGCTGTTCAATGTTTGATAGCGGACAATAGCCGTTGGATAATGCTGACCGCACAGCGGGACGCTGCCTGTCCAGATTTTCTCCCCTTTTGCGCATTTCATCTTCATTTTTAAACTAGAAAAGCATTTCATAAAGTTATAAGCATGCTCGGAGTAGGATAAAGCCTCATTGAACGTCACAGTGTGCAGAAGAATATGTCTTGTTTGCTTATGAGAAGCCTGTTTTCTCTCTGTTCGGCACAGAAGCACATAGTTTCCCTTCTTTTCTTCACTTTCTTTTGCCCCTTTGATTAAATCCAATCAGCTTAACGACTGGAAAACATGTCAGGGGCAGGAAGCATCAAAGGACTGGATGGCATATGCGAAAAGTTATGGCATTACAATGTGCAGACTGCGCCAGATCCACTTTTATAGCCCACTGTCAACGAAGCGGCTAGGTGTTCGTAAAAGTATTTTGAAGCCTTTAAATTCCTTACTGGTTCCACTTTTCCCGGAGGAAAGTGTCCGCTGGAAGAAGCTTAACGACCTCGGTGTTTGTGTATGCTATCAAAGGCGCCTTTCGCCAGGTCCAGGTCCTCTCAATGGAAAAGCCGCGCTTTAATGACACAATGACCAGCACCGCAAGCTTGAATCCCTGTATTCCTTTTCTGAACATTCAAAGGGCATTATGATCGATCAAATCTCGTCGTTGTTTAGCTGGTCGTCTGTACTGAAAGCACTATTTGACCGCGTGAAGAGTTTTTTTTCTCTCTGTCGTTTTGTCGGCCTCTCTTCAGCTGTTCCCGAGCGCAAGCAATATTACTGTTCTTTCCCCCCTGCTCGTTCCCCCCGCTCCCCCGTAAACCGTTGCTTATCATGTTATGGCTAAATAATCCTATTTCAACCTTGAATTCATTCAACCGGCGCGACGCATTCAAATTTCCGTGTGCTGTGTGAGAAGCTCATAAAAACTAAGGTAGAGGTCATTTTTTAGCCAATGGCCACCGCGATTACCCACAACTCATCAATCGCAACCCTCCCCTAGCAATTAACGTCCAGTCCAGCTGTGGTTGTTTTTCCTGTCTCTCTTTTTCTCCATACATTTCAATCCATTGAATCTACTACTATTCTAATACTAGAATTCAATCCGGTTGTGTAGAAAAGGTAGACCCTGTTTACCTTGATCCATTGTTTACCTAAGCAAGGCCCCAAAACGAATTCTGAAGAAGTATTGAGAGAGGGAGGGACGGCTTTTGGTTGAAGATTCGTTCTGCGGGAAAGAAAGTAGATTAGCGTGCGCCCTGACTGCTAATGGTTGGAGGTCTTCATTGCATATAATACAACTGAGGGGCCTTCTTTGTTTGGACCTCTCTTCTTTTGAAAATTAGGTCCCTTACAAAAGCGACAATCGATTGCGCCGCACCTCCTTTCTCCTCTTTTATTACCTTCTATGGGGACGAATACAAACTATTTTGAGTTATTTTATTCAATGCGGAAATGATTTTGCCGGTTTTATTTCAAATTGACCAAATTTGGAAGCGAAAACAAGAGATTAATCCAATCCAATTTGCCATTAAACATGAACCCGACTGTTCCACTATTTATATTGGTCTATTTACATGATCTCAGGTTACACCTGGGCATCAGGCGTAACTTCATCCCCTCTCATCCTAAACATTGTCCAATTCCTAACACGTTGCTCCCCCTGAAAACAACTGCTGACCTTCGCAAGGGTGGCCGACGGGGCGAGTCGCCAAGGGGGTTGCGTAAGCCGCCCCGTTTGAAGGTAAAGGGCACATCATTGTGCTCCGTTGGCATCAGCGCCGATCTGTCTTATGTAATTCTCCCTGTCGATTACACTTTTACTCCTCTCCCACTAAAGGAAAGCCCGTGTTTAGCATTAATTGCTTGCAAAAAAAGGGAAGGAATTGCTGACGGGACAGGTTTCTTGACCGTGTATCGATAATCTCCCCAGTTCATTGGCGCGCTGTACCTCACCCCGCAACCAGTTGAATTCTCACTACAGGTTGTACAAATCCGTTCGTTTTCCTACTTTTCTGTCTCTTTGTTCCCTCTTTTTTTCCCTTTGGTCCATGAAAGGGGTCGTCTCCTTTATATTGTCTTCTTCTCACACCTGTGAACCACATGGGAGCGCAAAATTTTACCCCCTACAAACGAAAACTCCGGGTCATCTCTCCCAGAAAATGGAAATTTTTTGTTAGTCCTGACGAGAGACGATCACTTGACCCCGGATTAGACATCTTGATTAGGCCTACTTGGCTCGTATCGATTGCTCTGACCGGGCCGCTTTTGTTTTCTTTTCCAGCTCATTAGATTGGGGGTCGGAATAACGAGCCCTTCTTTACAGCCACTCTTAGTACTGTCCGTTTGAGGGGGAACGCGTATTCAACCTGTTCGACGCGTCAGAAAGACACCTAACCCTTTCGTCCATTAATCTAATGATTCACACACCGAGCCTGGTTAATAATGCAGCGTCGCAATTCAGATTCGTATCTACGGGGGACCCCTTTAATTCCTCTTTGGCTCTCAGATCCTCATTTCTTTATATATCAGCCCCTTCCTCCCCTCCCTTTCCTTCATTTACTCATACAGCTTAAAAGGCTTTTGGACTTTACGTGAACGTAATGGGCATTGAGGTAGTGGCGAGGTCGCCACGCGCCATAAAACAAGCGCGACCGCTAACGCGAGATGACGCTGTCCACCCCGTTGTATCCGGTAGAAATCATATGCGTTCCGATTCACCTTCATCATAAGAAGGGCCATTGCTATAGAAATGGCTTTGTGGGGGAAAAATGGGGCCAAGCGAGAAAGGCGCTATTCGTCGAGGATCTTTCTTCTATAGCCCAGGCCTTTTTTTTCTCATCCTCATCTGTGTCCTGGAATCCATCATCATCCATTCTATGAACACATGTTAGCACATTGTAAACGTGGTGGGAAAGCAGTGCCCATGTCAAGCGGCTCGGCGACATGTTTATGAGTAGTCTAAGGGGCCGATAATGGTTGCGGGCAGGTGCGGGCATCGAATATCCACACAAGCCTATGTGGGGGGTTGGTCTGCTTCATGAAGACTGTCTAATGCAGCATTTTGGACGTTTTATCGCTTCGTTTTTCTTCTCTTTCTGTTCGAAAAGCTTGTTCTTTCACAGAAAACGGTCGTCCTTTTTGTTTCCTTTAATTTCAGTTTGTTGTACAATTTGAGCCAGGTCTCCAGGCCATTCAATGTCAATAAGCTGCAATTTCTTCAATATTTTCTCCCACAACCTTCCCATAATCTCAAAATTCCGTTTGAGAAATCAATACGAAGCTATTCATACCCTTTTAATGGGAACCCTCCCTCAATAGAACAAAACACTGAAGTTTTTTAGGTTCTGTGAACCTGGCGGTCTTCTTTTTGCGGGGTTGTTCGATTTCTAGACAGTGCTGGGTCAGGGAAGAGACTCACAACACTTTTACGATTTCCGGTCACGTATTCAAATCAGTCTGATGCAGTGTCACCACGTCCGGTCTCTGTCTCCTCTTCTCCTCCCTCTGCCAACCTGCACAATGTAACCAATTAAGCCACATTTCCTGCCACCTGACACCTCTTTCCATTTCTGACCATTGACATTCTGACTTGCATGAGTAGAATCACCCATAATTATCAATCGGCCCAGCAAGTATAGACTCACACTGCGGCTATTGCCCCATTTGGCGCCAACAGCACACGCACGCAACGGGAAGAGAGGGGGAGAGAGCTTCAAGCCTGCCCTGGGGTCACACACATGGCCCGACGTGGTTGTGTCCATTGCGCAGGCTCACATAGAAACAATGTAGGGTGCCTCGGAGTGACACCTTTCCATTGTGGTTACAATTGATTACTACCCTATGTGCTTGTGCTTATTAAAGGTCTATCGATTTATTTCACTATCGTGATTGGCTCTCGTTGAGCTTTTTTCTTATTAAATTGGGTTACCTTCTCGGGAGGCTTTTTTTCTGTCTTTCTGTCAAGCCCCTTGACACTTTTAAGTGTCTGGAATGATTCTAACCCCATTATATTCCCTGAAAGAGAGATTTCCTACCTCTTCTTCCCTGAATTTCTATATTTCAACATCCGTAGGTCTTTCCTCAAATTGCTAACAACTCCATAAAATACCTTGATTGCCCCGGCATCGATTCCAATTTTCCAGCCCCCAACACTTAACTTTCGTTCCCTTCTTCTCTCCGCTTCTTCCATTTTCTCTCTTCCAAAATGTTCCAATTTTTTCATTTCAGGTGAGACGACAGACCCCCCTGGAAATGTGTAGCTGAGAGATAAAACAATGCGAATATTTTATCTTTTTATTTTTTACAACATCTTGCCTCCAATACCAGCAGGTAAGAGGATTTTGTCGTAATGGGATAAGGCATCTCGGGGTGCTGTCACTTTGGGTTATCTTCCTCATAGTGCGCGATTATCGAAAGAGTCCATCTGTTCCCCTCCTGTCGACTTTTCACTCTACTGTGACAATTAATCTTGATATTGATCACGATCTTCACAGTTAATGGGGCAAGTTTGAGTAGCAAATTTCCTGTAGAATTAGACGAGCAGACCTGGGAGACCCTATTAATTAAGGTCAACAACCCAAATTTCAAAAAGATGACTCTTGTCGCGACCATTGATGTGTATAATGAGGGCAAATCGAATTTTTCTAAGCGCTCCGGGTGCCACCATCTGCCTTCTTCTGCTCCCTCATCGTTACCCACTAATCATAGCACAAACGAGAGGGTTGAAATTCAGAAGATATAGCTCCGTCGTTTTCTCCTCTCTCTGGGGAAACAGCGCCGCGGAAATTAACAACCTCTCGTCGCCTTCGTCAGCAGGAATTATGAAACCTTCCGCATATCTCAAATGTCAACTTCCTAGATAGAAATCACCATGGGAAAGGGTCTATCAGTGTGAGAGCGATAAGATGAAAGAGGCCGCCCGACCCGGTAGCTGGTTGTAAATCAGTAGTAGTCTCTATGTTGCCGCACAGGGGAGGGGAAGGTGTCCACAACTTCAAAATTCTTTAAAAGCTCCAGCCAAATGGAAGCCGTTCTAAGTGTGTGTGTGTGTGTCCATCTCTGTGCATGTTTATCCGGGGTCGCCAGCTTCCCAGCTTTGGTTACGTTACGGATATTCTCAAACAGGCGCAAGCTGTTGGGGGGAATTGCGGGGCTAAAGAGTATCCATGTGGAGATGGGAAATTCTGGATTATTTTTATATCGTAGGAGGTCACCTTTCAAGTTTGGAGTGCTTTATACGAACTCCAAAAGCTTCTGAACTATTCCTTCCCCAAAATTTGGCTTGGTAATGGTATAAAACAGACGCGTTTCTATTTTCTGTACTGCCGATTTACCAATTCTATTCGGATATGCAACACTACCGCAACAATTTATCAGAAAGAGCGTGGCGCTTAATTAAAGACGGAAATTAATAATGCACCAGTGGTCATTCACTCCTGATTGAAATGGCCCTCCGCATTGAAATTTCGCAAAACTCGTATAGATCACGTATTTTCGACTCCGGCGGGGGGAGGATAATCAATGATTTATGGTGATTTTGTCGATGGCTATTTCTTGTGGCGACCTTCACTTGTCGCCCACCCGTTGTTGGGATTCAACTTCTTCTGAATAGCCGCTAATAAATCACCGACGTACGGAGAAAGGACATTTCTTGTCTTCTGTCTTCTTAACTCGAGCCTTTTAAGAAAGAGACCGGTTGTTTTGGGTTTTGTCTAGAGGAGGGAACTATTAGGGCTGATTGGCAGGGAGGTGCGCGGGGCAGCTGGTAACTGGTAATTAGTCTCGAGGGTAGGCTGGAGGCTACCCATAGAAACAATGGCTCTGTCTGCAAGGGAACAATTGGTAGCAAATTGTCTATGTCAATGGAGAAATGGAGAAATTTCAGACGATTGTGAACCACCTGTTATTATTGAGAATCCACTAGATGTCATCGTTTCTAAAGGCTCACCAGCGACGCTCAACTGTGGTTCGAAAGGAAAGAACGTTGTGACGACTTGGTTAGTGACAACATAACCCTTCAATTTAGTTTTTCTAGGTACAAGGATGGACAACAAGTAACAACAAATAAAGACCAGGTCACCAGTCACAGAATAATCCTGGAAAACGGAGCTCTTTTCCTTTTGAAAGTTAACAGCGGTAGGTCTTCGTTTCAACTTCCGTTTTTAAAGTTCTCCGGCTGCAAAACAGTTATTTTTTAGGTAAAAATGGAAAGGATGGAGATGCTGGATCCTATCATTGTATAGTTCGAAATGAATGCGGGGAAGCTGCTTCCACCGAAGGAACATTGAAGATAGCCATGCTTCGTGATGACTTCCGAACAAGGCCTCGTACTGTACAAGTAAGCAAGACGCAAACATCTATTACGTCTTCAGGAACTATCCGGTAATAAAGCTGTGCTAGAATGTTCTCCTCCGCGTGGATTTCCTGAACCTGTAGTCTCCTGGAGGAAAGACGACAAGGAGCTGAAGATTCAAGACGATTCTCGAATGACTTTACATCCTGACGGAAACCTTATCATCGAACCAGTTAGTTTTCAACGTTTTTGCAAGGATGAATTACCATATTCCCTGCAATTTTAAATAAACCAAATATTTCAGGTAGAACACGGTGATTCTGGAACATATCAATGCATAGCTACGAACATGGTAGGAGAAAGAGTCTCCAATCCAGCTAGGCTCAGTGTTTACGAGACTCCAACCTTTCTGGTAAGCCTAAATTCTTCTGTCTATTTGAATTACTTCAGCAACAACCGAAAGATGTGACAGTTGACGTTGGGTCATCTGTTTTGTTTGATTGCCGCGTAGCAGGAGAGCCTCTTCCTCAAATCAGCTGGAAGAAGAAGGACGCCCAGATGCCAGTAGCTCGAGCATATATAGCGAAAGATAACAGAGGTTTACGGATAGACAGGTATACCCCGGATATTTATGTTTAACGATAACTGTTTCTAGAGTACAAGTCTCCGACGAAGGGGAATATGTCTGTTATGCAAGAAATCCAGCCGGTACAATCGAAGCTTCGGCTCGATTACGGGTTCAAGCTCCTCCAACTTTCCAAACAAAACCTGAAGATCAGACGGTTAAGCTAGGAGAGACAGCCATGTTTGAATGTGTGCCAATTGGACAGCCGACCCCTGCTTACTTCTGGAGCAAGGAAGGACAACAGGTTCGTGGGGAGGGAAAACTGTATTTTTTCGGCAAGCATTTCACTCAAGGCTGGTTAATGACCTCGGCAGTCAATTAAACGTCGAAGGTTTTTCCAGAAAACTCGCTAAGCCGACAAACAATTGGTTTTTAATGTATTTCGAATTCCGCTGACTAGAAACCCCCCATAAAACAGTGATAAGCAGCCAAAAATTTGAATAAATACAGCTTTAAAAAGATTACTGTACATTTCCTGTTTCAGAATCTCCTGTTCCCTAACCATGTGAATGCAGACGGGCGAGTAAAGGTCTCCAACAGTGGAACCCTGACAATCTCCGGTATAACTCACGAGGATGAGGGAGCTTACGTCTGCGCGGCCATGAACTCAGCGGGTAGCAGTCTGAGTAAAGCAGCCCTGCATATAGCCGGAAAAAGTGAGTTTCCCATTCCCAGAGCCTTTCCGGATTGACCAGGTGCCTTCTATACCAATTGAGAGGTGTCGCCCCGGCTGGGAAGACCCACTAAGCCGGGGGGAGGATTAACGTGGCAGCGCCATAGTTTACACATAATGACCAGTCCGTACCGTACGCTTATGGACGCTTTGGCGATAATTATTTACCATTTTTAAACGCTTCCCTCCCTTTTTTCTCTCGCTACAGCCCGTAATGTGGTCCGCCAGAGGAAATATCCTCAAGTCTAATTAGAATCGTTAGCTCTGCATAATTAGAGGGTCATCATCTCACCTCCTCAGAGGTACGCATCAAATTTCGGACGGGCGGCCGCATCTCATCTGGTACCATGCGATTCGACCTTTTGGCCACATAATGGTCACCTCGAATGGCTCCCATATTGTTGCAAAAATATACCGCCAAATCTTTTTCCTCTCCAAATTGTTGCTCCAAACAAATGTTTAACCCACCTCCTTCGCTTACCTTCGCACGATTTTTGATCCAAATTATTATTATGAGAGCGTCTCATGGTGGGAAAAACAAATCCTGTTAACAATCTCACCGAACGTATACAACCTCAGAACTAGTAAACCGGCGGCGTGTACAAAAAGATTGCGCGCTGTCAAAGTTTTGCGCTAGTCGTAAGCTTGTTTTTACAAGATTTTACGACCAAAAATTGTTGCAAATGGAGAGACACGGCGGTTATGCCCAAGTTTTTTCTCCCCTTTCTCCAAGTCCCTTCCAACATTTTGACCCACTGGGCTCACGGATTTGTAATTCGAAGCGGGTGTCATCATTAGATCCTCCGGGCTTTGGCTCGTCTCGTTCCCGGACCGCAGTATTACATATCCGCCCTGTCCCTCTCTGAGTCCACACGTGTCCAATAGGTTGTCAACTTTGTAATACTTGCTCAAAGGGGCTTCCATCACCGTCCACTATAGTTTTTAACTATTTTCGAGAATCGGTAGATATTTCATGGCCGGGCAAACCAATTAAACAGACTAATAGTCGGATCGCTCTAAGGTCACCAGTGGCTATTACCATCCCGATATAGCGGTTAAATTGATTTCAGTCGCACTTTGTGGTTTGTACAAATAAAAAAGGGAGCTAAGAAAGCCAATCCATTGTCTACATTCTCACGCTATTCATTACCATATAGCAATCGGGAGGCCAGTTGACCTCTCACTTACCTCCACTTCCTCATCACCCTCTCGCCGTCCATTATGACACCCTCTTTAAATTTATCCCTCCCCGCGAGTAATACACCGGCCTAAAATCACAACTATACTCTGCTCAACACTTCCCTATCCATCATCTACGGATGAGTTTCCGTTAACCTTGAAGGGAGGAGGTAGCCCGCGCGGCATGCCTTTTAATCTCTTTCCCATATACCGCTGCCTTCTTTCTTCCCATATTTAGAGACTACAAAATTAGTAGTCTCGGGGATGGGGGCAGTCATTGATGGTTTGATTTATGGGAGTGTCTCCGAATCGCCACCAGCTTGGCTCATTTTGTAGGCCCAGAACACATCCTCTCAATTACCACGCCTGGCCGATGCGGAATAAATGTCCCTTTTGTGGTGTTGGCTTCATTAGGGCCGGCTCTCTCAAACTGGTAAACGTAAAACTTAGTTTATACGATCCTCCCATTTGCTCTAAAGTGTTTTGCTTAATTCTCTTCGTCCAATTTTTTATGTGCCCTTAATTTATTCAATCCTTGCCATTCTTCACGGCCGCTCTTCAAACCGCCGCAGTGCTTTGAGGGAGAAGGAAATGAGAAATCTTGTCCTCTCTTTCTTTTTACACTAATCCCTCCTCTAAAAGCCCCTGGCTTCCCGACGATTGTAAACGTACAAAAAAAATGTTTATGCAGATGGGCATGACATTTACCTGGTTTCGCCAGCAGGGACGGTGTAAACATGTTTTGTGTACTT
Source organism: Oscheius dolichura (assembly GCA_932521035.1). Lineage (NCBI taxonomy): Eukaryota > Metazoa > Nematoda > Chromadorea > Rhabditida > Rhabditidae > Oscheius > Oscheius dolichura. Next base: position 104,486 of record OW051497.1, on the reverse strand, counting down.
GGCTCCTTTACATGTCGAAAAACGCCTATCCCAGCAGCAGCTGAAACAACACGAGGCCCCTCCTATATTCATATCGACTGCACAAAATTTTTAATCCCATTCCCAGCATGAAATCGCAGCCGTCGATGACAACCGCATGAGTTATTATTGTGACGCATCGAGGGTCCGTTTTGAGAGAGGTGAAATATAGCTGACAGAGCAGCGTTCTCTCTTCCTTTTAGCCTCTGCTCTGGACAATTGGGGTCAACCTAAATTATTGATGCGCTAGGGAGAAGAAAGGGGGTTTTGGAAAGGTTCCCTATCTTGCGCCGATCTGCCTGTCAGATACCCCAATTTCCTCTATTATTGTCCGGGACCGGATCCTCCATCTGTTTTTTCTATCAGATTTCTGAGAGAAAGACATAGACGCGCGACTCGGTGCCTCTTTGATCACATTACAGCAGCCTAGCCACTGAGTAATTACCCTTCTCTGTGGGGCACATGTCTTCTAACCGCAAACCGGCCTAAAAAGTTCTTGTTTGTTCGCTTATTTGTACGGTCCTTCAGGGTTTCTTCCAAGTGTCTACGAGCACAATGCGGCCCCCGGCCCCAGCAGTTCTCTTTCACCACACCAGCTTTGTAATTGCGACCACCTCCAGCGCGTTCTTATCGTAGTAAAATATTTGTATTAGAGATTAGTGCTGGACATGGTTGTGGACCAAAGGAGGAGTCATCGTGCCAGCCACATTAATGACCTTTCCTCATTGTTTTTCACACCCAAACTTTTCTGGCTAACAATTTTGCTGATTTTGCAAAGAGCACGGGGAAAGAGCAAAGTAGTTCCCTCCACTTTTTTTCCCACCGGCGAAAACACCCATCCAGAAAACGCTGACTGTCCGTGCTTGCCCCCCGAAGATGTCACTGGTGTATACAAACTGATTCATCTACACCTTTCACACAAAGCTCCCTACAACCCATAAAATCTTCTTTCCCCCGCGTCCATCCTGAAATGTTTATCCAAAATTACGGCTTGTGAACGACTGCTCTCTTATTTAGTTACCCGGATGTGGTTCAATTGGTATTGTTCGCATCGTTAGCTGCGCGCTCCTTGCCCTCCATTTTATTTGGCTACCCATCTCTTGCCTTCTTTCTCCTTCTCCGTATCCCAACTAGATATAATGTTTTAGTCATCACGCATGATTAGTAGTCATGGTGTTCGGTTCATTTTTGAGCCTAACTTCGGCGCTCACAATGTGTATGAATGGTACCAACTGTAATGAAGGACGTGAGTTGCTTGGTCAATCCGGGAGAGAGAAAATACAATCTGTGACTAAAAAACTCAATCCTTTTTAGAAACCCAAGCTTACGCACCTCCTATAATTGAATTTGGCCATCAAAATCAAACGCTTCCAATTGGCAGTTCGGCTATCCTTCCGTGTCAGGCAACAGGAAGGACCCCGCCAAGGATCTCTTGGGTCTTGGATGGAAAACCACTGGATCCATCGTCGGATAATCGCTACAGTCAACATTCTACTGGCAGCCTTCACGTAGCCGATCTTAAGTGAGTTTTCTTTCTGTTTTTCTTCAAGGATTTTACACCAATTCGCTTACACTTTTGATGCCAAGATGCGCGAAAGTGGACAATACGACCCCAGCGAAAAGCATTCATTGGAAGCGCTCATCTGCGAAATGTGTTTGTCTGCTCGCGGCCGCGCAATCTTAAAATCCGAGAAAATGTGAATTTAATTGTTATAGGAAGACTGATACTGGAGTGTATACATGTCGAGCAACTAGTGAAGATGGGGAGTCGACGTGGACTGCATCGCTTATCGTGGAGGACCATAACATCAAGGAGGGATTCAGTCGCATGCCAGACAATGGCAATTTCCCTTCTGCTCCTTCTCAGCCCGTTATTAGTAACATTTCCGACACTGAGCTGGATATCGAGTGGAAAACGCCTGAAAAGAATGGAGGCAGTCCCATAACTGGCTACATTATACAGTATTTCTGCCCAGACTTAGGCCAGGTAACGGCATTTACCTATTATGATAAACTTGAGACTGTTTCAGACTTGGTTCAATATCCCTGACTACATTTCGGTCAACAAGTACAGAGTAAAGAATCTGAAGCCTGGATTCTCATACTCATTTATTATTCGGGCCGAGAATGAGAAGGGAATTGGAGAGCCGAGTCAGCCATCACCGTTGACAACAACTTTGAAAGAGAAATCGGCTGGTAGGAACTCCAAATTAGCACTTATAATTGTATTTTTAGGAGATTCTTTCCAACAAGAAGAGGAAGATTTGGCTCTGAAACGGATCTCCTCTGAACAGCTTATAAAATTAGAAGAGGTCAAGACGATCAACTCCACGGCTGTTAGACTCTTTTGGAAAAGGAAGAAAGTCGAAGATCTTATTGATGGCTACTACATCAAGTGGAAGGGACCGCCTAGAAGCAACATTAATCAGTAAGCTTGCCTCCAGTTTATTAATTTTTCTTGTTCTAGATGGGTTAACGTTAGCGGCGCCCATACAGAATCCTATTTGGTCAATGGATTGCTCCCTTTCACCAATTATGAATTCTTCGTGATTCCCTACCATAAGACAATAACCGGAGCACCTTCTAATTCAATGGATGCTTTGACAGCAGAAGCTCGTAAGCATTTCAGACCAAATAGATGACAATCCTCTTTTTAGCGCCTTCCCTTCCACCAGCCCAAGTAAACATTCGAATGCTAAACTTAACTACCCTTCGAATTACTTGGAAAGCTCCTCCTACCGATGGAATTAATGGAATTTTGAAAGGATTCCAGGTTTTCTATTCCGCTAAAACTTATTAACATATATTCCAGGTTATAATTCTCGGCAAAGGCAGCAAATTTAATCGAAACATCACCACAAATGAGAGAGCAGCCAGTGTCACATTATTCCATCTTGTTCCTGGAATGACATACAAGATCCGTGTTTCTGCCAGGACCAATGCTGGAATTGGTGTCGCCCATGGAACGGACATGGTCACAATGAGTCAGTGTTTATATTTTTCAAAGACTAAACGAGATCTTTAGATCAAGAAACTCTTGACAAGCATATTGCCATGGCTAGCGAAGGGCAATCCTCTTTCTTCTATGCCATAGCTCAGAATAAAGTCATCATTATTTTACTACTGGTCCTGGGATGGATATTGGTCCTTGCTCTTGGTCTCTTCATCTATCTGAGATATCGTAAGAAGAAAGATGGCAAGGAAAGGATGGGGCCATTTATTAAAATTAACGATGGATCTGTACATATGTCACAAAATGGAATGTGGGATCCGAATGCCTATAATACGGGAAGAATGACCATGACCAGGTGAGGCTGTCTTCCATGCTTCTAAACTAAACTTCCCCCTTTTCAAAAAGGTTCTTTTGATATAGTGTTTATTTTAGGGGACAACCACAGGCCCTCTACTCCATGACCCCCAACCAAAGAGACTTCTACCCGGATGACTACCATGGAACAATGAATAGACCTGGATCGGAGCATCATTACCATTATGCTCAATTGACAGGAGGTCCTGGAAATCCTATGCATACATTCTATGGCCACCATCAGGTAAGAATACTCATCTTTTGTTTTATTCAACCTTTCTTTAGTTCCAAGATGATCCATCCCCTTACGCTACCACTACTCTGATAATGTCTAACCAGCAGCCGGCTTGGTTGACTGACCGTTCCATTCGGGGGCCAATGGTTCCTACCAATCCTATGCCTACTGGGCCGCCTCCCCGGTTCGCGGAACACACGCATACTGGACGACGGTCGAGAGGAAGCAGAACGTCCGATCTGCCTGGCAGCCAACATTCTGATAGTCCTCCCCATACCGATGTCAGTTATGTACAGGTATAGCTCTTATCCTCTTATTAACATTGTAAGTGTGAATGTTTAGTTTCAATCTTCCGATGGTACGGGAAGCAGTGTAAATGGAAGAGCAAAGGTTGGGACTCTTGGTGGGAGGAGAAGTCCTCCTAAACAGACTTTGATGGATTTTATTCCACCGCCGCCTAGTAATCCTCCCCCGACGGAACAATATGACGTGAGTTTTGAGGCAATTAAAGAGAAAGTAAGTGTTTAGCCTCGAGGAAGATTAGGGGAAGATCCTTACGACATTGTAACAGACGCCGTGGGAGAAGCAAGGCGTCCAACAAGTCGTAACAGGACACAAGGTATAGCTATCGTTCATCTTCCCTTACAGTAATATATTAGGCATTCGTCCGCAGAAGGGAAATAAAGACGACGACAGTCAACGATCTTCCCTGATGCTGGACGAGGAGAATGCGTCGTCCGATGCTGACGGTGAAGGCTCAGAAGAGAGCCAGCCTTCTCGTCGCTCTACGGGTATGCCAAGGATGGGAATTTCTGCCAGCACAATTGGTCAAGCGAACTGTAAGTGCTCTCCGCGTTGTTTACCAAGCAAAGGTCCCGTTTTAGACGACTCGATGCGTAACGGCAGCCGAGGTTTCAAATCCATTCAACGGAGCAAACAAGAGCATGTCTAATCCCTTAAATACATTTAATTCTTCCGTAGGTGTCATTCCGTTCCCGGCTTTTTAACGGGTGTCTTTATCTTTCCTTGAAATACTTCCGGTTCACGGTATCGTGAACATTAAACTGCTCACTTCATTATTTTTATTTGCCCAAAAAAGTTTGTTCACGATCTCAAATGTTATGGTCTTAAGGCCACAATTTTTATTTTCAAAGATATTGTTTATACATTATCGCATTTTTTTTTCTATATCAATGAGCTTTATTTCCCATAAACTATTGTTGTTCTGTGCGTGAGTTCTATACGGTTCTCTTGTCATATTGACTATTGGAAGCTATAAATAAATATTGAAACATATTATTTTAATTACAACTTCTATACATGCGAGAATTCTGCAACAGCAACCGTAATTTATTCCAAATATCAGTGGAATACGCATGGTGACAGACTCTTCCTTGTTGTTGGCTTTTAAAAGGATAGTGCGGTTAATAGTTCCCTTTTATTCACCTTGCAGATTGCTGGTGAGGGCCCTGTTTCCCTTTCCAGCAACAGTGGCTCTTCTTTAAAATCTGTATTAGAGCGGCTCCAAAAGTGGCCAAATAAGAGTGGGCCTGGTGGAGATGGAGCGTACGGCATGGAGGCGCACTTGCCCGATTGGATATACGGAATTCTTTCTTTCTTCATTACTAGACGACAGAATAAGCAACAGCTGAACTTTTATAAAAAGGAGTACGCTGAGCTGCGGCAGCAAAGAAAATCACATACTCCCCTTTTGGTTTTAGCCAGGAATTTCCCCCTTGGGGTCTTTGTACAGGAAACCCCCGAAACTTCTTTTGTAACCTTACCACTGTCTTACCCCAAGCTCATGCTTGCCTTCGAGATTCGAGGGCGGACCAATATAGACACTCGCGTTCTTTGACAATATACCAGTCAGAAAGCATTTGACGCAGGAGAATTTGTCCAAAGAGTACTTACTCGTTAAGCAACTTCCATGCTACTGTTTAACTTACAGCCTTTGACCAAGCAAATCCTCAGCTTTGCAAGGGGGCAAATAATGCTCCCAGGGAGTTCAAGCAATACAAAATTGTCAGGTTCCTTCTAAACACATCCTTGTAAAATGGTAAATAAGTCCAGGAACTAGGGAACAATGGTTTGCCCTCTGCCAAAGGTCAACTTCCTTACTTGCAGCCTGTTAGATCAACATCACCCTATATTCTTGGGGGTTAACAAAAGAATTCCGTCTACTGTTTGCATTTGACAGAGATTACAAATCACCAACAGAGAGCTACATCAGCAACTGTTATGAGTCAGAGTCCGCAGTTGGACGAGGATTAATCTCAAAAAGGGGGATTGGAGTAGTGTCCAGCGCGACATCAATGAGTCAGTTTGCTTTTCATTGTTCTATATCTATTTGCTGATGTGTTCATCACACTTATGAGTGTTTAAAATCATCATTTTCTCTAAAAATAGAAGTATTCTCTGCAATATTTTCTACCCCTAGCTGGTGAGTATAATAAAGTAAAGATGTCCAGGACAGGACCGCACCTTTGATAGAAAATGACGCTAGCGTAGGTGTGATGACATCGGCTCTCTTCTTCCAACAAAGCCAGACGATTCTTTCAACCCGGAAAACCCTCTGACTACTCTGTTTGCCTGGCAATTGTTAACAGCCGAACTTCAGGTCAAAACATGACTTGGTCTGTCCGACGTGCGCTTATTTGCTGTTTCTTTGATCACCCACGTAAAGAAAAGAGTCAACAGTTTGATCTAGAGAAACTCCCACGTAAAATACCAGTAGCGGTTAATTTACCCAAAAAGGGTACATATATCAACTGGAAAGACTATTTGAGTAGCCTCACAAGTGACCTCCAAGAGTCAAGTTTATTTATTTTGTACAAACTCCGCGATTTGCCTGTACTGTACAGTAACAACTTTGCTATCTCTGAAGTATAGCTGAAAGACTGAAAGCAGTTTTCAGGATCGTTTTTTGATCTGCAGCAGCGTTCTTTCCCAATGAGGGTAACAACGAATTTGAGCCATTTTTTCATTGCATCCCAATAAACTGCCTTCCTTTGGAGCTCAACCCGAAAATCTTCCTTTGGAGCTCAACCCGAAAATCTTCCTTTGAAGCTCAACCCGACTGTATTATTAAAGAAAAGACCAGTAACCGAGCAAATCCCCCACAAAGATTACTTGAGAACAGAACGCAATTCGGCGATTTTCGGCTCTGCTGTTCAATTTTAAGTACAGGACTTCAATTTGTACAGCCTGAAGAGCTCTATTCAGTTCCAGTTAAATTGTTATTACACTGACTTATTTCCTTTCTACAGAACCTCTGAGAGCCATTAGTTTTTTCGCGCTGGAAGAGCATATAGAAAATAACATCCAGTATGTCGTATTCAAAAGGAACCTCTTTGTTTTATGAAGAACTTATAGCTGAGTAACTATAGTTCTCCTTTTGATAGCAACAAGTTTCATATGCAATACAGTACTCGCAGGACCATAAGCTGCCAATAGAAACGTATCACAATTGGGAACAAGAACTTCGAACACTTTAGCAGCTTCAAAGTTGGGAAAACATGATAGCAGAAGAATCTTTCACTTGACCCGGGAGGAAGTTTGTCTTTTTTATGTGATAACATAGGCGTGAATTCCGTTCGCCGCCCCCCTACTTTTCTCTCCGCCTCCCGTGTATATAACCACGGATCAACTGCCTGTGACCGTGCCTCCTCTTCACCTATCTTCTTCGAATACTTTTCTATCAGCTATCCGATTCTTCCAGAACCATGTCTAAGAAGGAGTCCAGGTTTGAGCTGGGGCTATCCCCACTCGAGCTGACGGATCCGCGGATAGAAGTTATTGTGGATAATCCAGAGAAAAAGGTACATCGTTTCTTCCAATTTGTTTATTGTTCTTCGTTGTATGAAATCCTGCTAGCATACTAGGGTGAGGCTTTAGACAGTCAATTTAGGTTGTCCTCAAAATTTCATGGGAGAGGGCTGTAGGCTTGTAATTCTAGAGACCACTCCAAACTTTCATTAACTAAAACCTTGCTAGATTACTAGAGAACTTCCGCTAACTTCTGTCTGATTTTCGTGCTACCACCAACTGTTTGCAATTGCGCTTACTTACTGTTTAATACCCAACTGCGGAAGTAAAGAATTGCAGTGAGAGCAAACTTCACTCAAAAATGGAAAAGAATCTGTTCTTTTACAGACAAAATCCTATTCTCTTCCGGAATCAAAGCTAGGACAATATCGAAGAAGAGAAAGCAGGATGACCAGAGCAAAGAAATCGGTTATTAAACGGGTATCCCGAGGATTCAGCAGGTACTTGGACTACCAAAATAATATAAGATGTTCTTTCAAGAATGTCTCACTATGCCGGAAGAATAGCGAAGCCTGCAAATGCCTACATTAGGTGGAATCTTCTCTTCACATTTTTAATCTTTCTATTTATTTCCTCGGCCATTTGGGTTCCTTGTATTCCTGCTGTCAATGTAAGACGGCCTTTTCCGTTTTTACCATTTAAACTTCCAGGACTTTGCTCTTGAAATAGTCACAATTGTGAGCATAATTCTTCATCTTCTCTGGATGGTGGCCGTGTTTAACGCTTTCCGCTACACCTGGAGACTAAGAAGATTCGCTAGCCATAAAATAGAACTGGACAAGGTCAGCGACAGTCAGTTTGTTGACTAACCAAGCAGTTTAGGTCAACAACCCTGACAAGATGATAGTCAAGCATCTGGTTGGTCTCGTGTGCTACAAAGAGCCCCTGGAGCTGCTTATGGACACCATTAACAGTATTGCGTCGCAGCCTAATTGCAAGGACAAGATCACCTGCCTAATTGGAATGGAGGAAGGCACCCCTGACCGTCAGCAGGTAATCCCCGACATGGCAAACAATTTTTTCTATTTGTTATTTAGAAAGCTCAAACATTGCACGATAAGTACGACCCCCTTTTTGAAAGGTTCATCGTCACCTTCCATCCCAAGGGACTCCCGGGAGATATTCCCGGGAAGTGTTCCAACTTCAATTATGCCTGTAGAATGGCGGTGAAGCAGCTTAGATATGACAAGGTTCTATTTTCCCGGGAAATGAATATAAAAACGTTTAGAACTACCCCTTGGGCAAGAGCGAACACCCAGTAGAACTGTTAGTCACCACGGGAGATTGCGACTCCGTCTTTGGCGAGCGATACTTCGACGCGTTGGAAGAAGACTACTGGAAGCTGACAAAAGAACAGCGCTGCTACACTGTTTGGCAATCTCCCCTCTTCTATTGCATCAACCTCGATAAGTCTCCCTTCTTCGTTCGCGTCACCGGCCTCCTTCGGTTTGTTTTCTTGACGTCTATTGCGTATGAAAGCCTCTTTCAGTGCCTTTTTTATGATGGGATATCTTATTCCATGGAATATCAACACAATGAGCATCTTTTCCCTGAATTTGAAACTTTTGGAAGACGGAGAATACACTCACCCCGGCTATCAGATGGACGACATCATTGCGCTCATTAGATGGTCACTGGCCGTTAGGAAGAAGTGCGTCATCCGGGCTATTCCCGTAGCTACGCTCAGTGGACCGACTAGCGGTAAATATCGGCTAATCACTCTTAAAATTTGTTACATTACAGGTAAAAACTATATCGATGAATGGTACGAATGGGCCCGCCAAATTAGAAGGTGGACAATCGGTGCAGCTGAAGTGTTCCATTACTTCGCGATCAAGTTCTTCCGTCTCCCGGTGACCGTGTCCTTCTCCTTCGCCTGTAAATTCATCTTCTACTACGGTTTCCTACTGTGCATCGCTTCCGTTTACACGATTATTGCCCCTCTTGTGGTGAGTCACAAAAGCAAATACCTCCACCAAAAGTTTTTTAGACTCCTGCCATGCTAACTGCTGTTAATCACGGAGTACACGGACTTGTAATTCCCAACCAGAAGACCTTCACCATCATTATGTTCAGTTTTCTCGGACTACAGTACTTCTGGTTCTTCTGTGTCTTCCTTACTAGCTACCTGTGCCAACCAGTAGGACAAGAATTGGGAGCAGCGCTAAGAAAAAAGTTTAGGTCTTCCCCAACAAGATGAAGGACGAAACCGGCATTATTCGAAATATCTTCCACTTGATTATGACATGGCCAACAATTACCATGTACTGTGTTGTGGAACTAGTTGCCTTTTTGGAGGTTACGATCCGAGGAAAGTCCGTCTGCTCTCACAGTGCTTCGAAGAAGGACAATCTGGTGGCCCCGATGCCTTCCAAGGTCCCCGACAGGATGGAAATTTAACAGTCCCCCCTCCCCCATCGTTACGGATTTATTCGGGTCATTTGCTATAGTGTTATTCAGTAGCGTATTAGAATGTTTTCACGTCTTCTCAATAAAGCCTTTTTATCATCCGCTTTGCTCGCCTGATTATGGGGCAGATGGGATCCATAGCAACACCTCGGTATCGCTGCTCATCTGGAGAATCAATCAGAACAAGGGCCGCCCTCAGCTGCCGTTAATACCATGGATCGCCAGCTACCTGCCGCCAGAGAATTCAAGATAGCCAAGGTTACGGACAATCTAAAAAAGACTATCTTTTCAAGAGTGAGTTTTTAGCATTAACGTTTAGTCTTAATGGACGTAGCGAGCAGGATTAAATTAAATTAAAAATTAGGAAAATTCTAAGCAGACACACATTTAAAAGATAGAATTTATTTGTTTAATAAGTTTTTCATTAAAGATGCTCCCCCAGATTAAAAAGCCCAAAAATTAACAATGCCCAGGCTATTCCATTGTCGCGGACACACAGGAACGTTGAGCACGATTACGTAATCTTTTCCCAAAAACAACACATTTGGTTTACAACGCCGTCCCTAAATATCTTGCTGTTCTTCTAAGGGAAATTTTAGCTCGCAATTATTTGTTTTGTTGCAAAAGATGCGGACAAAGTTTCCACAATCGCGCAGGTGAAAACTAGACGGCAAACCACTGACGAGAAAAACATGGACGTTGCAGACGGGCTTCAGCAACTACGTGAAAGTGATCAAGACCTGCCAGTACCTTTACGTTCTCGGGACTGGAGAGCTCGTCCCTGACCGATTCGAACTGGGCAAATGTATCCTGGTTGTGGCCCCTTCCGAGAATGGAGCCACCTGTGTGCAGATTGTTAACAGCCAGGCGGTGTCCTACACCGATCCAAAGAGCTACCGTCTACAGGATATTCAAGCATCTTTCAAGAATGTGCACTTTGGGTCACTTGAAGTTCCTGTGGTAATAAACTTTATGAGCACTTTTAAGTAAGGGTTTAAGATGGCAGGAGCGGATATCTTCTACATGGGAGATGCTCTCAGTGTTGATGACAACTCCTTGACGGAGATTCTTACTTCATTAGATGACGTTGGTTCTACAGTTGATAGAATGATCATTCCTTATGTTGAGTGGCAAACGCTTGTGTCCTCAGCTTCTTGGCTAGAAAAACTAGAAATGGTAGGAATTGCACAATTAAAGCAGTCGCTAACTTTTCTAGAACGCACTAGTGCTTACTGCTATGGAATCTCCATATGAACTTACTTCTCTGTACGAGTTTGTCGTTAGCTCGAATCAAATCAATTGGCTACAGTTGGAGCTAAGCTCGCGACAGCAACAATGGCTGCCTGAAGTCGTGCGCCTTCATGAGGTATATGGCACAGGAACAAAAAAACAAACAAGGCAATTTTAGTTCTGGCAGAAGAATGGGCCTGTAGACAATAAGATGATAGTTCTGCGTATGATTGTCACCGAACTGCCTCTCATACTAGAGGAACATATCCAGCTCACGGCCGAGAAGATCGACAACTTCGGCTGTTTATGCAAACGTCTGATTATGGCTCGCTTCGCCGGCGATAACATGCCCATGTTTTTAACTCTACTCTGTATCAAAAGCGAAATCTTTGCTTTTTGTCTGCATGCCGACAATCCCGACTCCATTTTTTCGGTAATCCGAAAGATCCTAACCGATCGCCGTTATATGGATTGCCTGTTCACCCCAAGATACTTCTGTCCCCATATAGCGGAATCTGAGAGACTGTATCCTAAAATGTTTCCCTCTGAAGAGTTGGAAACCTTCCTGAAAACATTCTTCTAATCTTTACTGTTCGTTAGTCCATCAAACGTTTAATCTGTGTTCAATTATCCAGAGAAATTGACTACAATCTGTGCAATTTTTCTACCCATTTCTGTAAAAAAACGTTTCATTAACATAGTCTTGATACTCTTTTATTAACCACGTTATTGTATAATATACCAGTATAAATACCATGTGTTGTACCCAATAAACCCTATACTACTGTTATTTTTTCGTGTTGAGGATGTTTGCTAATCGCTTCTCTGACAGAATCGGTTGTGTTTAGGAATACCAGGTTGAGCTTGCTATGCTCAGAAATGATCTGAATATTGAACTTCGCTATGAACACAGTAAGCTACCTCTAGTAGACAGGATATTCCCGAATAGTCTATAAAACTGACTGAGGACATATCAATTGAAACTGTTTTAGGACAGGTCAGGGGGGTGGATTCCGCCTTCCCTGAATTCGATTCCAGGCTGAAACGAGGTTAGACATTATATTGTATGGTATTACCTGCATGGATAATGTTCCTTTATAAGAAGGTCCACGTCTTTCTTAACTTTTTCCGTGTTTAAATAAAACAGAGGAGAGTCCAGCTTGATGAGAAGATCACTTCTCCGCTCCAAATCCCATCCTTTTTTAAGCACAGTAGGGGATATTCTGCAAATAAGATATGAAAAACGAAGGAAGTCGGGGAAATCCCTTTTATTCCTCGAACGTGGCTATCGTCTTACGGTACACAGGTATTTTCCCAGATTGAATTGCATAGGAGGTTAGTGTTTGTCTGAGCCGCAAGATTTCACACAGATCTTCTTCTCTCACGAACTAGTCCTTGCACTCCTGTTGCACAGACGGCGGGCCCTCCTTATTTGTTATAAACTTTGAGAGCGAACCAATGTTTAGGAAAAATGAAGAGACAAAGTCCACTTTTTCCGGTCGTGCTCGGCGGCTGCCAGATTTATGTTTGGCAACACTTCAGATCGCATAATTCGCTTGAGCATGAGATATGCTAACATATGTCTTGACCATTTCGTCCCGGCGCACGTTGCTCATCCTTTTTTTTCTTGGCTTGCTTTCTCAATTTTATTGTTTTCTAATACTTATAATGGATTTCATTGCTTCCATTTGCAGGAAGAGCAGAAATATTGCATTTCCCTTCGGTTTCCTTAAAAATTCTCCAAAAATAGTGATTAATGCGCCACTTAACGTTTTGAAGATGATTGTTTTCATAAAAAAGGAACTTGACGTGCAAACTATAAACCAGTCCATAAGAAGCTAGCCTGCCCATCATTCCATAAAAGTGATAGCCCGAAAAAGAGCCGAAGAGCACACAATTGTGCGCGATTCTATTTGGTCTGGCTTCCGCGAATTTCAGACGCTCCACTTTGGAATGGTACACAATCTTTGTGTGTATGCAAGATTCCCACCCATCTCCTCTCATTCATCCATTTTTTCCTCGTCTTCAAAGGGTTTGCTTTTTCATTTTTAGCAGTGTGGCTTATGCAACTGGGAACATTATTATTTTTACTGACTATGATTCTCGCTGTGAGAGCATGGAAATGCGGTATTGGTCCTCTTAGCGGCTTTACGTCTTTTATGATTGCCTTTCCAGCGGATGTACCAGGTTTGGAGGAGTACTAACAAGCTCCACTGGTTAATTTTATAATTTTAGGAATAGATAACTGCTGTATAGAGCATGACGCGCTAGTAGACGGCCTCAACGTAGCTAGAGAGGAGGCTGATCGTGTGTTTTGCCATTGTTTAGGAAATAACCATAATTGGTAGGCGATGCACCATTATTTTCAATCTTCTGCATTTTTTAGGTATGTGAGCAACATTGTGAAGCCCCTCTTCTGCACAACTGTTCAGCTCTATACAAAATGGATAGAAGGTCAGAAAACAAAAGATATAATATCTCAATATGTTGGTGAATTTCGATTTAATCGATGGAACCGAATTAATTAATTTGCTTTAATAATATTATTTTATGCTTACCTTTGTGCTCGATAGATTACGACCAGGGCAGAGAATACTACCCCGACCAGAAGGCCTTCCACCACGTCACAGGCTATAGTAATTAGCATCGTCAAGAGAAAGGTTAACTATAAAACGGTCAAAAAGAAAGGGAAAGGAAACCCACTGCATCCAATTTTGAGACCTTCCAAAGTTGTGGGATTTCCTTTAGCTGGATAAACATCCCCTTCAGGGCTACGATAATTATGCAAGAAAGTAGGCAGACGGGTAGGGTAGCCAGGAAAGGACCCAGGAACAGCATCACCAGTAACAATAACAGGCAGGAGAAGACTGTAGCAAGCTGGAAAATTCCGACTGTACTGTAGAAGGAGTAGGGTGGAACCTGTGTTTTTGTCCCAGCTCCTTCATATACAATAGTCCTGGCTAAAGCTGTGGATGGTGGCCAAATGGGAAAAAGTGATCCCAGAATTCCACACAGCCCAATGGCGTAAAACTCCTGGATTATTCAAAATGTAGTATGAAATGAGATTTCTCTACCTGTCTAACATCAATAGAATAGTTATGCTTCTTTGCAAACAGTTTTCCCATAGAGATCGTTATCACTAAACTGACTAGAGTAACAGATATCGCGTCTTTGATTACATATGAATAAAGAGTGAGGTCTGGCGCTTCGGGGAATGGCAGTCTGTAGTTTGATAAAAGAAGATAGAATGGAACACTTACCCCGTTGGAATATGGCCAATAATTCTTACTCCTAACCACCCGTTCAAGTTGAGCAAATAAGAAAAGATCACTCCTACAATCATCTGAATTCGTATAAGATTTAGACTCAAAGGGTTTTTTTTAAAATAGTTACCACTATGAGATCATATGGCACTGGAACTGTCTTCAACCTCCGCTTAACAACCGGATTAAGGTATTCTTTACAGCAGTAGAGAATAATTACAGTAACCGCAGATATAAGAACTGTGAAATAGTTGACATGACCTTCCATTGTGGACGTTCCCAATTCGATTACCATCTGAATACATTCATGGTCCAATCTAGGATACTCTTACATTAAAGAGTTTCCCCAATCCAGATTTTCGAGGCAGTTTCAGACCCATAACTTTGTTCAGCTGTGCAACGAACACGTGAAATGCAGCGCCGGTCGTGAAGCCTTTTATCACGTGATCCGAGAGAAAGGCTATCAGAAGATCCAGTTTCAATAAAGCTAATAAAATCTGAACTGCGTTCTACTCCTCGCAAAGAAGGGAAACTTACTCCTATTAAACCGGAAAAAAACGTTAGAGAAGTCGAAACCCGTAGTGAAATATAATCTCTATCAGCAGATTCATAAATGGACCCGTTAACATAAAAAAGTTCTTCTGTTACTCGTATATTACACGAACCAGCTATCAACGAAACTACAGCAAAAACACCTACAAATAATTTTTAATTGGGAAGGGAAGAAGAACACTTACCTAGCGATACATGTCTTGAAGTTCCAAAAATCATATAAATTAGAGGAGGAAAGAATGAAGTATACAGACCGTTTACAGGATTTAAATTGGCTAGGGAAGCGTATGCCATGCCTAGAATGTTATCTGGAAGTGTTCAGTTCTCTATTACCTTGAGGAATGTGCATAATTCCCACTGTCAGTCCACCAATTACATCCTTTAGAATATTATCTTTGAACCTATATTTAGGAAGCCAATGGAGAATGGGAACAAAGTCTTTGATATGACGGGCAAGCGTTTTTCTACGGGGCATGGGAGCTTGCAGGGAATCTGAATGGAGCAATTTAGTGGGAAACGGGAAAAGAACTGAGATGTAAGAAGATCTGGGGAGAATTTAGCCGCCTGCTTGAAGATCGTTGACCTCTTGGTTGACTGTAACTCGGCAGAGTTGTCAAATGGCTCGGAAATTAGCAAATATTTGCTAGATCATCAGCGTGACACTAAGCTCCCTGACATGATCTTTTATGAGGCAGAGAAAGTTATAATGGAAGCTGATCCCAATGATACAATTTAGCGATATTGTGTGTGATCAAAGACAGGCAATTGGGCCAGACGGTGACGCATTTCTATAGACATGCTCGCGTAGGAACAGTACTTGGAAAAGTGGGAATTCATAACAGAGTGAACTCTCTTGTTATCAGTTTGCTCCCCACAAATGGGGGTTCTTTGATAACATGTTTGAGTCCCAGACGTTTCGGCCGTTGCTAGGCAGCTCTTAAAGCGATTATGTCAGAAATTCTCAAGGAAAAAATCACGTATTCACGTCACGACCTAGGGCGATCTAACTTTTCCCCGCCCGTTTGCTGTAAGATGGAAAGAACATATCAATCTCAATTTATTTATTAATCTAGATAATAGCACAATCTAAAAACTACAGGTCTTTGTTTTTTGAGGAAAATCGGCTTTTGTTTTGACCAGAAATCTGCATTTCTCCCGTTAATGCCTGTATATATATATATAATATAAAAGTAATATAAAAGAACACAAAGTGGAATGCAAATCTGCACAAACAGAAATAATATGTTTAACTGAGCTTCTGCAAGGTATCGCCTATCTAAAGTTACATGACAATTCCTTTTAGGGAGGGTATACTGTAGCTGAAGAGAGAGGACACCTGATAATTTATAGAAGAACCGAAAAAAAATCCAATGATGTATGGAATCAGGGCTCATGGTTGTTGGAAAATGAATCTAGTCGTCGAGCGTGATGTCACGGAACAGCTGGCCCATGGACTCGTTGTGATAAATTCTCCGGATTGCTTCGCACAGCATCAAGGAAATGTCCACAGTCTTGATCTTGTGGCATCTCATCTTTTGAACCTCATGGGGGACTGTATTGGTGACAATTACCTGAAAATTGACATGTTTCCTATGTAAAATGGAGAGTTTAGTCTGGGAGGGAAAGAATAGCGTGACGAGCCTTGGGGAAGGCAGCCTCGGAATAAACATTACGTTCCCAAAGGGAAAACATCCGCGTCGGATTGCTCTAAACTACTGAATTGCGCGGAATTCTTGATGCTATACAATATCGAAAATAGAGGAAAATACGCAATTTTCTGATAATTTATACAAAATCCACGCGTCCGACGATCCCGCAAGATATTGCCATCTACATTATCATTCCAGGTCCCGAAAAGACTTTCAATGTGGTTAGAATAGAGCATATTTTGTACAATACAAGAAAGTCAAGGAGAGAATATGAGAATGTGGAAGTAAATGATGCTTAGCATGCGGTCGTGAGTCTAGATCAGATGTAGGGAAATAATAGCGGGCTGTCACACGCAAAGCCGTGACAAACGACCCGTTTAGATGGACCAATAGAACATTCGCCCGGATCAACACAGAAATGGACCCGGGCGAGTGTTGACTCTATGGATGTTCTCATAACAGTTTCACAGAGGAATCGGAAAGGGACAAACCTGAGTGATAGGCGATGCTTCCAAGAGATTCGGCGCATCAGAGCTCAAAACTCCATGAGTAGCCAAGACATAGATTTTGTAGGCCCCGCGAGCCTTGAGCACTTCGGCGGCCGCGACGAACGATTGCGCATCGTCGATTATGTCATCCTGAAATGTTTCATGCTTTGCGTAGGAAGAAGAAGAGGGCCGCCGGATGAAAGTACAAGTGTTCACCACATTTTGTGAGAATAAACTGTAGTGGTTACTGTACAAACCGGATTTATGGATTAAAACTTACCACCATGATGGCTATTCTACCTCCAACATCTCCTACAACGGTCAAGGGAGGCTTCTGCTTCGCTTCTTGGGCTAAAAAGAAAAGTTTACAAGGAAAGAAGTAAATTTTACATGGAAAGAGCTCGAAAGGAGTGTAAGTCGAATTGGGAGGAGGGCTCTGACGACCATCTTCAAGTCCAGACTCTTCCAAGTCCTTCTGCTCTCCGTGGATGACGGCCACACCTAAAGGGACGGTCAAAGTGGGAAACTGAACTAAGGACGATGCATTGATACTTTTTTGCTTTGGTAGTTGTGATTGTTCTGTTTGCTTCACGTGCAACAGGAGTGGACAACTCCAACATGCATTGGAAAACTAGGAAGACATTGAGAGATAGAATGGAGAAGAAGAAAAACGTTTCTCGGACGCCTACCTCGCCGAATTATTAATAGGAACTAGTTAACTCACTTCCTAAACGGGGACAATTACTGAAAGCACTCGCTCCACTAGTTTTTAGCTACTAATAGGAGTGATAAAAACACTGGACAACGACTCGCGAAGAGAAAAAGCAAATCCAAGCAAAAGCGGTTAGCGAAGCGGAGGGGTTATTACCTAAACGGAGTCGGTCGGCATAGGAAGTAGCCTTGTTCATGACTCCTGGTGACTTGGCAACAATTATAGCATTCTTGTAGTCCGGTATCTGGTAGTAACTTTAAATACAAAAAAATAAAAGATTAGCCTACATATTCCTTTATATACTGAAGGAGGAAGGGGGAAGCGCGAAGATTATCCACTGGTATCGAGAAAAATCCTTGAATCTCTTTTTTGTACAGGTCAAGTGATACTAATCGTCCAGCTCCTGAAATTAACAATAAGGAAAAGATTAGCATCAAGTTTAAAGTAAACCAGTTGAAATGCACTCGTGGGCGGCGTTCGGGAGGTCCCCGGGAAACTATAAATGTAAACCTACCAGCTTTGCAAATCATCTCTGCGATAAGTTTCATAGGAATGGAAGACCGCCGGAGCATTCTGCATTGCTTTGAATAAGGCAGGTAAGGCATGATGACGGTAATGGTCTTGGACATGGAGGTTTTGCACGCATAGACCAGGATCAATAGTTCCATAACATCGTTGTTAACATTTCTGACAAATTATAATAAAATCAAACGGGAAAAAAGTCATACTTGGATCCACTTTGCAAGATGAAGACATGCTTTCCTCTAACGGACTGCTTGATATCGACGGAAGTTTCCCGGTTGGTCCTGTTGTAGACAATGGCATCGCCTAGTCGAGTTCCCATACGGCTGGAAGCATTATTTCGGAAGGAAAAGAGGAGGCCTACTCAGAGACGAGACGAGCCAACTCTGGATGGGAATTCCCTGTTAGTAGGACCATCCCGCTACTTTCATCCGCCTTATATGCCAGTGATGCCATGACTGACCTGTAAAGTTGTTTTTAAATGAAAATCTAAATGGCAGTAGCAGGACATAGATAAGAACATGAATTGTGGTATGGGTTGTTTTTAGAACAGACGCAATGATATCAGCCCAATCGATAGACCGTTCCCGATGCAACCTCGCTTGACCAAAGCGGACCCTGTGCTTTGCTGGCCCATGCAAATCGATAGTGTCAGGTCGATCTAAGCGATTAAACCACTAGTTGGTTGGCCACCTGGTCCGGGTTTCGCAGATGAAAGAACTCTCTAAAAGGCACCGGGTTCTTTGAAAATTGAGCCTTTTGGATGGGAAATAAAGGCGTGAAATTTGATTTTTTTTTCCTTTAGACAGGAATAAGTGTGAAAGATACAGTTTTGCCAGTTATCAGTAAGCATTTTGATATGAGTTGCCCTTTCGTGACAACGAAATGTTTAAAAAGATTTAACAAAACGCCTATCATAAGAAGGAAACGATGGTGGGAAGGCGAGAGCGCAATAACGTTTCCCTTTGATGTTAACAGAACAGGTTTATCCAGTGGAAATGTAAAGCACTTTTCTGATATTTCTCTTTAGCTTTCTTTTTGCTTTCTGGCGACTACAAGCAATCAATTCGCGTGGAACTGTTACCTGCCTGCTTCTCGAGAATATGTCAAATATTCCATTCATAACGTTTCTCCTGGTATGAAACAAAACATCGTTCTCTTTCCTCGCGATGGCTAAAATAGGAAATGCCATTTCTCTTTCAATAGTTTAGTCATCTTCGCGACGGAATTGTTTCTGCTCGCATTCTGCCTACCAGAGCCTGTTCAGGCCTTTATCATCTGCTACAAAGCTACGGTAGGTATAATAAAATGCCATTTTATACTTATTCTAACGTTCTAAAGACAGACAAAAATTGATAGAAGTAAATATATATCGTAAAGCACTCACATTCCTCAATATTTTCTTGTTTTAACGGTCGTCGGGGCTAGAAGGATAGGGAGGAAAAGACAAATCACTTGGAAATGCCTCCTAACTTAATGGAAATGTTAAAAGTGAAGTGTCTATATCCGATCCGCAAGTTAGCGATGCGTTTAAAGCAAGAAGTAAGACTACCAGAATAAGAAATCGCGCCGGGACCCATGCCGTCCAACCCATTTTTGAACGAGGGCTACTACCTCGGCCCCATTTGGTGTGTTCAAACGGCGTGCTTGACATTTGCGAAAAAAACCGCCGCTCTTCCTTTTCCAGGTCGCTGGCCTTTCCTTATTCTCGTACATAATAATACAAAAAATACCAATGTTTCCGTGAATTTCTAAAGTATTTGAGAACTTAAAAACTAGGAAAAAAAAAATTTTTATATTTTAAAAATGTGGAATATCAATTTCTGCTCCTTTTTACGGTAATGGTCTTAATTTTCTGTACGTTTTGGACCATTTTGACTTATTAAAACGTCTAGATG
Source organism: Oscheius dolichura (assembly GCA_932521035.1). Taxonomy (NCBI): domain Eukaryota; kingdom Metazoa; phylum Nematoda; class Chromadorea; order Rhabditida; family Rhabditidae; genus Oscheius; species Oscheius dolichura. The sequence continues at coordinate 84,375 of OW051497.1, read as the reverse complement.
GAACACATTACTGCGTTGGGTTTATGCTAATCGCAGTGAACAGTGTATTATGATTGATTGCGTCAGGATCCGTCCAGGCTGACAATTGTTTAAAGGGGGAACTGGCACGGTCTCCGTTTCTCCTGCTTTATACGTAATTTTGTTACTTTCCGGGCAAAAAGACGGAAACTGTAGGAGGCGACATTCTCGGAAGCTTGAATCATCTTGTACATCACCACATTTTCAATGAAAGCCTACTGTAGGGCTATCTTCCCCTCTCGGGGCACAAACCGTTCCCTTCCTCTCACCTTTTATTTGTCTCAAAAACTAATTAGAGGGAAAAAGTAGCCTGCCGGACGGAACATCTCGATATTTATCATCTTTTATTTGCCTAAATTTCGAGATGATTTCCTGAAACTGCCCTTCGGGATGTCCGAGAGCAACCGAATTTGTGACCACTTGAGCTAAACAATGTGCGTAATGGCTTTTGTTTGTCTTGGCCTGAAGCAAAACGGACAAATATCTCAGCTGATACCTTCCTTCTATTTTCTGACCAGGAAAAACTAATTCTACCATCCAAAAAAGTTGACTCATAGATTATTTGTCTATCTGTGACACATTCAGTTGTCTTTGCGTAAACTCATAAAACCATACTAGCGTCATTTTTCGATCCTCGCGCCTACATCATTGACATTCAAATAATTGACAGCTCTTAAAACTTTTTCGTTTTTATTTTGCCATAGCGGAATACAATTTCTTTGTACACTTGTAAGTAGGTGTCGGTATGCACATGATGAACGACAATATACTTTTATGTCTTTTTTCAGCTTTCGACAAAACAATTTCTCTGTCGTGTCCTTTTTCTTGCCTGGAAATTGTCTGCAACATAAATTTGAAAAACAGTCCATTTGAAACTAGCAGTCCATACGAAATATGAGAAAACGACCCCTACTATGATTTCGTTTCGTGACAGCCCTCTAAGGTCCACAAGGGTATCCACGATTTCAAAACGCTAACAAGGGCATTTGCCCTAAAGTTTACTATGAGTCATGAAACCCTCTTTCGGGCGCACGAACCCTGGGAAAGGGTTTCTCTCAGCAGCCGGCACAGTCATCCTCCTACTCCCTCCTGTTCTATTCTTTCTTATCTGCCCTTGGCTTGCTATGTCTATTTGTTTACCACAGCAAATCCATAATGCTGTCTGTCATTTAGGCGAGGGGACAGTATCGATCGATCTCCCCTTTTGGGATATATTGCATTGCGCTGACCTTTATTCTGATGACCGCCTACCTAAGTCAGCGGCGCCAATCGTCCGCCGAAATCTCGTCTTTTAAAACCACTGGAACGTTTGCCACTCATACATCCTGCCATCGGCCGTTTGATCTTTTTTCCTAGCTTCCGGCAGTGACGAAGGTCACCTTGTCAGTTCCACACCCCTCCTTCCCTGATTAGCAAGCAAGCTCTTATCTTTTTTTAGGCAATTTTTGTCATGACATTTTTTTGCCTAGCACTCCTTTCTCAGTCGTAGTTTGCTAACGGGTTTGTTGTGTGACTCCACAATCGATGCATAAGATGATACACCCCGGGCCGAGTCCATCCGAATCCTTCAACCATAAAATTGGTAATGAAGGCTTTCCCACCCCAACTCCGTCGCTATAAAGGAACCGTCCAGTTTTTTCTCTCGTGAAAAAGTCAATCAATTGCCATTTTGAGTCATCGACAGTTGACCATCTGTCCTGACCAGCTGCTTAGCCAAAGAGGGGGCCATTTTTCATGGGAAACTGATGACTAATCTTGCTAATGCTTCCGGGGTTCTCTTATTTACCACACATGCGTTATCTCCCTCTTTTTTTCGAGAAAAGTCGCTGTCAAAAATGTCCCGGTTGAATCACATAGAAAACGCGTGGTGGACCAACTCAATATGGTAAGTCTGTGGGCAAACACGAGCCGCATAGACTGGCCCGCGAGCCGACGCTCGAACTCGCTTTTGCTCGTTACTTCAACACCTATTCCTCAATTATATTGATTTTTATTTAATGGGTCATTTTCTAAATACAGTGAAGAGCCTACCCTGTCTAAATTTTTTATATCTACCTCCAGTCCGCGCGTTTCTCTCTTCCACAGGGGTCGAAAGGTCGAATTCCCTTTCTGATCACGATTGTGCCCACTATTTGAGCAGTTTAAACCGGCAGAGATGACTCTTGTCGTAAATATTAACCTTATGGCCGTGGGAAGACTTCCTAATAGCGCTCTTACCGCATTTGAGGGACTTTCATCTTTAGAATAGGTTTCTCGGAAGAAACTTTAGATTAGTCAGAATATTTCCTTATTTTTACCGTTGAAATCTTCTTTTTAGGCTAGCCACAACCTCCGTTATTCATTGTAACTTAAAACGTTCAAGCTACAAGCTACTTCTCTTTTCTGGCCCTTCAGTTCATTATAACTTCTTATGGCAAGGCGGTGGTTAAAGCGTGCGCACAGATAACAAAAACAGCTTTAACTTTGGGCCATTATCTTTATGCTTCCTCCGGTTCGGGGAATTAATGGTCATTGCGGTTCTGATAGCTTACTACCACTTTTTTTCGTGTATCAACAGTTTGAACATCATTTACTTGTTAATCTATAAAAGCTGACCATCGGCTTTTTCCCTTAAAAGTCCGCAGAGGTCGAGTCCATTTGCAGAATAAAAACTGCTGCGGATCCCGTTGTCCACACACAATCGCCTGAGCAAAGATTGATTTCCAACGGTGTCAACTCGTGTTTCCTCCCGTTTTCGTTGCTTTACACTTACCGGACTCTTACTCGCACCCTCTGTTTTTCCGAACCCTGGGGTCAAAGTCTGATCCAATATTCATGAATTGAGCTCAAGTATCACAAGAGAGGCACTATCCCGTTCAAAAAACCCCTGCCCGCCGAAAGAAACTAACAACAACATTAGACAAATTCGAACGTTTGTGCGTTGTGTTGGTCATCGGCGGTCGGTGGCCGCCAACTGCCCGCACGGCTGACTCAACGCCCAGCGCGAAACCTTTTGTCCGCGCTCGAATCTCTCTGCATTACCATCACGCGGTCACTCTCCTCCTCCCCTGCACTATCCCAGCTGTTTTTGAGAGGTTGAACTTGGCCGGAGCGGTCCGGAAAGCGGCAACAATTTTGTTTTTTGAATTCTAGGAAGGAAAGCGAGGGCCTTGTTATTATTTCCCGGTAGATGTGTTTACAAAAAGATGTCGCGTAATATTATTTGTAAATACAACTCCCCATCCCTCTATGCCTCATTTTGTCACAAAGATTTTTGCCTAAAAGTTTGTGGACTCAAGATGGTTTCAGAGGCGCGGGTATGTCTCCCCTCAAGGTCGGAAAGCCAAACTCGCCCTCTCTCTGTCTCTCTCCGTCTTGCCCCCGCGCATCTAGTAAATTAGGAATCGTCCTCTCAATCCTCACCTGGTCTCGCTGCTGATCCGGCTGGAGTAGCCTGTTATCGGTAGGAGTTGACCCTTGATATTATCCGGGTCCTTTTCTCTATAGAAACACCGAGAGATCGAGTCTTTTCCTGTTTTGCCTCTACCTCAAAGTAACTAAGCCGTTAATCCCTCGAAAAGTCAAACATAAATGTTTTTATTCGGGCGGTTCTGCTTGAATTCGCATAGTATTTCCGTCTCCTGGGCAAAACGGGCGGGGAACGGCCCCCTGTAGCTGAGGTATTTCGCCTTTCCAGAAAATCGTCATTCTTGTTTTCGTTTAGCATTTTACCAGGACCCCCTCCATACCTATTTCTGGAATCCACCCACGGCTTACCGCATTTTAAACAGTTGCTCACAATTTCGGGCATTCCGTATAGGCCGTCTCTCTCATTTTGGGCTGCCAAACAGTCAGGTGCCCATCACCTAGCCTAAAATATCATGTCATACGTGTTCTCTGTGTACATGGTGGTTGCCAAACTTTGACAACCTTTATCTTTGGTCCATTCTGTCCGCCCGCCGTTTACGCAAATCAAACAACAGCTTTCTTATTTTAAACGCTTTTAACTCTTCCCTTTCTCTTAACAAATTTTTTAAATATCTAATGACGGCTTCCTGTTTCAGGCGTGAGGATGTCGCAGGACTCCGACCTGCGATACCTGCAGGTACAGAGATCCGCGGTGGCCGATCCGGCCAGCGCTGCGGAGTGGACAGTCAAAAAACTCTGCTGGGTACCACACGAGACAGAAGGATTCGTCTACGGATCCATCAAGTAAATATTCTTCGTTACTTTTTTATGTAACCAAAAACGGTTATTTTGATGTTCATTTCAGAGGCGAGACGAACGATGAACTCGTTGTGGAAATCTGCGACACCGGGAAACGAATAACTATCAGCAAGGATGATATTCATTCTGCTAACCCTCCCAAATTCGACAAAGTGAGCATTTTTTAATTATCTTTACCATTAGAGGAATTTGTGTAGGGGATGAAAAAGCGTGTAACCTAATGGCTTTCGAATTTTGTTTTGGTGATCCAAGGAAGGATATTCAAAGTTATAGAGGATATTTCCAGGTGGAAGACATGTCAGAGCTCACACACTTGAACGAAGCCTCAGTTCTACATAACCTCAAGGAGCGTTACTTCAGTTCTTTAATTTACGTGAGTTTTCTGTCTACTTTATAGCCAGAAACATCTGTTTCAGACATATTCGGGTCTTTTCTGCGTGGTAATCAATCCTTACAAGCGCCTTCCTATTTATTCCGAGAATCTTATTGAAATGTTCAAAGGAAAGAAACGACATGAAATGCCGCCACATATCTTTGCCATAGCTGACTCGGCATATCGCTCCATGCTTCAAGGTAAGCCCTACTCATTATAGATGACGTAATATTATAGAAAACCATAAAATAAATTAAAAACGAAGAGTAGATTTCCCCGCGCACGAATGCTTTTTGAAAATTATTGGCTATTTTGTTATTTCCCCATATTGAGCAAAGAATTAGAGGAACTCTCCACCACCCACTATAAAATACCTCGTTCTATCAGCGTCCGTTATCAGGGGCGGCATTCCTGCCACGTTCGAACAGCCAGAGGAGAGGTTATCGGCAAGCGGGGGACCTTCTGCTAACAATTGACGGTTGCCTGCCGTACTGGTAGCAAACAGTATGTAAATGAGCTAGCCCTTTAAGAAAAGAACGCTAGGGGCGGAATGCTAATTCGCCGGAAAAGTAGTCAGGGGATCTGGTATATAAGGGATACCTCCGCCTTCATATAATCCAATACAAATGGATATTTCAGAGCGTGAGGACCAATCCATTCTCTGTACCGGAGAATCTGGAGCTGGAAAGACGGAAAACACCAAGAAGGTCATCCAGTACCTGGCCCATGTTGCTGGAGCCACGAAGAGCAAGACTCCAGCAACCAGTCCTGCCAAGGTTTGCCTTTTCGCAATATTTATTTAAATACATTGCTTTAATTGCTTTTTAGGAGAACTACCGTAATTCGATTGTAAGTTTACGTATTCGTAGTTGTGCAGTCTCTAGCGTTCACAAAAAGCTTGCACTTTGTCCAAAGAAACAGCAAAATTACACGAGAGGCTTGTACCTAAAAGTCTCTTTCCTATGTTTAACAATTGTTGCTGTCAGTGCAACCATCTCTGTGCTCTTATTCTCAAGACATTTGCCCTATTTCAGGGAGAATTGGAACAACAACTTCTTCAAGCTAATCCCATCCTCGAAGCCTTCGGTAACTCGAAAACAGTCAAAAATGACAACTCTTCCAGATTCGTAAGACCGATTTTTTATCCCTTTCAATCTGTTTGTTTAGGGTAAATTCATCAGGATCAACTTCGACATGTCGGGATACATTTCTGGCGCTAATATTGAATTCTACCTGTTAGAAAAGTCGCGAACACTGCGACAGGCCCCCGATGAGAGGAGTTTCCATATCTTCTATCAATTCCTTCGAGGGACCAGCGGACAAGAAAAAAGTAAGTCATGAATCTGATTTATTTGCCCCACAAGATCTCCACTTTCGCACCTAGGTGGTTGTGCGCATAAACAAATGTCGACATTCCTTGGGAGGGGAACGGTTAGAGATTGTATGTTCCAAGAGAGAACAGGCAGTGTCTCGTAGAGCGGCGGCCGGCGGCGGGAGAGACAGACCCGGACCGGAGATAGTGATTGCCCGGCGATGAGTACATGCTTCTCGCAATGGTAACAGCTTGACATCTGACACGCATACCATAGTCATAAATCTTGATAAGTCGTCGATATACGAGATGACCTTTGTTTTGGAACAGCCTCGGACGATATTTCGAGAAGAATAGAAAGCCGGCCAAGGGTCGGTGAATAGCAGGAAGCTGCTCTCTTGTTTGTGGTCAGAGCGAGACGAGAGAAAAGCACAAACAGCAATCGGGGGACCGAGCTGAAAGAAACCATCAGCTGTGACAAATATATATCGATTTTAAAGGCTTAAAATTAATACAAAATGTATTTTTAGATGGCTATCTTCTTGAAGATAATGCTGACAAGTACCGCTTCCTTGTCAATGGTAATATCACCCTGCCCAATGTGGACGATGCCCAGGAATTCCAAAACACCATCAAGTCTATGAAGATCATGGGCTTCCAGGAAGATGAAATACAATGTAGGCCGTTGCCCTTTTTTATTGAGCCGGTGCAATTTTAGCCATCTTCCGCCTTGTCTCTTCATGTCTCCTTCTCGGAAACTTGCAATTTGTCCAGGAGAAAAAGTCCGACCAGGCCGTTCTTCCTGATGATCGAGTCATGCAAAAGATCTGCCACTTGTTAGGGCTTCCTGTCATTGAACTGACCAAAGCTTTCCTCAAGCCGAGAATCAAGGCACGGATATAATCTTCTAGTTTTAATTTAAATCTTTTCCAGGTCGGAAGAGAATTCGTGAACAAGGCTCAGAATCAAGAGCAAGTTGTCTTCGCCGTTGAGGCGATCAGCAAAGCCTGCTATGAGAGAATGTTCAAATGGCTCGTCAACAGGATTAACAAATCCTTGGACCGTACCCGTCGCCAGGGAGCTTCCTTCATTGGAATTCTCGATATCGCCGGGTATGTTATTCCTTTTTTTGATGCTATGAGTTGTAAGTGAAAAGAAGTAGAGCAAACTCAGCCGTCTTTGTATGCACATAAGCTTTGAAGGTGGTGGTCGGCCACGTTCGGACACCAAACCTCATAAGATCCATAAAAATAAACATACCGCATTAAATTATATGGAAAGGAAATTTCAGATTTGAAATCTTTGAGATGAACTCCTTTGAGCAGTTATGTATCAACTACACCAATGAGAAACTTCAACAGCTTTTCAATAATACTATGTTCATCATGGAGCAGGAGGAATACCAAAGGGAAGGAATCGACTGGCAATTCATCGACTTCGGATTGGATCTCCAACCTACCATCGAGCTTATTGAAAAGGTTTTGTTGTATTCTCCGTCTTTTTCGAGCCAAGAGTTTTAGCCTATGGGAATTCTTGCCCTTCTGGACGAGGAATGCCTTTTTCCCAAGGCGACCGACAAAACCATGGTGGAGAAACTTCACAAAACTCATACTCAGCATCCGAAATTCATTATTCCTGATATGCGCTCGAAGAGCGACTTTGCTGTTGTTCATTATGCCGGTAGGGAGCAGATTGTCTAATATGTATGCATAACTTTAGGCCGTGTCGACTATTCCGCTGACCAGTGGCTTATGAAGAACATGGATCCATTGAACGAGAATGTTGTCGCTTTGATGCAAAATTCCACTGAGCCATTCGTGGCAGGAATCTGGAAAGACGGTAGGATATTGTAATTTGTTGTTTCATAAAGTGTATTTTAGCCGAATTTGCTGGAATCTGTGCAGCTGAATTGAATGAGACCGCTTTCGGAAGAACTTCCAAGAAGGGAATGTTCCGTACCGTCTCACATCTTCATAAAGAGCAGCTTTCCCGATTGATGACCACACTCCGCAACACCAGTCCCCATTTCGTCCGTTGCATTATCCCCAACCACGAGAAAAAGGTATTCAGCACTCTATTTCAAATCGAAAAAACTCTTTATAGCCCGGAAAGATCAACTCGATGCTTGTCCTTGAGCAGTTGAGGTGTAATGGAGTTCTGGAAGGAATTCGTATTTGTCGTCAAGGATTCCCGAACAGGGTTCCCTTCCAAGAATTCCGTCACAGATACGAGATCCTTACTCCCAATATTATCCCCAGGGGATTTATGGACGGAAAGGAAGCTGTCAAGTAAGTTTATCTACCGTTATTAAAATCACCGTCTAATATTTAGGAAGATGATCGAGGCTCTCGATATTGAGACAAAGCTGTACAGAATTGGGCAGTCCAAGATTTTCTTCAGAACTGGAGTTCTGGCTCACCTCGAGGAGGAAAGGTATACCATTTCCGTAATCATTGTTCAAGAATATTTTTAAGAGATCTGAAGCTGACTGGTCTCATTGTGCAGTTCCAAGCAGAATGCCGTGCGGCGCTTGCTCGACGTCTGTACATGAAGAGAATGCAGCAATCCAACGCTATTCGTGTTCTTCAAAGGAACGGTCTCGCCTGGTTGAAATTGCGCAACTGGCAATGGTGGAGGCTGTTCACCAAAGTGAAGCCTCTTCTCCAAGTCACCAACCACGACGCCGTCATCAATGCCAAGGACCAGGAGCTCTCCCAGGTCAAAGAACGTCTGGACAGCATCGAGAAGGAGCATCGCGACAGCCAGATGAAGATCGAACAGATCATTACTGAGCGAAACATTCTCCAAGAGCAACTTCAACAGGAAGCTGACGGAAACGCAGAACTGGAGGAGGTTAAGAACCGTCTCCAGATGAAGAAGAACGAATTAGAGGAGATGGTTGCAGACATGCGAGAACGTCTGCTGGAAGAAGAATCCCGCGCTGAAAAGGTCAATGACGAGAGGAAAAAGCTTTCGGTAGGTGTCCTTTCCTTTTCTAAATGGTACTGTCGCGGAGATGTTGAATCAAGTCTCATTTTCGTGTGTTGCCAACATAATCATTTACATTCCCATGTCTTTCCAGGAAACCGTCCGCGACTTGGAAGAGCAGCTGGAACAGGAAGAGCAAGCCCGTCAGAAGATGCAACTCGACAAAGTCAACGTCGACCAGAGGGCGAAAGCTGTGGAATCCAAACTGGTGGAACTGCAAGACTCTCACGATAAGATCCTAAAAGAGAAGAGAATCTTGGAGGAGAAGGCCAACCAATTGGCTCAGCAACTGACTGAGGAAGAGGAACGCCACAAGCATGCAGCCAAACAGCGAGGAAAGGTGAGTGTTTTCCATTTATTGTTTCTTATAAATTGACTTACAGGTTGAGAATCATGTTCAAGACCTTGAACAAGAAGTCCTTCGAGAAAGACAAATGAGAGCGGAGACCGACCAGCACAAGAGAAAGCTCATGCAAGAACTCGATGATACCCGTGAGATGATGGAGGAGAAACGTGGAAAGCTGGAAGAACTCAACGGACAACTCATCAAGAGGGAGGAGGAGCTACAGCGACTTCTCACAAGGTAGTTTCCCCCTTCTTCTAAAATTAAACTTGGTTGTTTAGAAGTGACGAAGAAGCTGCGACCATTGCTCTTCTACAAAAGCAGATAAGAGACATGCAGACCATCATTGATGAGCTCCGAGAAGACCTCGAATCTGAGCGAGCTTTGAGGAACAAGGCTGAACTCCAGAGAAGGGAAGCTGTTGCCCAATTGGAAAAGGTCAAGGGAGACATGCTGGACAAGGTCGACGAGACCAGTGTTCTCCAAGACATCATGAAGAGAAAGGAGGATGAGGTCAGGGACCTCAAGGTATTCAAATTGCCATTTCTTTTATTTACTCCCTTTTAAGAAAGCCTTGGAAGCAACAAGCCACTCCTTGGAGAACAAGATGGAAGAGCAAAAGGCCAAGTTCAACCGAACGGTGGAAGAACTTCACGAGCAAATCGATCAGCAGAAGAAGCTCCGCTCCCAGATGGAGAAATCCAAACAACAAACGGACGAGGAGAGATCCGAAATTGCCCAGGAACTGGCGCTTGTTCAAGGGCAAAAGACAGAAGCTGAAAAAAGACGCAAGCACATGGAATCCCAAGTCATGGAACTCCAGTCTCAGCTTAGAGAATGCGACGATCAAAGAATCCATCTTATTGATCAGTTTGAAAAGGTAACCACTCCCCCGATCTCTCACATACACGTATACTTACCTTTTAGGCTCGTGAGGAACTTGACCACCTGTCCCGTGCTCGTGAAGACGATGATCTCCACAATGCCAACGTAGCTCGCAAAATTGCTGGCCTGGAAGAGCACATTAGGGAACTCACTGAGCAGGTCCAGGAAGAGAATCGAGCCAAACTTCTCAACATCAATCGTGTTCAACAATTGGAAAGAGAGAAAACTGCCCTCGTCGAGGAAAAGGACGAAGCAGAAATTGGCAAGCAGCACATGGAACGGGTTAGTTCTTTATTGGTATTAAAAGTTTAATCTTTGTGTTTTAAGGAATTGCAAAATGCCAAGGTCCATGTGCAGGAGGCTCGTAAAAAGGCCGAAGATACTCAGGCCGCGGAAGAAATCCGAAAGAAGATGCAGAGAGAAATCGAGCTTCTTCTTCAACAGCTGGACGAAAGTGAAGCTACCAAGGAGAGGGTTGTTCAAAGCAAGAAGAAGCTACAACAAGAGGTTCGGTTTAACCAATTTTTGACTGAATAACTGTTTCTAGCACGAGGATGCCGTCATCGAGCTGGAAAATTTCCGCTCCGCCGCACGTGAAGTCGAGAAGAGACAGAAGAAATTCGACCAGATGCTGGCTGAAGAACGAGCCAATGTTCAGAAAGCTCTTCTCGATCGTGACGGACAAGCTCAAGAGGCTAGAGATCGCGAGACCAAGATTCTTTCTCTTACAAATGAGCTGGAAAATCTGAAGGCTATCCTTGACGACTCTGAGCGCATCAAGAGAACTCTCCAATTGGAGCTCGACGAATCGGTAGGGTGATTATTTTCCCAATTAAAGTAATTTAAGATTTCCTCCAAGGATGACGTAGGAAAGAGCGTACACGACCTGGAAAGAACCAAGCGTCAGCTCGAGCAGGAACTTCTTGAATGCAGGACAACAATTGAAGAACTGGAAGATGCCTGCCAGATTGCCGAAGACGCTCGTCTCCGCCTGGAGGTCAACCTCCAGGCCATCAAGAACGACCACGAGCGTAACCTGGCTGCCAAGGATCAGGAGGCCGAAGACAAACGCCGATCTCTCGTCAAGCAGCTGCGTGATTTGGAGATCGAACTTGAGAACGAAAGACGCGGAAAGAGCGGTGCCATGAGTCAGAGAAAGAAGATGGAAGGCCAAATTGCTGAATTGGAACAACAATTGGAAAGAAGTCAGCATATGAGAGATGAGCAAATGAAGGTCATCAAGAAGAACCAGCAGATCATCAACACTTTCCAAGCTGACATTGAGGAGAACCGCTGCCAGAAAGAGGAAATCGCTGCCAATCTACGTGACTGCGATCGCCGATTGAGGTTATTAGTCCTAATTATTTTGACTCAATCTTCTGTTTTAGGAATGCTGAAACTGAGAACCGTACTCTAGCAGAATCGAACGAGTCCCTTCTTGCTATAAAACGACAGCTTGAGCTCCAGATCGAAGAGTTGGAAGACAGCCGTGGCAAGGGTGGTTCCATTACGTCTGAAGAGAAGCGCCGCCTGGAAGCCAAGATCCAACAACTCGAAGAGGAGTTGGAAGAGGAGCAGAGCAACGCAGAGATCGCTATGGACAAGCAGAGGAAGGCTCAGCTCCAGGTCGAACAGCTTACCACTGAACTGTCCATGGAGAGGTCCCTTACTCAGAAGTTCGACGCGGAAAAGCAGTCCCTGGAGAGGCAAAACCGTGACCTCAAGGCTAAGGTTGGTTTATTCCCCCTATTTCTATAATTTTTTTTTCATTTCCAGATCACCGAGCTTGAATCCAACTACCAGTCTCGCTCCCGAGCCCAGCTCGCCGCCCTCGAAGCTCGTGTTCAATACCAGGAAGAACAGCTGGCATCCGAAAGCTCCGAACGTGCCAATGCCACCCGAGCCACCCGTCGTCTGGAGAAACGTCTCCACGACAGTATGCTTCAGCTGGAAGACGAAAGAAGAACCGTCGAACAACAGAAAGAAATTGTTAGTTTTTGCACTTTTAAAGTTTACTCAAGTTTATTTAGGCCGAGAAGAGTAACCTTCGAGCAAAAGCATTGCGTCGCCAGTTGGACGAGTTGGAAGAGGAGATGACCCGCGAGAGGACGAAGAGCAGGAATCTCGCCCGCCAAATTGATGATCTCAACGAGGCCCTGGACACCATTACAAGGGAGAACAACAACCTCCGGTTCGTGTCGCGCTCGGCCGTGTATTGAATGTTTTTTTTCAGTGGCGGTGCTGCTCGACGAAATCGTGAGAACATGCGCCTGAGGTCATATCAAATTCCCGGTTCAAATGAGAATCTAACCAAAAATGAGGACGATGACAGCATCGGAACAGAAGGTAGCTCTACCCGCTCAAATCTCTCATTAAACCGCTCTACAGAGTCCGGTTCCAACCTTGACGACAAGAAGAGCGTCGTCTAAGCCTCACCATTATCCTCCATTTTTCTTTAAATGCAATATATCTCCTTATCCAAAGTAATGCCTTATAATTCAGTTCTCTTTTTATTATCTGCTCCAAATTAACCCCCTCCAGCCTTATCTTGTCTTAATTCACTTACTCTCCATTGGGTACACCATTACAATTTTATTGACTGTGACCTTAAGGGCTCCGGTGTTATTGTGTATATTATGCCTTTACCCCCCACCTGGGCACACATTCCTTTCCACGCTTTTTGTCTCAACGTCTACTCACTTTATGCCCGCTGCAGCTTCAAGTTTTTTTCTCTTTAAATTGAATAAATTCTTGGCATATTTAATCTGTATGCTTCAAAGATAACGATAAAGATTTGCCTTATTGCCGCTTTTCATCTTCTTGCTCTGGTTCAGGAACTTCTCTGGGCAACAGTCCCCAGCCCCGAGATTCACATCAACCCCTCTAGTGAACTTATAAACTTTTTTGGGAAGATAATATTGACATGTACAGCCATATATACACTATCTGATTTAAAAACACAAGACATCTAATAATCGTCTTCTCCGGTGTAGTTGAATTGCCCATAGGGGATTCTTTTCAATCTCAGAGAAAGGGGGTTCCCAGTTTTCTTCGTAATGAGGCAGTATCTCCTGAATAACGTAATTATGCATTTCATGACGCTTACATGCATTTTATTCTATTGCTAGAATCTTGTTCATTCAGTTCGTCCAAGTTCGTAGCATTTTCTAACTTCACCTCGTCAAGTTGAGGGATGACTTCGGCGCAAGTCTCTCTACATAAGGGAAAACGGTCTTCAAGCCAGTAGGAAGCGACCTGGACATTTGTTTTACTAAATTAGGAGGACGGAGGAAAAATGTCAACATACCACGGTCAACTGTAAAGCCAGAAGAGTCCACCGCATGACAAACTGATTACAGTTTAAGAGAAAAATTGAAATAAGGAGACGCAACCGGTTATTTAAACTGCCAAATAGGAGGGTTCCACTAAGAGTTTTTAGGGTATAAAAATAGAAAACGGTTTGATTCTCTTCGACCTTTGATGTCATCTTTCCCGAAAAAGGAAGAGGAAGTAAAAGCGGAAATGTTTGCGGGGTTAACACTTTCAAGAGAGAATGCCTTTATAGGTCAAAAAAACTAGAACAATTCACAAGGAAGTTAGTTGAATGCTTCGTAGGAGACATTCTTCAAAAGGTTAAGCAGCTTGTCCTCTTTTTTGAACATGGATGGGTAGTGCTGGTCACATGCCGTTCTGAACTGACCCCTAACTGTAGTTGTTATTTCCTTACGTGCAGGCGATCATATTTCTGGCGAAAATAGAAGTAATATTGACTTGTTTAGTGTTCCACTTGGTCATATCGGGTAGGGGAATGGACTTGGCACAGAGATGTGCACATGGAGGTTCGTAGAAGCCCAGGTAGGCGCTAGCTAGGCTTACCTGTAGTATCGTGTTTTATTTTGGAATTGTGCGTACTTACCGTAAAGACAAAGGCAGGAAAAAGCATCTCCGAGAAATGGGACTGAGGACAAAAGAGGGTGGCGAATGCTAGGACGGCATAATAGATTTAGCTGGATTAGCAGGGAGATGACCACCATCTAACAAATGGCAAAAATAGAACAGAGATCAAAAAGAGGGCTTCGTACAAAAAAGGGGGCTTATATAACTGGAAACTCTAATACTATTGTAGGAGTGCCCTGAACTATGGTTCTCAATGAGCATTTGAGGGCATAGGACCACGGCTGGGCAGGTCCGAGCTTGGTACGGGGCGGCTCGTGGGGAGCTTTACTATGAACTCGTAAGACGTTATTTCCTTTCATTTACCTAGCAAAAACAAGAAGAAAGAATCCGTTTATTCATGTCTTTTTCTGTCAATTAAATAAGTCAACTGTTTAAAAAGTAAAATGAGTTCATATGCATACTCACGTTAGTAATAGTATAAGATCACGGGGATACAGGTACAGGGATACTGGCTACTGGGCGGATTTGGTTCTGGCAAATTCGCTGAGAACTTCAAGAAGAAGAGTGCGATGTCCATCGGTTTGGAACCAGCGGATGAATTCTACAATCGAAACAGCGCCGACTAGCTGTTGTACCTGAAGTTTTCATTCTTTGTGGAAAAATACTGAAGTGTTCTAACCGTTAGACTCAGGCGTTCCTTATCATGATCAGGCAGCTTATGGATTATAGTAAACAGGTTCTAAATTTCAAATAATGCATGTCATATTCCCTATATACCTCATAATCGTCGGATTTCTGATAAGCAACTACAGCTCCAGTAACCCCACCGATGAGAGCACCCACAGGTCCCATCAATAACCCTAGAAGTTTACTGTATTACGAAACACTGGGGGATCCCACCTCCAGCAGCGCACCCTGCAGCAGTTATACCGGTCTGCTTGAAGACACCAGCGGCCGTCTGTCGAAGGTCCTGAAAGGAAATCTTTGTCAAGGTTTACTGCTCAATGCTACAAAGTCTCTCATGCCAAATATAATCAGAGCGTTAGTCTCTACTCCCGCCCATGACCTCCATTTTTCCATCTAACCCGCGAAATTCAAAAGCGGTTTGCGCGGGATGTGAACAAAATAGTTTTTTTCAATACCTTAGCTGGTCTTTTAAGAAAAATCTGCTTTGATATGGGAAAACAACAAAGAAAATTGACGTCTGCTGAAAGAACAAGGAAATAACTCTACCTTATTGTCGGTGATGATGTCCAGGACCTGGTTGATGTAAGCCAACGACATCCTTGGAGATTCTGAAGAGTAGTCGTTTGAAATATCAGGGTAGACTTGTTGGGGAGCCATTTGAAAATGAGTCTGTACGCATGAGAATGGAAGGGGTCGCCCCGAGAGCGACGTGTCCTAAACCTATTGCGAAAGTAAGATATTTTCGAAAAGCAATTGCTGCCGTGGCCAAAACTGACGATCATGGATCAGCGGTAAAAGAACGGTTGGGTTTTGATAAATGAAAAAAAGTATAAAAGATGCGGAAATAGTTTGAACAGGGAAGCTAAAAATTTATACGAACTACAGATCAGTACTATAAGATCACCAAAAAGAGGCTTTAGTCATCTTCTTGCACTATGCAAAGAACAGAAACAAAATGTAATACTTTTGCTTAGGCCTTATACGTGTTGTGAATTTAAAAAAATATTTCAGAGTGAAATTCGCGATCGACATGGGATACCTGGGCGAAATGGAGTTGAAAGAAGTATAAAGCTGCGTTATCAGCTATGATAAAGTCCTTAAAAGGGAGTTGCTTAAGATCGATATTAGCAAATCGTGCCATCATGAAAGTTTCCTTTTCTCACCGGCAACAGTTGTTATCTCTAAATGAGAGCAGCCGGGAGAAATCAGTCTCAACAAGAAGTATAAAGCACAAATTTATTTACATGATACGTGTTGACTAAATAAGAAACTGAATAAAAGCTCGTACCTATCACATTTGAAGACCCTTAGAAGAAGGACAGTATGGACATAACACAAGGTGCACAATTATATCATAAGAAAAGAATAAAACAGAAAACTAACTTTACAATGGGAAATAGAATGAATTACTCGTAAGATGAAGCCAGTAGCAGTTAATTTTCATACGCTTCGGCCGCATCGGAGTCATAGACGGGCTTTCCCCACAGGTCAGGACATCTTTGAGCAATACTTATCAATGCGGCAGAATCACGAGTCTACAAAACAGGTTTAAAGGGTAAAAATATCGTCTACCTGTTCTTCTATCGAAGTAATCTCCTTCAAATCAACAGGCAATGAGGCTAAGGACTCCCGCATTCTGTCCAATTCCATTTCCGAGCGAAAGAATATCCATTCGTAGTTCCCATGGACACGGAATATCATAATAGCATGGGGAGTCGTCAGGAGCTTCCCTTCTCCTCCTTTCAGCACCCAAGCGGATTGTATATCAGTTAAGGCAAACGACTAAAAGTGGTCATAAAACAGGTGCAAGGGAGACAACATACTGTTAGTGTCCGTATGAAGCCGTCGTGAATACATCTCGCTCCTTCTTGCGCTATGGCGATGTGGCTTTGGGTCATCAGACACATAGCAGCCGATGCTTCCTCTTCGTCCTGTAATAATGTCTCTTTTATGTTATATTCCTGACAGAATTGTCAAAAAGAATATGAAACCTACCGGCATTGTTAGCGCTGAACTGATAAGCTGCATCCACTTGACGAGATCTTCCTTGCTTTGGCTGAGTAGCTGCAGATTTCCCTCGGCGAATACCACCTCGAAAGACCATTGGTAATCCTTCTTTTGGTCCATTTCTAACGTCTCGACGCAATTTCTAGATAAGTAGACTGTAAAGAGGAAAAGAGTCGCTTACCTGAGGTCATAGATTTGAATTCCCTCCTTCATTGAGCTATCTTTAAACATGTATATCTTTCTATCCTGCCTGAGGAGGAAGAAACACTGGTCAAAGTCATTTTGCGGTCTCCGCCACCAGTTGGTCTGATTAAATCTCCAATACAGATAGCCAGAATGATCTATCCCTTGTGTTTGGATGCCTGAACACGTCTCTTTCCAGAAGACCAGCGATAGATGTTTAGCTTCGTGAAGGTTCTATAGAATAAACTATTTAGGGACAAGAAAAAGTGTTACCTCTAGTGGGAGTTCTTTGCTGAGGTACCGTTTGAGAATCATGTCTTGTGGGGAATCTTTCATTAATAATGAAGGTGGGGCTTTGCCTGTCGTTGAGTAAGCCTAGAAAATTAACATTCTAAACGGAGAAATAAGTCTTTTACGTGTTGGATGGAGTGTAAAATTGATCTTCCCAAATTCCGATCTCCTGTTCCAATTGATACAAAGTCCTCCTTGGTATTTCCCTCAGTGTATGTGAATTCATGACCTCCTTTGGGGTAAAAAATGATTTGCTGGTAATCTAGGCTTATCTGCAAGGGAAATTTTACTTTAAAAAGAGTGTTTTAGTCTTAAAAATGTAATAAATTCTTACATCAATGGAGTCCAACGCGTCCAAAGGAATAATACAGTGAGCCATGTAGATGATATTAGACGGACCTTCTGTAGCCGGCCCGGAGGAATCGGGAGTCAATGTTTTCGAAATTGTATACATGTTGTGCTGGGTAATTGCAAATAGCCTAAAGAACAGCTGGTTGTTTTTCAAAAGAACTGGAAACTACCTTTTGCAGGGAACCCCAACTGCGAATTTATCAAAGACGTGATACATTTTGATTGGTCTCTCTCCCTGTTCGATGAAAACATTCATGGCCAGTTGGAGAATGTCGCTGGAGTCGACACTAAACGGGAACTAGACTTAGAATCAAAATGACCTACAACTCCTCGCCTTCGACGAGGGATTCCGCCTCAGTTTTTAATGGTTTCGTGTCGTCAAGTAACATTTGGTCAAATGATTTTGGCTCATCAAGAAGATGCTCCATTCTAACACGAGAACTAACTTTTGTCAAGACCTGAAACCAAAAGATTTGCCAATGGGAGCGGCTTACCTCATCAAACCTTTCGGTTACTTTTGGTTGTTCCTTCTCACTGGGCCGGGCGGGAACTGCATCCGCAACTGTGTTGTCGTCTTGTGTTATACTAAAACGTTCGCTATTCAACCGATTCCTGTTTATTTTGTTTCGGAGTATTCTGTCCAACACAATTTCCTATAAAACGGCACAACATCGAGAGAAAAATAGAAGTGTTTACCTGTTCAGCCGGAGTTCCAATCATATATTCAGTTGGATCAGGGGCAGCAATATTTGGCACCACCGGGACGTTGTCTGCTTCCTAAATATCTTTAGTTACTTAATCTTGGCAATATGACTCACCCAATCTAGTCTCCGTCTCGCTTTTAAAACTTTGGCGGCAGGAGTGCTGGGAGCTTGGACTACTACAGCCTGGGCTGGTTCTTCCCTTAGATTTACCCTTGACTATAAATTAAAATTGGAATTTGTCTAGACAAAAACAAACGTAGAAAGCGAACTGGACTGTTACAAGTTTCTCCATCATGTCTCCCACAGCTTCGAGCATACCACCATTCATCATACAGGCGTTGGGATGGTAGAATCGGGCTATTACTTTCTTAGAGCTTAACAAATTATTCCGTTAGTAAATAACAAACAAAATAAACTTACTTTGTTCCTTTAAAAGCCATTATTTGGAATGCTATTGTCCCTTTATTGAAGGCGTCCTTCAACCAAGCTATGGACATCCTCCTATCGTTAACATCTCCCCATTCCGCTTTTAATATGTGTTGTTCCGTTTTGGGAAGAAATTCTCGAACAAATTTCCAATATGCCTGATCGCTCGTGTATAGTCTGTAATTCAAAAGGGGAAAATAAAATAGATTTGAGGAATTGACTCACCCATAGGAGAAAAATTTGTCAATCAGATTAAACAGGGCTTTTCCCGCCTTATTTGACATATCCACTACTTCAACTTCGCCTATCACCTAAAAAATTAACGTTTTTCCGGTATTGATCAACTTGGCGGCATACTAAGTTGAGTAAAAAGGTTGAATAAACTCACCCGTTCAACAATAGAATTGATTTTATTTTGGAATTGCCCATGTTGCGACCGACTGGCCCGGACTTCCGGCCTCAAGGAGATTGGAGCGAGCTGGTACATTCTATAAAAGCGGTTAATGTGAAAACCATGGGAATTCTTACCTCAGGTTGTTACTCTCTGTAAAAATATGCTTGCTCGTAGTTCTGGAGGTACCATTCACTTGTCTGAATAAAGTGTTATCATACTATTCGATAAAGAAAAGAAATAGTAAATAGTAAACAAAGAGAGAGCTTGCAAAAGACTGGATCTGGCGGGAGACAAAGAACTGATTCGGATTTGAGCATGTTTACTGGCGGAAGTGTTTTCAAACGATTAAATTGGCATTCTTGGTGAGAAAAGAGAAAGAAATGGAAACAGAAATTTGAACATTGATTTAGTTACTCCGGTAGAACGGCTAGTTGCTACAGTAGAGTAAATACTGATCAGATCAGAGCAAACATATCGAGAAATGTTTCGGCGCAGTTACTTCAACAGTTGAGAAACGAGAAAATGTATATGAACAAAGGGGGAAGATTGGAGAAAGTTCTTTAAAAGGTCTGTCATAAAGAATACCTGCCGTAAAATCAATAAAGCCGCTGACGCACAGTTCGCATAGGAGAAAAGCAAAGCGTTGAAGCGAAATGAACGGGGAACTGTGGTGTCGCTTTGAGGTTAAGCCTCGGCAAAATACTGGGACCTTCTGGAAGAATAATAAAATGCGATCGGGTGATATTTGACTAACAGAGGTGATTACAGCTAGTAGTTGTCATTACAAGCCCAAGCCTAGCCTAATGAAATGGGTAAATCTGATGGTAACGGGCACATTAGTCCGATTAGGGAAGGTATGGCTCATGATGTCCATCGTATTTTAGTAATATAGACCGTCCAAACAGAAAAATAAGAAGGATAAATGAAACAATTGGATTAAACCTATAGATTCGAAAGTAGCCAGCATCATGTAAGCTGATCTGCCAGATCGGGCAGGTCACCGTATTACAGTGGGTAACGAGTTCAGTTGCGGCCTGCCCAAGTTATCTGGGATTAGCAACATCAGATTTGTCACCAAAGAGGAGTAGACAGGCTCTCCCTAGATCAGTAAGCCCCGAGTAGAAGCCAACAACTTTTATATTTTACCACACCCTGGAGTCAAAAGCTATTTGTTTTTCACATTTTTGCATTGTTTTGTTTCTTTTGGTGCGCTTTTATTTCCATCCGTTGGTATGAGAAACCGTTTCCCAGAACCTGAGGAAGAGTCGAAAGTTTCTCTCTGGTTTCATAAAAAACTCAGATCTTCTTCTCCAGAAACGCTTTCTTATCATCTTAATTCAGATGTATTCCGTTATCAAACTGGTTCATTATTGCTCAGATTACTTGGTTCTCAGGATCGCTGACTTCTCATTTATCCGACGGACTTGTTAACCCTTTTAACTCTTTCTTGGGGGTTTTAAACACTTTATAAAACATGATCTACGTACCAGGTTCAATGCTAAAATTGACAAAATGGGCCAATAATTTCGGTTCCATTGCATATTGCATAGACTAATGCCCTCAGCGAATTATGAGGCTTCAATTCACACAACGTTTCACTTCAATATGAGACGCTCTTTATGTAATGCCTCCTTATAAAAAAGCCGGCCGAACTCAAAACAACCCTTGAGGGAATACTTCTGAAGATAAGTAACCAAAGTGAGACATGTCTCCATATGCTCAACATTTTCTGTCGTCATTGCCTCTAATCCTTCCATTTTTGTGTCCACCTGTTACATAATTTAGATCTTGCTCCTTAATCAAGGCCTTCATCAACGCTAATGGACAAAAATAATTCCTAAGGCCGAGATTGCAGATTGGACCGCCTCTCTTCTTCCTCAGCGTGAAATTGAGCAACAATCTCTTTCGTCTCCTGGACAACCATATGGATAATGAGGAAGTCCTTTCCGGTGTATCAGCAGCTCCTTATTCCAAGCATAACACCGCCGCTATGAGTTCTGAGAAGCTTTCAAGGAAGAACAGGTGAGCTCCTTTATAATTGGTTTTGTTCCCCCTAACAAATAAGCTGAAGAACAGCGCGCATAACCTTCCTTAAAACTTTTGAGCAAAAGTTAATAAAACGGTTAAAAGGCCTAATTTTTTAGAATTTCCAAGCGGAGGAGTAGGGTTATTCTAGAAGCTTTTCGTTATTTCCTCCGCAGCTCTAAATTTGTTAGAGACACGAAGCCAGTAGGCATTCGACGATGTTTGACGTCTGAAGATGCATTCTACAGAATATCTAACGATGCCGTCAGCTGCCCAATGGGATTTTTAATTCGATTCGGTGGTAATAGCCCTAGGAAGCGCGTAGAATCTGTTTACGTGTCTCCGAAAAAAGGCTTTCTAATCCGTTAGTCGGCAAGTTGATCTCATTTACAATGCAGAACTGTTGCCCTCTCCCTCGCCCGCTCTACTGACTTCAATGAATGGCCGAGCTACTCTAGTTCCATTAATTTTTGTTCTCCTTAATTTGCCCTTCTTCAGACTTAAAATATTGCCAAGAAGATGACTAATCCAATGAATTAAAGACATAAATTCTTGATTTGCTTACTCTGCTCGTTAAGCGTTCATTTCCGAGTAGCCCACATGCTGGCTTGGGCGTCTCAAGAACTTGGCTTAGCAAAACTCAAACAAGACCCAAGCCACTTTGTTCTTCTCTTTTCCGGGCATGGTTTACATATAAAATCTTTCATTTCCGTGTGGGAGGCTGCCAGTAATCCGTCCCAAAATCTTATTTTCTATATCTCCTGTGCGTGAATGCTCTTTCTTGTCATAAATATGCAAAAATGACAATAACCCCAAGGCTCTCTGCAGTTAGCATCGAGTTTTTTTTTGTTAATTATGCGTAAACAAAGAATAGCAGGCATCCTCCCATCAGTAGAATTTAGTCATCCCCCCGCAAAATGGAATGTATAGAAAGCGCTAACTCTCTTTGTTATCAAAAACAACTTGCCGGCCGTCTTTTCTCCTCTCCGATTGTGCAAATTCAATTTTTGGATGGGGAATTTCTGGAACGCGCTTGTCTATTGCATCCATCGGCTTTTTAGTTTATGGAGTCTGTGTAAATTGAATTTGCTTCCTTAGACACATAGATTAAGGATTTATACCCCGGTCGAAAAGTTAGGCTCATTACGAGTGCCAGAGATATCTGCATCGGCGCTTTTGCTGGACTCCGCCATTTATTGACCGTGGTTCTCTTCTGGCGTTCAAAATCGTTTTTTAGAAGGATGTATATCCAATCGCAGGATCTTCTTTCAATCCACCCATCTATTTCCAAACCTAGCCTTGTTTCCTCCTTCTGGTCAGTTCATGTTCAAGCTCCGGTATGTTATCTTTTCAATTAAATTTTACGTTTTGGTCAGCCTTTGGAAAGAATGGAAATGGATCTAAAGTGTGCCTCACAGGCATCACTTCCTGATGCCTTTGACTTAAAACCCAATCCATTGCGTTCAACCAAGAGCATGTCTGGTGAGTGCATAAGTAATGAAGGCTTGGGAGTCTTCTTGGGACAGTTAATAATTCAGACATAGGGAAGGGGAGCTTTAGGCTGAGTTGTCACGTTTCCACAGGCATTACTCCAAACCAATTCATGATTTTAAGAACAACCTTTGATTTGGAAAACTTAAACCCCCGAGTTCCTCCTCTTATTTCAGACCTCCAAATGGATATTGAGATTGGCGGCCGCCTATCAGTTCTTCCTCAAGCATGTGTTGAAGATGTTCCTACCCAGGATAATTTAATGAACCGTGTAAACAACTGGCTCAACCAAACTCCAATTGCTAAGACTGCTTCGAACAAAATTTGAAAGGTAGCCTTTTTTCTCGAACTTTTGGAAGTGAATTTCAGATCTCTGCAGCTAAAAATGGGATCTCTCCCGGTCATATCAATGCTTGTCGAGCTACTTGTCGACCCTTTTGTAGGTAAAAATAAATCAGTTTCTTTTCCCAAAACTAACTTTATTCTATCCAGAAATTTAGAAAAAAAATGTAACAGAATCATAACGCTGGGATTCCGAAACATATGGATTTCATTTTGGGAATAATTAACAGGAGGAGTGAGGAGATAAACCGAAAGATCTAGAAAACAGGGGGAATTACTGTAGGGAATATAATGTTCAAATAAAATTTCAAGATTAAAGCTGAGTTTGGATATAATTTCGTAAATTGTAATAATCAGGGAAAACAAAAACCGTTTGTCAATTATGACATGGCAAGTGTGAAAATGAACCAAAATACCCATTGAATACTCCCCAGAGGGTGTGGTTATCGTCAGGAAAATGCGTTTAAGTGCTCATGGGTTCTTCCTTCGGAGTGGAGATGTTCAACGGCTCATGGCCATTGACCTCTCCCTCGCTGCTGTCGTTGTCTTCTCCATTTTCATCGTTGTCTTCTACTGAATCGCCGTTTTCGCTGTTATTGCTCTTCAGTTCAATTCCTTCTTGGCTGAAGTTTATCTCCAAGGGGGTCTCTTCAATTTTGACGCTGGCTAACGCCGGCGGAGTGGGGGAACTATCGGGACCAGCTATCTGAAACTAATTGATTTACTCTTGTTAATACCGTAAGAATCCTACCAGTTTATCGGATACGGGCGAGACGGAGGCCTTTTTTCCGTTAACATTAGCCGGGCTGTCCTTCGTACTGGGACTATTAGAGGAGACAGCAGGTGAGGCATTCCGCGACCCTCTACAACACCCGCTATTATTATAGTCGCGGGGTTCGTCCTAACCTCATTTGAGCAGCTAATTGGCTGATACCGCTTTGTTGGGCAAACTGTGCTAGAGCAGCCTGCCCAGGATTCATCATCAACGGGTTCAAACCCATTCCACTCATTGCCAGAAGCGGATTACCATATGGGAAACCGCCCATTTGTGCAGCCATTTGATTTATTTGGGGCATTCCATTGAAGCCTATAATATTGGCTCTTTCTTCGAGTTTCTAAAATTAATTACCGTAGTTTTGCATACTAGTCAAAGGATTAAAATTGCTAGGACCCGGCTGATTACCCATGTGAGGCATAGAACGACGATTAGCAGACATTACTACAGCTTCCTTGTTTAGACAGTTTTGAAGAGCCACTGGGAAGCGATCCACAATTGCACGGCGAACCTAAACAAACACATTTTAATGGCGCTTGTGGGCATCTTACTTCTTTTGCTGCATTAACGCGAAGATCCCGCGCAGATGTCTCAGAAAACCATGAGCAATGAGGTGTGTGAATGACATTAGGCAGGAGGGAGAGAGCGGACATTCCGCTGTTGGGATCATAGGGCTCTTGTTGGTGAACGTCCAAAGCGGCAGCTTTAATATGGCCAGTTTTAAGAGCTTGAGCCAGGTCCATCTGAAGTACAATAGGTGGGATAATTAGAAACACAAACCTCATTGACAAGATTGCCATGACTCGTGTTGACCAACATAGTACCCGGTCGCGCATGTTTCAGAGTGTTTTCATTTATAATCTGGTGTGTGTCCTCTTGTAAAGGGCAATGGAGCGTGACTATGTCACTCTTGAAGAGGAGATCGTCCAACGCTTGGCACCTTAACAACCGAGTAAGTTTAAAAAAAGGATAGCGGTACCTGTCAATCCCTAGAGATTTTTCCAGTCCGTCAGCTACATGAGGATCGTAAAAGACAACATTCATTCCAAAGGCCTTTGCTCGCAGGGCAACCGCCGTTCCGACCCTGCCTAACCCTATGATTCCGAGCCTCTCTCCCCTCATCCTCTTACAGCTGCCACCAATTTCACGGATTTGCTCAATATTGACCAGCTAAAATTGCACATGTTTCCTGGGATTTTGGAAGGGGAAAGTTACCTTTCGCCCGTCACTTATGGCCTTAGCTAGCCAGAAAGTTTTACGGTAGAGATTGAGAATCAGACAGAAGGTCGAGTCCGCCATTTCCTCCACACAGTCTCCAGGGGTATGACATACGGCAATTCCTAAACTTGTTCATTGAGTTAGTATGGTTTTTATCAGGTCAAAACAGTGCCTAGGTTTGTTCTGAATATTAAATAACAGTGCGTTTTGCTTTAAAGCTGGACAAATTCTAATTGAAAATGCCCTAGGAACTTTTAATGAGGTTGTCGACTTGCTCAATTTATCGTTTTTACCTCTTACCTAATTCGGAAGCAGCTTTCACATCAATGTTGTCCACGCCGGAGCCAATTTTGACGACTACTCTCAGCGCTTTGAATTTCATAAGATCTTCCCTTTCGAGCTTGATGTTGTGGTACATTAAAGCGGCCACAGCTTCGTTCAGAACCTGAAATGGATAGATTCTTTAGGTTGTTAGAAATATTGGGGTTATTACTCTCTCTGGGAAGTAACTATGCACTATCCGGTCTACCTGTTCCCGCCTCTCGAATATGTCCTATTACCCCTAGACTCCCGGGCCATAACCATTTCTATTTATTGCGCATCGAGCTTGTCCGTCTTGAATCAAAGGGAATCGCATAAATTATTTGTGAATGTCGAGAGAGGAAAATCAATTACATCGCGGTAGAATGTCGTACTAGAGGGAGTGAATGACGCAAACAAAAGACGACCATTTAAAGGAAAAATGGGTACCTTTTCATGGATCTCCTGGGTGGTTTGCGCGTCACAGAAAGCCACTGTGGCAACGTCTTTCAGGATCGGCATCTCCACTGAGCAGTCTCGGCCGTCGAGCAGCGCAACCAAGGGTTTACTCGTCGGCGTAGCAGGCATCCTTGGCGATGTCACTGAAAGTCAAAGCATTGTTCTTCTGCTAAAGGTTTTCCTGTTTTTTTTCCCTGGTATATGTTTAATTTAGAGGTCTATTTTCCCATTTTGACGCTCTTTTCAGGTTAGTTTAGTAACAAACCCTTCTTTTTTTATCGGTTTGGCAAGATTTAACGGTAAATCTAAAAAAGCTGAATGTATTGCGAAAAAAAATATTCTATGGCCATTAAAACGGTGTCTACTCTTCTAAACATGTCTCTTCGACCCACTTGTCAACATCGGCTTCCAGCAAATTGACCTACACCCTAGGCTGCGTCGCCAATTCCGCGTCAACATTGAGAAGTCCCCCGTTTATCAAACTTACTCGCTAAAATATCGGTGATGTTTTGCGGACGCGCCTCGCTGTTCAAAGAGGCACAGTCCAATCGTAGGAGACTGTTCTCTCTCGTCTCAGCAGCGCCGGCCGAAAAATCTGTAAGAGAATATGATTCGATACGTCAAAAAACACGCAGCTGGAGGTCCCAGGTGGTCTACAAGAATGGAAAGTGATGGCTTTGCAGTCACATACATTGTTTTTTTTCTTTGGTTAATCAAATGATTCCATTTAGCCCTGAGAAAGATTCATATGACTAAAGACAAGAATGCGAAAGGAAGCAAATCAAGTAAGGAGCCGAGGAGTGACGATTTCCGGCCATATAATTGACTTGTCTCGGCAGAATATATGTTAATTGAGACGAGGTTGCGCTGTAGCCCCGAAACGTATTGGAAGGGGCGGGTCCCTTAACCAAGTGAAAGAGCTCTCGCTCCCTCTTCCATATAGGCATCTCACACCTGGTCATTTGGCAGTGACCCGGCTGGTTCGTTTGGCATAAAAAGTGCTATGAGAAACGGCCGATAAAGGAAAGTAAATAACACGGGGAGTCTCCAGAATAGAAGTTTTTTTTCTCATCGCATAGTTATTCTTCATATGACTACTTACAGAAAAATTCAACAAAAGAGTAAAAGAGAGACAATGCAACGGGGTAGAATTAAAAGTTTAGAAGTTTTCATTGAAAGAATAAGGGTTATTCTCATTCACCGCGGAGAGAAATATCATTTTGGGAAAGAGCTATGTTTACTTAAGAATTGCGCGTAAGGAAGGCATTTAAAAGAGAGGCAAGCTATCCTAAAATGCCGCAAATTTTAGTAGAGCTGTTTCTAACTGCGGAAAGGCATTGTTGTATGGAAAAAAAGTTAAATGTATAGGGTGTAACCACCAGAAACAATTAGGTAATCATAAATAGGTGAATCTCGAAGCGGAATCTCTTTGTTGCCCGAAATGTTTTAAAAAGGAGAAATCAACGATTGGGACAATTTCCTTACTATTAAGAGCATTTTAAAAGGCTGCCGCTGGCTTTTAGGCGCAAACTGTTGACTGAGCGGCTCGTACAATGTATTAGAAGATGCATTATGCAATTACAGATTGGCGACATAAAGCTGAGCTTTTCGTCTCACCTTAGATCGGCTTAGGCGGATATTTCCACAATCATTCTTCGTTACTGAGTAGTCAATTTACTACCAATCCCGGCGCAGGTGCCGCCAGATGTTCGCAAATCTTACATGAAAGTAGATTTTCTACGGATCGGATGATAGATGGAGTAAAGATTCTTTCTTCGCTTCAGCGCGGGTTATTAATGTTTTTTTGAAGCGAGGGGGCCGATTTTGCGTGAAATGCAACAACTCCCTCTCGCGGTGAATGAAGTTATATGTTTGAATGAAACGTTTTCTAATCATAGGCAAGCGCTTCGATGCGTAAAGTTCTTGAATAATCAAGGAGTTTGGAAGGATCTGTTCTTCTTCTTTTTCGTGATAGTATGGAAAGAATTACTGAACTACGCAGCCAAATCTATGTGTCACAACAAGGCGATGAAATGACTTTGAAGACTACCCCGTTTGATTTGCCTCCGAGGTTGATTCGGGGGCGCGGAACAAATGTGCTTGCCTGCTAACACGTATTTGACATGAATTAGATATGGGATCGCTGGCTGCGGGCGTCGCCGAAGAGCTCTATTAAGCTAGACGCAAATGGAAAAGCTTGCTCTTAACATCCTCCGTCTATCGAGCCATAATAAACATCATTTAATTGCTTTAAGATTATGAGCACTTCCTTTATAGAAAGAGGAAGCAGTTCTTCCTAGAGGCTTCTCTAATACTGTCTTCTGCTCTCAGCAGGTGTATGCTAGGTGCAGCTGTAACTAGTAAAACTTTACTGCTTTGTTTCCCACCCGGAAAAGGGTGAAATATACGGAGGCGGGATAGGTTTAATATGCAAAAGGAGGAGGGAATGTTCAGGAACAAAGAGAAGCTCCCGCCCTATGCGCATTACCGCCTACTTCAACTGTAAACATCGTGAAATGTTGTGATTTTAACACAAAACATCCTTATGGTTTTTTTTTGGAAAATTGGCTAATAAGACAAGGGAAAAAAGCGTCTATTTGAATCTGCACTTGGAGAGGACTGTTTGCGCCACGTATAAACCCATTCTTTTTTCTCCAAAAAGCAATTGTCTCAGGGAAAATAGAATCGCTCTGGGATATTCGGCAACGCCATAAAAGGTGAGAACCACCCTATTTATATAAATTACCTTGTGGATCTGTGGGCGCATTTTGATACGAGGCTAGTCTGCCCAAAAGGCAGGAAAACATGCCTGTAGAGATGGAATTCAGATAGCTGGCACCCGCCCACCCCATAGATGGTTTTAGGCAAGGGGTGCTTCCGCGACGACGCAAATTCTAATGCCCAGCTGTTATTAATTGGAGGTCCAAATTTCAAAAAGAAAGCATAGCTAAAAAGTTGGGAACAGCCCGTATCGAACTATAACATTAACTGCGTCCATAAATTTAAATGCGAAGGGCAATTATCCCACTGACTCCAGCAAAGGAAATTGAAACTCTGTGGCTCTCTCTTCCCCTCTCACTCTCCTTCCGTTCAAAACTAACCTAGTGAATGTCTGAAGAAATCTTGAACGGGGCGCTTCCTCAAAATGGAACCTTTCACGTTGTTTGGACTACCTGAAACACAATTGGAAAACATGTTGTTCCTCCTGGAAAACTTGAGACGGGCCAGGCAGCTAGAAGGAAAGGCCAGGCATAGGTATCTCCATTGCGGAACAGCGGAGAGGGAAAAGCGCGGCGGGTGTGTTTTTATTGTAGTAGCCTTGCCTTTGTTCCGCATGGTCTCTTGGCCGTCTGCCAGCGCCCGACGTATGCTATCCCGCATGGGTAAAGATGAGCGGGAAAACAGGAGCTTACCTTTATTTCTCCGTCTTTCAAGGCTCTTATTCTCCTTTGGTGGTAGCTCGATGTTCAGCTGCTTGTCAACCTGGAAAGGTTCTGCTCATTTCAAGTATTAGGAAGATTGCGCTTGTTTTCTTTAAACTGTGCTGCCCTTGTCCCGTACCCACGCGATTCCTGCCGTCCAAACCGATGAGTTCGCTTGGGAAAATTCGGCACCTTTTTTTTCGAGTCCTACTGCAATTTTTTATGTCTCAGACCGACATTTATGCGGAAATGTTTCTATTCACTCAACTCCCCTTCTCCCATTGGGGACCGGCTCTATAGAAACCTAATGGACACATTTTGAACTCATTTAAAAGAATACAATCTATTGGCAGCCAGCAGCTCTACTTCCCCGTATCAGTCTTTTTAAATCGCTGTTCAAAAGATAGGTCTTGAAAGGAATGCAAGTTATAACCCAGGGCAACTTCTAGAATTCCTACCGTAGGATCAGGAACAGGGATGTCTCCTTCCTTTTTTTCTCCACCTTCGAAATGAGCGGAACAGATTCGGAGCTGAAACAATGTGTTATTAGAAAAGGTTCATGTGTTTCAATGTACAATTTAATAGTTCTCAAAATAAAGACAAAGGACCCTCAAGCTTGAAGCATATGGATAAAGCGGTCTACCTGACTGACGACTGTCTCCTCGGTTCTTCCGATGGCTAAAAGCCACCGCTGCCGCAAAACCTGTGGTCTTTTTGGTATGCGGTAGAAGTGTCGATTGTCCTCCTGCCCTCTGTATCTGGAGCGGAACTTGCAGTTGGGGAAGCCACAAGTAGTCGGCATAGCATAGCACAGCTAGCTAGAGTGGCGAAACGGCCAGTACATAGGATGCACCTAAGAAGCGTTTTACAAAAAGCAACTACATGCAGAAGCAATAAGCTGTTAGCAAGGGGAACACATTCCGGGACAGGTGAAGACGATACAATGAAACGGAAATAGTGAGCTGAGCTGACCGCCCCTAGGAGTCATCCGTATATTATCACCCTTTATGGCTAGGTTGATCGCTTTCCCGTTGTCGCGGCGATCAGGGAAGTGAGAAATACGCTAACCCTTCTCATCATCTTTTTAATGCTTCACGACTTTTGTTAATCTCCAATTTGACCTACTGATAAGGTTAAATGTTTTCTAAACCGCTGGCTTTCATCCGTAGACAATTCAATAGAAAAGTTTTGCCTCGTCTGCTCTTTTTAGAACATTGAGGGCTATTTATAGCGTGTTCTTTTATCAATACTACGTCAAAAATGAACTCTGAACAAGCAGACGTTTGTACGCGAACGCTTAATCTCTTTCATATCCTATTCCGGGTTTTCGTGGGCAATTAAAAAAAGAATAAACGATCGAAAGAAGGCAACTCGGGAGGAGGATCACGGCTGGTATAAATTTGGATGTCTTCCGCCAGGTAGGTGCCTAGTAACCACTTCCTCTATCCTAATTACATTGTCCTGGTCTTTTCCTTTGAATAATTGTTATTATTCTCCATTCCCGCGGGCAGAAACGAATCCTAAAAGGGGAATATTCGTGATCTCGAATTACCGAGATAACAAGCAAATGATAGTTCATGCGTTAAAGCCGTTCGCACTTTCAAGCGCTACTAATCGGCTCAATAATTTCTAAAAGAGACCGCCGATATGATTGTATAGGAAAGATCAAAATGTTGGCAGCCATCACAAGTGAAATCAACGAAAATGGAAGAGGAACTGCTCACCCCCAGTCCGATGACGGAATGCAGACACCGCCAGAATAGACATAATTATCAATGTTAGGTTGTGATGGTCGGCCGGAACCAGCCATCTATTGATGCCGCCTCTCACCTGGGGTTAGCACATCCAATCACTTTCAATAGCAGCTGTCTACTGATTTGGTCGAAAAGTATTCCTTTTTTATAACTAGAGTCCCTGGACTTTTAGGCTGCTTCGAATAATAATGTTCGAAGCCAAAGTGCAAAGACGTTCAGGAAAGTTTGAAGTTGCACTATTAAAGGAAAATAAAGGGCACGATTAGTCGTACTCTGGAAGCGAACCGTAGATGCAAGTGCAAGTAAATTAAACATTACTAGCAATTATTGGCCTAGTGAATTATTTTAAGGCAGTTTAGGTACTCGCTTCTTGGGGTAATTATTGTAGGTGACATCTCCAAGGCAAAAAATTTGAAGGAGCACCCGTCTAGATTTAAAAGAGACGTCTTGTTGAAATGGGAGGACTGTAAAAGAAAACACATTTCTGGAAAGAGTACCAATTTTACAAAAGAAAGAAGCTGGGCATTTTAAAAATAGCGTGATTTGTCGCCACAGGAACCTGAGCCTGAATAAACTGGCTGCTCTTTACTTATGGAGCAGAAGAATGATAACTTTATAAGGGCTTTCAAGGCGCAATCTGGCAAGCGAATATAGTCGGTTAGAGGCAAGGCGTCTTCCTAACAAGGGTCGACCTATCGCTGGTATTATCCCCTTAGTCTGGTACCGTACGCTGTTCTATCGCACAGAGTGACCTAACCTAACCTGAGGTGCTGAAGTCGTCGGAACTATTTGGCTGAATTCCTCTTTGAAGAAAGAGTCAAGTGGCGGCTGCGTAGGACGACATCAGCCGCTGGTAATACACCAACCCCGCGGGCTAAATCGCCTCTTGAAACCCAATTTTCGGGAGGGATCACAACTCTTTGAGTTGTCAGCAAGGACGACGGACCACTAGCAGGAGTAATCTAATCTCAGGCTAGCTCCACGAACCTATCACTCTTCTCTCCGAGTCAACATTCACTCAAGCTTTACCCTCAGGCCAAATTCCTACCCAAGAGGGGGGACAAATCCTCCTCCACTATAGAGAAGACCAGAATAAACATACCAATTAATGGGGGAAGTTAGAGGGGAAAATAAGAGAGAGGATGCAACTCACCCTATGTTTTTGGGTATACTACGGTAAATTAAGTAATTCTGAAGAAGCTGCGCCCTGTCTATTGCTTGAGATAAGCAAGTGGCGGCTATTAGACGATAATGGCTGGCTATCGTTGGACGTTTGGGTGCCATTACGGATCTCGCGAAGCTACTCCAATTAGATGACATGGTCCGTTCTGCTACTTGCTTTAACGAAACTACTCTCTGCCAGGCGACCGAGAAAATATATTATATTATTGGGGAGCGTCTGGAGTCGGGCCCCAACACCAAATCATCGCACTTATTAGCTTTGTTCCGATTGGGAGAAGGTTCAAATAAAATGTGCTCTAATAAAATGCGTTAGATAAGGGCAAGCCTTAAATTTTTGCTAATCCCTTTAATCTTAAATTGCATACGGAGAGAGGAAGGCACTGTATACCTAATAATTTTAAATGCGAATTGGTATCTATCAATCGAAAAGAGCGTATAGGACGTCAAAACTGCCAGACAACGCCACTTCTTTTCTATTGGAGGAGAAGTTGAACTTATTAGCTAAAGGGCGCTAGGCTAAAAAATTTGGTCAAAGTACAATCTAGTAAGATATTGGTGCCACCGGAAGAAACCAGGTAAAAGCAGAGAACGAGGAATCACAAAGAGGATGGGATTAAAAAGATGGCCGTGATTTTTGCCATACTACATAAGCAGGCGCTGGTCTTGCCCATGCTGAGGAATGGTCCTACAAAAGGTAAGAAGCGGAAATTGAAAAGCGACATGTTGATAGATGGGCAAATTCATTTTCCTGACACTTTGTGTGTCAAGAAGTTACCAAGAGTCTTATTGGTGGCTGAAAACGGGGAGCGAAAGAAGGCGGAGTGTTAATTGGCAAACGAGAGCACTCATTAACCCCCGGCCCAGCTCTGCTCTGGTGACAGGTTACTGTGAAATTGGAGCGGAAGGAGCAGCGAGGAATTGAGAAGGCAACCAATTAGTTTCGGTTGGCGGAATATTATTGGAATCTGCCTTCAACGGGATCTTTCCCCACATTACAAAGATAACAAGTCCATTGTCTGGCTCTAAAAGTAACAAAGCCTATAAACGTTGGTTGTTGGGGTAGTACGCCATCCGAGAAATCGGCTGTTGAGGCTTCACTCGAAATATGAGACGGAGATAGGTGTGAATTGATATCAACGTTACAGTAGAAGATATAGCAGATAGCGCTTCTTCAAAATGGCGGGAGAACATTTTAAAGAACAAATATTCGACAACAAATAGGGTAAATAAGGCGACAAAATCGGATATTAGACAACCCCGCGGTCGTGGTTTATTTTGGATTATGGTAACCTTCTTTTGGAAGGTTCTAGGGCATATTTTCTCAGGTCACCCCCACTACCTAAGTTTCAAAACAGATTCCCCAAAAATAAACAAATCAAAGATTAAGTAGGATGCTCCAATAATACGGTAAACATTTTATGGTGGCTTACTTTTGCCAAGATTTTGGTTTCCTCATTTGAGACCACAATTGGAGGAGGGAGTGACTCAGATAAATAGCCATGTTAAACAAAGTGAATAGAATTTACCGAAAAAAAATTCATACTTGTTGACAGTCTGGAAGACTATGAAACGGAGCATCTTGTTTACGAAGAAAGATCTCCTAAAAGTTTAAAGCCTGGGTTGTCGAACCTAATCAGAGGGTGGACCTGTTTTTGTGTACAAACGGGGGATCTCGAGAAATCGGGGGGAAGGCAGAGAAACCCGGAACACTTTGCCCCCATATTTTCAGACTGGTAGTAGTAGATTAAGTAGTGTGTGGCTTCCCGCGTAAATCTTTTGCCCCTTAAAGTAGTGGAGAAACTGACGTATCTGTTCCCGTTCCCCACGTCTCCCACGTTTGAATGGGGTTATCCAAAAATCCCATGTGCACGGAACTAGATCATCATCCTCTTTGAGAGATTTTCAATAGAAGCAATGCCAGCAATGAATAAAGGCAGGCAATTGATCAGTTAAGGGAAAAATGGCTCTGAATTTTTAAAACTAACGCTCAGTGGAGCGTGTCTCAAATCGCGCCTAATTAAAACGGCGGGATAAGCCGATGGTTGGTCCGTCGCCGCTGAATATCTGCCAAACGTTAGAGAGAATACGGAAGGAGCCCAACTTGGAGAGGAATTAGAATTTAAACTATTACGAAACATTTATGATGAACAACTTGTGGGAGTAATGATTAAAGTCTCCCGGTTAAGAGGCTATACTCAGGATGATAGCCGGCTTTCGACATCACCTCGTCAAAACATCCCCGGAGGCACACACAGTGCCCCAAAGTAGTTTTTGTCCAGCTCAACTTTATTTTTTCAGGTATAAACTCCATCAAACTGAGATAAGAGCGTCACTGGTCAATATTTTCACACCTGATAGTTTCTAAAGAAGCCTGCTCGACTGGAAAAGTTTCGTAATTATGTTACACATGCGTCTGAGATTGGGATCTGTTATATTATGACGACTGTCAGCGTTTTATCCTGGAGGGGAAAAGAAAGCATTTCAAGAAATTATGCGTAAGTTGTTGTTTCCTTCAGGATCACTTCAATTATTTCTGTATAACCTCTTCTACAGAAAGACAACTATTTTAGAGCGGGGAAGCCCTGCTTATATTCTAGTCAATCACATGACATTTTATGACACTATCGCAGCAAACAATACAGTATCCCACCACGTTTTTTTCATAAATCTAACAAAATAACGTCTGTCTTCTACTTGAAATAGATTGTGGCCCAGTATTATCGAATATTCAGAAAAGCCGATGAAAACAGGGCATTTGTATTACTATGAAGATATTTGGCATAACATTTTCGCATTAGTTAAAGAATTTAACTGCTCTTCTCGGTACTTTGCTCTTTTCACGAGCGTGTAACACCCAACATTAACGTTTTGTCTTTCCCGTCCTAATTCGTTGTTTATAAACATCATAATTTTTTATTTAGAAAGTTTATAGCAAGATGGTTGGAATTGTGAACGCGGAAGAAGCAACCATTAGTTTTTGTCTCCCAAGTGCAGTGAAGTGAAATGGATCCTTGTGCGCTTCAAAGTTTTACAATCGATTTTGAAGCAAAAAAATTTGCAATTCGACCGGGTGTAACGGATCAAGATTTGAGAAAAGGTCTAAGAGAAAGAGACCTGGGCGAGGTAGTTCAAAAAAACTTTTTTGTCAAGTGACCCAGTCTTTTGAAGAAATATTGGTAGCCCAAGCCAAGTTAAAAGGATTTAATTAGGCTTATAATGAGTTGAATATGTTGCCAGCGGCAGTTGTAGGATGTTCGTGGCCGGAGGCCAACGAGTCAGGTGTAGGGGGATTGGGAGGGAAAGATGATACCCCGTTCTTCCAAAGCTACCACTTGCTAGACACGCGCCTCCGGACAACTTTTGAGGAGACGCCTAGCACAGGGATATATCGGGCATGGCTCGGAGGACTATAAGCTGTTACAGATAGCAAACAGGAGTTAGTAGCACGTTAAAAAA
The DNA here is from genome assembly GCA_932521035.1 of Oscheius dolichura. Taxonomy (NCBI): domain Eukaryota; kingdom Metazoa; phylum Nematoda; class Chromadorea; order Rhabditida; family Rhabditidae; genus Oscheius; species Oscheius dolichura. Next base: position 48,886 of record OW051497.1, on the reverse strand, counting down.
CCATGATATAAGGTTATACTTACATTTTCACTGAGATCTGATGATTCTTCTGGCAAAAGTCAGGAAAATGCTTTCTGAAATACAAAAATGAGCTGAAAATGGTCTCTATAAGCTTTCGTTAATCTGGAGATCACGAAAAAATGAAGGAAGAGGCGATGAAAGGCCAGAGGGGCCTAGTTTGTAGATAAGAACGTTTTAGAACATGTGGCGGAGATAAGGGAAGCGAAGATACCAATCTCTTACTTTTACTGAATTGTTTGATATCTTTCGTGGGAAATACACCCGTAACCTTTGAAAAGAGAAACGGGCAGCTGAAATTGTATTGTTCAGTTGTTAAAAAGTTGTTTGATAGGAAATAATAAGACGAATCTAGCGAAACACGTTGCAATATACAGCTGTCTGCAAAAAGGTAAGCGTCGGGATGACAGAAAGGAAAATGATTTCGGTGAAGGTCATCAAGTAGGAGAAATGACCTCGGAACATGCAATGTCATTCAACAAAGGAAGGATAGCTGTTCTCTTCCAAAGGAATCGTAAGTATTTCAAGAGTTCATGGTTCAAGTTGAAAGTATACTGACCAGCGTTCTTTTCCTAGTCTTATTAAACCAAAAGGGCGCTTTTCCCCGTAGAGAAATCGAGATTTGCGCATGTGACGAGTGAGTGAGTGAGAAAGGGAGAGAGCGTGCCGCTTTCGCGCACCATTCCGGTAGCCAGAAAGTGAGAACCCAAACATGGCAGTAGGATCTTTCTCACAAAAGAACGGTTGCGCAATAAGGTTAGGGTGAAAAATGATCGGTTTCTATAGCGAGCCGTCCTCGGTCTGTCCTTAGTGTATGATTTTATCGGGTATGGGAAAAAAATGTGATCGTCATTGTCAACCCCGGGTAGAGAATACCTATCAAATGTGTGACGCCTGCTGGTTGGATTAAAACCATCATGGATCGTTTCAAACATGCCCTGTAGTTGCCTGTAAGGTACTGTAGAGCTGCTAACATGTTATTATATACATGACCTTTCATAAAATTGTTATTTATTGTTGTAGTGACCACATATTCACCTCCTTATACAAGAAAGAACAAGAAAATAATTCCCTAGTAGGGCGAGACTAGGAGTTGACGTCCATCACCTCAAAATAGCGACACTGCTCTTCGACGGTTCTTCTGGTAGCGATGGTCACCTTCGGACTGGCTCCATTGTCATCAGTAGCTGCCTGTCACCATCCATTCAGGAAAATTAAAATAAAAACATACGTAATTGACCTGCGGATCGAAACTGCAGCTTACTTGAGTCGTTCGAATATGAAAGGGGAAGTTTTTATTGGCATTACTTGGCCAAGAAAGATACTGGAACGTTTGTTAAAGGTCTGAATCAAAACTCACAATGAATATTAGGTAGCCGTATACGGTAACACAATTGTCTACCAGATAGACGACTTCTTCCCTCACCCAGTTGTCCAAAATGTTACAGACCAGGAGAATTACCACAGGATAGGCAAGGAACCTATTACTGGAACGGCAGAGAAGTGAAAACCTACCAGGGGACAAAAAAGAGAATAAACGCCGTGTAAAACCATCGCTTAGCCGGAACTTCTTTCATAGTCATACAGCAACTTATCACCACAAATAAGCAGGCCGCCAATTTCCAACCGGCAATGATCTTACCTGCCAAGGAATCGGAATAAAAATATACTAGGGCGGGATCGTAGCCCTGAAAAGGCGTAAATCTTTCTCGGTAGAATGAATTATTACTACCAACGAATACAGGCCTACTGGGGTTTATATGTATTTTCAGCCAAGAAACTGGCTAGATTGACTTTCACCTCTTTTTACTAACAGATTTCCATGTAAAATAATCTGTATCACATTTTTTTGACGATTTGCCATCTGTATAAGAAGAGGGGATTGCACCCTGGTGTTTGTAAGTCACTTTTTTTGTCAACTAGGGAGCAGATGAGAGTTGGTAAGCAAACAAAGTGTGAAGAAAACCGCCTGAAAGCGGCAGGCAATTCTTTCCTACCACAATGTCGAAGGGATATAGTAATAACCACAATAACCTCATCAGCCCTGATAAAATTGTTCTAATGGATCTTACCTGTACTTCCCAGGCGTGTAGAGCCACATAAGCACAAATAATCGTTAAAGTGAACATCATAATAACGGAAAGTTCAACCTAAAGACAGATTAAAAGGTTGAGCATGGCTACTTTTGACAGTTTCATTTTAGTGATATTCAGTCCTCTAGAGATGGTCAATAACATTATCATGAATAGAATCTCTTGCCCGTATCTGAAATCGTTCTATTTGATGTTTCACCAAACTTTTTGTGATTATTTTGCGCTGCTTTCTATTCGTCAGCAGGTGATACGGCACCACGGAGAAAACAGAATAATGGTTAATTTCAATGAAAAAACTCACGTAATTGCTTGCCCCGCATATTCCATAGTCTGCAAGCCAAAGCCGTTGACAGCATAGATTAAGTAATGAATGAGATGGCAGAACATTCCTCCAATTTTTAGGAAGACACAATGGCAGTATAACTTATAGACACAATGGTGAAGACGTCGCTGTGTGAGCTGCCCTTAATTAGCTCCTTGTTGATTAAAAAGGAAAGACCTACAGCCGACTATATATGCCGTAATAAATATACCTATATTGACTATAATAAACGCCGTAATAATGAGCAAAAGATCTGAAAGAATGTTATTCCTGATATGTGAACGGGTAACATCGTTGATCAAAACTGAAGTGATACGTGAAGAAGTCTGTGGGGTTTCCATTAGTCATCAGTAGGCGGTACTCTAGACTTATCCCCTGATGTTGGTTGACTACCTCGTTACAGATTGAAATAGCCATAAACCACCACCTTGACCTAGCTGAACTGAAATGGTATCATTTACATCAATACTTTGAAAATAAAATATACGTGAATGTTCTGCTCCCTGTGCAGACCACAAATTCTTTGGTTGTGTTGTTTGGCCCATCTTGATAGAAACATTTGACTGTCGGGTTGTGGACTAGAGGTGAGAGTCGAATCTGGGCAAATCATTGGTTTAGACTTGAAAAGAATAAAAGCCCAGAGTTAGCGTTTATTGGTAAAGGGGCGCTAACCTATTTTTCTGAAATGTGTTCCCCTACCACTTTTAAAGTTAAAACCCAACCACTTCCCTAGACCGGTCGTGGTTCCCAATCTAGGCGAATTTCGGTAGAAGATCGATCGGAATAGAGACTTTATGAATTTCAGATCTCTTCCCTTTGTTCATCTTTTCACAGCATTCAACCTGTATTTTGAGAACTATTTGTCAAATTCTGTGTTAAAATAGAAGAGACCTACTATTGGTGGTAGTCTACCCGGTTCTGTGGCGTTAAGGAGCAGCTCCACCCTATCCTCACATTTCTACAACAATCAGTAAAACAACAAAGGGTAACCCTTACATCGAGAACCGTATAAGCACGAATCCATTGCTTTGGATCGTCATAATACATCAGCAGACTGGGCACAGGATATATCTAATTTGTCTGGATGTTTTTTAACAAAGTGATTACCGTGGGATAGCGGAAATAGTATTCCAGCTGCCCTGTCTCCGATTCATAACAGAAACGATCAAGGTAAACGAAGTCCTAAACTGGAGGTATTTATTTTGAAAACTTAAATTTCTCCTCGCGAAAAATAACACTCCACACGAATATTTATGAATAAATCACATTTAAAACGTACTCACCATATTCTTCTGGAGTATTCCTTCGCTTATTTTTCCTCCAACACTAACAAATAATGACAATATCAGTAACGCGACAAGCAACATCGGACGTTGAAAGCGTGCTCCGCAGCAACGTCGCCTAGGTAACGAGGCTTTGCCTAAGCAGCACTTGCCATGATAATTTGAAATTCCCCGAAAACATTAGAGCAAAGTTGTGTATTTCTGCAGACAATAAAGCCTTCCCGAGTTTAGTAATTACTAATTAAAAACAAAATACGCCGCTAATCAGCGAGGAAACTAGAACTGTGGCTTGGGCTCAGCCTAAGCCAAATTGGTGTCGGACTGATCACGATGCACTAATCATAAAAATCTTAAAGGGATTGTCGGGACCTATAATAGCGTTCACGGGTCCCGGGGCGCCGTGAACGAGAAGCGTCCTCCGCGCTTTTGTATATTTAAAGGGAATGTCAGGGACCTAAGAAGCTGACTGTAGATTTTTGCTTTTCTCTATTTTTCTGTTTTCTTCATCTGTCATTTCTTTTGCATGTGTGAAACACTAACGACGGCTCGATTCGCAGTTGTAACTAGCTCGGGCATTTATGAAACATTTTCAGAAATTAAAAAATCAAAATGAAGAGAAAGAAAACGCTGAGGGGCCCGTTGCTGACGCGGCGAAGCCCTCTTGTGTCAAAATAAATAGAAAAAGGCGTGAAAAGTGCTCGAATATCGACCAACGTCAGCACGCCGGTTCGTCTATAGACCCGAAAGTTGTCATACTTACGCTTCAGCGCTATTTAAACAATATAAAAAAGTTTCCAAGTCAATTCGTGGCGATATGCGAATTATTGGTTTAAACCAATACTTGTGCTTCGCCACAAAACCTAGTTTAGTTTTTTTGAACTCTGAAAAGAGGGCTGCAGGATTGGAAATGGTCTATTTGAGCCTCGTTTGCGGTTTTCCCTCCAAATGGACCCTGGCGAAGAAGATCTGATAGATATTTCCATAAAAATGGAACGCCTTTTCCCGAGCTTTGAGCGAAAGTTGTTTTGGAATACCGGTACTATTGAGGGAAATCTCCTAGAGGCGGATCGAGGGCCATATTCTTCTAGAGACCTCTTGTTTGAGAAAACCGCTTCAGACAATTTGTTGGCCATGTTGTGGCGGCCCTAGAACTGCAAGGATTATCTCGAAAACGCCTTTCATGGAGCTGAGTCTAAAAAACCAGCTCCCGTCACAGGAGGACGCTTCTGTGCCACGTTATGGCTCCTTCATCAAAAACCAGGGTGTAAGCCAATAGAAATCAATTATCCAATTTGAACAGGCCAGTACGGTATCAAAACCTAACGATTCGAAAACGTTCGACCACTCTACTCGTAGAACTCGACGAGTAGATTACGAATAACCCTAAAACGCACAGGGTTCGCTGAACAAATAGCGATTTATAGCCCAAAAACTATTATAATCCAATAAAAGGTACTGTAAAAAAAGGCAGTTTTTGGAAAACAGGCTAGCAGGTCCGAGTATATAGTCATTCGAACCGCCTCATCGAGCTGAGTCTAAAAAACCAGCTCCCGTCACAGGAGGACGCTTCTGTGCCACGTTATGGCTCCTTCATCAAAAACCAGGGTGTAAGCCAATAGAAATCAATTATCCAATTTGAACAGGCCAGTACGGTATCAAAACCTAACGATTCGAAAACGTTCGACCACTCTACTCGTAGAACTCGACGAGTAGATTACGAATAACCCTAAAACGCACAGGGTTCGCTGAACAAATAGCGATTTATAGCCCAAAAACTATTATAATCCAATAAAAGGTACTGTAAAAAAAGGCAGTTTTTGGAAAACAGGCTAGCAGGTCCGAGTATATAGTCATTCGAACCGCCTCATCGAGCTGAGTCTAAAAAACCAGCTCCCGTCACAGGAGGACGCTTCTGTGCCACGTTATGGCTCCTTCATCAAAAACCAGGGTGTAAGCCAATAGAAATCAATTATCCAATTTGAACAGGCCAGTACGGTATCAAAACCTAACGATTCGAAAACGTTCGACCACTCTACTCGTAGAACTCGACGAGTAGATTACGAATAACCCTAAAACGCACAGGGTTCGCTGAACAAATAGCGATTTATAGCCCAAAAACTATTATAATCCAATAAAAGGTACTGTAAAAAAAGGCAGTTTTTGGAAAACAGGCTAGCAGGTCCGAGTATATAGTCATTCGAACCGCCTCATCGAGCTGAGTCTAAAAAACCAGCTCCCGTCACAGGAGGACGCTTCTGTGCCACGTTATGGCTCCTTCATCAAAAACCAGGGTGTAAGCCAATAGAAATCAATTATCCAATTTGAACAGGCCAGTACGGTATCAAAACCTAACGATTCGAAAACGTTCGACCACTCTACTCGTAGAACTCGACGAGTAGATTACGAATAACCCTAAAACGCACAGGGTTCGCTGAACAAATAGCGATTTATAGCCCAAAAACTATTATAATCCAATAAAAGGTACTGTAAAAAAAGGCAGTTTTTGGAAAACAGGCTAGCAGGTCCGAGTATATAGTCATTCGAACCGCCTCATCGAGCTGAGTCTAAAAAACCAGCTCCCGTCACAGGAGGACGCTTCTGTGCCACGTTATGGCTCCTTCATCAAAAACCAGGGTGTAAGCCAATAGAAATCAATTATCCAATTTGAACAGGCCAGTACGGTATCAAAACCTAACGATTCGAAAACGTTCGACCACTCTACTCGTAGAACTCGACGAGTAGATTACGAATAACCCTAAAACGCACAGGGTTCGCTGAACAAATAGCGATTTATAGCCCAAAAACTATTATAATCCAATAAAAGGTACTGTAAAAAAAGGCAGTTTTTGGAAAACAGGCTAGCAGGTCCGAGTATATAGTCATTCGAACCGCCTCATCGAGCTGAGTCTAAAAAACCAGCTCCCGTCACAGGAGGACGCTTCTGTGCCACGTTATGGCTCCTTCATCAAAAACCAGGGTGTAAGCCAATAGAAATCAATTATCCAATTTGAACAGGCCAGTACGGTATCAAAACCTAACGATTCGAAAACGTTCGACCACTCTACTCGTAGAACTCGACGAGTAGATTACGAATAACCCTAAAACGCACAGGGTTCGCTGAACAAATAGCGATTTATAGCCCAAAAACTATTATAATCCAATAAAAGGTACTGTAAAAAAAGGCAGTTTTTGGAAAACAGGCTAGCAGGTCCGAGTATATAGTCATTCGAACCGCCTCATCGAGCTGAGTCTAAAAAACCAGCTCCCGTCACAGGAGGACGCTTCTGTGCCACGTTATGGCTCCTTCATCAAAAACCAGGGTGTAAGCCAATAGAAATCAATTATCCAATTTGAACAGGCCAGTACGGTATCAAAACCTAACGATTCGAAAACGTTCGACCACTCTACTCGTAGAACTCGACGAGTAGATTACGAATAACCCTAAAACGCACAGGGTTCGCTGAACAAATAGCGATTTATAGCCCAAAAACTATTATAATCCAATAAAAGGTACTGTAAAAAAAGGCAGTTTTTGGAAAACAGGCTAGCAGGTCCGAGTATATAGTCATTCGAACCGCCTCATCGAGCTGAGTCTAAAAAACCAGCTCCCGTCACAGGAGGACGCTTCTGTGCCACGTTATGGCTCCTTCATCAAAAACCAGGGTGTAAGCCAATAGAAATCAATTATCCAATTTGAACAGGCCAGTACGGTATCAAAACCTAACGATTCGAAAACGTTCGACCACTCTACTCGTAGAACTCGACGAGTAGATTACGAATAACCCTAAAACGCACAGGGTTCGCTGAACAAATAGCGATTTATAGCCCAAAAACTATTATAATCCAATAAAAGGTACTGTAAAAAAAGGCAGTTTTTGGAAAACAGGCTAGCAGGTCCGGGTATATAGTCATTCGAACCGCCTCATCGAGCTGAGTCTAAAAAACCAGCTCCCGTCACAGGAGGACGCTTCTGTGCCACGTTATGGCTCCTTCATCAAAAACCAGGGTGTAAGCCAATAGAAATCAATTATCCAATTTGAACAGGCCAGTACGGTATCAAAACCTAGCGATTCGAAAACGTTCGACCACTATACTCGTAGAACTCGACGAGTAGATTACGAATAACCCTAAAACGCATAGGGTTCGCTGAACAAATCGCGATTTATAGCCCAAAAACTATTATAATCCAATAAAAGGTACTGTAAAAAAAGGCAGTTTTTGGAAAACAGGCTAGCAGGTCCGAGTATATAGTCATTCGAACCGCCTCATCGAGCTGAGTCTAAAAAACCAGCTCCCGTCACAGGAGGACGCTTCTGTGCCACGTTATGGCTCCTTCATCAAAAACCAGGGTGTAAGCCAATAGAAATCAATTATCCAATTTGAACAGGCCAGTACGGTATCAAAACCTAACGATTCGAAAACGTTCGACCACTCTACTCGTAGAACTCGACGAGTAGATTACGAATAACCCTAAAACGCACAGGGTTCGCTGAACAAATAGCGATTTATAGCCCAAAAACTATTATAATCCAATAAAAGGTACTGTAAAAAAAGGCAGTTTTTGGAAAACAGGCTAGCAGGTCCGGGTATATAGTCATTCGAACCGCCTCATCGAGCTGAGTCTAAAAAACCAGCTCCCGTCACAGGAGGACGCTTCTGTGCCACGTTATGGCTCCTTCATCAAAAACCAGGGTGTAAGCCAATAGAAATCAATTATCCAATTTGAACAGGCCAGTACGGTATCAAAACCTAGCGATTCGAAAACGTTCGACCACTATACTCGTAGAACTCGACGAGTAGATTACGAATAACTTTAAAACGCATAGGGTTCGCTGAACAAATCGCGATTTATAGCCCAAAAACTATTATAATCCAATAAAAGGTACTGTAAAAAAAGGCAGTTTTTGGAAAACAGGCTAGCAGGTCCGAGTATATAGTCATTCGAACCGCCTCATCGAGCTGAGTCTAAAAAACCAGCTCCCGTCACAGGAGGACGCTTCTGTGCCACGTTATGGCTCCTTCATCAAAAACCAGGGTGTAAGCCAATAGAAATCAATTATCCAATTTGAACAGGCCAGTACGGTATCAAAACCTAACGATTCGAAAACGTTCGACCACTCTACTCGTAGAACTCGACGAGTAGATTACGAATAACCCTAAAACGCACAGGGTTCGCTGAACAAATAGCGATTTATAGCCCAAAAACTATTATAATCCAATAAAAGGTACTGTAAAAAAAGGCAGTTTTTGGAAAACAGGCTAGCAGGTCCGAGTATATAGTCATTCGAACCGCCTCATCGAGCTGAGTCTAAAAAACCAGCTCCCGTCACAGGAGGACGCTTCTGTGCCACGTTATGGCTCCTTCATCAAAAACCAGGGTGTAAGCCAATAGAAATCAATTATCCAATTTGAACAGGCCAGTACGGTATCAAAACCTAACGATTCGAAAACGTTCGACCACTCTACTCGTAGAACTCGACGAGTAGATTACGAATAACCCTAAAACGCACAGGGTTCGCTGAACAAATAGCGATTTATAGCCCAAAAACTATTATAATCCAATAAAAGGTACTGTAAAAAAAGGCAGTTTTTGGAAAACAGGCTAGCAGGTCCGAGTATATAGTCATTCGAACCGCCTCATCGAGCTGAGTCTAAAAAACCAGCTCCCGTCACAGGAGGACGCTTCTGTGCCACGTTATGGCTCCTTCATCAAAAACCAGGGTGTAAGCCAATAGAAATCAATTATCCAATTTGAACAGGCCAGTACGGTATCAAAACCTAACGATTCGAAAACGTTCGACCACTCTACTCGTAGAACTCGACGAGTAGATTACGAATAACCCTAAAACGCACAGGGTTCGCTGAACAAATAGCGATTTATAGCCCAAAAACTATTATAATCCAATAAAAGGTACTGTAAAAAAAGGCAGTTTTTGGAAAACAGGCTAGCAGGTCCGAGTATATAGTCATTCGAACCGCCTCATCGAGCTGAGTCTAAAAAACCAGCTCCCGTCACAGGAGGACGCTTCTGTGCCACGTTATGGCTCCTTCATCAAAAACCAGGGTGTAAGCCAATAGAAATCAATTATCCAATTAGAACAGGCCAGTACGGTATCAAAACCTAACGATTCGAAAACGTTCGACCACTCTACTCGTAGAACTCGACGAGTAGATTACGAATAACCCTAAAACGCACAGGGTTCGCTGAACAAATAGCGATTTATAGCCCAAAAACTATTATAATCCAATAAAAGGTACTGTAAAAAAAGGCAGTTTTTGGAAAACAGGCTAGCAGGTCCGGGTATATAGTCATTCGAACCGCCTCATCGAGCTGAGTCTAAAAAACCAGCTCCCGTCACAGGAGGACGCTTCTGTGCCACGTTATGGCTCCTTCATCAAAAACCAGGGTGTAAGCCAATTGAAATCAATTATCCAATTTGAACAGGCCAGTACGGTATCAAAACCTAACGATTCGAAAACGTTCGACCACTATACTCGTAGAACTCGACGAGTAGATTACGAATAACCCTAAAACGCATAGGGTTCGCTGAACAAATCGCGATTTATAGCCCAAAAACTATTATAATCCAATAAAAGGTACTGTAAAAAAAGGCAGTTTTTGGAAAACAGGCTAGCAGGTCCGGGTATATAGTCATTCGAACCGCCTCATCGAGCTGAGTCTAAAAAACCAGCTCCCGTCACAGGAGGACGCTTCTGTGCCACGTTATGGCTCCTTCATCAAAAACCAGGGTGTAAGCCAATAGAAATCAATTATCCAATTTGAACAGGCCAGTACGGTATCAAAACCTAACGATTCGAAAACGTTCGACCACTCTACTCGTAGAACTCGACGAGTAGATTACGAATAACCCTAAAACGCACAGGGTTCGCTGAACAAATAGCGATTTATAGCCCAAAAACTATTATAATCCAATAAAAGGTACTGTAAAAAAAGGCAGTTTTTGGAAAACAGGCTAGCAGGTCCGAGTATATAGTCATTCGAACCGCCTCATCGAGCTGAGTCTAAAAAACCAGCTCCCGTCACAGGAGGACGCTTCTGTGCCACGTTATGGCTCCTTCATCAAAAACCAGGGTGTAAGCCAATAGAAATCAATTATCCAATTTGAACAGGCCAGTACGGTATCAAAACCTAACGATTCGAAAACGTTCGACCACTCTACTCGTAGAACTCGACGAGTAGATTACGAATAACCCTAAAACGCACAGGGTTCGCTGAACAAATAGCGATTTATAGCCCAAAAACTATTATAATCCAATAAAAGGTACTGTAAAAAAAGGCAGTTTTTGGAAAACAGGCTAGCAGGTCCGAGTATATAGTCATTCGAACCGCCTCATCGAGCTGAGTCTAAAAAACCAGCTCCCGTCACAGGAGGACGCTTCTGTGCCACGTTATGGCTCCTTCATCAAAAACCAGGGTGTAAGCCAATAGAAATCAATTATCCAATTTGAACAGGCCAGTACGGTATCAAAACCTAACGATTCGAAAACGTTCGACCACTCTACTCGTAGAACTCGACGAGTAGATTACGAATAACCCTAAAACGCACAGGGTTCGCTGAACAAATAGCGATTTATAGCCCAAAAACTATTATAATCCAATAAAAGGTACTGTAAAAAAAGGCAGTTTTTGGAAAACAGGCTAGCAGGTCCGAGTATATAGTCATTCGAACCGCCTCATCGAGCTGAGTCTAAAAAACCAGCTCCCGTCACAGGAGGACGCTTCTGTGCCACGTTATGGCTCCTTCATCAAAAACCAGGGTGTAAGCCAATAGAAATCAATTATCCAATTTGAACAGGCCAGTACGGTATCAAAACCTAACGATTCGAAAACGTTCGACCACTCTACTCGTAGAACTCGACGAGTAGATTACGAATAACCCTAAAACGCACAGGGTTCGCTGAACAAATAGCGATTTATAGCCCAAAAACTATTATAATCCAATAAAAGGTACTGTAAAAAAAGGCAGTTTTTGGAAAACAGGCTAGCAGGTCCGAGTATATAGTCATTCGAACCGCCTCATCGAGCTGAGTCTAAAAAACCAGCTCCCGTCACAGGAGGACGCTTCTGTGCCACGTTATGGCTCCTTCATCAAAAACCAGGGTGTAAGCCAATAGAAATCAATTATCCAATTTGAACAGGCCAGTACGGTATCAAAACCTAACGATTCGAAAACGTTCGACCACTCTACTCGTAGAACTCGACGAGTAGATTACGAATAACCCTAAAACGCACAGGGTTCGCTGAACAAATAGCGATTTATAGCCCAAAAACTATTATAATCCAATAAAAGGTACTGTAAAAAAAGGCAGTTTTTGGAAAACAGGCTAGCAGGTCCGAGTATATAGTCATTCGAACCGCCTCATCGAGCTGAGTCTAAAAAACCAGCTCCCGTCACAGGAGGACGCTTCTGTGCCACGTTATGGCTCCTTCATCAAAAACCAGGGTGTAAGCCAATAGAAATCAATTATCCAATTTGAACAGGCCAGTACGGTATCAAAACCTAACGATTCGAAAACGTTCGACCACTCTACTCGTAGAACTCGACGAGTAGATTACGAATAACCCTAAAACGCACAGGGTTCGCTGAACAAATAGCGATTTATAGCCCAAAAACTATTATAATCCAATAAAAGGTACTGTAAAAAAAGGCAGTTTTTGGAAAACAGGCTAGCAGGTCCGAGTATATAGTCATTCGAACCGCCTCATCGAGCTGAGTCTAAAAAACCAGCTCCCGTCACAGGAGGACGCTTCTGTGCCACGTTATGGCTCCTTCATCAAAAACCAGGGTGTAAGCCAATAGAAATCAATTATCCAATTAGAACAGGCCAGTACGGTATCAAAACCTAACGATTCGAAAACGTTCGACCACTCTACTCGTAGAACTCGACGAGTAGATTACGAATAACCCTAAAACGCACAGGGTTCGCTGAACAAATAGCGATTTATAGCCCAAAAACTATTATAATCCAATAAAAGGTACTGTAAAAAAAGGCAGTTTTTGGAAAACAGGCTAGCAGGTCCGGGTATATAGTCATTCGAACCGCCTCATCGAGCTGAGTCTAAAAAACCAGCTCCCGTCACAGGAGGACGCTTCTGTGCCACGTTATGGCTCCTTCATCAAAAACCAGGGTGTAAGCCAATTGAAATCAATTATCCAATTTGAACAGGCCAGTACGGTATCAAAACCTAACGATTCGAAAACGTTCGACCACTATACTCGTAGAACTCGACGAGTAGATTACGAATAACCCTAAAACGCATAGGGTTCGCTGAACAAATCGCGATTTATAGCCCAAAAACTATTATAATCCAATAAAAGGTACTGTAAAAAAAGGCAGTTTTTGGAAAACAGGCTAGCAGGTCCGGGTATATAGTCATTCGAACCGCCTCATCGAGCTGAGTCTAAAAAACCAGCTCCCGTCACAGGAGGACGCTTCTGTGCCACGTTATGGCTCCTTCATCAAAAACCAGGGTGTAAGCCAATAGAAATCAATTATCCAATTTGAACAGGCCAGTACGGTATCAAAACCTAACGATTCGAAAACGTTCGACCACTCTACTCGTAGAACTCGACGAGTAGATTACGAATAACCCTAAAACGCACAGGGTTCGCTGAACAAATAGCGATTTATAGCCCAAAAACTATTATAATCCAATAAAAGGTACTGTAAAAAAAGGCAGTTTTTGGAAAACAGGCTAGCAGGTCCGAGTATATAGTCATTCGAACCGCCTCATCGAGCTGAGTCTAAAAAACCAGCTCCCGTCACAGGAGGACGCTTCTGTGCCACGTTATGGCTCCTTCATCAAAAACCAGGGTGTAAGCCAATAGAAATCAATTATCCAATTTGAACAGGCCAGTACGGTATCAAAACCTAACGATTCGAAAACGTTCGACCACTCTACTCGTAGAACTCGACGAGTAGATTACGAATAACCCTAAAACGCACAGGGTTCGCTGAACAAATAGCGATTTATAGCCCAAAAACTATTATAATCCAATAAAAGGTACTGTAAAAAAAGGCAGTTTTTGGAAAACAGGCTAGCAGGTCCGAGTATATAGTCATTCGAACCGCCTCATCGAGCTGAGTCTAAAAAACCAGCTCCCGTCACAGGAGGACGCTTCTGTGCCACGTTATGGCTCCTTCATCAAAAACCAGGGTGTAAGCCAATAGAAATCAATTATCCAATTTGAACAGGCCAGTACGGTATCAAAACCTAACGATTCGAAAACGTTCGACCACTCTACTCGTAGAACTCGACGAGTAGATTACGAATAACCCTAAAACGCACAGGGTTCGCTGAACAAATAGCGATTTATAGCCCAAAAACTATTATAATCCAATAAAAGGTACTGTAAAAAAAGGCAGTTTTTGGAAAACAGGCTAGCAGGTCCGAGTATATAGTCATTCGAACCGCCTCATCGAGCTGAGTCTAAAAAACCAGCTCCCGTCACAGGAGGACGCTTCTGTGCCACGTTATGGCTCCTTCATCAAAAACCAGGGTGTAAGCCAATAGAAATCAATTATCCAATTAGAACAGGCCAGTACGGTATCAAAACCTAACGATTCGAAAACGTTCGACCACTCTACTCGTAGAACTCGACGAGTAGATTACGAATAACCCTAAAACGCACAGGGTTCGCTGAACAAATAGCGATTTATAGCCCAAAAACTATTATAATCCAATAAAAGGTACTGTAAAAAAAGGCAGTTTTTGGAAAACAGGCTAGCAGGTCCGGGTATATAGTCATTCGAACCGCCTCATCGAGCTGAGTCTAAAAAACCAGCTCCCGTCACAGGAGGACGCTTCTGTGCCACGTTATGGCTCCTTCATCAAAAACCAGGGTGTAAGCCAATAGAAATCAATTATCCAATTAGAACAGGCCAGTACGGTATCAAAACCTAACGATTCGAAAACGTTCGACCACTCTACTCGTAGAACTCGACGAGTAGATTACGAATAACCCTAAAACGCACAGGGTTCGCTGAACAAATAGCGATTTATAGCCCAAAAACTATTATAATCCAATAAAAGGTACTGTAAAAAAAGGCAGTTTTTGGAAAACAGGCTAGCAGGTCCGGGTATATAGTCATTCGAACCGCCTCATCGAGCTGAGTCTAAAAAACCAGCTCCCGTCACAGGAGGACGCTTCTGTGCCACGTTATGGCTCCTTCATCAAAAACCAGGGTGTAAGCCAATTGAAATCAATTATCCAATTTGAACAGGCCAGTACGGTATCAAAACCTAACGATTCGAAAACGTTCGACCACTATACTCGTAGAACTCGACGAGTAGATTACGAATAACCCTAAAACGCATAGGGTTCGCTGAACAAATCGCGATTTATAGCCCAAAAACTATTATAATCCAATAAAAGGTACTGTAAAAAAAGGCAGTTTTTGGAAAACAGGCTAGCAGGTCCGGGTATATAGTCATTCGAACCGCCTCATCGAGCTGAGTCTAAAAAACCAGCTCCCGTCACAGGAGGACGCTTCTGTGCCACGTTATGGCTCCTTCATCAAAAACCAGGGTGTAAGCCAATAGAAATCAATTATCCAATTTGAACAGGCCAGTACGGTATCAAAACCTAACGATTCGAAAACGTTCGACCACTCTACTCGTAGAACTCGACGAGTAGATTACGAATAACCCTAAAACGCACAGGGTTCGCTGAACAAATAGCGATTTATAGCCCAAAAACTATTATAATCCAATAAAAGGTACTGTAAAAAAAGGCAGTTTTTGGAAAACAGGCTAGCAGGTCCGAGTATATAGTCATTCGAACCGCCTCATCGAGCTGAGTCTAAAAAACCAGCTCCCGTCACAGGAGGACGCTTCTGTGCCACGTTATGGCTCCTTCATCAAAAACCAGGGTGTAAGCCAATAGAAATCAATTATCCAATTTGAACAGGCCAGTACGGTATCAAAACCTAACGATTCGAAAACGTTCGACCACTCTACTCGTAGAACTCGACGAGTAGATTACGAATAACCCTAAAACGCACAGGGTTCGCTGAACAAATAGCGATTTATAGCCCAAAAACTATTATAATCCAATAAAAGGTACTGTAAAAAAAGGCAGTTTTTGGAAAACAGGCTAGCAGGTCCGAGTATATAGTCATTCGAACCGCCTCATCGAGCTGAGTCTAAAAAACCAGCTCCCGTCACAGGAGGACGCTTCTGTGCCACGTTATGGCTCCTTCATCAAAAACCAGGGTGTAAGCCAATAGAAATCAATTATCCAATTTGAACAGGCCAGTACGGTATCAAAACCTAACGATTCGAAAACGTTCGACCACTCTACTCGTAGAACTCGACGAGTAGATTACGAATAACCCTAAAACGCACAGGGTTCGCTGAACAAATAGCGATTTATAGCCCAAAAACTATTATAATCCAATAAAAGGTACTGTAAAAAAAGGCAGTTTTTGGAAAACAGGCTAGCAGGTCCGAGTATATAGTCATTCGAACCGCCTCATCGAGCTGAGTCTAAAAAACCAGCTCCCGTCACAGGAGGACGCTTCTGTGCCACGTTATGGCTCCTTCATCAAAAACCAGGGTGTAAGCCAATAGAAATCAATTATCCAATTTGAACAGGCCAGTACGGTATCAAAACCTAACGATTCGAAAACGTTCGACCACTCTACTCGTAGAACTCGACGAGTAGATTACGAATAACCCTAAAACGCACAGGGTTCGCTGAACAAATAGCGATTTATAGCCCAAAAACTATTATAATCCAATAAAAGGTACTGTAAAAAAAGGCAGTTTTTGGAAAACAGGCTAGCAGGTCCGAGTATATAGTCATTCGAACCGCCTCATCGAGCTGAGTCTAAAAAACCAGCTCCCGTCACAGGAGGACGCTTCTGTGCCACGTTATGGCTCCTTCATCAAAAACCAGGGTGTAAGCCAATAGAAATCAATTATCCAATTTGAACAGGCCAGTACGGTATCAAAACCTAACGATTCGAAAACGTTCGACCACTCTACTCGTAGAACTCGACGAGTAGATTACGAATAACCCTAAAACGCACAGGGTTCGCTGAACAAATAGCGATTTATAGCCCAAAAACTATTATAATCCAATAAAAGGTACTGTAAAAAAAGGCAGTTTTTGGAAAACAGGCTAGCAGGTCCGAGTATATAGTCATTCGAACCGCCTCATCGAGCTGAGTCTAAAAAACCAGCTCCCGTCACAGGAGGACGCTTCTGTGCCACGTTATGGCTCCTTCATCAAAAACCAGGGTGTAAGCCAATTGAAATCAATTATCCAATTTGAACAGGCCAGTACGGTATCAAAACCTAACGATTCGAAAACGTTCGACCACTCTACTCGTAGAACTCGACGAGTAGATTACGAATAACCCTAAAACGCACAGGGTTCGCTGAACAAATAGCGATTTATAGCCCAAAAACTATTATAATCCAATAAAAGGTACTGTAAAAAAAGGCAGTTTTTGGAAAACAGGCTAGCAGGTCCGAGTATATAGTCATTCGAACCGCCTCATCGAGCTGAGTCTAAAAAACCAGCTCCCGTCACAGGAGGACGCTTCTGTGCCACGTTATGGCTCCTTCATCAAAAACCAGGGTGTAAGCCAATAGAAATCAATTATCCAATTTGAACAGGCCAGTACGGTATCAAAACCTAACGATTCGAAAACGTTCGACCACTCTACTCGTAGAACTCGACGAGTAGATTACGAATAACCCTAAAACGCACAGGGTTCGCTGAACAAATAGCGATTTATAGCCCAAAAACTATTATAATCCAATAAAAGGTACTGTAAAAAAAGGCAGTTTTTGGAAAACAGGCTAGCAGGTCCGAGTATATAGTCATTCGAACCGCCTCATCGAGCTGAGTCTAAAAAACCAGCTCCCGTCACAGGAGGACGCTTCTGTGCCACGTTATGGCTCCTTCATCAAAAACCAGGGTGTAAGCCAATAGAAATCAATTATCCAATTTGAACAGGCCAGTACGGTATCAAAACCTAACGATTCGAAAACGTTCGACCACTCTACTCGTAGAACTCGACGAGTAGATTACGAATAACCCTAAAACGCACAGGGTTCGCTGAACAAATAGCGATTTATAGCCCAAAAACTATTATAATCCAATAAAAGGTACTGTAAAAAAAGGCAGTTTTTGGAAAACAGGCTAGCAGGTCCGAGTATATAGTCATTCGAACCGCCTCATCGAGCTGAGTCTAAAAAACCAGCTCCCGTCACAGGAGGACGCTTCTGTGCCACGTTATGGCTCCTTCATCAAAAACCAGGGTGTAAGCCAATAGAAATCAATTATCCAATTTGAACAGGCCAGTACGGTATCAAAACCTAACGATTCGAAAACGTTCGACCACTCTACTCGTAGAACTCGACGAGTAGATTACGAATAACCCTAAAACGCACAGGGTTCGCTGAACAAATAGCGATTTATAGCCCAAAAACTATTATAATCCAATAAAAGGTACTGTAAAAAAAGGCAGTTTTTGGAAAACAGGCTAGCAGGTCCGAGTATATAGTCATTCGAACCGCCTCATCGAGCTGAGTCTAAAAAACCAGCTCCCGTCACAGGAGGACGCTTCTGTGCCACGTTATGGCTCCTTCATCAAAAACCAGGGTGTAAGCCAATTGAAATCAATTATCCAATTTGAACAGGCCAGTACGGTATCAAAACCTAACGATTCGAAAACGTTCGACCACTCTACTCGTAGAACTCGACGAGTAGATTACGAATAACCCTAAAACGCACAGGGTTCGCTGAACAAATAGCGATTTATAGCCCAAAAACTATTATAATCCAATAAAAGGTACTGTAAAAAAAGGCAGTTTTTGGAAAACAGGCTAGCAGGTCCGGGTATATAGTCATTCGAACCGCCTCATCGAGCTGAGTCTAAAAAACCAGCTCCCGTCACAGGAGGACGCTTCTGTGCCACGTTATGGCTCCTTCATCAAAAACCAGGGTGTAAGCCAATTGAAATCAATTATCCAATTTGAACAGGCCAGTACGGTATCAAAACCTAACGATTCGAAAACGTTCGACCACTATACTCGTAGAACTCGACGAGTAGATTACGAATAACCCTAAAACGCATAGGGTTCGCTGAACAAATCGCGATTTATAGCCCAAAAACTATTATAATCCAATAAAAGGTACTGTAAAAAAAGGCAGTTTTTGGAAAACAGGCTAGCAGGTCCGAGTATATAGTCATTCGAACCGCCTCATCGAGCTGAGTCTAAAAAACCAGCTCCCGTCACAGGAGGACGCTTCTGTGCCACGTTATGGCTCCTTCATCAAAAACCAGGGTGTAAGCCAATAGAAATCAATTATCCAATTTGAACAGGCCAGTACGGTATCAAAACCTAACGATTCGAAAACGTTCGACCACTCTACTCGTAGAACTCGACGAGTAGATTACGAATAACCCTAAAACGCACAGGGTTCGCTGAACAAATAGCGATTTATAGCCCAAAAACTATTATAATCCAATAAAAGGTACTGTAAAAAAAGGCAGTTTTTGGAAAACAGGCTAGCAGGTCCGGGTATATAGTCATTCGAACCGCCTCATCGAGCTGAGTCTAAAAAACCAGCTCCCGTCACAGGAGGACGCTTCTGTGCCACGTTATGGCTCCTTCATCAAAAACCAGGGTGTAAGCCAATTGAAATCAATTATCCAATTTGAACAGGCCAGTACGGTATCAAAACCTAACGATTCGAAAACGTTCGACCACTATACTCGTAGAACTCGACGAGTAGATTACGAATAACCCTAAAACGCATAGGGTTCGCTGAACAAATCGCGATTTATAGCCCAAAAACTATTATAATCCAATAAAAGGTACTGTAAAAAAAGGCAGTTTTTGGAAAACAGGCTAGCAGGTCCGAGTATATAGTCATTCGAACCGCCTCATCGAGCTGAGTCTAAAAAACCAGCTCCCGTCACAGGAGGACGCTTCTGTGCCACGTTATGGCTCCTTCATCAAAAACCAGGGTGTAAGCCAATAGAAATCAATTATCCAATTTGAACAGGCCAGTACGGTATCAAAACCTAACGATTCGAAAACGTTCGACCACTCTACTCGTAGAACTCGACGAGTAGATTACGAATAACCCTAAAACGCACAGGGTTCGCTGAACAAATAGCGATTTATAGCCCAAAAACTATTATAATCCAATAAAAGGTACTGTAAAAAAAGGCAGTTTTTGGAAAACAGGCTAGCAGGTCCGAGTATATAGTCATTCGAACCGCCTCATCGAGCTGAGTCTAAAAAACCAGCTCCCGTCACAGGAGGACGCTTCTGTGCCACGTTATGGCTCCTTCATCAAAAACCAGGGTGTAAGCCAATAGAAATCAATTATCCAATTTGAACAGGCCAGTACGGTATCAAAACCTAACGATTCGAAAACGTTCGACCACTCTACTCGTAGAACTCGACGAGTAGATTACGAATAACCCTAAAACGCACAGGGTTCGCTGAACAAATAGCGATTTATAGCCCAAAAACTATTATAATCCAATAAAAGGTACTGTAAAAAAAGGCAGTTTTTGGAAAACAGGCTAGCAGGTCCGAGTATATAGTCATTCGAACCGCCTCATCGAGCTGAGTCTAAAAAACCAGCTCCCGTCACAGGAGGACGCTTCTGTGCCACGTTATGGCTCCTTCATCAAAAACCAGGGTGTAAGCCAATAGAAATCAATTATCCAATTTGAACAGGCCAGTACGGTATCAAAACCTAACGATTCGAAAACGTTCGACCACTCTACTCGTAGAACTCGACGAGTAGATTACGAATAACCCTAAAACGCACAGGGTTCGCTGAACAAATAGCGATTTATAGCCCAAAAACTATTATAATCCAATAAAAGGTACTGTAAAAAAAGGCAGTTTTTGGAAAACAGGCTAGCAGGTCCGGGTATATAGTCATTCGAACCGCCTCATCGAGCTGAGTCTAAAAAACCAGCTCCCGTCACAGGAGGACGCTTCTGTGCCACGTTATGGCTCCTTCATCAAAAACCAGGGTGTAAGCCAATAGAAATCAATTATCCAATTTGAACAGGCCAGTACGGTATCAAAACCTAACGATTCGAAAACGTTCGACCACTATACTCGTAGAACTCGACGAGTAGATTACGAATAACCCTAAAACGCATAGGGTTCGCTGAACAAATCGCGATTTATAGCCCAAAAACTATTATAATCCAATAAAAGGTACTGTAAAAAAAGGCAGTTTTTGGAAAACAGGCTAGCAGGTCCGAGTATATAGTCATTCGAACCGCCTCATCGAGCTGAGTCTAAAAAACCAGCTCCCGTCACAGGAGGACGCTTCTGTGCCACGTTATGGCTCCTTCATCAAAAACCAGGGTGTAAGCCAATAGAAATCAATTATCCAATTTGAACAGGCCAGTACGGTATCAAAACCTAACGATTCGAAAACGTTCGACCACTCTACTCGTAGAACTCGACGAGTAGATTACGAATAACCCTAAAACGCACAGGGTTCGCTGAACAAATAGCGATTTATAGCCCAAAAACTATTATAATCCAATAAAAGGTACTGTAAAAAAAGGCAGTTTTTGGAAAACAGGCTAGCAGGTCCGAGTATATAGTCATTCGAACCGCCTCATCGAGCTGAGTCTAAAAAACCAGCTCCCGTCACAGGAGGACGCTTCTGTGCCACGTTATGGCTCCTTCATCAAAAACCAGGGTGTAAGCCAATAGAAATCAATTATCCAATTTGAACAGGCCAGTACGGTATCAAAACCTAACGATTCGAAAACGTTCGACCACTCTACTCGTAGAACTCGACGAGTAGATTACGAATAACCCTAAAACGCACAGGGTTCGCTGAACAAATAGCGATTTATAGCCCAAAAACTATTATAATCCAATAAAAGGTACTGTAAAAAAAGGCAGTTTTTGGAAAACAGGCTAGCAGGTCCGAGTATATAGTCATTCGAACCGCCTCATCGAGCTGAGTCTAAAAAACCAGCTCCCGTCACAGGAGGACGCTTCTGTGCCACGTTATGGCTCCTTCATCAAAAACCAGGGTGTAAGCCAATAGAAATCAATTATCCAATTTGAACAGGCCAGTACGGTATCAAAACCTAACGATTCGAAAACGTTCGACCACTCTACTCGTAGAACTCGACGAGTAGATTACGAATAACCCTAAAACGCACAGGGTTCGCTGAACAAATAGCGATTTATAGCCCAAAAACTATTATAATCCAATAAAAGGTACTGTAAAAAAAGGCAGTTTTTGGAAAACAGGCTAGCAGGTCCGGGTATATAGTCATTCGAACCGCCTCATCGAGCTGAGTCTAAAAAACCAGCTCCCGTCACAGGAGGACGCTTCTGTGCCACGTTATGGCTCCTTCATCAAAAACCAGGGTGTAAGCCAATTGAAATCAATTATCCAATTTGAACAGGCCAGTACGGTATCAAAACCTAACGATTCGAAAACGTTCGACCACTATACTCGTAGAACTCGACGAGTAGATTACGAATAACCCTAAAACGCATAGGGTTCGCTGAACAAATCGCGATTTATAGCCCAAAAACTATTATAATCCAATAAAAGGTACTGTAAAAAAAGGCAGTTTTTGGAAAACAGGCTAGCAGGTCCGAGTATATAGTCATTCGAACCGCCTCATCGAGCTGAGTCTAAAAAACCAGCTCCCGTCACAGGAGGACGCTTCTGTGCCACGTTATGGCTCCTTCATCAAAAACCAGGGTGTAAGCCAATAGAAATCAATTATCCAATTTGAACAGGCCAGTACGGTATCAAAACCTAACGATTCGAAAACGTTCGACCACTCTACTCGTAGAACTCGACGAGTAGATTACGAATAACCCTAAAACGCACAGGGTTCGCTGAACAAATAGCGATTTATAGCCCAAAAACTATTATAATCCAATAAAAGGTACTGTAAAAAAAGGCAGTTTTTGGAAAACAGGCTAGCAGGTCCGAGTATATAGTCATTCGAACCGCCTCATCGAGCTGAGTCTAAAAAACCAGCTCCCGTCACAGGAGGACGCTTCTGTGCCACGTTATGGCTCCTTCATCAAAAACCAGGGTGTAAGCCAATAGAAATCAATTATCCAATTTGAACAGGCCAGTACGGTATCAAAACCTAACGATTCGAAAACGTTCGACCACTCTACTCGTAGAACTCGACGAGTAGATTACGAATAACCCTAAAACGCACAGGGTTCGCTGAACAAATAGCGATTTATAGCCCAAAAACTATTATAATCCAATAAAAGGTACTGTAAAAAAAGGCAGTTTTTGGAAAACAGGCTAGCAGGTCCGAGTATATAGTCATTCGAACCGCCTCATCGAGCTGAGTCTAAAAAACCAGCTCCCGTCACAGGAGGACGCTTCTGTGCCACGTTATGGCTCCTTCATCAAAAACCAGGGTGTAAGCCAATAGAAATCAATTATCCAATTTGAACAGGCCAGTACGGTATCAAAACCTAACGATTCGAAAACGTTCGACCACTCTACTCGTAGAACTCGACGAGTAGATTACGAATAACCCTAAAACGCACAGGGTTCGCTGAACAAATAGCGATTTATAGCCCAAAAACTATTATAATCCAATAAAAGGTACTGTAAAAAAAGGCAGTTTTTGGAAAACAGGCTAGCAGGTCCGGGTATATAGTCATTCGAACCGCCTCATCGAGCTGAGTCTAAAAAACCAGCTCCCGTCACAGGAGGACGCTTCTGTGCCACGTTATGGCTCCTTCATCAAAAACCAGGGTGTAAGCCAATAGAAATCAATTATCCAATTTGAACAGGCCAGTACGGTATCAAAACCTAACGATTCGAAAACGTTCGACCACTATACTCGTAGAACTCGACGAGTAGATTACGAATAACCCTAAAACGCATAGGGTTCGCTGAACAAATCGCGATTTATAGCCCAAAAACTATTATAATCCAATAAAAGGTACTGTAAAAAAAGGCAGTTTTTGGAAAACAGGCTAGCAGGTCCGAGTATATAGTCATTCGAACCGCCTCATCGAGCTGAGTCTAAAAAACCAGCTCCCGTCACAGGAGGACGCTTCTGTGCCACGTTATGGCTCCTTCATCAAAAACCAGGGTGTAAGCCAATAGAAATCAATTATCCAATTTGAACAGGCCAGTACGGTATCAAAACCTAACGATTCGAAAACGTTCGACCACTCTACTCGTAGAACTCGACGAGTAGATTACGAATAACCCTAAAACGCACAGGGTTCGCTGAACAAATAGCGATTTATAGCCCAAAAACTATTATAATCCAATAAAAGGTACTGTAAAAAAAGGCAGTTTTTGGAAAACAGGCTAGCAGGTCCGAGTATATAGTCATTCGAACCGCCTCATCGAGCTGAGTCTAAAAAACCAGCTCCCGTCACAGGAGGACGCTTCTGTGCCACGTTATGGCTCCTTCATCAAAAACCAGGGTGTAAGCCAATAGAAATCAATTATCCAATTTGAACAGGCCAGTACGGTATCAAAACCTAACGATTCGAAAACGTTCGACCACTCTACTCGTAGAACTCGACGAGTAGATTACGAATAACCCTAAAACGCACAGGGTTCGCTGAACAAATAGCGATTTATAGCCCAAAAACTATTATAATCCAATAAAAGGTACTGTAAAAAAAGGCAGTTTTTGGAAAACAGGCTAGCAGGTCCGAGTATATAGTCATTCGAACCGCCTCATCGAGCTGAGTCTAAAAAACCAGCTCCCGTCACAGGAGGACGCTTCTGTGCCACGTTATGGCTCCTTCATCAAAAACCAGGGTGTAAGCCAATAGAAATCAATTATCCAATTTGAACAGGCCAGTACGGTATCAAAACCTAACGATTCGAAAACGTTCGACCACTCTACTCGTAGAACTCGACGAGTAGATTACGAATAACCCTAAAACGCACAGGGTTCGCTGAACAAATAGCGATTTATAGCCCAAAAACTATTATAATCCAATAAAAGGTACTGTAAAAAAAGGCAGTTTTTGGAAAACAGGCTAGCAGGTCCGGGTATATAGTCATTCGAACCGCCTCATCGAGCTGAGTCTAAAAAACCAGCTCCCGTCACAGGAGGACGCTTCTGTGCCACGTTATGGCTCCTTCATCAAAAACCAGGGTGTAAGCCAATTGAAATCAATTATCCAATTTGAACAGGCCAGTACGGTATCAAAACCTAACGATTCGAAAACGTTCGACCACTATACTCGTAGAACTCGACGAGTAGATTACGAATAACCCTAAAACGCATAGGGTTCGCTGAACAAATCGCGATTTATAGCCCAAAAACTATTATAATCCAATAAAAGGTACTGTAAAAAAAGGCAGTTTTTGGAAAACAGGCTAGCAGGTCCGAGTATATAGTCATTCGAACCGCCTCATCGAGCTGAGTCTAAAAAACCAGCTCCCGTCACAGGAGGACGCTTCTGTGCCACGTTATGGCTCCTTCATCAAAAACCAGGGTGTAAGCCAATAGAAATCAATTATCCAATTTGAACAGGCCAGTACGGTATCAAAACCTAACGATTCGAAAACGTTCGACCACTCTACTCGTAGAACTCGACGAGTAGATTACGAATAACCCTAAAACGCACAGGGTTCGCTGAACAAATAGCGATTTATAGCCCAAAAACTATTATAATCCAATAAAAGGTACTGTAAAAAAAGGCAGTTTTTGGAAAACAGGCTAGCAGGTCCGAGTATATAGTCATTCGAACCGCCTCATCGAGCTGAGTCTAAAAAACCAGCTCCCGTCACAGGAGGACGCTTCTGTGCCACGTTATGGCTCCTTCATCAAAAACCAGGGTGTAAGCCAATAGAAATCAATTATCCAATTTGAACAGGCCAGTACGGTATCAAAACCTAACGATTCGAAAACGTTCGACCACTCTACTCGTAGAACTCGACGAGTAGATTACGAATAACCCTAAAACGCACAGGGTTCGCTGAACAAATAGCGATTTATAGCCCAAAAACTATTATAATCCAATAAAAGGTACTGTAAAAAAAGGCAGTTTTTGGAAAACAGGCTAGCAGGTCCGAGTATATAGTCATTCGAACCGCCTCATCGAGCTGAGTCTAAAAAACCAGCTCCCGTCACAGGAGGACGCTTCTGTGCCACGTTATGGCTCCTTCATCAAAAACCAGGGTGTAAGCCAATAGAAATCAATTATCCAATTTGAACAGGCCAGTACGGTATCAAAACCTAACGATTCGAAAACGTTCGACCACTCTACTCGTAGAACTCGACGAGTAGATTACGAATAACCCTAAAACGCACAGGGTTCGCTGAACAAATAGCGATTTATAGCCCAAAAACTATTATAATCCAATAAAAGGTACTGTAAAAAAAGGCAGTTTTTGGAAAACAGGCTAGCAGGTCCGGGTATATAGTCATTCGAACCGCCTCATCGAGCTGAGTCTAAAAAACCAGCTCCCGTCACAGGAGGACGCTTCTGTGCCACGTTATGGCTCCTTCATCAAAAACCAGGGTGTAAGCCAATAGAAATCAATTATCCAATTTGAACAGGCCAGTACGGTATCAAAACCTAACGATTCGAAAACGTTCGACCACTATACTCGTAGAACTCGACGAGTAGATTACGAATAACCCTAAAACGCATAGGGTTCGCTGAACAAATCGCGATTTATAGCCCAAAAACTATTATAATCCAATAAAAGGTACTGTAAAAAAAGGCAGTTTTTGGAAAACAGGCTAGCAGGTCCGAGTATATAGTCATTCGAACCGCCTCATCGAGCTGAGTCTAAAAAACCAGCTCCCGTCACAGGAGGACGCTTCTGTGCCACGTTATGGCTCCTTCATCAAAAACCAGGGTGTAAGCCAATAGAAATCAATTATCCAATTTGAACAGGCCAGTACGGTATCAAAACCTAACGATTCGAAAACGTTCGACCACTCTACTCGTAGAACTCGACGAGTAGATTACGAATAACCCTAAAACGCACAGGGTTCGCTGAACAAATAGCGATTTATAGCCCAAAAACTATTATAATCCAATAAAAGGTACTGTAAAAAAAGGCAGTTTTTGGAAAACAGGCTAGCAGGTCCGAGTATATAGTCATTCGAACCGCCTCATCGAGCTGAGTCTAAAAAACCAGCTCCCGTCACAGGAGGACGCTTCTGTGCCACGTTATGGCTCCTTCATCAAAAACCAGGGTGTAAGCCAATAGAAATCAATTATCCAATTTGAACAGGCCAGTACGGTATCAAAACCTAACGATTCGAAAACGTTCGACCACTCTACTCGTAGAACTCGACGAGTAGATTACGAATAACCCTAAAACGCACAGGGTTCGCTGAACAAATAGCGATTTATAGCCCAAAAACTATTATAATCCAATAAAAGGTACTGTAAAAAAAGGCAGTTTTTGGAAAACAGGCTAGCAGGTCCGAGTATATAGTCATTCGAACCGCCTCATCGAGCTGAGTCTAAAAAACCAGCTCCCGTCACAGGAGGACGCTTCTGTGCCACGTTATGGCTCCTTCATCAAAAACCAGGGTGTAAGCCAATAGAAATCAATTATCCAATTTGAACAGGCCAGTACGGTATCAAAACCTAACGATTCGAAAACGTTCGACCACTCTACTCGTAGAACTCGACGAGTAGATTACGAATAACCCTAAAACGCATAGGGTTCGCTGAACAAATCGCGCTTTATAGCCCAAAAACTATTATAATCCAATAAAAGGTACTGTAAAAAAAGGCAGTTTTTGGAAAACAGGCTAGCAGGTCCGAGTATATAGTCATTCGAACCGCCTCATCGAGCTGAGTCTAAAAAACCAGCTCCCGTCACAGGAGGACGCTTCTGTGCCACGTTATGGCTCCTTCATCAAAAACCAGGGTGTAAGCCAATAGAAATCAATTATCCAATTTGAACAGGCCAGTACGGTATCAAAACCTAACGATTCGAAAACGTTCGACCACTCTACTCGTAGAACTCGACGAGTAGATTACGAATAACCCTAAAACGCACAGGGTTCGCTGAACAAATAGCGATTTATAGCCCAAAAACTATTATAATCCAATAAAAGGTACTGTAAAAAAAGGCAGTTTTTGGAAAACAGGCTAGCAGGTCCGAGTATATAGTCATTCGAACCGCCTCATCGAGCTGAGTCTAAAAAACCAGCTCCCGTCACAGGAGGACGCTTCTGTGCCACGTTATGGCTCCTTCATCAAAAACCAGGGTGTAAGCCAATAGAAATCAATTATCCAATTTGAACAGGCCAGTACGGTATCAAAACCTAACGATTCGAAAACGTTCGACCACTCTACTCGTAGAACTCGACGAGTAGATTACGAATAACCCTAAAACGCATAGGGTTCGCTGAACAAATCGCGCTTTATAGCCCAAAAACTATTATAATCCAATAAAAGGTACTGTAAAAAAAGGCAGTTTTTGGAAAACAGGCTAGCAGGTCCGAGTATATAGTCATTCGAACCGCCTCATCGAGCTGAGTCTAAAAAACCAGCTCCCGTCACAGGAGGACGCTTCTGTGCCACGTTATGGCTCCTTCATCAAAAACCAGGGTGTAAGCCAATAGAAATCAATTATCCAATTTGAACAGGCCAGTACGGTATCAAAACCTAACGATTCGAAAACGTTCGACCACTCTACTCGTAGAACTCGACGAGTAGATTACGAATAACCCTAAAACGCATAGGGTTCGCTGAACAAATCGCGCTTTATAGCCCAAAAACTATTATAATCCAATAAAAGGTACTGTAAAAAAAGGCAGTTTTTGGAAAACAGGCTAGCAGGTCCGGGTATATAGTCATTCGAACCGCCTCATCGAGCTGAGTCTAAAAAACCAGCTCCCGTCACAGGAGGACGCTTCTGTGCCACGTTATGGCTCCTTCATCAAAAACCAGGGTGTAAGCCAATAGAAATCAATTATCCAATTTGAACAGGCCAGTACGGTATCAAAACCTAACGATTCGAAAACGTTCGACCACTATACTCGTAGAACTCGACGAGTAGATTACGAATAACCCTAAAACGCATAGGGTTCGCTGAACAAATCGCGATTTATAGCCCAAAAACTATTATAATCCAATAAAAGGTACTGTAAAAAAAGGCAGTTTTTGGAAAACAGGCTAGCAGGTCCGAGTATATAGTCATTCGAACCGCCTCATCGAGCTGAGTCTAAAAAACCAGCTCCCGTCACAGGAGGACGCTTCTGTGCCACGTTATGGCTCCTTCATCAAAAACCAGGGTGTAAGCCAATAGAAATCAATTATCCAATTTGAACAGGCCAGTACGGTATCAAAACCTAACGATTCGAAAACGTTCGACCACTCTACTCGTAGAACTCGACGAGTAGATTACGAATAACCCTAAAACGCACAGGGTTCGCTGAACAAATAGCGATTTATAGCCCAAAAACTATTATAATCCAATAAAAGGTACTGTAAAAAAAGGCAGTTTTTGGAAAACAGGCTAGCAGGTCCGAGTATATAGTCATTCGAACCGCCTCATCGAGCTGAGTCTAAAAAACCAGCTCCCGTCACAGGAGGACGCTTCTGTGCCACGTTATGGCTCCTTCATCAAAAACCAGGGTGTAAGCCAATAGAAATCAATTATCCAATTTGAACAGGCCAGTACGGTATCAAAACCTAACGATTCGAAAACGTTCGACCACTATACTCGTAGAACTCGACGAGTAGAATACGAATAACCCTAAAACGCATAGGGTTCGCTGAACAAATCGCGCTTTATAGCCCAAAAACTATTATAATCCAATAAAAGGTACTGTAAAAAAAGGCAGTTTTTGGAAAACAGGCTAGCAGGTCCGAGTATATAGTCATTCGAACCGCCTCATCGAGCTGAGTCTAAAAAACCAGCTCCCGTCACAGGAGGACGCTTCTGTGCCACGTTATGGCTCCTTCATCAAAAACCAGGGTGTAAGCCAATAGAAATCAATTATCCAATTTGAACAGGCCAGTACGGTATCAAAACCTAACGATTCGAAAACGTTCGACCACTATACTCGTAGAACTCGACGAGTAGATTACGAATAACCCTAAAACGCATAGGGTTCGCTGAACAAATCGCGCTTTATAGCCCAAAAACTATTATAATCCAATAAAAGGTACTGTAAAAAAAGGCAGTTTTTGGAAAACAGGCTAGCAGGTCCGAGTATATAGTCATTCGAACCGCCTCATCGAGCTGAGTCTAAAAAACCAGCTCCCGTCACAGGAGGACGCTTCTGTGCCACGTTATGGCTCCTTCATCAAAAACCAGGGTGTAAGCCAATAGAAATCAATTATCCAATTTGAACAGGCCAGTACGGTATCAAAACCTAACGATTCGAAAACGTTCGACCACTATACTCGTAGAACTCGACGAGTAGATTACGAATAACCCTAAAACGCATAGGGTTCGCTGAACAAATCGCGCTTTATAGCCCAAAAACTATTATAATCCAATAAAAGGTACTGTAAAAAAAGGCAGTTTTTGGAAAACAGGCTAGCAGGTCCGAGTATATAGTCATTCGAACCGCCTCATCGAGCTGAGTCTAAAAAACCAGCTCCCGTCACAGGAGGACGCTTCTGTGCCACGTTATGGCTCCTTCATCAAAAACCAGGGTGTAAGCCAATAGAAATCAATTATCCAATTTGAACAGGCCAGTACGGTATCAAAACCTAACGATTCGAAAACGTTCGACCACTATACTCGTAGAACTCGACGAGTAGATTACGAATAACCCTAAAACGCATAGGGTTCGCTGAACAAATCGCGATTTATAGCCCAAAAACTATTATAATCCAATAAAAGGTACTGTAAAAAAAGGCAGTTTTTGGAAAACAGGCTAGCAGGTCCGAGTATATAGTCATTCGAACCGCCTCATCGAGCTGAGTCTAAAAAACCAGCTCCCGTCACAGGAGGACGCTTCTGTGCCACGTTATGGCTCCTTCATCAAAAACCAGGGTGTAAGCCAATAGAAATCAATTATCCAATTTGAACAGGCCAGTACGGTATCAAAACCTAACGATTCGAAAACGTTCGACCACTCTACTCGTAGAACTCGACGAGTAGATTACGAATAACCCTAAAACGCACAGGGTTCGCTGAACAAATAGCGATTTATAGCCCAAAAACTATTATAATCCAATAAAAGGTACTGTAAAAAAAGGCAGTTTTTGGAAAACAGGCTAGCAGGTCCGAGTATATAGTCATTCGAACCGCCTCATCGAGCTGAGTCTAAAAAACCAGCTCCCGTCACAGAAGGACGCTTCTGTGCCACGTTATGGCTCCTTCATCAAAAACCAGGGTGTAAGCCAATAGAAATCAATTATCCAATTTGAACAGGCCAGTACGGTATCAAAACCTAACGATTCGAAAACGTTCGACCACTCTACTCGTAGAACTCGACGAGTAGATTACGAATAACCCTAAAACGCACAGGGTTCGCTGAACAAATAGCGATTTATAGCCCAAAAACTATTATAATCCAATAAAAGGTACTGTAAAAAAAGGCAGTTTTTGGAAAACAGGCTAGCAGGTCCGAGTATATAGTCATTCGAACCGCCTCATCGAGCTGAGTCTAAAAAACCAGCTCCCGTCACAGGAGGACGCTTCTGTGCCACGTTATGGCTCCTTCATCAAAAACCAGGGTGTAAGCCAATAGAAATCAATTATCCAATTTGAACAGGCCAGTACGGTATCAAAACCTAACGATTCGAAAACGTTCGACCACTATACTCGTAGAACTCGACGAGTAGATTACGAATAACCCTAAAACGCATAGGGTTCGCTGAACAAATCGCGATTTATAGCCCAAAAACTATTATAATCCAATAAAAGGTACTGTAAAAAAAGGCAGTTTTTGGAAAACAGGCTAGCAGGTCCGAGTATATAGTCATTCGAACCGCCTCATCGAGCTGAGTCTAAAAAACCAGCTCCCGTCACAGGAGGACGCTTCTGTGCCACGTTATGGCTCCTTCATCAAAAACCAGGGTGTAAGCCAATAGAAATCAATTATCCAATTTGAACAGGCCAGTACGGTATCAAAACCTAACGATTCGAAAACGTTCGACCACTATACTCGTAGAACTCGACGAGTAGATTACGAATAACCCTAAAACGCACAGGGTTCGCTGAACAAATAGCGATTTATAGCCCAAAAACTATTATAATCCAATAAAAGGTACTGTAAAAAAAGGCAGTTTTTGGAAAACAGGCTAGCAGGTCCGAGTATATAGTCATTCGAACCGCCTCATCGAGCTGAGTCTAAAAAACCAGCTCCCGTCACAGGAGGACGCTTCTGTGCCACGTTATGGCTCCTTCATCAAAAACCAGGGTGTAAGCCAATAGAAATCAATTATCCAATTTGAACAGGCCAGTACGGTATCAAAACCTAACGATTCGAAAACGTTCGACCACTATACTCGTAGAACTCGACGAGTAGATTACGAATAACCCTAAAACGCATAGGGTTCGCTGAACAAATCGCGCTTTATAGCCCAAAAACTATTATAATCCAATAAAAGGTACTGTAAAAAAAGGCAGTTTTTGGAAAACAGGCTAGCAGGTCCGAGTATATAGTCATTCGAACCGCCTCATCGAGCTGAGTCTAAAAAACCAGCTCCCGTCACAGGAGGACGCTTCTGTGCCACGTTATGGCTCCTTCATCAAAAACCAGGGTGTAAGCCAATAGAAATCAATTATCCAATTTGAACAGGCCAGTACGGTATCAAAACCTAACGATTCGAAAACGTTCGACCACTCTACTCGTAGAACTCGACGAGTAGATTACGAATAACCCTAAAACGCACAGGGTTCGCTGAACAAATAGCGATTTATAGCCCAAAAACTATTATAATCCAATAAAAGGTACTGTAAAAAAAGGCAGTTTTTGGAAAACAGGCTAGCAGGTCCGAGTATATAGTCATTCGAACCGCCTCATCGAGCTGAGTCTAAAAAACCAGCTCCCGTCACAGGAGGACGCTTCTGTGCCACGTTATGGCTCCTTCATCAAAAACCAGGGTGTAAGCCAATAGAAATCAATTATCCAATTTGAACAGGCCAGTACGGTATCAAAACCTAACGATTCGAAAACGTTCGACCACTATACTCGTAGAACTCGACGAGTAGATTACGAATAACCCTAAAACGCATAGGGTTCGCTGAACAAATCGCGCTTTATAGCCCAAAAACTATTATAATCCAATAAAAGGTACTGTAAAAAAAGGCAGTTTTTGGAAAACAGGCTAGCAGGTCCGAGTATATAGTCATTCGAACCGCCTCATCGAGCTGAGTCTAAAAAACCAGCTCCCGTCACAGGAGGACGCTTCTGTGCCACGTTATGGCTCCTTCATCAAAAACCAGGGTGTAAGCCAATAGAAATCAATTATCCAATTTGAACAGGCCAGTACGGTATCAAAACCTAACGATTCGAAAACGTTCGACCACTATACTCGTAGAACTCGACGAGTAGATTACGAATAACCCTAAAACGCATAGGGTTCGCTGAACAAATCGCGCTTTATAGCCCAAAAACTATTATAATCCAATAAAAGGTACTGTAAAAAAAGGCAGTTTTTGGAAAACAGGCTAGCAGGTCCGAGTATATAGTCATTCGAACCGCCTCATCGAGCTGAGTCTAAAAAACCAGCTCCCGTCACAGGAGGACGCTTCTGTGCCACGTTATGGCTCCTTCATCAAAAACCAGGGTGTAAGCCAATAGAAATCAATTATCCAATTTGAACAGGCCAGTACGGTATCAAAACCTAACGATTCGAAAACGTTCGACCACTATACTCGTAGAACTCGACGAGTAGATTACGAATAACCCTAAAACGCATAGGGTTCGCTGAACAAATCGCGCTTTATAGCCCAAAAACTATTATAATCCAATAAAAGGTACTGTAAAAAAAGGCAGTTTTTGGAAAACAGGCTAGCAGGTCCGAGTATATAGTCATTCGAACCGCCTCATCGAGCTGAGTCTAAAAAACCAGCTCCCGTCACAGGAGGACGCTTCTGTGCCACGTTATGGCTCCTTCATCAAAAACCAGGGTGTAAGCCAATAGAAATCAATTATCCAATTTGAACAGGCCAGTACGGTATCAAAACCTAACGATTCGAAAACGTTCGACCACTATACTCGTAGAACTCGACGAGTAGATTACGAATAACCCTAAAACGCATAGGGTTCGCTGAACAAATCGCGCTTTATAGCCCAAAAACTATTATAATCCAATAAAAGGTACTGTAAAAAAAGGCAGTTTTTGGAAAACAGGCTAGCAGGTCCGAGTATATAGTCATTCGAACCGCCTCATCGAGCTGAGTCTAAAAAACCAGCTCCCGTCACAGGAGGACGCTTCTGTGCCACGTTATGGCTCCTTCATCAAAAACCAGGGTGTAAGCCAATAGAAATCAATTATCCAATTTGAACAGGCCAGTACGGTATCAAAACCTAACGATTCGAAAACGTTCGACCACTCTACTCGTAGAACTCGACGAGTAGATTACGAATAACCCTAAAACGCACAGGGTTCGCTGAACAAATAGCGATTTATAGCCCAAAAACTATTATAATCCAATAAAAGGTACTGTAAAAAAAGGCAGTTTTTGGAAAACAGGCTAGCAGGTCCGAGTATATAGTCATTCGAACCGCCTCATCGAGCTGAGTCTAAAAAACCAGCTCCCGTCACAGAAGGACGCTTCTGTGCCACGTTATGGCTCCTTCATCAAAAACCAGGGTGTAAGCCAATAGAAATCAATTATCCAATTTGAACAGGCCAGTACGGTATCAAAACCTAACGATTCGAAAACGTTCGACCACTCTACTCGTAGAACTCGACGAGTAGATTACGAATAACCCTAAAACGCATAGGGTTCGCTGAACAAATCGCGATTTATAGCCCAAAAACTATTATAATCCAATAAAAGGTACTGTAAAAAAAGGCAGTTTTTGGAAAACAGGCTAGCAGGTCCGAGTATATAGTCATTCGAACCGCCTCATCGAGCTGAGTCTAAAAAACCAGCTCCCGTCACAGGAGGACGCTTCTGTGCCACGTTATGGCTCCTTCATCAAAAACCAGGGTGTAAGCCAATAGAAATCAATTATCCAATTTGAACAGGCCAGTACGGTATCAAAACCTAACGATTCGAAAACGTTCGACCACTATACTCGTAGAACTCGACGAGTAGATTACGAATAACCCTAAAACGCATAGGGTTCGCTGAACAAATCGCGATTTATAGCCCAAAAACTATTATAATCCAATAAAAGGTACTGTAAAAAAAGGCAGTTTTTGGAAAACAGGCTAGCAGGTCCGAGTATATAGTCATTCGAACCGCCTCATCGAGCTGAGTCTAAAAAACCAGCTCCCGTCACAGGAGGACGCTTCTGTGCCACGTTATGGCTCCTTCATCAAAAACCAGGGTGTAAGCCAATAGAAATCAATTATCCAATTTGAACAGGCCAGTACGGTATCAAAACCTAACGATTCGAAAACGTTCGACCACTATACTCGTAGAACTCGACGAGTAGATTACGAATAACCCTAAAACGCACAGGGTTCGCTGAACAAATAGCGATTTATAGCCCAAAAACTATTATAATCCAATAAAAGGTACTGTAAAAAAAGGCAGTTTTTGGAAAACAGGCTAGCAGGTCCGAGTATATAGTCATTCGAACCGCCTCATCGAGCTGAGTCTAAAAAACCAGCTCCCGTCACAGGAGGACGCTTCTGTGCCACGTTATGGCTCCTTCATCAAAAACCAGGGTGTAAGCCAATAGAAATCAATTATCCAATTTGAACAGGCCAGTACGGTATCAAAACCTAACGATTCGAAAACGTTCGACCACTATACTCGTAGAACTCGACGAGTAGATTACGAATAACCCTAAAACGCACAGGGTTCGCTGAACAAATAGCGATTTATAGCCCAAAAACTATTATAATCCAATAAAAGGTACTGTAAAAAAAGGCAGTTTTTGGAAAACAGGCTAGCAGGTCCGAGTATATAGTCATTCGAACCGCCTCATCGAGCTGAGTCTAAAAAACCAGCTCCCGTCACAGGAGGACGCTTCTGTGCCACGTTATGGCTCCTTCATCAAAAACCAGGGTGTAAGCCAATAGAAATCAATTATCCAATTTGAACAGGCCAGTACGGTATCAAAACCTAACGATTCGAAAACGTTCGACCACTCTACTCGTAGAACTCGACGAGTAGATTACGAATAACCCTAAAACGCACAGGGTTCGCTGAACAAATAGCGATTTATAGCCCAAAAACTATTATAATCCAATAAAAGGTACTGTAAAAAAAGGCAGTTTTTGGAAAACAGGCTAGCAGGTCCGAGTATATAGTCATTCGAACCGCCTCATCGAGCTGAGTCTAAAAAACCAGCTCCCGTCACAGGAGGACGCTTCTGTGTTACGTTATGGCTCCTTCATCAAAAACCAGGGTGTAAGCCAATAGAAATCAATTATCCAATTTGAACAGGCCAGTACGGTATCAAAACCTAACGATTCGAAAACGTTCGACCACTATACTCGTAGAACTCGACGAGTAGATTACGAATAACCCTAAAACGCATAGGGTTCGCTGAACAAATCGCGCTTTATAGCCCAAAAACTATTATAATCCAATAAAAGGTACTGTAAAAAAAGGCAGTTTTTGGAAAACAGGCTAGCAGGTCCGAGTATATAGTCATTCGAACCGCCTCATCGAGCTGAGTCTAAAAAACCAGCTCCCGTCACAGGAGGACGCTTCTGTGCCACGTTATGGCTCCTTCATCAAAAACCAGGGTGTAAGCCAATAGAAATCAATTATCCAATTTGAACAGGCCAGTACGGTATCAAAACCTAACGATTCGAAAACGTTCGACCACTATACTCGTAGAACTCGACGAGTAGATTACGAATAACCCTAAAACGCACAGGGTTCGCTGAACAAATAGCGATTTATAGCCCAAAAACTATTATAATCCAATAAAAGGTACTGTAAAAAAAGGCAGTTTTTGGAAAACAGGCTAGCAGGTCCGAGTATATAGTCATTCGAACCGCCTCATCGAGCTGAGTCTAAAAAACCAGCTCCCGTCACAGGAGGACGCTTCTGTGCCACGTTATGGCTCCTTCATCAAAAACCAGGGTGTAAGCCAATAGAAATCAATTATCCAATTTGAACAGGCCAGTACGGTATCAAAACCTAACGATTCGAAAACGTTCGACCACTATACTCGTAGAACTCGACGAGTAGATTACGAATAACCCTAAAACGCACAGGGTTCGCTGAACAAATAGCGATTTATAGCCCAAAAACTATTATAATCCAATAAAAGGTACTGTAAAAAAAGGCAGTTTTTGGAAAACAGGCTAGCAGGTCCGAGTATATAGTCATTCGAACCGCCTCATCGAGCTGAGTCTAAAAAACCAGCTCCCGTCACAGGAGGACGCTTCTGTGCCACGTTATGGCTCCTTCATCAAAAACCAGGGTGTAAGCCAATAGAAATCAATTATCCAATTTGAACAGGCCAGTACGGTATCAAAACCTAACGATTCGAAAACGTTCGACCACTCTACTCGTAGAACTCGACGAGTAGATTACGAATAACCCTAAAACGCACAGGGTTCGCTGAACAAATAGCGATTTATAGCCCAAAAACTATTATAATCCAATAAAAGGTACTGTAAAAAAAGGCAGTTTTTGGAAAACAGGCTAGCAGGTCCGAGTATATAGTCATTCGAACCGCCTCATCGAGCTGAGTCTAAAAAACCAGCTCCCGTCACAGGAGGACGCTTCTGTGTTACGTTATGGCTCCTTCATCAAAAACCAGGGTGTAAGCCAATAGAAATCAATTATCCAATTTGAACAGGCCAGTACGGTATCAAAACCTAACGATTCGAAAACGTTCGACCACTATACTCGTAGAACTCGACGAGTAGATTACGAATAACCCTAAAACGCATAGGGTTCGCTGAACAAATCGCGCTTTATAGCCCAAAAACTATTATAATCCAATAAAAGGTACTGTAAAAAAAGGCAGTTTTTGGAAAACAGGCTAGCAGGTCCGAGTATATAGTCATTCGAACCGCCTCATCGAGCTGAGTCTAAAAAACCAGCTCCCGTCACAGGAGGACGCTTCTGTGCCACGTTATGGCTCCTTCATCAAAAACCAGGGTGTAAGCCAATAGAAATCAATTATCCAATTTGAACAGGCCAGTACGGTATCAAAACCTAACGATTCGAAAACGTTCGACCACTATACTCGTAGAACTCGACGAGTAGATTACGAATAACCCTAAAACGCATAGGGTTCGCTGAACAAATCGCGCTTTATAGCCCAAAAACTATTATAATCCAATAAAAGGTACTGTAAAAAAAGGCAGTTTTTGGAAAACAGGCTAGCAGGTCCGAGTATATAGTCATTCGAACCGCCTCATCGAGCTGAGTCTAAAAAACCAGCTCCCGTCACAGGAGGACGCTTCTGTGCCACGTTATGGCTCCTTCATCAAAAACCAGGGTGTAAGCCAATAGAAATCAATTATCCAATTTGAACAGGCCAGTACGGTATCAAAACCTAACGATTCGAAAACGTTCGACCACTATACTCGTAGAACTCGACGAGTAGATTACGAATAACCCTAAAACGCATAGGGTTCGCTGAACAAATCGCGCTTTATAGCCCAAAAACTATTATAATCCAATAAAAGGTACTGTAAAAAAAGGCAGTTTTTGGAAAACAGGCTAGCAGGTCCGAGTATATAGTCATTCGAACCGCCTCATCGAGCTGAGTCTAAAAAACCAGCTCCCGTCACAGGAGGACGCTTCTGTGCCACGTTATGGCTCCTTCATCAAAAACCAGGGTGTAAGCCAATAGAAATCAATTATCCAATTTGAACAGGCCAGTACGGTATCAAAACCTAACGATTCGAAAACGTTCGACCACTATACTCGTAGAACTCGACGAGTAGATTACGAAAAACCCTAAAACGCATAGGGTTCGCTGAACAAATCGCGATTTATAGCCCAAAAACTATTATAATCCAATAAAAGGTACTGTAAAAAAAGGCAGTTTTTGGAAAACAGGCTAGCAGGTCCGAGTATATAGTCATTCGAACCGCCTCATCGAGCTGAGTCTAAAAAACCAGCTCCCGTCACAGGAGGACGCTTCTGTGCCACGTTATGGCTCCTTCATCAAAAACCAGGGTGTAAGCCAATAGAAATCAATTATCCAATTTGAACAGGCCAGTACGGTATCAAAACCTAACGATTCGAAAACGTTCGACCACTCTACTCGTAGAACTCGACGAGTAGATTACGAATAACCCTAAAACGCACAGGGTTCGCTGAACAAATAGCGATTTATAGCCCAAAAACTATTATAATCCAATAAAAGGTACTGTAAAAAAAGGCAGTTTTTGGAAAACAGGCTAGCAGGTCCGAGTATATAGTCATTCGAACCGCCTCATCGAGCTGAGTCTAAAAAACCAGCTCCCGTCACAGAAGGACGCTTCTGTGCCACGTTATGGCTCCTTCATCAAAAACCAGGGTGTAAGCCAATAGAAATCAACTATCCAATTTGAACAGGCCAGTACGGTATCAAAACCTAACGATTCGAAAACGTTCGACCACTCTACTCGTAGAACTCGACGAGTAGATTACGAATAACCCTAAAACGCATAGGGTTCGCTGAACAAATCGCGATTTATAGCCCAAAAACTATTATAATCCAATAAAAGGTACTGTAAAAAAAGGCAGTTTTTGGAAAACAGGCTAGCAGGTCCGAGTATATAGTCATTCGAACCGCCTCATCGAGCTGAGTCTAAAAAACCAGCTCCCGTCACAGGAGGACGCTTCTGTGTTACGTTATGGCTCCTTCATCAAAAACCAGGGTGTAAGCCAATAGAAATCAATTATCCAATTTGAACAGGCCAGTACGGTATCAAAACCTAACGATTCGAAAACGTTCGACCACTATACTCGTAGAACTCGACGAGTAGATTACGAATAACCCTAAAACGCATAGGGTTCGCTGAACAAATCGCGCTTTATAGCCCAAAAACTATTATAATCCAATAAAAGGTACTGTAAAAAAAGGCAGTTTTTGGAAAACAGGCTAGCAGGTCCGAGTATATAGTCAT
The DNA here is from genome assembly GCA_932521035.1 of Oscheius dolichura. Classification (NCBI taxonomy): domain Eukaryota; kingdom Metazoa; phylum Nematoda; class Chromadorea; order Rhabditida; family Rhabditidae; genus Oscheius; species Oscheius dolichura. The sequence continues at coordinate 9,016 of OW051497.1, read as the reverse complement.
TCGAACCGCCTCATCGAGCTGAGTCTAAAAAACCAGCTCCCGTCACAGGAGGACGCTTCTGTGCCACGTTATGGCTCCTTCATCAAAAACCAGGGTGTAAGCCAATAGAAATCAATTATCCAATTTGAACAGGCCAGTACGGTATCAAAACCTAACGATTCGAAAACGTTCGACCACTATACTCGTAGAACTCGACGAGTAGATTACGAATAACCCTAAAACGCATAGGGTTCGCTGAACAAATCGCGCTTTATAGCCCAAAAACTATTATAATCCAATAAAAGGTACTGTAAAAAAAGGCAGTTTTTGGAAAACAGGCTAGCAGGTCCGAGTATATAGTCATTCGAACCGCCTCATCGAGCTGAGTCTAAAAAACCAGCTCCCGTCACAGGAGGACGCTTCTGTGCCACGTTATGGCTCCTTCATCAAAAACCAGGGTGTAAGCCAATAGAAATCAATTATCCAATTTGAACAGGCCAGTACGGTATCAAAACCTAACGATTCGAAAACGTTCGACCACTATACTCGTAGAACTCGACGAGTAGATTACGAATAACCCTAAAACGCATAGGGTTCGCTGAACAAATCGCGCTTTATAGCCCAAAAACTATTATAATCCAATAAAAGGTACTGTAAAAAAAGGCAGTTTTTGGAAAACAGGCTAGCAGGTCCGAGTATATAGTCATTCGAACCGCCTCATCGAGCTGAGTCTAAAAAACCAGCTCCCGTCACAGGAGGACGCTTCTGTGCCACGTTATGGCTCCTTCATCAAAAACCAGGGTGTAAGCCAATAGAAATCAATTATCCAATTTGAACAGGCCAGTACGGTATCAAAACCTAACGATTCGAAAACGTTCGACCACTATACTCGTAGAACTCGACGAGTAGATTACGAATAACCCTAAAACGCATAGGGTTCGCTGAACAAATAGCGATTTATAGCCCAAAAACTATTATAATCCAATAAAAGGTACTGTAAAAAAAGGCAGTTTTTGGAAAACAGGCTAGCAGGTCCGAGTATATAGTCATTCGAACCGCCTCATCGAGCTGAGTCTAAAAAACCAGCTCCCGTCACAGGAGGACGCTTCTGTGCCACGTTATGGCTCCTTCATCAAAAACCAGGGTGTAAGCCAATAGAAATCAATTATCCAATTTGAACAGGCCAGTACGGTATCAAAACCTAACGATTCGAAAACGTTCGACCACTCTACTCGTAGAACTCGACGAGTAGATTACGAATAACCCTAAAACGCATAGGGTTCGCTGAACAAATCGCGATTTATAGCCCAAAAACTATTATAATCCAATAAAAGGTACTGTAAAAAAAGGCAGTTTTTGGAAAACAGGCTAGCAGGTCCGAGTATATAGTCATTCGAACCGCCTCATCGAGCTGAGTCTAAAAAACCAGCTCCCGTCACAGGAGGACGCTTCTGTGCCACGTTATGGCTCCTTCATCAAAAACCAGGGTGTAAGCCAATAGAAATCAATTATCCAATTTGAACAGGCCAGTACGGTATCAAAACCTAACGATTCGAAAACGTTCGACCACTCTACTCGTAGAACTCGACGAGTAGATTACGAATAACCCTAAAACGCACAGGGTTCGCTGAACAAATAGCGATTTATAGCCCAAAAACTATTATAATCCAATAAAAGGTACTGTAAAAAAAGGCAGTTTTTGGAAAACAGGCTAGCAGGTCCGAGTATATAGTCATTCGAACCGCCTCATCGAGCTGAGTCTAAAAAACCAGCTCCCGTCACAGGAGGACGCTTCTGTGCCACGTTATGGCTCCTTCATCAAAAACCAGGGTGTAAGCCAATAGAAATCAATTATCCAATTTGAACAGGCCAGTACGGTATCAAAACCTAACGATTCGAAAACGTTCGACCACTCTACTCGTAGAACTCGACGAGTAGATTACGAATAACCCTAAAACGCACAGGGTTCGCTGAACAAATAGCGATTTATAGCCCAAAAACTATTATAATCCAATAAAAGGTACTGTAAAAAAAGGCAGTTTTTGGAAAACAGGCTAGCAGGTCCGAGTATATAGTCATTCGAACCGCCTCATCGAGCTGAGTCTAAAAAACCAGCTCCCGTCACAGGAGGACGCTTCTGTGCCACGTTATGGCTCCTTCATCAAAAACCAGGGTGTAAGCCAATAGAAATCAATTATCCAATTTGAACAGGCCAGTACGGTATCAAAACCTAACGATTCGAAAACGTTCGACCACTCTACTCGTAGAACTCGACGAGTAGATTACGAATAACCCTAAAACGCACAGGGTTCGCTGAACAAATAGCGATTTATAGCCCAAAAACTATTATAATCCAATAAAAGGTACTGTAAAAAAAGGCAGTTTTTGGAAAACAGGCTAGCAGGTCCGAGTATATAGTCATTCGAACCGCCTCATCGAGCTGAGTCTAAAAAACCAGCTCCCGTCACAGGAGGACGCTTCTGTGCCACGTTATGGCTCCTTCATCAAAAACCAGGGTGTAAGCCAATAGAAATCAATTATCCAATTTGAACAGGCCAGTACGGTATCAAAACCTAACGATTCGAAAACGTTCGACCACTCTACTCGTAGAACTCGACGAGTAGATTACGAATAACCCTAAAACGCACAGGGTTCGCTGAACAAATAGCGATTTATAGCCCAAAAACTATTATAATCCAATAAAAGGTACTGTAAAAAAAGGCAGTTTTTGGAAAACAGGCTAGCAGGTCCGAGTATATAGTCATTCGAACCGCCTCATCGAGCTGAGTCTAAAAAACCAGCTCCCGTCACAGGAGGACGCTTCTGTGCCACGTTATGGCTCCTTCATCAAAAACCAGGGTGTAAGCCAATAGAAATCAATTATCCAATTTGAACAGGCCAGTACGGTATCAAAACCTAACGATTCGAAAACGTTCGACCACTCTACTCGTAGAACTCGACGAGTAGATTACGAATAACCCTAAAACGCACAGGGTTCGCTGAACAAATAGCGATTTATAGCCCAAAAACTATTATAATCCAATAAAAGGTACTGTAAAAAAAGGCAGTTTTTGGAAAACAGGCTAGCAGGTCCGAGTATATAGTCATTCGAACCGCCTCATCGAGCTGAGTCTAAAAAACCAGCTCCCGTCACAGGAGGACGCTTCTGTGCCACGTTATGGCTCCTTCATCAAAAACCAGGGTGTAAGCCAATAGAAATCAATTATCCAATTTGAACAGGCCAGTACGGTATCAAAACCTAACGATTCGAAAACGTTCGACCACTCTACTCGTAGAACTCGACGAGTAGATTACGAATAACCCTAAAACGCACAGGGTTCGCTGAACAAATAGCGATTTATAGCCCAAAAACTATTATAATCCAATAAAAGGTACTGTAAAAAAAGGCAGTTTTTGGAAAACAGGCTAGCAGGTCCGAGTATATAGTCATTCGAACCGCCTCATCGAGCTGAGTCTAAAAAACCAGCTCCCGTCACAGGAGGACGCTTCTGTGCCACGTTATGGCTCCTTCATCAAAAACCAGGGTGTAAGCCAATAGAAATCAATTATCCAATTTGAACAGGCCAGTACGGTATCAAAACCTAACGATTCGAAAACGTTCGACCACTATACTCGTAGAACTCGACGAGTAGATTACGAATAACCCTAAAACGCATAGGGTTCGCTGAACAAATCGCGCTTTATAGCCCAAAAACTATTATAATCCAATAAAAGGTACTGTAAAAAAAGGCAGTTTTTGGAAAACAGGCTAGCAGGTCCGAGTATATAGTCATTCGAACCGCCTCATCGAGCTGAGTCTAAAAAACCAGCTCCCGTCACAGGAGGACGCTTCTGTGCCACGTTATGGCTCCTTCATCAAAAACCAGGGTGTAAGCCAATAGAAATCAATTATCCAATTTGAACAGGCCAGTACGGTATCAAAACCTAACGATTCGAAAACGTTCGACCACTCTACTCGTAGAACTCGACGAGTAGATTACGAATAACCCTAAAACGCACAGGGTTCGCTGAACAAATAGCGATTTATAGCCCAAAAACTATTATAATCCAATAAAAGGTACTGTAAAAAAAGGCAGTTTTTGGAAAACAGGCTAGCAGGTCCGAGTATATAGTCATTCGAACCGCCTCATCGAGCTGAGTCTAAAAAACCAGCTCCCGTCACAGGAGGACGCTTCTGTGCCACGTTATGGCTCCTTCATCAAAAACCAGGGTGTAAGCCAATAGAAATCAATTATCCAATTTGAACAGGCCAGTACGGTATCAAAACCTAACGATTCGAAAACGTTCGACCACTATACTCGTAGAACTCGACGAGTAGATTACGAATAACCCTAAAACGCATAGGGTTCGCTGAACAAATCGCGCTTTATAGCCCAAAAACTATTATAATCCAATAAAAGGTACTGTAAAAAAAGGCAGTTTTTGGAAAACAGGCTAGCAGGTCCGAGTATATAGTCATTCGAACCGCCTCATCGAGCTGAGTCTAAAAAACCAGCTCCCGTCACAGGAGGACGCTTCTGTGCCACGTTATGGCTCCTTCATCAAAAACCAGGGTGTAAGCCAATAGAAATCAATTATCCAATTTGAACAGGCCAGTACGGTATCAAAACCTAACGATTCGAAAACGTTCGACCACTATACTCGTAGAACTCGACGAGTAGATTACGAATAACCCTAAAACGCATAGGGTTCGCTGAACAAATCGCGCTTTATAGCCCAAAAACTATTATAATCCAATAAAAGGTACTGTAAAAAAAGGCAGTTTTTGGAAAACAGGCTAGCAGGTCCGAGTATATAGTCATTCGAACCGCCTCATCGAGCTGAGTCTAAAAAACCAGCTCCCGTCACAGGAGGACGCTTCTGTGCCACGTTATGGCTCCTTCATCAAAAACCAGGGTGTAAGCCAATAGAAATCAATTATCCAATTTGAACAGGCCAGTACGGTATCAAAACCTAACGATTCGAAAACGTTCGACCACTATACTCGTAGAACTCGACGAGTAGATTACGAATAACCCTAAAACGCATAGGGTTCGCTGAACAAATCGCGCTTTATAGCCCAAAAACTATTATAATCCAATAAAAGGTACTGTAAAAAAAGGCAGTTTTTGGAAAACAGGCTAGCAGGTCCGAGTATATAGTCATTCGAACCGCCTCATCGAGCTGAGTCTAAAAAACCAGCTCCCGTCACAGGAGGACGCTTCTGTGCCACGTTATGGCTCCTTCATCAAAAACCAGGGTGTAAGCCAATAGAAATCAATTATCCAATTTGAACAGGCCAGTACGGTATCAAAACCTAACGATTCGAAAACGTTCGACCACTATACTCGTAGAACTCGACGAGTAGATTACGAATAACCCTAAAACGCGTAGGGTTCGCTGAACAAATAGCGATTTATAGCCCAAAAACTATTATAATCCAATAAAAGGTACTGTAAAAAAAGGCAGTTTTTGGAAAACAGGCTAGCAGGTCCGAGTATATAGTCATTCGAACCGCCTCATCGAGCTGAGTCTAAAAAACCAGCTCCCGTCACAGGAGGACGCTTCTGTGCCACGTTATGGCTCCTTCATCAAAAACCAGGGTGTAAGCCAATAGAAATCAATTATCCAATTTGAACAGGCCAGTACGGTATCAAAACCTAACGATTCGAAAACGTTCGACCACTCTACTCGTAGAACTCGACGAGTAGATTACGAATAACCCTAAAACGCATAGGGTTCGCTGAACAAATCGCGATTTATAGCCCAAAAACTATTATAATCCAATAAAAGGTACTGTAAAAAAAGGCAGTTTTTGGAAAACAGGCTAGCAGGTCCGAGTATATAGTCATTCGAACCGCCTCATCGAGCTGAGTCTAAAAAACCAGCTCCCGTCACAGGAGGACGCTTCTGTGCCACGTTATGGCTCCTTCATCAAAAACCAGGGTGTAAGCCAATAGAAATCAATTATCCAATTTGAACAGGCCAGTACGGTATCAAAACCTAACGATTCGAAAACGTTCGACCACTCTACTCGTAGAACTCGACGAGTAGATTACGAATAACCCTAAAACGCACAGGGTTCGCTGAACAAATAGCGATTTATAGCCCAAAAACTATTATAATCCAATAAAAGGTACTGTAAAAAAAGGCAGTTTTTGGAAAACAGGCTAGCAGGTCCGAGTATATAGTCATTCGAACCGCCTCATCGAGCTGAGTCTAAAAAACCAGCTCCCGTCACAGGAGGACGCTTCTGTGCCACGTTATGGCTCCTTCATCAAAAACCAGGGTGTAAGCCAATAGAAATCAATTATCCAATTTGAACAGGCCAGTACGGTATCAAAACCTAACGATTCGAAAACGTTCGACCACTCTACTCGTAGAACTCGACGAGTAGATTACGAATAACCCTAAAACGCACAGGGTTCGCTGAACAAATAGCGATTTATAGCCCAAAAACTATTATAATCCAATAAAAGGTACTGTAAAAAAAGGCAGTTTTTGGAAAACAGGCTAGCAGGTCCGAGTATATAGTCATTCGAACCGCCTCATCGAGCTGAGTCTAAAAAACCAGCTCCCGTCACAGGAGGACGCTTCTGTGCCACGTTATGGCTCCTTCATCAAAAACCAGGGTGTAAGCCAATAGAAATCAATTATCCAATTTGAACAGGCCAGTACGGTATCAAAACCTAACGATTCGAAAACGTTCGACCACTCTACTCGTAGAACTCGACGAGTAGATTACGAATAACCCTAAAACGCATAGGGTTCGCTGAACAAATCGCGATTTATAGCCCAAAAACTATTATAATCCAATAAAAGGTACTGTAAAAAAAGGCAGTTTTTGGAAAACAGGCTAGCAGGTCCGAGTATATAGTCATTCGAACCGCCTCATCGAGCTGAGTCTAAAAAACCAGCTCCCGTCACAGGAGGACGCTTCTGTGCCACGTTATGGCTCCTTCATCAAAAACCAGGGTGTAAGCCAATAGAAATCAATTATCCAATTTGAACAGGCCAGTACGGTATCAAAACCTAACGATTCGAAAACGTTCGACCACTCTACTCGTAGAACTCGACGAGTAGATTACGAATAACCCTAAAACGCACAGGGTTCGCTGAACAAATAGCGATTTATAGCCCAAAAACTATTATAATCCAATAAAAGGTACTGTAAAAAAAGGCAGTTTTTGGAAAACAGGCTAGCAGGTCCGAGTATATAGTCATTCGAACCGCCTCATCGAGCTGAGTCTAAAAAACCAGCTCCCGTCACAGGAGGACGCTTCTGTGCCACGTTATGGCTCCTTCATCAAAAACCAGGGTGTAAGCCAATAGAAATCAATTATCCAATTTGAACAGGCCAGTACGGTATCAAAACCTAACGATTCGAAAACGTTCGACCACTCTACTCGTAGAACTCGACGAGTAGATTACGAATAACCCTAAAACGCACAGGGTTCGCTGAACAAATAGCGATTTATAGCCCAAAAACTATTATAATCCAATAAAAGGTACTGTAAAAAAAGGCAGTTTTTGGAAAACAGGCTAGCAGGTCCGAGTATATAGTCATTCGAACCGCCTCATCGAGCTGAGTCTAAAAAACCAGCTCCCGTCACAGGAGGACGCTTCTGTGCCACGTTATGGCTCCTTCATCAAAAACCAGGGTGTAAGCCAATTGAAATCAATTATCCAATTTGAACAGGCCAGTACGGTATCAAAACCTAACGATTCGAAAACGTTCGACCACTCTACTCGTAGAACTCGACGAGTAGATTACGAATAACCCTAAAACGCCACAGGGTTCGCTGAACAAATAGCGATTTATAGCCCAAAAACTATTATAATCCAATAAAAGGTACTGTAAAAAAAGGCAGTTTTTGGAAAACAGGCTAGCAGGTCCGAGTATATAGTCATTCGAACCGCCTCATCGAGCTGAGTCTAAAAAACCAGCTCCCGTCACAGGAGGACGCTTCTGTGCCACGTTATGGCTCCTTCATCAAAAACCAGGGTGTAAGCCAATAGAAATCAATTATCCAATTTGAACAGGCCAGTACGGTATCAAAACCTAACGATTCGAAAACGTTCGACCACTCTACTCGTAGAACTCGACGAGTAGATTACGAATAACCCTAAAACGCACAGGGTTCGCTGAACAAATAGCGATTTATAGCCCAAAAACTATTATAATCCAATAAAAGGTACTGTAAAAAAAGGCAGTTTTTGGAAAACAGGCTAGCAGGTCCGAGTATATAGTCATTCGAACCGCCTCATCGAGCTGAGTCTAAAAAACCAGCTCCCGTCACAGGAGGACGCTTCTGTGCCACGTTATGGCTCCTTCATCAAAAACCAGGGTGTAAGCCAATAGAAATCAATTATCCAATTTGAAATTGGATTCAAACACCCTGGTTTTTGATGAAGGAGCCATAACGTGGCACAGAAGCGTCCTCCTGTGACGGGAGCTGGTTTTTTAGACTCAGCTCGATGAGGCGGTTCGAATGACTATATACTCGGACCTGCTAGCCTGTTTTCCAAAAACTGCCTTTTTTTACAGTACCTTTTATTGGATTATAATAGTTTTTGGGCTATAAATCGCTATTTGTTCAGCGAACCCTGTGCGTTTTAGGGTTATTCGTAATCTACTCGTCGAGTTCTACGAGTAGAGTGGTCGAACGTTTTCGAATCGTTAGGTTTTGATACCGTACTGGCCTGTTCAAATTGGATAATTGATTTCTATTGGCTTACACCCTGGTTTTTGATGAAGGAGCCATAACGTGGCACAGAAGCGTCCTCCTGTGACGGGAGCTGGTTTTTTAGACTCAGCTCGATGAGGCGGTTCGAATGACTATATACTCGGACCTGCTAGCCTGTTTTCCAAAAACTGCCTTTTTTTACAGTACCTTTTATTGGATTATAATAGTTTTTGGGCTATAAATCGCGATTTGTTCAGCGAACCCTATGCGTTTTAGGGTTATTCGTAATCTACTCGTCGAGTTCTACGAGTAGAGTGGTCGAACGTTTTCGAATCGTTAGGGTTTTGATA